>CM047870.1:39046885-40456031 GCA_026212405.1 Petrea volubilis | reverse complement strand
TCTTGGTAGTTCAATGTAATTATCCCTTCATATTCAGTTCGAATCTTCTGTTATATTATCGTGTGACAGTTTTTGTTATACTCATCAATATATGCCATGTGTATTGGTGAGCCGTTGAGATAAGGAAAGAGAAAAATTGATGATATGAAAAAAAATATAAATATTCTCTTTTCTTATCTCGACGACTCACCAACACACGTGACATGTATTGATGAGTGTAACGAAAGATGTAACATAATTATGTAATAGAAAATTCGAAGTGCTTCATACTATTCACTGAAAATCAAATAAATAAACTAAAAGAATAGTTTACTGTTGAGAAATGCCATGTGCCCATACTGTTGTCCGGGCCACTACGTTTCTTTATATATATATATATATATGCAAAAATATATATATATTTACATATTATATATGTTTTTGTGTGTGTGTATGAAAAATCATAATTTATACATACAAGTTCACATGTATATCACATAGCTTCTAAAAAATATACAATCAAAGAATAATAAATAGGAAAACGAAACGAAAAATACTGATTTGAAAAACTGTGAACTGAATAAAGGGTAATTATCGTATCCATATGTCTTCTGGCATAATTATCCGGAACCCATTTTTTTTCAGTGAATATTTTTATTTTGATAAAATATTTTTTTTCACAATTACTATATACAATAAATTAAATCTAGACTTATAGTTCTTGTGGACTATCAAATGTGCAGAAATAGAATAATAATTATTATATAATTATTTGAAATATTAATATATTTTTTAATTTAAAACTATGGAAGAAACGTAAGTAGTACCAATTTGCTACTATTACTTTAAATGAAATAATAAATGAATGGCATATTGTAGAACAATGTTAGAAATATTAATTGTATGTCGTATTTTGAAAAGAAAAAATGAAATAATAGCAATCAAATAACACCTCTACATTTAATTGTCAGCATTTTATCTTAATTAGACAATACTTTAGCTCCACATAAGTTGATATAATATTCATAACTAGATAAAACAATATAGTATTATTGAATATCTCAATTATTTAGACAAAATTAAAATAAAATATTTTTATCATTTTATACAATATATATATGTACTCTATTAATTTAATAAAATTTAATTAAATTGCATCACCTGACCCAAATTTTTTCACAAATTTGGGTACCCAATCACCCGACATGTGACCCGAACGCCAACCCCTATTCTTTATAATATCTAATTTATCATCTTAGAATTGTCGGACAGCTCTGCACCTTCCAATTTTTTTGAATAAGAGTTGTAATCCTACGGTGCAGGATGAAGCTCCGTGGACAGAAGGGTAACATCATGCATTGAACTCCATGATCATAAAGACCATGTGCAAACTTACGAGCACAAAAATTCTCTCTCATGTGAAGCTCCATATGGATAGGCATTGTAATCCTATGGTGGAGGATGAAGCCTCAAACGGTGGTCCTCCGATAGGGGTAAAAAAAATTTATTTGTGAGTCGAGATTAAATTTTTGGGCGAATTATACTGACCACCCCTGAGGTTTGATTAATTTACAAAAAATTCTCTATTTTTTTAAAAATTACCAAAAATCCCCTAAGGTTATATCAATATTACAAACTTATTTTAATTTTCGAAAATACCATTTCCCTCTTTTTGGGTGATTTACACGGACCACCCCGAGATTAGGTTAATTTACGAGAAACTCCCTACAGTTTCAAAAATTACCAAAAATCCCCTAAGGTTATACCAATATTACAACTAGCACCTACTTAGGTTGACTTATCAACAATATTAATTCTTTTTTTTTTCCTTTGTAATATTGTTATCATAAAATTTTCATGTAATAGATTTGAAAAAAAATATGATTATTTATTCATATAAATATTCTGAATTTAATACATTAAAAGTATCTACTAACACATCAAGTATGTCATATTATCGTTAATACGGAGTAAATTTTAAGAGAAATGAGTTAGAGTCCTCAAGCTAAATAAAGTTTTCAGGTGCATTATTTAATTTTAATTTTTTATTTCAATCAATGTTTGTATTTCTCATTTCACATTATGGATATATACAATGCATATAATTATATTTTTCTCAAATATAAATTTAGCACATATTACGTATATTTTGTATAAATTCATAACATTGAATTCAGAATATTTATTTGAATACGTAATTACATTTTTTTTCCAAATCTATTACATGAAAATTTTATGATAGCAATATTACAGGGGAAAAAAATTAATATTGTTGATAAGTCAACCTAAATAGGTGTTAGTTGTAATATTGGTATAACCTCAGGGGGGGTTTTGGTAATTTTTAAAACTACAGGGGATTTTTCGTAAATTAATCTAATCTCACGGTGGTCAGTGTAAATCACCCAAAAAAAGGAAAGGGGTATTTTCGAAAATTGAAATAAGTTTGTAATATGGATAGAACCTTAGGAGAGTTTTGGTAATTTTTGAAAAAGTAGAGGATTTTTCATAAATTAGCTAAACCTCAGGGATAGTCAGTGTAATTTTTTCTAAATTTTTTTATAAAATATTAAGGATATTTCTGAATTTAGAGGAAGGGGAAACTAAAATTTTCAAACAATAAATACACATAACTCGATATAATTTGAGTGGGACGACGGCCCCTACACTCTCTTCTTAGCTCCGTCCCTACTCGGACAGAAGGGCAGCATCACGCATTGATTGAATTGAGGGACCAACTAATGAATGCAGTCGAGAAAACTCGACAGTGCTCCATGATGATATATACAAAACGTGTGCACACCAAGGTCATATAGAAAAAAAGTAACTCTTTCATTTAGATTTTAGAGAGAAAACAAAAAATATAAAACAAAAATAGAGGGACCCATTAACCAAGAACATGTGCACTAAGGTGGATTGGATTCCACTTGCCCCTCAATTATATATTTAGATTGTTTTTTATAAGCCCATGGGATTTTAGTCTGATTCCAATCTAGATTTGATATTTGATCGTATTCAACAAATCATATGTTAAATATTATTGCATTAGTCAATAGTCGAAATTAAATCAGAAGCACACGGAATTGGGGTCTGATGCCAATGTAGATTGAATGTATTTCAAAAATTACATGTCTAAGTATTATTAGATTGGTCAATAGTTGTGATGAGGCCAATTCTCCCACATCAAATGAAGACGAGGGCCTTGATCACTATATACACACCAACCCTCCATCATCTAGCACGACGTGTTTTGAAAACTCCCCCAGTCTCTCGACTGGCAGGCGCGGACAGTATCGTGCTCAGGCTGAGGCCATCTCGGGTGCGCGCAGAAACGGTGCTCATCATTTGGCGCCCACCGTGGGGCCGCTAGGCTCCTCCCAAGTCCCTCGTCTGGGGGGCTTATGATGAGGCCAATTCTCCTACATCGAATGGAGACAAGGGTCTTGGTCACTATATACACACCAACCCTCCCTCACCTAGCACGATGCGTTTTGAAAACCCCCCCAATCCCTCGACTGGCAGGCGCGGACAGTATTGTGCTCAGACTGAGGCCATCTCGGGTGCGCGCAGAAACGGTGCTCATCAAGTTGAGTTAAATCACAGTTACAAACAAGAAAAAAATAAAAGTAAAAATAAAAATAAAAACTCCACCGGCTGTCATGTTGCTATGTGTTTATTGAAATTGAATCCAAATTAAGCCGCACAACAAGCACAAGTCGCTTTATTATGGCATGAACTCAAAATCCATGCTCACATACACGACGACTTAAAAGTCAAAACTAATAGTAATAATAGTACATTAAACACACATCAAATCCCAGGTCACATTTTTACAAGCCTTCAATATAATCCACCCCACTGGAGCCCAACCATTCGCCGCCCTGAATCAACTCCTTCACCGTGAACTTCATCGCCTCCGCCGCGTCGGTGATCACATGAAACCCCGGCCACTTCACTCTCTTGCCGGTCCCGGCGCCGGGCCCCTGGTTCATATACTCCCCATAATACAACGTCTTCAGAGCAAAATCGCCGCTCCACTCCGACCACCCCGCCGGGTCAATAACATCTCCAATGTGCGACTCCATCACCACCGTCCTCGAGTACTCCTTCCAGGGCCGGCCTAGATACGTCGGGAACGAGCTCTTCACCGGCTCCAGGTCCGCGCTCGCTACGATCTGACAGTCCTGAATTGAAGTGCCCGTGTTCTGGTTCGGGTCGGTCCGGCCCTGCGCCGTCACCATGTTCTTCTGGCTCTTCATGGGCTTTCGGGGCACCAGCTTGCATTTCTGTAACACGACGGCCGCGTTGCCGAAGATGAAGTCCACGGTTCCGGTGATGTCGCAGTCACGGTAGAATTGGCGGAGGGAGTGCGCGTAGAGCGTGTCCTGGTACGCGGCGATGCGGCAGCGGTTTATGACGGATTTGTCGGCCCCGACGCGGAGCGCCACCGCCTGGTGCTTCTCCGGGCCGGCCGTGTTTTGGATGCAAATGTCTTGGAGTATGAAACCCTCTCCTACTGCGGCTGCAGCAGTAGAAATTTCATTAGTTTATTAGCTAATTGATCATCTCAAAACACTACTAAGATGCCTGTATTCAGGGATATATACATCATTGTACTTATGAATTCCTTTAAAAATTTAAATTAAATGGGCTCTTCTAGTTACTTAAAGATCCAGCAATTTTAGAGGGAGAGTTAATAGCTTCAAATAATTATGTAAATTCTATTGCCAAAACTTGTGTGCGCAGCAATGAAAGGAAGAGTCAATACACTTCAGTTTAGGTCTTGTAATTATGCAAATTTTGGAGGGTAGGTCAGTGTAATAAGTTCAAATATGGACGGGGGAGTTGGTGAATGTGGTATTTCAGAGGGGGTATCAGTGTAATTTAACCCAACAAAAAGCACAGATACCTAGCAAAACCATCTTTATGGTAGTGAGCTACAAATTCTTGTTTGGTTTATACCCTTACTAAGACTAAAAACCAGTGACTCAAATTCAGGGGAAAACAACTTGTTTTGGTTAAGAATTACTTACCAAGAGTGGCGGATTTGAATGTCGTTGATCCATCAACAACATTGAGGTCACCAGTAATAATCGTCGAATCCATGCCATCACCAATGATCATCACATTCTTTTTGCTCTTTCCCACCTCAACATTCTCCTTATAAGTTCCTTTCTTAACGTATATCACATACCTCTTCTTGCTCTTGTTGGGCACCGCAGCGATGGCTTCCGCCACCTTCTTGTAATTTCCCGACCCGTCTTTCGCCACAGTCAGATCAGCTTCGATAGCATCAGCTTTGCTCTGGAGCAGTTTCCGATCCAACGGCGTGATCCAAGATGGCAACTTTCCCCTTAAAGGCTGAACTATTTCTTTATCGGGCTCTGACACCACTGTCAACATAGCCAAAGAGGCCCTGGCTCGCGAGATCAAGTCTTCGAGAATCGTCCCTATGGATTTTCTTCCAAAAGAGTCGAGCCCATCAAGGCACGTGATGTGATTTGTGAGGACGCCGCTAAGCCAAGCTTGCGCATTGGCGCTAGCCGTGCTGGTTCGGTTATCTAGAGCTTTAATTGAGTCGAACACGAGATCCGCTGACAAGTCGATAAGCTCTAGACAATCAGCTAGAGGGCCCACTTGTTTGTATTCGTGACTAATTTGATTTTTTAGTCTCTTGGTCTGCAAGATCGCGCTTCTCATAAGATGGGCTTGATTGATCAAGAACTTTTGGAGCAGAGCAATGTTATTTGGTGGTGCTATGCTGTCGGAAACCAGTTCGGACACGAAATCTCGACACGCCTCGGGATTCGAAGCCACGTGGCACAGATGTAGATAGTTTTTTGTGCTTGTTTTGGTTAGATTTGGAAGAAGAAAAACAGCTGAAATGGCTAGTGCGAAGATTGATAGAGTGAAGAAGAGGATTTTGGAGATGGATGTGGATTTGTGTGGAGTTTCAAGCAAGGCTTGGCGAGTGGAAGCCATGTTGTTGTTTTGATGTGCCTGTAGGGGAGCATCTAATGAGCAGCTTTTATAGAGAAATTGGAGTAAAATGCGCAATAATTGACTCAACTTGACAATTGTGCAAATTTTCTAATCTAGAGAAAATGGTAAAATTCATCAGTGCTATTCACTAAAATAAAGCAAGAAATAAAAATTTACTGTTGATTAGTTTCATTGGACTCATTTATTGTCCCGACAATGCACTTTGTGGGGCATTTATTTCATTTTTCTGTAAAAAAATGCAAAAGATGGCTGAGAGAGGATAAGCTGCAAACCTTCCAGTCTACCAGTGATCGATTATTGAATGATATAAGTGGATATTTTTACCATCCATCGCAGACTAATAATTTTTGGATGAATGGACAATATTTCGTTCAATATATTCAAGAACTTTTTATGATGAGGAGTGATTGATTTTATAAATTACACTTATAACTCACCTTGTAAAGTGTAAATAATCATGTATCGCAGCATCAATATAATTGTATACGTGTTATGAACGCTAAGCAACTTTTGTTCACAATAAATTAACTCGCATTAATGGAGCTCAAACTCCTGATATCTTTAATGAATTAAATCTCTACCTCTAAAACAATAGCAAATAAAGAGTCATGAATAAATCGATTTTGGTGTAAATATAATAGTATTTCTTTTATAGAAATTGATAATCACATCGTATAGCTTTCTATCCAACAACGATTCAATGTATCCATCTAAAATCGCCAAAAACAATCAATAAACTACAAAGAAAAGAGACACAAGTTCACGTAGTTGAAACAACAATTCACACGCATTCGGTGGAATTGGAATTCATTCTTGAAAAATTATAGGGCTTCACTCCTAAGTACTAGATCCAGATATTATTAGTTGATTATTTGGAATGCCAGTGATAGACAGTTATTTTTTCAAATATCCTAGAGAAATTTTAATTGTCGTCTATTGAGGCCATGTGACTCGGACATCCGAGAATGCACGATTACGACATCCATTCGTATAGGAGATTTGACAAGATCTATGCATTTTTTTTTTCTTTTTTAATCTCATCCAGGAATTAATTTAAGTTTAGTGGTCGATACTCGATATTATTTGTTGTATTGCGAGTAATTTTCCTCAATTTTATATTTTATTGAAAAAACAACACATGTTTTAAAAACCGTAATATTTAATCAAATTGTTAACTCAGTTCAACAATTTTTTTTATCTCAACACATGTGTATATACATATATATATATATATATTATGATCAATACTTGGAATAAAAACAATAGAAAAAAAGAAAGTAACGTCACATTTAGTGGTGGTAGGTGAGCGAGCAAGACAGGAAGGTGATCAGCTCATGTGCCATGGTATGATCATAAAGACCAATTTGTCAAAAAAGAATAAAGAAAAATGTGGTGGAACCCCTTCTAGTTTCTTTTCTTCCTCTTTGGGGGTGGTGGATAGACTTATTTAATATTTAATTAATTATCACCCCTGATCGGGTGATGAAGGATAAAATCTCATAACTAAAGAGGTTAAGATTTTTTTTATTTTTCCTATTGAATACTAGCTTATTTATATGTATGTAGCGAGTGTTTGCCCAAATTTATAAATTTTTCAAAACATCTTATAAGATGTTTAAGAACTTATAAACTTCTATAATTTGTTTGATAATTTTATAATGAAAATGAACTTATAAGTTTCAAAAATAAGCAGTTAGGAGCTTATAAACTCAAAAAAAATATAAATTTTCTTCCAACTTTTTTTTGAGATAACTTATAAGCTTGCCCAACTCCAAAAGTTAAAGTAACAAAAATATTTTTATTTTTTTAATATAACATTCCTACTAACTCAAACAATATTTATTTACATAAAATTAATTTTATATTATTATTTTTTATCATCGTTACACTTAAAATAATTAATAAATTTTTGTTTTTACCAAACAGAATCACTACTTATAAGCTCAAAAAATATCTTATAAACTGCAAGATCTTATTTGATCCAAAAATATTAACAACTTATTATTGAAATAAATCATAGGAACTTATAAGTTCTAAAAATATTTTATAAGTTCTACAAACTTATGAATTCTTTAAAATACGTTTGATTATTTATAAGTTCTACAAACTTATGAATTCTTTAAAATACTTTCAATCAAACACCCTCTTAGTCATTCTTCAAATTAAATAGGTTATGAGATAGCACTCAAAAAAAAAAAAAAAAAAAGGAAGAACAAGATATGATAAGATGCCACAATCAGTACATCGACAAAACCCTACAGGCCTACACACTGGGTACAAAATCGGTTTTCATGAACATAATAATAATACAGTTCAAACTTTCAATTTTCTAGTTGACATTATCAGGACTATTTATTAGAATAACATAATTTTATATATATTTTTTATCATTCTATTCAAGAATAAAAATAACTAATCATTTTAGCATAATTCACACACACTGTATACGAGGTACTGCACATTTATTATTATTTTTTTAATTTGTGAAAAGTAACTCGTACATTACATGTACGAGTTACTATCCATATATTATTTTTTTTTAATCCATGATTGTTCGCGTATTAAAATAATAATATATAAACAATAACTCATACATAGTATATACAAACTACTGTTCATTGATTAAAAAAATAATAAATGCACAATGTGTACAAGCTACGGTGAAATTAAGGAGTAGCTTTTTTCATTCTATAATAGAATAACAAAAATTATATAAAATCATATTATTTTAATAAAAAGTTCACAGTATCGTTGAAACGTATTATATTATAGATGCCCATGACAGTAAATAATGAATTATGAAATAAAATTAAGCTATCCAATATAATAAAGTTCTGGATCTGAACTTCAACATTATTTAGTAGATTAATAATCTCAAATAGATAATGTTAATAATTTCTTTAAAGTAGATTGAAACATATGTGGCTTCACTACGAACCGTGTTCTACTTTTTCATTTTTTCGGTTTTTTGTTTAATCAAATAATATACTTTGTATGTACGGATTTTAATATTGTGGAATATTCTGTTTTTCCAGTTTGAACTTTAAATAAAACTAAATATATTTATTATTCATTATTAGTTTTTGTTTTTAATTTTTTTTTTTTTAATCATGTAACAGATCGCATTTTTTTTTTTATCTAGCTTCGGGTTAAGATCACCTTGATGTAGTCCAAATCTTAAGTAATCCACACTCAGGTAGGTACTTTCAGAAAATATTTCCACACACCTTGTCGTGCACAATGAAGGATAAGAGACAAAACGCCAATTGAAGTATTAAGATTCAAACTGTACCGAAGAGGTACAAGACCGAGTTCTTCGAGCCCCATCACGTTCCACCATTCCCGTTAAAATCGTCCCTGGCGCCATCTCTCCGATCAACCTAACAATCACATCTTCGGCCTCGTTCATATCCGAGGCCTTTATTCCGGGGACACTATCCATCACCACAATACTCTCCGACCTCTTTTAACTCCCATAGCCCCAAACAGGCCATCATGTCCCAAGGATCTCACCACAACCTTAGCCTCCATGACGTTGGGTCTATCCACGATCAGTTGTCGCAGCGAGAGGCCAGTTAGTCACCACATTGGTGAACAGAACTCCAAGGCAACCGTGGCAAACCAACTCAACACACCCCAATTCGTTAAGTACAGGAAAGTCCCCCAACTCTGCCAACATCAGCATCAGCATAAGTAATCATATATGAATCCATCAACCATCACATACTTTCGAACCTCCTCCCATGGCACACGATCAATCCTTCAGCAGGCCAAGACGGGAAAAACCGGAATCAAGAAAACACCCAGACGGTATCATAATCATCAGCCCTGTTGTGGGACAATTTGACGGCCCTATGATAGAGAGAGGGAATCCAACGAAACTTTTGGGGCGTTAGGTTAAAGCCAGTAGCGCCTTTTCCCAATGAAAGATAAACAAGTTCATGATTTAGTGAGGAGACAAAAAGTGAGTTTCGATTCTCAGATGAAGATGAATTGATGACCGAGAGATGACAGATTTTGCAGGACACTTCTAGATACCATCTCAAGGTCTCAAATTGACAGGCTCTTCAGATTTCCTCGTTTGGCTTACACGTGAGTTTCATGCAGTGATTGTTCTAGTTTTGAGATCGAAAAGCACTCGTGACCTGGGCAACGAGAAACTCGCACGCTTTCATCCGCTGATGAGTGCCACATCATATGTTATAAACTTCTGATGGAAAAACCATGACTAATATTTTATTTTTGCTTGTATCTTGAATACCGTGACTAATATTCATAATTTTAGATCAGAGGTTTGATACGCGTAGATGTGCATACCCAAATGTGATTCGGCCAGTTGACTAACATTCTCTGCTACCTACTGTTTACAAATTTGTGTCAAGGTTGCGAATTAAACATAAAGCCATTGATGGATTTTAATAGTCACACAAATGAATACGAATCTCCTTGGAAAATCATGGAGATGCAATTACTGCTACGTTATAATCCTTTCTTTACTACTCACGTAGGATTCTACTCAGAGGAGCCACATTCAGAGCCAGAGATACTGCTAAACAAAACACAATCCTAAGGCAAAAGAATAACAATAACAAATACGTACCATCCCGACCCAAAGAGAAATTGAACTTGGTACGAACGATTGAGTATACTGATTAACATTCATCCCGAAGTTGTGCATATATAAGAGATTGTGGAGATGAATGCACGAAATCCTAAAAATGTAAACCAAAAGTAACTAACTACTGCATCCGATATCAATTGAACTATACCTGCAACCTCTGTACCATAACATTTACAACACAACCATTTATATTGAGGGACGCAGGACAGATAGAAGATGATAATCATTGAGATCTTGCATATCCTAGAAACTCAGATCCAATGATACAAAACAAACATGGCAATAAACTCGTTGAGTGCGGAGAAAAAAAATAGTGCCATTCGAAACTCGAATGTCATTATTCCTATTAATATCCATTAGTAAAGCAATATGTCCTGACAACATCACATTGCACTTGTAGAGCAACTAGATAAACTGGAAGCTAAATGATAATGGCAGAGTAGAGAGGCAACCAAACAGACACAAGCATACGGGCTTATATAGTTTACAATAGCTTCAGAAATAAAGTTCAGCAGTAACACAACATTCCACAGCCACACCACAGATAACGATACTACAGCTCAGAAACCATGAATCTTGATATGCTCCTTCTTCACAATTCCAGCCTGTTTTCAAAACCAAAATTCTGTAAATACATCTCCAAGCAGACCACCTTAGTGAGTAAAATATCAGCTTCCCATCATATTTTTGCACATTTATGAATCTATAAGATCCGCCTCCCCCCATCAATTTTTCTATTTAGCTTTAGACAAATCACACTTACAGGAAACAATGGATTAACGAAAATCACCTGAACAAGAAAGGATGAGACGTTCTTCCTCTGATCACCTTGAAGTTGAATAACCTTCAAATACAAAATCTTGATTTAGCATAAGCGTGAAACACCTATACAGAGATGTGCAAATAAAAGTTAAATATGCTCGAACCTGGCCTAGTTCTGGGTCTTCAACTACAGTTCCATTGCAGCAAAATTCTTTCTTAAGATCCTTGAGGATTTTGTTATAGCTGAACTCTTTCTTCAATCCCTGCACTGTTGTTAGGCTTTTGCGACCATTCCGTTGTTGTACGCGGATGTGAACGTAGTCCTTTGACCCAGCACCAGAATTTTCAGCATTTGCATCAGCAAAGGGATCTAATACATCGCAAGAACAAATTAAAATCAGTCAGTTACAAGAAAAGTAAAAGGACTCTTCTGAACTCCCATTGCTCTATTTACTTATATGCTCCGCTTGAAAAGTACCAACTTATAAGCCTTCCCACAATAAATCAAGAAAGAAAAATTGCTAAGACAACGATAACTGTTCAGTGATAACAAAAAGGTGCATAGAAAGGCATACCAAAAGTAGTAGGAATCTGGATATCAAGTTCAGACATGAAACTGGGTTGATGTAGCGACTATCAACGCGCAAACAAGATTCCCTCAAACTAGATTTGATTGCTCGGACCTGATCAAGGACAAAACATAAAACACAAAGAATCACCCAACGAAACGTACTCTCAGCATAGTTCAACTCTAATATAGAGAAACTGATAACAAACACAGAGCGCCATCCCAAAAAACAAAACTTCCAAGGTTTTATCCACATATATCCATAGAAATATAGGAAAAGAAACCAAGTTTCTTAAACCCAAGAGAAATAAGACAGTCCCGAGCCAGCTAATCATACACGGAAAGCGTGAACAAAATCGACTTAAAACAGACAAGGCACATGCGAACCAATCCAAGTGGATAATAAATTCAGACAAAGATCACAAGCAAGAAAAAACAATTTTCCCTATGCACGAATATTACAAACTATTCAATCAAAAAAAAACTGCCAGAATCAAAGCAAAAAACACGAAATCAAATTCACAATTAGATCTTCCTAATAATACGATCAGATCCGAAAAGATCCGCTGAAATAAAGCGAAAACGGGGGCAAAATCAGGTTACCTGATCTGAAAACTAGGGTTTGATTGAAGATAGAGTAGACGATTTGAGAACGCAACCCCAAATTCAGATAAGTCTGAGCAATAGAGACTTTGTGAAGCAGTGGACTCAGGCTTTTATAGAAGGGAAATAAGGGGTTTTATAGCCTGTTTCGCGGTGCAGTTGCGTAAAGTTTACGAGGTTGTCGTGTCGGGCATTCTTAGCGGAGTCCAAATATCGGCCGCTTCTTGTAACTAGGCTTAAATGGGCTTCAACTTTGGGCTCGCTTCAAGCCCATTTTGTATCTAGGGCTGCAATGCAGGCCCAAGTAGCAAAATTGGGAGGAAATTCAACAGGATCTTAGTTGGGCTGTCACTGGGTGGATTGAAATCGAATCGCAAATACTTTTTCCATAGTGAAATATTCCACAAGCTGTATTTGATTTTAAATATTCATAATCCGAGTTAATAATAAGATCGAATATGGAATCATGAAGTTCAATCCAATACAAATCCGAATATGAAATTTAATAATATATTTTATTAAATTAATCATCTTATGAATATATATTACTAAATACGATTGAATATTTAAAAATGTAATTATTATTATTTTTTTAGCAATTTTAGATCACTTTTTCCATGTAACACATTTTATTTCAAATATCATATTACAGTCTTTCAAATGCATAATATATATATATATATATATATATATATATATATAATACATAATACATGAAGCACTGTTACTTTTTTTTATATAATCATTATAATATTCATATTCGCTTTTCATTTTTACTACAGCTAATATGGTCGGATTTTTAATTGCATTTTAGAATTTTAATCGGATTCATATTTAATACTAATACATTTATCTAATATATCATGAATTGATAAATTTAGACACTATAGAATCTAGATTCGGATTTGACTATGGTATTGTGTATGTAATCGAGTTCTAATTTTAATTTTCCACATTTGCACCAAAGCTCGATCGTCGACAGCCCTAAATTTAACTCCTGAAAGTTTTTTAAACTTCGTAATTCTTAAAGATCTAAAAAGAACGGTAAAGTTAAAGAATCTAAAAATTCTCAAACTTTTTGGAACAAAGTTTGAACCCAAGCTCGCCAACAAATTTAGTTTCGGAGAACCCAACAAATTATATAACAAGTACAATTCATCAAACTTACACCTATTGAAAGGCACAACTCGAGAGAGTGGGGAGTAAAGGGTCTTTGTTTTCTACATCGCTACTGAATTAGAATAATTCCTTCATCCTCCGTTTTCTTTTTTTGGTACTATTCATGTCACGGTTCGGAAAAAAGTATCCTTCATATTTTATTAAAATTAAATAATAATTTTCACATAAAATTTGTACAAATACAAAAGTTTCAAAAGAATATAAAAGTAAGTTTATTGCATAAAAGGCTTCTAAATGTTTCCGCTGCATCACTCTGATCTGCTATCTCTTTTCTTTCTAAAAATAGTCACATAAAGAAGAATCAACGCGACGGTTGAGTATAAATTTTAACTTAATCACATAAGGTGCTCGTGTGTATAATATGTGCACCCAGTCATAATATCTCACATAATATTTCACATAATATTACCTTTCGAGTCACTTATTGATGACTCCCTTATGTCTCCGATAATACAATATTCCAACCATTCACATCATTAATCTCAATATTCTATCCGTCCACATCAATTTCATCCGTTCACATTAGTGGTCATATCTCGAGACTATGCCAATTTCCTACAACCCACAACCAATACATGGAACACTCCGTCCATCCAAGATGGGATTAGGACATAGATGGCGAGAACTATTTTAAAACCGGCAAGTCCATTGCCGCCCGGCCGAACTCTAGCTCCATCCACACCGAAAACACATTTGGGCCCGATATATACGAATAAAGAGTTCCACATATTTTCACATAAAGAACATACTTTCTAATAACTTGTAGTAGCATAATGAAGCATAATATCATGATAATAAAATGATAAGCTAGCACTAAAAATTAACTTATGTAATTAAGCAAAATTCTTACCTTGCATACATCAAATATGGGGGTATAATATTTATGAATTAAAGTAAGAACCTTTACTTATGAAATTAAGTAAGGTCCCTACCCTAATTACATATATTTCTTCCTTTCAAGAGTGCTTTATGGAATTAAGGGGATATATAGGGGGATATGTATGTAAAAAGTAGGGTTTATGTGTATATATATGGGTAGAAGATTGACCGTAAATATGAAGTGTTTTGTGTGTTTAGGGTAAGGTGAGTGTGAGTGGGGTGTTTTATGCAGGATTTTTGTGCTTGTGTTGTGTGATGGAAATGAAGATAATGCCCCCCTTTTTTATAGAGTTTGGGGCAAGAAATATAATTGTTATATACTTTAAGTTATTTTCTAATTATTATTATCTTATCATATCTTATCCTAATCTTATCATAATCTTATCTAATCCTATCCAAATCTTATCACAATCTTATCTAATGTTATCCAAATCTTATCTAATCTTATCATAATCTTATCTAATCTTATAAAATCTGAAATCATATATTTATTTAATTAAAATTTTGAATTTGTATTTATTTATTTTTGTAAAAATCGAAAATTAGTATTTTAGGGCATAAAATCCGAAAATTCATACTTAATTTAGAAAAATTCCAAAATTTTGAAATTTAGTCTTTATAAATCTAAAATTATATGTATATTTTCCAGAAATTAAAAATGTTTTAGTTATATTTTCAAAAATTGTAATTTAGGACATAGAATTTCGAAAATTGTGTTCGAATGTCAAATTCGTCTAAAATTTGGAAAATCAAGTAATTTATTCAAAAGTGCATCTTCTTCATGCATAAAAGTCTAGAATACTTATTTATTTTATTTTTGAAAAGTCATAAGTATTTAATAAACGAATTTTCCAAAAATAGTAATTAAAATTCGAAAATTAGTACTTTACCGTTCAAATTATAAATTACTCTCAAAATCAGACTAAAATTTGAAAACAACAAGTAATAAGGACATTTTCAAGAAGCGTAAGGTTTTATATCAATTATTTAAATAGTAAGGATTACCGGGTCGTCACAGTTCATTTCAATTTCAATTAGCTAGCTCAATTGGCCTGAAACTATATTAAGGGTATAATTAGTAATCTCGCGCATGTTTTGACCACAATTAGGAACATGAAATTCATACAGTTAGGCAATATAACTAACTACCATCTTCTTTTTCAGCTTTTATTAAGTCTGCACAGGAATCTAGCTAGCAGTTGCCCAATACTTTTCATAGCTAGCTCTTCTGGTAATTATCTTGAGTGGTTGTACATTAACAGTAACAAAATAGAGATCAAATCATATGTTAATTCTTACAACAATTTCCTCACTTGTAATGGTTGTGAATGAAGAATTGAAAGGAAAATTCTTCTAAATTAGGCTTTAGGCCGGCTCTGTACGTGCATCCAACTATTATGATTTATGCTACATTTTATATTTAAATATATTTTATTTAATAATTACGCCGTAGAGCTAAAAATCAATCTGTATATATAAAAACTTTCCCGATTAAAATGGAGCTACATGCTACACTATAATGCTAACTTTAAATTTTCCATATAAGCTAAGGCTATAAAGAATTGGAAACCAGCCAGACTGGTTTAAAATAATTTGCTTGATTGAGTTCCCATATTATATGCATGCTTACTTTGAAGCAGCAAGCTAGCAGGCAAGTGCAAACTTCCAAACAAGAATCACAGACGAGAAACCATTACACGAACAATGCCCCATTCTCTTGGCTTCATTCCCTTGACCTTTCCCTTTCAAAAGATGCAAATCTCAAATTAACCTCGCAACCCATCCCCATGTAAACACAGCAAAACCAATTAACAATGGCAGCATATGCATGGTATTCCATACGTGTAAGCCCCATTCTGCCCCTCTCAACAACTCACCCCATCCACGTACTCGCCATGCAAACCCTCCCAACCCTCCATAAATACCCAACTCTCCCCATCTCCATTCTCACCTACAAAAATCCATCAAACACACACACACACTCACCAAAACAACCACCAACATTAACATGGCCAAGCTCGCAGTACTCCTCCTCTTCGCTCTCATCGCCGTGGCCACCGCCTCCACCTACACCACGGTGGTGACGACCACCATGGCCGACGATGAGGAGAAGCAGTCGTGCCAGAAGGAGGTCCAGCAGATGCGCATGCGCAGCTGCATGGAGTACATGCGGAGTAGCAGCCCCTACGCGGTGGCCAACCCCCGTGGCTTCGGGGAGGAGCAGCTCCAGGAGTGCTGCCAGGAGCTGAGGAGCGTAAGCAAGCCGTGCCGTTGCGAGGCCACCAGGCACATGATGCGGCAGATGCAGCAGGAGTATGGTATGGAGGAGCAAATGCAGGAGATGAGGCAGATGGCTGAGATGCTGCCCCAGAGGTGCCAGATGCAGTCCCCCAGGCAGTGCCGCATCCGCGCCGTCTACTACTGAACAACCAGATCATCAAGATCGTTCGTTAATAAATTAAGCAGCTGGAGATTCTCTCTGTGGAGAATGCTTGCTAGCTACTGATAATAATTCAGCACATCACCGTGTGTTTTTCTAATATGTTTTAGGGATGTATCTAATGTCTTGTGCGTTGGAAATTAAAATAATTTTGACTATCAGCTTGTGCCTCGTGGTATAGTGTCAGCAAAATTGCAAACTTCGTTGGGTAATTGACCAGTTCAGATCCTCTGCTATACAATGGTGTTATATCTTCTCCTACACTCATTAATACACACCACGTGTATTGGTAATCGGTTGAGATAAGAAAATAAAAAAATTTATAACATAGAATTTTTTTTAAATATTCTCTTTCTTAATCTTAACCGCTCACCAATATACGTGTCATGTATTGATGAATGAAGGAAGAGATGTAGTACTGTTGTGTAGCTGGGGATCCGAATTGATAATTGACTTAGGTCATTCTGGTGAGACAAATATCAATTTGACCAGAAAGTTGGTTTTTCAACAAAAATCGGACTAAGTTAAATGTGTTATTTCATTAAATTCAACAGACGGAATTCGTAACATTAAGTCAAGATAAGCGATAAAAATCGAAAATAGCCTAAGTTGCAGGATGAATTTTGCATGTTTGCTTTATTGTGACCGTTGACAGACTTACGTAAAACCCGTACTTTTTAAAATCAGTATACTATGAGGAAGATGAATTAATTAATTCTAAATCCGAAAGAATATAATCTGTTTAAACTATGCCAATACTCATTATATAACCGATATTGTTTAATATAGTGTCGAAGCAAATAAAGAGCACTTGTGATATCTGATTGATCTTTTGTGCAACTTATTGGATCTTTTCTTAAGGACGGCAAGATCCAAAGAGCTAGGAGAGATTTTGCTGAACAGGTTTTCTTTTTGTTTTTTTACTTATACACAAATTAAAGAAGAGAGATTTTTCATAGCTAAATAAATTTATAACAAATCTTGAATAGTGATGCAGGGTCTTTTTGGCTTACCACGTGGCGGAGTTTAATACGCTTCGAGTGTATGCTGGCAGCCCACCTGTCAAAGAGGGAGAAACACGCGTGAGACTATCCGGTTGTGCTCTAGCATAGAGACTCTCGGGCACTGAAGTTAGTTTTAGAATTTTTTGGAGAAGATGAACGGTAAAATTGCAATGATCTTGAAGGGAGAAAATACAAGATACTCATTTGGAAGAGCCTTTTTGCCTATTTATATGAGAGTGAATATTTGATTTGATATAGTTGATAGGGATTGACTATTTGATTTGATCCATGAAATACAAGTGGACATATTTTTATTACTTTTTAGATTCCAAAAAGGCAACTAGACCCTATTCTCATTAATGAGGCCTTCATTTCACATTAAATGTATATCTTGTGCATTTAATATCAAAGGTGACCTTTATTAGAGAACATTTAATGCTTTTGGGACTGACAGGACGGTCCCATGTGCGGCAAGTACAAGTTTGGTGACAGTGGGTGCAACGCCTAGTTGGATTGTCAACTAAAATTCCCGTCTAGATCTTGTTGACAAATTTGAAGATAATTGGGTGGGAGCATTCATGCCTTTGATGGGTCAAGAACAAGGAGTAATGAAACAGAGGTAATTTTATTATTTAAAAAGAGCATACCTAACCCTGTAAATTAGAAGACATTCATGGTGAAGAAATTAGCACCTTGGGGGTCTTAAGGGTCGGGTATAATTACTTGAATTCACATAAATTGATTATACCTAGGTGCTGAGTGGACTGACTTAAGTGACAATTCAAGTACTTCAAGTGGCTACATTAGATATGATTAGAGGACAAGCTCACTGATAGAATGTCGAGTTGACAGAGCATTAAATGAGCTCACATTGGTTGATCAAACCATCATTTATTGCTCTTTCCTTTTGTAAGTCTCGCCATATCAATCAAGACCAAGTGAACCACCCGAATGTACAATTCACCCCTCGAATGATCGACAAGTGATCACCTTTTTTACGAGGGTATAAAGAGACACCGGCCCCTTGAATCTTGAATCTTTCCTTAGGTTTAGAGAAGTCGAGGGTTGAGGGGCCTAAGGGCAAGCAATTTCAAGTGTCTATGACTCCGGGCCCTACTTTAAAACATACTTGGAGGGGCTTTTTGATCATCTCAAGTCAAAATAAGTGATTTAATATATATATATATATACACACACATATATATTTGTATAAAATATGGCAAAATTGCATCAATAGTCCTATGACCATATTTTTTGTTTGATTTTACAAATAAAATAAAAATTTTCATATAACTTTAACAGAAGTTGCTAATTGGACTTTAAGGCATCTAAGCAACCATTGCTAATTAAAGATGGGTGTCTTATTAGGGATGCAAATAAGTCGAGCTTTGGTGTTTTTTCAAAGCTCGAGCTCGAACTCGAACCAATTAACTTGAGCTCGAGCTAGACAAGTTATCTAATTTGAGGCTCGAGCTCAGCTCGAACATATGTTCGGGCTCTACTCGACTCGATTTGAATTTGATTAGCTCGTTTGGCTCGAAATCATCCTGTCAAAGCTATATATGTTCAAGCTTGGCTCAAACAAGGCCACAACACACAGTACACACAGTGATTGACTAAGAGTTTCACCTTTTTGGCTACAAGTCTATAGTGTATATACACCATCTCTAGCAATTAAATTTTGAATATATGTATTCAAGTTTTTGTAGGTCATTGCAAATGTCAGCCATCTCAACTTGTTTCTTACATGGACCTACAACAAATAAACCCTCAATTAGAAATTTTTTAAAAAATAGAGAAGAGTACCTGAAATTTCTCAAATCCACGGCAGCAGCAGAGATACGTCAGTAGAGACTAGGCGGCGGAGACGAGGCAGGATAGACGACAGAGAGGGCCAGGGGGCCAAGATAGACTAGAGAGATAGAGCTGTGAGAGATGATGGGGAGAAAAGAGAATAGAGAGAGCGCCGAGAGAGACGGCGGGAGAAGAAGGACTAGAGAGAGATAGAGTAGAGAGAGAGGACGGTGGAGTGGAGAGAGATAAGACAATGGGAGGGAGGGATAGGGTTTTTGACTAAAAATCAATTTTAACTCAAATTTTTTATTTTTTTTTATAATTATATAATATATAATTATATATATAATTAAATAAATATTAAAATACTACCGGCTCACGAGCTTACAAATAAGATATACTAGGCTCGAGCTTGGCTCGATAACTATACTAATCAGGCTCCAGCTCGAACATGGGTCAAACCGACTCGATTCATTTGCATCCCTAATTTTATTAAACAACATTAAAAGTGACGGTGCACGATAATTTTTGAAACTATAGAGAATTATTCGTAATTTTGTCTATATTTAGTGGTTCCACGTGCAATTCACCCTAATTTTATATAATCTTAATAATTGAAAGCATTTAAATTTTGTAAGTGTTCTTACTAGCAATTTACTCAACTTTTGATGGTAGTGAATGCAAAATTCATTAAATGGAGCTATATCACTTCTAAGTTTCCTATATATTAAGAAAACTTCAAAATGTTCATAGTAGCAATTTTTTATATCCGCTAGACTAATGTGTGCCGAACCCGATACGAGTAAGAATTTTTCGTATATCTACTTTCTGGCAATGGAGTAGTGCCCGCCTTGTGCAAACGTCCAAACAAAAATCACAGAGAGGAAGCATCTCTGCCACATTTTTTTGGCTGCATATTCTCGAGTTTTCCCTTTCAACAGATAAAATTTTCAAATCCTCATCAACCAGCGCTATGAAAATACAGCAAGAAAACAGCCATGGCAGCATATGTACGTATGAGCCCCATTCTGCCCTCACCACCTCCACGTACTCGCCATGCAAACCCTCCCATCCTCCATAATTACCTCCCCACCTTTCTCCATTTCCATCCTCACCAACAAATTAACATCGACATATCCTCTAAACACACGCACAAATATTAACAATGTCCAGGCTCGCAGTACTCCTCCTCTTCGCTATCATCACCGTGGCCACCGCCTCCACCTACACCACAGTGGTGACGACCACCGTGGCCGACGATGAGGAGAAGCAGTCGTGCCAGAGGGAGGTCCAGCAGATGCGCATGAGCAGCTGCATGCAGTACATGCCGAGCACCACCCCCTACGCGGTGGCCAGCCCCCGTGGCTTCGGGGAGGAGCAGCTCCAGGAGTGCTGCCAGGAGCTGAGGAGCGTAAGCAAGCCGTGCCGTTGCGAGGCCATCAGGCACATGATGAGGCAAATGCAGCAGGAGTATGGTATGGAGGAGCAAATGCAGGAGATGAGGCAGATGGCCGAGATGCTGCCCCAGAGGTGCCAGATGCAATCCCCCGGGCAGTGCCGCATTCGTGCCGTCTACTTCTGAAGAAACAGATCGTGACGTATGAAGGTCTGTTAATGGCATGGATACTGTTGCTAGAATCGAAAAATAAAGCATCTTGGGATTCTCTCTGTGGAGAATGCTAGCTAGGGACAATAATTTAGCACATCATCTTGTGCTATCATGTTTCTTCTACTTTGCAGCAGTATCTAATGTCTACGCATTGGTAATACTTTTGACGACTGTGAGCTAGCTTGTGTTTGGTGTTATCCTTAATTTCCTTTGACAAACTTACTTAAAATCCATATATATTAAAATTGCCGAAAAGGTATTGTACTTATGTACGGGAAATTCTAGTCTAGGTACTTTCCTTGATTGAACCATTGTTATTAAATGGCGAGTTTACACTTGTTCGGGTGGATAATTTAGGAAAAATAATAAATTTATAATATAATTTGGGGAAATTCTTACCCGCACCGGGTTCGGCCACACCATGACTAATGAGGTGGTGAGTGTTTTACACTTGCTATGTGATTGGTGTACAGTTTAGGGAGAGTGACCAATCACATGACAAGTGTATTAACACTTGCTATATGATTGGTTGGGTGTGGCCAAGCCGGGTCTGGGCAAGAATTCTCCATATAATGGGAAATTCTTACCCGCACCGGGTTCGGCCACACCATGACTAATGAGGTGGTGAGTGTTTTACACTTGCTATGTGATTGGTGTACAGTTTAGGGAGAGTGACCAATCACATGACAAGTGTATTAACACTTGCTATATGATTGGTTGGGTGTGGTCAAGCCGGGTCTGGGCAAGAATTCTCCATATAATGGGAAATTCTTACCCGCACCGGGTTCGGCCACACCATGACTAATGAGGTGGTGAGTGTTTTACACTTGCTATGTGATTGGTGTACAGTTTAGGGAGAGTGACCAATCACATGACAAGTGTATTAACACTTGCTATATGATTGGTTGGGTGTGGTCAAGCCGGGTCTGGGCAAGAATTCTCCATATAATGGGAAATTCTTACCCGCACCGGGTTCGGCCACACCATGACTAATGAGGTGGTGAGTGTTTTACACTTGCTATGTGATTGGTGTACAGTTTAGGGAGAGTGACCAATCACATGACAAGTGTATTAACACTTGCTATATGATTGGTTGGGTGTGGCCAAGCCGGGTCTGGGCAAGAATTTTCCATATAATGGGAAATTCTTACCCGCACCGGGTTCGGCCACACCATGACTAATGAGGTGGTGAGTGTTTTACACTTGCTATGTGATTGGTGTACAGTTTAGGGAGAGTGACCAATCACATGACAAGTGTATTAACACTTGCTATATGATTGGTTGGGTGTGGCCAAGCCGGGTCTGGGCAAGAATTTTCCATATAATGGGAAATTCTTACCCGCACCGGGTTCGGCCACACCATGACTAATGAGGTGGTGAGTGTTTTACACTTGCTATGTGATTGGTGTGCAGTTTAGGGAGAGTGACCAATCAAATGACAAGTGTATTAACACTTGCTATATGATTGGTTGGGTGTGGCCAAGCCGGGTCTGGGCAAGAATTCTCCATATAATGGGAAATTCTTACATGCACCGGGTTCGGCCATACCATGACTAATGAGGTGGTGAGTGTTTTACACTTGCTATGTGATTGGTGTCTAGTTTAGGGAGAGTGACCAATCACATGACAAGTGTATTAACACTTGCTATATGATTGGTTGGGTGTGGCCAAGCCGGGTCTGGGCAAGAATTCTCCATATAATGGAAAATTCTTACCCGCACCGGGTTCGGCCACACCATGACTAATGAGGTGGTGAGTGTTTTACACTTGCTATGTGATTGGTGTACAGTTTAGGGAGAGTGACCAATCACATGACAAGTGTATTAACACTTGCTATATGATTGGTTGGGTGTGGCCAAGCCGGGTCTGGGCAAGAATTTTCCATATAATGGGAAATTCTTACCCGCACCGGGTTCGGCCACACCATGACTAATGAGGTGGTGAGTGTTTTACACTTGCTATGTGATTGGTGTACAGTTTAGGGAGAGTGACCAATCACATGACAAGTGTATTAACACTTGCTATATGATTGGTTGGGTGTGGCCAAGCCGGGTCTGGGCAAGAATTTTCCATATAATGGGAAATTCTTACCCGCACCGGGTTCGGCCACACCATGACTAATGAGGTGGTGAGTGTTTTACACTTGCTATGTGATTGGTGTGCAGTTTAGGGAGAGTGACCAATCAAATGACAAGTGTATTAACACTTGCTATATGATTGGTTGGGTGTGGCCAAGCCGGGTCTGGGCAAGAATTCTCCATATAATGGGAAATTCTTACCTGCACCGGGTTCGGCCATACCATGACTAATGAGGTGGTGAGTGTTTTACACTTGCTATGTGATTGGTGTCCAGTTTAGGGAGAGTGACCAATCACATGACAAGTGTATTAACACTTGCTATATGATTGGTTGGGTGTGGCCAAGCCGGGTCTGGGCAAGAATTCTCCATATAATGGAAAATTCTTACCCGCACCGGGTTCGGCCACACCATGACTAATGAGGTGGTGAGTGTTTTACACTTGCTATGTGATTGGTGTACAGTTTAGGGAGAGTGACCAATCACATGACAAGTGTATTAACACTTGCTATATGATTGGTTGGGTGTGGCCAAGCCGGGTCTGGGCAAGAATTTTCCATATAATGGGAAATTCTTACCCGCACCGGGTTCGGCCACACCATGACTAATGAGGTGGTGAGTGTTTTACACTTGCTATGTGATTGGTGTACAGTTTAGGGAGAGTGACCAATCACATGACAAGTGTATTAACACTTACTATATGATTGGTTGGGTGTGGCCAAGCCGGGTCTGGGCAAGAATTTTCCATATAATGGGAAATTCTTACCCGCACCGGGTTCGGCCACACCATGACTAATGAGGTGGTGAGTGTTTTACACTTGCTATGTGATTGGTGTGTAGTTTAGGGAGAGTGACCAATCACATGACAAGTGTATTAACACTTGCTATATGATTGGTTGGGTGTGGCCAAGCCAGGTCTGGGCAAGAATTTTCCATATAATGGGAAATTCTTACCCGCACCGGGTTCGGCCACACCATGACTAATGAGGTGGTGAGTGTTTTACACTTGATATGTGATTGGTGTACAGTTTAGGGAGAGTGACCAATCACATGACAAGTGTATTAACACTTGCTATATGATTGGTTGGGTGTGGCCAAGCCGGGTCTGGGCAAGAATTTTCCATATAATGGGAAATTTCTTACCCGCACCGGGTTCGGCCACACCATGACTAATGAGGTGGTGAGTGTTTTACACTTGCTATGTGATTGGTGTACAGTTTAGGGAGAGTGACCAATCACATGACAAGTGTATTAACACTTGCTATATGATTGGTTGGGTGTGGCCAAGCCGGGTCTGGGCAAGAATTTTCCATATAATGGGAAATTCTTACCCGCACCGGGTTCGGCCACACCATGACTAATGAGGTGGTGAGTGTTTTACACTTGCTATGTGATTGGTGTACAGTTTAGGGAGAGTGACCAATCACATGACAAGTGTATTAACACTTGCTATATGATTGGTTGGGTGTGGCCAAGCTGGGTGTGGGCTTGGTTAAACCAAGTTGGGCTAAAAGAATTTTCTGTTAGAGACAAATGACAAGTTGATTAGAATTTTTTACCTAATTGGGATTGAGTTAAAATTTTATTTGAAACGCCCAAATAGAACTTTTATAAAATGTAAGAATTATATGTTGAACCTGACAGAGTATAGAAAATATAGAATTTTAATTTAAAAAATTCATATAAATATGTCACATATAGAGTTTTGTGAAATATTGGGCAGTCTACTTTTCGATTCTTTTAGATATATAAAATTGTTATGGTATGAAGATGATCATGTTTATATTTGTTACACCAAATTCACTTACTTTTAAGGGATAATAAATGAACAGTTGAAAGGAAAAATTCTTGTGGGTCAGTAAATAAATCTTCATAAACATGACCTAAATGATTCATGCCACGTTTTGAATTTAAACATTTTTTACCAATTTAGATTCAATATTATTTAAATAATTTCAATGAATTAAATTGAATGTTGAACGAATCATAATTATCAAATATGAAAACAAAATTTACCAAATTCAAATTTTTTAGCTCTCCATTTCTTCCGTCCCGACAACTTACCACCTCCACCCACGTTCTCGCCATGCAAATGCTCAAGCCCACCATAAACACAAACAAACAACCAGTTTCCGCTGCCCTGTTTGCGTCCCTCATCGTTCTCACCAACCACACCACCTACACGACGGTGGTCACCACCACGGCTGCGGAAGAGGAAATTAAACCCAGCACAGTCGTCGTGTGAGGATGAAACCCAACAGATGCGCACCGGCCCCTGCATGCTGTGAATGTCGCATATGGGAGGCTCCGCCGCCATGGGCAATCATCGGTACGGCGAGGAGCCCCTTCATGAGTGCTGCCAGGAGCTGAGGAGCGTGAGCTCGCCGTGCAGATGCAGCAGGGGAAGCCGCGGAGGAGCAGATGATGCGGCGGAAGGCGGAGTCGCTGCCGCAGATGTGCAGGCTGCATGCCCCCACCGGATGGCCCATCCCAGCCGTGTTTTTCTGAAAAAGAATGGGCGGCGCCGCCGTTCGTCGCGGTGTTGCTCTGTCGGTGTAGTCGGAGTTTAAATAGAAGAGTGGCTGTGTCTCTCTGGCCTGCTAAGAAATACAAATGGGCCATTTGAATTTCCTTTTGGGCTGTACGAGGATACATATCTCCTAGTCCTCCTCCAATGGGCCAGTTACCATTACATCAAATGGGGTTCAAATTCAAATTCGAGGTTTTACAACAATTAATGACCATACATAAATATTATTAATGGACACACTTAAATGGAACGTGACAATAATTAACAATACATTAATCTTTACTTTTGAGGTCTAAACAGTTAGTTACGTCAACTCTACTTAATTTTATTTATAAAATAAAGTAGTAATTTTCCTTAATGTTTACTTGATTTGAAGAGTTTTATATTTTTATTGTTGTCGGGTGGTTATTATCAAAAAAAATAAAAATGTTGTCGGGTGGATTTTTTAGCGATTGAGGCTCCATAATCCGTAACAATAACAAATATTCTATAGGATTTAAATCACATCTTGTGTTAAAAAAGTTAAGAGGATTTATAAATTTGATTCATGTTCGAATTTTTCAAACATGATCCAAATCAAACCCATTAATAAAGTCAATTGGATTCAGATTCAAATTCAAATTCAAGATTTTACTATCAGATATTAATTAAAAGAACAAGTAGATTGGGGAGTTAGCCTTTACAAATTTGTAACCAAATGATTAATATAGCCACACTCATTCAATAAATGTGATTAAACATGATGCCACTAAGCACAGGCTTAGGTTTGTCACCTTGCTAGATAATCGTTCTATATTTTTTTCTACATTCAACAATATACACTACGCTATCATGTGTATTGATAGACGTTTAAGATAAGAAAAGTGAATTTTTAAAAAAAATTCAATATTATGAGCCTTTTTTTTTCTTTTTTTTTTAATGATATGTATTGTTTCCTATCAATACGCAATGGCGTATCCTATTGAGTATAGGAGAAAAAATAGTAATAGTTATGTAGCACTGGATTCGAACCGTAGATTCGCATGAAGATGATGAGACAGCAACTCCGTAAAGCTGCCACGTAGAAAGAGCCCATGCTCACCCAAGCAAACATGTGACAATTTAAGAAATCTCTCAACCTACTCTTCTTCAACCAGATTTCTACTTTCTTTGTTGCTCCCAACACTACTCTGTAAGAGAGAGAGAGAGAAATGGTTGGGCACGGGCACCTGTTGTCCCTCTACGCCTCTTCAAACGCCTCAAGAATCAAGCGCCTCACCGCAAATCTCCCCATCTCAGCCACGGTACATACGCATAAACAAACCCTGTTTAATTTCTTTACAGTAATTTGCATAATTGTTGCGCGCGTGTGCGCAGAGAAGATATACTCAGCGGAAGAAAGAAAGCAATCGCGATCACGTGGTCGAGGAGAGAGCGCCTTCTACAGCTGAAGAGTTCAAAAGAGTTGCAGAAGAGAAAGCCCACCAGGGATTCACAAGCCAGACGGCGGAGAAGGCGCAAGATGCTGCCGGAGAGGCTGCCGCCGGCGAATCCACGCTTGAATCTGTGAAGGAGGCGCATAAGGAGACTCCTGGCGGGGGTGATCTCCGCAAGACGGGGACGAGGGATGGGCAAGAAGTAGGAGGGATGTAAGACTGGAGTAGCGGAGATAGTCTACGTCTGTGCTTTCGAGTGCACCTTTTTCGACATTGGCCTTGAGATGTAAACTGTATGAATATCAATAAGACAAATGCAAAGATGTTCAACTGTGCCATGAGAAATCACTTGTTAATCGTTCTCTGATGTGGATGGATTGTAACTGTAAAATATTTGGTTCTAAAAGGAAAACTTGATTCAATCCAATACTTCCATAATGAGAAACCGATATTCTGTTTCTTGTTCTGCGAAGCCTTTTAATAACAAGCACTAGATATCAAGTCTTGATTCAGTTCCGGGAATACAAGCTCACAGGATACATCAAACATGTAAACATCAATCAACCGATCTGCATTTTTGAGAAACGAACGCAGTAATCACAAGGGAAAATTGAAGATACGGAACGAAAACTAAAAGCAAGCGAAAGACAATAAGAAGCAGAAAACATGATGGCATGGGCATATGTCAAATAGGAACAAGATTTCTTTTCACTGGACAAATGGAACTTGAAGCCTTGCTTAAGAAGTTACTTCAAGACCAACTAGGCAACTCTAGAGTCTTGTCCCTGTATAAATTTTAAACATAAAGGCTAGTAATTCATTCTCTACTATAACAAACTTGTATAGGAACCAGAATTTAAATAGACATCAGCAACAAATGGAAAACATAACAAGGATGAACATGGGCGAAAGAAGAAAGCTGCAGAGGAAAGCTGGGACTGGTACGGTAACAAAAGCAACAAAACCAAGAATGAACTTTCGAGCTACTGAACATTACCACAGCACCTACATGTAAACCTGAAGCACAAAATAACACGAAAGAAATAAAATGAACATTAAAGAAGCTCAAGAGAACATTGATATAAAGATTGAAGGGGGAAGAGGACCATTGCGCAAAAACTTGGCAGGGAAACAATACTGAGCAGTCGGTTAGACAAATTAACAAATCTTTTGCTTCAATTAACAGCAAGTCGGCTACAGATTTGTTTCAAAGATGTATGAACTCAACTTCCACAAACCACAACAAAGAATTCATCAATGAATCCAGTAGCACAATCATGTAAATGAACTGATATTTATTAGAGGAAAGACAGCATTGCAACAACACTGATAATGCAACATCTAAGCCATGGGTATATGCAACTGGAATTCCATGAGTAAAGACTAAACAGAAATTTATTTATGCGGGGAAAACCCGACTGGAGTTATCAAATACTTGACCAAACTGCAGCAAATAAAAAAGTAACTTTTCAACATAAGCCGTTATAATGGCTTCAAACAGACACAAGACATTAGAAACTAGAATCCAACCCAAACACAGACATCAAACGACCCAAGGAACAACAGGAGTAGACAAATTTAGAAACCACCACGGAGGCGGAGCACAAGGTGAAGCGTGGACTCCTTCTGAATATTGTAATCAGCAAGGGTCCTTCCATCCTCCAGCTGTTTCCCAGCAAAGATCAACCTCTGCTGGTCCGGTGGGATACCCTCCTTATCCTGAATCTTGGCTTTCACATTATCTATGGTGTCAGAACTCTCCACCTCCAGAGTGATGGTCTTCCCGGTCAAAGTCTTCACAAAAATCTGCATCCCACCCCTCAACCTCAGCACCAAGTGAAGAGTGGACTCCTTTTGAATATTATAGTCTGCCAAAGTGCGTCCATCCTCCAGCTGCTTACCAGCAAATATCAACCTCTGCTGGTCTGGTGGAATACCCTCCTTGTCCTGGATCTTGGCTTTGACATTGTCTATGGTATCCGAGCTCTCCACTTCCAGGGTGATAGTCTTTCCTGTGAGGGTCTTGACGAAAATCTGCATTCCACCACGGAGACGAAGGACCAAGTGCAAGGTAGACTCTTTCTGAATGTTGTAATCAGCAAGGGTGCGTCCATCTTCAAGCTGTTTGCCAGCAAAGATCAACCTCTGCTGATCCGGGGGAATGCCCTCCTTGTCTTGGATCTTGGCTTTGACATTGTCAATAGTGTCAGAGCTCTCCACTTCAAGGGTAATGGTCTTGCCGGTAAGGGTCTTCACAAATATTTGCATTCCACCCCTCAGCCTGAGGACCAGGTGAAGAGTACTCTCCTTCTGAATGTTGTAATCAGCAAGTGTGCGACCATCCTCAAGCTGCTTACCAGCAAAGATCAACCTCTGCTGGTCCGGTGGGATCCCCTCCTTGTCCTGGATCTTGGCCTTGACGTTGTCTATGGTGTCAGAGCTCTCCACTTCAAGGGTAATGGTCTTGCCGGTGAGGGTCTTGACAAAAATCTGCATACCACCACGGAGACGGAGGACCAAGTGGAGGGTAGATTCCTTCTGGATATTGTAGTCGGCAAGTGTACGCCCATCCTCAAGTTGTTTGCCTGCGAAGATCAACCTTTGCTGATCCGGGGGGATGCCCTCCTTATCCTGTATCTTAGCCTTCACATTGTCGATGGTGTCAGAGGATTCCACCTCAAGGGTGATGGTCTTGCCAGTGAGGGTCTTAACAAAGATCTGCATGCCACCACGGAGACGGAGGACCAGATGGAGGGTTGACTCCTTCTGAATATTGTAGTCAGCTAGGGTGCGCCCGTCCTCGAGTTGCTTGCCAGCAAAGATCAATCTCTGCTGGTCCGGGGGAATCCCTTCCTTGTCCTGGATCTTGGCTTTTACGTTGTCGATTGTGTCAGAGCTCTCAACTTCAAGGGTGATTGTCTTGCCGGTGAGAGTCTTAACAAAGATCTGCATACCACCACGCAGACGGAGCACCAGGTGGAGGGTTGACTCCTTCTGAATATTGTAGTCAGCGAGGGTTCGGCCGTCCTCGAGTTGTTTGCCGGCAAAGATCAATCTCTGCTGATCCGGGGGAATTCCTTCCTTGTCCTGGATCTTGGCCTTTACATTGTCGATGGTATCAGATGACTCCACCTCAAGGGTGATGGTCTTACCAGTCAGGGTTTTAACAAAGATCTGCATCTGTATATTTACGAAGGTCTATTAGATAACAAAATCCCATCACATAAAGAAAGTACAAAAGCATAAAAGTACAGGAGTGTTTTTTTTACCAAAAAAAAAAAAGAGGAACTTTCAAAAATTCAATCAAGAATATCAACATATACTAAAAGAATCAATCAAATTTACTAGGAAATCACATCTAATCAACGCAGAAGAAAATAATAAAAATAAATCTCGATTCCGCGACGAAAACCCTGAGATTTAAAGATCAATTGAACCATTCAAAAATTCGAATATTAGGTCAAAATTGAGCCATTCAAAGCTTCGAATATTAGGTTAAATTCCAAATTTCACCGAAAACACATCAAAAGTTGATAGATTTCCTCATATACGAAAATTAAAACCCAGTAAATCAAGAATAAGAAGGAAAAAGAAAAAAAAGAAACTCAAAACGCCGAACAAAAATCAATTACAAACCAAGATAAAACAATTATGACGAAGAATAAAGGAAGCCCTAGTTACCTTGGCAATAAAATCGAGAAGACGACGAAGAGCGAGAGAGAGATTAAATGAGGTAGAGAGAGAGAAAGAGAAAGGATTGATTGATTCGTTGCGTGTGAGACGACGAATGAGAATGGGAGCTGTTTATATAGGCAAATAGGCCGACTCAAGAGAGGGAGTCGGCTTAGCCAGCTGGCTAATAATTAATGATGGCGCGCCGATCCACCCCACCTAACACCGACTTGTAAGTCGTCTTTTTCTTTTGAGTGGCGTACATTATTAGGGAATCCTGAGGCCCACCGGATAACGCGCTTTCCTTCAAGGGCCGCCCATCGATTTCTTATCATTTTCACAATTAATATCTTATTACTTGCCTTTGAAAATTATTCATCTACTAACTTTGGCAAAATAAATGGCAATAACATCAAATATTTACTTTTAATACCATTACAAAAATATAAACACACACATCTAGTGTGTCTTAATTATAGATAAGACTTTGTGTTTTGAATACGTCAAATAAGAATAGTGAAATATTGCGTATGTCTTCTTATAAACAAACTCAATAATTATAGTGTAATACTGCCGACAAAACAAGTTTTATAAACAAAATATTTTTTATTTTTCAAAATAAAATTAATACAAAATCTTATTATTTTAGAGAGTGTTTGGGATTATTTTTATTTTTTAAGAAATCCGAGTTAAGTTAAAAAAAAAAATTGAATAATACAAGTTGATAGTATTTAAAAATAAAAATAAGAATCAATTAAAACTTGATACTTAAAGTATGAAGTGTTTGAAAATAAAAGTGAAAAATAATTAAAAATTGATAGTTAATAATTCAAAAAATTCAATTTATTTACAAAATATAAAAAATTATTTTTAAATTAATAGAAATAGCTTCCTTCCAACTTCTCAATTTTTTTTTTCAATTTAATTAAAATAAAAATTATGTAATCAAATACTCAAAATAATTTTTTTAAAATTAAAAATAGTAAAGTAATTTTTTAAGCAATTATGAACACGCCCTTAGTATTTCAATATGGTATGAATTAACTACATATTTTCTAAGAAAATTATTCGTGCTACTCATTTGGAGAGTTCTCAACTGTTATTTTTAACTATTAAATTTAAATATAATAATATTAAAAATTATTTAAAAAATATATTACGTAATAATACTCAATTGAAAATTCAAAAAATATATGAAATTCTTGGATAGACCAAAAAGTTGGGCTAATGTCCCAGATATTTCTAGCTTTTAGTTCGTACCCTTGACGCGGATAAGGATGCATCTAACGACAATTGCGGCCTACCGGTCTTGGTCAACTTTTTGTGTTTTTTTTTTGTTAATCAAATTAATATTTTGCATCCAGCTGGGTCTTTCCTCCACATAATATAAAGATTCGACAATACTAAGTTTGTGGAATCGATTTTTAAGAAATGCCTATATTATTTTAACGTGGTACTTATTTATTATTATTATTATTATGCGCGAATTGTTTTTTTTATGGAAATATATAGAATGTACTTAGTTGTTGTTTGATAGTAATTGTTTTTAATAATTTGTCATTCATCATTAAATTCGTTTAGACAGTTGAAAATATTTCTTAAAAATTACCCAAATAAAAAATATTTCATAAATCTTTGGTATTACAACAATCTATACTATCTAGTGTTTGGTGTCATGTTTACTTCAAAAGTTTGCTTCGTTTTAAATCATTTTAAGATAAAAAAAATAATATCATATAATTCAATTTTAGTTGCAATCTAAAGTGACAATATAAAACTACTAACTACCCCCAGGGGTTGGCCTAGTGGTGTTATGGGTCGAATGTCATGCCGAAGGTGTGGGTTCAAACCGCTGCAGTCCCTTGGAGGTGATAAACCTATGCTTGTGGGGTCCATTCACGGGAGGCTGTGGAAGATTTCTGGTCCGGGGATTAATAAGGCACACAGTCCCTCGAAAGTCAGACGGTCCTCCCAGATGTGTGTGGTACCCCGCAGCGCAATGCTCCCTGTCGGGGGTTCTTGAATAGCCTATCTCCCCCCATTTCAGCAACCAAAAAAAAAATATAAAACTGCTAACTTTCTGTTGAGACCAATAATAATTTCCTTTTCATCTAATTTTATCTTTATTTTATCTTGTTTCATTTATTTTTCTTATTCTAGATATGCTTTCTTGGGGTTTCTTTCTTCCTTTTTTTTTTAATCTTATTGTTACTTTTCTCTTCTTCTTTAACAAGTTATTCTTTTCTTTTCATATGCAAGTACCATCATTGCCTACCTTTTTTTTTTTAACAAAACGAATATATACAAAAAGATATATATATATATATATATATATATATATATATATATATTGGGGGAGAGAGAAGAGTGCCCATCAAATTTCATTTCATTTTGGGTCAGCCCAAATCGCAGGCCCAGATACAGTAATTTATTTAAGGAGGCCCTATAAACATGTTTATTTATTTATCAAGGTTCATCTTTGTTTGTAAATTGTGAAGAGAGCCTTATAAAATTTGTTCGTTTATTTATTTATCACGTGCTTATGATGAACTTTACGCGTACCACTAAAGAAAATTTGCTAATTATTTGAGGAATAATAATAAAAAAAAAATACTATGAAAATTATTTTTCACTGACTTGTGCTTACCGCCACGTTTTTAGTTAGCAGCCTGAGAGAGCGCTTTTCAAAAAGCGTGTTTAAGGGCCTCCCAAAATCCTCACCTTCATCATTCAGTGGTACATTCTGGTTCGAATTTTTACACTCCCAAAGCAAAAGACCTAAGCTTTTTCGCATCTCTCATGGCTCCCAAGTCCGGCGATGCAATTTTCGCCAGCGTTGATCGCGTGGCAAGTATATATACATATACATATATTCTTCTTTTACACCATTCCGATCGTGAAATTTTCATCAAGCAAGTCGAGCGATTGTTATTTTTTTTTTTCGAAATTGTGGTTAGTTAAGTAGTGATAGTTTTTTTCTTGTAGAATGCGGAGCTGTTCACACTGACGTACGGTGCAATCGTGCGCCAGTTGCTCACCGATCTGGAGGAGGTGGAGGAGGTCAACAAACAGCTCGATCAAATGTGGCTGATTAGTGATTCCTTAAACTATTTTTAATTCTTTGAAAGTGTTTCATATAATTTACAATAAGGATTTTTCTGGTTTTCTCCACTGGATGAGGTTTCCCTTTGATGTTTGTTTAATGTTTTAGTTTCTGAGTGTTTGTTGGCGTTGTGTTTCAGGGGTTATAATATTGGGGTCCGGCTAGTTGACGAATTTATCGCAAAATCTAATGTTTCCAGATGTGTCGATTTCAGAGAAACTGCTGAAGTCATTGCAAAGGTTTTTGTTTTTGTACTATTCCCATTTTTTTGATGTTTGTTTGGGTATCAAGTCAAGGAAATTTCAGGTTTCCGAATTTAGGATTATAATTCTAGCTCTAAGTAGGGTTTATGTGTGTCATTTGTCACTGGAACATAAAAATTGTTAGAAATTGAAGAAATACAAGTAGAAATTGAGACACGATCAGACAATGGGGCTTTAATTTTAGTCACACATAAAGACATTTAAGTTTGCGAAGCACTTTCAGAATACAAAAGAGCTTCTAAGGTAAGAGTAAAAAAGTTGGAAGCTTTATGATTTCCTATCAAACCCACTTGTGAAAAAGTAGGTGGAAGATGAAGAAAGATTTGCTATAGTTTTAGCTCTTTAACTTGATATTTCTTGACATCTCAGATGATTTTATACCCTTTGAAAGATTCTTATAATTTGTTGTAAGCGGTAGTTTTGTAACCGTGACTGGAATATACTCGTTAGATGTAGTGGCTTTGTTTGGAAAGCAAACTATCAATTCTGCAAATGTTATGCATATAGTATCTACATAAATATGCATATATAATTATATATCCTAACTATGGATTGATCTCATCCCAAAAGAAGGATAGTAACACCACCACAGTGAAATTTTTTTCTTCTCCACATGGAATTGAATATGAAAAGTTTGAAAACCTTACAAGGAAACACACTAAGTCAAGTACCAAACAGAAGGTTCAAGGGAAAGATTTGAAGAGGGCGTTGATACATGTAGTTATGGTGGCATTTCGTTATACATATATAATTCACGAGGCATATGTTATTGGGTACTTGGAATCACATGACATTTAAAAAAACAAGATTATACTATAACAGGCGTGTTTGGATATCAAAATTTGCAAAATTGAAAGGAGAGCTTTTCCAAACTCATCCTTTCCCTGTACAGAGTAGCCTTCTTTACGTGGCTCTCTAATGGAGTTGCAAGTTTAGGATACAAAAGATAATGTGCCTTTCACTCCAACCAGCGTTTTTGTGTTAAAAAGGTAAAAGGTTCTATAAAAGTACTTGAAATGTTCCTTTTAGTTCTCCATACCACACCCTACATATTAGAAAGAGAGTGATGAAATTCCATGTGGAAAAGTTTCCTAGATTGGTATTTATGAAATTTGTTGAGATAAGATACAATAAGGGTTGAACCTTAGATGAGATGCGATATCATTAATTGCTTTTAGTGTTTTCTGTTCACCTCTAATTTTGATGTTCAACTATTGCTTTGCTTAGTTTTGTCGGTTTTGAATAATTATTGGCAAATGTCATTATACTTGCTTTGACTGCTAATTATTCATCATCTGTCAAAAATGCAAATATACTAGCTTCTGTTAATTTCATGATCATTTAGGAATCTATTGTTAAATGGCACGAACAGGTTGGATTCAAAATGTTCCTGGGTGTCACTGCATCTGTCGCTAACTGGGACACTGAGGGAACAACCTGCAGTTTAATTTTGGAGGATAATCCTCTGGTAGACTTTGTTGAGCTTCCCGATACCTGTCAAGGACTGTATTATTGCAATATTCTAAGTGGAGTGATCCGAGGTGCTCTAGAGATGGTGAGCATTGTCTCTTCTATAAACATCTTATCTCCAGCATACATTATGTTCCATTCTGAGTGAGCATTTTGCACTGCATGAAGACATTAGCGTGTTTATTCCAGCATGAGTTCTACCATTTGTCTTCAGGAATGTGGTCATGTCAACATATAAAAGGGGGAAACTATTACTGTTCAAGGACAAACAGGTATCTTGGCAGTAAGCTTCTACACCTGCGAACATATTGGTTGCGAGTTTGAGTCCAAGGCGAAGTTGGGGAACCAACCAATATCCTCTTTAAATTATATATAGATGTGGCTTCTTGCTTTGGGCATAGAAGAATATTGTCACACATTTATAATTATGGTTCTCTTTTCTCATTTAGGTGTCGATGAAAACTGAGGTGACATGGCTGCGCGATGTGCTTAGAGGGGACGATGTGTTTGAGATGCAGTTGAAACTTCTGAAGCAAGTTCCTGAGGAGTACCCATATAAAGATGACGAGTAAACATACTTGGCCTTTGAGTGCATGTAATCCATGACCCCTATGCAATTTCAGTCTACCGTTTGGGTTTTGTGTACCTCCTCTAGTCCAGCTACCTCTAGTTTAGACTTTTAGTCGTTCAGGGTCTCGTACATTTTGAAGAATACAATAGTTAAATTATTTCATATTGTGCACAAGATACTGCATAGACCAAATCGATGGGATAAAACATTTATGCAAAATTTGGTTTCTTCGTTGCAAGTCTCACGAGATGAGCCAGCTTGTGGGAAATCGCATATTCATGCGAGTATTAACGGTTAGCGCATTACTTTTTGTAATACAATGATAAATTTTTAGTATATTTAGCATATTTTTGACTTAATTAAAGAAATAATTCCTTTTTAAACCATCACATGTCTACATCCAAGAAGGGATTAGTCTTCCAAGTCCCACCTTGAAAAAGAGTAAAATGTGATTGGTTCACTTGTCTGGCGAAATTTCTTTCATCCAAGAGCCCTCCCCCACCTCACCCCACACACATATATATATACACACACATATATGTGTGTATATACATAATATAAAGCATCCCTCTTTCGTCCCATCAAACCGAAAAACCACTCCTTTATACGACTGAGGCATGGCGGAGTACGGCGGCGGCGGGTGCTGCAGATGCTGCTGCAGCTTCATATTCACCTCCGGCCTCACCGCCCTCTTTATGTGGCTGAGCCTGCGCACTTCCAAGCCCACCTGCTCAATCCAAGACTTTTACGTCCCTGCCCTCAACAAAACCAACGATACCACTGCCAACATCAACAACCACACCTTATACTTCGATCTCAAGCTGGACAACGGCATGAAAGACAAAGGCGTACACTACGCCAACATAAGCCTCGCCTTCTTCTACAACAACTCCACTGGCACCGCCCTCCCCGTCGCCAAGTACACGGTGCAGGCGTTCTACCAGGGCCACAATAAGAACACCCACCGCCGTCAGTTGGTGGAGGCCGCTGGGCTGCCGTGGGCGGCGGCGCGTGATGCGGTCTCGAACGGATCGACGGTGAGTTTTAAAGTGAAGCTGGCCACGAGGGTGAAGTTTAAGATCATGTTTTGGTACACAAAGAGAAGCAGCTTGGTGGTAGGCGGGGATGTGGTTGTGAACGACTCGGGTAAGAAGGTCAAAAAGAAGGGGATCAAGTTGAAATCCGGGGCTCCAGACCCGGCTGGTAAATGGGTCAGGGTCGGACCCATTGTTGTTTTCACTTTCTTGATCCTTTTATGATTCTACATTTTCTTTTCTATTTTTTGAAGTTTTTGTTTGGTTTGGTTTGTTACAACAATTTTCCTTTTTTGTTCCTGATTTTGGAAGTAAATAGTACTGCACCCATTTATCGTACAAGTCTAGCTTTTGTGTTGCTGTAACTTGTAAGAGTTTGTGTTGGCAAGTTTGTTAAGGAATTATTGGAATTTCATATTTAATTAATAAAAATTTGTTTATGGGAATATTCATGTTGGAGCAAGAGATACGAAAATACTTATGGGCAACAAACGAGAAAATATCATAAAATGAAAACAATCGAATAAGCAGTAAAATATATATTATGTTGATGTAATACTTTTTTAACATTGTATAATGTCACACTCACTGCATATTAAATTTTCGTAAGTTGCGATGTCATTTCCTTTCAAAACCAACAAAAATTAACATATGTTTCTTCTAAGAAACTTTCATGAAAAAATATTGAATTAATTATTACTCAAGTTGGCTGATTTTTATTTCAATTTTCAAATAATAAAAATAAAAGAAAAATGCTGAGAAATGGAAACAAACACGTCCATGGAACCCCTCGGGTATTGACTTTAAGATCTTTGGTATTGAGAAACTCTCTTCCGTTTAGGCAATTTTGTCGAACCATGTAAAATTATTGTATTTTTTTTTTATCGCATGTCATCTTGTCTTTAATATTATTGACGTGGTTTTATCAAATTTTGTAATAAATTAAATCTTGATCAAAAATCCCAATTGCTTTCGCTGCATCCAAATACGAAAAATCGGTGATTTTCAAGAGAATTCTTTCACTTGCCATTGTGTCAGTCTTACTGGGTAGCACGGAATTTTCTTTTATTAGGCTCCATCTTGAAATATACAAAAATTGTTGGAGACGAGACCTAGCACTAAGCAAGATAGTCATCAAAATTTCAGATGATTACATTGGCCTCCTTCTTGGAAATTTCAATAAACGCAGCCATGTCCTAATTTCCTAGCAATTTCAAGAAAATCCAAATGCTCCAACTTCCTATAGGTCCCCACCTACTCACACACAAATCCAAAAATACACGAAATATACACGAGTTTTCCTTATAAAAAAGTGTGTAAAAATCGATTATATTCCGATTTTTTTTTTTTGTTTTTTTGAGAAAAAAAGTTAGAGATCTGATTTGATTTCCCGAATTAAAGCAATCTAGCCACCACAAAATATTCATTTCAACAATGCTTACCAAAATTAAGCCAAACTTGATCATCGCAAACCCACCTACAAATCAATGAATTACTTTAAGCTATATCCCTTATTGGCGATCACATATCCATATAATTGGCAAATTCTAGGCCTTCAATGAGGTGCAAATTTGCCAGAAGGGTTAGATCAAATAACAGATTCAGTACATGAAGATAACAAAAACCAATCAACAGACGATGAGACTATATTTTTGAAACATGAAACATTAAAATGCACACCAAATAAGTCAAACATCCCTTCTTACAGAACACAGACGAAGTCAACAAATCCACAAATCATTTTAAAACACAAACGACGCGCAAATACATAGTCTGCAGAGTACTAAGTCTCAGACGAATCTATTACAAGCAAAGAACAGACACTCCCATCGAAAAGAAAAAGAAAAATGAAAATAAAATATACCATAAATGGACCATTATCTTCCTTGGCAGATTGGCCAGCCCATGTGCCTCAGCCCATTCACAAACTTCATTTCCACATCCGCCTATACAACAACAACAACAAAAAACCAATGATGAAAAAAGATATAAAGTTCAAATTATAACTTTGAATAAGAAAAAGATAGCTAGCAGACCTGCAGATGAAATATAAGCTGACCAAGAGTTGTGCCACTCCTATATGTATTGCCTTGGATCACCTACACAGCAACATTATAAGGATCAATTTATATAATTCATATAACATGAAATTTTTAGGACCAAATACAAGTACAAAAAACTTATGCACGTAACAAAATGATTAAGAAAAAAAGAAATAAACTAAACTTACATCTGAAAAGGCTCTCGGTAAACGGAAATACAACGGGTTCATTGGTTCCTATTCGGAACCTAGGGTACCCAAGTTTCTTCCATTTCAGTGCAACCATGTCCAAGACATGGAAGCGGAAGTACGTCGCGAAACCGGGCTTGATTACAAACAACAATTTGTCTCCCATTGAAACTATAGAGTTGATGCCATCGATAAAACCATTTATCTCGAGTGCGGCGTACCCCACAAAGCGCCAATTCGACTCATCATGGTCCGACAGCGCCCACACATCAACATAGGTTTCCTCATCGTCCACCGAGACGAGCGCAAGGCGGCCTTGAAATTCAGTCAAGAAACTGAAGATGTTGAATTCCTGTGTTTCACCACAGATATTTGGCAGCTCAACCCTAGAGAAATTACCGTCCATGTCGACTGAGAGAATATGATCGGGGACCTCATGGTCTTCCTCTAACCAGACCAGCCAATACATCCTCCCTCCAACGCACACGTTAGTAGGAAAAAAGGGGCAAGCGCGGTTAACCACAGGACATTGCACGCTATCACAAATTCTATACCAATACCCAAGCTCAGGTTCATAACACTCACACTTGCAATTAACACCTTCAGTATCATATGCACCACAGAAAAAGCGCAAGACTTTGTATTTGTTCTTATCAGGGGCGAAGACAACACCGACTGATTGGGTTATTGTACACGGCATACCTTTCGGAACTTGTAGGACGTCCTTAGTGATGGGATTGCAGATCTGGATACCCAAATCAGTTCCCACTAATTTAGTGCAACATATCAGACCGTTGAACGAACATACCAGTTCTAAAGAGCCACTCTGGTCAATATCATGAAGGTCAACATCTTTCGTAGCTTCTTCATCTCTGTCCATCAAGCTCAGTTTCGAGTGGGACCCAGAGTTATCACCAGCAAGATACAACATAAGCTTGGGGGGTTTTGGGAAAGAGCTAAAATGCGATTGAGCAAACCAAGGTTCCCTTATTAAACTATACCAGTACTTAGTCACTGACTTACATTTCGCCACAGACGCTACTGGAAGTCTTAAGAGGATATTTGCCATGATAAGCTCAATATATCCAGGGACATTAACAGAACCCAGACGAGGCTTCTTCCTTCTATTCCCAGCTGTGCTAACGATTTGATCTGCCAAACGAGGCTTCTTCCTTCTATTCCCAGCCATGGTAAGACGAGGCATCTTCTTTCTATTCCCAACCATGATAATGGTTTGATCTGCAAATGGGGTCATCAGTTAGAAAAGACAATTATGCAAACATTTCTTTTAATTCATCTCAGGGTGCATACAAAATATCTCAAGACTTTCTGAATACACACACACACACACATATATATATATGTATGTATAAATATATGCATTTATTATTAGAACTAAAGTTATTTAACTGAAGAAAAGTCAAAATCCTTTTCAAACAAACCTTGATATCAGAAAGGATCTACAACCTATACTGGTCCAGTCTAAAATCTATGCTGAGCCCATGATAAAAATTTTCCTCTATTGGTTTTGGTACAGATAAATGAAGAGGTGAAATATCAGAGCGTGTTCTGTGTCCAAGTTAAGCAAGAATGCACTGGCATTATTGTCAATCCAGTATATCATAAAAGTTGAGATAATGAAGGAGTTATTGAAATGGTGAATCACATTTAGAGCAAAGGATATCATTTTCTTTACAGAACCTGTTGTTCAAAACTAATAGCACGTTCAATGACTATGACTTTGAAAGCCATCAGAAAGTACCACTTTAAACTCATTCAAAAAAGAAACTCTTAGAAAATGGGAAAAAAAATAGTAATCTCTTATTTGAATTAAAATATAAACATTAACGGATTGATATCAGAGTTTCAAGGTTTTAATTTATCATATTTATCTCCAACTTTAAAACATTTCCACGTGACCCTAAGTTCAATAACCACATACCTCAAAAGGTCAAAAGTTATAAATGTTTCTTTTTAAAATAATGATAATAATAATTGCTTCATTTTGCATCAATATATCATTTCTAGATATTTTTATATTATTTTATTGGCTTTAGAATGCTTCATAGCCTTAAGACAGTTAACTTAGCCGTTGCATTAAGTATTTAGTAGCTTTCTACTGTGTCTTTAAATTACATTCCTTGAGGCTTGGACAACAATGGGGAAAATTAAAAGTTTGGTCCCATACTATAAGCGATACGTAATTTTAGTCCCACGTTTACAAAAATTACCATTTCTAGTCCCATTATTTAACAAACAATAGGACTTCCGTCCAAAAACTGATGGAGAACCCACATGTTTGTCACATAACTGTTAACTTCTCATTATTTGAAGAGGATAAATGCATTTTTGGTCCCACACAACAACCAATCTTGCAATATTGGTTCTCAAATTTTGAAAATCACAAAAATAATATGATGATAATGCTATAGTTGTAAAACTTTCTTTGCATTTTTATAATGTATTGCCTATCTCTTTTGCTGAAATTTATAATTTAAAAGCCACAGAGATGATCTCTATTTTGATAAATAGTATATTTAAGGCTTCTGTCAACTATATGCCGCATCTGAATTATTCAAATCATACTTGAGATTAAAGAGCCATGCATAAACAAAAGAGATGCATGTCTTGGTAATTTGTGAGCATTAAATGCTATCCACTCTAGAGTTACATTCCACCAATTTTAGAATAGATCCAATCGTCCCACAAAAGCCCTTTCTTATAAGTAACTCACACATTAATGGCTTTTGTATGCCAATTACTACATAGAAATTTTGTCAAATTCTGCCCTCGATCTATTACTAACTTAAGTGATGACAGGCCATAGTTGGGGGTAAAACCTAATTAGCTCATGCGCGTTCATCTCTTAATGAGTTCAATTCTACATGTGCTTTACAAAGATTCCCGTCCATATCCTAGTTCTCCTCAAGTATAGAGTTTGACCAAATCCAAACCCTGTCAAACATATTCTTGAGGTATGATAGGGCTTGAATTTAGTAAAGCTCTATACTTGAGAGAATTTGGATATCAACGAAGATCTTTGTAAAGTATAGGTAGACTTCAACTTATTTACAGATAAACAAGCGTGAGCTAATTAGGTTTACCCCCAAATAAGCTCTGTTATTAGTTAAATTAGAAATAGGTCAAGCTTTTATGGGGTCTATATTAAGATAATTGGAATGACCTCCAGTATGAATAGTATTAATCACGTTTAGTGTTTACAAGTACTTGGTCAATCTTCATTAATGCGCCAGTAATGAGAGATATCACTTTATTTAATGCGTACATACATGGTGCTCTAATATTAGGTATGGTTTGAATAACTCAGATGCGAAAGATAGTTGATACACACGACAAAAGCGTCAAATATACTATTTATCAAAGGAGAAACCATCTTTGTGATTTTTAAAGCATATAATTTCAACAAAAGCAATAATCAATACACTATAAAAATTGCAATGAAGGTGTTACAACCATACCATTATCATGATATTATACTTGGAACTTTATTTGTGATTTGTCAGATTTTGGGACCAATATTGCAAAATCAGTTGTTCTATAGGACCATAAATGCATTTTTCTTCCTCAAATAATGAGAAGTTAACGGTCACAGTGAAAAACAAGTGGGTTCTCGGTTAGTTTCTGGATAGGAGTCCGGTTTTTGTAAAGTTCTTTAAATAGTGGGACTAAAAATGGTCACTTTTGTAAATGCTGAGACCAAAATTGTAGAACTCTCACCATATCGGACTAAATTGTATTTTTTTCCCAACAACAATGGCCTACCCACCGAAATGAGACACCCAAAACTTCCTCTACTCCCCATGCATTCACACTGTAGGTGTTCTAGTTTTATCTTCTTAGATCTAGCCTCAATTGATACAAATGAAGAAGGCATCATTGAATCACTATTGTCTTGCATAAATTACAAATAAAAATTAAAAATTAACAAAATGAAAGCATCCCATTCCATAATTAACACCTCAATCAATGACACAGCAATATACAAGCTAAATTAATTGTTATAAAAAACACTAAAGTTGACTTAATTACCCTATAAACCACAGAATTGCAAGCATGCATACAAAAGTCACGCAAGAATTGAAAAGGAAAAATTGATGTAACATTCAAAGAGACACTCCAAAAAAGAGATCTATACACAATCACGGCCACATCAACAACACAAGAAAGGAAAAAGAAAATTGAAGAATTACCAATTGAAGTTCTGTAACTGTGTTTGGAGTCACGGCGGCATAGAGTGTAAGATGCGGATATAAATACTGATACAAACCCTCGACCAAGTATTAGGTAGCGTTTGGCTGTGACCTCAACCACTTGAAATCATAAATCCCATAACTTCTTGTTGGGCCCAAGTCTCAAGTCCATATGAGAAAAATCTCCAACAACCATTGCCACACTGATCCAAAACTACATTGGTCCAATTTTCAAGCCCATACGAATGTTCTCATCGTTGCCCGGCCTAGTTTTTGTAGACAAAAAGCAAGCGTTTGTAGCAATTAACATTGATACTTTACCATACTAATTAAGATTCTACTACAAGCATCTTCTTGGTCAAATATCATGTAGATTCATGAGGACATTAATTCAGGTAATAAATGAGCTAACAAATAGACAAATGCAGTTTAATGCAAATTCTTTTTTGCTATCTCAAACCTGAATTAGAAAGTCCGTTTCAAGCAATCCAACTCTTCAAAGAAAATAATTATCTCCTGGCTTGGCTTCTATTAACCTCAGATACCAAGTTCATAATATAGTATATCGCAAATTTAAATCTAATTAACAAAAACAATCCAAGAAGAAGGCTTGAAGTTCCAAATCTTTGCCCTACTTGGAAAATTCTTAAATAATTTTACTTCTAATTACTAACAAAATATCCAAACATTTTAAATGTGAAATTGAAGGAAACTATCCACTGTAGAGTACGAGGAATCCCATTACTTGTAGAGCCAGAAAATGAATAGGGGCGCCTTAAAATTCAAGTCACTATCACATTTTTGTTTATGAACAAAAAAAGAAGCATTTGTACCACCAAAATCAGGTATCAACAAATAAAACAGTCGCAAAAGCTTTCTAATCTACATATGCGATAACTTGATAACAAACTATAGCTAATGATATGGCTACAATTTGGGAAAATACTATCACTTGCCATCACCTAGAACACCTATCTATATATTCCAGTCCAAGGAGTTGGTTCAGGCCACTCTACTCATCAAGGAAAAAACCATTAATCATCGATTGAGTCGTGTCTTAGAAACCAAGTAACAGATATAGCAAAGCACAAAATCACAATCTACCAAACATAAATACACAAGTTTTTCTTTCTTCCTTAATGAAAAGTTTATTAGCAAATTCTACTTCCAAGAAAAAAAAAAGAAAAAGAAAAAGAAAATATCCTAGTACATTAGAGGTTGCAGAGGTGGTGCAAACTACCACTTGAGACTGCCTTGTAGCTTAATTACCCTGAAACTTCATATATATATATAAGCACTTAGAACTCTTATAATCCACTTATTGTAAAATAACAATTTTCACTTACAGCCCATTAAAGACAAAACCCTTTGTCTTGGTCTTCCACCCAGCTATGATGCATGACAGGAGACCTCAAGCCCACGAAAGCATAGCGGGCCTAATCAGAAATAATATCACTATATCAACCAAACTTGTCACCTACCTATTAAAAAACCCAATACTCACCGTGGCCAATTAAACTCCCATTAGACAAACAGCAATTTATTCTGATACTTCCCAAATCCCAATTGTCCACACACAAGTATGAAGCCGGAACAAAAGAATGGCAACTTAATTGCTCCATTACCAGCAAATCCTTTTGAGTTTCCTCAAAGCCTACCTCCCAAAACAATATGCACTAACTATGTACAACTACTCTAATCTGTTTAGCTTCACCGCTAAAGGGTCCTTTTTCTTTTCCAATGTTTGGTACCTTTTCCATTACACAAACAAGCACATAAACTCAGACATCAAGAAGACAACAACATAAATTCACTATTTCCAGCAAATCTCAAAAAGGGCCATGCTGAAACAAGTTAATAAGTTGAAAAATCACCTGTACACAAACCGGGTAACTGGTAAAAGCCAATTCTTTACGTAATTTCATCCACTTTTGCAGCATAGGAGAAGCAAACAGTATAATCGAGCCAAGAGTAGGGTACTGTGAAAGTTCCGAGCATATCATGGGATTCAGGATTCTGGGAACGCATTAAGGTGATGATAATTTGCCGAAAATCTTGCAAAATATAATGAAGATAAACGGTGTTTTTGCAGTTGTTCCCGGGTTTCAGCCACAGAAGAACCTAATGGCTAATGGTAAGCTTGACTTTCAATCCCTATGTTTTCGGTTACAATATTAGGCCCGTTGATGTAGGGATTGGGCTATGATAGATGGTTAAGCCCGTGTAAAGATTGATTTGATCCGAGTCCTACAAAAAAAAAAAAAAATCTTGAACAATTAAAAAATAAAAAACAAAAAGAATCTTGAACAATTAAAAAATAAAAATAAAAATAAAAATAAATAAAAGTATATTTCCTTTTTCTTATATGTTACATATTTAAAATCGTCTAGTGTGATTATCTTTAACTTAAAATTTATACTGATAAACTTCCAAGAAAAAACTTCTAAATGGAATTTTAATATTTTGTACTAGAATGCCTATTTATTAAGTGAAATTTTTAAATGGAAAATCGAAAATTAAAATGGGATACAAAGTGTTACTTAAAATAGATTTTGTTGATATGACAGTTGTGTTATTTTTTTCTAATGTGATCTTTCAAGAATATCAAAAAAAAATTAAAAAATGAAAAACCTAATTCTATTATTATTTATTATTAAAGAAATTGTTATGCGAAAAATTGAAACAAACAGCGAAAAGAATATAAAGTTTGTAGTACTTGACGTTTTAAAGTACAGAATCGTGTTTCTGAAACTGGCGACTTATTAATGGTTAACGTTTTCAGTCAAACAATGTCGGGAGCAGCAGTCCAGAGACATCGCAGTCGCACGCAAGTAAAACCTCTGCTGCGACCGAAATTCGAAAAGCAGTGAGCTGCAGTGAACGGCGGCGTAGCCGGTGGTGCTAATCTGCGCCGGGTGTGTAGGGTGATGGCAAAGATTCCGTTGGGCTGCGAGCCGGTGGTGGGTTCCTTAACGCCGTCGAAGAAGCGGGAGTACAGGGTCACCAATAGACTCCAGGAAGGGAAACGCCCCATTTACGCCGTCGTTTTCAACTTCATCGACTCCCGTTATTTCACCGCCTTCGCCACCGCCGGAGGCAATCGTGTACGTACAGTGTCTTACACCTCTCTGTAAAATCTTGATAGATAAAGATTGGTTTTTTGACCTTCCCTTGCTGAAAATTTTAATTTTTTTTTTTTTGGGGTTTTCTTCCGTGGTAATTTGGTGGAAAGAGAAGGGTTTTTAATAAAGTATGTTATATTGTGGTATTTGTTAGGTGACTGTATACCAGTGCTTAGAAGGGGGAGTTATAGCTGTACTCCAGTCCTACATCGATGATGATGTAAGAAATTTTTAGCTCGTGATTTACTGGGTATGAGATTTTAATAGTAACACGTTTTCTCAGACAGCATCTGGTTTGCCGTTTGCTGTGTAGATCAGAAAGATGAATCTTTTTACACTGTCAGCTGGGCTTGCAATATTGATGGAACTCCATTCTTGGTGGCTGGAGGACTTAATGGAATCATTCGTGTTATTGATACTGGAAATGAGAAGATATATAAGGTACCTTTTATTAGAGCAACATAAGAAGTAGGACTTTGAATCACAAAGATGTAATGTATGTGTGCAGAGTTTTGTTGGGCATGGTGATTCAATAAATGAAATCCGGACTCAGCCGCTGAAACCGTCCCTTGTTGTGTCAGCAAGCAAAGTAAGTGCTTTAGTGGTCTCTTTTGGCTAAATATGGATATTGAATTTATAATTTGATGTGAACTGTTAATTGTACAATTCGAATTATTGGAGGATTAAAATTACTTCTTAGTATTCACTAAATGGAAAAATGGATCAGGATGAATCGGTACGGCTGTGGAATATTCACACCGGAATATGCATTTTGATATTTGCTGGTGCTGGTGGGCATCGCAATGAAGTTCTCAGTGTGGTATGTGAATGCTATGGAACTGTACCCAATATATATAATTTCTTTTTTTCTTTTCTTTGGGTGGGGGGTGGGGGTGGAATGGTGCTTCATTGTCTTCTGTGCGTTTCTAACTGTTCATGGGTTATGGCTACGGTAGGACTTTCATCCGTCTGACATATACCGTATTGCAAGCTGTGGAATGGATAACACTGTCAAAATCTGGTCAATGAAAGGTATAGCAGTCCTATCTTGTTATATGAGCTTTTCAATTCAGCAAACTTTACATGCAAACATGATGAATGCATCTGTCTCAGAGAGTTTGTTTATGGTTGTTCTACTGCACTATGGCTCCTTATGACCTAACTGTTACAAGCCCAGTGGTGTTTGCTTCTTGGTCTTTCTGTTTGCTTAATACTACATGCAACAGGTGCTTTGTTTTCCCTTAATAATTGACAATATATCATGTAAAATGCTTTTGAAGTTGTCAACACATAATGTGAAGTAGAGTTGGCCTGATATTTGTATAATGTGAGTCCTGTACATGATTTTATATTGGCTGATATAATGATTTTTTGCAGAATTTTGGACATATGTAGAGAAATCATTTACTTGGACAGATCTTCCGTCCAAGTTCCCGACTAAATATGTGCAATTCCCGGTTAGTCATGTAGTTTTTTTTTTCCTTATTTTCTCCATTTCCCTTTTTTCCTTACATGCCAGATATTGAGTATTATGTGATGTTTACTGATGTTGTGAATTATCTTCCCTTTTTTCTCTGCTTCAGATATTTATTGCATCGGTACATACAAATTATGTTGATTGCAACCGGTGGATTGGTGATTTCATACTCTCTAAGGTGAATTAGCTTAACTTCTTTTTGCAATATAATGAATTGGAATAGCTTAATAAAGTAATACTCTCCAAGTTGAAGCAGTGATAATTTGTTTCATATTTGCAGAGTGTTGATAATGAACTTGTATTGTGGGAACCGAAAATGAAAGAACAATCACCTGGAGAGGTTAGAATGAATTTTTTGTACCCGTAATTTGATGATTTTTCATATTCATATGGTTATTTGAGGTATTGAATGGCATTAAGCATGATGCTTTTTAAATCAGGGTACAGTTGACATCCTTCAGAAATATCCAGTTCCCGAATGTGATATTTGGTTTATCAAGTTTTCTTGCGATTTCCATTATAAGGCAGCAGCAGTAGGTAATCCTCCTGATTCTGGACTAACACACCTTTGGATTATCATATTCTAATCAATGCCATGGTTGCAGTACATTAAAAATATATGAAAAAATTTTATATTTCTCATTTCAATCCAGTATGCAACAAACACCCAAAAAAACTAAGCTACGCGTGACCTATAATATCGTTTTCTTTTAATTTGATGTTGTCCAGGGAATAGGGAAGGCAAGATATATGTATGGGAAGTGCAATCCAGCCCCCCAGTTCTCGTTGCAAGGTTTGTGTCTTTCTTTGCTCCGCCCCCATCACTAGGGGGCAGTGCCGGGGGGCCAGTAGGGGTAAACATCCCCCCCCCCCAACACCTCCGCACACACACCCGATTCTATTTTATATGCATCTTTATTAGCTTCTTTCACTTTATCTGCTTGTGTGTGCTTGATTATTTGAGTTGCATTCCCAGGTTATCCCACGTTCAGTCGAAATCTCCAATTAGATTGACCGCCGTGTCCTTTGATGGAAGGTAAAACAACTCACCCCTCAGACATGTTCCATCTCTAATTCATACAATCTTTGGAGCATATTACGAATATCATCCATGTCCCACAGCACCATTCTCTGCTGCTGTGAAGACGGAACAATATGGCGCTGGGACGTCGTTGCAAGTTCTTGAGCTTCTAATGGCACTTTCCGATCCCCCCGGGATGACATCTTGTTTAACGACCCCAAATCACGCCCGTTGTTGCAGAGATCATACGGTGATCGGGTATATAGGTGAAAATTCGATCATTCTAGCTCAAGAAAAAGGCATTTGGTGCTACCCTTAATTTTATTTCAATGTAATTTACCCTTTCTATGGAAAGAAAATGATGTATTGATCTAGTAATCTATTTCTTTATCTCATCTTTTGTCATTGTCCATTCGGTGTTTCAACTGCCGATGTAGCGTAATCATCACCGTTTGGTGTTTAAACACCCGATGTATGCAACACATTTTCCTTTTCTTACCTTTATACTTGAAAAAAGTGTTGGCTCTCTAATTGATTTTATCTACATTCAGGCTGTAACTTTTTCACTTTTGTGTTCCCTTTGGAAATAACTAGGGGCAAAAGTGGCAATTTATAACCTTTTTCTTGACAATAGGTCACAGCCCACCAAACATGGAATAGTTAACGTGCAACTTGTCAATTTTCCGAATTATTCTCTCCGACTAAAAGAATCTACTGCTAATTAATTTTTTTACATTTGTTTAAACTCTAAACTTGCGGCTAATTAATTAATTAAACCGTAATTTGGCAGTTGACGTGACTGAAGTTTGAAGGCAAGAATGTGGAGATAGGAAAAAGAGCGCAAGAGAAGACGATTTTACAAGCGACGAGAAATAAATTGAACACACTTCACCACTTGTATTACTTTTTGTGGTTTGAATAATAACCAAAAAAAGGAATAGGAATTATCATTGATTTATTTATTTACTGGATAATATTAATTTTAGTAAATTAAGAGCAATTTGGTCAGTAAATCTAGATTCTTATATACATTCAATATGTGTGTAAAATATGAGTCGGGTTTGAACAATAATCAGTATTTTTATGTCTATATATACTTATTTATAATTGTATTGATGATGATCGCAAATTAGTCGTATCATTTTAAAAAGCCAGCAAAATTAACTTAGGATCATTGTTTTATTAAAAAGTATGAAATGTAAAATATAATAATAGTATGATGAACCTACGGAAGTGGTGGGGGCTAACGAAACGACTAACTGGAGAAGGATGTACATCAATTTGCCAACAGATTGCGGCTCTGCATTTTATTTCTATAATATTATTCTTTTTAACTACTTAAATTGTAAATAAATACTAGGTAAGTAAGAAATTCATAAAATAAAAAAACTCTTACTATGACAAAATATATAATTAAATTAAATATCCAATTTTATAAATTAAAATACGCAAAACAATTACTCTATCATACTCCATGGCTCCACCTAACTTGCGTTATTCCTCCACACTCTCAACCGTCCGATCTAATTACTGAAACACCTCATGCTTCCTATGGTCACTGATGTCATTTCTATTCCACACGCCTCTAGAAAAATTCACGTGTCAAAATCACCATGTGCCTTCATATGAACCTCCAATACTCATTATCACCCAATCAATGCTCGTGAGACTGAAATAAATTGGTTGAGAAAAAAAAGACAAAAACCGTAAAATTTGAATCGCATTTTACCCAAATTTTACCGAGTTTGACCGCGGTGGGCGAGAAGGAGGAGAGAACGTGCAGATTTTGTCTCATTTTCAACGCACAAAGCAAAATTGAAAAATAGAAAAATACAAATACAAATAAAGAGCCAATGAAATTAATTAATTACGTATTTTTAATTAGAGTCTTTTATTTCTTCACCCGTATCAAAATCATTATCAGATGCCTCCAATCTCTCTCTCTCCTCTCTCTAAAACTATCCATACACAAATACATACATTTACCTTTCTCTCTCCAGCAATCATCATTCTCTAAATCCTCGAAACCCTAACAATTTGATTCAATTACAACTTTCCGGAAATTCTTGATTCAATTTGTATATATTCTTTTTTGTGCAATTGATTGTTCATACCTTGTATCAATTCTTTCAATCCACTAATTTCTTTTTATATTTTTCCTTCCTTTTGAAGTTAGGTTTTGTGCTTCTTTGTTATATATGAAAGGAGTTAGATAGATTATCTGAAAAAATACATACAACAAAGGAGTTTTTTGAGGAATCTTGTTGTTGTGTATTATCTGTAGAGTTCATTTAATCGGAATCTGCAAAAAAGAAAAAAAAAATCGGATTGTAATTCTTTCTACAGCTCGTCTTTTTTTTTTTTTTTTTTTTTCTGGTGATGTGATTAATGTGAAGAAGTAAAGAAACAGAAGACGATGGTTTGGCAAGCGTAATCGAACCGTCTTTTTGTTGGGATTTGCATGGTTTGGGGTGGTGCGTTGAGTTGTAAGCTAAGGAAGCAGACACCTGTAAGGGGAAGACGTTGATCTTAGCTGGTGCTATTAATAAATATTGCTACAAAGGGACTAGTTTTCCGGAGTTTGTATTCTCCAGAGAGGTGAGAAGGCTGAGCAGTGGCGTGTGGCTGTGTCTTGGGGTTTGCTGTGAGTACTCTTTGCTCTGGGTTTTGCCGCTAGGGGATGAGGAATGGTAGCCAGAAATGTGGTACTGGTGGGGTTGGTGGAACACTGGTGCCACGGCCGGGGAGAGGCAATAACGGGATCTTTCCGAACTCGTTTAAGGCTCTTTCCAGAATTGTTTCATCTGGTGCCTCCACTGTTGCCTCCACGGTGCGGTCTGCTGCATCTGCAGCTTCGGCTATGGTGGAGAGGGATAATGACAGTAACAATGATCAAGTGAGAGTCTTAAAGTTCATACTTTTTTGCCTTTTCTTCAGTACTTTTGATATGCATAACTGTTAATTTGCAGTGTCTAGAGTTAAATCCATGGTCAGATGAATTTTTCTGTTGCACGCAAGTCTATTTTTGAGTAGAAAATAGTTGAGCTTCAACTTGGAAAAGTTGGCTAGTGACTGGTGAAGTTACAGTCGGCTGTTATTAAATGCAAGTATTAACAACATTGCTGCTTATGGTGATAACGTTTTACATATAGATTGAATGATGTGGCTGGAACTCATAGCATTGATCTCTGCTGCGTAGATTTTTCATTAAGTTGTTTCTAGGTTCCCATTTTCTTCAATTTGTGTGTTAGGAGTTAGTTTCAGCATGCAGCTGCACATGTGTGTTCTCCATGCTGGGGTATAGATACAGTTTTGATGGTTGTAAATGCTAAATTTGTGTTGGTCCTTATGGGGGATGGAGTTCTGTTATCCCATAACAACACTAGTTATTGCTGATAATCATGATATTAATTTCTGACACTTCTGTGCAGTAGTGTTGACAGAACATTATGGCTTCACTGCTAGAATTTGATGTTAATTTCTGTATGGCAGTCCTGAACAAGATATAACGGTTATAAAATGTCCTGACACCAATGCTATTGGTTATTATGTCATTTGGGTTTGTTTTTGTTTGCTGTTCCAAAGGTTTGTTGCTTCAGATACTTTACATTAGTCATACCTTTTCAATCCAATTGGCAGTTTAGTTGTTGTGCTGTCAGGTGACTGACATGTGTCCGCTTTATGGATGTTGTAGGTTAACCTACATGTCCTTGTGCATCTAGTGACAAAATGTTTGTTCTCACTTGTCGCATTAGTATGCCGACATACTTTCTGGTTTTCGTGTCTTATGTGGGTCGGCCCTGGGGCATCGTGGAGAGAGTTTATTAACACAGTTGGATGTCTTGGCATACCACGACAAACGTGACAATTAATTTGGTACCATTGGCAATATACGGCTGGTGAAACAATTGATATCTTATTTAATGATCTCCTATAGAACTTGCTGGTTTTGTTCTTCTGGTTGATTGAATGTTTCCGCAAGCATGAGTGGTCAGGGAAATTTTGCTGTCATTCTGTTGCATTCATCATGCGGTAAAATCTCCCATTACGTTAACAGTTATCCGGGGCTGATGATCGCCTGCTTTTGCATGTTCTGTGGGGTTTTTTATGATATGAAAACTCACAGTTCACCACTTAGCTTCAGAAACATTGTCTCAGAGAAAAATTGCAGCATCCTAGTCTCATAATTGAACAGCTTTGGTCTTGAAGAAAATTTTTATTGTTGAAATTGGATTAGATGAGTTTCCTGTATGGTTAGTTATCATAAGTTCCTTATTCATACCTTCATCAACTACTCCAAAACTTCCTCAGAATCACACAACTTATGTCTTTGCTATCTGAGTACTCATTATGCTTAGGTATATCCATAGTCTGAATATTATTCTATAATCTTCATAGTCATAATTTTGGTTTTGCATTATTTGGTATGCTGCTTAATCCTATTAAAAAAACCAATATCCCCCTGCCACAGCAGTACATTAATTTTTTTATATGTTTACATTCATTCAGGAAAGAAATAATTATATGTGTCACTTTTTGCATATATTCTTCATCCAATTATTTTCTAAAGTAGAAACTATATTTGCACGCTTCCTTGCGTGCCCCAGAATGATTAGTGCTGTCATGGAAGAGAATCTTAGGTTAACTACATAGGAACTTCCTGGGACATTATTATGACAATGACAACTTCTTAGGAATTGGCATTTAGTGGGCCCATCTTTCCATCCCGTGTCTATTTTTTGTTATAATTACATCCTAGCATAGCTTTGCTAAATATTTTCTTCTCATTTATTTCTTTTCTTAAGTAAAAGTAGAAACGAAGGCATAGTAAATACTTAAAAGCTTGAGGTGAAAAATAAACACATAACGTAACAATTTATTGATGCCGAACTTCGAAAAAGAAAAACAGAAAGTTTATAAATGTATATGTTTGACTAGATTTTATAGTGAAAGTAAAACAAGTTGTGATGATGTTACGGGTCCGTAAATTCCAAAAGGTATGCTTTAATGCTGCTCTGCATATTGCATTTATTTGCTTGGGTTGAGGGTGTTTATTTTTCCTGCACAATGACCATTATATCCTTAGAACTAGGTGTTCTTTTTATTTGTTATGTAGTATTCACCTGGATTCAAATTACATATTTTATCGAAAGCCAGATTAACGGCTGGTTGAGTTATGTTTCAGGCATTAGGTGCACTTCAGTTTGAGCGTGATTAATTTTTTAGAGTGATAGTTGAAAGTAACGACTTTAGGTGATTGCAAGTGATCTTTCTTTCCTTTTTTTTCCCTCCTCCTACTCCTCCAGTTGTGCCATCAGATTGCATTTTTGAGTTTCTTTACATTTCAGATTCTTATTTCTGACTCCATTTTTGTCAAGCTAACTCATTATGTATACCTAATTCCAATTTCAGGTCAGCTGGGCGGGTTTTGACAAATTAGAACTTGAAGGAGGTGTTGCACGACAGGTTCTTTTGCTGGGGTACAGTTATGGATTTCAGGTCTGGGATGTGGAAGTAGCCAACAATGTATCACAACCTAGTCTCCAGGCATGATGGCCCAGTTTCGTTTATGCAAATGCTGCCAAAACCAGTAGCATCAAAGCAATCTGGGGATAAGTTTTCCTGACAGTCATCCATTGCTGGTAATCTGTGCTGATGGATCCTTTTCTGGAGGTAATCACATTCAGGAGATGTCTGGTAATCCTTGTAACGGGTCTGTGCAACATTGCCAAGGTTCACTGAATGATAGCTTTGTGCCCACTGTAGTTTGGTTTTATTCCTTGAGATCTCAATCATATGTACATCTTTTAAGATTTAGATCTATTGTGCATTTAGTCCGATGCAGCTCTCGAGTTATTGCTATCTTACAATCATCTCAGGTATTTCAACTTTGTCTAGAATCTTATTTACATATGTTTTTGAGCTGTGAATGCCATTAATTTTGTCTCTAATTTGGCTCGTGACACTTGTTTTACAGATACATTGTTTTGATGCTGCTTCATTAGAGAGAGAGTATTCAATCCTTACAAATCCTGTCCCTACGGGATGTTATGGATCATCTAACATAGGCTTTGGGCCCCTGGCCGTGGGCTCCCGGTGGATGGCTTATAGTGGCAGTCAAGTTGCAATTTCAAATTCTGGGCGTGTGAGTCCACAACATCTTGCCTCCTCGGCTAGTTTTCCTTCTCCTGCTTCAAATGGAAACCTTGTTGCGCATTACGCCAAAGAGTCGAGCAAGCAACTTGCTGCTGGTATTGTGACTTTAGGAGACATGGGGTATAAGAAGCTATCGAGGTACTATTCCGAGCTATTACCTGAAGGCAACAATTGTCAGTCAGGGACTGCTCGTGCGAAGGTACATCGTGTTGCCAATGGACACTCACCGGATCCAGACAGTGTTGGCATGGTATGCTGTTTTTGAGAAGCATGATAATATCTGGCTAGTAGAAACCCATTATTTCTATTGGTCATGGTACTGTTGCCATTGCCATTGCCATCAAAATAACTAAGTACGAGAATCCTTGAGCCCATGTTTACTATAATCTCATGAGCCTCCGATAATTTTGTTTCTCAACTTTGTTTCATGGGTGACTACTGTCATTTCCTTTTATTGATTGGCTTCAATGTGTGAGATGAGTTTTCTTGCTTAAAATTTTCAATGTGTGAGATCAGTTTTCTCAAGTGAGCACCCATTTGTGATGCTTGCACACTTTAGCTTGGTACTTTTTGGAGCTTATTTTGTGCAATTATTTATCTGTCAGGTCATTGTCCGGGACATTGTTAGCAAAACTGTGATTGCACAGTTTAGAGCACATAAAAGTCCCATTTTATCACTGTGCTTTGATCCAAGTGGTACCCTCTTAGTTACGGCTTCAGTTCAAGGTCACAACATAAATGTTTTCCGAATAATGCCTGGCTCATCTGAAGATGCTTCTGGATCACCTTATGTCCATCTCTACCGGCTGCAACGTGGTTTGACAAATGCAGTAAGACTGCAAGTATTTTTCTTTACTTGGCTTGGACATCTTTATAGGTGAATAAGGATTATTGTTTGATAATGCTTTCACAGGTTATACAGGACATCAGTTTTAGTAGTGATAGCCAATGGATTATGATCAGCTCATCAAGAGGGACAAGCCATCTTTTTGCTATTTCTCCGTCAGGGGGGATAGTTAGCTTTCAGTCTAATGATGCTGGCCTTAGTGCCAGAAACAGTGCCTCCAGATTGATGGCAAAGCCTGTAGTTCATGGACGATCAAGTTCAGGATTACAGGTGCTGACGCAACAACGTATCTGTGCATCTGGCCCTCCAGTTATTCTTTCTGCTGTTAGCAGAATAAGGAATGGACATAACGGTTGGAGAAACACAGTTAGTGGTGCTGCAGCAGCTGCAACTGGGCGGATGGGTTCTCTCTCTGGGGTGATTACCTCAGCTTTCCATAACTGCAAAGGAAATACATTTGTAGATAACGGTTCCTTGAATAAAAACTATTACCTGCTTGTTTTCTCTCCTTCTGGTTGTGTAATACAATATGCTTTGCGCATCTCTCCTGGGTTTAATGGCTCAACAGCTTTGCCTGGAGTAAGTGCCACTTCAGAATCCAGCCTTGACTATGATGCAAGATTAGTAGTGGAGGCAATTCAGAAGTGGAATATTTGTCCAAAGCAAAACCGCAAGGAACGAGAAAATAATTTTGACATGCATGGAGAAAATGAAAGTTCGGATAGCAGTAAAGTATATCCTGAAAAAACGGGGGGAAATAATGTGTTTTCGGATATGTTGGGTACAACCATGAAAGAGACAATTTCTGCCGAAGAAAAGAATCATAAGTATATATCTGAGGCAGAGCTGCAAATGCATCAAAACCGAAATCCACTGTGGGCTAGACCGGAGGTATTTCATGTTGCTGAGAAGTGGATACATATGTTGTGCAATCTTTTTGGATGAGTGGAATCCTTATCTTTGTTACTATCTTTTTAATTTTTCAGATATATTTTCATTTATTACTGAATGATGGCTCTGACATGGGTGAAGAAGGTGGTTGTGGGGGTGAGACCGAGATTGAGAGGTTCCCTGTCCATATGCTCGAGGCAAGGTCAAAGAACTTGGTTCCAGTTTTTGATTATCTTCAAGCTCCCAAATTTCGACAAGGGAGGTGCGTACACAATGGTTTGCCCAAATCTGTGAATAAATTGTACTATTTGTCTACTACTGGATTTGCCTTCCGTTCACTACGAAAGCATCTTGTATAAGGACTTGCTATATGTGTTTCAGCTACTGTAGACTTGCTTTTCTTGTTTAATGTGTTTTTTATTCTCGATATGCTTTCTTTTATTTTTTGGTTGTAATTTCTAATTTCTAGATATATATACACATTGTCGAAACCTGTATTTTAAATCATTGTCTTCGGTCTTTCAGGACTGCTGTTATGAATGGCCATAACAATGGGCAATTTGAGTACCTGGGGTCTGATGTGTATGGGGATGGCAAGCATGCCGGCAGAAGCAGTTCTGGATCACTTGACTCCATAGTCAGTGGTGGGATTGTAGCGAATGAATCAGACAATGGCACTAACGAAACTGGCCAGGATGGTCTTGGGCTGTCCAGTGAAACAAGCAGCAGGGGTTTTGTGAATACTAATGATTCCCCAATCGAGAATACTTGGCTCGAGGATGATGTAAATATTACAGAGAACTCTGTGAGGGTCGGCCAACTTAGACATGTAAATAATAGAGGACTGAAAATGGAGAATCAAACTGCAGAGGGCGACGAGTTTGGTTAAAAGGTAATTTCATAAAGTTAGAATGGATATTTGGTTTGAGTTTGTTCTCAAAGTTTAATATATATGCTTTGGTGGTACAGTAGTACATGCAATCTATAAATTTTTCCAGTTGATTAATGTTTTTATGTTGCATGTCTTTCCAGGTGTGAGGCTATTCTTTTATTCTGGGGAGGATCTTTGGAGTTCTGTGTAGAGGAGTGCGAACAAGAGAGGCTTGGATTGTGGTTTGGAGTGTGCATAACTTGGGTCTTAAATTTGTACTATGTGACAGTGTAAATAAAGGCACTTATTATAGTTGCAATAATAAACTTTAATTTGTAAATAATACCATTGTCTCTGATTGTGTTGCTTGCTTTGTGTTGAATGCATTTGCTTTATTCAATGGCCATTAAAAGTTTAAATTATATTTAAATTGTTGGAGGGGAGATGCGTCAAATATTTAATATTTATTACTCTTCGCTCGCGGTGCGGTGCCCTGTAAGGTACAGGTCTACTTTTCTGTAAAGCGTAGCAAGTGAATTCTTTTTGGCCCCATAATGGATGGTTGAGACTAATTTGCAAGATTATAAGCAATTAAGTTTTTAACAGTTAAATTCCAAACACAAAGTGTAATTCCCTACCCAACAAATTATATCCGTCCAAAAAAAAAAAAAAAAAGGAAAACTAATGAGGAGTGAGGACTGCCTTTAACATAAATGATTACAGGAATAAACTATATATGTAAACCCGAAAGATTTGCAAATTCTTGCTTAGTATACCATACGAGAAACCCCACAATCCACCAACCAAGACCCCAACCGAACTATCAGGTCAATAACCCTCATGAAAAACACGTCCAGTTCCATTTTAATTCGAAAGCGTGCGTGTGTGTGTCAAAGAAAACTATGCAGAAGTCGTTTTCCATTCAGAAACTCTGTTCATATCACAGCCCAAACAAACCATTATTATTCAAATATACTTCATGTGGAGGCAAAGTGAAGCAAACACCAAACCATATGACTCTCTCTCTCTCTCTCTCTCTCTCTCTCTCTCTTCAATTCAAATACACAGCAGCTTTCTTTTCTCCAACTTCCCTTCTTCAATACCAAGAAAGACACCAGCACACCTTCCCAGTCTCTTTCTGTCAAACCACCTTCTTCAATTCTTGTGCAAATAACATTCGCCCTCAATACACTCACACACACAAACACGTACACCCTTCTCAGTGTCCAGTCTCTTTCTGTCAAACAACCTTCTTCAATTCTTGTGCAAATAACATTCACCCTCAATACACACACACACACACAAACACATACACCCTTCTCAGTGTCCAGTCTCTTTCTGTCAAACAACCTTCTTCAATTCTTGTGCACATAACATTCGCCCTCAATACACACACACACACAATCACATACACGCACGCACACGCAATGTGTATACATGATAACCTCGGTACTAAGCAAGGTTAGGTGGACGACAACAACCTTAGACTCAGCAACTTCATTTTACTGCATATATGTTATTTTTTTTTCCTTATACCATGATGGTTTCAGTTTCTTGGTTGCATTTGCTACATGAATAGCTGATCAGGCAGTGGAATTTTTGATTTCTTTGTGGGGGCAAAAAGAGAATTGTTGAAAAATGCAGCTGCATATATCGCCGAGCTTAAGACATGTTACTGTTTTGCCCACGAAAGGTGTTAGAGAGTTTGTCAAAGTGAAGATTGGATCGAGAAGATTCTCGTATCGCATGATGTTCTACTCTATTTTGTTGTTCACATTCATTCTCCGGTTTGTGTTCGTTCTGACTGCTGTTGATACCATTGATGGAGAATCCAAATGTTCTACTTTAGGTACGTTGATTTTGTGTGTGTGAGTTTCTTCTCCCTCTCTCTCTCTCTCTCTCTCTCTCTCGCACGTGTGTGAAAAATATGAGCGTGAAGAAATCAGCAGATACGCATTAGTAATGAATAATTGTAGGGCATTCTTTTGTAAATTAATCTCATTTGCACTTATGGATGGTGGATATCAAAATTTCTCAATAAATTTTGTTAATTATAATCTACTTACAATCGTCAAAAGACTATATTTCTAATTCTGAACCTATTAACCAAAATTTATATTTATAGTTTATACATTATTAGGTAGGCTAATTGACAGCATTTGTTAGAGCTTACAAATAAATATTTAATAGAAGCTGTACACGTGATTATATATCTAAACTTAAGGCTTTTCTAAGAGACAACATATGATCTCTGATCTTTTCTTGAAGTTTTTAGTCATCCATCTGATGATTATAACTTCTTTTGATGCTTTCAATGATGAGTACATTACAAGTATCCATGTTATCCTGCCGATTCCTTTTGTTTAATCCCAAACCTTATACTCATTTTTCAATTACGTTTATGGTTAATTATTACGATTAGTTACACTGACACCCCCTCTGAAATATCTAAATTACCGTCTTCCCTTTTGATCTTTCGTAATTACAGTGACCTCCCCTCTAACTATGATCATTCTGACACTCATTTACTGCTGCTAAACTTTTAGCAGATAATAAATGACAGAATTCTCTTTGTAGGTTGCTTGGGGAAGAAATTTGGACCAAGAATCCTGGGAAGAAGACTTGAATCCACCGTAATCTCCTGAACCCTTCATTGTGTGTGTGTGTGTGTGTGTGTGTGTGTGTGTTTCATAGGAAGCAGTTGAGTATATTTCAATCAATTACGATGTTTTAGTCATTTAAATGTCTAAGCCAATGTATGAGAATCAAGAATTACGGGGTTCCTGTCAGGTTCCTGAAGTGATATATCAAGTACTGGAAGAACCTGTTGATCAAAGTGAAGTTGAAGCGGGCCACAAAATTCCTCAAACCATGGAAGATTTTGTTGCGGAAATTAACGATGAGAGACCTGATGCCAAGACATTTGCTGTCAAGCTTAAAGCTATGGTATCATGCATCAAAATTTCATCTGATAAATTTTCATGTCAGAATCTCCATCATGTCTCTGCATCAATCTCTCAACTCCAACAAGTTAGAAGGGATTGCATTATTCATCAAAAAAAAAAAAAAAAAAGGGAAATGCATCGTCATCATCATGACTGATCTCTCTCTCTCTCTCTCAGGTCACACTCCTAGAACAGAGAGCAAGAACAGCAAAAATTCAAGAATACCTGTACCGACACGTGGCATCAAGCAGCATACCTAAGCAGCTTCACTGCATCGCTCTAAAACTAGCAAACGAGCACTCCATGAATGCCAATGCCCGTCTCCAGCTCCCCTCAGCAGAACTCGTTCCAGCCCTTGTTGACAACTCGTTCTTCCATTTTGTCCTTGCCTCAGACAACATCCTAGCCGCTTCTGTCGTTGCATCATCACTTGTCCAAAACGCCTTGCACCCTGAAAAGGTTGTCCTCCATGTAATAACAGATAGAAAGACATATTATCCTATGCAGGCGTGGTTCTCGCTCCATCCTTTGACACCTGCAATCATTGAGGTCAAAGCATTGCACCACTTTGATTGGTTCACAAAGGGGAAGGTCCCTGTGTTGGAAGCCATGGAAAAAGACCAAAAAGTGCGAGCACAGTTTAGGGGAGGGTCATCTGCTATTGTGGCGAATAATACAGAAAAACCGTACGTCATTGCTGCAAAATTGCAGGCATTGAGCCCCAAGTACAATTCGGTTATGAATCACATACGTATACATTTGCCAGAGGTAAGTTTAAATATGTAGCACAATACAGACCATTTGGTGCATGGATGAGGCTCAAGACCTGGTGCATACAAGAATCTCCACATATACATAGCTTAGCAAAAAATTCTTGAAAAAGTTAGTCTTAATAGATGTGTGAAAACCTTTTTTGCAGTTGTTCCCTAGTCTTAACAAGGTAGTGTTCTTGGATGACGACATTGTGGTACAAACTGATCTTTCGCCTCTATGGGACATTGACATGAACGGAAAAGTCAACGGGGCAGTAGAGACGTGTAGAGGAGAGGACAAATTTGTGATGTCGAAGAGGTTCAAAAGCTACCTGAACTTCTCTCATCCTCAGATAGCAAATCACTTTGATCCGAATGAATGTGCATGGGCCTATGGCATGAACATATTTGATCTAGAAGCTTGGAGGAGAACAAATATAAGCCAGACATACCATTTCTGGCTCAAACAGGTAAAAATTCATATTTTAAATGACCACCTTATCTAAAAACTTACATTTTCAGATTACAAAATGAAATTGGAAATAAATAAATAGTCTAATGGTGTCTCATTTGGTCATTGCAGAATTTGAAATCAGACCTAAGTTTATGGCAGCTAGGGACCTTACCTCCAGGCCTAATAGCTTTCCATGGTCATGTCCACTTATCAATCCCTTTTGGCACATGCTGGGATTAGGGTACCAAGAAAACACAACCATTGCAGATGCCGAAAGTGCTGGTGTCGTCCATTTCAACGGTCGAGCGAAGCCTTGGCTCGACATAGCATTCCCACGGCTACGGCCTCTATGGACGAAATACGTCGACTTCTCTGATAGATTCATAAAGAGCTGTCACATAAGCGCAAACTAGAAAAATATTCGTTGATGAAAACATTTTTTTACCCACTTTATACATGTAAATGAGAAAGCAGGACACACATGGAAAGCTCTGCACAAAGTATAGGAATTTGTGAGCAGAGATGATAACAAGCCACAGGCTTCAAATTTTGGGAACTCTTCACAGATTCTCAGTTCTTAAATATACATACAATTTATTCGATCTTTTTTCGCTATTTTTCTTTGTTGATTCAAATGCTAGTCTAAAACCCTGAATTCCTTGTATCATTATGTGGTAACAAATTGAAGTGTTAACCCAGAAAAAATTCACGAGTAATAAGGGAAACCGTAAAGAAGTATTCTCTCTTCTTTTTGTGGGGGGGATCAAATTTGCGTTTGTTTACTCTTGATTGCTCCCTTAGTTTGTAGTGAGGTTCGCTTGGTCAATAAATAATTAGCTGCTTCTTAAATATTTATCTGCTTTCCAATGTACAAAATCAAAAGTTAAAACAAATGGCACCACAATGAGTTTCTTAATTCTTGCTCATCATGGAAACTCAAGTTCCATCACAATATGCCCATGCCCTCCCTCCAAGGGCAGGCTGCAAGACAGCCTTCACAAGGAGAAACATCTACAAAAACAACTAGGAAATCGAAAACGTACAAAAATTTACATGCAAAAACCAGAACAAACTAGATTAAGGTTCAACAATCACAACTGGTCTCCACAATTCACCAGATTCAAGTTACAGTTTTGAGCAAAAACTAATAGTCAAGAGCATTGACAAGTAATGCAATAACCAGAACCACCCACCCAGGATTCAGCCGCCAACTTAGGCAACGGGTGGGCGTAGCACATGGTCCTGAGATGTATCAACAGCAGCGGGTGGCATGAACTGCCACATGGCAACACCAGGGTAACTGATGATGGGTACCAATTTGTTGCCCGCAGCCTGGCTTTGAGCAGCAAATGCAGCAGGAATGGCGGGAGGGGCTGGTAAAAACCCGGGTTGCGGGCCATTCATTGTCTTCACCTGCTGCTCAAGCTTCTCCTTCTCAACCTTTAACCTCTGCTTCTCATCGCGAAGCTCATTCTTCTCAGCCTACAGTATTAGTAAAGCATAGGAATAGCATAATTAAGCTATTGCCTTTAGCATATAAATAATATATACAAATTGAAGAAAAATATCAACTCTTACCTTTAGCTCTTTAATTTTGTCTTGGAGATTTGCATTTGAGTCTTTGAGCTTCTGGGCTTCACCTCTTAGTTGAGTTACCATACGAACAGCATCAACCAAAATAGCAGCCTTATCTGTCTTGGGAGGCCTGCCGGGCTCAAGAAGCGCACCCAATTCCACAAACCTAAAGAACGCACAAAACAGTTATAGAACCAAAGAGAGAAAACAGAAACCAGCAAGATAAAACAAGCAGACAACAGAATTACTTGTCATTTAGCCTATCCCTCCGTTGTTTCTCCCTGCATGCTTTGGAGCTTGATGGAGCGCATGGTTCAGTTCTACCACTGTGGACAATAGAAATCAGTCAGACATTTTATTATTTGAAGAATACAAGTTTGATTGACGAGGTAATGAAATCATTAAGTCAAGGTAAAATGCACAATGAAGAGATGGGGGCCCCCACCCACCCCCGACAATTGTCCCCTTTTCTTGACAAAAATAGATGCATTTAAAGCAAGGTGCTTTATACTTGCAACAATTGATTGAAAAATGTCATCTTCAGCCATCAGAACAATCAGTCAACCAATCAATTGCATCAGATATGCCGTTACAAAGAAGAGACTTTACCGCTTTTTTGAGCCGGTTTCCTTCGGCACATCTGATTCCCCAAATGATCCATCAATTTCCACACTATCAGTATATTAAACAAACAAAGAAAAGAAAAAGAAAAAGAAAAAGAAAAACAAATATATGAGCAGTGATAAATTAGTATTAGCTTAATGTGAGTAATAGAGGAAAACAGGAAAAAGAAATATGAGTGTGTGTGTGTGTGTGAGAGAGAGAGAGAGAGAAAGAGAGAGATTCAAAAAGGAATCATGGAACTTTTGAAAACAAAGGTGAAATGATTAAGAATGATGCTCAAATGTCAACTGCAGCTTCAGTAGTATAATATCAGAACAACATAAGCTAGGGCTTGCATCTTATTAGAAGCTTGAAAGTTCTAGTATCAGAATGTATCACCAATCACACACAATAGCGGAAACTATATGGAGTATTCGTCTACATGTACATAAATAATTTCAGAAATCACCTCCACAGTACGAACGAAATCATAACCGAATAAACACCATGAACCCCAAGTTGCAGAATAAACATACTTTACGGCACCAACATAGATGGACTTATAGGACATGATTTATTTACGTTTTCCAACATGGCAGCACAGAGAAACACCAGAAAGAAAGAAAATTCAATACTGATTTTACAAATTGTTATCCTCACATGGAAATCCCAATAAGAACATATTTAGTCGTCACCATAACCCAATTGGTATGCTGCATGGAGAACATATGCTTTGTGCAGAACCAAATAAAGAGAGACCCAATTCAGTCTTCTCCTGGGATGACAGGAAACCATGGTTATGTTGTCCTTACAATGAGTATATGCCCTAAACCTCAACATTTCAGCCATGAGTCAAAAACTATAAATCCACCATATAAAAAAAGAGAGAAGGGAAGTCCAATAAAGTAACTAATATCATCTATAAATCATCTTCCATCTGGAAAACCTAAACCATATGCAATAAGCTACACCATCTAAGGATAAGTACATTGGCAAATGAATGAGCAAGATCTAAAAGTTCCCACTAAAACCCAGCTAGTTCCCAAATAAAATCTGGGAAACAAATCCCGAACACTGGAGCACAATATCGAAATCATGTGTGTGTGTGTCAGTGATTTTCCAAAGACAACAAACAGATTAAAGGACATACACATTCGACCCCAAAATGTTGAAACTAACGACAAATACAGCATCATAATAAATCCCGAAGCTCCAACCTCACCCGCGAAAACCATAAATTAGCACGAATGGAATAACTAAAACCCATAATATCAAGGTCCTACTCGAAGCACCGCCACTAATTTGTGGGGGGGAATCAAGTTGAGATGACGGACAAATCAAGAGCTCAAAAAAGGCCGAAACTTTCCATAAATTACCACACAAAAAAAAGTTACAATAAAGGAAAAAACTGCAGTGAAAGAGAACTAAAACAACTACCTGACATTCGATGATCCATTCAAGGCTTGCACGGGCCAAGAAAACCCAGAATTTGGAGCAGATAAATTGCCATCGGAAACAGTGATATCTTCGAACCCGTAATCGTACAGCCAATTCGTGTTCTCCGGTGAAACCATTTCTGATCAGACGCCGGAAAAAAAAAAGAAGAGAAAATTGTTGGCCGGCGCCGGGGAGAAACTCAACAAAGAACTGGCAAAATTGGTGAAAAAGGAGTTTCAGATTTGGGGGAAACTGAAAATTTTGAGGAGAAAATTGGTTCTCACGTGAGCTGAAAGGCCAATCTGAAACGCGAATAATTTTGTTTTTTCTTTTTAATATTATTTTCGGCAAAATTGTTTGATGCAAATGGGAAATAAAATAAAATAAAATAAAGGGATTCCCACGAAAACACGCGACGCGGTAACGCTCACGCACTGTTTATGTTTGGGCCACCTGGGCTCGCTTTAATAACTGTCAATTTTAGCCCAATTGTCAATTTTCAAGTGACCTTAAATCACTTTTTAAAGTCCATTTTTGGGATATAAGAGAGAAAAAAAAAAGTACAATTAATAAATTAAATGAAACAATGATTTAGCTCTAAAGTCAAAATAAACATTAAAGTTTGTTTGCAAGAAAACCCCAAAAAAATTAAAATAAAATATATTTAGTGACACTATTATGTATTTAGAAAAAAATCACATTTGTAAAATCAATCATTAGACACTATTATGATTACTTTTATTATAATATTATCTGATACCTAAACTATTTTCTATTTGATAGAAAGCAGATTGTTACAATCGATTAATTTTATCAATATTTCAATTATAAAAAATTTATTACAATCAATTATTACCAAATATCAGAAAAAATACAAGTTATCGTACAAAAAAAAACAGAATTAGTGTCGAATTAGTTTTCAAAAATTGTTGCTATTTCATTTGCTTGTTTGCAAGGGTTACAATTACATTTTCATGCAGTTTATGTCATAAAAGCACGAATTTATTTCAACATGAAAGTGATATTAAAAGAATATCACATCTAGCTAAAGGTCAAATAAGGGAAAAAGATGGGCATATTTCGATTGATGTACGTATCAATTATCATCTTTCCCAACCCAAAGTTGAAAAGTTTTTCAAATGTTGAGCACAAGCCTAAGGATACGGGATGTTGAAAAATAGATGAGTTGTCAAATCGTCATTGGTGGATAATGATGAGAAAAAGGATTGAAGACGAGTGGTGTTAAAAAATCTATAAAATAAAAATAATTTTAAAAAAAAAATGCCTTCTTTGGTCCACCAACTTGTTGCTGAATTAATTAAAGTGGTATTTGCTTATTAGTGAATATTTAGTGTGAAAATATAGAAATTCTTGGTAATTTCCTAGGTTAACTAGGATTGCATAACCAGAGACATAATGGGAAATTTTTATTTGGAGCAACGAGAACCAATATTTTGTAATGTATAAAGATATTGTTATTATTTTGGGAGCAAAATTCTGAATTTTAATAAAAGTATATGTTAAGTATAGTTAGATATAAAATTGAGGGCGACTAACCCTTCAATCTCTATTTGATTCCGTTTCTGTCGAAAAGATAATATAATCATTATTTATTGTTCTTTGATTGTAGTAGTATTACCATTCTCGTATTATGTAAAAGATGTCTTAAGTTCAAACTCAAATTCTCTTATTTTTTAGTTAAATCAAAATCAAATCAAATTTTATGAGAAATAATGTTTGTGTTTAATTTACTATGAGTTCCATATTTTTTTTAAACTTGTCATTAAGAATCCAAATTAAATATCAAAATAGAAGAAATTGAGCTGCAAAACCAACTTCCTTATAACTAACGAAATTGTCATTTTAGCACATTACCTTCGCATTATCAATCAACAGGTTTAGATATTTCATATGTCCTACTATCGTTTGTTTGTTTCAACTTATTTCAAGCAAATCCAATATAACCAAAAATCTTGTTCTAAGTTTTACATTGTGAAGATACAAAATATTACCTAAATTAATCTAAATAAATCTACAAACAATGTTCTGAAGCATACTTCCTTATCTAAGCTACTGACCAATACACGTACTCGTATCGATAATGAAAGAAAAAACTATAGCACGATTGTATGGCAAAAAAAATCCAAACTGCAAAGTACTCTATCATGAAAAAGGTGTGTTTTAACATGCTGATGATGAAACTATACAAGAGAATATATTCCAAGCAAATTGAATATATTATAAAAAAAAAAGGGGAAATTAGCTGAGCCACTAAGCAAAAACTATTTTACAGGTAGTTCGGTCAGTTATGTTATGTGATGATATCACGTTATTCCTCTTCTGGAAGGTCAAATTAAAGATATCTGACATATATATTTGGGATTTTTATAAATAATGCTTAGTTGCAGATTAAATTAAGCTCTTTTTAGCCCTGCTTGCTTTCTGCTTCAGGAGTGACAAAAAAAGCTAAAAAGTTCAACTGCTGAAGCAATTCTACTTGAGTTCAACTTGCATAACTCCAGAAAGTGGCATGCGTTTGACGTCACTTGATACTTGCATTTCTTCAAGAAAAATTCTTATATAGATCCTTATATATCAAAAGTTCAATTTAAACTATCTGGTGCATATACAGGACTAAGACCGAATTCATATAAGACCCAATTATTCTTAAATCAGTGCTAGATCAAAAATCAAAAAAATTATTTGATACCCAACTCGAGTTTGATCATTAGAAATTTGTTTGAGTTCAATTTGTTAACCATAATAAAGCAAATTTAGAACGTCTTTTTTTTTTATTTATTTGATAAGATTGAAGCTCAATTCAACTCACTAAAGATAAAATTAAATTAAATGTGTACAAAAATGTCAGACTTATTGAGCTTGACCAATTAAAGCTCTTTCGAACTCAACTCATTTACAAATTAAAATTCAATTTTCAAATCCAAATTAACTTAAATATTAATTACCAATTACCAGTTGATGTAACTGAATGAGACGCTAGATCCCTTAAGCAACGTCCAGAGTTTAAATCTTAATGTTGTGAATAGAACAACTGGGTTGGGAGGATCGTCCCTATAATGGGCCTCTGCAGTACCCGATTCGAATTCGTCTGTCAATGAACTGGAATCAGGTGGTTAAGACCAAAAAAAAAATTAAGTATTAATTTCTTCAGCCCAACTCACATTTTACAGTTAGACCACGTCTAATTAGCACAACTCCGTAAACTTGTCAATATTCCAGCCCACCTCAGTCTAAATTCATAACTCTAGGACGTTCTTAATCAAATTTGAGGCCCTTGAGGCTTGGCCCATACGATATGCTAGAAAGGCCCAACTGTTTTTCTTGATTAATTCACCAATTCAATTCAATATAATTGAAATGACAAACTTACCCCTATACGAGGATATACCTTCGGTGGACATTAGAAGCCAGCTCTCTCTTCAAATGGATACTGCAAATATGTGACCATTTTCTTGAGTTGGACAAAAGAAAAACAATAACAATTATGGCTAGTAGAGCTAATTTGAATGGCATATTTGAAGCTCTGCCACCCACTCCCAAGCTTGGTGCCTTAATAAAAATTCAAAAAAAAGGTCGAATTTCGTGCTTTTCCGACAAGAAGAAGGATGATGAAGAAGCTCAAGCTAGCCCTGTGAAGTCCACAAGAAGGCTTGCAATAGGACTTGCATCAATAGCTCTCTTTGGCAATGCCAATGTTGGAACCTCACAAGCAGAAGACAATGGATTTTGGCTCACAGGGCCTATACCAGTGCCACAAGCTAACAACAGTATGTTATGCTCATTGTACAATTATATACTTGCATTTTCATTTGTGTTTCTTCATTTTCGATCCAAACTCCTGTATAAAGAGGCTAAAAGAGCCAAGTCACTTGGAAATCCAAACATAAAAGTAAACGACCCCTTAGGAGTTTCTGTAGTGGAGTTACATAAATGTTCAGTCTTGATTATATACCGAATCTCTTACCATCACTCCCTTATTTCTCTCCATCATATGAAGGGGGTAATTGTAATTTTTTAAAATTGAACCCCTTTCCAAGATTTTATACTTTCTGTGATGTAGAGATCAACAACGAAGAGACGGGGACTCGCTCTTTTCTGAAGAAAGGCATCTACATTGCGAATATCGGGACTAAAGGGAGAATACACAGGCTGAAAAGATATGCCTTTGATTTGATAGCAATGGGGGACTTGATAGCACAACAAGATGCATGGAACTATGTGAGGAGATACCTGCGCCTCAAATCCACGTTTATGTACTATGATTTTGATGAAGTCATTTCAGCAGCGCCGGTAGATGATAAGAAGTCGCTCACAGACCTTGCCAATCGCTTGTTTGACAACTTTGAAAAGGTAATGTTATGGTTCTTACGATGAAATAATTGCACACCACACCCCATTATTTTACATATATGTATATTTGAATGACTCGTTGAAGAAAACTTCTGGCTACACCACTGCATACATTGAGACACCTTCAAGTCTTCTAACAAATTATTTATTTTGACAGCTTGAAGATGCAGTGAGAAAGCAGAGTGTTCCTCAGACAGAATCGTGCTATGAAGCTACCACAACAATCCTGGAAGAGGTCATGAGTCGAATGGCATAAACATTATTACTTTATTCAAGGGCTGTTGTTTTCACACGTTTCGATCTTTATAAGATTACAGATGTATACATTTGAATGTCAATGATGTTTTTGTACTAAATCTTCCAGACAAATTATGTTTCGAGAAATATTCATCATATCAAAGGGCAAGAAATTTTACACAAGAATTAGTAAGTAGAGGCACGTTAAGTTGAAGTTGGCTAACAAATTTGTTGAAAGGAATTCAATCATCAATACAATGATAACTTCATAATTAATACAACTCAATGACAGAAGGGATGAGAGCCCTGTAGTACAAACTGATACAAAGCCAGTCTATTTCTTTTCCACTATACAAATTACAAAAATTCAGTTAGAAGTGCCATTTGTTATCAAATGCCGTTGAGATACAGATAACACACACACTTTCCTAAATCTAGAAGCATTATTTCATCAAAACAATCAGCCAATACTGAGACGAGAATCGGCAGATCTTAAGTTGGTTTGACGCCTTGGGACGCCAATCTCGCAAGCATTCACCCTCGCCGCAAGCCGCAGTGAACAAAGTGATTCACCAACAGACGAAGGGTCCAGAGACACATTGACAAACATCAAGGTTTTCGAATCTCCGCCTAAGCAAGGCTGAAAAAGAAAGAAAAAGAGAAAACGAGGTGTGATTAAACTTTTGATCAGGCAAAAAGGGTGGACAAAACCACTTTGCAATGAGCATGGAGTCCAAGTTTGCACAGGTTCTTTTTGTTTTACAGTATGCAAAAGACCTAAAAAGCATCACCATCACCGGTTCTTACAAGAACTCAAAACAACAGAAATAGGAACATTTTTGTCATATGATTTGGCACTAGAAGGAAAGTATAAGAGGGAAAAAACAACTTGTCATATTTTCTATCATTACCATGACATTCATAAAAGCTGGACGTCAATGGCCAAAAGTTCTAAACTTATTGAATTATCGAACTCAAAAAGAAAGAATGACAAAGGAAACCCTTCCCCAGCTACAGTTGAGAATTTACAGTATGGAATTTTCATAATTAGGTGAATCCTCCAGGAAATATTCTAATACGCAAGGATATATAAATACCTAAGGAGCAGTGCGGTTGCATTTACCTGGAGAAGATAGGTTAACTTGGAGTTCCTATATGGCACATGCTCATCCTTCTTGGCCAAGGCAAATATGACATCACTTAATGATGATAAACTCTTATTGATTGCCTGTGTAATGCTCGTTCAAGAATGAGCAAGTCAGGACAAAGGTAAGTTTTCTTCAAGAAATAATGAAGATGATTCTAAATCGGATACCTGAGTTTCTTTCAGCCGATCCCCTGTAGCCCCACTCTTAGATAAGCGCTCACTACCAGCAAGGTCAATTAGATTAAGAACACCTTGTACTTGTTGATCAGTGCTCTATAAACAGATCAAAAGCACAATGCAGAATACGTCAGCATTAAGTTGCAAACCACTAGAAATTTGGATGACAACAGGATACAGCTTAAAACAAGGCTAGCTTAATAACAGTACCTCATTAAAACCCATTATTCGCAGAGTGAAGACAAAATGGCTCCTTGAAGACTGTTCATTCATCTGAGTCTTGCCTACAGACCTATAATTAGTTCATGAAGGAAGAAAAGATCAACCTCTTGGATGAACGCTTGGTGGGTAAAGCATAGAGTCAAAACTATGGCAGTTATCTGAACACTCAACACAATCAAATTGTTTAGATATTGTCTAGTCATTCCTCCAGGAAACTAAACAAAAGTCAAATTTAGTTATACATTTTGAGTGTTAAAATAACATGAAATACCGCAAGAATTACTTACAAACTTCAATGCCCGCACTTAAATCAAAAAATAGACAGGTTAAAGATACATGTACTTCTATTACCTGCTCTGTGCTGCGCGGTCCAATAGATAGGAAACCTCCTTGCTACTGCAAACATCCACAATGGTAAGATCAGAAACGTGGGTGTTGCCATGTGCATCATGTTTGATAGCATATTGCTTTCCGGCATTTTCTGCTCGTGATGCATCAAAGCCTGATTTGTTTGATGCTAACAGATCACGGATTGTTTCATTATATATTTCAAGCATTGAGACCTGAAAAGTTGATAACAGTAAATGATTTGAAACCAAGAAGAACTAATGTATACAAGAGACAATGTCCTCCTCACACCTGCATCTCATACTTCCATCCTTGCGCTTGAAGAAATTGCCTTGTCTCAAATACTTGCTCCAGTGATCGTGGAATCAGGCCCTTCTGATCAGCAGGTGCTGGCTGGCCCATCATCGTGTACGTCTTACCAGAACCTGTTTGTCCATAGGCGAAAATGCAAACCTGAAATAAATTTTGCCTATCAGCACATGTTACTACTGTCAATTGACCCAATTCAACATCCTGAACAAATAGTCTACTTCTCAGACGTCTCTGCGTGAAAGAATGAAAAAAAAAAAAGACAATGAACTTCCGTAGGCAATTTATCACCTTATAACCATCAAGAGCGCTCTGAACAAGCTGCGATATCTCCACAAAAACATCTTCCTGGGAGGCATCAGGCATAAACACTTTGTCGAAAGTAAAAGAGTGCTTTTGTCCTGATGAAGAACTACAAATTAGGTGTGGAAATTGTGAAAAAGATATTAATGTTACAAGAACACATCAGTTTTCCTCACCATTTTGTGTCAGATCAATGCCTCGGCCCATTGCTTCCATGGATGTCGGGAAGGAGATAAATTTTGGGTCCGTTCCAACTCCATCATCAGACAAGAGGGGCCTCACTCTACAAAAGACTCGAATATTCCCTTTCAACTCCTGTAATAACAAATGATTCTCACTCAGTAAAGCGATCTTAAGGAAGAAAGATCGCCAACAAATGTCAAAGAGATATCAACTGCACTTTTGTACAAAAAGTAGTACCAGGATAGTGTTATGCAATTTCCTGCGGAGTTTTTCTCCTTCTACAATTTTTAATTCGGCATCAGAAAGACGATTCTGTAACTCAAGGATAAATTTCTTCTGTCCCTCAAACTCTGATCTTGTCTCCGTCACTGATATGTTAGACATCTAAAAGAATGACAAGCCAAAAATAAGAAAGACAGTAAACAGAATGATGAGCAAAAATGCAGTAGTTACTAGTTACCAAGAATGATAAGCAAAGTATTGAAAGCAAATACTTGCCCTCAAACTAATAAATAGTTAGCAAGATCCAGACCAAGTAGTGGTATTTCTGTCAATACAAACACATCAAAGAAAACCAAGCATCAACTGAAACCAAAATGCCATATCAAAAACCTGTAATTTGTCTTCAGCAAAAGCCAGCTGCTCCTGTAATCGGCGTATTTGCTCACTTTGAGACAAGCATTTTGACTGGAAAGAAAACATAAAATCATTAAACGTATTCCATGTTGTTAATTAAACCACAGCTGCTTAATAGCATACCTCTAGCTCATTTGTTTTTGTAGTCAAGCTATCTAACTCAGCAATTGATTGTTTAGTACATGTTTCATACTTTACTACTTCAGCAGATAAAGCCTGGACTTGTAACAACTGCTTATCACGATCTTCTCTTACTTGTTGCAGATCACCTCTCAAGCATGTAACTTCACTACCAAGTGCTTCCTTTTGTTTCATGGCCTCATCTTGCAATGCCTTTTGAGATCAAGCAATGAAAATAGGTGGAAATGTATCAACAAAATAGAAAAAGGACAAAAAAAGGTAGAAGAAGAAGAAGCAGCCAGCAATTATCTTGAGCGAATACACAAAACACAGAAGGTCATGTTAAAGAACAACGAAAGCAGATTTAATATACAGCATAAGTTAAGAGCTAGTCTAAAGACATAAACTCAAATAAAGCGAGAAGCATATAATATTACTTAAAGTCTACGTATTATGCTCCAGTCTTCCAAACTCAATTGAAGCTGCTCATTCAAATATCAATTTCAACCACTAGCTTAAAGGTATTCAGTATGCTTAAGCTTTAAAATGATGTTATACAGGTCAACTTATTCATTTAGGCTCCTAGTTGGATCCAGTATCCACGCACAAGTTACAAACTGTGAAAACCCATAAAGCACTTCTTCGTGTCCTGGATTAGCGGGGAAGAAGTATACTAAGACCTCTGCGCAGAAGTGGTAAAATGAAATAGAAAACTTACTCTAGAGGACGTAAGCTGCTCCTGCAGAGAAGTATAGTGTCCCCTCAAAGTGCTAAGGTTTTCCACAACTGCTGCCTTTTCTTTCTCAACACGCTTTAGTGTCTCATTTGTTGCATGAAGTTCTGACTGAAGTCTGCTATTGTACTGTTGCAAACTTGTGTTATACTCCTGCAACCTCTTGTACATATCATTAAGTGACTCCAACTGCAAAAGGCAAACAATGCCCAAAATACCACAATTTAGGATGGGACACATAGCTCAAATGTTGAGGAACAACATGCTTGATTATATAAACTCTCTAAAAACCTTCTTTTTGTTGCCAGCATTGTCTTCTTGTGTTCGTTTCAACTCTTCCCTAAGGGAAGCTTCTAATCTCTCTGCAGCAGCTCTAGAGTCTTTCTCTCTCGCCAAAGAATCCAGTGCTTCCTGTTTTGATCAGTTAGTTCTTCACAGTCCCAAAACCACTACCTACCAAAAACCATGATGCAACATTTATATGTGTTTATAGGTCTCATACCAATTTATCCTTTTCCTCCTTAGCAAACTTTTCTTGCAATGCATCCAAATTTTTTCTCAACTCCATAATAATTGAATTCAGCTCGTCTTCTTTCGCCTTCATCAGCAACTCTGGAAGAATGCACATGTCAGAAAGTTCACAATTGTGTTGGATTCCTGAACATATCAAGCCTCGGCAATAACCAGACTACTGCCAAGTAAATAAAGAACCACTCTTACCCATATCACTACACTTCTTTTCCGCCAATTCGAGCAAATCCTTTAGTTTCTCCTGCTCTGTAACATAATTTCCTTCGAGCTGTTGGAACCACTTGATACACTGCTTGAGCCTTTTTATGCACTCGGCCATTTGTTCACTTTTCTCCTGCAGAAAAAGTAGTGTCCCAACTCCAATAAGTCCCATTGAAATACCAACAGCTTGAAACTTGTGCGCATTTGACCAATCAGTTAACCGCTTTGCCAAAAGCATCTGAACAACAAAAAATGAATTGAGAGCAAAATCCCATCTCTGACATACCTTATAGTTAAACTTGTTCTTAATTCTCAGCTTCTCGTTGAGTAAGGCTTCCACATCCTCTTTGGTGAAGTCAATTACTCCACAGTCAGAAGCAGGGTTGCTCGGTGGCCCACTGGTCAGAGGTGGATCTTGGCCTCCATTGACTACCGAAAATGCTTGCCGGCTTTGCACTCTTGTCCCAGTGTTGGGTGGCATTCTTGTGTTTCCAATCCGTCGTCTCTTGTCTACTGAAACCTCATCAACACTATATTTACTCTGCTGAAACCAGCAGAACCCCGAGCAAAAAACACAAAAAGAGAAGTATCAAAAGATACGCCTTCAATTAAACTCAGAAGACATGTATGCCCTAGCTCCCGTTAAAAGGTAAAAAGTAATTTCGACAAAAAAACATGTGAGATTTTAACAAGGCAAATTCAAACCCCTAATGCGCCCTGATACAGAAGCCCACTGCAAACACGCATCTAAAGGTAGTAAACAACAACTTATTAAAAATTCCAGACTCCTTAGAAATTAAATAATTGCAGTAGATTAATTAGTGCACCCAGGAACTCACATGTGAAGGACTTGACGGAGGCTTGTTCTGGTTCTTGGAAGCCATGTGAAAGGAGCGTATGTATGTAGAGGTAGAGAGAGAGAGAGAGAGAGAGAGTTAGAGAGAGTTGGGATTTCAAATTTTTGTCGGTGGGTCCGTGGTTTATTGCAATGGAAGCTAAGCCAATACTTGTGTATGATAACCGTTGCTTTGAATTGCAGAAATCAGAGAACAACACAACACAAAGATGATGAGACTGTGAAATTACAGAAAGTGATTAAAATCAACCGTAATCTACTACAAGAAACTATAAAAAAGAGATTAGGGTCGACAAAAAAATAAAGAAAAATCGGCACCAAATTGTTTTTCTTTAAATTTGAGCTTGGAATAATACTGAGTTACCTATGGTGGATTGTATCGAGTAATTTGGTTAAGAATTGAAGGTTGATTAGGGTTAGGATTCGTAGATCTGGTCACGGAAGAGCGTTTGCGGAGAGAGATGGGGGGAGGGAGAGAGAGAGAGAGAGAGATTAGCTTTTGAAATTTTTTGAAATGGAACCGGCGGCATTTTGACATAGATTCGTTGTAAATACAAGTGGACCGTTTTGCCCCCGGCACTCGATTTCATTTTCAAACCGTTTTATATTTCTTCCTATATTATTTTTTTCAAAAAAGGAAAAAAAAAAAAAAAGACATAAAATTAACGGATTCACACTACAATTTCTTGCTGTTAAGATTGTCCGTTAACTAGCTTAGTTAATTACATATGGGTAAAAATATGTTCAAAATTTATGAATACGAATATATTATATATTTGTGTAATGGTAAAAAATAATATATATATATATATATAGTCCAATAATATCGAAAGATGACAATATACAAGTTCAAAGATATTTGTCCCAAAAAAAAGATATTTGAATAAATATGAGAGTAAGCAATTATTCATGAGCAAAAATACAATTTATTGAGATGCTTTTTTATGTGTGTTGCTCCTATTATTGTTTTGTCAAAGCATAACTTAAAGATGACTATTCAACAAAATTAAATGTTCTAAGGCTATTAGAATTTCTCTTTTTTCTATCTATATGATATTCAATTTATAATTACTGACTTTAGCATGTTGATTTGGAAAAAATACAAAGCCTCGTGTATTATGATGGAAAAAAAATAATACGTGCACCTAACATTCTACGAGTATTATTTATTAAATTAAAAATGCATTCCAAGAAAAAAATAATCAATTACTAACTATATATATCGTCTCCTCGTATTACGAAACTTAATTAACATATGTTGAATATATTAGATGAGATTGTAAGCGATAATTGCCGATCTTTTTAACATCATTAATGTAAGTTCATTTTGGAAAAGTCTTTTGATGTGATGGTAAATATAACTCTAGAAACAATACAAAAATGCATATCCTTTTCTAACAAATAAATACATATTATGATTGTGTTTGGTAGGGAATTTATGGATGGAATTATATGTGCATTCCACATGTAATAAGAGCTGTAATTTACTCTATGTGCATCCCACATAATGAATGATTATATGTGCACCTTACATATAATTATGTTTTGTAGATTTTATTTTTTATTTTTTGGCCTTTTATAAAGCATGTGCTTAGTTTCTTATCCATCAATTTATAGGATAGTCCATCCCACCATGAAGGTGAGATATGTAATCCACTTTATATTGGATTGAGTTGATAAGAGCTATAATTTATTGTATTACCCTTAAATATATATTATGTGGTTTAAATTAGATGGCTTTTCTTTATTTGTTTCGAATCCATGTAGAAAAAAGAATACTCACAAAAATAGTTTGAAGGACATCTAACGAAATAATACTTGTTGCCAAATAGATTAATGCTATGGATTGATCACAAATTTATAACATATTTATTCAATTGTTTCACTATCACATACAATCTTATACTGTTACCAAACGCAACCTATAAATTTAATTTCTATGATATATTTAATTTATAACAATTGCAGTTACTAAATGAATTGTTACTTATTGTTCCTTAAGTTTTATTTATATTCAATTGTGTCACTAATTAGTTACATATACTTTAAATATATGACACAATTTATTCGTCAAAATATGTGAAAACGTAGCTATACAAATTCCCACTTGCAAGTAAAAAAAAAAAAGAAAAAAAAAAAAAAGATCACTTGCGTCTTGTTTGTGTCAAGAATTTACACTTTGCTTTCCCTTTAGGAAAACTAAGGCAGAGTAATTAAGGTGACATACAGTGGAATATTGAATGTCAATTTTGATCCTCTTTGTCTGGAGTTTAGTCTGAAATGTATTGAAAAGGCTGTTGTAACTTGTAATAACTTTTCAACTCAAAATGGATCAAAACCACCGTAACCTAATAAGTGACAGGATTTCTTTCTATTGATGCTCACTTCTTGCCTTATGTAGGTAACATATAGTTTTTATTTTGAGTTCTTACAACTAATAATAAGGATTTAATCACACTTTACATCCCTAAACTATTATATATATATAGACACACACACACACATATATCGCAATTATCCTTTTGAACTATAAGATGTAATCAACTAGCCATCCATAATGGTAATCGAGTAACAAATGAGTTCATAATATCTTAATTCATGTGTGGGTATTGTTATATTTCATAGTTTTTTGAGTCTCCCTAGATATAATGTATAATTTAGATACACAGATCGTAATCTAATAATAATAATAATAACAACAATATGTACGAAATATTTTAACTCAGCGAGCAAAATTAACTATGTTTCCTTTTAAGAAACTATTGATATGACCCTATCGTCATTTGTTCAACTACAAAATCTTAATTTAAAATATAAGACAAACCACTTGACAACCTTAATTTGTCAAATCGGTTTAAGCCAATTAAGTTGTTGTCATTTGTCAATTACTTAAGCGGCCTCTTGGAAGCTTAATTATTATTATTTGAAATTTGTCCATTGTGTGCAGGAAATTAAGCCTTTGAAAATGGCTTTTAAGTTAAGATAATGGGAGCGCTAAGATAGGACATAACATTTTGCTTGTGGAATTTCATCGTGCAAGCCGGTCACTTGGAAAATAGAAAGTTTCTAAATACTTTATATATATATATATACATATATGTATGTATATATATATATGTGAGTGTGTGTGTGTGTGTGAAGGCCTGCAGGCTGCAGTAATGGTTTAAATTAAGTTCATTATTTTCGCACTAGATAAAAGTTGATTATTAAATTAACCCAACTTATTTATACAGCCGCTTGTTCATTCTAGCAATCTAACATAAAACAATTTGCAAAGTATATTTGAAATTTGGGTGAGGGAGTTCAATCCAGTAGAGTTGGAATTATCTGATGGGCTTGGGAGATTCTGTGGAATCTTACGTGATCCTTGATGGGCTTGATATATTATTCTTTTTTTGGGCTTAAAATCTATATTTATGGGCTTAACAAAAAATAAAAGCCCATAACAGAGTGACATATGAAAATGGAGATGCGGGGTATCGATCCCCGTACCTCTCGCATGCTAAGCGAGCGCTCTACCATCTGAGCTACATCCCCTGTTGATGTCAACATTTTGATGGTATTTTATTTGGCTAACTTCTTAGCAAACAATTTAAATAAATAATCTGATGCATATGTTACAAAGAATAAAAATATATTATAAATAGTTCCAAGATACTCATCTGTCACATATCATTGGGTGCTTTCCTCATGCTTTTTTAACTGAGGTAAAAAAAATTTCCCCTTTTTTTCCACGTAATAATCATAGATTGTTAGTGCAGTTTGTAGAAATAAATATTAAGGAGTTATAATATCTTCACAATCTTTATGAATTCTTTTATTATAGAGTCAAACATGAATAGGCTTTCACAATTATTAATAAACCCCCAAGTGTAATATTCATCTGGAAAAAAAAATGTATAATGTTGTGACCAACAAAGTTGTGTTTTTATGCTTGTACACTTATGTACGACTTTTCAGTTTAACAAAACCAAACATTCTTGTTTAAACACACCTCCTTGCACTGCATATATACATATATATATATATATATATGTAGTACATGTTTGAAAATAAATTTCCCACATAAGCTGCTTAATGCTTTAGTGAGGTGGGACCTACTTTTGGCATTTGATAAGCATATTTGTTTTGCTATTACAAATTTTTTAGTTGACATTCACTAACAAAGTGTATGTTTGATTTGTGTATGTAAAGATGGTGTTTAGAGCTTAAAAGTCTATTTTACCCCCATGTCATGCCCTTCTTTTGGTCCTTAAGTGTGTTGTGCTCTTGGTCAGGGGACGAAAAAATCCCTAATTAGATAACTTTATTTCAAAGGGGTGACACAAGTAATTTTACAAGTCAATTTCAGAGACAAAAATAACAAATCACTTTGGTCAATTGAAATGCTTCACCTATAATTTTATAAATGTACCTCGATCGTAAAATTATTATATTTAACTGTACGGAATTTCTTATTCGAGCCGCATTACAAGAGACGCCTCATAAGAAATTCAGACTATCTATCAAACATGCTTAAATTGGTATTTAAAGAAATCCAAATACTTAATAAGCACCAATCAAATGTGCCCATAGTCAATTCCACATTTTACTATGTATACTATAACTTGTGATGATATAAGTCCTATTTTTGTAGCCATGAATTTTTCGAACGACCATATAGATTGTGCAACTGTGTATATTCCTCGAAAAGATCATATGGGAACATGTTTCTTTTTCTCGATTTGATTCATTTTGTTTCCCTAGATGGTCACGAGACTGAAAATTTGTGGCCAATAGATTATTCGATATTCGTTTTCACACTTTTGTGTTTGTCCATCTCACTTTGCTAAAAGTTTCACAATGACAAGTGTAACTGGAAAAAACTTGATGTGTCAAATTATTGAAGTGCAAGCAGAAAAAAACAAAGTGAGAGATACACTTGGCTGCATTTGTGCGCTCTCTCCTGTCTCTCTGTCTCTCTCTCTTATAATGCGATCGTGACTCGTCTCGCCTCTTTATCATTCCAACGGACTTCCATAATTAATTTTTTTTTTTTTAAGGGCAACTTATGTCTATATTATTACATCCCGTGACATGGTGTACATTTAAAATTTAATTTCTCTTATTTTATAAATTATAAATTATTTTTTCTGAATTTTTATGTAAGTTTGGTTAAATTAAAATATATATTAGAAGGCATGTGTAATTTTAAAAAATTATAAAAAATAATTTGTAATTAAACTATATCTCAATAAACGTGGGCCTAATTTTTCTTGTTTTTTATTTTGATAAAGAGCGTCCATATATTAGTCTTTTTGTCGTGTATTGGTAAAATTATAATTTTAGAACCACTATATTGCATCAGTTTTCAATTTATGACATCAACTTTTCTTATTTTTGAACATGAATTTAAGAAAAAATTTCACACTTAGGCCTTTCGGCATGATTTTTGATTGGATTTCGATGAACGGTGATGATGTGGCACCCTAACTTGGGAATTTTTATGATTTTCCCTCTATTTTACTTAGTTGGATAATATGCAGACACTCGATTTAAAAAAGCTTTAATATTTGCCTACCATTAGAGATTCCAAGTAGGATGAAAAATGGATTAAAAAAAGAAGGAATCATAATATCTATTTAATATTATTTTGATGTTTATATATATATATATATATATTGGTTTTTATATTTAAATGTTTTATATATAACGTATATTCTGTCTTTATTTTTTTAAATTTTCATTTTTTATGCTGCATCAGCATTGAAGGTTGAATACCGACCAATTTTTTATTTTTTTGTCATATAAACAAACTATGGTCAATTTAGATCAAAAGTCTTGAATGTTAATTTTTTTTTTTCCAAATTCATAAACCTAAAATTGAAATAAGACTAGTTAATGTCTTAAATCAAAAAATATTACAGCATACGGTTCTAAAATTATAATTTTGCCGCTATGTATTCACATTATATATAGGTCAATAATGCTTTTCCTCTTTTTGATTTTTCCTTTTGCTTTAAAAAACAAAAATAATTGGATTCAAAAAGCATTTTCGCTGGCTAGCCGGAAATATAGGATGGTAATTTTTTAGTGCATGCTTTGACACGGTATGCATTTTATATGGGCCCTTACAATGCAAAAGTGGAGAGTATTAAAATATATACTCCGAAAAAAAGAAAGACTATCAGACTATATATTATAACTTAATATCCTTTTTTTTTTTGGGAGTGTTTAATTCAATAATAAGTATTTTTCCCTATCGTTTTCAATTAAAGAAGTTACTAAATTAAACACGATAGTAATTAATACATCTAATTAATTTTCTAAATTAAATACTTTTTAGATACTTTAGCTGTGACAGCATTAATAGATATCTATTCCGGATTTATTTACATCTATGTATGTAAATGCAGAGAATTTGTTATGTGGTCACTATGGCATGTTATTTCCCACCGACAATAAATAAAATGCGATCCCTTTCCTTATTCTACGGTCAAATTTAGGAGAAGCAATCCGCGTAATATATGTATAGTTAATTACACTTTGTTACCTGAATTATGTGTATTTTTACACATTGTAACCTCAAATTTTAAGTGTTAACATCACCGTTTAAAGTTTTTGTATTTTTTATCGGTTGTCACTTGATTGCATTTTCCGATCAAAAACACCAATCGTAGCAGCAACACGTGCCACCGCTCAAAATAAGTTTGTTGGCCATAAAATAAAAGTAAATGACAACCGGTAACATTTAAAACTTGATACTGAAAAAGTGTAAGAATATGCACAATTTAGGTGGCAAAGTGTAATGAATTCTCTAATTATATATATTGGTGTATAGATACAAAGGCATGTAATGTATAGTGGCCAACGACCTGAATCAGTTCAAAATCTGGTTTAGGTAATTATGCATTTTATAAAGTGATTTGTTTTGATTTCTCTAAATCTCAATATTTTGAATTATTAGATTAAATTGATCCAAAATTAATACGATTTCACATCAATCGGTAACATTTACTTTCGTTTTTGAGATCTCACTGAATTGTTGGTATTTATTACAGAAGCAATTTAAAGCATTTTATCATTAAAGAAGCATATCAAAATAATTGATACAACTTTTATTAGGCCTCTCTTTTTTTGATGAAAGAAATATAGATATGAATTTAAGGATTTCATTATATTTTTGGAGGAAAAGAATAATTATTAACAATCTTATGTGAAATTACAAAATAACCCGCGAGTCAACAAAAACTTCCAGTACTCGTCCTTCTCAAAGCGCTGTAAGGGATAGTCAAAATTGTTAAATTAAAAGGGAAAAAAACAGGAAAAAAAAGGGGGAAATTCAGATGAAGTGGATTTCCATTTACTAGAAACCCACGCGACAAGATGAGAATTTTAAATAATCAGTATACACTTTGTCAGCTTCCGTATACACCTCGCCAAGAATTTCATAAACCTTTTTTGGAAAGAATTTTCTTGGTCAAGTAACGCGCTTATACATTTCTCATAATTTTCATATTTTGACGCCCTTCGGTGGATCTGATCCTACGCAATAAAAAACCTACGAGCTGGGGAATTACCCTTTCTCCGATTCAAGAATTTATCGTCTTCTGGGTGCTCTGAGTATCCCATTTCTTGTTTTTTCCTTGTTGGGTTGTGCTGTTTCTTGGCCTTGAGTGTGATTTGAACTTATTTTCGAGCTTTTTTGGTGGAATTTCGGAGGAGGGTTATCAAGATTTTTGGTTAAAGTCAGCGCTTGTGGGGAACTAGAAGCTGTTAATTGGAGAATCTTGAGTTGGGTTTGGTGAAAAATGTAAAGATTTGACCTTTGGACATTTTTTCTCGGAGTTGGGCAATTTGAAATAAAAGGGACATTTGTGTTTATTTGCGGTCTCATTGTTGGTCTAATGCTATGAAAAGTATTCTGCACCGTTTGCAAGATGAGGATTCAAGAAAAGAGAGGAGTTCTTTATTTCTTGGGTCTTGCACTTCTTCTTTTCAGCATGGTAGCAAATGGTGCGGAAAGCAAGTGGAAAGAACAAGAACCTTTATTGGCTTATCTAATAGAGTCAGGGATGATAAACGAGGAGATGGTATGTAGCTCCTTACTCTTGTTTTGAGTTTGATTTATATGCATTCAGAAATTTATTCCTCATAAGTATGTTTTAATTCAGATGCTTTTAATAATATCTTGATCCATATATCTATAGACAAAGATTGCTGATCTTGAAGCTCACGTACGCGTCTTAAATCATTGTTTGTGCTTTAAGAATCCCTTTGTACAATCTACACAACTCTAGCATAACTTCCTTGCTGATTGTTGGTTTCTTTTGTTGCTAAGTGGTTTTAAAAATATGTCTTTGGGATTTTGAGCTATATATTGTACACTAGTAATCAAGTAAAATAGAGGTGATATTAAATGGTGTTTTTCAATATGTGGTGGAAAGCTAGATGTGGTTTCTTTATTTAGATATAGTTTTCCTTTTTTTTTTTCCTGTTCATCGGATTCTACAACTATTGTATCGAGGAAAGCTATAAGATATCAAAAATTTCTTTCATCATATCTTCCCTAAATCTCAACGGTGTACTTATGGAACAATGAATGAGTGAAATATTGGTGATTCCAAGTGAAACTTGTCATCTTCCCATTGAACACAATGAAGTGTTATCATCTTGCAAGGATTTCACAGACAGTATTTAGTTGGAATATAATGTACTAAGATTCTTAATTTTCTTTGATGTTTGTGTGATGCTGTTGAAGGGGGAGTTGGGTTCATGTAAATAGGTCGTACCATCTTGTAACCATTGATGCAAGAGTAGGGTGTAAATGCCCCGCCCTGGCCCACCCCCCTCCATTCCAGCTCCCCTCCTTAAAGAGATTTACTATGTTCCATCAAGTACATGCAGTTTGCAAACTCGTTGTTTGTGATGATTTCTAGTCTATTAAAGGATCCGATGGAGATTCTGTTGTGTCGCTTACCCATGCATCTTAATTTTCCAATCTCAAGAAACTTTCCGTTTTTGTCAATTGTTAGAAAGTATCTCACATTGTCTGATTCTAGTTATGACTGTTCAGTGTAAATATATATATAACGCTGCAGTATATCTAGAAATTCAATGCATAATCTGTTTTTATTTTCTTACTGCAGGCTGAATTATTACATACTAACTGTATGCTTGAGTTGTCACATGCCAAGAAAACTTTTCAAGATCTTGAATTAAGTATCATTGGTGAGAGGTCTCGTCAAAGTAATGAACTCTCACACAGCAGGTTGTTCCAAACAAAAATGCATGATATGGTCAATGTTCTGCTCCCTCAGGTTAATCAAATTCTTGTAGATTGTGCGAGGGGAAAAAATCGCATGGTTCATGGTGCGGGAGAAAAGGAGTCGTATTCTTTGTACAACTGGTTTCTAGGGTTTCTATTTCACCAGTGCGAGTCCCACACACGGCGTGCGTTGGCTGAGACATCTGGAGAAGCACCCGCTCCATCTCCTACAGCTTCATCACCTAGTCCAGCTACTTCAAATTCTCTAGCCCCTACCACTAATCCAGCTCTCCCTCCATTAGTCCGTCCAGATTTAAATAACTCAAATTTACAGCCTACAGCTGGTGTAGATGCTCCCACCAATGGTGCTACAGTACATCTAAGCAAAAAGAAGAACGGCAATGAGACCATTATTATTGCTGTGGTTGTAACTGCCTTTGTGACATTTTTAATTGTTGCACTGTTCTTTTTTGTCTGGCGGAAATGCTGTGCGGGTGGAAGGGGTAGAAATGACGAGAAGCCTCTTCTCAGCTTAAGCTTAAGCGAACATAATATTGGTATGATATCTTTAATCATGTTTTTATCTTTGAGTGGCATTTGCATCTTCTTATAATTTTTGTTTTATTGTTTTTTCATTTTGTTAGCCTCTCCACAGAAGGCGTTTGGTTCAGTGAATGAAGAAAAGATTGGTAATCAGTTACTCAGTAACAAATTGAACCATAACAAGATGAGTGGGAACTTCTATGTGGAATCACATTCTTTGAGCAATTCTAAAATTGACATTCCAGTTCGTCCCGCTGCTGTGGGACCCGCCAACTCAACAGAGAATTCTTTGCCCATGCCACCTGGAATGCCTCCACTAAGGCCACCTCCTGGAAGAATGGCTCCTCCTAAACCACCTCCGGCCAGTGCAGCTCCTCCACCACCTCCACTGCCTAGAAAGCCATCTTTTCATGGCCCACCTCCACCGCGTGCACCACCTCCACCTCCCATACCTGCTAAGGCTGGTCCTCGTCCCCCACCACCACTGCCTACTGGTGTGGGCCCAGCTTCACGTCAGGCACCACTGCCTCCAGGTGCAGGCCCGCCTGCACCTCGGGGACCACCGCCTCCGGGAGCAGGCCCGCATGCACCTCGGGCGCCGCCACCTCCGGGAGCAGGCCCACCTGCACCTAAGGCACCACCACCTCCAGGTGTGGGTCCACCTGCGCCTCGGGCACCACCACCTCCAGGTGTGGGTCCGCCTCCACCTCGGCCGCCGCAGATTGGCTTGAAAGGCCCTAGAAATGCGCCTCCTGGACCACATCATCAATCAGCTGAACAGAATGAGGCTGGTCCTTCTAAAGCTAAGCTGAAGCCGTTCTTCTGGGACAAGGTAATGGCCAATCCTGACCATTCGATGGTTTGGCATCAGATCAAATCCGGGTCATTCCAGTAAGTATATTTTTTTCCTCATTGTTGATTTCCTTGACTTATTTCTGCATGTGAGGACCCGTGTAATAGATACAGAATCCCTTTACGAACAGGTTCAATGAAGAGATGATAGAAACTTTATTTGGCTATGCCCCTCCTGAGAAAAGCAAGTTTGAGGCAAAGAAAGAGTCTTTATTCCAAGATGTTCAACCCCAATATGTTCAAATATTCGATCCCAAAAAGTCACAGAATCTAGCAATTATGCTCAAAGCTTTAAATGTGACTACTGAAGAAGTTTGTGATGCATTAGAAGAAGGTGAGTTTGTTTCTCTTGTCGTTCTAACATTTGAGAAGTAACATTGACCATCAACTAGGATATGCTCTCTGGCAGTATGTCTTCATGATAATTAGTGAGGTATGATTATCGGAAAGTAATTTTGATAAAATGAGTATAATCAAAGTGAAATAAGTTTATTTTATAATTCAGTGTGGTTAATTTTAATTTTATAGATGTCCTTGAATTCAATTTTAAAATAAAATGTCATGGATAGAGTCTCCGCTTAGAAAATGTTAAATGTTTTGTAATGTGAGATCGCGATTGGTCAACTTGCTTGATTGTGAACAATAACATTTCTGATAAGTTTTAGGTAGCTATAACCTAGTTACTATTATGTAATAACAATTTTTACTGCATCAGGTCATGAGCTCCCTCCAGAGCTGATTCAGGCTTTGCTAAAAATGGCACCTACATCTGACGAAGAATTGAAGCTTAGATTATATAGTGGCGAGCTTTCTCTACTGGGTCCTGCAGAGCGCTTTCTTAAAGTCTTGGTTGATATTCCATTTGCGTTTAAGAGGCTAGAGTCCTTGCGTTTTATGGGCACTCTTCAGGAGGACATGTCACTATTGAGAGAGTCATTTGCAGTCTTGCAGGTGAGACATATCAACCCTACTAATTGCATCAGAAATTCTAACTCATTGGATTTGTGATCATTTCTTAAAGTAACTAAAATCTGGATTACCAAGTTTTGCTAGATAAGAGGGTCCCACTTTGACAGAAAATGTACTTTTTCTGTAAAATGTGTCATTTAAAGCGTGTCATATATAGATATATTACCTGAGATTGATCATAAGCCCTCTGATCTACTCACTTTATCTTGTACGCTTTTGAAAGGGTTGGGGGTTGCTCTTAGCTCCAAAATAACACACTTTGCTCATAACCCATTTTGGAAATGGCTTAATCTTTGAGAGGATCTATAATAATGAATGGACTCAATGCAGTCAAAAGAACTAAAAGAGAAGTTACAACGTTATAGATATTAAATTAAACTATATATAGTTTGGGCCAAGAGCAAGTGCAATGATCCCTTCTCCTTTACTCTCTTGATTTTAATTCCTCGTGAGTTACAAGTAAGCTGAAATAATGAACTGGTGATCTTGGAGGCTAAGAAAAAAGAATTCCTCTACTTTGTGAACCTTTTGTTAATAAATAGCCAATCACATTCATCCTTGTTAGAGATATTAAATATTTAATGTAGATTACAGAATACCCCCTGAGGTTTGTTTTTATGGTTTCTCTAGCTTAAGCTTTTAGATAATGTAGTCATTCAATTTGGTATCGGGCCAAGCAAAAGAGGGGTCTTGGGTATATCTTGATTTTAAAAAAACACTCGACTGTGAGGGGGTGCGTGTTAGAGAAATTAAATATTTAATGTCTCTCCTTGCTAATTAGTTAGGCTTTTATATGAGTTGGACATTCAATAACCTGTACTGAAGATGTAGATATGAGGGTCTGGTCTGTGCATAAGTTAACATATTTCTGGGTGACATCTGTGAAATCTTGCAGAAAATAGTTTGGTTGTATTGGAGTTAGCTTTCTGCCTTTTAGTATCAAAAATCTTGATTTCTTCACGAATTTAAGTCTCTAAAATCACTTAAAACTCGTTGTTGTCCTCATGTTCAGGCTGCTTGCACAGAATTACGACAAAGCAGGTTGTTCCTGAAACTTCTTGAGGCTGTCCTGAAAACTGGGAACCGTATGAATGATGGAACGTTCCGTGGTGGCGCACAAGCGTTCAAGCTCGATACGCTTCTAAAGTTGTTAGATGTCAAAGGAACAGATGGAAAAACTACATTATTACACTTTGTGGTTCAGGAAATAATCCGGTCGGAAGGCGTAAGAGCTACCCGAGCTGCCCGAGAGAACCAGAGCAGCTCCAGCCTCAAATCCGATGATGGCCTAGTCGATGATTCTGCTGAAGATTCAGACGAACATTTAAAGAGCATAGGTCTCCAGGTGGTCTCCAGTTTGGGCAGCGAGCTTGAAAATGTCAAGAAAGCTGCAGTTATAGATGCTGATAACTTGACAGGGATGGTTGCCAGACTTGGCTTTGCCCTTGCAAAAGCCCGGGATTTTCTAAACACGGATATGAAGAATGTCAAGGAGGAAAATGGATTTCTTAAGACTTTGAGGGGTTTCGTGCAAAATGCTGAGGTCGATGTGATGTGGTCACGTGAGGAGGAGAAGCGGATAATGGCGATGGTCAAGAGCACAGTGGATTATTTCCATGGAAATGCCGGGAAGGATGATGGTTTGAGAATATTTGTTGTTGTTCGGGATTTTCTTGTAATTTTGGATAGAGTATGTAAAGAAGTGAAAAATACACCACGAAAGACGGGTAGGACACCTGGTAAAGGAGAGAGGGCTGCAGGTTCCCCTGGCCAACATCAGACACCTAAGAAAGGAGAGCCGGTTGTGGGTTCCCCGGGCCCACATCAGAAGACCCCACCAGATCCTCGACAGAGGCTATTCCCGGCCATCAGAGATAGACGGATGGACAGTTCGAGTTCGGACGATGAATCATAGTGCATTTTGTCGAGGACATGTAAGGTGTGACTTTCTTGAAGCTAATGTTGTCTCCTTTCAACGGTCGCATGAATCTTTTGTGAGAACTCATAGGTCCATTCGGTTGCATTATGTTGCAGGCAATTTTCAGGGCTGTTTGGAGGATGATATGGGATAGGATTGTTGAAAGTTCTTGTTTCTTCCTCAAATTTTGTTCATAAAATTTTCGATTTATTTTTTAAAAATTTTTTGTACTCATTCTTCTTGACCTTGAATGATCAGAATTAACTAGTGAGGTAATCGAAAACCTCCTCCCATGTGGATGTACAAATTTGTTGTGAAGGACAATAATCTGTGCTGGTAGACTTCGATTATTTCTAAACGAAGGGGTTCAATTTATAGGTTCATAAAAAGCAATTATACAAATTAATACTGTGTAAATGATTGTTTGATAGTGTATTCTTATAACAGGAGATGAAAAGACATAATGTTTAACTGTTTGTGGGGAGAGGGTGGACTGGAACCGGCACATTTGCATATGGTTTCTGTTCTTTTATGTATGTATTATGCAAACTTCCAAGTGAGATTTTGTGCACAATGTTGGTGCCTTAAACAAGTTTTATGGGTTATTTGTACTGATATTTCTCCAGGTTTTGAACTTTCCTTCCCGTGCTGCGGAATAGCTTGGATTTTGGAGGAGGAATAGCTTCATACTCATCAAAATATTCTTCCAGAATATATTTTTGTTCTCCCAAAAATCACCCTCCAATCGGGTTATCATTTGTCCAAGACGTGTGTATATGTGCACGTTTTCTGCGATCACAGTAGTGTATCCCACCTTCGGATAGGGAAAGATATATTCTCTGCAGTGTCAATTGTTTTTCAACCCTCTCTTTCTTTTTCTCTCGCTCTCTTTTTTCTTTTCCTTTTTCTTTTCCTGTGGTCTTTTATTGTGGTTTTTGGAGGGAAAATTATTAGAATATTCCCAATTTTCCCACCAAACTTTGTTACCGAAAAGAGTCACGCGTTGAGCTGTTTCTCTCTGGCGCCAAATCTATTAAAATCACCTTTTATGGTGCCAAGTCAGCATTCCAACGAGTTTAGGAGGCTCCGACCAAAATTGTCCTAAAATTACCGTTATTTTTTAACATAATGTATTAAACGTGTGTCTCTCAATTTAGTGTATCAAAATTGAAAAATTGCCAAACTATTATATGAAAAATGTATTTTTGCCTATTAATAATTTAGCATGACACCCAATAATCAACTAAAATGATGTAAAAACAAACCCACACTAAAAATTGATAACTAAATCCCCTTAAAACAACCACGAAAAGAGTGAAAAAGAAAGGAACTGCATCTGTGCGGTAACAAATTGCAATATTACTTTTGACACTCCGAGCTTCTTGAGTGGGGTTTTTGATATTCTGGCAAATGTTTTTAGCGTACATTTTCAAAAATTGTGTAAAAGTTAACACGGAACAAGAATATTACGTTATGGAGCTACATCAAGGCCCCTTTTGATTGGATGGATTGGATAAATGTATATTTAGTATTGAGTTAGTTGATGGGTTGGATAATTGTAGTTGAAATGCCATATTTGATTTGTGAGATTCAGTCCATGGCTCAAATTTCAATAATATATAAATCTTGTTTGATTTTGTGGATTACATTGAATTAATAGCAAAAATTTCATTTTGCCCTCAAAATTATTTTTCATTGGTTTTTAATTTTTTATAACAAGGACAATATAATAAATTTAATTTTAGGATATTAACAATACATTCTAACTTCCTCTAGTAGCACCCTCCCCCTAAGACTGAATCCAGCTTAAATGATGACTTCAATCCATGATATCATGAATTGAGACATTTTAATACATGATAAAATTACGAATCAAATATGAAATTTAAATTGAACTATTTATTGTATTACAACGCATTATAACAAAACAAAAAATCAAAAGGGGCCCAAGTATATCATGGAACAAACATGTTACATTAGCAGTCTCCAACGCAAGCGTCAAATTTACTAGACGAACAAAGTTCAATTTGTTGAATTATCTCAACACCGTATTAAACAGATTTCCCTTCAATCATATACAACCACAAATCTAACAGAATCAATTTCCAACCACCAACTACAACAAAACCCTTCACCAAAAATATTTAAAAAAAAAAAAAAAACTAAATTAAACTAAACTCAACTCACGACCTAATTATACCCACTAGAGAACAAGCACCACCGCCACTGCCGCCACAGGCGGTGGTTCTAAATGTCTTTCATTTCTGAGCAGTCTCTAGTCCTCATCCGCAGAAGGCTTTGAGGAACCACCAGTCTTCTTTGGAAGCAAGAGGTTGTGAATATTGGGCATCACACCGCCATTGGCAATCGTTACATCACCGAGAAGCTTGCTCAGTTCCTCGTCGTTTCTCACCGCCAACTGAATGTGGCGAGGCACAATTCTTGTCTTCTTGTTGTCCCTTGCTGCATTTCCAGCCAATTCCAGCACCTGCCGTGGAGAAAAAGTGAATTCCAAGCAAAATTCAATGAAATAAATTAATCCAAAACCCTAATTTTTTCCTCCTTTTTTCCATAATAATTAGCTCAACCCCGACGCCCAAATTTGGAAAACTTTGTGAAATCGGAAAATCTCAGTTCAATCTATTCGGGGAAATTGCATTTCAGCACTAAGATAGATGAAATTGACCTGAAATCGGTAAAAGCTCGGAAACCCTATATTGAATTCGAGCAAAAACTCTACAAAATTCACCCAAAATCGGAAACCCTAGATTCCAAAACCACAAAAGTCAGGTTCATTAAACAGGCCGCGAAGGCGTCTATGCACAACAATTACCTCAGCTGCGAGGTATTCTAGCACGGCGGCGAGGTAAACCGGAGCTCCGGCACCAACACGCTCGGCATATTTGCCGGCTTTCAGAAAGCGGGCTATACGACCCACGGGGAACTGGAGCCCCGCTTTACTGCTCCTCGACTGAGCTTTCTTCGATGCCCCTGAACCGAGTGTCTTGCCCCGACCCGCCATTTCAATTTCCCAAAAAACCTTGAACAAAAAAGGTTAGTGCTGGTGCGATTACAGAGAAGATAATGAACTGATGGCTGATGGGTCGATTGAGTGGCTTATATAGTAGTGGGGGTAGGCTGATGACCAATGGGGTCGCTGTGAGCGGATCCTTTACTCTGACCGTCGATAAGAGGAGCAATGGACGGCCAGATTCAAAAGCTGATTGGGGATCTCGCCTAAAACCATTTTCCTTAGTTTTTGGGGCGCTTGTTTTTCTACGGAAAAAATGCCAAGTTCTCTCTTAAAGTAATCTTTTTTTTTTTGTCCCATTAATTATAAATTTTTCACTAGCGGGGTCGTATCCCATGATAGAGGATTAGAGGTTCAAATTGTTATTATTGAAATTCTAAATTTAAATTTTTTTTATTTTTATTTTTTTGGGTGAATATGTATGTTCATGTATTATGTTTCAATTAACATCTATAATGTATCTTAAGTTGATTATAATAAAAATAAATAAATTTCTCACACTATATTTTATAAATTATTAATTTTCTCAATTTATGTCCTATCCATTAAATTATTAATATTTTAGACACGTAAGTAGCATGTGGCCATTAAAGTGGAAGCAAAACATCATACACAAAAGCATTCTTACCAAGATGGTGAAGCAAACCTTTTTTCCAAGATTACCCATTTTCCCAAGATTGTGTTGGACACATTATGTGAAGCAAATCCAAAAATCATGGAAGGAGGCTAGTATCCGTAAACTTCTTGGGAAAGCAATGAACTTTTAATGTCCTCGGTGCCAGACTCAATACCATGGGGCGATTGCACCGTGACTGCGATTTAGTCTGCCTCGGTCATAAGTGCTATGTGCTGAAGCTTCAGTGACTTGGAGAAAGCTAAGCATATCCTTACCAAATGGCCTTGGGTCTTGTTGACCATTCTTTGGTCACTAAGAAATGATACCCCAATTTTCAAACGTCTAAAGATAGGGTGAGCACCACCGTTGTTTCGATTCGAATCTCTGAATTGCCTATTGAGTATTATTAGGAAGATATAGTTTTTGCCATGGCTGAGAGCATTGGAACCCCTATTAAAGTCAACCACAATTCCTTTTGGGCTTCAAGGGAAAATTTCGCCGGTTTCTGTGTGCAAATAAACCTAAATCAACCACTACGCAACGTTGTTAACGTGTACGGCGAGCTATATTCGATTTGAAGTTTATATGATGGTGGTAATTTTTTCAATGTTACCCCAAAATTTCTGTTTACTTTGGATGCTAGACTCAAAATTATTAGTAGTGTGAAAACATCATAAATTTTAAAAATCCATATGAGATTTTCCTTTTTTTCCCCTAAAATATGTAAAATATCCATATATACACATTGATGTGCCACATGCCACATCAACTGTACACGGCAATGGGGGCATATTAATTTAGAAATTGCTAAGTGAGGATGATAACTCCATGGATGGAGCAGGCTGCTCTCAATATAGGTTCTAAGCCCTGAAACTCACCAAGTGTGAGGATCGATACTCTCGAAGAGACTTATTGCCCTCTAGAGAGCGTCCGCGAGTGCAAGTCATAAGAGAGGGAAGTCCCCCAGGCTCATCCCACCATTAAGTCCGTCGCCCTAGCGCCACGAGGGCCCCACTGGGCCCCCGAAAGTGCCAGTGTATAGCAAATGCTACAAGGAGTGAGAGGCTCTGCATCGTGAAATGCCCTCGAGGTGCGATATGTCGAGGGCACAAATTCCGATTTTAGCCTTTGCCTTAGTCGACGGCCAACAGGTAAATCCCAGCTGGCAAGGCTGGCAGGACTGCACTTACAACCACCAAACCTGCCACTGTGGCACATGGGTCCATCCATCAGCCATATGCGCATTTAATGCACCCTCATAAATACAATCATTGGTTATAAATGCCCTAGATATACATTAAATGTAAGGTAAAAAGCTCTATTAATGAGAGATAAGGTCAGTCGTCATTTGGGAGACCAATAAGTGACAAAAAACATGTTCACTAGTACCTATATGCCAGATCGACTAACCAACCCCATCAACCACATCACATCAAAGGACCCCTTTCATATAAATAAGCAAAAAAGCTCCCCCCCCCCCAAGAGTTATCAACCGCTTCTACACATTACATGCAAAAAGAATATGCTACTATTCATCATTTTCTCAAAAAACACCTGAAAACTAACTTGAGAATTGGAGAGCCTGTGCTGGGACAAAATCGACTAGAGCGTATCAAACTTCGTCATGTGGTCGACCAAAAAAACGCCGCATCACACATATTATATATGAAAACAAAATACATATATATAATATAATTATCATGTATAAATAATCACATATAAACAAATAATGCATACAAGCAAAACACCTACTCTTCATTGTACAAACAATGGCCAACATCTTCTTCTTAAAATCACAGTGTACCCCGCACATTGAATAGATTGATGGTGCTCAGATGTAGCTGCGATGGTGGTGGAAGTGTGGTTTGAGGTGGTGAGGATTGAAAATTAGATGTCGGCGAGAGTGTGGTCACCGGGGGGGGGGGGGGGAAGAAACGGGAAGAAAAAGGGGAAGGGACAGGGGGTCACGTGCGATTTTGGAAGAAGAAAGGGGTAGGCTTTTTTTGATAGGGTTCCAACATCGAAAATAGATGTAGGGACTAAAGCGAATGTTGTGTGTCGAGTCCATTGGTGCAAGTGTTGTCCGATTAGTGGACATCGATGGATAGATCGATGGAGATAGCAATAATGGAAAGAAAGAGGTTAACCAATGGCTAAACGATGGCGAAACAAGTTGACTTGAGTAAATATGAAAAGCTTGTGGCAAGTCGACCGTGGTGCTGTGAAATTTGCCATATTCCAGCAAGCTTTGCCGAAAACGCGAATTTTTACTCTCTTTGACCGCCATTCATATAGAGTCCAATGGTGTTAACTAGAGCGCCATGAAAAAGTTGAGATCGTGACGGTTCAATTAACGTAAATTTTATTGGATTTTGGAGGAATTTGACCCTCGATCGCTGACTGATTAGAAACAAGTATTGACCTCCCTTTTGTTCTCTCTCTCTCTCTCTCTCTCTCTCTCTCTCTCTTTTTTAATTTAATTTGCAGATATATATATATATATATATTTCTTTTTATGTATATGATTGTACCTATAAATACTCTACGGTATATTACATGTTTTGCCATAACGGTCGCGGGGAATAGAATGAACTTGACTGTTTCAGTTCCGTTGCCACATCTCTGAACGGTCGAGGCTGGAGTGGGATTTTTTAAATAAATTTTTTAAAAAATATACAAATTTATGAAAAAAACATATAATTACTTGTATGACTCCAAATATTACATAATTTCTTATTTTATATAACATAGTAATTAAAAAAAACATAATAGACTACAAATAACTAATGTTTGCAGTTTGTGTAACAAAAATTATTATAAGTATAGCAATATAAAATATGGATAGTATTGTAATGTCATCAAAATAATTGTAAAAGTAATACTTTATTAATATATTATATTTTATGTATTAAGTTATTTCACAAAAATATATTAATAAATTTATTAGTTTTTCGTAGAGGTACTATATAGAAAATTAAGTGTCCAATTAGAATTTTACCAAAAAAAAAAATACTTTTATGGTTGTTGATAAGCCTGGTAACCCCTTTTGGCAGAAAAACAAACCCGCCCAATTTGGCCCATTTCTGGGCTCGACGGCAAACCATGGTATTATATATATATATATATATAAACACAGCGCAAACACATAACGGGCACACGCACAACGCGCACATTAAAAGCCCTGACTTCATTTAGAATTTGCCCTTCCTTCCGCACAGTTCCAACTCCCAACTCACTTCCTTCTTTACAATCTATTAAAATTTCACCAGCGAACCTCATCTTCCCAAGAAATTCAATTCTTCAAGAAAATGGAGAACCTCCCTCCGAAACTCGTAACCTCCCTCCGAAACTCGTAACAAAGATCTTCGACTTGATTCCCATTGAGCAGCGGGGGAGATGTCTGACGGTATCTCGTTCCTGGAATGAGATGTTGAACGGCGAACTCACCAGAGTGAGAGCGGCTATGATGGAGACCGTTGCATTGTTGGGACGTCGGCCAGAATCGCTGACAAAAGAGATTGGTCTACGTATATCTTTAATCGTATGCTTATCGATGAGACCGTTGAGGAAACTCTTGATAAACTCCCCATTCTAGATGAGAGGGTGGCGTTCTAAGACGTCATGATCGATTTATGTCTCACTAGAGGAACCCTACGTATCAAAAGGTGGAAAAGAGATGAGTTAGAGAAACTTACTCACCCTCCATACAACAGCCCCATGCCCCCTTTCACTATAAGAAAACAGCTAAAAACTTATGGAATTTTCCTACGAAAAACCTACGAAATTTACGTTTTCCAATGGAAATCCAACGAAATGGATTCCTTTAGAAAAAAGTGTCGTTGGTAAGCTTTTGCTAGGGAATTATCAACAAAAAACCAACAAAAACTTCGATCATGATTGGCCAACAGATTACCTATGAAAAACCAACGAAAACTTCAATCATGATTCGCCAACGGATTACCTACAGAAAACCAACGGAAACTTCGACCCTGATTCACCAACGGATTACCTATGAAAAACCAATGGAAACTTCGATCATGATTCGCCAACGGATTATCTGCAAAAAACCAACGGAAACTTCGACCCTGATTCACTTACGGATTACCTACAAAAAAAGCACCTACGGCTTACCTACGAAAAACCTAGGAAATTTTGCTAGATAGTTTCCTACAGATTACTAATTGTACGAATAATTACCCTTGACTGAGTCTTCATTCTTATAAATTTACTTGAATTTTCTTTCTTATATTTATTAACTTATCACTCAAAACCCCCTTCTCTTTATTTTATATTGCACTCTTGGTTATCTTAAAAAAAAATAGTCAATAAGTTATTCCCTGTGGGATCGCTTTTGGGTTCTCATTTTCCACTTATTATAGTTCTTTTTTCTTGACGAGTTCTCATTTTCCACTTATTATAGAGATGAGTTAAGCTGAGACACCGATGTGCCTCTCTGATTAAAGGATTTTAGTCGCTATGAAGTATTTATTTCGTCAAAGTTGGGTTGGTTTAAGCCTAGCTTTTATTATTATAACCCCATTAAGTTTAAACCAATATAGTAAACCAATATAGTAAATTATGGTAATTACAGGCTACATGGTAATTAAAGTAAATTATGGGGTCTATATTGTTAATATAGTAAATTACAGGCTATATTGCAATTAAAGTTAAAAAAAAAAAGGCGATAAAGCCAGATTTTTAATCAGCTGGAGACCGTGCCATCTCCTGTTTAAACTCATCCTAGTAAGTTTACACTAATCTCACTCTCGCACTACTGAGTTCTTGGGAGGACAAGTGTATACCATTTGTCACTTCTACTAGGCTTTCTTACTACTATATACAGTACATCCTAGTAAGTTTACGCTAATCTCACTCTCGCACTACTGAGTTCTTGGGAGGGAAGGACAAGTGTATACCATTTGTCACTTCTACTAGGCTTTCTTACTACTATATACAGTACAACATGTTTAAATATTTTTCTCACAAGGTATGTTCTCATTTTCCTCTCATTATTTATTCTATGAGAATCTGACCAAAAAAAATTTATTCTATGAGAATAGGCTAAATTGTTATCATTGTTAATTTCCAGTTCGTATTTTGCTCATTTTATTTTATCTTGATTATTGTTATCTTATGAAGAAATTTAGTATTAATAATTTTCACATTGAGGTTGATATTATTAATAATTAAACTTAATAACTGTATATATATACGCGTGCGAATTATTTTCATCACCTATATATAAGTATCACCAGCTTGCTTATGTGTCTATATAATATGTGTGTATACATGATAACCAGGTTGCTCAATTCTCTCTGTCTATATATGTGTATATGTAATGAAAAAGATGATGGTTACCCACCAACTTCTCTAAATACGTTTAGTATATATATATATATATATGTATATATGTGCGTGCGAGTAAGTTATTTTATCACCTATATACACACAAACTTGCTTATATATGCCTATCTATAATATATAAATGTATATATAATAAACAGGCTGATTCATCGATATATAATGTGTACCTATGTTGGTTGTACTATACCTATATATAGGTTTAGGTAATAGGTAATAATTAAAACGCATGGGAAATGATGATAAATAGTTGGGGTGTTTCAAGGTATATTTATACACACACACACATGTACCTATATAGGTTATTTGATGATATACAAATATACCCAAGTTCATATTCTGGTGCATATAGAATTGCTCTAAAATAGTATTAACAGTATGTTTGTTCTAGTTAATTAGACTCCAAGTGTAATCTCTACTAAATTGCTTTGGCCTCTTTTGATTGGGTGGATTGGATAAATGTATATTTAGTATTGAGTTGGTTGGTGGGTTGGATAATTGTAGTTGAAATGCCATATTTGATTTGTGGGATTCAGTCCATGGCTCAAATTTCAAGGATATATAAATCTCGTTTGATTTTGTGGATTACATTGGATTAATAGCAAAAGTTCCATTTTGCCCTCAAAATTATTTTTCATTGGTTTTTGACTTTTTTTATAACAAGGACAATTTAGTAAATTCAATTTTGGGATATTAACAATACATTCTAACTTCCTCTAGTAGCACCCCCCCCTAAGACTGAATCCAGCTTAAATGATGGCTTCAATCCATGGTATCATGGATTGAGGCATTTCAATACATGATAAAATTACGAATCAAATATGGAATTTAGATTGGACTATTTATTGTATTACAACGTATTATAACAAATCAAAAGGGGCCTTTAGGTTGTGAAACATTGAATACTTACCCATATACTTGTAATTTTATCATGAATCAGGAATGATTACCCATATACTTGTAATTTTATCATGAATCAGGAATGAGAGTAAAAGTTTAATAGTATAATTTCTATACTGTAGTCATATTGGATTATATTTTCAAGGGTATACATATATATAGGATTATATTACTTCTTTTATATATAAGGCCGTAGCCCCTGATTATATTACTTCTTTTATATATAAGGTTGTAGCCCCTGAGGTACAGTAACTCTTCGTCCAGGAGGGCCCACCCGGGTGGTGTTGGTGCTATGAATATGGGAAACCAGTCTTGTAACTATGGAGATGTGCACATGTAAACACTAGCAGAGCAGCGAAACAATTTAGATTTACCGATTGTGGTCCTTTCATGAATTCTATCTTGAATGTGACCACATATTGCTTGGTTCTTGATATGACTAACACCCCTCTGCAACCTTTCAAGAATCAAATAGTTATTCCAACATTGTGTTCTGTTAATTGATTGATATATGGTAAAGTGAACTAATAAGTGTAAGTCTTGTGCATTTTATTTGCTCAACATACTTTCATGCTTGTAGCAAGTGCTTTATAGTCAGTCCATTATTAAGCCTAAACATTTACTCGTTTTGAATACGAGAATGTGTTCTGTTAAAGTTCTTTTACTTCCTTGTTTCAATATATTTGTTTTTCCCTTATTCTAATACGAGAATGCGTTCACCTAATTTTGTCACTCTGCATCAATCTTAAATTATGGGTAATAATAGAATATATTATCGTGTTACGCGAGGCGTGCCAAAGTGTTCAATTGTCAAAATATTTGCAACATTGATCTGCACATGTTAAATAACTGAAACTTGGGCGTAGGTTCCACTTTTTTGTACCAATATTAACATGCAATTTTGTCAAATTCGACTATACATAAAGCATATATATATATATATGTATATATATTAAAAGAGAATTGTTATTAGCACTTCAATCTCATTTTTATTTTAAAAATTTACCTAAAATGCCCATTCAAGTGAAAATAGGATTAAACACACTTATTCCCTTAATTATAGATTATATATCGTTTACCTCTACATATTTCGGCAAAAGTATTCTTAAATCTATACAAATGTTTATCTATGTATGTAGTTCACAAAGTATTTATTTCGATTCATAATCTAAATTTAGTTTTAAAAATGTCTCGACTAAAAATCAAAAATCAAGTTTTTTACTCTTCAATCAAAAGTAAACTTTAGACTCTTATAAATACATGAATGATTATATTTTTATCAATTACTTCAATTTGAGTATTTCTTTTCTAAAAAGAATGTATATTCTCCATTTTTAAATAATTAACATTAAATTATTAATTAATTATATTATAATTTAATATATTATAATAAACATATTAAATTACGGTTAAACAATATTTATCCATTTTTATTCAAAATTATCAAACTTCATTTAGAATTTATACTTAAATAAGTTTATTAAGTAAAAAGAATTAGAATAGTTTTTTTTTGTTTTGCATTAAGGTATTATTACAATAACGTATTAACTTTGTTTTTATTTCTATTCACTTAAGCTATCAATTATTTTTTAAAATTAAAATTAAAATTAAAATGATTTTTATAACTAATAAAGGATTTAAAGTTGAATTTAGAATGTTAGATGCAAAAAATAAAAAATAAAAAAGAACTAAAATTGTATAAATAGGAGTTGCGTAAAGGCAATTTTAATTTTTTTTAATTAAATGGCGCAAAAGTTGTAGTTTATGCTTAGGGCGCGTTTACTTGGTGAGGATCAATTAACTCATCTTAAAGGTTAGGCTGGGTTTAAGTTGGTTAAGTCAGTGATTTAATTCTTCTATGTCTTATGTTTACTTGCTTTTATATTTATCCTCCTTACACCTTAGACAAAAATATTCATTTACATTTCAATTAATGTTTGAGTGGGTTTACCAAAGTATTTTACTATTTTGTCCCTCTTTCTTCATCATCTTTCTTTCCTCCAACCACCCATTGTGCTTCAGCAATGGTGGGTTTGAAGAGATTCTAGTTTGTCGTTTCTTATCCTAGTTGTCGTGAATGATTTAGTTGTATTTAATGAAATCAATTCGAAAATTTATGTCTAGTCTCCTTCCCATTCGTTTCCATGGCAATCGCTTCATCTCCCCCATAGCCCTCCTACTAACCACAATAGTTGTTGTGTAGACCATCACCATCAACCTCCTCTACCAACCCAGGTGGTGCAGTTCTTGAAGGAGCAGAAAATACTTGACCACATCAAGATCTTCAATGTGAACCCCAAAATCTTCAGAGCCTTCACGAGCACCAGCTTCCTCTTTGTGTGTTGCCGTCACCAAAGTCGAGATCGGCGCCCTAAATTTGCTGTCCTCCTAAGAATCTAGGGTGTCCTTGACTATTGGAAATTCTCCAAAGAGGAGTAGCGGTGGCATAATATGTAATAACAACCAATTAATGGGCACATTAGTAATTTGATGAAGGTGGTCAAAGAGATGGTTAGTTAAACTCTCCAAATTGGAGAGTTTCATTTAAGAGGAGCAGTCCAATGTTAACCCGGGTCAGAAGGTTTATTTCGGGTCGCGTCCAATGCAAAGATCCGAATTGCCCCCCCCCCAATGTGTTATATTCAAATTAAAAAACCTATCATCAATTTGTATCTTAGTGACTAATTAATAATAAATTTGTATCTTACTAACCTTTGCAGACACCGCGCCTTATGTAGTGCAGCCCTCCTACTAGGTGTGTGTGTGTGTGTGTGTATATATATATGCATATATATATTGACGTGTATTACTAAGATTGGATTTGGTGAAATTACCTTACAGAAGTAGGAGTCGATAGACTAAATTTAGCAATTGTCACTTATTTTAGGCCACAATCAAGTTGATATACCTAGTTCCACTTCAGACAACTGCGAAGATTAGCTAACTTTGGTGAGAGCCTTTACTGTTCATTCCTGAGGCATTGAGCTATATATGTAATAAATACTCTTGTATGACCTACCTTACTTGATTTATGATTCATTATCACCTGATAGTTATATATGCATCTTATGATACTATTATTCTTGACATTTTGAGTTGTGGTTTATTTAAAGATAAAATTATTGTATTTTTGCAAATTGTGAGTTGTATTGAACTGTTCTTATGACTGATTGACACCCTTAGGTACGTCCTTAGGAGCGTCAGGCCCAGGTACGTGCAAAAGGGGACAATTGGGAGGAATGGACTGATGGTGGGGTCCTTTTTGTACGCTACCATATCGTAGGATTCAAGTCTGCGTACAGTTAGAGATTAGTTGTAGTAGAGTTGAATTAGTATATTAACTCGGGCATGGGGTATACCTACCGATTGATCGTAGTCGAGGTGGCTTCTCGATAGGGGAGGCACAAGGTTTTTATAATATTTTACTGTTTTGGATAGTTATAAGGTTGTGGACCATATTGCTCAGCTCACTACCGTATATCTGTTATTAGTAATTTATAAACATAGCTTGACACTAATATATCATGCTAATACTCAAATCCATTCTTTAAGCTTTTATTGTTTTTATGATTTTATACATATATATATATATTATAATGGTCTTACTAAGTCGCTCGAACTTACAACTAATATTCCTTCTGTTTATTGTCTCAGAATGCATGTTGACTGATATCGAATAGAGCGATGGGAGTCCCTCAGCTGCTAATAGTTAAATTCTGATATTTTGCATTACTCTACATTTCCTTGTTATTGCCTCGCTATTTGTAATAATAAATCCTTACATAAGTTACACTTCTCCCTTATTGGACTCCTATGTTTAGTACTTCTAGCACTCGTTTTCTATATCGGCCCACTAGAAGAAAACGCGCTATTTTCGGCGGAATTTCGGCAGTTTTTCGGAGGAATTTAAAAAAAAATTAAAAATCATTTTTCAAAATTTTCGAAGCAATTTCCGTCGAAAAAATAAAAAAAAATATGATAAATAAAAATGATTGGCGGAATTTTCGTTGAAAATTTAATTAATAAATTAAAAAATAAATTTAATAATTTTCGGCGAATTTTCGGCGGAAAATTCCGTCGAAAAAATAAAAAAAAAGAAAAATTATTATAATTTAAAATTATCGGCGGATTTTTGGCAGAAAATTCCACCTAAAATTTAAAGAATAAATTAAAAAATAAATTTTTTCAGCGGAAATTCGATGGAAGTTTTGTTGAAAAAAATTAAAAAAATTATTATAAATTAAATTTATTATAAATTAAAATTGAACATATTTAAAAAATAAATTTAATAATTCTACTTTTAAAATTTAGTATAAGTAAATAATTTGTGGTAGATTATATTAACTTTTAAGTTAAAAAAATACGAAATGTTATTTTTTTTTTCGGATCATGTTTGCCTTTCTATTTTTTTTTGAAGTTATTTTTCGTTGTACGTTTTGTTATGTATATTTTTTAGTATTGTGTTTATTATGACTTATTATAGCTTTTATTCAAAAGTAGATTTTTTTTAAAGAAATAGAAAATTATATTAACTTAATTTTAACTAAAAAAAAGACTAAATGCCACGTGTTTTTTTGTAACCATGTTTGGCTTTAATTTCTTTATTTTTTGAATTTATTTTTCGATGTACGTTTTGTTATATATATATTTTATAAATAGTATTCAATAAATATAACAAATTAAGTCTATGTTGATTATATGTGCCATTATCTTCAAGAATTGTGTTTATTATGACTTCATATTACTTTTATTTCACTAAGTCTCAGAACAAATCAAATATGCGTATTATATTAATTACGATGATTTAATAGAACAAATATGTCTAATTATAATGACTTATTAAACTAAATTAATATAGTGATACGAGAGGTATTAGGACTTACTAGAACAAGTAGTTCGAACAACATTAAGGTTGATGTAATAACTTAATTTGACATATATAACTCTGATTAATAAATAAGTAAGGTTGAAATGTATAACGAGGAAATAACTTTTACATATTTAGAGATTATGAACTATTCTTACTGGCTATAATAAATATCGCATAGTTTAAATTAATTAGTTATTGCACAAGAATTGGCTAGCTAGATTAATAACATTAATTATAAAATTGTTTGTTACAAGTACCCGTACGAGTAGTTAATTAATAAGTTATTTCAATATTTCAATTTAAAAAATTTAGATATTAAAAGTTATAATTTTAAAGACATTATGAGAAAGGCTGATGAATTTTCTTCCGGGATTATAAGGTAGGTACATTTTTATGGGTTATGACTATATTTGTAAAACTATGTATTTTATGGAACGAAGAAAGCAATCAAACTAAAAAATAATGCCTAAGGAAAAAGAGTATTATTGAATTACTAAGTTTGTAACACTTGTTAAAAATATTTAGACATAAGCGGGTAGCAAATTTGTGAAATTACAAAACGAAAATGTTACAATACAAGATTTAATATATTATTTTAATTATTTTCGGTTGAATTTCGGCGAAAATTCCTCCGAAAAGATAAAAAAAAATTAAAATAATTTTAATTATTTCCGACGGAATTTCAGTCAAAATTCCGTCGAAATACACTGAATTTAAATTCTTTTTTTACTTCAAAACTCCCTTCCCCTCTTTTTTCTCCATTCTTTCTCCTTTCCCTTCCCCCCCTCCCCCCCAAAACCCCAGCCCGGCGCCGCCCTTTCCCAGCCCTGCCTCTCCCTCCCCTAGCCCTTTTCATCCAACGCCGCCCCTCCCCACCTTCCCCCATTCCCCTGGTGCTGCCCCTCCTAACCTTCCCCCATTCCCCTGGCGCCGCCCCTCCTTACCTTCCCCCTGATGCCGCCCCCTACCCCCTCCAGCACACGCGCCCCCAGTCCACCCAGCCCCCAGCCCACCCAGCCCCCAGCCCAATCCACCTAGGCCCCTATCTTTCCCCAGCCCCCCTGCCCACCTTGCCCCTACCCCTGCCCCCAACCCCTGCCGGCCCCCCCCAGCCCACCACGTCCTCCCCTTGCCCCCACGATCGTTTCTTCAAAAAATACTTGTAAGTTTTTAGATTTTTTTACAATTTCGGCAAAAATTTAATTTTTGAGGTAGTTTATCTTAATTTGCGATTTTATAAAGTTATGTTAAATTTGTTACGTGGGAAAAATTTGTACGTGTTGTGTGATATTTTGTTTGATTATTTGGTAATATTTGTAAATTGAATGTTTGATTATTTTGTAATATTTTGTTTGATTATTTGGTAATATTTGTAAATTGAATGTTTGATTATTTTGTAATATTTCGAATTTTGTATTTGTTGTAGGTAATTGATCCCATTATCAATGTTGGGTTTACTACGAAAACAAAGGTAAGTACAACTAACTTTGAAGTTTATATATGTATATAATTAGATAGTTTATAGATAGTAGGTTAGTTCGTGATGTGGGGATGGAGAACGAGAATTGGGAGAAGGGGTGGAGCCTTCCAATTGCTTGCTGTTGGTTTTTCTGTGCTTGTGTGATGTGGAGAAATAAGGGGATGATACATATTCGATGTATATATATATAAATAATATAGTTTGTCTTTTCATGTGTATTGATTTTCAGTATATACTTGATGAGTATTGTGTTTATGGAATTAAGTGATTATTTGTGAACATGGAATGATTGTTCGATGTTGGCTGTACGAATCGATTCGTAATACTAAATTAAGTATGTTTAGTTTAATAAAAGGAAATGGTTATTCGGTTATTTGTTTAATAAAATGATTAATAACACTAAACTTATAAAATTAATACGCACATGTAGATGGATATCCCGGAACACAGAATGTGGATGTATACAATGAATTATCCTATTCGAGGAGGGCTTTTACCAACATATTATGATGGCGTTATGAACTTTATAGAACACACCAAGAGTTGTCCGGACTATATTAAGTATGGCGAAATTCGGTGTTCTTGTAAGAAATGTGAGAGAAAATGTCTTTTGTTAAAATTGGATGATGTCGCAGTGCATTTGTTAACGAATGGTTTTAAACCAAATTATTGGTATTGGACTGAGCACGGTGAGGTCTAACCCTCTGTAATATTCCCTAGTGAATCAAGTAGTGGTACAGAAAATGACCCATTGCAAAGATATGCTGAAATGTGTTTTGATGTTGCTAGGCAAGAGGTAGGGGGCAAAATACCAAATGATTTTGTGGAGCAACCTAATCCTGAAACTCAAAATTTGTTTGACCTTTTGAATGAGTTTAACCAAGAGGTGTGGCCTGGATGTATAGACCATTCTCCACTTTCTATTGCTGCGAGGTTGTTGAGCATAAAAAGTGATTATAATGTTGCACGAGATGGACTTGACGAAATCATCCAATTGATGTAAGAAGTAATGCCTGGTAGTCATAAAATGCCAACAAATTTTTATGAGGCACAAAAATTAGCGAAAAAGTTGGGTTTGACAAGTAAGAAAATAGATTATTGCATAAGTGGTTGCATATTATACTACAAAGATACTGCAGACGTGGTAAATTATACATTTTGTAGTGTGCCAAGATATCGTGATAGTGGGGAGCGTGTGCGTGCAAAACAAGTCTCGCAAAAGAGGATGCATTATTTGTCTTTTATTCCACAAGTGAAACGTTTGTATGCATCTTCTAGCTCAACACCTCACATGAGATGGCATGCAGAGCATTGACGACTTGACGATTTTATAGGTGAAAATTGATGTATATTTGCCGCCACTGATTGATGAGTTGAAGGTATTGTGGGAAGATGGTATCTCCATGTATGATGGACATGCAATTTTTTTTTTTTAATACGTGCTACATTAATGTGGATTATCAATGACTTTCCGGCTTATGGAATGATGTCGGGATGGATGACTGTCGGTAAACTAGCTTGTCTGTATTGTATGGGCTACAGCAAAGCATGTACGTTGAAGTACGGACCAAAGAATTCATGGTTTGATTGTAATCGAAGATTTTCTAGACAGAAATCACCAGTATAGAAGAAGCAAGATTAACTTTAAAAAAAATCTTGTCGAGAAGGATCCTCCTCCTCCGATGCCTACCGGGGATTTGGTGTGGAATGATGTTAAGTGGCTGCCAAAAATAACAGAACAACCATTTATGGGGAAGCCATCTGGCTATGGCGTTAAACATAATTGGACGAAACAAAGTATTTTTTGAAATTTGCCTTACTGGAAGCATCTCTTGAACAATTTAGATGCAAGGCTGTAATATAAATGTAATGCATATTGAGAATAATGTGTTTGACAATAGTTTTAACACTGTTATGGATCTACAAGGTAAGACTAAAGATAATGTAAATGCAAGGCTGGATATACAAGAAATGTGTAAGCGACCTAAGCTACAGTTGGTCCTAAATCCCAATAGACAATGGGGAAAATCGAAGGCGAAGTATACCTTTACTCTTGAACAAAAACGGACGATTTGACGTACAATAATAGATTTAATTCTTTCGTTTAATTTAATCTTCTTCTTGTAGGAGGGGAAGTTAAAGAGGCATGCTTTTAAAAGTGAGGTCTTTCACGATTGTTATACGAGGAAAAAAGATAAGGGACCGGATAAAAAAGCAGGCACATGGGTTCACCCAAGGCCACAACAAGTTCATGTAAGTTAGAATGGTTTTAATGTAAATAAATTTTTTTGTTTAAATTGCTAACATTAACTAGTTCAGAATCGTCCGGAGATGCAGGACTCTGACTTATCTGATCCCTCCACTCAAGAAAGCATGAACAAATTGTTTGATTAGGCTGCCGAGGAGCCTACCAAGAAGGGCCGAAAGTACGGGCAAAATTATCAGACAACATCGACACCCTATCACTATAGTTTTTCTTGGCCCAGTAGTTCGTCGAGCCGGTCCGACCCGGCGGTGTTGCGGTTAGAGAACCAGGTCGATCACCTAACCTAACAGAACACACAATTATGGAAATGATGCATTAGGTGATCGGGTTGATTTCGCAGAACAAAGTGAGTGGCTCACAGCAACCGACTCATGTCCCTCCGCCGGCTCAGTATGTTGCTGATGACGAAGACGATGACTCCGATGAGGAGGATTGTGATTAGTATGAACAACATTGAAAATAATTTCGCATTTTATGTATCATGCAATATTCGATCAATTATGTTTTTTTATATACTTGGATAAATTTTATGTGATTTGCTAATATATATGTGGATTATAATATATTTGATATGTTATTTATTCATATATTCAGATTATGTGATTAATATAATATTTTAAATATGTTTATTATAATTGTGCTTATAACAACGAAGAAAAATATAATTAATTTGAATATTTTTGAAAAAATATAATTTTAGAGCCGAAATAATATTTTATTCCTACAAAAATATTTATTAATTATTTTAGGGCCAGAAAATAAAATATTTTTTTAAAAATTATTTTTTATTTTCGGCGGAATTTTCGACGAAATTTCCGCCAAAAAATTAATTTTTTATAAAAAATATATATTTTTATTTTCGGCGGATTTTCGACGAAAATTTTGCTGAAAAATTAATTTTTTTAAAAATATTTTAATTTTCAAAGGATTTTCGATGAAAATTCAGTCGAAAATGCGCCAAAAAATGATTAACGACGAGGGATTTTTCGGCAGATGCAATCCGCCTAAATTCCGCCGAAAATCGGCTAATAATTTCGCCGAAAAAACGATGTTTTCTTGTAGTGGCTAATCACTTAGGCAAACCCTAACAATGGGGGTGCCACAAACATATTAATAAATTAACTCTAATACATCATCGAACCAGATATTATGGATCAACTACCAATCATCCCTAATGCCTGAATGCTAAAAGTTCAATCTGTATGATGGGCGTTTGTATGTTTTCTAAATTATTTAGTTTTAGAGATTTTGAGGAGCCGGGGGGTGGGGTGGGGGTGGAAGTGCTTTGGTAATAAATGTTTGAAGCTAGCTCACCTTTTAATCTTTTTTTTGTTTTTAAACAAAAATAGATATTTTAAATACTCTTTAATCGCTAAAAAAAATGTTCACATATATTTGTATCTTTTTTAAGGTATTTGATTTGAGATTTCAACTATAAGATAGTAAATTCCATTCATGTGTGGGATCCACAGACCATGAATTTTAAAATTTGTTTGATTTGAAATTTTCAAAATTTTTAGTTGAAATCTCCTCACGTAAACTCTAATGAGAGTTTGTTATATAAGCCACTATTGCGGAGTTGAAATTTAAACCACATTGTATGTAATTTTTCTCTTCTCTCAGTGTATTACTACATTCCTGTGCTATACTTGAAACTATTTATTGCTAACTGAGACGACAGAGACATAAACTTTAACTTTGCGGGGCCAATATTAGATTTTTAACTAAATAAAAACTGAAATGATTTACCTGGTTGCACTGGCATGGACATTTTACAAAGAAGGAAGGTCAATAGAGCTTGTCGATGCTTATGTACATGACTCGACTAGTATAATTTAGACGAAGCTCTAAGACTGATTCATGTAGGTCTGTTATGCGTGCAACATTTTCCAAATCATAGACCCAACATGAACGCAGTGTTGGCAATGTTGAGCAATGAAATTGTGCAACCTCAAGCTAATAAACTTTATTTTTTTTTTTTTCACAGAAAGCGATAAATTGGGATCAGAAGGTAACAGGGATAGTGAGTTTGTGAAAAGTGAATGAGCCCGTGTCACATTAGTAAAGTGAATGAGCATGTGTTACATTAGTCAATTAGCCTCAAATTTGTAATCAAAATAGGGGTAATGAGTTTTTTCTTTATATATATATTTTTAATTTTTTGGTAAGTGGAAATCGATATAGTTTCTAAAATTACAATTTAACGAATATTTTTTGGAGCCCTTTTAGATAGACTTTTCAAGAAAAAGAATTATGTTTTTCCAAAAAACAATCCAATGAAAAGCACCAATGTTCTTGATTGGACTTTATTACAAAAGTAGAAGTTAGAAAAAAAAAAAATCAAATGTCATTTCATTTTGAAAGTATCAAGAGTAGTTTATAATAAAAAATATATTTTAAAGTACGTTTAGATTATTGTATTCAAATGAATAATAACTTGACTTTAAAAAAAAATTTATTATAAGAAGTAGGCTTTAACAAACGTTTCTTTTTTTAATCATTCTAAGTATAGTGGAATTGGGAAAAAAAATTAATAATTAAAAAAATCCCACATGAGGGGTATTTTTGTACTATTCAATTGTGAATATTTTATAATTTATTTTCTTAAGTTAAAAATGGAAAATATTAACGGCAAATAAGACATGTTGGCCATTCTATTAGATATAACATTAAACCCATATACTCAAGGATAATACTAATGGCTGCCAGGCTCGAAGCCGAGTGGTAGGGTTTCGAATTTGATACTAATAAAATCTTAAGTCGAAGCCTCTTGTCCTCTCCCCCATTTTCCTTAAGTGAGTATATGCGTGTGGGGGAGGGGGTGTTTTTCTAGTTGTTATTTATAGAATGATTCCGAGTTGATTGTATAAAAAAAAAAGTAATGACTAATAATAATTTCCTATACATGGCTTTTTATTTTTTTTAATGTCACTAAACTTCAGCAGTAGTTTTTGTAAGTCGCCTCTTAATTGGTCTGGTGAATTCCTGTACATTTAATAGCACCATTAGCACAATATGCTTCATACTATAACATATATAATTATCGTAATCTAAAATATTTTTTTATTTGAATATCTCTAACTTTTGATCCTTAATTGACTCTGGATTTTCTGCTAAAATTTAAATTGAAGAAAATTGACAAGTTTTAAAATTTCAAGGGTAATTTGAATATACATTCAAACTTCATGCACAGATGAATTTCTCTCCATTGTACTATCTACAGTTAAATTATCAAAACAAAATAGATATATAAATAGAATCAGAAAATCAAATCAAATTATTTCATACTTGATTTGAGATTAATATTTAAATGTTCATTCAAATTTAATTTATTAAGTATAACACATTAATCAGTTAAACAATAATAAAAATATATGTGGGTCTTATTCTAATGTATAGTAATTTTTTTTGTATACGTTAATTGTTCTTCGAGTTGAGAATTGATTATAAGATGTATTTGGATCATTGATATAATCATTCGAAATATATTGTACCCCTTTAAATCAAGACTTAACAGAGTTTGAGGCAATATTATACTTTATCTTCGTTTTTAGCAATTTTCAATTTATGTAAGTCGAAATAAACTATAAACCATTACATATAGGAAATTATTAAAAAAATACACCTATGAGATTCTAATTTTAAGTAATCTTATTAATTATAAATTTTTGGGAACTTAATTTCATAACTTAAGCTTGCTCTGAATTGGTTCATTTTCTCATTGATTCATTGACTTGTTATCATATTATAAAATATAATTAATTACTTTTAGGTTCTTAATTTAGAGAAGTATATTAGAAAATAACAAGAGTTTTAAGGGGTGAAGTGCTATTTCCATTAGAAAAATCCAGAAAAATACTAATTTGACCAATTATTAATGACAACGGCAAGATGACGTGTAAGACTCCCATTGGCTGAACACACGTAGCACGGGAACAAGCCTTGTGTGTTATAATTTCCCCCGCTATCGAAATCAATTTTCCAGAAGAAAAAACCATCCCAGATATCTCAATAGAGCAAAACCGATAATCAATTTCTCTTTTTTTTTTCCTCTTTGATTAATTGCTGTAGATATAGAAAAAAAAGAATGCGTAAATCTTCATTTACCCCACTCTTATTTTTTTCGCTGATAATTGTTGAGCTCATTGGAAATCTACGCGGCGTTTGTGCATTGTACGGGCCATCGTCCCCCGTTCTTCAGTTGAATCCCAACAATTTCAAGTCCAAGGTGCGTGTGTGATGTTATTTCGTTGTGTGTGTGTGTGTGTGTGAGAGAGAGAGAGAGAGAGAGATTGTAATTTTCGGTAAAATCAGGAAATCCCCTGTTATTGGAATTGATTAAAGTGCTAATCTTTTTAGTGCCATTTGCTCTAATTCGAGTTTATAAGTGAAATATGATAAGATCAGTAAGTGGACTTTGAGGTTTTTTTTGTGGTGCATTCATATACGTTTCATTTTTTGTTTCAGAGTGTCCGGTTCTCTTGATTGTAAGTTTTAGTTAATATCAGGAAAACCCCTGTTCTTGGAATGATTGAAGGTCCAATTTTTTTAGTGCCATTTGTTCTAATTCGAGTTTTATAAGTGAAATATGATATGATCAGCAAGTGGGTTTTGAATTTTTTTGTTGTTGTGACTTGATGTGAGCTAAAATCTGGTTGCTGCAAAATTCACAACGGGCGCTCCAACGTAATGCACTAGCCAGAATTTGAAGTGGGTGGAGTAATTTAGGTTGCCAATATCATTTACTGTCGAAACATGGTTATCTTTTGTTTGTTGGTTCAAATTAGATATATGTTTCATATTTTGTTTCAGAGAGTGAGGTTCTCTTGTAGGAATCAAGCCAGAATTTTTGGTTGGCCGGAGATGTCAAATTTCTACAAAATATGATAGGTATTTATATGATTTAGGGGGCAAAATTCAAAATTTTCAAAAAAATATATGTAAATTTTAGCTCGACATAAACTTGAGGGTGGGCTTCGTCTCTGTTCTCTTGATTGTCTAATTTTTGCAGTGGCTGCCACATGAGCATGACGTGTTGTTAGAAAGGGGTGGGAATGGGGGTGGGGGTGGTGGCTCTTGTATGATTTCTTAGTGCTACGTTCTTTTGTGCTAGCTTGTGGAGTTCATGTGAACTATACTCCTCATGCTATATCCTTTTCTTGAAAATAAATTAAAAATAAAATAAAATGCAGGTATTAAAGTCCAATCGTGTGGTTCTAGTTGAGTTCTTCGCACCATGGTGCGGTCACTGTCAAGCACTAACACCCACATGGGAGAAGGCTGCTAATGTCTTGAAAGGTGTCGCAACTGTAGCGGCCCTTGATGCAGATGCTCACAAGTCTCTTGCGCAGGTGTGTTGTTGAAATTGTTTGCTTCTCCTAAATTTTATTGGCTTATTCGTAGAATTTTCCCTTATGAGAAACTTTCATCTACGTTATTCCTTATATAATTCCTGGAATATTGTATATATATGTGTGTGTGTGTGTAATTACTGTGATACATACAATGAGATTTTTTCTTTTTGTTTTGATATTTTATTCTTGTCCTGTGCAGGAATATGGAATCAGAGGTTTCCCTACAATTAAGGTCTTTGCCCCAGGGAAACCTCCTGCAGATTATCAAGGCGCTAGGGATGTAAAGCCCATAGCTGAATTTGCATTGAAACAGGTGAAAATGTTTCCATAACCTATTATATTCATTGCACAAGCGTCTGAGTCACAGATGTTAAAATGTATCTGGTTTTCACAATGAGTGGTTATCGTGAATCAGATGATATGAAAGAGAAGTATATTATAACTCTCTTGTTATTCATACAGATCAAAGCACTCCTGAAGGAACGTCTTAATGGGAAATCAACAGAAGGATCGAGTCAGAAATAAGAACCAAGTACATCAGTCGAACTGAACTCGCGTAATTTCGATGAATTGATAATCAAAAGTAAGGATCTCTGGATTGTGGAGTTCTTTGCTCCTTGGTGAGTCGGCGACTTTATGTCTTTGTTTTCTGAATTGGAATTTTTGAAATGGATATCTGAAAGTATTAATATCATATTTGTTCTTTCATTCTGCTACTTGAAGGTGTGGACACTGCAAGAAGCTTGCTTCAGAGTGGAAAAAGGCAGCCACTAATCTCAAGGGCCAGGTGAAGTTGGGTCACGTAGACTGTGACGCAGAAAAGGTGAGTTTGAAGAGATGAGTAACTTTTGATATTTGTTATTCGTTTACTATTTTCTTTTAGCATACTTGGCCGTGATATCTGCTGGAAGATATTTAATTGCACTCGTATTGCAAACATGCTGATCTTATATAGTCAATTCTGATTATAAATGATCTTAAGCTTGATCCTTTTATTTCTCGGGATGGTTAAGGAATTTGTGCCACATTGCTAACCAATCAGAGTTTTCCAGTCATTGATGAGCAGGTTCAACGTGCAAGGATTTCCCACTATCTTGGTGTTTGGTGCTGACAAAGACAGTCCATTCCCATACGAAGGTGCAAGATCAGCATCAGCAATTGAATCATTTGCTTTGGAGCAGCTCGAAACAAATTCTGCCCCTCCTGAAGTTACTGAATTGACTAGCCCGGTTAGTGCTCAAACACCCTCCCTCCGCCCCGCCCCGCCCCACATCCCCCAGGACACACCCAAGCATGCACGCACATACTCACACAGAAACATGAAATCTTGCACACACAGAAACATGAAATCTTGCACACGTGCGCGCGCACACAAAAGCGTGCCGCACATGCACTCGCACATAGAAACACATGCATATGCACGTACACACGTACATGCATGCTGCACGCACGCACACACAAACAGAAAGGACAAAAATGAAAAAAAGAAAGAGAATGAAGGGCCTCTTTCATCTTCATTTGCTATGAAGTGTTATTAATGAAACTGTTATAATGCCATTTGTCGTGTAGGATGTTTTGGAAGACAAGTGTGGTTCAGCTGCCATATGCTTTGTCGCCTTCCTCCCGGACATTTTGGACTCCAAGGCCGAGGGTAGAAACAAGTACATTGAGCTTTTGTTCTCAGTTGCAGAGAAGTTCAGAAAGAGCCCTTACAGGCAAGAAAAGCTCCTTAATTTCCTCCGCATCATTAAAAGCATAATAAGTCACTATAAAGGAATTACACTTCTCACATATGCACACAAGTAAACTAGAGTTTTATATATGCTGCAGCTACCTCTGGGTTGCAGCCGGTAAGCAGCCGGATCTTGAAAAGCATGTCGGAGTCGGAGGCTACGGTTATCCTGCTCTGGTAGCCCTGAATCTGAAGAAGAAAGCTTATGCCCCACTTAAGAGCGCATTTGAGCGCAACCACATCATGTAAGCACTTACCGATGATTATGTATTTATTTTCACTATTATTTATCGTAAAATCAGACATAGTTCACTGGACTCAACCTATCTTGCACCCTAGTAGCATATGAAGGGGAGTTGTCATCCTAAATTCAGCTCAAAACTCGACTAATATTCATCTGTTTTCTCAGAGAGTTTGTGAAAGAAGCTGGACGAGGTGGGAAAGGCAATCTGCCTTTGGAAGGCAGTCCCGAGATTGTGAAAACCGAACCATGGGACGGTAAAGATGGAGAAGTCATCGAAGAAGATGAATTTTCTCTTGATGAACTTATGGGAGATGATAGTGCTAGCAAGGATGAGTTATAGTTTTAAACTTCTACATCCGCCGTGAGAACATGTGAATCGAGCTCTAATGAGTTTTGATATTACCGAGTTAAGCTACACATTCATCTTTTATGTTACTGAGAGGGTCGTTAGTGAATCGAGTGTATTGCAGATGATCCACTTTAGAGCATACAAAAAGCTTGAAACATTGAAATTATGTCTTAAGCCAACATTTGTAGTCATCGCTCGGGTAATTTGTTTCAGTTTTAATGATGGCCTTCATTTTAATGTATTTGTTCTATAGTTCCTTACGAATGCACATATCATTTAAGGGGTGTTTGGAATCACAACAATAAAGTTTTTTTTAAAAAAATAATAATAAATAAATAAATGAATAAGCACAAAGTGAGTGTTTCTGTTTTCGTGTCTGTATTGAAAAACAAGTAAAAACAAACTAAAAGCCAAAAACAATTTTCACTGGTTACTTTTTTAAAATTAGGGCGAATTACACTGACTACCCTTGAGGTTTAGCTAATTTATGAAAAACTCCCAATTTTTAAGAAATTATCAAAAACCTCCTAAGGTTTCAAAAATATTACAAACTTATTCGAATTTTCGAAAATACCCCTTCTTTTTTTTTGGGTGATTTACACTGACCACCCTGAGATTGAGTTAATTTACAAGAAACCCCCTATGGTTTCAAAATTACCAAAAACCCCCCGAAATTATACTAATATTATAACTAGCACCTACTTAGGTTGACTCATTAACAATATTAAATCTTTTTTTCCCCTCTGTAATATTGTTATCATAAAATTTTCATTTAATAGATTTGAAAAAAAATTGTGATTATTTATTCAAATAAATTTTCTAAATTTAATGCATTAAAGGTATCTATCAAAATATCAAGTATGTTATATTATCGCTAATATGGAGTAAATTTTAAGAGAAATGAGTTGGAGTCCTCAAGCTAAATAAAGTTTTCAAGTGCATTATTTAATTTTTATTTTTTATTTCAATCAATGTTTATATTTCTCATTTCAAATAATGGATATATACGATGCATATAATTATATTTTTTTCAAATATAAATTTAGCACATATTACGTATATATAGTATAAATTCCTAACATTAAATTTGGAATATTTATTTGAATATGTAATCATATTTTTTTTCCAAATCTATTAAATGAAAATTTTATGATAACAATATTATAGAGGGAAAAAAAAGAATTAATATTGTTGATAAGTCAACCTAAGTAGGTGCTAGTTGTAATATTAATATAACTTTAGGAAATTTTTGGTAATTTTTAAAACCACAGGGAGTTTCTCGTAAATTAACCTAATCTCAGGGTGGTCATTGTAAATCACCCAAAAAAGGCGAAGGGGTATTTTCAAAAATTCAAATAAGTTTGTAATATTTTTGAAACCTTAGGAGATTTTTGATAATTTTGAAAAAAATAGAAAATTTTTCGTAAATCAGCCAAACCTCAGGGGTGGTCAGTATAATTTTCCCTTAAAATTAAACCACGACAAATTTTTTCTTTACAAACAATTATCCATTTTTACTACTCAATTATTTTTCAATTTTTTATATAACTTTTACTTCTCCAAAAACAGAAATTTTTGCACTCTCACTATCAGATTCACAACTCAATTTTTACAAGGGCCCAAGTGGATCACATCTACCCTCAAAAAACAAATAAATCCAAGCGCTTATAGCGCGAGGTCCTAGTAACTGTTGAATTGTTATACTGCTCATGAAATTCATACTTCTTATTTTAGTTCGTTTTTTTTTTTCTTTTATGGTTAACTTCATATTTTAGTTCATTATAAGGTTGACATCGAAACAATTTGAAATGATACAAACTCCAAAAAGTTAACAGTAAGCAGCTAGGAATATCAAACAGTAAACTGGTCAATGGGCTGGTAAAAATAGATTCAGTCCTATTTTAACACACCATATTTGATGCTGTGTATACCTGAAATTTATTGTTCCTTTAAGAAAAACTCTTTCGAAAAGAAGGCACAGTCTATCCTATCTGCAACTTTTAACTCCCTAAAAAAAGGTAATCTACCAATAATTTACTATGCCACCCGCTTCGTATTAAAGCCCAAAAAGAAAAAAAATCAAAGGCAGAAGCAAAACTGAGGTTAATAACATAACTTGAGTCCAAACTGGCTGCTGAAATAAGCCTGCTCACGTCATTGGATCTCATCGATCTTCAAAATGGCGTTTCTAATCATCTGGCGTAGTTTTCTATTCTGAATAAGCATTCTTTTCTCAAAGGTGAATCTGCGAAGATGGCTCTAATGAAGTCTTCCAACTGCAAATGAGAAGAGCAGGTAATTAGATGTGAAGCGAGTCGACAATTCTTCAACAGAGACAAGGTAAAGCAAGAGACTAGAGAGTACAGCCTGCTTCAAATTTTTGGAACACTTAGGCATGAATTCTTATTGTTCATTCATGGTTTATTATATGGTTTACGTTTTTCTTGATCGGGTGTTTCATAAACACTGAGAAATGCACCATGGGGCAAATTTCAGAATAACATGCAGCAAACAATTTTCATACCTCTGATGATGTAAAATTGCAATCAGCTAGCTCACCACTCTCCCACGCAGCAGTAATCGACTTCAGAGGCATGTCCAAAAGTTCTAAGGGAATAGGCAAAGAAAATGTATAAAAAAGTGTAATATGCTGCGAATACACAGGACATCAACTGTTCTGAGTGGAACTAAAGTATGATAGAAGATGATACCTGCCAATTTTCTCAACTTCTGAATGGAAAGTACAAAATTATCCCTGGTTTTTCGGGCCTCTTCTGACTTCCCTCTTTGGTCAACAGCCAACAGGGGCTCCAGTAAAGATGTGAGATGCTCAAACAACAGATGGATCAGTCTTTGAAGCTGTATTTAAAGAGAGAGAGAAGACGCTTCAGCTTAATATTAAATTTGTCAAGTAAGATTTTTCAGAAATGTTCACACACTGACCTGCAGTGTCTCTTCAGCAGCCATATCATCTAATAGAAGTATCTCTTTTGCAATTCTTGAAAAGACAGCTTCTAGAATCATGGTCATACTCTTCTCATAGCCTGAAGGAAGCAATAGAGGCTCCCAGATGATGTGTACTTTCTCGATTATGAATGCAACCTGACACAATAGCAGGCAAATCTTACCAAAAGAAACTCAAAACAGGTAGATGAGGAATGAAGTCAAAATCAGAGCTATAGGGCAAAAGGATCTCCCTAGTTTCTTGATGATACCTGGTCAATAGAAAACTTGGCAGATTCAAATTGTTTGATCTGATGGGTATTTTGAAATCCATCAGCCCCATCGATAGCCTAGTAAGTTACAAATTGCAGCATAATCAGATAAAAGAATTTGGCTTGGGAATGATGCAAGCAAGGACGATGCCAGATAAAACCCCGTGAAAATTTCTATATTTCCACAAATATACCTGCTTCAAGTTATGCATAACCAGCTGAATTTGCTGCTGCAATACTTCTTCAGCCATGAGTTGAAATTTTGGAGCCAAATCAATAAATACAGCACGTTCTTTCACAGTACGTGGAAAGTATGTACAATACTGCAACATTGGAGTAAGAGAAGGTATTATTATGTACAACAAACAGAGAAGGTATCATTATGTGTAACAAATATACAAATGCTTCTAAAGTTTGTAACTGGGAAACAATTATCAAGACGCCATTTCCTTCTCCACTCACTGTCTTTCATATTCAGCATGTTGCTGAGACTAGTTTAATCTTTCCTCACTGACCAGGTGGGGAAGAAAAAAGGATGGGGTTGAGGAACTGTTAAGCTTGGAATTTAGGTCATAGGCGCTCCTACAAATTGGTCATAGCAAGGCTCCAGATAAGGAATTCAAGGTAGCCCGTCAAAACCTATCACTTTTGGCAACAAGCAATGGCAATTTGCTTTTTTAAAAATAAAGAATGAAAGAAAAAGCAAAAAGGGGCAGGACCATGCCATATTTGCCATTACCCAAAAGCATATGAAGCAATTCAATGCATATAAAATATACAATTACAGCTAAAAGGAAGTCTAGTTAGAATGAAGAATTCCAGTTATAAAATCTAGGTGGATGGCCTGCACGTAAATTACCATGAGGCATCTCTATCAAATTATTGCTGCTTCTCTGTTTATTAATCCTTCTTAGATGTTCGTTCAATTAATCCCTCTTACATGTTCATTCAACTAAAATGTTTCAGCATTACACCAAAAGAAGAAATCAATATTCTTGCATTAATAACAAAAGGGCAACCTCGTGAGGTGTCCTTGATCCTTTTATCACCTGCTTTATCAGCCCTACCAATTTGTTCTCCTATCTCTCATCAAAAAGAAAAGGAAGAAAAAACAAGGTGGATTTCTAGACACTAATGTGAAAGTATAACTAAGATGTATCATTTTGATGGTTGGATATCAAGCAGCACAGTCTGAGAGGAAATGAGGAAATGAAATAAGGATAAATGGGAGAGAACTTATTTGAGAACATACTAAGAAACTCATGAACTATATTCCTCAAAAACTAAAAGCTTGTCACTTTTGGAATCATGATTAGATTACTTCAATCAGATGGCATCACATATTGTCCAAACAGAAACATAAAAGCCTTTATAAATATGTAGATGAATAGCATGATTAAGTTACTGCAATTCCAAAAATGCAATGTGTCTAGAAACCATATTAAGCCAAAATCACATTTTCACCATGCATAATTCTAGTAATGTTCAAGCAACATATTCAAGACACATAAAACGTATTCATGCATACCTCAAATGCAAGCCCAAGAATCTCCTCAGAGAGGTAAAGACAGTCATTGTGAACGAGAACAGCAGCCTCGTTTATGGAATCAAGCTGCCTGTGAAGCTTCAGGAATCCATGGAAATACGTCACAAAATTATCACATCTTCATTGAACTTTTAACATATTAATAGGAAGGATGAACAGAAAGACTTAAATAAATCTATCAAAATAGCCACAGGAAGACTTAACTAAATCTATCAAAATAGCCACCTAAAATAAATTTTAGAGTCGATAACCATTTAATTCAAATTCCTTCTGCACTAACCTTCACAGGTATGATAGCTTCATAAAGATTTAGAGCATTTCTAGCCGTTTGATAGAATTCCAACCCCACCTTTGGAGGTAACAAGCACACATCCTGCTTGAACAACTCTAATCAGTATCACATTCTGAGAATGTATGAAGCAGAGCTGTACATATTACATAAGAAAAGATGTGCATACACACAGCAAGTTCACAAACATTATGCATACATAAATACAACTAATAGACATACACACACACACATATATATATAGAAAAGAGATAGATAGACATATACATACAATCATACGTATAAACTGTTCAAACAAAGATATGAGCCAAAAAGAAAATGAAAAGCAAAATATAGATATTGAGAAAAAAAAGTACCAAACTGCAGGCATAAGAGATAAGTGTTTCTCACATTTAACTAACCTTAAGGGTTTGATGCACAAGTTACATTAGTTGCTTAGCTGCTTCAGATACCACACATTTCTCAGACGAGAATAGCAAAACAACATGATAGGGATACCTTCAACAAATTCTTCCTTATTTACCCCCGAAGTTCTCGTCATGTAGTCCTGTAGGATAATATGCTGGCTGAATTGAAAAGGAAGACATGGATTACAAATAGAATATTTGAATTATAAACTCACTTGAGGAAGGCTGAAATTAGCTTGTAGGAGCATATTTCTAGCTTTAGCCAAAATCTGAACTTTCTTTCTAGACGCAAAGTGCACCTCAACATTGTCAGCAAATTTGCTCAGCTTCTCGTCCTTGCCGTCAGATGGAGATATGAACATAAGTTCCTTTAAAGCTGTCTCAAAATCCTTGGTTAATTTCCTGATCCCTTGAAACTCAGCCAGCTTGGAAGCGTCATCTGGCACAACCTGGAACTCAAAATAGGAAGATCATGATAATAACGTCAATGAAATTGATATAATTCCAATTTGAAAATCTTCATATTTCTTTCTAATTATTTTATCAGAACTAAAGGAATACTCCCATTGTTGCTCCCATTCTTTTGGGACGTCCAAAAAAAGGGACTCCATTTCGTAAGGTGGAAGCCTATGTTTGAACTTTGAAGTCATTATCATGCAATGAGTTCACATTTCCAACGAGAAAACATGCTGTCTGGGATACTTTCACTGAATATTTTCTTACAGCATTTAAAAAAGAGACCTATTTGCACAGCCGCCAACCTAATTTTGGAAAAACCATCAAAATCTTGTCTCTGCTAATCTTTATTCTCCGTGCACATATTTCTCTTTCCACTAAATGACACATATTTGACATTGAAACTCGTACAAATTAAGATGTCACTTCTGCCAGGCACAACAAAGAGGACTATTATGCATGCCTGCCAGGAGAGACCAATTAAAAGGACATGCGATTCACAAAAAAAGTGAAAAAACAGCATTCTGATGTGTGGTTAACATGCATATCACACATGAAATGGTTCGCATTTCCTCTTCCACTCATTCAACATAATGCGACATATGGTTTAATGTTATTGAGGTAATATTACTTCTCACCAAGGCAAACGTCATGTTCAATAAACCACATATCTTCTTCATACAGTTCCCCAAAGGGGTCCTAATATTTGAAATTAGGGGGTGCAACAACAAACCTTGGAAAGGAAATTTGAAATTATCATATCAGACATCCTTGGCCAAGTCAATCTTCCGAAACAGCGCATCCAAGAACCATTTTGAAAGCATAAGAACTTGTTCATAAATTCAACTATCTGAACAATGTTCGAGTACATAATTTCGCCATCCACCTTGTTGCCCTGCAAATGAATAAGATTGAATGGACAATGAATTATACGGATTTCAGAGCTATAAGTAGTTTTGTCTCACTCAATGAAGCAATACAAATTTCAACGATAAACTAGAATACCAATCATGAATGCTATGTCATTAGACACACCTCAACAGATGGGACCATTTTAAGAACTACCTCAGGGGCATGCCCCAAGTCCGGATCAACTTCTTCAATAAATGAAGGAGTTGCCTTACAACTCACTACTGGAGCAAGAACATGCTTAGTAATCAAATCAGCAATTTTTGCGAGCCCATAATCAAGAATGTCGGCAACCTACATAAACACCATGCATAACAACACATCGCTCAAAAAATTGTCAATGAGAAAATGACTGAGAATGTTTCCAAAATTCGAGATGAAGTTCCAATAGAAACTAAGTCAGGTAACTTCAACTCACATCCATTGCCTTCAAAACAGTGCGAAGCTCAAGCCCATCAGTTCCATTCAGAGTCATCTGATACTTTATGTGAACTGCATTACCTTCAAACCGCAAAGCGTTCTCCATAAACCTCAAAAGCAGCTCTTGAATCTACATCCAAATCGAACGGCTGTAAAGAACAATCATAAAATTCGATAGAATCACCATTGCATTGCTCGCAGTTGACCCAAAATATAATGATCAAGATTTCAGTTATGCATAAAAAATGAATTAAAATTCAAGTATACAGGAAGATAACTTTTCTTCAAGACAAAAGTTGCAACTATGAACTGATTAAGTCAGTTAGAGCAATAGTCCTATACCGCAAGTACAAAAGGCAGGACACATTCACCGTATCTCATCAAACTTAAGAATTTTAAGAAGGGATCAAAATGAAAGAAATTCTCCAACATAACGCAAGATTGTAGAATTATACCTGAATGCACTAAATTCATTGACTAAAACAACTAAGTATATAGAGCTCACCCCAATTTGATTCATCACCAAAAAAGAAACATAAAATAACAAAAGAAAAGAAACTAATTTACCTCCTCAAAACAGTCAGTCCACTGTTTCTTGAGAATATCGTACACCACCGGCTCACCTTCCGCCGCCGCCTCGTTATCCCCATTGCCTTTCACTCCAAGTGCTTCCTTCAACTCCCTCAGCCCCTCCGCAGACTCCACCACCCTCCCATTGTTAACATCTTCCCTAAGCGCCCCATACTTTCTGTCTAATTCCAAAACCACCCCAACAAACTCCAAAATCTCCCTCTTCTCCCTGGCCTCACGGCTCTTCTCCACAATCTCTCGAACAATCTTTCCGACATCCGCTTCGATCGGCTGATCGGATATGAGATTCAGCAGCGTGACAACGTCATCGGAGAGGTTTTCCGACTTGGAAAAGACTTCGGAGCACTGGGAGAAGAGGGAGGAGAAGTCAGCGTGGTGGGAGAGGAGGTATGATTGAACGGTGGATTTGATCTAGAGGAAGTGAGCGTCGAGGCGGGAGATGAGAAGGCGGAGATCCGGAGCCGATAGCGGCGACGACGGCGATTCCGACGACGAGAGAAGATCTTGGACGTTGATGTTGTTGAAAAGAACATCCATTGGAGAGTCCACCGTGTCCACTGTGGGCGAGGGTGTAGGGGATAACAAAAGGGCACTCGGTTGGCTTCTCTGTGGTTTAGTATTATTTACACTTTGCGCCCCAAAGATAAGAAAATAGCAATTTCACCCCAGAATTGAACTTAAAAAATAAACCGATCCAGAAGTTATTGTTAAATAACCCCTAATGACACTTCAACTTTTTAAAAAAAATAAATAAATATTAATGTTTTATTTGATACTTTTTTTTTTTTTTGTCTTAACCACCTAATTTCAATCCATTGGCTGACTAATCTAAATTGAGTACTATAGAGGCCATTATGGGAGCCATCCTCCCAACTTAGTTGATTATTCGTAATACTAGAATTCGAACTTTGAATATTGCTTAAGAAATCTAATATTTTCAATATTTTTTTAAGTCGTTGTGTAAAATAAACCAAATAACATTTACTATTTATGTCCATATTCAATGTAATAATTTGCTAAAATCGTCTAGTTGATTAGACTAAGAGATTCAAGGAGAAGATTGCGTACCTTCAACTACTTTTTTTTATATAGAAAACGCTTTATTACATTTGAATCAATTAAGTCAATATTTTCAAATCAAAAATAAATAATTACATTGATCCAGATTAATTACCAAATACAATAAGACAAATATACAGTGGAACAAAAGTTGATATGTAGTAGAATAATATACACATTCGTGGAACTCAAAAAAAAAATACTTGATTGTGGAAAATACACACTCCATATTTATTTGTAACATTGAATTTATAATAAAATAAAATTTGCAATAGAGATAATAGACAAAAACAAATATAATTTTTTTCATTTTCATTTTCATTTTACATTGTACGGATACAGACATGATACGATACGGATATCATAACATGTTTTAAAAAAAAAATTATGATACAACATGCATCCAATATAACACTATTTATGTGAAGGAAAAGTGCCGATGGAATATCATATCCGGCACAGTATTTAATGCTGTACAATTCGAATTATAAGAGTGTTTGTGATTCATATTTTTCATTAAATTGAAATCATTATGCGGCTTGTTGTTGGTCAACCACCCACCGAACAAGAAATAACTATTACTAATGCGAGCTTTGAGCATCATATGTGTGCATGTTGGCTATAGATATTTGCATTTGTATGAAACCGAAAGGTTATGAATTTTGACAATTGCTGCTTTGCGTTTAAAGCTTCAACTATAAATTTTACGTAGATGGCCTTCATAGTTTTTGAGTAATTGATCTGACTAATTTGAAAACTAAAAGTCTAAAACTTTAGACTCTAAGGGCTCATTAATTTTAACGGTACATATTTCACGTAAACTATTGATGCAAAACAAACGATAGAATCGAGTCCTAAATCTATCAGAGCATCATCACACGAACGGGAAAATTTTTGTCTAAATTCGGGTTGGTTGCACTCAATCAACCTTATAGTAAGTATTAATATACTTGTTATATGATTGACTACTCTCGTTAAACTGTACACCAATTACATGGTCGGTGTAAAATGCTCGCCATGTAATTGTCACAATATGACCAAACCCGGAGCGGGTAAGAATTTCTTATTTCACGACGCAAACATGAATGTTAGTAATAAAAAAGGCAATCACTATTAGGAAAATGTACATTGATGCATGACATTTGTAGTAAACATCACATTATCGCGAATTTGAAAATTATAGCCATCACACTTTGCCATGTACATGGATAATTCATAGGAGATGCGTAATCATTCATAAAGAAGCAATCCAACAGTATATGTTTGAGTAAGTAATCAGATATAATTCGACTTGTTTTCTCCGTTGGATGGAAAGAGTCCCAGAACACATACTTATTTGCATCTGTACATGTAAACGGATTGAATTGATCGCACATGTATCCCATCTCAAACATTCCTGTAGCACAACATGCAACCGATGCAACTTGAAAACCTGCAAATGTTTCCAAGAAAAATCAATTAAAATGCATGTAATTTGTGTAATACAATAGTTAAAGAAAAATGATCAATTGTTTTACTTGCTCACTTTTCCTAAGATACTTTTGTATTAATGGATTTCATACTAATTCTACGTCCTTGTAAAATAACAACTATAGGAACAAAGTCATCCTCATTAAGAAAAATACGATATTTTTTTGAATTTAGTAGAAAAGAATGAAAATCGAATCATTTGCTTATCACTACAAGAAGCACTCAATTCGGTAACAAATCTATCTGTCATGAAATTTTCGTCAGTGAAAACAAGCAAAATGAGTTTCTTGCAGTTCATTCAAGACTTGAATTTCAAAGTAATTATTTATCATTTTTTAAAATTTTTGTAATTAAATTTTCATATACGAACATAGACAAGATCGAGGGGGTTGGAAAGGGGCCGAGAGGGAGTCGCCCTCTCTCAACTTTATATCTAGCCATATATTACATGTATTTTTAATTAAATTAAATACTTTCACAACCCACCCACCCACCCCACTCTAAAATCTGTTTTTCCCGTTTTTTGGGTAGTTCGAATTAACCCCCTTTTATTTAATAAAATGGTTTTTGGTTGTGTTGACTTTGCTGATTAATGCAATTACTTATCATATAGTATTGAAATTTCTCGAAGGGGACATAATGTGGCTCCACAACCGTCCTAATTTATAGCACATCATGTATATAATATGAATGTACAAATAACAAACTATTCAATGTGCCCAAAATGTTACATGATTTTCTATTTTCTAGTGATCAAAATGATTTTCCAAAGTCAAAGTCACACTGCACTATCACAGTCATTAAAATCCGATATTCCGATGTACGTAATTTGTCTACTCATAGATATGCAACTGTTCCTATACAAATTAACACATGGTAAGATACTAAATTTCATTTCGAAACTAATTAGTTAGTGTGTGTTTTATTCATTAAAACTATAAAATTTTAACAATAGCAATGTTATCATTAAATATTACCAAAATTAAAAGAGTGTTAAGATTTCAAAAATAGTTAGGGTGTGTTTTATTCATTAAAATTTAATAATGGCAATGTTATTATTAAATATTACCAAGATTAAAAGAGTGCTAAGATTTCAAAAATAAGTTAAAAAAATCTTATTTTAATTCCAAAAAATAGTCTAAAATTAAGTGCCTACATTTTGTTTTCAAAGCTGGTAAACCTATATCTAAAAGTTTGCAGCAGTTTATAAACTTTCAAATATCTTGTTAAATATTTTGGAAAAAAAAACCATCCCCTCTGCCTCAAAAATAAAAAGCATACGATTTTTTACTCCTTTCTTAAAACACAAAAAAGAAAAGAAAATGTAAGAAAGCTATCCATATACATACCTATAGGAAGAGCGAGAGGTGACAAGTGAGATCTCCCCGTTTAGGTCAGATCGAGTGAAATTTTATATATATTTTTAAAAAAATTTAAACGCACCCCCCCCCCTCTCATTCCCCGTCCCTCCAAAAAAGAACCTTTAATATTGAAAATGCAAGAAAGTAAATAGAACAAAACTTACCAAATCGAGAAGGCTTCTTAACAATCTCCATAAAAATACCATAAGGATTGGAGAAAGCAACCCTAATCCCATCCAACTCCCCATTCAACTTCTTAACCAAACCCCCCAACTTCTCATTGAAATGCAAAGCCACAACATTGTACCTTTCCATGCATCCATCTCCATTCCCATTCACAAAGTTTGTGGTCCTCTCCAAGGGCAAGCACCCCATTGGTGGGAGACCGGTCAGCGACATCTTCCGGGCTCCAAGACCGTATATGTCCCTCATGAACTTCTCAACGAGCCCAATCAAAAAGTCTTGAAATTGATCGATCGTGTACTTGGACCGCGTATTCGGGAGTGTGTAGTAGTTCTCCAACAAGTCATTTGTGCCTAAGCTGACGAGATAGAGGGCCTCACTTATAATGTGGTTGGCTTTAGTTTCACCAATGTAGTTTTTGAGTTTGTTTTGATACTCCTTGTAGTACTCCACTTCTTTCCACAGCGGTATCACATTCTGCAATTGTGAAAAGTTAGATAATAATAATAATAATAATAATAATAATAATAATAATAATAATAATAATAATCGGGGAAAAAAGAGCTAGTAAAAATAGTTAAAGTTTGTATGTATGTATGTATGCAAGGCCATGAGATATTTCTGTCATTATAAAATTAAGAATTTGGTCTTTTCAAACAAAATTACATTTCATTTTTTTATCTTGTGCTATGAAAATCTAGTTCAGATACTTTAAATTAACTTTAACAAAGGGCATAACAATCGATTCCCCACAAATCAATAATAATAATAATAAATCCCTAAAACTCTACTTAATTTTTGTTTTAGTACAAGAAAATACTTTAATTAGACATATATATTGCGTATTTTTTAGTCCAACTTTTTGTACCACACCAAAAGTAGGATCCATATCTGTTTACTGTGATGGGCTGACTCCAAGTAAAAAAAGGTTCGAGGAGTTATGTTTCGCCATCGCTTGGTGAGCAACTTTGGCATTCATACTTGTTCGTATGAGCTAGATAGAGATGTTTATAGATCAGAGAGCCTGCTTGTTTCTAGCTGCTGTAATTAAGATGGGAATAGAACAAAATCTGTCTTTAAGGCTAGATAAGTGATTCTTTGATTTTGTTTATTGTAGAAGTCTTTTGTTGCCATCATTTAATGGCTGATTGTACCATAGCTGTCTTGATCTAACTTGCAAATAATATGGGGAAGCTCTTGTTTCTATAACTTCTTTATTTAGTCCTTTTTAGGTTTTGTTGGTTTGTTTGGTTTGCACAAAAAATTATCTTGTGTGGATATTAGTGGAAGAAAGGTGCAATGTGTAATGTGAGACATTCAAAGAATGTCCTTAAGACATTAAGTTATCAAATATGCAAAATCTAATCAATAGTTTAAATTCTGCATTCGTTGCTTTGCTCGCATTTTTCAATCAAATTTCCAGACCTTGAGCTATATATTCACAAAAAGAAAATAAAAATATGACTTGTCTTGGTTAATCATAAAAGTAAATACTAAACGAAAATAAATATCAATTACAATCCAGAAAATTCAATAAGCACACGGAAGATCTTGGCCATGCCAAAAACAATTTAATCTGCTAAAAGAACATAAACATTGATTCAAACACAAAAAATGTTACACTTCTACAAACAATTTAATCTGCTAGAAGAACATTAACTTTCGTTAATTCAAACACAAAAGTGTTACACTTCTACATTACTTCATAAATGCTTTGACAATTTTTTCCAGAAAAGGTTGGATTCAAGCTCGTTCATCCAACTTGCGATGAATTATAATATTTTTGAAAAAATTGCACAAGCCAATACTGCAAAAAAAGCTTGGGACACTCTAGCCAATACCTTCAAAGGTATTGACAAAGTGAAGAAAGTAAGATTATAAGCTTTATGAGGTGAATTTGAATCATTGCAAATGAAGGAAAATAATGCAGTTTTGACTATATCTCAAGAGTATTTTCGATTGTAAATCAACTAGAAAGCAATGGTGAAAAGAAAGAAAATGCCCAAGTTGTTGAGAAGATACCTCGATCTCTTAATTCGAAGTTTGATTATATCATTATTGCCTTAGAGGAGTCTAATAATGTGGATGAAATGAAAGTTGATGGGTTAGTAGGCAAATTACAAGTCTATGAAGAGAAAATGAAAAAGAGAGCCAAAGAGCCAATTGAACAAGCTCTCCAAGCCAAGATGAACCTACACGAAAAGAAAGACGGTGTTGACAGAAGCAATCGACGAAGTGGCCGCTCACCTTATTACGGTCGTGGACGAGGTCGTAGTAGAGGATGAGGTCCTTACATTGCCAATCAAATGAAGAGAAACAGGGTAAATCCATTCCGACACAAGGTAGATTTTGAGGTAGAGGATTTCAAACGAGGTAAAAAATCGAAGAGACATTGAATGTTACAACTGTCATCGACGAGGACACTATTCCTTTGAGTGTCAAAGTGAATCTAGTGAGGAGAAGAAGACTCACCCTGCTGAGGAAAAGAAAGTTGATGGTGATACCGCTCTCTTGTTGGCACACAACTGACAAAATGAAGGCAAAAAGAGCACTTAGTACCTTGACACAGGTGCTAGCAATCACATGTGTGGTCACAAACACATGTTCATCGAAATGGATAAATCAGTGACAGAAAATATTTCATTTGGAGATTCGTCAAAGATTTCTATTAAGAGGTGAGGTAGAATTTTAATTCGATTAAAGAATGAAGATCATCAGTTCATTTTGAACATGTACTATGTCCCTGGTATGAAGACAAACATCTTAAGTATAAGCCAACTTTTGGAGAAAGGCTACAATATACACATGAAAAGCATGACCCTTTACTTGTGAAATAACAAAGGAGTCTTATTAGCTCGTGTGCCTATGACAAACAACAGGATGCTCTTGTTGAACATCAAGAACGAAGTAGCGAAATGCTTGAAGGCGTGTTTAGAAGATACATCGTGGTTATGGCACTTAAGGTTGGGACAACTAAATTTTGGAGGCCTTACGTTGATGTTGAATAAGAGGATGGTGAAAGGACTTCCTTCTATCGACCACCCTGATCAGTTATGCGAGGGTTGTCTTGTCGGAAAGCAACATCGTTATAGTTTTCCTAAAGAGTCGTGAACAATTGGAGTTAGTTCACACCGATATATGTGGTCCTATCACTCCGACGTCACTTGGTAAGAACAAATATTTCATTTTGTTCGTTGATGATTATAGTAGAAAAGGCATGGGTGTATTTCCTTCAAGAGAAATCAGAAGCTTTCTCGGCCTTTAAAAGATTCAAGGCGCTCGTCGAAAAGCAAAATGGCTACCAAATCAAGTCATTTTGATCAGATCAAGGTAGAGAGTTCACATTGCGGGAGTTCAAGGCATGTTGTGACGAACAAGGTATTCGATGCCCCATGACGAATCCATACTCCCCACAGCAGAATGGAGTAGCTGAGAGAAAGAACCGGTCCATTTTGAACATGGCCCGATGCATGTTGAAGAGCAAGAACTTGCTTAAAGAGTTGCGGCAAGAAGTTGTAGAGTGTGCTGTATACCTATCGAATAGGAGTTCGATGAGTAGCTTGTGGAATCAAACACCACAAGAATGGATACAAGCCGAATATATCCCATTTAAAGGTTTTCGGAAGCATTGCCCATATGCATGTTCCAGATCAACAAAAGAATAAGCTGGATGATAAGAGTAAGAGGTATATTTTTATTGGATATGATCAAATTCTAAAGTTTACAAGCTGTATGATCCAACTAACAATACGGTCAAAGTGAGCCGTGATGTTCACTTCGATGAGAAGAGCTCGTGGGATTGGAGCTCACAACAGAAAGAACAATATAGTTTTTACCCATTCGAAGTGGAACAGGATCGAAATGAAAATGAAGACGAAGTGGAGCAGCTAGTCATTCCAACTGGCCAATCAACATCAAATTCTACTTCGACAGATGTAGAATCCAGCAATCAACTTAGAAGAAAAAGATCGCTTGCTGAAATATATGATGAATTGAATCAAAACGATACATTATTTTGTCTTTTTGCAGAGACGGAGCCAATTGATTTCGAACAGGCAGCGAAAAGCCCCAAATGGAGGATGGCCATGAATAAGGAGATTGATTTCATAAAACGAAATGATACGTGGGAGCTTACCTCTCTACCAGCAGGACATAAGCCCATCGGAGTGAAATGAGTTTACAAAATCAAAATAAATTCAAAAGGAGAAGTGGAGCGCTACAAGGTGAGGCTCGTAGTAAAAGGCTACAAGCAAAGAGCCGGAATTGACTATGACGAAGTCTTTGCCCCAGTTGCAAGGTTGGAAACTATAAGACTTCTTATCTCATTAGCAGCTCAAAATAAGTGGAAGATGTATCAAATAGATGTAAAGTCTGCATTTCCATTTCACCCGGGAGAAGATTGCCAAGAAAGATGTGCAAGTAAAGTACGTTAAAAAGAACATTGCTGATATCTTTACGAAGTCGCTCAAATGAGAAGTGTTTGAGAGGTTGAGGAGTCATCTCGGAATGAGAGAATCAAGCTTAGTGGGGCGTGTTGAGAAATGAGAAATTAATCTTGACTTTGAGAAGTCAAAAAGCTATTGAAGGTGGTGGCATAACGGTCGAGAGTTATAAAAGTTATTTCATATAATTAAGTTTGTAACTTATGCAATTAGTATTCTAAGAGTCATGTCACTTATTAGGAGACTAGTATAAATAGAGGTCATATATTAGGCATTTTGTGTGGAGTGTGTGTAGTAAGTGAATGTGTGTGAATGTATGAGTGACTGAAAGAGTTAGGAAAGTAAAAGAGTTGTAAAAGAGTGTTTTTTTCTAGTAAGTTTGAGTGAAAATAGAAGTGTCGATTGAGTAGAATAAATATTGTATTCTCCTCTTCACTTACTTATCTCCTAAATTTTAAAGTACAATTCTACACCACCCCCACCACGTTTCCGTAATAGTTTGGAATTATTGTGTGAAATTTTTTGCTGTGAATGTTTTGTCTGATTGCCTTGATTTCTTTTTTTTTTTTTTTGGGGCGATTGGATGATGATGGGTTTTTTTTGCTGTGAAAAGTTTCTTTTTTTATTTTTTTTTCTTTTTGCCGTCAAAAGTTAAAATTTTCAGTTTGTGCTGTGAAATGTTTATTTTTATGGATTGTTGCTGTGATTTTTTTTTAATTGGTTTGTTGCTGTGAAGCATTGTTGCATAAAAAGAATTAGATATGCTCTAAATGGCGTGCAATAATGGCTTAAATGGTTTATTTTGTCTGGAAAAGAGGAGATGTTGTTCTTGGTCTGGGAGTTTGTAAATTCCCATGTGCCACAACATGATGGGTTGGAGCATCAACACTTGAAATTCTGGAAAAGTGGAGATGTGGTTCTTGATCTGGCTTGTGCAAAGGTAGTATATGGGGATCGATATTTTTAGATGGATAAACATTTATTATGTGCTTATGCTGTCATGCTACACTTTTGGTATGTCTACCAGGGTGGTGATCTTGTAAATGGGACAAAGTGAAGATTGGTTATTACGTTGGTATTGATCTAGCTGATGGCTCGGTAAAGTTTCAATCCTAATACTGTATTTCCATTAGCATTTGTTTTGGGGTCGTTGAGTTAATTTTGTGTCCTTTAATTTTAAAGTTGTAATTTGTATTCTGTTTGAGTCCAAAAATGAATTTTTGTATAAATTCGGAGTGGGCTGATTTTAGTCCTTTTCGCCACGCCGAAATGAATTAATAAGGCCCAAACCACTTCGACGCGTCCACAGAGCCCATGTTGGAGGCCCAGGCCAGAATGAAATCATGGCCCAAAGCCCAGTCGGCCAAAAATATAAAATAAAAAATAGAATAAATATAATAATCAATTTAAATTCAAATCCCTCATGTTTAGGGGTTGTTGGGAGGAGAATAACAGAATGACTAAAAATATGTATTGTTATACCTGCACATGCCTAAAATAAACGACATGTATTGCTGAAAATTTAAAATTTAAATGAGATGGCTTAACTGCCATATTAACAAATAAGGAGATCCATCCATTTCAAATAAGGAGGTCCATCCATCCATTGATATGACCAAAGTCATCAATGCGTGTGTCTGTAGTCGAGTCCTGTAAAGTTCGTGTGGTGAGTAACCATCGTCTTCGAATATATTTTCTCTTCAATTTAAAGCTTTTCGACCTTTTTTTAATTTTGAGAGTGCTAAATTGTTAAGTCCTACATTGAGTTGTAGGCAAGTAGAACCTCAGGGGTAGTGTTTGCCTACTCCGACTCAGTCGCTTTTCAGATAGAAGTCTTGGGCGCATTACATTTTTACTTCGAAATACAAGACTTCCACTTGTGTGCTCCTGCACACTGGCACGCCCGCACCTGAATACGAGAAAGCTCACTTTGAATCGGCTGCTTTTCGATCGAACTCAGCAGGTCCGAACCTTAAGCAGCCACTTCGGCGTGGCTGGAGAAAATTTATGCAAACATTTCTCTCTGGCACGCCCGGTGGGACAGCACTTCGATTTTCGAAAAGGTTTTGTTAGCATTTAGGTCTTAGGAAGCACGTTTTATTTCGATCAATTGCATACTTACTTCATATTTTCGATTTTTTTTTAATTATTCATATCTACGAATATTATATAGTTATAGTACGAATTTTGACTGACTAACATCAAAACTTACTTCAGGTTTCTTGGATTTACATACCAAACCCGTTTTGAATGATGTGGGGGCATTGCTAAAACTAAGGTTGTCAATAGGGCTGATTTTAATCCGAATTCGATTTGAGTTCAATTCAAATTTTAGCATTTTCGATCAATTGAAATATTCCATGGATTAGATCCGATTATAAATAGTTGTAATTCAAAGTAAGTGGATTGGATGTGGAATCAAGCATTTCGATCCGCTAGAATTTGGAATCCGAATTTTAAGCATACATTTTTATTAAGTCATATAACATTATGTATGTAGTATTAATAAAGTGATTTTTATTACCAAAAAAAAAACGTAAAGACACTTAATAACATGTAATATATACGCGCGCGTGTGTGTATATATATATCATTACAATTAATAATATAGTATTCCATATTTTTTTAAGGTAGTGTTTTTATCAAAATAATGTATAGTTTTACACAAATTCGAAAATATTTTTTTGCTTTATTTAATTTAATTTTTTTACGTCATGGATATTTTTATTGGTCACTTGATTTAAAAAAAAATTCAATTTTTTAAAGTTGTTACCGAGTCGGATTTTTAATCGATTTTTGCCTTTTTGTCAAATACGAGTTTGGCGGCAACGAATATAAATTCTAAAATATTCAGATCAGATTCGAATTTTGAAACAATCGATGGATCCAAATCCGATCCATAGACAGCTGACATCCCTAGCTCAAACGAGCCGCTGGGGCGCAGGGTGATGCATTCAGTATTGCAGACCCAATACATGACTTTTTATCTAAGAATGAGGCCCCAAGCCCAACGCAACCTCAAAATTTCAAACCCCTAATTTTCCTCGCGAATCCTTTTCCACTTGAAATTCCTCATCCCTCATCGAGTCCTACAACGATTCGTCTTTCCAAATTCAAAGCCCTAATTGACAATTTCTTGAGTCCTACTACGAATCATCTTTCCATATTCAAAGCCCTAATTTTCTTGCGAATCCAGTGCAAATTCCTCACTCCTATTAGGGCTCCGTTTTCCTTTAAGCCTATAAATAGACCAAGCAGTCATTAGAATCAACCTCAAATCGTTTTTCCCGAAACCGCAAATTTAGAGAGAGAGAGATGGGCAGCAGATTGGGCTATGAATATCGTTGTCGGTTCTGGATGGAGGATGAGATAACTTCGCTGTATCAAGTGTATCGGCCCCCTCGGTCCCGTGGATTCAAAAGTTTTCTGTTTGAGATCAGAACCAACTTCATCGTGAGGGGATATCCGGCTCCGGCTGCTGAAGATGCTGTTGTTGATGAGATGATGTTGGATTCAGAGAGATACGATGCATGTATACTGGAAGATGAAGGTGACGTTTCTCTGGTGATAATGACGAGATACAGGCTTAAGGAATACTGGATGACCGAGGATGAAATAATCAGCTTAAGTCACGAGGCAATGGACTTCGCCAGGCAAATGGCGGCTGATCATCCTCAACTCCACGTAATCCCTGTCGTTGTGGGGCTCGACGTTTGCACCGTGCAGCAGGAGGGCGAGCCACTAGTTGGCACCATGGACAGGGCGATCAGGGCAGAGCACTTGCTTCCACAATACCTGTGGCCATTTGGCGCGGCTGTGGAGCGCAAACCCATGGATACATTGCTTGGTCAGTTTTTGAGGAATCTGCCCAGAATTAGAGTAGAAGATATTCAACAAGGGTTGGCTCTGATGCCGGTGTGTGGCCTTTGTGGGCGTAGTCCGTCCATCGGAGCTCAGATATCCGTGCTCCAGCGCTGCGGTCATGCTTTTCATTCACTCTGTGTTGTGCGGTGGCTGGAGAACAGCGAGCTATGTCCCTTGTGCGATGTGCAGGCCCATGATCATATCTGCTGGGCTGCCAGAGCTTCAAATCACCCTCTACCTTGAGTCCCCACGACTGTTATCACTTTTCTTATATTCTATTTCTGAGTTTCAATATATGCTTTGTAAACTTACTCGTCTGTTTGGAACTATTTCATATTAATTTGTTGCTGAATTGGTTAGCTTGTTTACACCTTAAGTATCCATCATTTGTCCGCTTGATATGATCCTTAATGGATTGATATCTTTCTGAATGCGTATGATTTGTATGGTGCAGATATCCATATTTTGGTCCTTGGATTATCTGAGAAACTTAAATGCAGTGTTTCATGCCGCGAGTTGCAGTATGGAGAAGGATATATAGGGATTAGAATGTCCCGGCCACTTTATTATGTTAGCATACTTGGGGTGATTTATTGGTTTTTATGGCTAGAAGTGGAACTTTTTACTACCATTCATATATTGTTGCTATTGATATGAATGATAATTTCAGAGAAATTGACTTGTCACCAATATCGAATGTCTTTCCTAATTGAATTAGAAGGTTCCTTTTAGTGGTACAGGCGTATTGTGTGTTCTTCACTCGCCGATGAAAACATTAAGATCCAAAATTTATGTTAAAGTATAAAAATTAAAATTCCTTACGCGGCATTTGAGAGCCAGTGCGAGCTGGAGCCCCTGATATCATAATTTCAACTAGATGGTACTTCTGTTGCCTCATTTCTAGTTTGGATGAAGAAAGTTTGAAGACGCACGATCCTCATGACAGTTTGAACAATATTCTCCTGCTGCATTTCTGTTTTCCTCAAGCGTCTGCATTTTTATTTATGAGTCGTTCATTTCGATTTGCATATCCTAGGTATGAGTTCTACATGGTACTCAAAAGTGAGTGAGATTCCTATCCTAAACTAACTTGCCAAATCTTAAAAATTGGACTTTCAATGAAAGCAACCATGATCAAAAGGTAGACTGGCTCCACCGCAAGAGAACTGCATCATTAGTATTTGGCCGGGAGCCACTCGTCTATTAATAGTGTGGAAGTGATTACTATGCCAGAAGATAATAAATTGTGAAGCTTGTATTGTCTCACACACACGGTCCGCTAATGAAATTTTGTTAGTAGAAAGTTGGAAAATTGGAATAGTCAGTGAAGAAATGATAAAGAAATATTGAAAAAATGGTAACAATGGGAGCTGAAAAGCTTGAAATGATTATGAAGGGGCAGCAGTTAAAAAAGTTCTGATCTATCTGGAAAACCAAAACCAAGAGTAGGAATTTTTGTGGCAGTGGCTACAACTGCAGCTGCTGTCACCACCTCCTGGCTTGTGGGAAAGCGGGTTCCGGTGGAAATAGGCAGCAGATCTAGTTTATTTGAGATGATTGTTTGTTGTTAGTAAAGAAGGGATTTGGATTGGACATGTTTGCTAGAGTCTAGTGAAACTTCCCTGAAGTGGCAAAATGTAATGATCTGAAATTTAATGACTTTCCTGCTAAGTGATAAATCTGATCTAGCAAAGTTGGTCTAATTAAAATCATAATAACTATTGAACTGGCATGATTGCAAAGTAAAGTAGGATATCTGCATTGAGTGGAATGTCTGCTTATTTGACTTTGGTTTCATTGAGAGGTCCTGAAAATAACGGAGAGACATTTATCGAGCGCATTCAAGTTTTCAATGGTTTGCAGGTTCCACCATTCCCTTATGGCCTTTTGAACATTTTATGTTAATACCTGACTCTAGGGTACTGATAGCTATCGGAAACTCCTTGTAATACATAACTCTGGGCGCTGTTTAATGTTGCTTGATTATGTGAGTATCAATAATGTATGAACGGAAGGCTATGAGATTTGGGAAGCGTTTGATACCCATATCCTAAATAATAGTGGGTAATCCGTTTATTGGAGATTAGCTGCATATTAGTGCAAATTACATCCGTGATTGATTTTGAAAATGGTTCTTTTGGTATGGTTCTGTTTAGATCTACATTCCTGTTTGATTCTGAATGCTCGATGCTGGAATTGTGTGAATAGTAAATCCTATTACCTATATACCCCCACAACTGAAATTAAATGGAAAAAGAAGAAAAAGGGCTCTACCTGTGCAGTGAAATAAAAGAGGAATACAGTCTCTGCCTACTGGAGAATCAGGAAGATTCCTGTTTTCGCCTATCATTTTCGAGCTTCCAATTGATTCAGCGAGAGAATAAGATTCAGTTTTCTTGTTAATGCAGTTGGATCTGATACTATTATGAATGACAGCAGTGTCGTGGGCTTTGGAGATGAAAGTGAAAAGGTACTCTTCTTGTTCCCAGATGACTATTTTCTGAAATGTGTAAAGTTTATTAGTGATCCTACCATACCAGGTTTTCCTGACCTTTGTACTCCGCTTCCCGTAAATTCAGGTAACTGTGAAACGTGAGAATGGGCAGTGTTATGAAGGTGATATTCTTGTTGGAGCTGACACATGGTCAAAGGTATTTTATTTTAGTTTTCTGCTTCTACTATTAATCCATGTCACAAAATTTTGAAAGAAGGAACAGAATTTATTTTCTGTACTTGTAAATTTGAAGCGGTCATGCTTGTAATTTACTCTTAGATCTATCCTTTATGCAGTCTGAATTTCGAGATCTTCGCCAAAATCCAGGTCGCATGACCCGTATTCTCACTGTCAGCATACTATTGAAAATTAGAGATCAGTATATATGGAAGCAATGGGTAAGCTATTCAGTGTTTTAAGCCTTTTAAGAATTATATAATATGATGTCAATTATTTTGAAATTTCTGAGGATTACTTTTTTGGACAGTTTGCATAGACCTTCAGCTGCTCCACAAATAGTTGAATACTGTGATTTGTGGTGAACTATGATTCCTTAAATTACAACTTACAAGGATTGAGATTGTATGAATGTTCTAGGGCAATCACTTGTCAGTACCAAAGTAACACAATGCTCATAATTCGGGTGTGTATAATACATGACTCTCCCTTGCTGTCTGATATTATAATTCAGTTTTGATAATGTATATGCTACATTATGTCACAAAAATTGCATGGCCAAATTTTTAATATGTAACCTTTGGGGATCATCCCTAAAATGAGTTGTCCATACTTAGCATTTAATGAGATGGGATCTTTGCATTTAATGTTGAAGATATCCACCAACCCATAGCATTAATTATACCTAGGATTGATATAACCCTGTGGTGGTGTCAGAGGAAGTTGGTGAGTATGGGCGCGCCTACTTGTCAGGGGTTAGTGGCAACTTCTAGGGTTAGGTTGTCTTTGGAGAAACAGACCTAGGGGTAGGGTACTCTACCCATATCCTATCTATATCCTAAAATTTTAAAATCTACATATGCCGTACCTTAACCCATACTACTACAAATGAATGGATTAGGGTAGGGCTTTACCCGTTCCTACCCATTCTGTAATGATACCTAATGGGTATTCACACATTACACACATCATTACCTAATGGGTATTCACACACCACATATTTTTCACACGCGCGCATGCGCGTACATTGTACATGCATTTTTCACACACACACACACACACTACACATACACACGCACACACATTTTTCACACACACACAGAGCACACAGTTTTCACACTGTTTTTTCACACACACACACACACACACACATTGTGTAACACATATTTTTCTCACACACACACTTGGGGGGGTATGATGATCTTGGTAGCAAGAGGGTTATTTTGTAATTCACCCTTTTTGTGGACAGGCTGAATACTCAGGGGATGGTGGTAGTTTGTGAAACAAAAGGGAGTTTTTTGTAGTTAGGCCATACGTAAAGGGGTCTGAACACTGGACGGGTGGGAAGAGATAGGCGACCCTCATCTTGAGGGCAAATTTGATGTAGAAGAACTGAATTAAGTGGCAGCTCTTGCACACTAAAAATCCTCGTCTGTACGTACATGGAAAAATGACACTATAGCATGTTACAAGACAAGTCAAGTCAAGTCAAGTCAAGCACATTTTCAATGAAGAATTTGAAAGCAAGGTGAATTTCTATGTTCTCACACAAAATTCAGGTTGAAGCAGCTTGTGTTATTCATTTAACTAGCCTTGCTAAAATGTTTTTATATTTTGGCTTGCTCCAGAAATTTAAGTCTTCAAGTCCATTTGGCATCAAGTACAAGTTCCATCTAGTGGTATATGAATTTAAATGTGTCGTTTTCCTCTTTTCTGTTATAAAGTCTTACAGCTTAATCTTGTCTCAATCAGTATTCATATATCTCTTATCGGGTCACATGATTTTGCTTCAAAAAGTGCCCATATAATTGAGCTTCAAATCCTTGGCTGACGAGGTGTAATTAACATTATGTAAGTGGTGCAGCCTGTTTTTCAATAGACATATCATCGTATCATTGAAAACATGGGTGGTATAGACAATGCTTTTAAAAAAGTAATATCCTCATACGCACAAGCTTAACTGTTGCTTACGCATAAATTTGCAGTATGGTTTAGAGTGAGCGAGTGTGAAAAAATCGCACGTATCTGTGGATGAATACTTGAAGAAGCCAGAAATTGTTGAGCTCATGAGAAGACTTGGTGCTTTACGGGCATAGCATAAATTTTGACTAACTGGTATCAAAACTTACTTCGGGTTTCTTGGATTTACATGCCAAACCCATTTTTAACGACTTATGGGCATTGCTAAAGCTAAGGTTGTCAACGGGGTGGATTTTGATTCGAATTCAATTTCAGCTCGATTCGAATTTTAGTATATTCTATCGATTAAAATACTCGATCAAATTTGATTATAAATATTTATATTCTAAAATAAGTGGATTATATGTGGAATCAAGCAGTTTTATAAAAATTCGAATATGAATTTTAATAATATATTTTATTAAGTTAATAACATTATGCATGCAATGTTAGGGAAGACACTGTTATTATCAAAATAAATAAATAAGGCATTTAAATAAAATGTAATATATATTATTACAACTAATAATCTAGAATTCTTTATTTTTTAAGATAATTTCTTTTAACAAAACAATGTATATTTTTACACAAATTCAAAAATATTTTTGTACTTACTTTAATTTAGATATCATACATGACGGATAATTTTTTTTATTGGTTACTTCCTTTAAAAAAAAAACCAATTTTTTAAAATTGTTATCGAGTTGAATATTTTAATCGAGTTTTGAATTTTTATCTAACATGAGCTTGATAACACTGAAAATAAATTCTTTAAGATGTGGATCGAATTTGAATATTACAATATTCAATCGATTTAGGATTCGAGTTTTAGAAATCGATCCAAACCCGATCTACCGACAACCCTACTTAAAACGTGCAATCAAAGCTCAAGTTGATCGATACAAATATAGAATTATAGGCCCAACACGAGACTTGTGTCTAAGAGTGAAGCCCTAAAATGCCTAACACAATTCTAAAATTTTAAAACCCTAATTTTTCTCGTGAATCCTCTTTCAATTACACTAAGGCTTTGTTTGGTTTTAAGATTTTAGGAGGAAGGGAAAATGTTAAGGAGAGAAAAAGAAACTACAAGAATTTTAAAATTTTCTATTTTGTTTGGTTGTCAAATAAAACAATAAGGAAAATGATTTTTCTAAAGAATTGTCTTTCATTTTGTTTGGTTATTGTTGTAATTAAAGGAAAATATAAAAATACACAAAAAAAAAATTCAAATAATCAATTAATTACATAAAAAAAAAATTGCATGAAATTTATTTAACCAATCAATTAATTTGAACAATAAAAATGATATAAGAGCTTGAAAAATAAAAGAGTGCTAGAGAAAGTAATATAGATTTTCCTTCATTTTTTTCACCTAATTGAAAGAAAAATATTTTTTCTCAACTTATGTTATATTTTCTTTCTATTTTTCTTTTTTTACCATTTTCTTTCTTTTTCCCTAATAACCAAATATAAGAAAATATTTTTTCTTCCTATTTTCTTTTTCTTTCCCCTTAAAATTCTAGAACCAAACAAAACGTAAGAATCATCTTGCCAAATTCAAAAGCCTAATTTCCCTTGCGAATCAAGTGCAAATTACTACTTTTTTTTGTCTTTCCCCTTTAAACCTTTAAATAGACCAAGCAGTCCTTAGAATCAACATCAAATCGTTTTTCCCGAAATCGCAAATTTAGAGAGAGATGGGTAGCAGATTAGGCTATGAATATCGTCGTCGGTTCTGGATGGAGGATGAGATAACTTCGCTGTATAAAGTCAAACGGTCCCCCCGAATCAAAATTCTTCTGTTTGAGATCAGAACCAACTTCATCGTGAGGGGAAGCCCGGCTCCGGATGCTGAAGATGCTGTTGTTGAGGAGATGATGTTGGATTGAGAGAGATACGATGCATGTATATGGGAAAAGGGAGATTAAATTTCTCAGGAGTTAGAGATCAGACACAGGCTTGTGGAATACTTGATGACCGATGATGAAATAATCAGTTTAACTCACGAGGCAATGGACTTCGCCAGGAAAATGGCGGCTGATCATCCTCAACGCCGTGTGATCCCTGTTGTCGTGGGGCTCGACGTTTGCACCGTGCAGAAGGAGGGCGAGCCGCTCAGTACCACCATTGACAGGGCAATCAGGTCCGAGAACTTGCTTCCACAATACCTTGTTACTGAATTGGTTACCTTGTTTACACCTTACTTGGGCATATTATAGTCTGTCCTTATTAAGCAGAATCGTTGATATCTTTTTGAATGTGCATGGCTTGTGTGATGTAACTAAAAGAAATGTACAACTTCCTAAAATTTCCCTTAATAGTAATTCCACCGGTAGGGCTTGTTTACCTCTGAAATATAGGACTTAAAAGAATTTTGGTCCTTCTCAGATTATCTGAGAAACTTAAATGCAGTGTTTCAAGCTGCAAGTTGCAGCATGGAGAAGGATATATAGAGACTATAATATCCTGACCATAATCCCTCAATTTATTTTATTTTTATTATGTTAGCATACTTGGAGTAGTTTATTGGTTTTTGTGGTTAGAAGTGGAACTTTTTACTACTATTCATATTGTTGCTGTTGATATGAATGATAATTTCGCAGAAATTTACTTGTCAGCAATATCGAATGTCTTTCCTAATTGAATTAGATGGTTGCTGTCAGTGGTTCAGGCGAATTATGTATGCTCTTCACGAGTCAATGAAAGCATTAATATCCAAAATTTATGTTAAAAAGTATACTAATTAAAATGCCTTAAACGGTATTTGAGAGCTAATGCGAGCTCAAGCTCATAATATCTGAAGGAAGTTTGAAGACACGCGATCTATATGACAGTTTGAAAGATATTCTCCTGCTGAATTCCTGTTTTCCTTAAGCTTCTGCATTTTGATAACTTGGAGCCCTGATGTTATGCAGGCTATATTTTGATAACTTGTTGGCAGCAGCAACAGTAACTTTTGTGATGCTAGAATTAACCAATAATGGGAATCTCCCTTTCATCATGTATGTTTTGTCTATAAATTGAATAGCTTCTCATGTTCAGTTCCATAGACTTTTATGGATAGGTGCTGCAAAAATTACAATTTATTATGTTGACCATCAAATTCAAATTTCCAACACATCGTGAGAGACAATCCTGATGTAATAGACTTACCATATAATTGGTCACACCTTTGTCCCGTGAGTAGTGTGGCCAGACTTGATCTAGACTATAGAATTTCACCTTCCACCAAGACGAATTTGGTTTGGAGAAGGATTCACAAGGAAAATTAGGGATTTGAACTTGGGAAAACGTGGGTTATGAGTGAAAAAAAGTATATGAGATAAAGAGAATTTAAAAATTATACCTTTTGTGTGGTTATTAATAATATTTATTATGTGACAATAATATTAATTTTATCTCATTATGATTTAATAATGACAATAATTATTACTTTAAATTGTTACTACCTACAATTAGTAATACCTTGTAGCAACAATTATGTGGCATAAAAAATATATATATGTATTACTACAACTTTTGATAATATTTTTTTTTTGTTAAATTGTCATTGTAAGAGTGTCACTAACGTGAATAGTGAAAACTTTAATACAATTTTATTTTCCTTTTCACTTTTAGTTGTCACCAACTTTTTTAGTGTCAATTGATTATTTTTTCAAAAAAATACTTTATGTTAGTTTAATTGATTCATATCATTGATTTTTTTCTTAATAAAACTAAGGACTCGTTTAATTTGTGCTTATCAAACATTTGGACCTCTTGAAACACCAACTTAAGCATGTTTGATAGGAGGTCGGAATTTCTTATGAGCCGTCTCGTGTAATGTGGCTTGAATTAGAAATTCCATACAATCAAGTATAACAATCTCACAATTAAGGTATATTTATAGAATTACTGGTGAAGCATTTCAACTGACCCATGTGATTTATCATTTTTGTCCTTGAAATTGGCTTGAGGACCAAAAACAGGGAATGACATGAGGGTAAAATAGACTTTGAAGTCCTAAATGCCATCTTCACACACACAAATCAAACATATACTTTGTTAAGAAATTTTAATTTAGAAAATTATAATACCAAAATAAATATACTTACCAAATGCTAAAAGTGGGACCCACCTTACTAAGGCATTAAGCGGTTTATGTAGGAAATTCATTTTCAAACGTGTCCTAATTCTTTTCCTAGAAAAAATTTCTTGAATTTCAAGATAGATATGATTGAACAAACATTAATTTTTACAACTCAAGAAACTAAATGAAAAGAATATAATTAAAATCTATAGAAATTGTTTTTATAAAAGTTTTTACTGTACCGTAATTTTGTCCAACACGGTGTACGTTTACGATTGGGCATTTTAATATAAAAGTTGGCGGAACAGGATTTTTAGATGACAAATAAAATTATGGCTTCTACATAGGACTACCAAACTTTGAGCCAATAGATCTAATAAATTAAAAAACAATTAGAGGGGGGAAAAAAAAGTATTCTGCAAAATTTAGAGTTTCATTCAGACGGGCTTTTTCTATCAGAAGAAAAATATTAATTATTATTATTATTATTATTATTTATTTTTATTTTTATTTTTATTTATTTTAACCACCGAGTTCCAAATTCATTGACCGACTAATCTGGATCGGGTATTGCAGAGGCCTATTATGGGGGCGACCCTCTCAACCCAATTGCTCCATTCACAACACTAGGATTCGAACTCTGGACGTTGATTAAGGGATCTAGTGCCTCATCCCATTAGATAAACTAGTAGTTGGTATTAATTAATTATTATTTTTGAAAAACACTTTATTGAACAAAATTAATATTTGATTGGATTAACGGTGGAGAGTTTATTCTCAAAAGAATTTGGAACTGGTCTAAATTAGACGGCACATGTTAGGCCTACAATGGCATATTCATGTAGTTGGGCTTGGGTTGGGTTGGACTTTATTTTGATGTTTTTCAAATGTTGCTAAATCAAAACGAGTAGAGAGAGAAAACAAAATAATATAAAATAAAAAAGGCCATGCATTCGACCAATATCCACAAATCCTTAAAAGTGGGTTATTTGTCTCCCGGAAACCCTAATATATATAATTATATATATATATAGGGAGAGAGAAAATGATGTGTTATATATCAGTTATTACACCAATATTTTTTAGTCCTTATAGTTTTTTATACTTAAGATTTGAATCCTTATATCTTTTATGAAATAACTGCAACGAAGTCCAATTTTCGAAGAAAATCACCTTTTCAAAAATTGAAAAATGAAAGCAATCGTCTGACACATGTTTTGTATTAACGGTTAGTATATTGAGATCCTTAGAATAATTTATAATACTGGACTAGAGGTCGAAAATGGGCGGATTGGGTCGGGTTTTATTGGATCGGGTCGAAATTGGGTTGGGTTCTAAATGGGTTATAAATGGGTTTGAGGCGGGTTGTAAATGGGTTGATGCGGTTCCTTAATGGGTTCAATACAAAATAAAATATATTTTTTTACATATAAATTTGTATATTTTTCAATTATTTATTTGTTATCTAACATAATCTTTAATTTGCAAAAATAATTTTATTAATAACTTTTCAAATTTGTGAAATATTTTCAAATTGTAATGTTTTTTTTTGGAACCATTTAGGAACCGTATGGACCCGTTTAGAAACCGCTTGAACCCATTTAGGACCCAAAAAAATTTGAAGCCCATTCAAGGCCAACCCACTTCAACCCATTTATAAAATTTGAAGACCCAACCCAACCCAAAACTAATTTAAATGGATTGAAACCATAAGTCTCAACCCATTTTGCCACCCCTATACTGGACTATAATTTTCTATTACTACTGCTACAAGAAATTATATTGTAATATCCAGGTTTAGGTCAATTAATTCCCCTATTGTGAAATGCTCAAATTTCAAATTAACAAATGGACTGCAAAAGTGACACGCTCAAACAAATATGGAGGTCCGATCCAACAAAGTATTGTCCTGCACCTTAAAACGATGAAATTTTGTCATTTGATGAAAAACGTCTCACAATGTGAGAGATATATTGAAGCTTGTAAACTTGCTAAGTCCATAAACTTCTTCTGACGAAAACATATTCAATATCATCATAATTGATATAATAAAAAAAATTATAAAAATAGATAAACCTCAACAATTTGGTATAATTAGAATCTAACCTATTGGGGGAATAGGGTAGGTCTTGGGCATTTAAAAATGGGAAAGAAGTTTAGTTCATATTTACACTTATTTAGAATATGGGTGATTGCCTTCCATGGATCCGTGCTTAAAGTTTCTTGCCATTTTTACTTATGAAAATCCCAATTAAAAGAACACTACTATAATCAATGACTGGGACCGTTAATTTTGTGGCGCCTCTATTTCATAACTTTTACTCTTTCTTTATTGCAAAATTGAATGCAAAATCGCTTAAGTTGCCTCGAAAATGGTGTTCAAAGGTAAAAATAAGCTCTTCTTTTACAGCTTCACCACTTGTCTTTGGAGTCTGGTCTACATTATTGTTTTTCTCCATTACCTCGACATTCGACAATTGACGTAGTGCTTGTGAATACCAAGTTCCAAATTGACATATATAAATTGCAATTGGTTGTCATATGTGATCTAGGTTGCTAGTCTATACAAAATGGTCTACGTTTACATTGTGTTTGGGCCCAAAAATAAATTTTTATTTGAAGTGGGCTAATGTTGGTCTTTTTGGTCACACCGGAATAAATTAGTAAAGGTCTAGGCCGCTTCGACGCGTACAGGGGAGCCCATGTTGGAGGCCCAGGCCGAAGTGAAACAACGGCCCATGGCCCAGTCGGCCAAAAATATAAAATAGAAAATAGAATAAATATAATAATAAATTTAAATTCAAATCCCTCATTTTTAGGGGTTGTTAGGAGGAAAATAACATATTGGCTAAAAATAGGCATTGTTATACCTAAACATACCTAAAATAAAGGTCATGTGTTGCTGAATATTTGAAATTCAAATAAGATGGCAACAACTGTCACCTCTAGAAGTGAGGACGACCATTCATTTTTGGCCAAGTTTGAATAAGTCTTTCCGGTTCAAAAAATAAAGGAATGATGGTTGCAGCTTGAAGCCTATAAAAGGAGTTGGATCCTTCATCAAAAGGACACACAACGTCAATCAAACACAACAACACTTCTCTTAATCAAGAAGTCCACACTTCTCTGATTCCTTAGCTTAAATGAACAAAAAATAGCTTTAGTTCAAGTAGGTAGAAAATCGCTACGGGGTGTTTGTAGCCATACCTCGTTCGGCTCGAAGTGAGGATATCAATGCACTCATTCCGTAACGTCACGAAGTCGTAGCCATCACTCACTCGGATTGGGCCCGGTTCGAGGTGAGATATCAATGCGGCGGAGTGGTACCCAGCATTCATATCGAGCACATGCATGAAGAGGAGTATAGACGGAGTCAATCAATGCTCGTCGGAGTGAACAGTCTTTGAAGACATACACAGGTAGATATGGCCGGAGTCATCAATGTGGCCGATTTGTAGCTAGAGTTCTTAGGGACTGTTCAATGCATCTCTGTCATAGATATGGCTCGAGTCATCAATGCGTGTGTTTGTAATCGAGTTCTGTAAAGTCCGTGTGGCGAGTAGCCATCGTCTTCAAATTTATTTCCTTTTCGATTTAAAGCTTTTCGACCCTTTTCAATTTCGAGAGTGCTAAATTGTTAAGTCCTACATTAAGTTGTAGGCGAGTAGAACCTCAGGAGTAGTGTTTGCCTACTCTGACTCAATCGTTTTTCAGATAGAAGTCTTGGGCGCATTACATTTTCATTTCGAATTACATCTTCACTTCGAATCACATCATTTCATTTCGAAACACAAGACTTCCAATTGTGTGCTCCTGCACACTGGCATGCCCGCACCCAAACACCAAGCACTCATTTCGAATTGGCTGTTTTCCTATCGAACTCAGCCGGTTCGAATCCTGAGCGGCCACTTCGACACGGCCGAAAGAAATTTATGCAAACACATTGTTTGGCTTATTATTTGAAAAAGTAAGGGAAAAATATTGATAAGGGGATACGTTCGCTGCAGTAGGGGAGCCAGGACTTTGGAAGACAGGAGACCCATTTATCAATTACAGGCTATCAATACAAAAACCTAAGGAAATACTCATTCTCACATTATGTGCAATTTTTAAAATATGCATACCATTCTAAACTGTAGGATTTTGGGCATAGGGCTATTGCAAACATGGAGTACCCGTTTCCTCTCTCTCTCTCTCTCTCTCTCTCTTATAAATTTTTATACTTTTGCCCATGTTTTTCTCTTTTGACTTGATATTCATTGTTTCTGAACAATTTTTGTTTTTTCTTTTTACATAGACTAAAAGATAATATGAAAGATGACAATTAAAATTATTCTCATCAAAGATAAATTAGAAACAAATAAAGTAATGTTTTTGTAATATTATCCTAAAAAAAATATTGTTGTCCATAATTTTGATGATTAGGGGTGGGCATTTTGGGTCAGGTACCAGGTACCCGATCTAACCCAATCGGGCTCATTTTCGGGATGGGTACCCGATCTCAAACAGTACATTCGGGATGTGATTCGGGTAGAGAAATCCTACCCAAAATCCCAATTGAGTACCCAATCCAATTCTCTCATCGCACGACATTTAACAGCAATAGGTATTTCTATTCTCTCATTCTCTCTAACTCTCTATTCTCTCATCTCACGAGAGTCTCTAATCACATTGCATCTCTCTAACTCTCCATGCACTTTCCCCGGCGAAGGGCTGACGGGCCAGGGTTTGGGACAACTAGCAAGTAGCAAGTAAGTGGTTCACTTTCACCCGTTTTTCTAATTTTGATACCAAACTTTGAGAATTTGATACAATTTGTTTTTTTTTTTTTAAAAAAAACAATTAGGTACCCAACAAACTCAGGACGAGATCAGGTAGCTAATTTAGCTACCCGAAATCCCCGAATCCTGAAATCCCATCTCAATGCCCACCACTTTTGATGATGACATAGAAAATATGAATTGAATTTTATTTAAATTACATTATTATCTTGCAAAATATATCCTAACGGCTAGTTTCCATCAAAATCTCCCATGGCTACTTAAGGGTATTTCAAATTGAGCTGAAAGTCAGACACTTGCCTTATTCTCATCGAACAACTACTTGTCCTAAATAGAGGATTGAGTTCTTGTCTTATTTCAAGACTATTTAAAGTGAAAGATGAAGAAGAAGGCAACGTTCTTGAGAGAAAAGTATAATCATTGAGAACTCATGTTCAAAGTGTTTGTTTAGTGAGAATTCAGTCAGTATCTATTTTAGGGTGTACATCGTGTTATCAAGTGTTGGTAGTTCCAATAGTCCAATAGTGTGTTGCTTATCAAAGTATTTGGTAATACCACTAGTCCAACGATAGTTTCAGGATAGCTCTCCTCACTCTCGTTTTATATTGTTCTGGTTTGGAAGTTGTATCATCCGTAAGCTTATATTGTTCCAATGTTATCAATGTTTGTCTTTTTACCCCGGTTCTAACATTAATAAAATCTTTTGCAAGTTCAAAATCCTAAATTGAAAAACACTTAGGTAGTGGATTAAATTTCGACCCAACTACTACAAATTAATTTTTCATTGTATTTAAATTTCTATTATTCATAAATCACTGGTAGTTCAAGTCCCTCATTAATTAATTAAATTGAAAAATCTATTAAAGAAAGACTAATTCACCCCTTCATAGTCTATCAAATACTAATAAAGAGTTACCAGTATTATTATTATTTAAAAGATATACTAGTTTTCAAAAAAAAAAAATGATTTATGAAATTTATAGAGTAAAATATTTTAGAAAAATAACTTTTCCAAAATCTAATATATACCTGCTATTATTCATTAAATTTGTTAACTTTAATTAAATAGCTTTAATTAAATAGCCGAATTGGGTATTGATACTGCCTGTCAATTTATTTCATTCATGCAAGTAAAATGTTAAAAGTCAATGTGACATGAACAAATTTTCATTTCTCATTAAAATTGATTGTGTAGTTGAATTAAAATTTTACAAAATGATTAAATCATAGATTGTAATTTACCATGCGAAACTAACTTCTTTGTATGTTGGGGAGTGGAAACTATACTATATAAAAAAAAAAAAAAATTGAGTTTTAAGTTCTAAAAATAATATGTACTGTTATGTTTTAGTGGACTTTTTTTGTCAAAGTAATTGAGACAAAAAGAATTAAAAAAGAGAGAATCAAGATTGATTATTTGGCTCTATAAATTATCAGTTAGTTTCAAAACTTACAGTAATCCGTCAAATTATAACTATCCAAAAATTAAATCAAAACAAATAAAACAATGCATTGAAGGATGATCAAGGAATATGCATAAAAGAACAATTAAATTGACCGTTTAAATTTAAAATATATATTATATGTATTGAATAATTCTAAAATCAGAAGATGCGCATATTTGAAGTACACTTTTCAATTATATTAGATTTCGTAACTGATTCAATAGTGCCCCCCACGACTAATTCGATAATAATCCCTTAAACCATACGTGGCTTTGCGAGTGACTCTTAGGTATACCCCGTCACATTGGCACAAGAAGCAGAAGCAGCGTCAAACAATCCAAGTAAGCTGTACGAGTACTGGTTTGTATTCTTATCATTACAATCCGAAAGACCAACAGCTTTCATAGCAATCCTGGTTTTGGTTGGTCGGATGATGAAAACAGGATTATTCATTCAAAATTCAATCCCGTGAACAAATTCAATTCGAAAAATTGAGGTGAGGTGACAATTAATATTGACGAGAAAAGTGTCAGTCAAATTTACAAATGACACCTCCAGTCACTTTCTGAATCTCATTTTTTATTACTGCCACCGCCTTTTCTTTTGCGCGTCGCAGTTAATATGTCATTTACTACGTGTTACTGTGTGAATCAGACTTCCATCAATCTATTCAGGTTTCTTGTCACCTTCTTCTTAGACCCAAGATTCTCATTTTTTATCTTTTTCAAATTTAACGCAATTTCCTTCGGCTTTTTAATTTTTCTTTAAAAAAATATATATACATGTAAAAATTATTTAATCCCTTCAAAGTTCAAATTATATGTATTGATGCACCTTGTTCCCTAATAATATCCTTTACATTAAATTTTCACAAAAAGTAATCCGTCAATTGTCATTATAGTGTTTAGGCTCTAGATTTCAACTGCAATATAACTAAATAAATACGATATTTTTCATTTTTAGTTGTGATATCTTCATTGATTTCTTATATTGATATTATTTGCAAGAAAGTAAGAAGAGAAGGAAGAAGAAAAACATATGTCATTTATATTGTATCCACATCTTTTATAAACACAAAATATTATGAACATTTTTACTAAGAGCTTTATAAAATTAGTTTAAAAATATCATTAGGAAGTGCAACAATAGATGCAAGTTGAAGGGCTTAAGTGCTCATAACTAAACTATTGGGGGTAAAGTGCTAAAACTATGAAATTTGAGGGGGTGAAGTGTCATTTACACTTCTGGTCTCTTGTCCATTTTCTTTCCCTTTCGTCATTCATGAGGGGAAAATGTTCTCTCTCCATTTTTTTCTCTGCACATGTAGTACTCTGCGGTTATAAAAAAAAAATTCAATCTTTATAAAGTATTCCTTGAGAAATCTATTCAGTTACTTGTTCTGTACAATGAGCTGCTTTTCTGAAAAGCTAATCGCTCCAAAATTGATGTTAGCTTAGACTGGAAATTTTTTTTCTTGTCTCCATATATCTCTCTTTTCCAGTTCAATGGAATCAATAGAAGAAATATATTAACAGTCTCTTAAAAGGGACTGTTTTCCCAAGGAAGCCATTGAAGCAAAAATGGGGGAGAAGAAGAAAGAGTCGCCAACGGTTTGGTTTTCTTTAAGGAAATCTCTGCACTGCAAATCAGAGCCGTCGGATGTACACAATCCAAAGACCAGGAAGCAATTGAGCGCAATCTTGACCAAGAAAACCGGCCGGTCCGGCTGTTCGAGGTCTATAGCGAATCTGAAAGATGTCATCCATGGCAGCAAGAGGCACATGGAGAGGCCCCCTAGTTGCAGCCCGAGATCCATTGGTAGCAGTGAATTTTTGAACCCAATAGCCCATGAAGTCATTTTGAGCAACTCGAGATGTGAGCTCAAAATCACCGGTTTTGGTGGGTTTCATGAGGGGCTTAATGGCGGCGGTGACAGCGTTGGAGGTGGCGGAGGGGGTTCGACGTTTGTGGGCACTTTAAAGCCGGGGACCCCTGGACCCGGAGGGCACCCCACAATGCATTATTTCAACCCTTCTTTCAGGAACTCTGCAACTCCACCGAGAAAGACGGCCTCTCTTTTAGCTGAAAATGGGGGCTCCGCTAATGGCGTGCCCTCTAAAAGGGCTTCTTTTGAGAAGGATAATAATGGGTCTAATGGGCTTACGTGCCATAAATGTGGAGAGCATTTTGTCAAGTGGGAGGCTCTTGAATCACATCATCTTTCCAAGCATGCTGGTAAGATTTTTCTCGAACTTATGTTGTTTTGCCTTTGTTTCCCTTTTTCCTGTTTTCTTGGTGTGTGTGTGTGTTTACATTGAATCTTTTTGTGGATTCTTGTTGGGAACTTGGAGTTGTTTATTTATTTTGCGTGCTTTTTACTTTTGTGCTTTAAGGGGGTGGGCGGTAGCACGTCTTGGATGCTCTTTCTGCGAGGCATGAAAAACAGAGTTGGTTGAATAGTAGGAACATTCTGAGATTATGACCGCTGTCCTATGTTTGGTACATGGATTTCACTAAGAAAAAACAGAAACGAAATTATTTTCCTCACCGTAAATAATAGTACTCTATGACTTGTCTTCTGTGACTCTTTACATGTTTTTTTCGGTTTTTTTCTCATCAAAATTCAAGATCCAAATATGGAACTAGATTATGTCCTTGAATTTTATTTATTTATTTATTTATTTTGAGAGAATATGTCCTTGGAATTTATTCATAGGAAAATGAATGAGTTAAAGAAGAGTACAACTAGTTGAGTGAGCTGGTTCTTTGAGCAGCACCATGGATTGATCAAAATTGGTTTTGTCTAAGCTATTGTGATGAATTTGGTTTAATGTTGTCTGAAATTGATAAATCCTTCTTCTTTACTCTGTTTTTGCACAGTGACTGAGCTCGTCGAGGGTGACTCATCAAGAAAAATAGTAGAAATAATCTGTCGATCGAGCTGGTTAAAATCCGAGAACCATTGTGTTAGAATTGACCGTGTCTTGAAGGTGCATAACATGCAGAAAACTCTAGCCCGGTTCGAGGACTACAGAGAAACCGTGAAGATCAAAGCCAGCAAGCTCCCTAAAAAACATCCGCGTTGCTTAGCTGATGGAAACGAACTGTTAAGGTTTTTCGGGACGACTCTAGCTTGCTCCCTAGGCATCAACGGGTCGTCTAGCCTTTGTGTTTCGGACAAATGCTGCGTGTGTCGGATTATCAGACATGGATTTTCAACCAAGAGGGAACTCAAAGATGGAGTTGGGGTTTTCACTACTTCCACTAGTGGGAGGGCATTTGAATCAATCGAAATGTGTGGAGACGATCCTTCTATAAGGAAAGCGTTGATCGTGTGTAGGGTGATTGCCGGGAGGGTGCACCGGCCTCTTGAGAATATTCAAGAAATGGCGGGACAGACGGGGTTCGACTCATTAGCAGGTAAAGTCGGTCTCTATTCGAATATTGAGGAGCTCTACTTGCTTAATCCTAAGGCTCTTCTTCCTTGTTTTGTGGTTATTTGCAAAACTTGACGGGCCAAAATGTGAAATGTGTTGAAGTTTGTGGTTGTCAATGAAGATTTCCGGCTCATGGGGAATTTTTGTATCCAAAACAAGAAAAAAGATTGTAAAAAAGTTGGATTACTCGTGACGGATAATGTGTAGCCTTCTTGGCTATAGTTCATGTAATTTTAGCTTCATCTTTCATGTTCCTTGTTTTGGTAAAAATAATTACTTTGTAAAAGTTGAATTTGAGTAGTTCTGAATAGTTCTTCCATTTGTTCAATAGTTTTAGCAGTTCCTATCTTCTGCTACACAATTACAATCATGCAACATTCTATTGAATTCGTTAATACACGCTACTACACGTGAATTCAATTTTAAAATTGTTCTCACTTTTTACTTCGCGGTAATTTTTTTTTTTTTTTTAAATTTCAATATTGGGTGCATGAAAAAATAGAAGCTCATTGTACATTTCCCCTAAAATGATCACGTTTTGTACCTTGAACATAAATGTTAAAGTTCTTTCTTCATCAATGCATTCAATGTGGCAGCAGAAATATACTGACTGCTAGAAAATGGAACAGGGCAACTAAATGAACAATTACTGAAAATGTTATGCATTGAACTACCTTACCGGTGATATGTCCCCACTGCCCAGCGAGAAATGAATGGATAACTAAAGAAAGACAATTGGAACCAATTTATTTATTTATTTATTTTGGCATTAAATTATCTTGGACATAAAAAGAAGTTTATGTTGCATTTAATAAACTTTTACATTTTGTAAAATATTTCAGGAGTTTATAGAATATCGAATCTTAGTTTAAATAGAAACTTTTAAAGTATTTGAATAATTAAGATGGCAGAGTTTATAAAATATTAATGATGTCGATATTGTAACTATTTCGATTGAAATCTGAATTTCAAAAAAAATAAATTAACAGCTTTTTTTTTTATTTTTTTCGAAAGAACTAAGAAGTTTTCAATTTATTGCTTTAACAGCTTCAAACTTTTTCCCAAAAATTTTCTCAAATATTTGATAATATTTTTTTAATCTCTCAAACATTATATAATATGTTTCAAGGCCCTAATAAGCTCATTCAAACAGTCTCTTAGTCTCATGCGACTGATTTATGGGAAAATCTTCACAGAACTCACAATTAATTATCAAAAGAAAAAAGAAAATTTACAGAACAAATTTTAGGGCAAAATAAATCAACAAGTAGGTGTGCTCACTGCTAAGAGAATGATTTGATTTGACTCATATAATATAACACTTTCAAAAGTCTCAATTATACACTTGTCGTGATACCTTACAAAAAACATCTCAATAAGACGTGCCAAATTTTAATCATAATTTATTTCTTGTGATACCGTAAAGTATCAAAATGGATTATTGCTACACTTAAATACACGCCACTGTAATTAGTATCAACAAAAACACTTTTGATTAGGTAAAACTAACTAAGGTGTCATGTACTTAAATATAACAATAGCCTTATTTGACACTTTATAATGCCATAGAAAATATATTATAATTAAAAATTAGTACAATTTATTGAGATATTTTTATAAAATATTATTAAAATTGAAGAACTTTTTATAAATATCACGTTATATCTGTCAAATAAAATTATTTTTCTTTACTAGTGACTGGAATAAATAAGCGTTAGAGAAAGCATGTGGTCCTTTCTTTTTCTTTTTCTTTTCTTTTCTTTTTTTCCATCGAAAAAGGAATGCTTGTTAATTCTCCAAAGATGAGTTTTAGAACTAGCAAATGGAAGTGTTAACAAGTGTCGAAATTGTGGTCCTAGTTACTTGGATGGTTCTGATTCGTAGGAATGTAAGTTCAAAATATGAGAAAAACAAGAATCAAGAAACTAACAGGTCATTTCGTCATGTGGCCAATGTCCCGGCATTGTTTTCCTTTTGTCTCACTATACCAATTTGAAGATTTCTTGTTTGTAAAGTTCCCTTCGATTTTGATGCCTTTTATTTGTCAGCTTTTGCTTTTTTTTATCTAGGACCTAGTTGACCTCTTCTTGTGGGAACATGCAATCCTGATGATAAGGTTGGCCCAAGTATACAGTTTACACTAGGTTATGTCATTCTTGCAAGATTCAAGATTGTTACAAAACTAAAATATTTTTTGATATGTAAGGGAATGAAGTAGTAGTAGCAGTTCGTACCTCTACTCACTGCGTTGTGTGCAGATTTTTGTGTTTAATCGTGAATATATTTGATGCCTGAACAACTAACACAAGCATTAGTCTTATTAGCGTAACAGAACAAAAGGTTAAGCATAGCCCACAAGTTAATAGATTAATTTTTTGACAAAATATATAATTATTTTGGGTAAATGGCATTTCGCCCCAAAAGTCTCACCATTTTAGTATATTGCCCTCAATATTAAGTTATAGTCAAACCCTCTTAATTTCTATATCCCAAATGGTCCTCACAGGGGAGCAAAATGCAATAATGTATGTAACATGACTGGGCTAATTGCTGTTTTACTTAAGTTTAAGGTGCAATATGCTAAAAGTTTGAAACTTGAGGGGCTGAAGTGCCATTCGAAGAAAAGTAAATTTTTAAACTAGAGCATGTTCTTCAGAAGGGGGCCCAAGTGTAATAACTTCAATACTCTCTTACCAGCTGACGTACTGCTGTCACAAATTTTATTTATATTTTTTATTTCGATGACAATATTGCTGTGACATAACTTTCATCTTTTGTTAGCAGGTTATTTTCATTATAATTGTTTTATATAAAAATTTAGTTGATGAGTAATTCTCGTACGTTATGATTTGTTGAATCTAAAAGGATAAGTTGATGGGGTAAAAGATTGATGTTGACTTGATGTTTCATTTAATTAATCATAAGGGAAAAAAAAGACTTATTTCATTTAATTAACACGTTTCTCAAGTACAGAATTAATTCACTTTACTGTATCAATCTTTTTTCTTTTTTTTTTAAAGTTCAAAGTAATAGAAAAATGTTTAAATTTATTACATTTCAGAAATTTCTATAATTCAAATTAATTGATAGACAAAGGGGTTATATCGATTTGTTTTGTTTATTCAAGAAGTGCCCGAAACCCATAATTAATTTGGTTGCTGCCAAAAGTCAAGCCAATGGCGAAATTTATTTACATTCAGACAGTTATTTTTAGGGTTAAAAGCATCTAGTTCTTTGAAATATATCCTTTCTATATTCTGTTATTATTGTCTGTTAACGTTTTTATTGTTACACTTAATTAGTTGGACTTGGTGAATTTTATGCTTAACCTTGATTCTCCATTTCTTTAGGATTAATCCACCGAAGAAACTAATATATATATATATATGTATATATATAGGTTAAATGCAAATTAAATGAAGACATGTTGATTGATTGATTGATCGACACCAAATCAAGAATAAAAGGTTTAATATAAGTTTCATAAAGTTCAAACGATACAATGTAATTACAAAAAGTTTAGGCGAATAGAGTACAAAAACAACTATGTATAGTTCGAAACAATGACCACTCCAAAACTAATCGTTCAGTCAATCCTAGGGCAGCTCTCAACTAAGTTTTTATCTATTTACTTTTTTCATTATGGTCCTTCTGTAGACTGTAATACACCTGCTATTATAAATTTTGAAAAGGAGTTATAATTTTGATATGGGTCATACCATGTGTTATTATTAAATATCATATATAATTAGTCTGAAAAAAAAAAATTGACTTCCATACACCTGAAGTCACCCCTGGTTTCAAGGGCAAAGATATTTTTATTGTTCAAACTGAGCCTTAGTTTCTCTCTCTCTTTTATTTATTTATTTAATAAGTAAGACGAAAAATATTTGACTATCAGAAGTAAGATTTGGACCCAACGACCCATGGCCTCTCAACCATCCTAACTTTAGTTGGATTTTGGATTTATCAAATCGAACAATCATAATTTTCAAAACAATAAAATAAAATAAAATAAATAAGTGGAACAATCATGAGTCAAATTTGAGAGTTAGCAAATTTGGATAGGTTGTATTGAATGGGATAATCAGATCCTCTGCAGCAAAATCTGCAAGTCGCTGCAAGGGTTTAAATGCCATTCAATTTATGAAGGCATATATTCATTAGAAGTTCAAGTTTAAATTCAAATTTGGGGTTGGTTGGTGTTTAAATTTTTGAATTGGCGACAAGCATATAAGCTTGGCATTTAATGCCGATTTGGACTCTTCAGAGTGTGGCCAGCTGAACTTGCACATTTTTCCATCAAAAATAATTATCAAAGTTTTCTGGGGTTTCTTGAGAAATTTATGAAGATTCTCAGCAAGTTGATGAAATAAACTATAATAAATGCATAGGGCCATTCAAAAATCAATGTTCCCAAGAACATAAAAAAACAAAACGAATTTTCACTTGACTGCTGCTAAATTTTAGGGCAGATGCTGAAGTGCTAAACTAAACAAATATATTTATTTATTTATTTTTTTTGCATGTGGGATTTTTTATTAGATATACATCCATCTGCATCTTTGAAGGGTCCATTTCCATTTTTTACTGTTCAAATTCAACTACTAAAATAGTCTAAATCTTCTATGAAATTTTTTGCTAAGCTCATCAATATATGTCATGCGTGTAATACTAAACGGTTTAAATTAAAAAAGAGAATCTACAATTTTTCCCCTTATTTTGTGTCTTTCTTAATATTAATCACTCATCGATATACATAACCTATACGGGTGACTATAACATAAATATGTTGTATGGAAAATGTTGTGTAAGATCCAAATTGCTACTAAAAATATTGGGGGCTCATATTATTTGTAATCCACATTACCAATAAATTTAGTTTTTAGTATGTGAAGAAGTGCTTTTACAGAAATAAGTCTATATTAATTAATTGTTAGGAGTGATTAGTGAGGTTGGGTACCTGTCTTAAATTGTGATAATAGAGAATAATAGGGTATGTGAGAAAAAATAAATTTTAAAAATAATAATATTACATATGAACAAATGGTAAAAAAGAAACATATCCAATTTCGGGGCTGGAGGGGGCAGTTGCTCCACCCCCTTAATTGATATCGAGTTGAAATTTATACTCATTTTTTTAAAAATCTAATATCCCCCACTCAAAAAAAAAAAAAAAAAATCAAACAAATATCTTTAATATTTTATAAAAATTTGATTCCATTCCAAACAAATATTATGGCTCCATCCCTGGTTGAGAGGGAGAGGTAAGAAAGCCATAATATGCACACTCTTTTACAGTCTGATGGATAATGTCTTGAATGCTATGCTCGAACTTAAATCCCATCTCTCTAATCTTCTGCGAAGAAATCTCACTAGGGACTGAATCCTGCTCCATGCCTTCAATCCTATAACACGTACAAAAACACGAAAATATAAGTCGTAAATTCATATCTTTGTTAGAAATATTAAATATTTAACGTCTGGTCATGTATGAATATAATTTGATGTTATGTCTAAGCAGAATTCATAAGATTAGCAACCTTTGTGTAATGGAAAAAGGATACTCTTTTTTAAGGAGCCCAACAAGTTCAGACATTAGACAGCTCCGAGTGCAGCACAAGTATCGACCTTCTGCCTCTGCGTGCTCCATTAGAAATATGTGTGCACTGCATATGTCTTCGATGTGAACTAGAGCGATTGATCCCATTCTTGAGTTCACGGAAGCTAGAATCGGGAGAAGCTTAGGATCACCTATAGCAATATAACATAAACTATTAAGGGAGAGGGAGTGTTTCTGTAGGCTTCTGCTTTTTTGAAGTGCTTAATTCTAGAAATATTGAAAAGAGATTTTAGAAGTAAAAGTTGAGACACGTTGAAAAATATAGTAATAAAGTAGCGAAAATTTTCTTTTCTTTGTTTTTTTGTTTGGCTTAGGAAAGGAAAACTAGACTCAAATGCTCTTGAACAGCTAAAAGAAGGTGGAAAAGCTTAAAAAGCGTCATTTTAAACGTCTGCAAGCATCCCGCGAGAGACTTACATGACACTGTCATTATGTTTTATTATGTCACATGATACCTCAGAACAAATGAGACTTGAAGTTCACAATTCAATCTAGTATATTTTGGGAGAAATCATGCCAAGCTAGAAATTCTTGTGATTATTCAAAGTTGGAAAAAAGCTTCTATCTCCCAAAATATGATCCGTCAAACTTTTCAAGACGGCAATAATGCCACTAGTATCATAAAACAGAGAAAAGTGTCATTAATTCTGAGTCGCTTATCGAGAGTTTTATTTTGTCAAACTGAAACATTAAATATGAAGCATGAATTTTAGTAGGTAAACAAGAGACCTGTTGTTGGGGACAGCAAAACTTGGATGCTTGTTGGAACAGTCGGAGTGAGGAAAGGACCACCAACGGTGGTTGTTATCACAGATATTAGATCAATGCCATTCTCCTCTGCAAACCGGAATGCTGCCTCTTCTGTGAAAAGTTTTGAGAGCACGTAGACCTAACAAATGATTTTTTCACATGAAAATTAAACAAAAACTAAGTAAATGTCGAAAAACTTCAGATGACATTAATCATCACTATATTGAAGATGGAAACAAAAAATAATACCCAGCCGCTTGCTTTAGTATTTAGGACTTGACGAACAGGAGTTTGACGAGATTCGTCTACTATCGGTACCCATCTCCCGGAGCTGTCTTTTGCTGTCAATGTACTTATTGATGATGTAAAAATGATCCTCCTAGCAGTGTTTGATTTGAAGCAAGCTTTGAGAACGTTTAGTGTTCCTCTGACAGCTGGATCTATCACTTCTGTTTTGACAAAACTGTCTTGAAGAGGAAACGGGTGAATAAGTGTGAGATTTTCAAGTCCCCTTCGGAGGAGATGGTGGAGGGGTTGGAAACAGCTTATGAAAATTGCACTTCGGTTATGGTAGCCATCAAAGTGGTCCTGAGTGTTCTCATTATCAACTTATGATTTCAGCCTCTGTTGCTATCAGGGTGCTTTGAAATGCGAATAGTGCAAAAGCAAAAAAGCAACTCAGAGGATACTTCTGGCTTTTGTTAAAACTTGTCACTTTTAAAACAAAAGAAGTTGCAAACACCCCATTCATAATTGAACCATTTGTGACAATCACATTTCATAGACAGTATATAATGAACATTGTCTATGTCACAAATTTCCGGCATCTCTATCTCAAAATTCAGGTGAAAAAAATGAATTCTGAAAATGCGAAATGACGCACATCAGAGCCAGCAAACTTCCTAAAGACTACAAAACTAGTTCTAACAACTAACAATAACATAACCTATAGAGCGGAAAAACAACAAAGAAAGGCATAAAAAGGTCAATATAACATATTTTCGCTTATTTTGTGAAGTGATCAGTGAGGAGTTTGATTTCATTTATCAACTCCAAGTTAAGGTATGATATCAATTACCAAGATTTTGCGCATTTGGCACCCCAAATTCCATTGAAGCCGCAACATGAAACACACCATCACAGCCTCTTACAGCCTCATCAAAACTTCCATCTTCCAGCAAATCAGCCCTGAACACACACAAACGATTCCCGCCTCGCCATAACTTTAGAAAATGGGCTGCCTTCTCTGGAAAAAGTACAATCACATCATTGCAATAAGTGCTTTTATTACAAGATTTCAAAACTATATCACATCACATCACATCAATTATTTCCAACAAAGTCGTCCAAATACGCATCTTCATTCTGCGTATATTCCCCAAAATAATTTTTGGAAAAAAAAAAAGAAAAAAAACCTTTCTTTTTTGTGGGTGGGGGTTGGGGTGGGGGGTGAATGAATGGCTGACCAAGATCCCGGAGAGTGGCATGAACTCTGTGACCTCTATCCAAGAGGGACTTCACCAGCCATGATCCTATGTAACCTGTTGCCCCCGTCACGCAGTACGTTTTGCCCTTCATTTCTCCGTTTCTATCTTCCATGTTTTTCTTTCTTTTTCTGCAAATTTGGGTAGATGTTTCTGAAAGTCGATGGTGCTGAGTGTGGTTTTGTGTTGCGGTTAATTGTTTAATCAGAAAATGACAATTGACTTCGTGTCAAAATCGGGCCCATCTCAAGTTTGTCACATTTCATAGAGGTACAGTAGGAAAGTTCTAGCCTTGTTGGATTGAGAATTTAGGCTTGCAATCACACACACACAATCAAGATAAAAATGAAAAAAATAATAATAATAATGAAGTCAATACAAAATTTTAACGTGATTCGACCAGAAACAGGGTCGCAAGCACAGTTTTGTCCTTGGCACCTTTGCTATTAACAGGTACATTTGCTTAATTTGAATTCCAGGGTTCCTGTACATAAACTAGAAGGACACCAGGCACAGGGAAACTGTATTGCAGCCTATCTCTAGCACAACTCCAGCTATACGCAGCTGGTCTAATGTCATTCTAAATCCTACAGAGCTGAAGAGATATATTACAGATCAAAACCAAAAAATAAATAAAAAAGAAAGATGCAAGTATGTTACATGTGAGTGTACCCTTCCAAAAAATAAATAAAACACGAAAAAGGTCGTTTAAACATCAATGGATTCGGTCGTGCTGTCCAAAGATTCTACCCGCCGGTGTTCGGGCAATGGACTGATATTGATGATCACCTGGTCTGTTGCTTTAGGAGTTGTTGAGTCTTCCTTGTGATGCTTCTTACTGTGTCTGGATTTAAGAATCCTTGAGAGCACCTGAACAATGTCCCTCATTGATGGTCGTTTCTTTGGGACCCGGCTTACGCACTTGTGTGCAAGGGCCGCTACTTCACTAAGTTCCTCCGCATCAAAGTTGCCCTCGAGACAAGGGTCAACTATCTCTTCCCATCCATCTTTCCCTTCATTGTTCATAGCGGCCTAACCATGATAAAAGAAATACTGAGAGTTAATTAGGAAAAACAAAAGGAGTAAATTACAACCACATTACACAAAGCTCGCCTTCGTTTTTGCAAATTACCATCATCCTGTGTGTTTTCAGTCTGTGTGCAATATCGCGAACAAAAGCGTAAATTACAGTCAGACCCCCTAACGTGTGCTTCATTATTAAAGAACACCTCCTAATCCCCTTGAGTTTTCAGTCTGTCCACAACATTGTGTGAAAATTAAAAGTAAGGAAAAGCCGACTTACTAGCTCCACATGCTCCATAAGCCCCTGGAGAGGATTTCTTCCTGCAATGAGTTCAAATAGCAACACCCCATAGCTGTAAACGTCACTTTTCTTTGTGAATGTGCGTGTTGATATGTACTCTGGATCAAGATAGCCAAAAGTTCCTCGAATATTTGATGCGTGTTTGCTAACCATTTCTTCCCTTGAAAGTCCAAAGTCAGCAACCTGCATAATAGACATGCCTGAAAGCCTTAGCAAACTCCTTCATTTGTTAGTATCGCAGTTCAAGATTCATAATTTGGTGACATCAGAGTTAAAAGGAGACCTACCCTAGCTCTCATGGACTGATCCAATAAAATATTGGATGATTTGATGTCGCGATGTATCACGGGAGGAACAGCCTGAAATTAATGTAAACATGAGATTGCAAGATCAAGAAAAGCACAAACTGAAGCTAGTCAAACACCACATGAAGAAAGACTAATCTAGCTTCTGCGTATAACAAGCTAATTCAACTTACACCATCATGAAGATACTCCAAGCCCCTTGCCACATCAAGAGCTATCTGAACCCTCAAATCCCAATTTAGTGGTTCAAGTTTCTGATCTGAAGATCACCAAGAACCGTGTGAGTACAACAGATAAGGATACGAAGGAAAAAAAGAACACAAAAGGAATTGTACGGATTATTTGAAAAGTACTTGTACAAATGAAATGTCATTTCAAATAGTAAAAAACTAGGGAAGATGCTTTTTGGAAGTTCTAAAACCAGACAGGTATTTTCAAACCCACTAAAAATCCTTTATGTCAGCCTTGTTATATATAGCTATAGCCTGCAGTTAGCTGGGCTACTTAAGGGCATCTGTGGATACATTTCTAATCATGATAATAATGTAATAACAGGGAGGTAGGAAAAGTGCAAATATTGCAACCCCAATGGGGATAAAATACTCAAATACTGTTTAATTTGAATGAAATCATATTAAAACCAGAGTAATATCTAAAATCTGATATCTTGTTGATCTGGATTATGGAAACATATAAACCAGTCAAGGGACCTATTAAAGTTAAAGTCATGGCCTAACTCAACTACCACTTTGAGAACCTCCTATCTGTCCTCCAAAATCTAACAATCAGATTCCCTCATTTTTTTTCTTTGGTCGGAATCAGATTCCCTCATTAAATGTACTAGAGCTGATTCCAATCTTGGATATCAAAGTGCTAAACAAAATTCTAGTTTCGATCTTGCCAAGTTGTTAAACACATATATAAAGGTAGAGAAAAGCTAAGGTAAGTAGGTTTTAGCATGAATGTACAAGGTAAGCTACAAGAAAGTGCCTCTTCTTCTATTAATTTAGTGAGGATAGACAAAAGTAACTTACTATAGAGATGAGAAGCCAAACTCCCTCTACTCATGTAGACATATATAAGCATATGCTGGTGCTTCTCTGCACAATACCCAACCAAATTCACAAGATTTCTGTGATGTAACCTTCCTAGTAACATAACCTGAGAATGATATCAAAGGAAAAGTTAATTCGCACTAATGGAGTTGGTATCAGGCTTGGATTATGTCAACCTACAATATTCTCCTTGGAGAAGCATGCATGAAAAATAAAGTACTATATCGATAGCTACAAGTTACTTCTCAAATTGAAAGTACCTCAGTTTGGAACTCTTTCTCCCCCTGCTTAGAATCAGCAGCAAGCATTTTAACAGCAACAGTCTCACCAGTTGACATCTGAGCTTTGTACACGGGACCATATGCCCCTTGACCAATCAATGTGGTAAAATTGTATGTTGCTCTTTGCAGGTCCCTGCTTGTATATTGAACCATTTTAGATACTGATGAAAAAAGAATTAAGCATAAAACACCATCTTATGCTTCTGCATACCAACTTTATATGTATAAAAGCATATCTAGAGATATATTAAACGGGCAGGTTCACATTAAGAGTTGCATAAAATTTCATACAGTTAGTTGCATCAACCTAAGAGCACCCACAAAAACACATACTTGTACGAGTATTCGAGTATCCCGGATGCACAAACAACATTGGCCCTTCTAAGCCCACTAATCCAAAACGACACACCACTCTGTATGGTAGACTTTGGTGACTCAGTTCCAATAGAGGAGTCCGACAATACCGAACAAGAATCAGCTCCATTTGCACGAATAGGGATAGTTGCAGCCCTCCTGGAACTGCTATTCCCTATCTGGGAACGCTTCCTATGATACCTAAAGCAAAAGAATGCAGCTAAGGCCAAACCCACTCCAATTACGACTCCTATTGATATCCCAATTATCAAACCGGACGACTCCGCCCTCATCTCTGTCCTACAAGTTCACTGTATATCATCTATGAACATCCATCCATAAAACTGCAAAAATAAACCAAAACTGAATTAGCTCAACAACTTGAGTGCTTAGGATCAATAATAACATCTATCCACGACAATATTTTACAAGTTTGTTTAACCTTCACAGAAGTACATAACACAGGGGATTTCTTTATGGATACACAAACGCGAATATAACTAACGTGGAAACACGCATAACATATTCATATCATTTCATGGAACAAGATTGAAATAGAGCTGAAATACACAAGCCCAGAAACAAATCTTTCCTCAAAAACATAAAAACCAAGCAATAGACAGAGTCTACAATTTTGGGTCTACGCCTTTGAAATTTGATAGTCCACTTGGCTCAAAATTTCAGCCAAAAGCAGCTGAATGCTGAGACTGGAAGATTCGTAAGCTTTAGTCAATTTTTTTACAAGTTTCTCCCACGACTTTGTCAAACAACAAAAAGAAACACATCAAAAAACCAACTAATCAAAATAAGCCCAATGACCCGCATGAGATCAAACAAAAGAAATTGGAAGCCAGCAGAAGAACCCAGATCAAGCTTTAAACAAAACTCGAAAGGAAAGTAAAAGTACGTACATATATACATACATATATACAACTCACGTCCAGAAAAGGAACAGAGGAGTTGCTAAAATTAGCAAGAACATTTAAAGAAAGGAAACACAGAATACAAAACAGTAGCGGAATTTGAAAAGTGAAGAATGCAACGAACTAAAATCACTGTTTCTTACCGTTCTCTCTCTCTCTCTCTCTCTCTCTCTCTCTCTCTCTCTCTAAAGAAAAATGAAATCTTCAAACACACAGAGTTGAAGAGAAGTGGCGGCGGTTAATGATTCATTTGTAGGGTGCGAGAAAAACAAAGAAATGTGTGAAGGACGTGACGAAGAGGACGGAGAGTAAATGTGAAGATATATTCCCTGTTTGGATTTCTCGTTTTTTTTTTTTTTTTTTGGAGTTTTTAAGACTCGAACAAAAGGCCAAGAAATTGAAAACCTCAATGGCAACTGGAGTAGCGAGGGAGGCAGCTCAAGCCCCTCTCTCTCTCTCTCTCTCTCTCTATCTCTGTTCTTCTTCTTTTTTATATTTTTTAAGGAATTTTAAATTTGGTTAACGTGGGTAACGAGTTGAAAGGGCAATGCGCGTGAAGCAGGAAATCGGAAGTTTCTTTGGATTTCCAAGAATGCCCGTCATGGGGATCGGTGAATCAATCACGTTTGGTATTAATGTTGGAGAAACGTGAATAAAGTTAATAATAAATACATGCATATTTATTAAATTTTTTATATGGATATATAATTAATTTCTAATGAGCTTTCATGTAATTTAGCAATCAGTAGAAAGTATAACTAAAGTTGGATAAAGGAGATTAGCTAAAACAAGAGAGGAAAGAAAATAGTAGATATTGAAAAACTTAAAATTAGTATGAGATTTAATTAGTCAATCCCTCATAAAAGATAGTTAATGCAAGACCCTAATGCTTTACTTACTTAAATTTCCAGTAATTTCTCCTTTCTTAATTGTAACACTTATGTTATATTTAGAACAAGGATTTTGGTAAGGAAAAATGGGAGAAAAATAGAAATGATCAAAAATGAAAATATAGAGTTCTATCATTTGAAGCAAAGAAAAAAAATTTCATTCTATTTTTCTTACCAAAATTCAAGAACCAAACGGAGGGTTAAGCTTAGTTTCTTTAAAAGCCAATATGGTATCGTTTTTTTTTTTGCTTTTTTCAGTAACTCTCTTTAAGGCCAATATCAATTTGATAGGGGTTATCAAAAGTTGGTAAAGCGTGAGGGTCGTTTTTGTAAATTATGATATTTTAACAATTATTTTAATGAATATTCATCAATTTCTCATTAAAATCGATCCGATTTATGAGTGAAAATTGGCTAACACTATAGCTCTATTTCGGGCAAACAAGCAACGAATGAAAATATAAATTAAATATAGATTATTTCTTCTTGTGGATAAACTTGCTAGAACACCTAATTAATGCGATTGGGTTCGTTAACTAAATTCTTAAAAATTCATTATCCATCTTTGAAAAATTGTCCCATTAAATTTATTATTAGTAAAGTACATTGCCTGATTTTCTCCTTAATATTATCGTCATTAATTAACGAGGAAAAGGAGCCTTGTGCATGGAGTTATGGTCTAATAACAATAGGATATAACATAAATTTGACAATATGGATAATAGATTAGTGTGACATTAACATAAAATTTGTCTTGTAATATCCATATGCTATATACTATGTACACATGAATTAACACGGTTTTGGGCATTATAAGACCTATGAAAATATATATTATAAATGGGTCTTGTTTGGTATGATTCGAGTACTATACAATGATATTAATTCATTTTTTTTAAAAAAAATAGATTATCAAAAGATAAATATTTAATATTTAACGTATCTAAAAAATACTAACAGTCCTTTATTTCATAAGCGAAGTAGAAAATATTCATTGGTCATAACTATAATCTTGAATTCTTGATAGTGCTTACTTAAAGGTCTAAGTGGATACTTAATCCTTCTATGAATTAATTAAAGAATGAAGAATTTCTATAATCACTACCTCCTTGTACTTGGAGAGTGGTAGCGATTTTAGGTTTGATTTTAAGGACAATCACTCTTAGATATTTTGACTTTTTACAATCAATACACAAGGAGTGGTTGATGTTGTGGTTAAATTAGTTTTGAATAATTGTCATTGCAAGTTATGATCAACTGTTAACCTAATCTATGTAGTTTGTCATAATCAAATTTGAAAATTGTTAAACGACAAAAATTCTCTATTCAAGTACATCTTTTGAGGATGGACTATGGAGGTACCAACAACACACACACACACACACACACACTATATATATATATATATATATATATATCATAGATCAGTCTTCAAACCCCATCATATGACAAAGTCACCCATGTTTACTTAAGCCTTTTTTAATCCCAAATTTTCTCAACTCGTAAGTTGACTATGAGCAATGAGTTGTTTTTTTAGCAAAAATCAAGAAAAAAAAAACAAATGAAACCATCAGTATGCCAAACATCTTCTAATCTATCGGATAAGTAAGCAATATGCTTTCAATCTTATGTTAAAGACATTTTAACTAAAATTGAGTTTCTCTCATGAATCGAGTGACGTTTCGTGTACTAAATGGTTTAAATTGTGTTTATATTTAATTTAATTTTCCAAAAAACATTAACATATAAAATTAAATAAGACGTAATTTGAATTATTTGATGCATTGATGGAGCCCAAGTCCTGATTAATATCCCTTTGTTTCGATAGATAAACTTGTAGTTGTTGTGGCGGATATGATTTCACATCTTGCACTTTATATGAAGTTATTTTAAAATTCTTCTTTTAAATTTAAATTCTTTCATACAAACACAGCCTAAAAGCTTGATGAAATTATTGCCCCAACCCCTCGTTGATATGTTTATTGATGCGCACAAATATGCATGTTGAACAGAACAAAGGATCTGATAAAAGCAAATTAAGAAATTCAATGGGACTAGTCTAGCTAATACTTTTATTTATTTATATTTTTTTAATGCAGAGCAATCTGAGGTGATAGATTTGTTCAAAACGTGGAGGGAGGTCGTGACCCCCCGTTTAGAGAAACATATTTGTTCTAGTGAATGAAATAATATTTTTTGTGATGTATTAGAGAATTTAGATGTCACTTCTTTTGGGGAAGAAAAAAATAAATAACAAATTAGAGGACTTAAATTGAGGGGTCATTAGTTGAAAAGTTACAATAATCTTTAATATATGATTTTATATTACAAATTCCACATACAACAAAAGGAGATATCTATAACGTAAAATCAAATACAGAGACAATTTTTGTAATTTTTTGCACCGTGAAGGGTTTTACAAAAACATACATAACCAGGTGACAAATATTATGATAAAATGAATAAAATTACTAACCTATACAAATACATAGTCTTTTTGAAAAGTATGTAACATAGACACTTCAATATGATTAATTTTCATCTACAAAACTTTGATCTACTGAATATATATATCATATCTTTAGAGATACAAGGAGTTTGCTACAATAATTTGAATTCTGACGATGTGCATTAATTATTATTATTATTATTATTATTATTATTATTTTAGAAGAAATAATAATTGACTTTACTTTGCATGTGTAAAGGGTAAATTGGGTATTCCGGCATAAAAATGTGAACAGAAGGATAGCAGAATGTTTTGACGGGATTGCCAAATTAAGCTGAGCTTGCCGCCAAAAGAGGGGACAATTAGCCTCAATTAATCAACACTTTAGCACTTACTAAAACATCTATAAAATCAAACGAACGCGGCCATTTCCGCCCAAGTCCTTTTTTTCGGGATATGAAGCCTTTTATTTCACTCTTTTTTATTCTATATTTTTTTATGTATATATTTTGTTAATTAACTTTATTATATGTATGTCCACCTATATATTTCAACAAAGAGCCAGACTGAAAAAGTGAAATAAAAAATTAACCGCTTACCAAAAAAAAAAAAAAAAAACAAAGAATATAACCCGCATTTACATATTAGACATCTACAATTACCACTTGTATATGTCGCTTGATTTTATCTCTTCTAAAAAGTAATAAGATATCATTCGACTTTAGAAGAAGGCTGAGGTCGTAATGTTAGGGACGAAGTTAGAGAGAAATGGACAGCAAAAGTTATTCTCTCTCCTCAAATTTAAATAAAATAATATCATACATGTAATTCCCTCAAGTTTATTATTATTATTATTATGAAAAGTTACCAAAGTTACAAAACATTTTCTCATATTTTTTGTTTAAGTTTCGAATTGCTCGGGGTCAAAGACATATGTGCGTTTCTGACAGAAATTAAAGTAGAAAAAAACTTAATAAAAAGGACGCAATTATGTATAGTGGTTGGGCCGAAACTTAATCCACTATCTAGGTATATTTCACCCTAGGCTTTTAAACCTGTAAAAATATATTTTATTAGTATATTGTTTGAACAAAACCGAAACCAGAAAATAGGAACGATACAGAGTGGCAAAAACCACGTTCACAGCTAACGTGTATCTGGTAGATGCCTGGTACCAACACAGAGGTGTCTGGTCCTTAGCACTCTAACTCTAAACACGTATTTAGCCTATCAATACACAGAATACTTATTCAAAATCAAGCAGAGGCAAGCAGAGTAAATAAGATGTTTTTTCTGGTATTATACAGACGGTATTTATACTAATAGCAGCAGGTCTGTTCATAAGGCAGGATATTCTTCCTTCTTGATCCCGGTGGATAAGGGGCAGTGCAATGATGTCAACAAGGTAAGAAAGTAATTGGTCAAAGGCTCATAATATAGCCTAATTAAATCTTCCCATAGTTAATCCCTTATATAGTGATTATAAGAGATCTTTTATTCAAGTTGCCTTAGTCAGCCAATTCTCAAGGGATTTAGTCCAGCCATCTTTCCTTGCATTAGAAGATCACAATCAACACTTGCCAAAGCAGCCAAATTTGAATCATCATCAAAATACATATTAGGGCTAACAGTTTCCATGAAGAAATTAAAACAAGAGAAGAGAAGATGCATGTTACAACTTAAAAACACATGTACGCACGTGCAATAATGCTCCATACTCCACGGACACCCCATCTTCTCATGTGCAAAAATATAAATAGGTTCTATAGACTTTGTCCAAATTATAACTAAAATTCAACTCTTCAAGGGTTGTCAAAAGGGGCAAAAAAAATTAACAAAAAATCGCGTGAAATAATTAGTTACTAAAACATTGTTAAAAACAACAATTAAGCGTGTAAGATATCTCCGGCTCGATAAGTATGAGATTTTGAGCTCGAATTCTTTACTCTAATATTTTTAAATTTATTTACAAATTGTCTATCGTGTGAGTTCTCTAATTACTGATTAATGTCCTAGATTCATTTCGGATTTAAAACATTATATTCATCGTAAGATTTTAATTGGTCGAAAAATTATATGATAATTAGTATTTTCATTTTATGGATCGATCCTAATTATATAGCAATGCCGGGTCTGGGTCGGGATATACTTATAGTACTGGGCCCACCATGTTGAATGTCAATCAACGAAACCCAAAGTATAGTTTTGGGCCGATAATCAATTATGGGCATATTTTAATGTGGGCTAGTGCCAAATCTTGTTCATTCTTTGGACTTTGGTCGGGTAGAGCAATATTATTAGTTATTACATATTTTAGTTATACTATCTATTAAAATCTTCCATGAAATCTTCTTAAATGTTGAACTATGATTTGGTAAAGGGAATTAGACTTATCTCCAATGCATGGTTCGATTCATATTTAGATGAGTGTTTATATAGTGTCATGTATATTAAATAAACGATCAGATAATAGTTAAACATATATCAACACGAACCCATTCATTTTACTTTTAAATCTTTCAAATTGTTTTGCTGTGGAATTGCATTTTGGCCACATAAAAACTAATCAAAACACACACTGAATGGTCCAATGGAAATTGGAAATCAAAGAAAAGTCGTCTTAGTAAAGCATGTTATCAATTATTTTTTTCAATTATTGGATTTTTTAAAAAAAATTTATTTAGTCGTTCTTACTTGTTCTATTTTTATCCACAGGTTTCATAGTTGACTTGTGTCCCGGATTTGAGATTTTCAATGCGGGGCAAAGCATAGTGAATGGAGAAAATACATTTTGATAGGGCTAAAGTTGAATTTTTAGGTGGGCGACTCTATATATATATACATATATATATATATATATATAGAGAGAGAGAGAGAGAGAGAGATCCTACCAAAGTTGAGGTTTTGTTCATGCCATTCAATTAGGCTATGCCCAATTAATGTTTTTAACCATTAGATTTGAATATGATGATGTTAAAAAAAAATATATAATGTCATAATACTTGATCCGACGGTCAAAAACATAGTTGGGCATAGCCCAACTGGGTAGCATCTATTTAGTCCAAAGTTGAATATTTAGGTGGGGGACTAGATATACATATATATATATATATATACACAACACATACACAGAGAGACGGAGAGAGATAAATGAATTTCTGGGTCACGTTGGAATTCCTATAATGACTTCCCAAAAACGTAAAGAAAAATCTATAAAATATATATAAACGGAAATTGATAGCAATGCGTAGATGCTTCCATCTTCCAAGTAATGTTACTATCTTGGTACTTTGATCCAGAGCAGTCAACAGATAACAACAATAATCACCATAGGTTTAGACCTTAATTATCATATAATTAATTCGTTGCAAAATAATTGAACTTAATCGGCCGCCAATGCAAAAATGAAAACGTATAATGAAAATAATTGCATACTTTTTTCCCTTCAAAAGTATGCTTATTGTTTAATTTCAAAGATTTTCAATAATAACAATGATTGCATCATAATTCCTTGATTGAATTTTTTCATACAATATGGCAATTACGTATCCATCATCTTTGTGGAAATCTTTTGATTATATTTGATTTGACTGAAGTTAACAAATCACGCGATAAATGTAATAAATTACATTTATCGTATAATTGGTAATCCTATCTAAAATATACATTAATTATATGGTAAGTATTTAGTATAATTAATTTTGATGTGGCCGAACTGAGTCCAAGCTCACCTTCGACGATAAATAATATTTGATTAATTTCAACACGACAATATGTTTAAATAAATCACACAAAATGATTGGGACTTTACACGATCTGGTTATTGTCTGAAGTCTCGTAAAATGATCAGAATTTGTGTTATCTTAAAAGGACTTGATTATATACTGGTTCATTACCCTGTGCCCTCTTAAGTTAAGATAATTGATATCTAGATAGTAAGTGTACGGTCCATGTGCACTATGGTATGATATTATTATGTACTAGGTATTATGAGAGAGTTGTAGGTACATTCGTATATGGTGGCTCCAATAGAAAATAGTCAATTCAAAACAATCCCGGGCCCCGAGAATGGAGACACGTGGCATTACAATAATCAACGAGACTATGATAATATATATATATACACACACACATGTATATTTAATGAAGTGAGGACTGAGGACACGCTATAATTACGTCCTGGGTTCACACGTGAAAATAGACATAGATTTGACCAAAATTTGGGATTGGTTTGATTTGGCCGACGTGTTTTAATGGCATATTTGTTGAGAATTATAAGTTCGTTCAGGCTTTCCTAGGATTAGTATGTAATTAAGCGTGTTTCACCCGTTTTAATGGATAAATTAGTGTTATTGGAAACACGTGATTTTGACTCCATTATCATTAAGCTCTGGCGAGAGTAATGGGATATTTGCTTTTTCCTCTTTTCAATAAATATTGAGATTACAATTGTTCATATAAATATTCATTATGGACAGTGACGGCTTTAGAACTGTAAATTATTGGAGTTAAAATTAAATGTACTAATTATTTTGGATTGTAGATAATGGATCAATTATAGATTTTTAAAATTTTTAATGTTGGATCAAATGATCGTAAAATACTGTATTAATTAATATTTAACATAAAAAATGTAAACAATAGTAGGAATTTTTTTTTTAGTGGAATCACGTGACTCTAGCACGATTGTGGATTCGGCTATATTTGTAGATGATAAATGTTTTGTTGAATTAATGAATGATTTAAGTATGAAACTTATCATTATTTATTTATATTATATAATAAAAAAAATTATGTCATCATAAAATTGAGCGTTGCAAGTTCAATAATATGATCATATGGTGACGAAAATTCATATCATGAATTCATAGTGTAAATTCTTTTATTAAAAAGTTGTCATTTATTGTTAGTAACAACTTTAAAAAAAAATTCCTTATTGTCATTGAATAATATTGTTACAAAACGAAATTCCTCGTCGCTTGATTAGAAAATTATCCTGCATAATCAACTATTATTCCATTTTAAAATCCTAGATTACATCAGTTTCATAATTAAAAATTTCTTCCTATGGGTGCACTTCTACCCCGCATATGCTGGTCTTATCTCTGTGACGACTTTTGATCAAAAAGCTAATTTGTGTAAATCATGGTGATATTCATAGAACTTTAATGGAAATTTCTAGCAAGAAAGCCAAATTTGATTGCCCCATTCATTAGTTTAACCAAGAGGTCATTAATTAAAATTATTACAAGGCTGGCCAGGGCAAATACGAGTCGATGAATGGAAGAATAAATAAAATATCACCAATGGTGCCAAAATTGAGTCAAATATAATCCAACAGCGGCATTTTGATTTGGTTTTCGTATAATATGTTCCAATAGTGAAGGAGACAGGCTTGATTTTTTGGTCAATACAAAAACACACACACACACACACACACAGAGAGACAAATCTATTACAAGAAACGATAACATTCAAATATTATACTCTGTTGGTTCCCTTTTATTCATCTTTTGAAATTTTGCACGAAAATTAAAAAGAATAATTAATATTTCTAACTTTAGATTAATGAGATTAAAATGTCATTTTAATTAATTATTTTAATTAATAAGTTGTTAATTTTTTTTAGAAATTTATAAACGACACTTTACTAAAGTTTGGAATATAATAATAAATGTAGTCTTAAAAGCGAGAATTATAAATATTTTAATTTTTTTTGTTTAAGTGAAAAATAAAAGAGAACCGTAGAGTAAGTATCATGATAAATGAATATTATAAGAAAATTGTTAATTTTTGGTCTATTATTAAAAAATGCCATGTAACCGATTAACAGTAATAACTTATTTCGACAATCCACCCTGCCACAAAAAAATGCATTTTAATTATGTAGTCTTTCATAATGTTTTTGATTGTGAAATTATTCTGATAATTACATAACAAAGTATGGATATGATAGACTTAAGTGTGACATGGGATAATACCATCTAGCAAAATTAGTGGACCTTTTCAGACACTAATATATTGTAGAATAATAAGATAAAAACTATATATAAATCTGTAGTCACGCGGTCATAAGTGTTTAACTTTAATCTCTTTATAGATACGAATTAAGAGTATAATATCTCTTAAGATATGAATTAATCATAATAAGCTTGAAAAAAACAACGAAAGAAGCAACCAATTTTCTCTAATAATGAATCATTTATTTCTTCATCTCATCATTAGTTTGGTAGGTATGTCTTATAATCCCGTCAGTCACGTCTTAGTTTCTCGATAAGTCCCATTCAAATTTGAATTATTTTGTTTTATTTTATTTATTTTAAATAAGTCTTTCAAATATTGATTCTTTCCTAAGAAACGAAGGCACAAATAAATGAGAAGTGATCCGGTCAAGTAAAAGAGATAAATACTTGTGTTCACATACCGTACGTAGATAGATAGAGATTATTTTATTTCTTTTTTTTTTTTTTGGTTTTTGTATATAAATTCAATTAATTATGATTGTTGAAAAAGAGAAATTGAATGGATAGTTGGAAAGAAAGTGATGTTTCGATCTATACCTTTCATTAACCTTTTATTTGTAATTATCAACAAGTACGCCAAAATGACTTGGCTTTTTCGCAGTTTTTCCTCCTTAAGGTCCACTGACTCAGGTATTCGATCGGCACTATTGACAAAAATCTAATATAATATAAGGATAATTGCAATTTATGTCCTTTAGGTTTAGCCTATTTTTGATTTTGCTCTATTCGTTTCAAAATTTTCAATTTTGTCATCTCCGATTATCAATGTTTCGATTGTCGTCAGATTTTAGACGTAACTTCTCGTCGGTGATGATGTGGTGATTTTCTGGCAGCAAATTGCGATTTTCCGGCAGCAAATTGCGATTTTCCGGTCATCATCATAAATGGCTAGAAAATCGCCACGTCATCATCGGCGAGAAGTTATGTCCAAAATCGAATGACAATCGAAATATTGATAATCGAAGACGACAAAATTGAAAAAATTTATAAACAGAAAGAGCAAAATTGATAAAAGTGAAACGGAGAGGGCAAAATCGAAAATACCATAAATATAGAGGACAAAAAAAGTAATTATTCCTATAATATAATATATTGCTCTTAGAAAGTATGATCATTGTATATTAATTATGATACTTTATAAAAAGTTATTTTAGTAAATTTACTAGATTTTTGTTCAAAATATATTATTTGTGATAATGCAAAATAATACAAAAAGATTACTAAAGCATTTAATTACATGGCAATATTCTCTATTAATATCTCAAGATAAAAAGAGTGGTAATAGTTATTTATAATGAATGATATTTTTTGATGAATGTTCAATAAGTATTTCTTTCTATGTCGAATTGACAATCACTAATCTTTAAAGTCAATTATGTTTTTTCACTTATCAACAAACAAAAAGTCAATTATGCTTTGCCCTTAATGCATACGATTATACGTCACCACACGTTATTGTTGCAAACAGGATTTTAATATGTTTTTGGTCTATTTATGGCGTAGTATGCCCATAAAAGAAATAAGGCGATAGAGTGCGCGAAAATGGATGAAGTATTTTTTAAAATTCTACATGAAATGACGTAAAGAGTGATTTAGAACAATTACTGATATATATATATACACACACACACACGTTGAGGGATAATGCGCAATGGATCTACAAAAATTTCGAGTGTTCGTAATTTACCTTTGTTTTTTTGGTAGTGCGGCATCCCGGTTCATGAACTAAGATAATGTATGTCACACTTTGTTAAATCGGCTTTTTTTAGAATCTTTGCTAATTAATGTTGTACTCATAATTTTAATTGCCTATAGTGATTAGTGGGGTAGTAGTTAATTATGCGTCACTCATCACTAACTTAGACGTGCAAAGGATCGAATCAACAAAATGATAAATTAATAAAAAGCCTCAAAAGGTGAAAATAATAAGCTAAAGCTAAAAGTTTGTAAGCATCAACTTGGAACTCAATTGGAGAATTCAATTCTTTTGATTGGATCGCTTTAAGACTGTTACATATTTTATTGGCCACCCAATAACCACAAAGTTATACAAATAATATGGAGAAGTTTAATATCATATATTTAAGATATTCGTGATGGATTAGCGACGGAATTTGATGTCAACAAAACTAATGAAACAATTTCTGACACGGAATTGTAGTAACGAATTAATATAAACTAAATCCGTCCCAAAAACTAAATTTATAAATGTATTGATTCGTCGCTAAATGATATATATTCTTGTAATCTATATATATATACTTTATGATTTCACGTAAATTTAAAGAGAATGATTGTTCCTATTAAATGTCAATTAGGATGGTTTTTCCTTTGTCTATGGAATTAAGCTCTGCAATATAATCATTGTGACAACCTTCATCTTAACCTATAAAATCAAATTTCTAGATTGGTACTTTGTATTTTATAAATTATATATTAAGTATTGATATGAAATATGATTATAATCCATAATATTTGAGAAATTCACATTTATTTACATAATCAGATGTCTTCTATAATTAACAATCAACTTCAGCTCGCAAATTCTTCATTATGAAGATAAAATTTTCATAGTATTTTTAATTTGAATTCAATATTATTAGATAATACTATGTGTTCGTTACAATGTGAACCCACCCATCTCTAATATTTCATTAATACATAATACAATATTAGTGATCCATGTGAACATTCGATACTTTATTAAAACTCAAAAGCAAGTGTCTTCATTCTTCTATACTTTTATGGAAATTCAATTCAAAGCCCACTTTAATTTTTATTATAATCAATATCATTTATTAATTACAATAATAAAAATAAAAATAATAAATTTGTTGAGTTTGAGTGGTCCCCCAGTGGGGACTGTCCTCGAAGGGACAGAGCAGTCACTGATACCGCGTTGCCACGTCAGGTCAACTTGGTCAAAGTTGAGGATGTCTCAATCCCACGTGTCATGTCTTTAGTTTTACTTTAATTGGTCAGAGTGTTACAACCGTCAACTGCTGTGAAGCGCTGGATCCCTGCGTCACGTTCATGTCACGTGATCGTCACTTTCTCTGGGCTCGGCTCGGCTTGAGCTGCCACGCTGGCCAGCTTCACCCCATTCCCAAGTAAACTTCGTCCCATCCCAAGCGCGTGGCTGTTTGCAAAATCCCAATTTGATTTTTGCTTTGACTCGTTTGAAGAGCCTTCGAAAAAATAGTCACGCTATTAGTTTAATGCTTTTTCACATTGTCCATGTTAAATATGTTTAATTCTTAAACACTCTTTTGGTTATATTAGTTAGTAAAATGTATCACGAGCTCCGTATTGATTAATGTAAACTTATAATCAGGTAGAATTTAATGATTATTTAATCTTGATAGTTATATAATTTTTTTTTATTTAAATTAATATAATATTCATATTTTATTTTCTATAAATCATAAAAATCCTTACTTATGAGAAATAGAGATACATACTTTGGACAGTATCAGAGCTAGAATTATGAGATCAAGAGACGTATCCAACGCTACGGAGTATCAATGATATAAATAATTAAATTGAAAAAACTCAAAAATATACTAAATGACGACTAAAAAGTGTACTAAAGGACTATTAGAATAATCATTCAAATTTAGTCTTATATATGTAGGATAATTTAACATTGAGGGTTGCACAGGTACTATTTGAATTACACATGTCTCTGTTATTTACTTTAGTTCTTTTCAATTTTATTGTATAATATGTTGATATATATATATATATATACTTTGCTATATTCTTTTTAAAAACTATTTAAATGTTATATTTATATGATAAAATCTATAGTAAGTGAGATTATGCCTTTTTTTCCAACACTACCAATATACACGTATAAAATTATTATAAAAGACAATTTCTCAATAAATTGAAGATAAAATGCAAACATATTAATAAAATCCCATCCACAATCACATCAAAAATTTATATTAATCCATCAAGGTTTTTTTAAAAAAAACTAGAAAATATTTATAAAAAAATCCACAAATTAAAGAAAACGTTGAAGATGGGCTTCGATAGTTTTAGTAACTAATACTTTATGTTCTAATTATTTTTCAAGTATTTTCTTGGTCTTATTATAATAAGCAGTATACAATTAAATCTTTCCGCGTGCTTTCCACGCGCCAACACCAGCGCGTTTTTCATCTTAGGCACACCAGAGCCAAAGCTTAGCTTGAGACAGCTCAGAATGTTCCTCGTAGAGTCGAACGTGTGGTCGGCGACGGAACTTAACCTTTCGATAAATCGTCAGCAATGCCGTCAAATATTTTAACGCCAACCGTACAGTCTAAGTCACCTCATCGCTGCCGTCACCGTTAACCTCCATATCAGCCTCCACCGAACATCTTCACCACGCCGTAACACCACCCCCCCAGCCCCCCTGACTCGATATAAAATCTCCAGCTTTCATTCTCTTGTTCTTTCGACTCAGCCTTCAAAACATTCGAACCCATACATTTAAAGAACTCACATTAATTCGATTATAACCATAACCCGAGAATCAAGACTGTTCTTTTTTCATCTGCAAACAACATCAGGTACTTCGATTTTTGCTCCCCCCCATTTCTGGGTTTTGCTTAAACGGTTTAATTTTTACCTTCTTGTCCCTTTTTTTTTTTTTTTTTTTTTTTCTTTTGGGTGTTTAATCTTGGTTCCTAGTCTTTGCGGTGATTGTTGGAAGCTTGACGGAAAATAAATCCAAAGGCGTTTACTTTCTCGTGTTTGTGTTTCATGACCTTAGGGTGGTCAAGGGGGTTGATTTTTTTGGAAAAAGTTGGAAAAAAAAAAAAAGATTAAAAAATGACAACAAAAATTGAACTTGTCAACAGTAGGGCTGTTTGTAACTTTCGTCGAGTTTTGATAGATAATTGACAATGACCAAGATAAATCTACCTTCATTCTTTTTGAGTTTGTCTTTCTGTAAATTGGTTGTTATATATTGCTGATAGTATTGCAATTTACTAGTATGTTATCTTTTGAGCTTTTATATTTCATTTTAGCTGTGGCGTAATAGATGCTCCACAAGTTAGTTCGTCTAAATCATGCACAAAATCAATGATGTACTTGATTTAGCTTTTGCTTTCTTGGTGTTTCTTGGTATGAATAAGCTTTTATTGTTCTCCTTGTTCAAGAGGTAAGAATTAACAACCTTTTGTTCCCATAGAGATGTAAAGAGGCTCTATTTCCCCCCCTTTTTTCCCCTTTAAATATTATATACATATATATATATATATATATATGTCAAATTTTTGTTGAACTAGTTTCGATATGTCGTTTGATTTGAGTATAAACTTATGAAAGATGAGTTAATTTGCTGAGATTTTCTCATTAAATGAACAGGTTGAGTTATTGTGATTATTCTACGATGTAGCTTTATTGGATGTAATAGCTAATAATCGGACTTTGTCGTAAAGAGTGAATTTATTCATAACCCCTCGTTTTCCCTCTTTTGCAGTTTAATATTTCAACAAGATTATACCAGTTTGTCCCGTGAGGAACGCTTGCTAATGCTTGTTATATAGAATGGACTCGCATTATTTTGGATACAGTGGAAGTGGTGCAGCAGACTTATCCTACTCTACTTATTCTACCGTCCCCTCAATTCCTACAAAACTATTCGAATCCTTGAAATTCAATTCAAGAAACTCTCCCAATTCGTCCTTCTCGTCCAATTTTGAGACTGATAGTCAAGAGCAGCACAGCTCGACTGACAGTCAATCCGAAGTCACTCCTTCCTCCAACTCTTCAGTGGATTACAAAGGTTACCTTCAACAATCACGGGCCTTTCCCGTCAATCTATCATCAATCCATCCCAGTCTACCTTCTTTCCCTCCAAATGCAAATAACAATATAAGGCACGCTTTACTTGAATTAGAGAGCGCCCTTATGGCTCCAGATGAGGATGAAGAAGTGACAACATCACCAGAGCCTTATTTAGGTGAAAATAGGCAGGCCCAAACACCGGGCCAGAGTTCGAGGGCATGGAGCCAAGAATCCCTGGGGTCTCATTCACATCAATCCGGGTCAGCGCGTGATTTTGGAAGCTCAAGTGGTCAAGCCCGTTTAGAGAAACGTCATGGAGGGATGGAGGAGGAGTACTACACTGTGTTGCAGCAAGCTTTTCCTCCTAATAATCTCAAACACCTGCTGATCGCATGTGCCAGAGCTCTCTCCGAGAACAAAATTGAGGAATTTGACAAACTAGTGGAACACGCACGCGGTGCTGTGTCCATCAGTGGAGAGCCCATTCAGCGTCTTGGTGCTTACATGGTAGAAGGGCTAATAGCAAGGAAAGAGTTATCTGGGACAAACATATACCGGACACTGAAGTGTAACGAGCCCACCGGCAAGGATTTGCTATCTTACATGCACATTTTGTATGAGATTTGTCCTTATTTGAAATTTGGTTACATGGCAGCAAATGGGGCTATAGCCGAAGCATGCAAAAATGAGGATCGCATCCACATCATAGATTTCCAGATCGCGCAAGGGACACAATGGATGACTCTGTTACAAGCACTGGCGGCCCGGCCTAGTGGGCCCCCTCATGTGCGTATCACCGGGATTGATGACCCCGTCTCAAAATACGCACGTGGAGCCGGCCTAGTAGCGGTGCAGAGACGTTTGGCTGCAATTTCGGAGAAATTTAACATCCCCGTTGAATTTCACGCTGTTCCCGTTTTCGCCTCGGACATCAAAAAAGAAATGCTGGATGTTAGGCCCTGGCGAGGCCCTGGCGGTGAATTTCCCCCTGCAGCTGCACCATACACCAGATGAGAGCGTCGACATGTCGAATCCGAGGGATGGGCTTCTACGGATGGTGAAATCACTTTCTCCCAAGGTGGTAACTCTTGTCGAGCAGGAATCAAACACCAACACCGCCCCATTCTTGCCAAGATTCGTGGAGGCTCTGGAGTATTATTCAGCCATGTTCGAGTCCATAGATGTCACCATGCCCCGCGACCGGAAGGAACGGATCAACGTCGAGCAACACTGTCTGGCTAGGGATATTGTGAACATCATTGCATGTGAAGGGAAGGAGAGAGTGGAGAGACATGAGCTATTTGGGAAGTGGAGGTTGAGGTTTATGATGGCCGGTTTCAGACAATTCTCTCTGAGTTCCTACGTTAATTCTGTGATAGGGGGGTTGTTGAGGTGTTACTCGGAGCATTACACCTTGGTGGAGAGGGATGGAGCAATGCTGTTGGGATGGAAGGATAGGAATCTAGTGTCAGCATCTGCTTGGCATTGAGCATGGAATGTTTGAGGGCATATATATATATATATATATATATATTATGCTGAACTATAGTCGTAGAGATACATTGTTTCTTTCTTTTCTAGGCTGCTTGTAAGGGTTGAGTTATAGTGCTTGTTCAGAATACTTTGTAGGTTGTATTTGAATACATGGAAAGGAAATACATTTCAGGATTTTTGCCTTCAGAAATCGAGACTTTCTCTGCTTCCATATTTTGTTCTGTTCCAACATTTTCATAGACTTTCTCTGCTTCCATATTTTGTTCTGTTCCAACATTTTCATTACAGGCAAATATTGACAATATATATATATATATATATATATATATATATATTTGCCGAGCATTTTTTCAAAACAACCACACCGAATCGAAACAAACCATCTCCGTCAATTTATTTAAAGAACCGCATTTCAATTGTTCAAGTCAAAACCGCATCGCATAATCGGTTCGGTTATAATTTTGATAATCAACCGTGCCGAATCGAATCGAACCACCTATAATATATATATATATATATATATGTATTTTTATGTATTATTTTATTTTGTTTAAACTTTAAAAAGTTCCATTAGTTGTTACTTTATTATTTAAAAACTCAATTCCATAATCAATTTTAATTTCTAATTTTAATTTATGCAATATGCATGTAGCAAAGTTCATTTACATCATAAAATAAAAGAAAAAAAAAAGCCTAAAAGGAAAATAAATTTAGGTATTTTAAGTGTTTAAATTTCACAAGAAATCTAAGATGTCTAGAAATATTAAATATAATCTATTATTCAAAGGTTCATCAGTTCCATCAATGGCTCAATCTTTAAAGAAGTAGATTTCTATTCATACAAGGTTTTTACTCTTTAACATAAAGAATATAATGTAGTACCTACATCTCAAATTCAAAAGATCGGTGTCACTACTATTCGATGAGAAATCAAGCAAATTCAATTGTGAAGGTTTGGTACTTTTTTTTTTTTTTTTGTTCTTTTTTCTTTTCCTCAGTGATTTGGCTTGATACATAATTGATTATCTCATGCAACACATAGTACAGTGGAATTAGATTATAAATTAATAGGAACTTGGATAGAAGACGTAATTTTTTAATTTTAAAATTCAATTTTGATATTCATAGCAATAAATAGATGAACTTGACAATACCATTGCAATCATGGTAGAAAGTGTGTGTTTCTCAACTTGAGAATCATGACAAACATATATATATATATATATATATATATATATATATTTATATTAAGATCAACTATATACACACATAATCAGATGTGTTTTCTTTCTTGTGCTATCAATCTGAGAACGTGTATGTGTATATGTTTGTATTCGTGTGTGTTAGAATTTAATAAAAATGTCTAGGTATGCATGAGGCTAGGACTCTTGTAATTCTTTGTTGTTAAGTGTACGTAACTTAGTATTGTTGTGTAATTCGTATGAACATATTTCAATTGATTATGGCTTAATTTTATCAGTAGTTTAACAAGTATTGCATGGAATTTAAATATATAATCGTTTTTCTTAAATTTCTTCCCACTTGTGTCTTTATTTTAGTTCCCAGCTGGGTTGTATTTGTTTACATGTTTATTTTCAAAGTTATTATTATTATTATTATTATTATTATTTGTTCAATAATTTAACGAACTAATTAGTTCAATGAGAATTTTGTATAAACCTTGGTCAATAAATGTTTAATTTTACAGGTTTAAGTTGAAATTTTATTGAGTTTTTTCTCTTGGGGAATTCAAGTAATTCATTAGTAAGTCAAGTTTTTTCATTTTATATATATATATCTATATATATATATATCAATTTTCATGTTTTAGGACTCCTCATCAACTTATGTGTGCGTGTGTGTATTGCTCCTTCCATTTTAGGTCAAAGAAAAAGAAATAGGAGTTTCCAAAGGTGTTGATGTTGAAATTCTAGTGGATAAGATAACTCCAAGTATGGACTAAGAACAAGTTCAGAATATTGAATCAGGTGATGGAAAAGTCATCCCTCAGAGGAAAGGTGTAAATTTTATTCAAGTATTTAATTAAATTAGGAAAAATTTAGTAGAATGTTTATTTTTTGTTGCTATATTAACATCTCAAAAATTTATGCAGATGATTTTAACTAATATTATTAGTTTGATTTGACTTTTAGAATGCATATTGAAACTACACATTGTTTATGTATTTCTAATTTTTAAGAACTTAATTCTATCACTTTTTTTATTTTCAAAGCTTTATTGTTATGTATAATTGATTTTTTTTTAATGTTGATTTGAATGTCTGTAAGTATTTAAAATTAATAATTCTCTTTGTTTTGAATTTATTATTTTATTTAGTTGTTCAAAACCGTCAAGTCGCATTGAACCGAATAGAACCGCTTCAAACCGTATATTTGGTTTTATTTTCTAAACCTGTAATTTAAAGTCAATATTTTAAAAAACTGCATATGAAAATTTGATTTTAAATTAATTAAAAAAATCAAAATCGAATCGCGACCACCCTAATTAGTAGTGGGTAGAAAATTAAAACCACCCTAATTAGTAGTGGGTAGAAAATTAAGTAAAGATATCAGAAGAAAAACTTTAATCAGTTTACAAAATTCATTTTTAGAGGTTTGTAAACTAACTAAATAAGTAAGGAATGGCTAAGTGAGCTAATATTCTATTGTTTACGATATCTCAATTATTGCAAAATGTGGTTTACAAATTTGATGCGCATGCGCTTTTTTATTTTTTATTTCGAACATATGTTCAGACTGATATGGGCTGATCTAACTGCGAATTTGAAGCTGGCTTCACAAGGGGAATCTTTTTGGAGTGTTGCCTGATTTATTGTACTGGGCTTAAGTGGGCCCAGTCATAGCGACTTAGCCTTACAGGCTTGATTCGACGTTTGTGGGTTAAAAGTAAAAAAGTGGCCCGTCTAACCCAAGTTTGGGATAGGGCGGTAATTCCAGTTGCCTTTTTTTAATTATTTTATTTTTATTATTTTTTCCCTAGTGAGATGTAAGTTGTTAGTTTCTATTTCTTGTGTGTCACGTGCTTTGCGAGCCAGTCTAGAGCTCGAGCTGTTTCGAGTTTGAGCCAAGTTCAATCTAATTCAAACTTGAATTATTTAGGTTATTTGAAAATTTAAATGTAATTGAGTTGAACTCAATCAAATTCAATTTTTCGTCAAGATGAGCTCGAATTTCCAAAAATTAGACTTGTAAAATTTGATATTGAAAGTGTTACCTAAACTTGATTCATTTGCATCCTGTAACGTTTAGTTATTTGTACTTAACCCCTAGTAAACTTGTGAAATGATTATTGTATTAAAATAATTTTTTTTATTACTATATATAATAATGACAGAATAACTTCAATATAACAATTCAACGTCAAGTTTTTTTGTCTTTGTTTTATTATTCTTTTAATAAAGATGTAAAATTTCCAGTCCACTAAAACTGAATGCTAAAAAATAGATGGAAACAAGGAAAGTATTTCGAACTTGGATTCTTGGACACTAGAGTTATACAATTTTAGGTGGGGAAACGGAAAATCGTGTTACATGGTGGTCACCATTGGGGAACGCAATTCACGTCGAGATCCTTGTTCGATGCATATAACACGTAACCTAGGAAAAAATATGGGTACCGTACAAGATTGATTGGTGTATGCACAGGGTAGTCTGCAAATTTTGTGCCACACATTCAAATGAAACATAGTCCCCGACATCTGGAGGACAATCCCGTAATAATTTAAGGTTCATGTTGCGTCCCAATTAATAATTGCTCGATTGTTATTTCTCGAACATATACGACCAACTGCCAATTATTAGTTGATCTAATAGAATGAGATATTATCTTAAGTAATGTTTAAAATTTGAATTTTAATATTATGAATTTAGTAATTAGGTTGGGAGAATCAGTTCAATAATGAACTTTTACAGTGTTTGATTAAATTAATTAATCAATAAATTAAAATTGGATGACTAAGATAAAAAAAAAACGTGTCGAACACTAAATTTTAGGAGCATGCAATATCATTCATGCATGTAAGCCCAATCTATTGACAGCAATCTATATACAACAGAGGATGGAGAGCCCAATGGATTGAAAGCCCATATGCAAGTAAACATATATGTACATGTATATCTATGCCTCTTTATATGTAGTATTAATATTGTCACACTTGATGTATATATATAATTAAAAAATAATATAATTTAATGACATACTATAGTTTTGGTAGAATTTATACTATTATCAGTGATGATAAAAATTAATGTTTTAGTTGTTACTATTGATAATTAATGACAAACCTATAGTGATAGTAGAGATGTAAACGGATATTAAACGGAGCGGATATGCAGCATCCTAATCCGTATCCGATTAATTAAGTTTTTCGATATCCATATCCGTGTCCGAATTCAATAGATATTCAAAACCTCATATCTGAATTCAAATTCGATGGATATTTTGCAAATTCAGAAATATCCGAATCCGTTTAGTATCTCTAAAAATTTGACAATATTGCAGATATCCAGATTCTTGAATATTCATTTTCGCTTACAATTATCCAAATATCAGATTGAATATTCAAATCCGTTTATCAGAATATCCGAATTTGTTTATATAACTAAAAAAACCAAACAAAATTTATATAACTTATCTAATTGAAATTTTTGTATATATATAAATATAGTATATACTCGTTAATATAAGTAAAGTTAATATATTTACTTATATTTTCATTTCATTGTGAATATTGACATATGATCAATTAGATCTTTTTCAATCTATTTACTTATAAGAAGACATTAGAATACACACACACACACACACTCTACTACTACTATGGCTGCTAATAATAATAATAAATTTTTTTCTAATGTTATTTATCGGATACAGATAACGTACATGATTAAACGAATATATCTGTCGGATGCACATTCGAAGCGGATATGCAATTACCATATCCGTATCCGTTTATTATTCGGAAACTGATAATATCCATTTTATACAGATATGGATAATACATCCTATAAGCTGATACAAATGCGAACAATAAACAAATTTTTGATTATCCATTTACAATCCTAAGTGACAACTCATGACTAGAAAAAATGTATTTAGCCATGAAAAAAAATTCGTGGCTAATCCGTGACTAATCTAAAAGAAGCTATGACAAAAAAATAGCCACGAATTTTTCACAAATTTTTGTGGCTATTCTTGATAATTATTTTTTTCTTTCACCTATATGAACTAGAAGAATAAAGTGAGTTTGATTTAACTAGTCAAAAATTATTTCTCAACTCAAGATAATCTATACAAAAATTAATTTAAATAACAAATTCAATAACATAAATTCAAATATTCGATTTATATATGTATTTAAATTGATTTAGGGTTATTGGTCATTTTACAGAATAGGAAAATAAAATTAGTATTTGAAATAATTATTTTTAAGGTATTAATTTTGATAAAATCAAAGGTAAATGTTTTTATTTTTCACTTTTAGCCACGGTTCAGGGTTAGTTACCACCATTTTTTTTAGCCATGAAATCTGTGGCTAATAAGCACTGATTTTCTGTGACTAATCCATGTTTAATTTTAGCCACGGATTTTATTCTATTATTTTTTTGGCCATGAACAATTTTAGCCACGGATTTTTTATAGCTAATACATGGCTAAAAAATTCCGTGGCTAAAATTAGCCACGCCACTTTTAGCCAGAAAAAATTCCGTGGTTATTTAGCTACGGATTTGTTTGACAAAATCCGTGCATAAATCCGTAGCTAAATGTAATTTTTCTAGAAGTGACTTGATCACAAATAAACATATATCATGATATAAAGCTCTCCTCCTTTGCATTTCATGTCTTTCACATATTGATCAGGAATTGTCATGTAATAAAGAGCAAGGGCTTCAAAAACTGAGAGAAGTGAGGCAGGTCTTGGCCAACACACCGGACGATTCTATCCGTAAGATGGAGCTCATTGATGCGATCCAACGGCTTGGAGTGGGTTACCATTTCGAAGAAGAGATCGAGCAATTGTTAAAACACATACATAACACATACCTAGAAAATGTTAATGGCAAATGCGAAGACGGTGAGGATCTCCATATAGTTGCTCTCTGCTTTTGTCTACTTAGACAACAAGGTCATAACATCTCATCCGGTGAGTATTAATGCGATTACTACAAGCATACATGATTTTAGTAACAAATTAATTCATTATAAAATTAGTTTTTATGATCTACAACGAGATTTGTTAGTAAATATCTGATTGCTTCTTTAGTTTTGCTTACATTTAATTATATTACTAATTCATCATAAATATCTTAAATCAATAATAAAATCTCCTTTTTCACAAATTCTCCATGATCGATTGATGCTTTCTTATAGTGGATGATTTAAAACGTGAGTTTAAGTAAATTTCGAATGTGACTTTGTAATATATATATATATATATATATATATATATTTGGTCCAAATAAAACATCCAACGTACGCAAGATTTTTCAGAATCAACATGCTTTTTTTCTTGTCTTGTGAAAATTAACATGCATCAAATTTAACATGGTCTAAATGATGAATTTAATTCCTATGGCAGAGGAGTTCAAAAAATTCGTAGGCCACGAAGGAAAGTTTAAGGAATCCCTGAAGAACAATGTTGGTGGGATATTAAGCTTGTACGAGGCAGCACATTTTGGTGTGCATGGAGAGCAAATTCTTGATGAAGCATTAGCGTTTTCTTCTTCTCACCTAGAGTTAATTGTCTCCAACATGAGCAATAATAATGCTCTCGCTACACAAGTCAATGAAGCCTTGAACACCCCGATTCGAAAGAGTTTGACGAGGATGGAAGCCAGAAAGTTCCTGCCCATGTACGAGGAAGACGAGTCTCATTGTCAACTACTTCTGAATTTCGCAAAATCGGATTTCAACTTTGTGCAGATGATACATCAAAAAGAGATTAGTGATCTCACAAGGTTAGTCGTGAACTTTATATATATATATATATTGTTAATAAAAAAAAAAGAGATCACATGCATGAGACTAAATTTAAAAGTCCCATAGTTATTAATTATAGCACCAATTAAAGAATTGACTAAAATATATGTATCAAGTTATAGAATTAGAAATGAGATTACCTTTAAGATTTTAATGGATAAGAGTAAATTGCATATTACATTTATATAGGTGGTGGAAAGCTTTAGACTTCAGCAATAAATTGCCGTTTGCAAGAGATAGGATGGTCAAGTTCTAATTTTGGACACTGGGAATATAGTTCTAGCCACAGTTCCAACTTGCTAGGAACATGCTATCCGACGTCTTCGTCCTTGCTTCCACCATTGATGACATATATGATGTGCATGGAACCCTCCATGACCTCCAACTCTTCACACATGCAATCCAAAGGTAACATCCAAATACTCTCTCTCTCTCTCTCTCTCTCTCTCTCTCTCTCTCTCTCCCACACACACACACACACACACAAGCGCGTAGAAGCAGAAAATTTTAATCAGTTTACAAAATTCATTTTTAAAGTTTTGTAAACTAAGTAAATAAGTAAAGAATGGCTAAGGGAGCTAATATTCTATTGTTTACAATCTCTCCATTATTGCAAAATATTGTTTACAAATTTGCTACGCATACTCTTTTTATTTTTTTTAAATGTATTGTAATACTAGGGCTGTCAATGGATCGGATCTGGAGCAAATCAGTGCAATCCGGATCCGAATACATAATTGTGCTTATGTTAAAAACTGCAATGGGCTGATCTGAGTGCGAATTTGTAGTGGGCTTCACAGGTGTAATTGCTATGGAGAGCCACCTGCTTTATTGTACTGGGCTTAAGTGCGCCCAGTCATGGCGACTTAGCCTTATCGGGCTCGATTCGAGGTTTGTGGGCTACAAATAAAAAATGGTCCGTCTAACGCAAATTCGGGATAAGAAGTGAATCCCGCGGCCTTTTTTATTTTATTTTGTTTTTATTTTTTTTTCCCTTGTGAGATGTAAGTTGTTATATGTTCACATTGGTAACAAACGTCAGCATGATCAATTGTGTCATTAGATAACCTCCGTTTACTTATACAGATAGGCAGCCCAATGCTTAGGCCGATTAACCCAAGTCAATCTGACCAGCAAAGATTGGGCAGCTAAATTATCTGACGCTTTAACTGGAGTTATTTTTTGATAATTTTATTTTTCTTATTTTGCTATATTAGTTGTTTTTTTTAATGTTATTTCCCAATAAAAATTCTATATTTCTATGAGTACTGAATGGGGGACTTAAAGCTTCATGGTTTCTGTATAAAGCCCATAGTATTGAAAAGTGAAATCCTATATTTTCTCTGGTTGTTGCAATTGAAATAGAATTGTTCTTTTCTTTGTAAGATATAATTTTCCTTCATCTGGAACCGGACCATCTAACCCAAGTTTGGGATGGGGAGGTAATTCCAGTGGCCTTTTTTTAATTATTTTATTTTTATTATTGTTTTCCCTAGTGAGATGTAAATTGTTAGTTTCTATTTCTTGTGTGTCACGTGCTTTGCGGGCCAGTCTAGAGCTCAAGCTGTTTCGAGTTTGAGCCAAGTTCGATCTATTTCAAACTTGAATTATTTAGGTTATTTGAAAATTTAAATGTAATTGAGTTGAACTCAATCAAATTCAATTTTTCGTCAAGCTGAGCTCGAATTTCCAAAAATTAGACTTGTATAATTTGAAATTGAAATTTTTACCTAAACTTGATTAATTTGCACCCTGTCATGTTCAGTTATTTGTACTCAACCCCTAGTAAACTTGTGAAATGATTATCGTGTTGAAATAATTTTTTTTTATTACTATATATAATAATGACATAATAACTTCAATATCACAATTCAACGCCACATTTTTTTGCCTTTTTTTTATTATTCTTTTTATAATGATATAAAATTTCCAGTCCACTAAAACTGAATGCTTAAAAATAAAAAGAAACGAGGAAAGTATTTGTAAATTGGATTCTTGGACACTAGAGTTATACAATTTTAGGAGGGCAAATGGAAAATTGTGTTACATGGTGGTCCTCATTGGGGAACGCAATTCATGTAGAGATCCTTGTTGGATGTATATAAAACGTAACCTAGGAAAAAACATTGGTACCACACAAGATTGATTGGTATATGTACGCATGGCGTAATCTGCAAGTTTTGCGCCACACATTCAAATGAAATATGGTCCCGCCAATAATAACTGAAGGTTCATGTTGCGTCCGTTTAAATCTAATTGCTCGATTGTTACTTCTCAAACATATACGACTAATTACTAATTGGTTTAATGAGATGAAATGTTAGATTTCTTAAACAATATCTGGAATTTGAATTCTGAAATTGTAAATAGAACAATTGGATTGGGAGAATTGCTTCTATAATGAGTCTTTATAGTACCCGATTTGAATTAATCAGTTAATAGTTCAGAATCGAGTGGTCAAGACAAAAAAAAAAAAAAAAAAACGTGTCGCAAATTTTAGGAACATGCAATATCATTCATGCATGTGAGCCCAATGGATTGAAAGCAATATATATACACCAGAGGCGGAAGAGAAGCCATTATGTTGTGATCGCATCATAGTCATAGAGTTGCTCAGGTACTGTTAGAATGGCAAGGATACATCCATTGGCTGCCCCTTTCTCAACAAAAGATGCTGAATTTGAGTGTGCTCAACGAAGATCAGTGACGTATCATCCCACCATTTGGGGAGACTATTTCCTTGCATACACCCTTGGTCGCACTGTATGATTCTAGTCTTCATACTTTGTTTGCGTTTACCTCTCTCTTCATAATTTATTAAATGTAACATTAGTCTGCGCATCATACAATACGAGAAAATACATTAAAAGATAGCACCCCTTTTACTAATGGGAAAATTTATGACAGAGAAATTATATCACATATTTAAGATATTTGTGATTGATTAGTGGTAGAATTTAATATAAACATAACTAAAGAAACAATTAATGACTGAAAAAGGGGTGTTTTTTTATAGCACCACAAGAAAACATGCCTTTAGTGATTGAATTTTAATGAACGACCATATCCGTCACTATTAGTTATAAATTAATGATTGATTAGTGACTGATTACTTGTAAAAAAATAGATGATAATCACTGATGGAATAATGATTGGTTTGTGACTGATATTGTAACTGAAGTAATTTCAGGCACTATTCTGTTGCTATTTCATGCGACCGACATTAACTCAGTCAATAAGCAGTCAGTAAAATTTTGTGAATGCTCAGTGCTGAGTAATACTGGTCACTCATTGGTCACAAGTTTATATTAGTCACTAATTAGTTACTTGTGGTGACTGATCATTTGGTCAGTAATTGTTGGGAAATGAGATAGGTCACAAATTCGTTACAAATCTGTCAAGTTTCAATCTGTCATTATACATATAGCCACATTTTGTAACCAATGTTGTGGTTATTACTCAGTCACTATCGAGATGCAATCATAAATCTGTCACAAATTTGTCCGCTTGTCATTTATCACTATTGAGTCACAACTTGTGACCGATATATAGTCACAAAATCAATTATAAATTTAGTATAGTCATTAATCGGCCATATTACCTTATATAATTCTATCAGTATAGTTACTTATTTAATTCATTAAAAATTTATAAATGAAAAGGAAGTATTTGGAAAGAAACTTTTGAAGCATTAATAAAATATTTCATAATTCGTCTATAAGAAACTAATGAGTACTTTATTTGGCTACAATCTCCATTTGAGAATTAATATTTTCGTGAAATATCAGATATCGTTCACCTAAACCAATTAATATTTAATTTAATTAACTTGTCGTAAATAAAATTTGAATTAAATGTTAGTAAGTCAATGTTATGATTCTTTTTTGATTCTTTAAACAAAAATCGAGTAATTCTTTATCAATTCTTAAGTATTTATTAGATTCTATATATGCAGAGTTATGCTTGAATAAAAGTAATATCTTATAAAATGAAAAAAAAAAAATATATATAAGAACCAATCTAATGAAAATTTTAGTTATCATTTTTTTTTGTTGTTTTTATTTTTGGTGATGTAAATTAAATCTTTTTATATCAATTCAAAATTTAGCTATTATTAATATATGCTAATAGTATTTTATTTTACAATTGCATGATGGTTTTAGATAAATAGATAGAGGGCTTTTCACTCATGTGCTATGGATACATATTTTAAATTTATTTATTAAAATGAATTTTTTAATATAATTTATAATGTACTATAGATTTAATTAGATATACTACATACACACATCCTATATTTTGCTAATTTCTAAATTTATAAGTTCTTTGAATATTTAATATAGGAATGGTTCAACAGAGATAAAGATCCAAAAGCAAAAAGAAAAAGAAAAGGAAAAAAGAAAAAATGAAATAGTGTAACATAAATTTTACACAAGACAAACATTTTAAATTCGTGGTTCTATTTATTTAAATAATAGCAATATTTAGTACTTTAACTTAAAAAGTGTAAAAAAAGGTAAAAATATTAAATATAGAGCTTTAATATTAGTTATATTATTTATATTTAATGTATGTGGTTGAATCTCCATGATCACATTTAAGCTATGAGACTTGGCTTCGCATAGAGATGGAAGTATTGAAACAAGTCTTTAAGGCGTGATTAAAATTACTCCAAGTCATTGAGTCTAATAGAGACTGGGATATCGACATGACTCACTAAAAGACTTGCATTTATGACGTATCTCAAATGGGAAGATGTCTTGTTTCATGGACACCGAGTATAGTGACACTCTTATGCATAAATGGGTGCTCATTAGGGAATGAGTTTATCGAGAATCCTACATGAAAACTCCTAAATGGGAATAAAAGAATTAGGAAAGTTTCCAAACTTATGACGTGCTTTAACTAGTCCTTGAACTTGAGATTTCATAGTAGTCTTGTATATGGGCATTTATAATTTGATATAGGTGTCGACTCCATGATGAGTCTTAGTACTCCTATATTGGGTATAGGTCTCCCATATATGGAGATTAGTGAAAGTTAATAAAAGATTCGTTGCTCGCCTAGTTGAGCGAGTGAGTTTTCCATATATTCTATTGTAATTAGTCCACTTAAATTCTTGCACAAGGTGGAGGACAATGATTAGAAAATGAGTTTTCTAAGTCAATTGTCAAATGGACTACTTAAATAGAATTATGAGAATTGAGGTTAATAGGATTTCCTAAAACCCATGTCCCAAACCTCAATCGGAAAACTAGACAACGAAGGGACCGTATTTGCACGGTAAGTCATAAGTAAAAAGGTTCACGCTAATACTTCACCTATTGGCTAGGTATTCGTGGGCTTGTTGCAAGACATCGACCACGATGGATGTGGACCATTAATTGGAAAGGGTTCTAATAAAATGGTGAATGATTAAAGGAGTTTAATTAATCATAGATAATTTTATTATCTAAAATATTACTTTGATTGAAAGTCCATCGCTAATCGATTGGTGAATCTAAGGGGTCACACACAATAGTTGACCAAGCACCTAAGTATATGAATTGATTAATAGTGATTAATCAAATTGAATTGATTAATGAGATCAATGAATTGATGGTTAATTCAATTGACTTATCTCATTAAATTGGTGGATAGGAATCAATTTGGGAAATTGATTTGGAAATTAATTGATTAAGAATCAATTAATGAAATTAATTTGAAATTAGATTTCAATTGATTTATTATTTGAAATAAGTTTTCGATTTAGGACTGAATTGAAATTGGATTTTAATTTAAGAACTAAATTGAAATAAGATTTCAATGAAGGATCAAATTGAAATATGATTTTAATTTAGGGACTAAATTGAAATTAGAATTGAATTAATTATGAATTAATTTAATATTTTAATTTAATTCTAAAATTTTAATTTAACTAAAAGACTATAAGAAATATCTTATAATTAATAAATAAATTCTAGGAATTAAAGATACCATGAAAATAGAAATACTAAATGATGGAGAAAAAGAAATTTGAGTCCAAATTGGACTCAAATTGGCCGGCCACTATTGGCTATAAAAGCCAAGGCCAAACCCCACGTGAAAGATCAATCATCAAAGAAAAAAAAAAGGAATAGTTCTTTGTGGTCTTGCTTTTTTCTCATCTCCAATCAATCACCATATATTTTATTGGTTAGGCTAATAACTTTAATTTATTGTTCAATTGATAAAAATAGATTAAAATTAACTTATCATACATCCACTCTTTTCATAGCTCAATATACTAAAGAGTTAGTATAAAATTTATATATTTTGTGGTTTAAATCTAATTCTTGCATAGGATTTAAATTCGTAGTACGGTTAACGTGTGGATACACTTGGAGGGAAAATAATTGGAGTCTTACGAAAGCACGAACCATTCGTGATAATTCGGAAACGTGAACCGCGCATTTGAATACGCTCTATTCCATACGACAACATGAGTGTTAAAAGGTAATTAAATTAATAAACTCGTTTAAACGATTTGGTTATGTAATTTGTATAATAAATCCGCGTCACGATAGTCACGGGACAACATGATTAGTATATAATATATTATATATTTTATATAAAATTTTTGATATTCCGCTGCGTATACGTTTCGAAACGTATGTAAAACTAATAATTATAAAAATTTCTGGTTTCATCTTTGATTCGATGCGACATTTACAAATTGTAGCTGGTGGAAGGGTCTAGACTTTGGAAATAAATTGTCTTTTGCAAGGGATAGAATTGTGGAACGCTACTTTTGGATATTATCAGTCGACTTTGAGCCTCAATACCGCCTGGCCAGGAGAATACAAACCAAAGTCGCTGCCACTGACTTCCGTCATTGACGATAGTTACGATGTTTATGGAACATTAAACGACCTTCAACTTTTCACCAACGCAGTTCAAAGGTACCATATACGTATGTATTTGCGTGTGTGTGTATATATATATATATATATATATATATATTTATATGCTAATTAATTAATTATTGGAAAAATTACACTGACCAGCCCTGAAATTTAGCTAATTTATTAAAAACTCTCTCTTTTTTCAAAATTATCAAAAACCCCCTAAGGTTATATCCATATTACAAACTTATTTGAATTTTTGAAAATACCCTTTCTCTTTTTTTGGGTGATTTACACTGACCACCCTGAGATTAGGCTAATTTACGAGAAACCCCCTGTGGTTTCAAAAATGACCAAAAATCCCCTGAAGGTTATACTAATATTAGAACTAGCACCTATTTAGATTGACTTATCAAGAATATTAATTCTTTTTTTTCCCCTCTGTAATATTGTTATCATAAAATTTTCATGTAATATATTTAGACAAAAAAATGTGATTACTTATTCAAATAAATATTCCGAATTTAATGTTATGAATTTGTACTAAATATACGTGATATGTGCTAAATTTATATTTGAGAAAAATATAATTATATGCATCGTATATATCCATTATGTAAAATGAGAAATATAAACATTGATTGAAATTAAATAATGTACTTAAAAACTTTATTTAGCTTGAGGACTCTAACTCATTTCTCTTAAAATTTACTCCATATTAGCGATAATATAACATACTTGATGTGTTGGTAGATACTTTTAATGCATTAAATTCAGAATATTTATTTGAATAAATAATCACATTTTTTTTCAAATTTATTACATGAAAATTTTATGATAATAATATTACAGAGGAAAAAAAAAATTTAATATTGTTGATAAGTCAACCTAAGTAGGTGCTAATTGTAATATTGGTATAACCTCGGGGGGTTTTTGGTAGTTTTTGAAACCACAGGGGGTTTCTTGTAAATTAACCCAATCTCAGGGTGGTCAGTATAAATCACCCAAAAAAAGAGAAGGGGTATTTTCAAAAATTCAAATAAGTTTGTAATATAGATATAACCTTAGGGGGATTTTGATAATTTTTAAAAAAATAGAAGATTTTTCGTAAATTAATCAAACCTCAGGGTAGTCAACATAATGCGCCCTTAATTATTAGTGATGATAATTAATGATTTCAAAACAAGAAAATTGATTTTTGATGGACAGGTGGGAATTATGTGACTTAGAGTCATTACCACCATACATGAGGCTCTGCTACCGAGCCCTTTTCGATGTTTATGCTGAAATGGAAGATGAGATGAAAATTTTAGGAGCAACCTATCGATATGAAATGGATTTGTGGCCTTCTAGAAATACTAGGTTTTCATGGGTAATTAAAGGAGGATTGTTTTAAACGCAATCCATGTGCTGTGACATTATTGGACGGATAAGAACTAATTAATGTCGTTGCCATGTGTCAATATTTTGTTGATTCTCGATTGTTACCTGTCACTGTTTGTGAAGTATTTTTCGGGTTAATTATACTTTGCATCTATATGAATTTATGAAAGGTAACGAATTTCCTATTTATTTATTTTCTTTTTAAATACAATTGATTTGTTAAATTTAATGAAAGTTTTGTTTATATTTTATAAAAATTCAAATTTGTCCATCTAGAGAATGCTTTCGGGTTAATTATAGTTTGCATCTATATGAATTTATGAAAGGTAACTAATTTGCTATTTATTTATTTTCTTTTTAAATACAATTGATTTGTTAAATTTAATGAAAGTTTTGTTTATATTTATAAAAATTCAAATTTGAGCATCTAGAGAATGCTAATATTCAACCCCACAAATATGAAGCCGCGTACATTAAAAAAAATTTCGGCTAAATGATTAATACCAATGTACCAAATACAAATCACTTTTCTTGAGCAAATCTAAAATGTTTGGTAGATATTGATGATGGTTGCCAAACATATGGTTGATATTTCAAGAAAGGTTACGGTTTCAAAATTTGTGCATCTGAATTTGATACATGGTCCCGCCAGTGGAGATGCATAAATACCTTCATGCAAACCTCCAAGGTTGACACACAATTAACAAAGCCTTTCCAAGTCCAAGTGATATACATAGAGAGATTAACATTTCAAATAGAGAGAGTGTGTGTGTGTGTGTGTGAGAGAGAGAGAGAGAGAGAGAGAGAGAGAGAGAGAGAGAGAGAGACATGGATATCCGTCCTTCAGCTGCTCCAATCTCCACTGACAATGTCACGTTAGAAGATATTCGTCGATCAATAACATATCATCCAAATATTTGGGGAGACTATTTTCTTACATTAGAGCATAAGGTATAGTTATAGTCCTCATCATGTACTATTTACTTAAATATTGCAGAAAATTTTAATCCAAACCTAATTTTATTGAATGCATATCATATAAATACAAACCAAAGTAGTTGTAATTACCCAGAAGTTAAAATTGTATTCTTGGTAATTGATCGATGAATTTGGTACCACTATTTATAATATATTTTGGGTTTGAGTTAACTACCCTCAACACCTCTAATTCATACTCTTGGTCATATTTAATTATAAATTACAAAATGTACTAAGAGGGTGCTTGGCTAAGCTTATTTTAAAGAGTTTATAAGCTTGTATAGCTTATAAGATGTTTTTAGAGCTTAGAAGCTTATATATCTTATTTCAACAATAAGTTCTCAAAGTATTTGGACAAAATAAGATCTTGTAGCTTATAAGTTGTAATTCTGTTTGGTAAAAATGAGAGCTTATATTTTATTTTAAATCTAATGATAATAAAAAATAATCATGTAAAATTATTTTATGTAAATTAATATTTTTTGGAGATAGTAGGAATGTTACATTGAAAAAAAAAAAGATATTTATGTTATTTTATGTTTCGATGTTAAACAATTTATAAGCTGTTTCAAAAAAAAGTTAGGGGTACCTTATTTATTATTTTTTTTTTTGGAGTTTATAAGCTCCTAACAACTTATTGTTATAGCTTATAAGTTCTTTACTTAAAAATTACCAAACAAATTTTAGCAGCTTATATTCTCTCTAACTCTCTCTAACGTATAAGCTTATAAGCTTAGCCAAACACTCTCTAACTCAACTATAAATATTAGGGGCTAACGTATGTCTTTTATCAATATTGTTACGCTTTACACTTGATGGAGGTCTATATGACTAAAGGCATAGTAATTCGGATTCTCTACTATATAATCATGCTACATCATCTATTTCATTCATCAATACACACTATGTGTATTAGTGAATTATTGAAATAAGAAAAGAGAATCTTTAAAATTTTTTAACATATAATCAGTTTTTTTCATTTTTTATCTCAATCATTCACCATTATTTTTCCCATATGCAAGTATACATACATGTACATGTATATCTATGCCTCTTTATATATATTACTAATATTGGCATACTTGATGCGTGTGCATAATTAAAAAATAATATAATTTAATGACATACTACATTTTTGGTAGAATTTATACTATCACCAGTGATGACAAGAATTAATATTTTAGTTGTTACTATTGATAATTAGTGACAAACCTAAAGTGACAATAGGGGTGTAATCGAACATTAAACGAAGCGGATATGTAGTATTCGAATTCGTATCCGATTAATTAAGTTTTTCGATATCTATATCCGAATTCGACCAATATTAAAACCTCATATCCAAATTCGAATTCGATGAATATTTTGCGAATTTGAACATATCCGAATCCGTTTAGCATTTCTAAAAATTTGACAAAATTATAGATATCCGAATATCCGATTTCGCTTACAACTATCCAAATATCCAATTGAATATTCGAATTCGTTTATCTGAATATCCGAATCTATTTATATAACTAAAAAAAATCAAATAAAATTTTTATAACTTATCTAATTGATTTTTTTGTATATATACAAATATAGTATATGCTCATTAATATAAGTAAAGTTAATATATTTACTTATATTTTTATTTCATTGTAAATATGGACATATGATCAATTAGATTCTTTCTATTTATTTTACTTATGAGAAGACATTAGAATACACACACACTACTACTACTGCTACTAATATTAATAATAATAATAATAATAATAATTTTTTTTTCTAATGTTATTTATCAGATATGGATAACGTACATGATTAAACGAATATATCTGTCGGATATACATTTGGAGCTCATTTGCAATTACCATATATGAATCCGTTTATTATTCAGATACTTGTAATCGGATACGGATAATATCTCCTTTATACAGATACGGATAATATGTTCTATAAATTGATACAAATGCAAAGAGTAAACAAATTTTATATTATCCATTTAAACCCTAAGTGACAACTTGACCACAAGTAAACATATCTCGTGATTTAAAGCTCTCGTCATTTGCATTTTATGTCTTTAACATATTGATCAGGAATTGTCAAGTAATAAAGAGCAAGAGCTTCAAAAGTTGAGAGAAGAAGTGAGGCAGGTCTTGGCCACCACACCAGACGATTCTATATGTAAGATGGAACTCATTGATGCGATCCAACGGCTCGGAGTGGGTTACCATTTCGAAGAAGAGATTGAGAAATCGTTTAAACACATACACGATACATACCTAGAAAATGTTAATGGCAAATGTGAAGACGACGAGGATCTCCATATAGTTGCTCTCCGTTTTCGTCTACTTAGAAAACAAGGTTATAACATCCCATCCGGTGAGTATTAAGGCGATTGCTACAAGAATACATCCCTTTAGTGATAAATTAATTCATTATAAATTTAGTTTTTGTGACGGACTTCATCTACAACGAGATTTGTTAGTAAATGTTTGATTGCTTCTTTAGTTTTGAACATTGAATTATGTTATTGATCCAAATAAAACATCCAACATATGCAAGATTTTTCAGAATCAACATGCTTTTTTTTTCTTGTGAAAATTAGCATGCGTCAAATTTAACATGGTCTAAATGATGAATTTAATTCCTATGGCAGAGGTGTTCAAAAAATTCGTAGACCACGAAGGAAAGTATAAGGAATCCCTGAAGAACAATGTTGGGGGGATATTAAGCTTGTACGAGGCAGCACATTTTGGTGTGCATGGAGAGCAAATTCTTGATGAAGCATTAGCGTTTTCTTCTTCTCACCTAGAGTTAATTGTCTCCAACATGAGCAATAATAATTCTCTTGCTACACAAGTCAATGAAGCCTTGAACACCCCGATTCGAAAGAGTTTGACGAGGATGGAAGCCAGAAAGTTCATGTCCATGTACGAGGAAGACGAGTCTCATTGTCAACTACTTCTGAATTTCGCAAAATCGGATTTCAACTTTGTGCAGATGATACATCAAAAAGAGATTAGTGATCTCACAAGGTTAGTCGTGAACTTTATATATATTGTTAGGAAAACAAAAAGAGAAAAATGCAATTTTAGGACCTCATATTGCCAAAATTTTACATTTAGAACTATAACTTTCCTAGTTTCAATTTTAGGACATAAATTTAAGTGTTTTTAACACATTTATGACATGATGCCTCGAATTACGCAATTTGGTCTGAAAGATGACGTCATTTGACTAAATATGACATCACACATCCCCTCAGAGTCGCCGGAGACGTCAGATTCAGTCAAATGACGTCATCTTTCAGACCAAATTGCGCAATTCGAGGCATCATGTCATAAATGTGTTAAAAACACTTAAATTCATGTCCTAAAATTGAAACTAGGAAAGTTATAGTCCTAAATGTAAAATTTTGGCAACATGATGTCCTAAAATTGCATTTTTGCCACAAAAAAAAAAAAAAGAGATCATATGCATGAGACAGAATTTAAAAGTCCCATAGTTATTAATTATAGCACCAATTAAAGAATTGACTAAAATATATGTATCAAGTTATAGAATTAGAGATGAGATTTTACCTTTTAAGATTTTAATGGATAAGATTAAACTGCATATTACATTTATATAGGTGGTGGAAGGCTTTAGACTTCAGCAATAAATTGCCGTTTGCAAGAGATAGGATGGTCGAGTGCTATTTTTGGACGCTGGGAATATACTTCGAGCCACAGTTCCAACTTGCTAGGAACATGCTATCCAAAGTCATCGTCCTGGCTTCCACCATTGATGACATATATGATGTGCATGGAACCCTGCATGACCTCCAACTTTTCACACATGCAATCCAAAGGCAACATCCAAATACTCTCTCTCTCTCTCTCACACACACACACAAACGCATAGACGCATATATGTATGTATGTATGTATGTATGTACGTACGTATGTATGTATACAAACACACACACACACAGGGTATGTGCATGTGTATATCGTAGTAAGTGCCTAGTAGTTGTAGACCAATTCCATTCTCCAAAGTCAAAAAAATAATGCTGACAATAAATGTCCATAGATATATTCTTGTTGTCTAAACACTAGCTGATTAGCTTGCGATTAATTGTGTTTGATTTAAATGTATATATATTTAATTGATGGGTAGGTGGGATATAAGTGCCTTGGAGCAGCTGCCTCCGTATATGAGAATCTGTTACAAAGCGCTTTTAGATGTTTATGCCGAAATGGAAGAATTATTGGAGAATACAGACGGACCTTACAGGGTACATTGCGCAAAAGAAGAGGTATATTATGCTTTTGCATATATAATAAGTGGCTTAATTAGTAAACGAAGATAAGCTAATTATAATCACTTGTGATGATTAATTCTGGCAGATGAAAAAACTAGTGAGGGCGTATTTTCAAGAGACTGAATGGTCGTATAGCAATCATATCCCAACAATGGAGGAATATATGAAAGTTGGAGTTCCATCTTCGGGTTATATAATGGTGGCTGCGACTTCTTTACTTGGCATGGGAAATTTAGTAGCTACGCAAGATTTTGATTGGGTCTCCAGTCAACCATTAATAGTTGAGGCATCAGCAAAGATCGCTCGACTAATGGACGACATGGCTGGATATGGGGTAACGTATATACATATAAATTCACGTAAAAAATCACCCAGATATTTAATTTTATATCATATCAAAATATATTTTATTTTTTATTTTGCACCCAAGTCGAACCTAACAAAATCTGCTAATATATATATAGGTTAATGACGATATAAGGCCTCAAAAAGTTAGAAAAACCTTCATTTTTTTCATATATTTATTAAAATTAAATGCTTGTTAATTTATATATGCAGTTTGAAGAGAAATTCTCAGCTGTGGAATGCTGCATGATTGAAAATGGTGCCTCAAAAGAGAAGGCATTTGAAGAACTTTCGAAACAGGTATCCAAAGCTTGGAAGGATATAAATCAACAATGCCTAATTTTTCCGACTGTCGTTTCAATGCGCGTCGTGAATTCAGCTGGTGTGATACATCTTCTTTACAAGGATGGAGATGGCTACACCAATTCCAAAACTAAGATCAAAGACCTTATCAAATCAGTGCTCGTCGAACCTGTTAATTAGTATATGAATATTGGTATATATATAGACCAATAAGAGACATGGATGAATAAACCTGCCGTGTTTGTCATTTCAAGTTTGTGATGCATAGATAAGTACTGTGTGATTGTGTAATAGTTAATTACACTTTTCTTTAGGGGTGTGCACAGTTGAAATATCTTATTCAAATCCAAATAATTGATATTCAACTATAATTAATTGAATATTTGAATTTGTGTATTTATAATCTATCATACTTTATTTACAGAAAATCATATATAAACGTATTCATAGATGTCATACATTTTATTAATAACATCAAAAGTTCATATATGTTCATGTATTTATTTTTTATTTCCGCGTAATTAAGTTGTAAAGATATGATATATGTCCATTAAAGAAGTTCATGTGTATTATTGAAACAATGATTTTGGCGGAGAGAATATGCCGAAATTGAAAAGTGAAGACTATTTCTCCAGTGGAATCGTTCCGCCGAAAATGGGGGCATCCACCAAAAATTCCACTTTTCTTGTATAGTTACTTTTTATTTATTTTTTAATTATATAACTTAAAATTTTAAATTATTTTTTTGATTATATGATATTATGTATTCTTATAAGTTTTCAATAAATTTTTTTATTTTATATTATTCAGATTTGAGCACATAATTAAGTTATATCTCATTTATTTGGCAATATGCTTTTGAGTGTGTCGGATCTGCTACTAATGATAGTTTAAAAATAATTAAAATATTTGAGGATATCATCTTAACAATTTTTAATGCCATTGAGTTCTTTCTTTTTTTTTTTTCTTTTTTTTTCTTTTTATCCTTTTTGGTTATGGTCATTGACTTGTTCTCGCACGTACATATTTTAAACTAAATGTCAATTACATACCGACCCCTTTGAGATTAGTTTTTGATAGTAATAATTTATACAATTCTTGCCCGTAGCTTAACTTATCAAAATTACTATGAAACAAAATAACAGTTATTATAAACTATACATATGTATAAACTTTGACTCTTGAAGCTTTTGTTTTCTTTAATCATTCGGTTCCGATTTACTAATCAATTAATCCGAATCGAATACTTTGAAGCTCCATTATAAAGACAATCTTCCCAAGTCATGATTTTTTTTTAATGTGAAATGATAATTACGCACGCACACCTATTAAGATTCAAAACCCAATCCACTTCCCACGCCTCTAAAGTCCCAAATCTCCCAACCCAGTTTCACGAACTTTAAATGGGAAACGAAAATCGTGTCACACGCAGTACTTGGCGTTAGGCGGTACTCATATGTGGACCCAACTTGTGTACAGATCATCCATCGAGTTAATTGTATTGTACTACCTTGCTTTTTGTTGATACAGAAAATTTTGTCCCGTATTAATTAAATTTAAAGTTCTGGCTATTTTGCAGTTTATTCACCGTCCATTGTAATAGATTTTTTGTGGCAAAATTTATTTTAATCCCTCACTGTTCAACTCAATAACAAAATCCACCCTCAGTTTCTAATTTTCTTCAATTTCATCCCCCAACAACTAATTCAGTGATAATTTTCAGCCATTACAACGAATTTAAGTATTTAACGAAAACAGCTCTAATCTAATAATTAATAATCCAAAAAATAAAAATCATTCTCAATCTTTAAAAGTAATTGCAACACAATCCTTCTACTCTACTAGTTCATTGATAAATTATATTAACACACACACACACACACACACACACACATATATATATATATATATTGCAAAAATATGTCTAACTATTGTATTATTATCCTATTAAAACCTATAAACCTTATGACACAATACTAAATAGAGAGATTTAGTATTTCTAATAAGGAAAAATTACTAAAGAAAAAGATTAAAATCTTCATATATTAATCTTGATGGTAAAAGACGACACATAAATTAATGTAGATAAATAAATTAATTTATAATAAAATATTAAAAAAAACTAATGCAAGAAGCTCGAGGTTGATTTCATAAAAAAGAAGGGGGCAAAAGTTAATAATTTGTCATTTTACAATAAAAAGAGGGCATAGTGATTATTTAAAATGAAAATTAATTTGAAAGATGGTTTTTAAATAGAAAAATATATTTTAGATATTCTTTAATTATGCAATTGTTAATTATTATCTATTAACATTAAATGATATTTTTTAGTTCTCGATTGTTTCAGTATTAAATATTTTTTTGAATAAACCATGTAACTATCAAGTTAAAAAGAAATAAATGATCAAAAAAATAATACATTTTAGGAATAAAAGTATCAAGTTAAAAGAGAGCCAAATGAATCAAATTCAGTCAAATTAAAATAGGGACTATGTTATAATTTATTTTCAAAATTTGAGGATAACTATGATTTTATAAGATTGGGAAGGGTATTTTAGTCAAATTCATTGAATGGCCGGAATTATTTTTGGATATTGGCTAATGGATGATAGTGAAGAAAATTTAAAAGAGAAGGACAATTTTGTGGTTGAGTTAAAAGTGGAGGATGGAAATGAATTTCACCTGTAGATTAATTTGTCATAAATAGCATTTGTATTAATGACAACTTTACCGTTGTATAGAATACAAATTTCTTAAGGATAGTGGATCGGAATTGAGTGGCTAAGATACAAACAAAATGGGCCATTATCATTTTATTTTAGTTATTTGGGGCCATATACATACATATAATAACATAATTTGGTGAAAATTCCGCCATTATATATAATGATCAATTCAAATTAGGAGGTGCTTGCGAATGATTGTGCTTTTGTGGAAGTTGAGATTGTAGAGAAGAAGTTAGAAAAATAAACATAGGTAGTGTTTGAAAAGAAAAAGTGAAAATAGTAATTGAATTTTATATGATAACTAGAAGGTGGAAAAGAACCATGAAACGTGTTTCCAATTGTGACTTATTTTTACCTTTTTTAGTTGAAATAAGAAAACAAAGCACTTTATTATCATTTTTCAACTAAAAACAGAAAAGCACAATTTTAATTTTTTTAATTATTTTCTTATTTTTATTTTAAATTATTTTATTTTTGCTTATCACTTATTCTATAAATTTATATAAAATAATTAAAAATATTTTGACAGCATATATTCTACTAAATTTTACTATTACACTAAATTTTATTATTTTTTATCATATACATGCATTGAGTGTACCAATTTTCATAATGGTTCAATTGATTGGGTTTGAACTTCGAACAACAGGACTGTCAAAATCAATTTTGATGGAGCCTTCTTTCATGGGGACCGTGTCTGGGACTGAAAGACCCGGAGACCATCGAAATGCTCGCATGTTGGGAAACGGTGCAAATGGCTCGGCGTAGGGGCTGGGATTATGCTTGGACCGAAGGGGATTGCGTCGGAGTCATTGCTCGGTTCCTGGATCAAGAAGAAGACCTCTCCATCTTGGGCAACATCACTGTTGCTATTCGGAGTTTGGGGGAGTCATTTGCCTTGATTTCTTTATCCCATGTTAAATTTTTCTGCATTCATGCTAATCACCTCAGAAATCAATAAATGTGTTTCGTCAAACATAACAAAATTCTTTGGTTAATTTTGTGATTCCATCAACTTTCGCGAAGTAATTTAATTTTGTATCAGTATAATATCGCCATCGTGCATCATCATCTATGACCCGACACCACCACCATTTTTTTGTTGAATGAAAAAAGATTTCAGATATAGCTTGTCATCCTGAACTTGTTAAGATTGCGCGAATCCCATCTCAAAAGTCCACCGCAAATACAAGAAATACAATTCGTAATTACATCCTACAATCCTACATTAATGTAGGATGAATTTTGTTAAATTTATATATATTTTTAGGGGTATTTGTAATTTTTAAAATTATATGAGTTAATTTATAATATACTATACTTCAAGGGGGTATTTATAAAACTACAAGAATACGAGTAAATTAGTGATAATATAACAAGTGATAATGAAAAAAGTTGTTACTAATTATATATATTTAATAACAATAAAATCATCTTTTCATAAAACATAGGTTGCGCAATGTCAATGGTAATAATATAGTGATAATAGAAATTTTTTTTAATGGAAGTTACAATAGAATTTTATCACAAAATCTTAACGACAATTTTTTCTGTCACCAGGTTGTCACCACATGTGTGTTACTAAAAGTTGTTACTAAAAAAACTTAATTAGTGACAAAATAGAATGAATTGTCACTTAATAAAATTATTGATGATAATTTTTATATTGTCACTTTATTTATATTTTGTTACTAATATTATTTTTTTTATAATATAATTTTTATTATATGAGCTAATTCATAATGGTGGTATACCTCAAAATATGTAGACATAATTTACCTGAAATTTTATGAAAGATGTCGATGATTTGGATGAACATAGTTGCTCGATTGGTTATACATCATGTGGAATTAAAAAATATATATATTGCAAATTGTGCGCCACACATTGAAACGCAACATGTTTCAGGTGCAGAGCATACGATCGTGAAAATTGTGCACCTGAATCTGAAAAATTGGTCCCCCAGACAATGTTAATTGTCTATTACATTATTGCAATTTAAAAATTTAGACCATTAAGTATAGCTAATCAATTATTGATAGAAGTAAAAATGTAATGATAGCCTAACTAATAAATTGATATAATACGTAAAAATTCAATTCCTGGGCTCAACAAATAAATTGATTGAATACGTAACAATTCAATATGGTCCAACTAATAAATTAATAAAATTAAAAAAAAAAATAGTAAGGCCCATTGCCTAAATAAATGTGTCCAATTTCAATGCAATCACCTTCAATTTTGCATACATTCATCTAAATTCTCAATTCTCACATCAATACATCATCTATTTACACCTCACCCACGAGTTACGTCCGCAATGGCAACGAAGTTGAAATTGAAGAAGTTTAATCGGCACCACCTCCGTTGCTAATCCACCAAAAAAAGAAGTTGTTGGTAAATCATCTTTTTAATTTTTGTTCTATACTTTTTATTATATTTAAATTTTTGCCCCTTTAATTGTAAAAAAGAACTTTAGGGACTATGGTTTTATTTGTAAATCATCTCAATTTTTGCCCCTTTTATTACTTGGAATTTTTACTAATTGGTTTGATATTTATGCAAATAATTAAAGGTGTCAGAATTATTTTAACATATTAAGAGAGCAAAATGGTCGAGCATAAAAGGATTGATCGTTTTCAGCAATGAAGATCATCAAGACAAGGCTGCGCAATAAAATGGAAGATGAATTTCTTGCAGACAACATGGTGATATACATTGAAAAAGAAATAGCTGAAAACTTTAGTTCTGATTCGATAATCGATGATTTCAAATCAATGAAAGAACGAAGAGCGGCACTCTAGATAGAAATAATTTATAATTTCTCATTACTTTGTATGATATGCTTATGATACATTTTGTATAAGTTTAAAAAAAAGATTACACTTAGTTACTTTGCCCTCCCCCCCCCCCCTCAACCAAAATTTTTATCAAGCTCCGCCACTGATTGGCATACAATCAACAAGCCTCTTGAAGTGAATAGTGAGTATCCATTGATATATATATATATATATATATAGAGAGAGAGAGAGAGAGAGAGAGAGAGAAACATATTCAAATAGATAGTGTATGTTAGATGGATATCCCATGTCCAGCTGCTCCAATCTCAACTAAGAATGTTACTTTGGAAGATATTCGTCGATCAATAATATATCATCCAAACATTTGGGGAGATTATTTCTTTACATTCAATCATACGGTATGGTCAATCTTAATAGTCCTCATCATATATTATTTACTTTGTTCTTATGAATGTTTTCTTATTACAAGAAAGTTAATATTAGAGACAAGATATAAAATTGACAACATAAAAATTGGCACAAATAATTATATTATATGACATTACTAATTAAGTTTGTTTTTTTTTTTTTTTTGTGACAACAACTTTTATATTATCACAATATTACTCAATAGTGGTAAGAATTAATGTTTTTTATTCAATCCTCTAGAAATAGGGTTGTAAACGGATATTAAACGGAACAGATATGCAGTATTCAAATCTGTATCTGATTAAATTTTAAGATATTTGTATCCGTATCCGAATTTGACGGATATTCAAAATATCATATCCAATTTCGAATTTGACGGATATTTTGTGCATTCGGATATATCCGAATCCGTTTTAGTATTTCTGAAAATTTGACAAAATTATGGATTCGAATATCCGTTTTCGCTTATAATTATCTAAATATACTTCTGAATATCCGAATCCGCTTATTTGAATAGCCGAATATATTTACATAAAAAAATCAAGTAAAAGTTATATAACTTATCTAATTGATTATATATATATATATATATATATAAGTATAGTATATGCTCATTGATATAATCAAAGTTAATATATTTACTTATATTTTTATTTCGTTGTAAATTATGGAAATATGAGTCAATTAGATTTTTTTTCTATTTAACTTATAAGAAAACATTTTTAAATATAAATACACACACACACACAACACTACTTCTATTACTACTTCTATTACTACTACTACTACTACTACTACTACTACTACTACTACTAATAATAATAATAATAATAATAATAATAATTTTTTAAATATTATTTATCGGACACGGATAACGGATATATATTAAATGAATATATTCGTCGGATACACATTCGGAGCGGATATGCAATTACCATATCCATATCCGTTTATTCGGATACGGATAATATCCGTTTTATACAAATATGGATAATATCCCTTGATGCGGTCGAGATTTGTCCCACATCGACTGAGAGTCGAGGCGCTTGAGTCCTTAAATGGGCAGAGCGTACTCTCCATGTTGCGACGCGTTTTGTAAAAACCCCCCAGTGGACGCACCCCTGGTGCATAAGACCACGCAGGAGGGACAGTATCGTACTGTGGCCAGTCGGGTGATCAAATACGTGCTCATCATATGGCGCCGTCTGTGGGGACCGAAGGTCCTCAAGCCCCTCGACTGGGGGGCTTATGATGCGGTCGAGATTTGTCCCACATCGACTGAGAGTCGAGGCGCTTGAGTCCTTAAATGGGCAGAGCGTACTCTCCATGTTGCGACGCGTTTTGTAAAAACCCCCCGTGGACGCACCCCTGGTGCATAAGACCACGCAGGAGGGACAGTGTCGTACTGTGGCCAGTCGGGTGATCAAATCCGTGCTCATCATCCCTATAAACGGATACGGATGCGAACGGTAAACGAATTTTTGGTTATCCATTTACAGCCTTAACTAGAAACATCCTATAGATGTCAGTCGTAGTGTCATACACACACTCACCCAAGGGAAAGGAGAGAGGAAAAGAGAGTTTGAACCCAATGTCTTATTGTTGCCAAGCTCAATCTCCCAACACTGAGCTACAACTTCACTGGTAATAAGAATTAATGTTTTGATTGTCGTGATTGACAATTGACACAAATTTAAGTTCGAATCTTCTGTTATATAATCGCGTTACATCTTTTGTTATACTCATTAATACACGTCATGTGTATTGGTGAGCGGTCGAGATAAGAAAAGAGAATCTTTATATTTTTTTTCCATATCATCAATTTTTCTCTTTCCTTATCTCGACTAGTCGCCAATACACGTGGCGTGTATTGATTAGTATAACAGAAGATGTAACACGATTATATAACAGAAAATAGAAACTGCACACATCTAGTAGACAATTTGGTAACAAATAAACCTATACCGCGATTACAAGCTCCCATCATCTGCATTTCATGTCTTTCACATATTGATTGACCAGGAATTGTCAAGTAATAAAGAGCAAGAGCTTCAAAAACTGAGAGAAGAAGTGAGGCAGGTCTTGGACACCACATTGGATGATTCTATCCATAAGATGGAATTCACTGATGCAAAATCCAACGGCCAGGAGTGGGTTACCATTTCGAAGAAGAGATTGAGAAATCGTTAAAACACATACACGACACATGCCTAGAAAATATTATGGCAAATGTGAAGAGAACGAGGATCTCCGTATAGTTGCTCTCCGCTTCCGTCTACTTAGACAACAAGGTTAAAACACCTCATCCGGTAATTATTATAATGCGAATTACGACAAGAATGCATTCTTTTAGTAACAAATTAATTTATTATAAAATTAATTTTTGTGACGGACATTGTCTACAATGAGATCTATTAATAAATGTTTGATTGCTTCTTCAATTTTGTTTATATTGAATTTTCTCACTAATTTATCTAAATACCTTAAATCAGTAATAAAACCTCTTTTTTCACAAATTCTCCATGAGCGAATGATGCTTTCTTATACTGGACGATTTTAAATGTGAGTTTAATTAAATTTCAAATGTGACTTTACAATATATATACATATATATATATATATATATATATTTGGTCCAAATAAAACATCCAACGTACGCAAGATTTTCCAAAATCAACATGCTTTTTTCTTTCTTGTGAAAATTAGCATGCATCAAATTTAACATGGTCTAAATGATGAATATAATTCCCATGGCAAAGGTGTTCAACAAATTCGTAGACCACGAAGGAAAGTTTAAGGAATCCCTGAAGAACAACGTTGCTGGGATGTTAAACTTGTATGAGGCAGCACATTTTGGTGTGCATAGAGAGCAAATTCTTGATGAAGCACTGGCGTTTTCTTCTCACCTAGCGTTTATTTTCTCCAACATGAGCAATAATAATTCTCTCGCTACACAAGTCAATGAAGCCTTGAACACCCCAATTCGAAAGAGTTTGACGAGGATGGAAGCCAGAAAGTTCATGTCCATGTACGAGGAAGACGAGTCTCATTGTCAACTACTTCTGAATTTCGCAAAATCGGATTTCAACTTTGTGCAGAAGATACATCAAAAAGAGATTAGTGATCTCACAAGGTTAGTCGTGAACTTTATATATATTGTTACGAAAAAAAAAAAGAGATCATATGCATGAGACTAAATTTAAAAGTCCCATAGTTATTAATTATAGCACCAATTAAAGAATTGACAAAAATATATGTATCAAGTTGTAGAATTAGAAATGAGATTACCTTTAAGATTTTAATGGATAAGAGTAAATTGCATATTACATTTATATAGGTGGTGGAAGGCTTTAGACTTCAGCAATAAATTGCCGTTTGCAAGAGATAGGATGGTCGAGTGCTGATTTCGGACACTGAGAATATACTTCGAGCCATAATTCCAACTTACTTGCTAGGAACATGCTATCTGTCCTGGCTTCTACCATTCACCATTGATGACATATATGATGTGCATGGAACCCTCCATGACCTCCAACTTTTCACACATGCAATCCAAAGGTAACATCCAAACACATAGACGCAGATATATATATGTATGTATACATGTACGTATGTATGTATATACACACACACATATATGTGTGTTGTATCGTGGTAAGTGCCTAGACATTTTAGACCAATTCCGTTCTCCAAAGTCAAAAAAATAATGCTGATCGCAGTAAATGTCCATAGATATATACTCGTCTAAACACTAGCTGATTAGCTTGTGATTAATTGTGTTTAATTTAAATGTATATAAATTTAATTGATGGGTATGTGGGATATAAGTGCCTTGGAGCAGCTGCCTATGTACATGAAAATCTGTTACAAAGCGCTTTTAGATGTTTATGCCGAAATGGAAGAATTATTGGAGAATACAGACGGACCCCACAGGGTACATTCGCGCAAAAGAAGAGGTATATTGAACTTGTACATCTATCTATCTATCTATTCTATCTCTCTTATTATAAAAGTATGGATAATTTATCAGTATTTTAGGTTTCTTCCTTTTTTTGTAAATACTAAAATAGCCTTGTATAAGTAATAGTAAATGATATTTATTCATGACCTTTTAGTAATGTAAAAATAAAGAGTTGGACTTCAAATTAAATATTAGATGAAATAAATAACATGATTACAAATAAAAATTTAAGTAGGACTCTATAGTATTAACCTTTTGTCATACAAAAAGTAAAGAAATAAAAAGCAACTGGCAATCATTTTCAATCCATCCAAACTTTAGTAAAGAAATAATTTATTAAATAGATTATTCTTTTATAACACTTTTCGATATCAATTGTAAAATGATTTCCTTTTCTAATAACTTTAAACCTGTTAGACCAATTTACTATGTCTTTCTCATTGTAATTTGTGGAGTAATTATTAAAAAGAAAAAATACAAAGTTTGTAAGCAATATAAAATTAAAAAAAAGTACAAAAAGCAACTAAACTTGTTGAGTATTATGTTATCATTTATCAAAAAATTATTGTATTAACTTGCAAGTAAATAACTGAAATTTGAAATTAATAGAGTCAAAAACTATCCACATATATCTTATGTGAATGTAAATAAAAGATGACTCATACGTAGAAATTATAATTATTTTTAACTAATTACTTCAAATTGAAAAAGGAAATATAAAAGTATATCATATTTTAGTGAATAAATAATAATGTAGAATATAAAGCTTAAAAAATATGTAGACAAAAAATCGAATATTAAAAAGTTATGAGTGGATAAATTATGTTTCACAAACTTCACATTGAGTAAGGATTCAATTAGGGAAAGAAAACAATAGAGCAAATCTCATAAAGGAAAAATACATATTCCACAAAGAGAAGTAAAAATAATAAAACCAAAAGAGGAAGAGAAGCAAAAATAATAAAACCAAAAGAGGATTAAGGATATAATGAAATCTTAAATAAAGAGATAGTTATCAAGTTTTAGAAAAAATAATAATAAAATATTCAACAAAGGATCTCACAATTTTTTCATTAATTTTATGAAAATAAGTACAAATAATCTACATAGCTTTTACCATTTATTGCATGATGAAATATTTATTCAAAACTTTGTATAGATAAATAAAAATTCAACAAACTGATAGCATGGTAGTGATTTTGTATAGGAGTTGCTATATGATGCAATGAATAGGAGAACGCAATGAAGGTGGTAGTGGAGGTTGTTATAAAAGTAGTGGTTATAATATGAGATGTTGATTTAATTAATGGCAATGGGGGAGGATATATATGACAATAACGGTGAAGACCGAAGTGAAGGTAAAAGTGAGTGAAAATAATCAAGAATTTGGAAAAGAATATAGGTATAATAATGGTGGTGTATATATATGGTAGAGTAATGTGATTAACATAAATTTCGACTTTACTCAATTAAAATTACTGGTAGTGGTAGTGGTTTTATGATGGAAAATATTGGTATAAAGAAATAAAACCATAGACCACCTAAATATGAAATGTGATATAATTAGTATATTTAATTTACTATATTCTGACCAAACAAAAAAAAAATCTCATTTTCTATATACTAGAAGTTTTACAAATATAATGATAAATAAGAATGATAGTTAAGCTATTTTACATCTATTAATTAATGAATGAATGAAACACCAATGACATGTATTACAATTAAAAATTAACTCAATCAAATTTTATTACAAGAAAGCATATGCAAACAGACTTTAGACAAATAATATAAAAGTTTATAGTTATTCAATATCATATTTAACATATGTACATGTGAAAGAAATGATTTTAAAAATTATATTAACATATTTAATTTCAATATGATTGATCTTATTTAAAGTATACACATACAAAAAAAGTTTAATTCGTATTTTTTTTGACAAATGTTTAAAATACATTTTAAACATACTTAAAATCAATAGTGAAGAAAAGAACTATTAAAAATACTTTAACAAATAAAGATGATAAGTAATTATCTTTAAGTAAATATAAATATTAAATAATTGTACGTATATGTTAATAGTAGTTTAGATGCACATCTCTTTATTTGCAAATATTTGTTTGACCACCTTTTTTTTTTTTTGCAAATATTGAAAATAATTAAAAGCTACTATCAAATATTAACAATTCTTTCTAAAAATAAATTAAGATATATATTTGATCTTGTAAAAACTTTCAAATATAATATTCTAAGCCTTAATAGATTAATCTTAATAACTTACTCATAAAAAAAAGTTACTATTAAGAAAACAATTATAAAAAATCAAAATATCTTTAAAAACTATGAATAAGATATCTAATAATAATATAGTAATAAAGTGATTAATTTCATTAGTTTTTATTCATTCATAATATTCCTTTATAAAACTAAAATATTCTCAATGTATTTATATTGTACCGCAATCAACATTTTTCAAAAAAATAAGACAGGCATTAATAGTCATGCGCAAAAGCTCGTGTTCCTTACTAGTATATAATAAGCGGTTTAATTAGTAAATGAAGATAAGCTAATTCTAATCACTTGTGATGATTAATTCTGGCAGATGAAAAAACTAGTGAGGGCGTATTTTCAAGAGACTGAATGGTTGTATAGCAATCATATCCCAACAATGGAGGAATATATGAAAGTTGGAGTTCCATCTTCGGGTTATATAATGGTGGCTGCGACTTCTTTACTTGGCATGGGAAATTTAGTAGCTACGCAAGATTTTGATTGGGTCTCCAGTCAACCATTAATAGTTGAGGCATCAGCAAAGATCGCTCGACTAATGGACGACATGGCTGGATATGGGGTAACATATATACATATAAATTCACGTAAAAAATCACCCAGATATTTAATTTTATATCATATCAAAATATTTTTATTTTTTATTTTGCACCCAAGTCGAACCTGCCAAAAGTATATATATATATATATATATATATATAAACCGTCATTTTTTGCCTATATTTATTAAAAGTAAATGCTTGTTAATTTATATATGCAGTTTGAAAAGAAATTCTCAGCTGTGGAATGCTGCATGAATGAAAATGGTGCCTCAAAAGAGAAGGCATTTCAAGAACTTTCGAAACAAGTTTCCAAAGCTTGGAAGGATATAAATCAACAATGCCTAATTTTTCCGACTGTCGTTTCAATGCGTGTCGTGAATTCAGCTGGTGTCATACATCTTCTTTACAAGGATGGAGATGGCTACACGAATTCCAAAACAAAGATCAAAGACCTCGTCAAATCAGTGCTCGTCGAACTTGTGAAAATATAGAAATGGGAGCCAAATCAGGAGCAAGTAAGAATTTTCTCAGCGATCGGTATAGCTAGAGGACCGATATACCAAGTCAATTTAGTGTTTTAATGCATAGATACTATGCCATTGTTATTTTCTCGAGTTATGTATTAAGAAAATTTCCAAACATATGAAAATAAATAATTTAATGATTTGCTCTTTTTATTTTATGTGTTGGTTTACGAAATGTATATTTTGGATAAATATAGTTGAAACAATGGGTGGCTATAGTTGGGTCGATACATGTCATCTGTTCTTCTTATTTTTATTTTAATCACAAAATTCTACTTTATTGTAGATTAATTTTTTTGACTTATTAAAATATGATAAATATAGTCCAAATAGTCAAAAGATACATAGTCGTATAAAAAATTTAAAAATATCTTATTTTATAAGATTAAAATACAAACACATAATTAAATTATATTTGATTCTTACTTTTCGCAAACATCAAAGTGTTTGCCTTCTAATATTGATTAGTAAAAATAACAATTCACACATAAATTTGCAACAATATAATTGTCCCAAGGTTGAAATTGGACTTAGGGACTCATCTTCTAGTTATGTTTATCATATTGCCCTTTAATTAGTTTAATTGTGGAGATTTAAACTTGAGTATACTATTGAAATCCTGAAATTGAATTCTCCTTTTTGCTCTCATTGCCCTCAGTTAAGCGTATGTGTGCATGACATTTCGATTGATATATATAAAATATTTCGAGTTTATTATATAAAAAATTAAAAAATAAAAAGACTGATGTTTTTCTTTTTAGTTTCTCATGTCATTGACCTTTCTTGCCTCTTTCTTGCCTCTTTCTTGTCTCTAATGTCACGCTTTCCAATATTTTTAATTCTCTTTTTCTTTAATCATATTTTTTCTTTGTACCTTAAAAAATTAATTTACTTTTCACTTATAAAAAAAATTAATAAATATAAAAAGCATACTCATATAAAAAATTTATAAATTATTTTTTAAATATTTAAACACATAATTAAATAATAATAATAATTTTTATTATTTTTTAACACGCATGTAATTTGCCCAACGGCTAGTACTAAATAAAGAACAGATCACAAGAACCGGAACAACGCGTCACGCTTCTCTTTTCAATTCCTTATTACCATATACATACACACGCCTGTATATATATATATATACACACACACAGACGCACATATACACACACAAAGCGGCCTCTATAAATCCATATATCTCATCTCATGAGACCATTAATCTAGTTCTCCATCAAACATAGAAAAATCAAATCAGATCAAATCAAAATCAAATCCAAAAAACAACAATGGGCATCGCGGAGAACGCGAAGAACTTCATCTCCGAGAAGGTGAACAACATGGCGAAGCCGGAGGCGACGATCAAAGGCGTCGATCTGAAAGGCCTCGGCTTCGACGGCATAAACTTCCTGGCCAAGGTCTCCGTCTCCAATCCCTACAAGGTCCCCATCCCGATCAGCGAGATCGCCTACAAAGTCAAGAGCGCCGGCCGGCAGGTGGCGTCGGGGACCATCCCGGACCCTGGATCGCTCAAGGCCGAGGCCGACACCATGCTCGACGTCTCCGTCAAGGTAGCCCACAGCGCCATCGTCAGCCTCGTCAGGGACATCGCCGGCGATTGGGACATCGATTACCTTATCGAATTGGCGCTGATTATTGATCTCCCGGTGATTGGGAACATCACGATTCCGTTGTCGTACGCCGGAGAGATGAAGCTGCCCACGCTTTCCGATGTGTTTAGGGGGAAATCGGTTGAGGAATCTTCGGAGAAGGGTAAAGAAAAGACGAATGCTAGTGAGGCAAAAATCGAGAAGTAATTGTTTTTGTGTGTGTGTGTGTGTGTGTGTTTTAATGATTTGGAAGATGAATTGGCCAACCCCCCATGTTGAAGAAAGGTTATGGGATCTGCAAAATAACGTTTTTATCCCTCTGCTTATTTATAATATTTGTATTGGGAGTAGCTGGCGGTTTATGTATCAATACACGGCATGTGTAATAGCAAATGATTGAGATAAGAAATTAAAGATGATTTTTAATTTAATTACATTAAATCTGTAGATCAATGGAGTGTTTTGGTTTCTAGATTTTAGTGAAGAAAACGTCAAAAAATGAACAAATGAAAAAAAAAAAAAAAAAGTAAGAGAAAAGAAAAGAAGAGTTGTGCTTCAAATGATTGTATGTTTCTTCCTGATCCGTGGTTTTTTTGTTTATTTGTTTTTTTCCCCCCTCAAAATTTGATAACCATAATAAGAAATTAAGAATGCACTCCCTTCACTTATAAAAAAACTCCATTATAAAATATAAATTTTTGAAGATTTTGATTGATACAAATCCGTAAGTAAATGTCTTGTTGTTGATTGTTGCTTTATTTCAATTTTATTTGAATTTCGTCACAAATTCATCAAAATGGTTTATATTTGTGATAGAATCTATTCCTCACAATTTCTTGTAATGATCCCAACATAGGATCCATTTAGATGAACTTTAAAAAAAGTGCTTCTTGAACGGTATTTTTTATAATAGAATTTTTTTTTTATTTCAAGTAGTTTTGCATTTGGATACAATAATTAAAAGTATTTTAAAAGATACTTTTATTTGAAACTACTACGAGGTAGCTTCTAAAAATTTAAAATTATTTTTAGTTTTTTTCTGATTTCTACTTTTTTTTAAAAAAAATAAACAAACCCATTCAAACATATTTTTTTTTTTTTTGCTTTGAAATGCTTTGTTTTTTTTAAAAAAAAAATGCTTCTTCTCTTAAAAAAACTCCATCCAAACGAGCTCATAATCTTGCTCTCAAATATTGATTTAAACGATTTTTATTGCCGGCAAGTTAGTGTAAAGAATTAATGCTGATTGTGATAATGATGAAGGGGTAAAAGTCCACGATAATCATAGAAAAAAAAAAGAGGCCCATTGTTGTGTACTAGCTTTTGCATTAATTAAAATTAAAAAAGCACGCCTAATACGACTTGTTCATTCAAGAATGAAGAAAAGGAAATGTATGATTAGGAATTTTAGTTGTTTGGTCAAACGTCAACTTTAGGAAATTTTTAAAAGCTCTGATATTACTATGATTGTGATTTCCATAACACGGTTTCTTAATTTCTTCTAAAGAGAAATTTATAATTGACTTTAAATTTAGCTTCAAAAATTTAATAAACAAGACAAGGAAGTAACAACGTGAAATAATCCTAGTTCTGGGTAAGTTGGTAAGGTGGAGGGTTTGATTCTATATAAATATGAATATTTTTCTAGTTTGATATATATTAGTTTCTTCCTATTGTATAATAATCGTATTTTCTGGTTTTGATGATAATTGACTGTAATAGTTTGCTCTTTATGCGAAATATTGATGTTATAATTGTAATAGATCTGTTTGATTGTAATAAATTGATTTAAAAAATAATAATCACATACTTAGTAATAATTATTAGATTTTTTTATCAAAAATATGCATTAATTGATAATATATATTATTTTATCAAATAGTGACTTGATTTCACAAACTTATTACTGACAAATAAATTAACAAGATTTTTAAATTTGTCACTATGGTCTTTAATAACAAATATATAGGATTTAATTTATCATTACTGATATTTAGTAATAGATAAATGGAACTAATCTAGTTAAAAAAAAAAGTATGTTTAATATATTAATTGTTGTTAGCATGTATGTATCACTTTATAAATGTCAATAAGAACCAAAAAGATGATACCGCATAGGACATGGAAATGGAAGATATACGATGAAACCCAAGGCATAGTGATTAACGCCCATTTTGCATACGTAGATTAGCGCATCTTAAAAGTCTTATCGTAAAGTTTCAGTAGGAGTTTTATACGACCATTTTGTTACAAAACTTAATATATATATATATATATATATATATATATATATATCATCAATTAATTAGTTATTTCTACCAAACAACCAAAAAAAAAAAACAATTGACTAGTTATGTTTAATTAATAATAAGATATATAGATTGAGAAATTCGGGAAATGCCCATGTGGCCACACACTAATAAGAAAATTTAAATAATGCTTCGTCACGTTTCACCTTGATAACAAATTAATTATCACTTTGCTAATCATCATCATCATTGGAATATTCTTTGGGCGTGGGACTATTCATGCATTCAAAATTCAGGATCAAAATACATATATATATATATATATATATATATATATATAAGGTTTTATAAAATATATATGAGATGTGGTTTAATCTTGACTATTGGGTGCATGAATAGACCCAAACACCAACATCATACGAAAATTTCCAATCGTCATCATGGATTTGATTATTTTTTTAATTGGTTTATAACATTTTTTACATTAAAAGAGGTACTTCTAGTGACGAAACCAAGGTGGGCTGGTGGCGGCGGCCGTATCCCTTCAATTTTTTAAAAATTTATTTTTTAGTATATATATATTTATTAGAATTTTAAATTTTCAACCCCCCACCCCACCCCCCTCCAAAATAAAATTTTGATTTAAATTTTCTCTATTCTACTTTATTTTTAGTGATTTATTTTTACCTAATCTCATTTATCATAATAATTAAATTATCTCTCTTTGTTTTTCCTCTCTTTTTCCTTGTTCTCTTCAAATTAAAATATTAAAAATTCTATTAAATTTTATTTCTTTCTTCTATCCCAATTAAAACACCAAAATCCTATTATATTTTTTCTTTTCTCACAAACCCTACAGTGTTCAACTTTTTCTTCGAAAGCAACGTACAAGAAGCTAGGTATTGAGTATTAATTTTGAAATTTATACATTTATTTTTTATTATTATTATTTATAATTGATTTTTGTATAGAGATTTGAATTTTAGGATTTTTGGTATGAATTTTGATAGTTGTTCAATATTAAACTTAATGAGTCTTAATATTAATTTGTTGGGTTATTAAACTTGAATGATTCTTACTAATTTGAAACTTCATATTTAATTGGGAGTGATTTGGGGAATGTGATAGCGGAAAAAAATTAAAGATATTTTTTGAGCTTTGAATATATTTTTTGATTATGAGAACAAAGAGAGAGAGAAAAAAATCCTATTTTAATACTGTTTGAATTTTGATTATATATCAATGTATGGATTTATATTGTTAAAAATTTCTTTGTTAAGTTTTTTTTAAAAATCAATTCATTATCCACTATATTTGTTTCTTTAGAAATAGAGAATAGCTTATTATTTTTGTCAGTATTATTTTTTATATATTATTTTGATTGTAGCACTTTTTTTTTTGCAGCACTTTTAATTGGTCATATACGCATAAATATGATAACTTTTGCTATTTTATATGTTAATATTATATATAACCCTTATCTTTATACATTTGAATACCTAATGATCTCGAAAAATTTCGACCCCCTTAATCAAATTTATGGCTCCGTCCCTGGGTACTTCATATATATATACAAAGCTTCTTCAATGATTTATTGAATCTACTAATGAGTAATAAAGTAGGTGAGAAGAAAATTAAAAATAAAAATAAATGATATTTTTATGTGAGATTTTAATATAATAAATAATCTTTATGATGAAAAGAATTGAAACTGAAGTGGATATAACATAAGTAAATAACCTCATTATCTCTTAACTTTGATGTTCCATGGGTTCATGGTAATCGTGATAATCATGGACTTTGAGTCTTTTTCTATGTTGGCCCAGTGGGCTTGTTTCTTGTAATAGCGCAATATAATATGAGATGTGTTGCGTTGGGTCTCTAAAGCATGTTAAGCACCAAATTAGTTAATCTTCATTTTACGTTTGAACCTTAAATTTGTTATAATATAGAAAAGAAATTTAAAAACCTAATTTTCTCACTTCAAAATATAAAAAATGTTACTTAGACCTTTTTTCTTGATTTTAACTATTAAAAATTTAGTTTATATTTTTATTTTTCTAATTAAAATTTGAAAAAAAAGAAAAAGTTATACATGTAAACACTATAATTCAACGTCGACAGTTTGTGAAAAATAGACAAGTTAATGAATGAGCAGGCGTGTCAATTACCACCCGATGTTCACAAATGGCAATATGACTACAGGACAGCAAAAATCATTAAAATGAGCCAGAAAAAGAAAACCCAATTCAGGCAAATATGTTAAATTAAGCAAAATTCAATTTGCCAGCAAACAGCCGAAAGGTCTTCGAGACCTCTCTCTCTCTCTCTCTCTCTATATATATATATATATGTGTGTGTGTGTGTGTGTGTGTGTAATTGTCAAAAATTAAAAATCTGGCCTACTTTGGAGGTCTCCCGCTTGCCATTAAGTTTTGGACCTACAAAAATCCATATATTCCCTGGAATATTACCCTCTACATTCCTTTCTAATGATTAACACTAACTAGGATACTACGTATTAGCTTCTCTTTCCTTTGTACGTATTTGTTTATAAGAGATTTGCTTTGACCAAAATTGCAATGTCCATACAATAATACATACAAAAGGTTATAAAATCAATTAACTGCCGAATTGCATAGACTTGTGTATTAATATCAAATTAGTGGGACAGAATCCTGTATTTTCCAAGGTGTTCGATTAAGTTTGTCCAAAAAAAGAAAAAAGATTTATGAGATAATTCTACTAAATTATGTAATCAATATAACTAAAATTAACGCAATATCTTTATTGTTTTTTTCTAAAAGAATTGAATTTTTTTTTATTTTACCCTTTTTGGGAATGGTGATTGTCAAAATACCCTCGTTTTTTAAAACTTTTAAATTCTACCCTAAACCGAACTTTGAAAGCTCGGTTTTACTGTTGTCACAGTAAGAAAGCTCGGTCTAAATTTTTTATAATATTTTATTCGAAAAAAATAAGACCGAGGTTTAAGACCTCGGCCTAAGTATTTAATTTATATATATATAATATATAATATATTAATATTATATAATATATATTAATTTATATCTAATATATATAGATATATATATATTATAAAGCCGAGCTCTAAGAGCTCGGCCAATTTGGATTTAATTTTTTTTTATTTAAGGCCGAAATCTAAGTTTTGATTTATTTTATTATTTTTTTTATTTAAGGCGGAGCTCTTAGAGCTCGGCCAAAGAAAATTATAATTTTTTTTTTTTAGTAAGACCGAGCTCTTAGAGCTCGGTCATAGAATAATTTATTTATTTATTTATTTTTCAATAGTAAGACCGAGGTCTAAGAGCTCGGTCAAAGAAAAAATAATTTTTTTAAATTAAATATATATTCTGTGAAGGTTGTTCAAAATCAAGATCAAGGCCAAAACAACAATATGAAAAATAATGTGAGATTTAGAATTGATATGTGCTCATGTGAAACTAAATAAGCCATAATTTTCAAATCACCATTCATATATATGAAATTTTAATTAAATTGAATTTAAGTGAACTAATTATTGGTAAAATAAGTACAATATTATTCATTTGATTGTAGCATTAATTAATTAATAATCTTATAAAATATATTTTAACTACATAAAAGTATAATAATTGTAAATAACGCAACTCTATCGTGCATTTTAAAAGTTGGATTTAGTTATGGAATTCATGTTTCCTATCTTTAATTATAAATCACTATAACAAAAAAAAAAAAAAAAAGAAAATTTACGATAACATAGTAAGTAACATAAAATTTTGATAGTGTTGTCTTAAAACTTTGTTGTCTTATTAGTTTTAAATTTTAAGATCGAGCGCTAAGCATAAATATATAACAAATTACTATTGGCACGTATCAATTATTAGCGTTGTTGGGCACGTTGCCTTGATCTTTCCCTGATTTGTGATTGGTTCATCTCATTATGAATGCGAGTGGTAACATCACGGCCACGTCGTTGCTCCTTTAACCTAGCGGGATTGTGAACTAATTTAAAATCAGCTTCTGGCCAATACGCCTCATCCCAAATAGGCTCGAATATACTCGTATATGTTTGCTGGTAGGAGTCTATATTATAGTACCACGCAAACATTTGTTTGGCGTCCATCGAAAATTGGGTTGCCGCGGCTAAAGCATGCGAGCATGGTATACCAAACTGTTGCCAAATTCCACAAGAGCATGTACCTTTTGTTAGCTTCACAACAAATCGACGACCAGCCCCGTGTCCTGTATCTCTAGCAAGTATTGATACCGTACGTTCATGATACACAAAATTCTCGACGACATGTGATAGTAAGGCATCTTTATAAGTATTGTAGTAGGCATATGCATGATCGGTCCAAGGTTGGTTATTTGATCGCATGCCGTTTCCTATAGTCGAACGCTGACGGAACCAATTTATGGTGCGGTTGAAGGTGAGATGGATGAACGCGACAATAGGCAGACGACGACCAGCCTTGAAGGCGCCATTAATACATTCGGACATATTTGTGGTCATTATGCCTGTCCGTTTTCCACCGTTGTATACGGCTGTCCATTTCTCCAAGTCGATACGTTCCAGGTATCTTGTTTATTCGGGTTTGGTTGCTCGTATTTGCTCCATGATCTTGTTAAAGTCAAACTCAGTTGGAGCATTTACAGCACTCCAACATAGGTCTTTGGCGAAGATATTTTTGACTTTTGCATTTAAATTCGAGCAAAGGTGCCTAAGACAGAATCGATGGCATCCAATAGGCTCTTTGAATGCAACGAGTTGTTCGATTGCTGAAGTTATGCCAACATGTCTATCTGAAATAAGGCATGCACCTTGATTTTGTCCGATTACATGTTGGACCAACATTGATAGGAACCATAACCAGCACGAGCGTGTTTCTTCATCAACTAATGCGTATGCCAGTGGCAACACATTTTGGTTTCCGTCCATTGTGCACACAATTAGTAACTTGTGTTTGTACTTTGTATACAGATGAGTTCCGTCATCGCTAATAACTTTGCGGCAGTGTCGAAAAGCATCTATACATGGCTTGAATGTCCAAAACACGTATCCTATCATTTTTGTTGTGGGGTCGTCAATATTGAGGTTAAGCCATTCTACGACAGTCCCGGGATTCCACCTTTGCAGTGCAAGTAAATAACGGGGTAGTTTTGCTATAGATGTTTCCCAGTTGCCATACAACAAGAAGCGCGCACGCATCACTTGCCAAGCCTTCTGGTAGCTTATCTTGTACCCTAAAAGGGTATGAATTTGTGCTTGTACGTCTCCAGCCTTGTATGAGTAATTTTTACGAACTTGGTTCACCATCATTCTTCCAATGACATTTCTGTCCAAGTTTGTGTGATCTCCGCCATCGTCCATTATGAGACATGTATGTGGGCCAGTGTACCTCGTTACTTGCCAGATTCCACGCTTGTCGTTTAGAACTACCCGGACTCTCCACTGGCAGCTTTGTTCTTCCCTGAACATGCAACGAACACTATATAATTTTGGCTCCGACTTAATAACTTTGAATTCTCGCCTCGCCCACTTGATAGAAAAATGCTTGATAGATTGAGTGGCATCGAGCTTATTGTTGAAAATCATTCCCACTTGAAGAATGCCCCTATCTTGGTCGTACAATGTTCCTTTTTTGCCGGTTGGTATCTTGTATGAATCTATTGGCAGCTCTTCGAACGACATGTTGAACCATGTAGTGGTTTCATACAATCGGGGTGCGCTAGTACTAGAGGGCAATAGATGTGTGGAAGTTGTTGTTTGTTGGGTGACTCTAGGACCTGTGATGACCGCAGTCACATTCATTTCCTCAACATCATTGTGGTTGATGTCACCATCAGTTGCATCCATGTCGTAGTTCGGTTCAGAATGCTCATCTTCTTGAGGACCTAGACTGTCAGCCACGACATTGTCTGTGTTTTCTCCTTCTCTTAATTCATATGTGATTTGTTGCTGTGTCGGGGTGAGATGCGAAGTGCCAACATCCCCCCTATTGTACGTCGAGGGACCTGCGTTGTCGTCGTTACAGCCGATGTTTTGATGGGTATGTTGGACATCTGGGAAGTTGAAGTTACTTAATCCCTGTGTGATTGCTGGAACTTCTTCTTGTGTTAATATGGACATGTATGAACCCCACTGCTGATCATGCTCCCACATTACGTTGGGGTTACTACCATACTGGACCACGGCCTCTGCTTCAATGAAAATTTGTAGGTTACGTAGGCCTACGCTTGATCTTGTGAAATTCCATAGGTCGGTATCATTTGTCAACTCTACCAATGCTTGCACAACGGGCTTACTTGAGATGTTGTAGTTGACAAATGCTTTCAACGTGTACGTATTACGGTTTACACCAGTAATACTGTACAACTCTTCCATCAAATTTACCAATGTTGAGTTGCGGGCTATCCACGTAAAATCCATTGGGTTTCTATCATATGTGATGATATGATTAGAATATTGTATGTTACCGCCATGATAAACAACAACACCAATCATTTCCATATCCATGTGGGGAGATTTTTGTAGTGTAGAGTATTTCGGAGTGTGAGTTATCTTTGTTGCAATGTGTGAAATTATAAATTTTTTGTGCTTGTGGGGTTTCGATTGAGCTGGTATTGTTTATATCCAAAATTTTCAGTTACTGTACATTATACATTTGAAAAAGCTAAATGGCTAAGTATGTAGGCAACATAATTTTTTATCAGGCTACTGGATACATCAATCAAACTTATCAGGCTACTGGATACATTATTCAAATTTATCAGACTACTGGGATTTTTCACATGTCTCATATATATATCAATTACTTCATACGTCTGAAAAGTTGATTAGTATGTGTGTAGGCGTGCATGCTAACATTTTTCAAAGTTTGTCATATCAGTTAATTCATAGGTCTGAAAAAGTTGATTACAACTTGTGTAGGCGTGCATGCTAAAATAAGGCTACGTACATACATTATTCAAAGTTTGTCATATCAGTTACTTCATCGGGAAAAGTTGATTACAACTTGTGTCGGCGTGCATGCTAAAAAAAGGTTACGTAGATATATTATTCAAAATTTGTCAATTGCTATTAGAATTTCAAGCTTACTATGCTAATTATTTAAACTTTACTATTCATCAATAGTAAAGCTACTATTCATATATATTTCGTTCTTTACCAAAATCTGAAAATCACAATTATTTAATTTTACTATTCATCAATAGTAAAGTTACTATTGATATTTCGTTCTTTGCCAAAATCTAAAAAGCACAATTATTTAAATTTACTATTCATCAATAGTAAAATTACTATTCATCAATAGTAAAATTACTATTTATATATATTTCGTTCTTTGCCAAAATGTTGAAAATCATAATTATTTAAATTTACTATTCATCACAATCCAAAGTTACTATTGATATATTCCATTTTTGAGATCACATAACCAACTATACTAATGCTGGCCTAAATGGCCTCCAGTACCACAGGCTCGAGGACGTCTAACTCATTGGCCTCTTCGACGGGGTTGTTCTTCTTCAGACTGATGGGATTCATATGACTTAAATTGACGATCACTAGAGCTACTCCCAGGCAGCTCATCCCCTCGAATCGACCACATACCAAAGGGTATTGGCGAAGCATTATAACTCGGACGTTGCTCAATGTTCGCATAATTTAACACTCCACTGAAATAACATGATTGGCTAGGGTCACTCGAGGTTGGCATGTTAACCAACTGAGTGTATGACATGGTGGAAAAATCTCCGAAGACACTGGTACCCACATGTGAAGGCCTGTACACATCTTGGGGAAAGCTCGAACTAGAAGGGCAAAATTGTATTTCGGGTGCAATTGAATGCCCTGGTTCGGCACCATGCACGGTAGAAGGCCCGGCTTCATCGTGTTGAACAGTAGAATCTCCACCCTGGATTGTCGTACGACGTCGTCCTTCGACACGCCTTGGATATGGATCACTCGTTGCACCTACGAATGGAGGTGCGTCGTACGATTGACCAGTTATTCCAATATGTGTTCTGGCCACGTTCTCCAACATCCTTGCGTGATTTGCAATGTGAGAAACATTGTGTCGCATAGCCTCCACTTGAATATACTCCGCACTTTCCAACTGTCATTATGTTGGACAAAATATTTTACACTTAATATTTTCCATGATAAGAAATTCAAATTTTATTCGTGTAATATTTAAAAAGATACTAACCACGATACGCCATGCTGCCGGATTAGAAGGTTGATAACCCCTTCCTAGTTCATACCCTTGTGGTGGACTGATTTGCCGAATAGTATGCCTCATATACCACGCAAAGTAACCGTCCTCCACATGGGATACCCTCGAAGAGATTGGAGCACTGTTAACAATGAACTCCTTGATGTTATTCCACATCCGTGTGTAACTAGCGTATGCTAATCCCCAATCCTTTGTTGAATTATGACCCCGCCTATCTACTCTTGGCAAAGTTCTCTCTGCCATAGTAATGTTGGGAGGAATGTGTTGTCTCATCCCGAACTGTCTCAAAACACGTTCAACATGATGAAACTCAATGATCGCATAATTCAACAGCGGTACTGAAGCATACCAGTACTCCTCCCATCTATCATCCGGTAGTCCAGCAATCTCGGGGGCATTAGGATCATACGGACACCATTTGAACTGAAAATGATTCTCAAAACTCAATTGTTTCATACTTGGTCAAATATAAAAAAAAAAAATTGCTTTAGATTGATAAATAATAGTGTCATACCTCTTTGTCACACATCCTGTTAAACAATTCTCTAACGACAGGTAACGAATGTCTAACCGTATCTGTATATCTATAGTAATTACTCCATCGGGCACCAAATAGGACTGTGGTTCTTTCAGCGTTATAACGATCCAAATCTTGCCCTATTAGCAACCTCCGAAATACGGGCACTGGTGTTATTGTTGTGATACGAGACCATGTCCAAATCTACAATACAAAAAATAAACCAACTCATAATAGTTTTCTCTCTTAATAAGCATTAATATGATAAACACTCTATATATTTAATACCTGAACTAATTAATTGAATCGAGCCACATATCGAGTTTGCCTCCCTCCTTGAAGCAACAGCCAGCTCCCGATATAGAAACGCCAATACAGCTGAACCCCAGCTAAAAGACCGGGTACGTTGGACATCATCCATATGAAGTAAATAATGCAACCCGAAAATTTTTTTGCTTTTCTCGGGCATCATTACGCTTGAGATGAGTCCCAACACCACACATCTGGGTGTACTGCAACATAGCCTCTGCTGATGAAGAATCACTAATTCGGTGGTTTCGGAGGTGATTTAGAATCGCTTTTACAACAATACGTGATGACATAAGATCCGTGTCATTCAGAACAAATCCTAATAATTCACCACATTTTCAACCCAATTTGTTCCCCCCTGTACATGACCCAACAAAGGACTCCCCCTGATGGGCAATGCCCATAGAATTGCAATGTCCTCTAATGTCACAGTTGCTTCGCCAATCGAAAAGTGAAACGTATTTGTTTCCGGCCGCCACCTCTCTACCAATGCAGTGATAAGTGCATGGTCTATCTCGATACGACCACACGTGAGCACTCCATAAAATCCCATCTCATAAAGTATTTGTATCACATTAACATTCAATGGCTGCTCTTCGATAATTTTCCAAAAATTCATATATATTGCCCTAATATGCAATGGCCCAGGCTCTTCGCCTTCTGCTATTAATTCGGACCTATGACTGTCTTGTGCGTATAGCACATCCAAACTCTCAGGACCACACAAATGACGATGAATCGACATATCTCTTGAGTAAATAAATTTTTTTTGTAAATGATAGATTTGTGAACGAAAATTTTTAATATTGAGAGAGCGAAAGTGAAGAAAAAGTTTGTAAGTTCAAAATTTGTGTTGAAATACCTTGCTTATATAGGAAATGAAAAACAATTTTTGAAAAATAAAAAATTCTAAAACATTGACCGAGCAGAGCTCGGTCTTACTATTGACAAAACATTCATTTTCTTAGTCTTACTATTCATTTTCTTGGTCTTACTATTGTTACTATTGAAAAAAACTATTGTTACTATTGAAAAAAAAAATTCTTTGACCGAGCTCTTAGAGCTCATTTTCTTGATCTTACTATTCATTTTCTTGATCTTACTATTGTTACTATTGAAAAAAAAATTTCTTTGACCGAGCTCTTAGAGCTCGATCTTACTATTTATTAAAAAAAAATTCTAAAATCTTTGACCGAGCTCTAAGAGCTCGGTCTTACTATTTTAAAAAAAAAATTCAATTTCTTTGACTGAGCTCTAAGAGCTCAGTCTTATAATTTAAAAAAAAATATATTGGTATATTTATTGCACAGTTAGACCGAGCTTTCAAAGCTCGGTTTAGGGTAGAATTTAAAGATTTTAAAAAACGAAGGTATTTTGACAATCACGGTTTCCAAAAAGGGTAAAAAAAAAATTTTCTAGAAGAATTTAGGTTGTGTTTGGATTGATGAATTTAATTCTAAAGATTTCAACTTTTAAATAACAAATTTATTGAACTTGTTTTGGTAATATAAAGTGCAATGATAATTTAGATTGTTTAACTCTCATTTTGAGCAACTTTTTGAGTTAAGTTATTGTGAAGGATTCTAATGATACTCAAATCTATTGTCTAATTAATACGAAAGTACAATTCTACAAAATATTAATTCATATTTTTAGAAGGTGGAGTCCTCACAAAACAAGAAATGTTGGACCTTATAAACTTGTTAAATCCTTAAAAAAAATTTTGAGGTGGGATAAGAATTTAAAATCCATTGAATTAATTTGAAGTTATTTGAAAACCTTCACTCAAGGCTCAAATCCTTCCTTCAAATGCCTAAATTCCTAAATCTTTTATTTTTTAATCTATCCTTATGTTCTACCTATTTGATTTATGATACACACACACACATATATATATATATAACATTTATATTCTATTTTATTCACTTATTATATATTCAAATAATAAAATATAATATGAAGGTAAAAAATAGAACAAAAAAAATTAATCCGTCGAATACCCAAAATACACCTTTTTAACTTTTTTATTTTTATTTTTTAAATAACCTTTTTAACTTAGATAGACCTCTATTTAAATATAACCAACTCGCCAAAAGTTGTTATCTTTCTCAATAAATACAAAGTCCAATCTGAATCTCAATCCCTTCCCCACTAAAAAGACCTCACTTGTTTTCTTCTTCCCATCCCTTGTGAAAATTTACAATATCTTTCAAAAGCAAAAACAAAAAAAAAAATACATGTCAAAAAACTCTCACCCCGAATCTCCGGTTTCCGCCGAACCGGACCTCCGATCGCCGCTGCTCGAACAGCCGCCACCGACGAAGGAGAAACTATGCATCGACGACATGCTTCAAAAGTACTGCGGCGAGTTCGGGTGGTGGCAGCTGAGGCACTTTGTCCTAACAAGCCTGGCGTGGGCGCTCGAGGCCTTCCACACCATGGTCGTCATCTTCGCCGACCGCGAGCCGGCGTGGCGGTGCAAGGACGGAGCCGCCGGGTGCTCGGCGGCGGCGAAGAGCGTGTGTGAGGTTGAACCGGGATCGTGGGAGTGGGTGGGCGGCCCGGCGAGCTCTACGGTGGCGGAGTTCGGGCTGATTTGCTCGGCGAAATACAAGGTTGGGCTTGTCCAGGCCTTGTTTTTCGGCGGCTGCATGATAGGTCAGTTTTGCCCCCCGAATTTATCGACGATAATGTTGGGATTGTGTTTCTTTTTTTTTTTTTTTTTTTTGGTTTGATTGATGGTTGTCGGGTTTGAAACGTGTCTGTTTGAGCAGACCTCTGATCAATCCAGAATCACCACCCATAAATGATTTTAGATTTGATTGATAAAATTAATTTAACTCGAAATGGAATCACAAAAGTCGGGAATAAACATTGATTTTTTTTTTTTAACCTATCAAAAAAAAAAAATCGAATCTTTTTAATATATTAAATATATTTTTATGATGCTAGGAACAAAATTTTAAATTTTAATTAAAATACATGTAGAGTATTAATTGATGTAGGGTTAGAGGCAATTGACCCTTTCAATCCCCGTTTGCTCTGAGTAAATTTAATCTTTTATATGATAGATGATAAATTTTAACCAAGCATATATAGTAATATTATAATGTTTATCAAATGATTACTTTGAAATTGATAAATTCTGTTTCGGAGAAATCTTTTTGTACTTTAAAATGTAAATCATCTATTTTTCATTGTCTATATGCATGAGATGATAAATACAAATGTATTTATATATGATATATATAATATAATATTTCAAATCAAGGATGAAATGGACTCTTGTCCTCCACTTGTTTGTGTTTTTTTCTATATGGAAGTCAATTTTGTGTTACAGCATTCGAAAATGGACTACTTTGATGAGATAATTTTAGCCCAAAAAGTTGAAAGTCACGCTTATTATAATTATTAAATTAAATTTAGATTTTTTTTTTCGTTTATCAGTCATCTATTGCTGACCATATTTAATTTTTTGGTAAATAAATATTGACCCTATTAACCTGTTTAGATTTGATAGTATTTGATAAACTAGACAGTGTCACATCGGGTGGGTAAGTCAGAGTTGGACTAATTAAGTGTTTTATATAACCTCTCTTTTAGTAGTAACAATTTAATTTAATCATTTAACCCAATCTGCAGCTTCTTTTCAGTCTATAATCATTAGACCCAAATTCTCGTTTGCTTTATCACGTTTTTTCTCCCAAAAAAAACAAGCATTATCTTTCCAATTACTGGGCCCAGGTTCCTGTTACTTTCACGTTTTCGTTCTTTTTAGAGACCTTTTTTTGTTTAGCGCTTTAACTTCTTCCACGTGTTTTTGCTCTTTCCACGCTACTGATCCTCACTGGACCAACAACAAATGGCCTAGGTTATGGATGAAGTCTCGATTTCTGATCTACTAATCGATTAAATCAAATTCGAATATCGTATAATTTTAATATGAGAGTAGTTTTCTCAATTCAACTGTTTTATTATAATTTTAAAATTTAAAATTTTTAACATTATTTGAAAAATTTAGCATTTAATCTTATTAAATTAATTGATAGTTTTGACTTTCAAAAAGTGGAAACTGTAGGAAAAAAAATTTGATTTGATTTCTTACGGGGACCATGGCCCTAGTTATGTTTCTTTTCTCCTTTTTTTTTGGTTGTGCTGTCCTGTAGAAACACGATATTAATTGGTACTTCGATGCTTTTTTAATTAACCTGATAAAAATATCGCGATATATATTGCTGTTCATGTAAGATCCATTACATCTTGCACGTAAAATATCACAATATTAATTTGGAGAACATGAATATTAAACAAGAAAACACGATCAAGAAGTATACAATAACTCTTAAATTTGGCTAAGAACCTTGACATTTACCCATATATGGTCTTATATTTTACAGGTGCTGGTGTGTTTGGGCACCTCTCAGACTCCAAACTCGGAAGAAAAGGCTCTCTATTAGCAGTGTGCATCTTGAATGCCATATTTGGTTGCCTAACAGCACTCTCTCCAGACTATTTCACCTACGCCCTCTTCCGCCTCCTCACCGGCTTCAGCACTGGCGGAGTCGGCCTCTGCGCTTTCGTCCTCGCCACTGAGCCCGTGGGCCCGAAAAAGCGTGGCATTGCCGGGATGTCCACATTCTACTTCTTCTCCGGTGGGATCGCTGCGCTTGCCGGTATAGCCTACTTTTTCCGGTCCTGGAGACCCCTCTACATAGCCACTTCCATCCCCTCCGTCCTCTTCCTAGTCATCATACTTCCCTTCATCTCCGAATCCCCCCGATGGTGCCTCATCAGAGGCAAAACAGGCCAGGCCATGAAAATCATGCATGCCATCGCGAAAGCCAATGGCAGAAGTATCCCCAGTGGGGTCGGTCTTGCCCTTGATGAAGAGGCGAAGGACGACGTGGATCATTCTAAAGAAGAAAGTGAATCTAAAGAAGCTGTAACGGGATCATTAGTGGATGTGCTACGTTGTCCTCTGACACGTATCCGTTTGATTCTAGCTGTCGCCATCAACTTCTTCTGCTCTATTGTGTACTATGGCTTGAGTTTGAATGTTGTGAACCTCGGGACAAATCTCTACCTCAATGTATTCCTCAACGCGGTAGCTGAGATGCCGGCATTTTTGCTGACGGCACTCATGTTGGACCAGTTTGGAAGGAAGCCATTGACCATCGGGACGCAGTGGTTTAGTGGGGCTTTCTGTGTTGTTGGAGGGCTGTTGAAGGGGTACGGTACGTGGAAGACTATAAGGATGGCTTGTGGTATCTTGGGGATATTCGGAATGGCCGGAACTTATAATTTGTTGTTTATCTATACGATAGAGCTGTTTCCTACAGTTGTTAGGAATGCCGCATTGGGGAGCGCGACTCAAGCGGCTCAAATGGGAGCGATTCTTTCGCCCTTGATTGTGGTTTTGGGAGAACAGATTCCATTTCTGGTGTTTGGGGTTTCCGGGATTGTTGGAGGGGCTCTGGCATTGTTCTTACCGGAGACGCTTAACCGGCCTTTGTACGACACGATGGCCGGGTTGGAGGAAGGAGAAGGCAAGGGGGAAGACGCCTAATTCAAGCGCTTCAAAAAACACCTGTTCTCTTTTCCCTTTTTTTTTTTTTTTTTTTTTTCCTTTTTTAAGATTTATAGTACGTGTTCATATGTGTGAGGTTAATGCGGACAGAAGGGCTTGTGTTGTGGGTTTGCAGAACAAAATATAGGTTGAGTGAGAAAATGAGTTAGAAAAATTGAAGTGTCGAGAGTAGTTTTGAGTGTTATCCATTTGTTTGTGATTTTGAGAGGTGGTCGTGTTTATTATAATGTATATGGCCCTGACCAAAAGCTGATAGTTCCAGGATTTTTGATTCTGTTCGTGATTCACTGGTCTCTCTTGCATTATACAGGGTGTCTGCGGCATGTTTTGAGTAGCAGGATATTTCCAATATATATATTGGTAAGAATTAAGTTCAATTCATGAATACAGCAACGTGCAATTATGCAGGCACCCAAAAAATCTCAAAACTAATCCTCACAGTAGTGTGCTATAATTGACTCAGACTACTAATACAGGACTTGCACTCTTTAAAATTAATACTATATTTCATAATTGAATAGTTGTTTTCATAAATGAATAACATATTACAGTAGCGTGAACATATCTGGAAGTTAAATCTCACTGCTTGTTCACAGAGGGAAAAGGAAGTCTTGGTCTTGCATACTTCACAAAAATAACCCAACCATCCAAAAACTGCAAAATCAAACGAGCAATAGAGCGTTAACCGCGTAACCACTCCCCAAAACAATAAAGGGTAAAGCAAATAGCATTGACGCGATCAAATCGAGCATACGCATAAGGAGCAAATGGGAGGTGGAATAGTAGAGATTAACGATCAAGATCATCAAATACAGGCCACCTACTTCGTAGATCGACTCACTGAAACATATTATCAATATATGAAAGGGATGACCTAGTAATGCATTATTAACAAATTAAGAATGGTGAAGAATCTTTAAACAAATTAATCAGAAGATTTGCCTTCTATCACATTTCAAGCATTTGCATAGGTACGTGTATGTGAAACTTTAGAATGGCCGTGTACAGAAAGGCAAGGAATGGCCCAGTTAGACATAATGCAGAGAGAGAGAGAGAGAGATGCCGTGAAACCGCTGCCGTGTCTTGTCCTTTACTGTTTCCCTAATCTTTCCATAAAATCCAGAGCAAGCCCATCCAGCTCACCTCAGGTACTATGTAGCAAATATAATTGATTCTTGAAAAGCACTTAATTTTTCCTAAATATTATAGCTACCTGGCCATCCATGCCCTTGATCCCTGAAGCAGCTTCATCTATTGTTGGATATATTACAAAACCAAAACCCTTGGAGTAGCCGGATACATGATCAGCTGCAAATGTTGGGAAAAGAATAACAATTCGCTAGTCCAAGCATCAAAATATACAACTCCAACTTTTAAACAAAGAGAAACAGAACATACCATGGACTACCTCGCCGAATTTAGCGAAGGCGTCGCGGAGCCCTTCTGAGGTTGTACGTTATACAAGACCAAATTGCAAAGAGCTCAGGCACACGGGAAACACCGCAAAAGCAAATACAAAACTACCATGCAAGATGACCAAAAATTAATAAAAATATAGACACACACTAAATTAGGTTTCGGCAATAAGGGAAACAAAACACATACCGGAGACGAAGAGATTGGCGGAGGAGGCTTCTCAACTTTAGCCTGAGCTTGACTGAACGGGAAGCTCGAAAACGATGAATAGAGAGCCCTAAGTGCCCGCTGTGCTGTGGCGGTCGCCGCCTTCGTGGTGGTGGCCGCCACTCTGATCGCCATTTTCAGGTGTTTATTATTTGCGTTTTGTGAAAAATGGGCTACCGCAAAAACGTGGGCTTTCGTTAACCTAGAATGCATTCATCTCCAATTCTGAGCGCATGATTTGGGGTTATGAATTTATGATCCATCCTCCTCTTTTTGTTTTCCTTTTAATAAAGCCATTTTAAAGTCGGACTGCGGGAGTACAATTATCACACGCAATATATAACAACAGTCATTCGTTTTTCCGTTTTGTTGACATAAAATACCCGGGCATTACACCGAGCAAACAATAAAACCAAACAACCGAGCAGAAGCTGCCAAGGCGGCCAGTACTCATGTTAGTTAGTTGTTAAGTTATTTAAACAGTGGCGCCTATATTCTCCTTTCCATTGTTCGAATTTTGTGAGCACTAAGAAAAGCTCAACTTCAACAATCACAATTGATGATCAAGTCCCTATTAAGTATTCAGAGAGCTCAAACTAAACATTAAGACACTGATGAATAAAACTTTCAATTGCATCAAGTTTAGACGGTAAGAGCTGATGGTCTCTAAATGAATCGAAACACACACAAACACTAAAACAGAACTCAATAATATCCAGAATCCAAACAAAATCTAGTATATAAACCTCACCATCACAATGTCTCAGTTGATTCAAAATCTGGTTCGGATCAAATTGAAAAAAAGAAGGTAACAAAATTAAACACTTCATCACTTAACAAGACTATTATTCTAAGCACCCTTATCGGCTTTAGCAGCTGTAGCAGCAGCTTGACCACGGAGACGACCGGTCCTCCTGGCAGCAATAAGACCAACCTTTTGTCCAGGTGGTGCATCACGGCGGACGGTACTGGCGTGACCAATGTGTTGATGGTTACCACCACCATGAGGATGCTCAACAGGATTCATAGCAACACCACGAACCTTGGGCCAGCAGTTTCTCTTCACTCTGAACTTGTGGTAAGCGTTACCAGCCTTCAAGAGTGGCTTCTCGGTTCTTCCACCACCAGCAACCTGGCCAACCATGGCACGGCAACCACTGGGGACAATTTTCTTGGCTCCTGATGGGAGCTTAATCCTGCAACAAACAAAAAAGTTATCAGAACGCCAAATGATGAAGGTTCACATAACCGTAGATAACATAGCAACATACTAAACCAGTTCCTTTGGTGTAAAAATTGAAAACAAGAAACAGTAAGTATGTAGATTAGTCAGAAATTTGATCTAACTTAGGTTTTATCGTAAGCCACGATCCTTTGACTTTTGTTATAATAAGCGAGCAAAAGAGATTGTGCATCCCAATTTCAGATCCCTAATTCAACCAAATGTCAGAAATGAAATGTCTGAAACTCTTCCACGTTGAGAAACAACAACCTTCTTCTCAGACAGTTATGTCCTCAACAATGAGCTAACACAAATCAACTACAGTCATGACTAAGCAGAAATTCACCTAATGACACCATAAATAATGGCAGAAATACAAAGTGATTATCAGCAAACTGATAACTTGTCATAAGCTAATCCACATATGAGTGAGTAGAAATTAGGGCCCAAGGATCAAGAAATTGAAACCGTCGCAAATCGAAACATTTTCATATCATACAAAGCCCAGTTTCATAAACCACAGCACGATTGATACAAGTCAAGCGACAAAAGATTCTAAACACAGCAAACCATGCTCAAACGAATCTAAACTCCGAGATAAAGGGCACAAAGACTTCCACAGAAGCTACGTAATATTGTACTGTAACTTAATGCTTGTAAATCATGAACCAGCTAAACTCTAAAACTTAAAACCGGCGATGAAACTACAGAGCTATATGTAAAGTATAACAGAAACATCAATTTTTTCTAATAAACAATTAAAATTTAGCCTAGTCTTTCGTTACAAACATGAAAGACATAATTATCAATTTATAGAGCGTAATAAAACCAAATCGAAGCAATTTACAAAAATATACCTAGTAGTGCCATTGTCGGGGTTGTGGGAAATGACAATAGCATAGTCCCCAGAAGCCCTAGCAAAAACACCACGGTCACCAACATGATGCTCGACGTTGCAAACGACGGCACCCTCCGGAATAGATCTGAGGGGCAAGACGTTGCCGACAACGAGGTTGGCCTTCTTGCCGCAGTAGACGAACTGTCCGGTGTACATGCCCTCGGCGGCGACGAAAAGCTCCTTCTGGTGCTGGTAGCGGAAGGGGTGGCGGAAGGTGACGCGTGCAAGAGGCGCGCCGCGGCCGGGGTCGTGGATAACCTCAGTGACGACACCCTTGAGGTAGCCATTGCGCTCGCCGAAGTCGAGGGAGCGGAACCGGGCCGGGCCCTTGCGGTGGTGGGTGTGGGACTTGAAAACGGAGCCTGCTCCCTTACGCTGTGCCCTGATCACACGACCCATTTCGCCGGAGAACTGTGTGTTTTGTGAGACCAAGTGGTTATGGGGGACGGCCAGAGCGAGAGAAATGGAGGAGATATATATAGTAGGGTTTCAGAGACTAGGTTGCTCTGGGGCCGGTTTTACAAATGGGCCCAAAAGAAGCCCGGGGAAAAAGTGTTTGGAAAAGCCCAAACACTATAGATTCGACTTGGTTGTTAACTATAGATTAAATCAAAATAACTAAAAACTAAAATTCGATTCCCATCAATAAATAAAATTAAATTCGATAAAATATATCAATATCAAATGAGAATTGGAAACAAGGTTTTGATAAAAAATAAAAAATAAAAAAACTAGACACGATTAACGGTAAATAATAATGAAAAGTTTAAAATCAAATATTAATTAATAATTTTGTATAAAAAAATTAAAAGATAGTAGAAGAATATCGAATATTAAAAATAAAATAAAAGTGCATTATTATTATGCAACAATATATACTCCATTATATATAAAAGAAATATTTATATTTATCAGATATAAAAATACTAAATAATAGTAATTTTTGGATCCGAATTTTTAAAGGGTCGGATCACTTAATTTTATGTTTGATTCACTTAATTTTAATACCGAACATTTTAATTAAATATAACCCATCGAAATATTTTTAATCGATTAATAAATTTAAAATTTGGTTAATATTGAATTAAAATCTACCTCAATGACAATTGTGTCTGAAGATATACTAAATTAAAATATTGGCTTAGCGCAAAATTCATATTTCTCCAAATACATAGATGGGCCTAGCCCGAGATGTTGTATGTTTGCGAGCCCACATTATGCCGTCTAATTAATGTGTGCTCAAATAGGCCCATAAGTCCATATACACAGGCCCAAAAATGACAATATTATTATTTTGAATATCATGCGTCCCATTACCCCGCTTGGTGGCGGGGTTTGATTATATTTTGATAATAGAACTATTAGTAAGAGTTTATGTTATTTTGCAGAAAACGAAAATTTCTCCAAATTACAAAACTTATATAGGAATTTATTTTCGTTACTCGATTATATTCTTACTCTAAGTGTCTGTAAACATGTAACCCAGGAAATGAGGCCCACCGATGAAAGTAGCGTGATGGCTCATTTGGAATCTTGAATAAAAAGTTCACTGACCCTCCGTTTGGTTATTTAAGAAAACAAAAAGGAAAAAAAAATTATACGCTTCAAATGATTGTGCTATTTACTTTCATTTTTTATCTTTTTTTATTTTCTTTCTACTTTTTTCTCATCAAAATTCTTGACATAGGTTGAGGTTTGTTGTAAATAAAGGTTAACATGCCTATTCTAACAATTAGGGGGATAAGATAAAAGTCTTTTACCTATATAGACTATAGGCCTGTCCCCATGGTCTCGGCAACTTATAACTACCCATCCTATTTAGCTCTTAGGAAGGAAGCCGATAAATAGGAGAGCTGAATACGCCTTTTAGCACTATAAAAGGTAGCTGACCTCAAATGTGAATGTAATCAACATTCTTACTTTATACATTCTCACACCCGACTCCTCACGCCTCTCTACAATTTATTTATGAATTTCATTATCTTTTATTGTTTTTTTTTTATCACTCACGACCGAATACTATTTAATTCAATGATGGATTAACATATGCTTTGCAGGCTTTCACCTTTAAGTTGTTAATCTTCACATAAAGCGTTCCAATTCGGTCCCCAACATTACAAATTTGAGATACTCGAAAGAATTGCAAACATCATAAATAGAGAAACAGTTAAAAATCTTAAAATTAAGTTTGGTGTCCTTATTTTCTTAACGAAACTTCTCAATTTTGAGCTCGACAGACACCTCATATTGAGTATTTGCTACTCCTGAGATTGAGTCTGAGTACAAATATAATTGAACTACGATAAGTTTCAAAATGAGCAAGAGTTTTTTATTTTTAATTTAAACATCATCTCAAATTTAAAAATATCTTTAATTTTTATTGGCTTTAGCTTTACTCGTGTAGTTATAGTTAGAAACAGACAACTATTTACAAGAAAATTATGTATTTGGGAATATATTCGCAACTATAAAACTATTCTTCTTGGCATCCTTTAGTATTTATTATTATTATTTTTTGGAACAAAACTCTTGTCTTTGAAATATGAAGTCTTTCCGTTTTCAACATGTTTAATCAAAACATAACTTGCCTAATTAATTTCAATCTCCTTAAACCCACGTTTCTCTATACATTAGAAGACAAAATAAAGTAAACATTGAACAATTTGCAATTTGTAATTTGTTATAAAACAATGCTGATTAAGCACTCAATTAACTAATAAATCCGTTTTCGACCTTATCTTCTATCCTAATTATGCATCTCTGCAGGTTCATGAATTCACAACTTATACCTTATCTCAATAGTTATTTTTCATTAATTAATCATTAATTATTATATTATTATCCTCCAAGTAAACCTGCCAAATTCAGATAAGTACCAATTTTTGGAGCTCATCTTAGAGTAAATTAAAAACTAGCTAGTTATATGTTATTATTCAAGCTCGACTTGTAATTTTTGCTGGTAGAACTTTATTTAAAATTTGGGGGGAGAACCAAAAAGAAAATAATAAAATCAAAAAAGATTAATTCCTAAGTGTCCCTAGGTTTTTGGTTTAATGGACATATATTCTGCCCTCAAAAGCGTGAAGAATTATCACCAGGAGTCTGAATTAATCCTAGCAATATGTGTATTATAAATATATATATTTATATATTAATCACTAATATCGGCCCAAAATAATATATCAATGAGGCAAACAAGTTCGAGAGATTTATATTAGTTGTTTCCTTTTTTTTAAGAAAAAAATGCTTTAGATTTATATGTACATATTTGTGTTTAGGGATATAGTTAGAAATTTTTATTCGAAATGACGAGATCAAATTTTTACAAAATATTAAATATAATTTTATTATTTGGAGGGGATAAAATTTAAAAAAAATTCAAAAAAAAATACATATAAAACTTAATTCAATATAAATTCGGAGCGGGAGGGGCCGAGGGGGGCCTACTCCCTTCTAACTCCACGCCTTTTTGTGTTGGGTAATTAATGATGCAGCACATTTATCACTATTACATGGCCCATGTAAAACGTGTTAATTATTTAATTCACTTGTCTGATGGCTAATAATGGATTCTAATATAAATAATTACGGGAGCGGCAAAAAATTACATTTTTTGTCTCTAAGGATGTTGCAAAAAGGTACCAAATTTCCTAAAAATCAAACTTTACTCCAATTGTTTAAATTTTATTGCACTTTCAACACACTCTTTACTTTTTTGGTGGAAGTGACTATGTGCGAAGATTATGATCTTTTGGAGGGAAATATGTCTGACTCACCCTTTATAAATTTATATGTTTTATCGTTTCATTATTACTGGGTCAATTGGTTAATATATTAACATATGTAAATTTAAATAAATAAAAAAACCAACTAAATAAAATATGATGGTGTAGAATTTTGGTTGGACAAAGATCTAGGGGTCTTCCTCCATATGTGTCGGTGGTCCTCCTATAAAAAGTTTAATGAAGACGCGCGAGATAAATCAATTTTGACGCGACGTAAACACTACTCAAGTCAGTTTTGGGGTATTTTTAGATGGAAGAAAAAGATGAACATGTAGGATAAAGTGAAGTTAGGGTTGCATATCTTACCATCTAACTTGAAGAAGGGGTGCATATATGTCACGCTCTATGGTCCACATATCAAAAAGGGAGGAACGCACGTTATACTAGTCCAATTTTATTCCGGCATAGACTCTTCGACGCTCAAGTTAGCGATGGGATATTCGGATAAGATGATCAATAGTAAAATATTATTCTCGCATGCAATGTCAAGAATAAGTGTGTATGATTACCTCTTGGGGGAGTGTATGATTACCTCTTGGGGGAGAGCCTTTTGCTCTTTATATGAGAGGAGTCCCCTAATGTGGCGTGGTTGATGGGGGTTGGTCAGCCCTCCTAATACATTCGGTACAAGTTGACATGTTTTTTGTCACTTTTTGAACTCCCAAATAGCAGCTGACCTTGCCTTTCATTAATGGAGGGTTAAATTCACATTTAATATATATCTTGAGCATTTATGACTAAGGATTGTATTTATAAATTAGCATTTAATGCACTAGAGATGGATGGGACGGACCCATGTGCAATAGAGGCGTGTTAGATGGCGGTAGGTATAGGGCTTGTCAGCCGTGCCAGTTGGGTTTTGCCCGTTGGCCGTGGAATTTAGCAAAGGCTAGGCATAGGACTCGTGCCCTCAATACAACTATGTGCGACGACACTTAACGCCTTAAAGCCCCCTGTTCCCTCGCTCCGCATGCCCTGCGTAGGAGGTCTCGAGGCCCGTAGAGGCCCCTCGTGGCTTTGGAGCCACGGACTTTACTGAAGATAAGCCTAGGGGTATTTCCCCTCTCGTATCTTGCATTCCGAAGGCTCTCTGTCTTCCATGCGGACGCATTCTCGAGAACAAATAAGTCTCTCCGATGGCATCGATCCTCACACTTAGTGAGCTTTTCGGATTAAAACATCATACTCCAGAACAGCCCGGCTTACAAACCCTATCGAGGACAGCCTACTTGGTTGAGGGCTTTGTCGCCCCCCTACTTGGGATCTAGATAGGTTCACCTCTGATGACGTGTCTGGTTAAGGTGGTACTTAGCACATCATTATTCCTGGGGACCACTCCCTCGATTAGTTGGTCATATTTTATGTTTAATAGGATGAAATATTGGCATTAAATATATATTTCATGCATTTAATGTGGAAAATATTTGATATGCCCATGCATTAATTGCACTTAGAACTGACACGACACCTATAACGGTTGGAGGATACTGATATGTTCTTTGATAGGATCGTGCAGTTGTCATATACTAGGAGCTCTCTAAAACAAGTTTTCTATAAGTGATGGCATCCTTCAAGGGTCACACTTGATGGGTGCCCTCGAGAGGTCTCTCGAAGAATACGCTTGGTGTTGGGAGTGGACCTGTCACCCCATTTTCTTCTCAAGGGTCCATACTAACGAACCCTATGCCTTAAGATAATATGAGACCATTACATAAATAAAGAATTGTCCTTGATCAAGTATATCTAGTGAGATGAAATCATGCCTGGTCAAAACCAAATCGAATATAGCTAAAAACAGTAAGCAAGAAGTTTAATATTCCAAAATGTCATATCGAAATTTAATAAGCTAACTTCGACTTCTTACCAAATTCGTTTGAAGGCACTGGAAATTCGACAAACTTGCCAAGCCATGTGATCAAATATTGGACCTTTCGAAAAGCTTGGTACAATTTGTGCCACCTTTCCAAAATTCGAGATTGAGAATGCAATTTTCTACTTGACCGTCACCAACCAATTCTTACATATAGTATATATAATATAAAAAAATTTTTTTTTTTGGGTTTGGAATTTGTGTATATATATAATATGTATGTATATATATATATATATTACACACACATACATGTATGTGTGTGTGTAGAGTCCATTCGGCCGCTTCGGTTTTTATATGCGATCATAACGTGTAAGCAAAAGGCAGAGCTTGCTTCACAGACTGCTAAACCTCCTTCCCTCTATCCCACTCTACTCTCTCTTTGTCCAATTTTCTTGGCTTTCACAATTCACCTTTCACCAACCCATAACCATTTTTTCCTTTCTTTAGAAAAAATATATATTTCTTTTTGGACTTGTGTGTAAAATAAAGCAACACCAGGAACACAAACATTATATTAATGAGCTTTAATTTGCGACATTTATCCATGATCAAACAGCTCAAGCACCAATGTCAGCCCTTTTAGTACTCTTTTCTTTTGTGGCATTCTTCATTCTGAAATCTGAATCCATTAGCCGTGCTGATTTTCCAGATGGCTTCACTTTTGGAACCGCTTCTTCAGCTTATCAGGTTTCTTAAAGTTGTTAGCTTTTCTAGTTTCTTGTTGTTTTCTTGATATATACACACATATATGATTGCGAGGTGGTTTTTCTGTTTATATCAGTTTGAAGGAGCTGTAAATGAAGGAAATAAAGGAGATAGCATATGGGATACCTTCATTAAGAAACCAGGTCGGTTGATATTCAATAATCTCTTCTTAATTTCAAGATTTCCAAATATGAGAATTTTTTTAAGTTAATTATCATTTTTTTTTCAAAATTCAAAAAAAATAGGAAGAATATTGGATTTCAGCAATGCAAACACAGCAGTTGATCAATATCATCGGTTCAAGGTGAATGTTTGATGACATTGCATTAGTTTTGTTGACTTCAAAATTATGTTCTTTTTCTTGCTTTTTCGCTTTTCAAAGTTGATTCACAGGCAAGAACCCAGAAATGAAGGAAGGAATATCCTAATTAGTAAAAATGGTAAAATCCAAAATTTTGAGTGGGAAATTGTCAGAGAGGATAAGAATGTGTTAAATAATATTAAGCATGTATTATATTATGTACAATAAGATAAGAAGGCGACAAAAAAAAAAGTACTATAAAAGATAAGAATAAGAATATGTTGTGTGGCGGACAAAAGAGGTTGAGTAAACAAAAAACATAACTTTAGTCAATTTAAGCTTTTGTGTGTTTTCCCAACTGAAATGGATGTATCAACTCCTCATTTGACAGACAGACATAGACTTGATGAAGGACTTGGGCATGGATGCTTATAGATTCTCCATATCATGGTCAAGAATCTTGCCGAGTAAGATAACAATGTTCGATAATTTCTCAAGTAAATCAGGGACCGAGCCAAAGGTTTCTATTTAGGAGAGCGAAATTTAAGTTTTATGAAGATATGAAAGACATTTTTATTGTTATACATAAAAAATGTACGTTTGTTGGGGGTGGGGTGGTGGACCTACCCTTCTAACCCCACGACCGTTTTGGCTCCGTCCCTGAGAAGATAGACACTTGAACACTTTTCTTGACATATTTCTCGCCTATGGTATGGTACTTAAGGATTTAGTATGTGTGAATGGACAGATGGAACAGGGGAACCGAATCCCGAAGGGATAGAATACTACAACAGTTTGATAGATGCTTTACTAGAAAAAGGTTTGACTTGATTAAGAAAAGAACTAGTTCTGGAATTTACGAAAACATCAGCATTTCCATTTTTACTCGACATTTTTGTGCTCGTTTCTGTTAAGGAATCCAGCCATATGCAACTTTGTACCATTGGGATCTTCCACAGATGCTTGAGGATAAATACGGAGGATTATTAAGCAATGAAGTAGTGTATGTGCACTGTTTTACATAATGGTTATATTTGTCAGTTAGAAACTTAGAAGCTAAATAGTGAAGTTTTATTTGTGATTTTCTACTCGATTGCAGAAAGGATTTTGAAAATTATGCTTATATCTGTTTCAAAGCATTTGGCGACAGAGTGAAACATTGGATGACTTTCAACGAGCCTCACGGGATTGCGATCCAAGGTTATGATTTAGGTGTTCAAGCTCCCGGGAGATGCTCTATTCTCGGACATTTAATCTGCAAAAAGGGAAAATCTTCAGTTGAGCCTTATGTAGTAGCTCATAACATTCTCTTGTCTCATGCTGCTGCTTATCACAGCTACCGGAAAAATTTCAAGGTATTTTTTATGATCGAGAAACACATATTTATCATTTGGGACGTCAATTTTGATAAACGTCGTGTTCCAGAAAAGCCAACGAGGCCTAGTTGGGATAGCATTGGATGCAAAGTGGTATGAACCGATATCTGATAGTGATGAGGATATAGATGCAGCAGGGCGAGCCATGGATTTTGGACTTGGATGGTAATACCCTGTGCCAAGTCGTTTTATGAAAAAAAAATATATATCAAATATGGTGAAATTTCTAGAAAATAAATTTGTGTAACAGACGATGAGTTGCAAATTTAAATCAGGTTCCTTGATCCACTTCTCCTTGGGAATTACCCTCTTTCAATGCAGAGGTTGGTGGCTGAGAGACTCCCCGATATCAACCCAAAGACATCCCGACTCTTGAAGGGGTCGCTCGATTTTGTGGGCATCAACCATTACACTACACTATATGCCCGTAATGACAGAACTCGATTTCGTAAGCTCATTCTGCAGGATGCATCATCTGACTCGGCTGTAATTACTGCATGTAAGATACCACCATCTTAGAACGGATGAGAAATTTTAACCCAGACCAAGTTTTGGCCAAACCAATGCTAATCATGTGGCGAATGAATTGCACATGCTATATGATTGGTGTTTGCTTTAAAGAGAGCTCCCAATCACATACATGGCAAGTGCCATATTCTAGGGTGTGGCCAAACTGGACAAAGAATTTTACCACTAACATTGTCTATGCATTTTTTGTTTAGCTTCAAAGCATGGAGTTGCTATTGGAGAAAAAGTAATCCCCAACTTCTAAATTATCTACTTTTTATGTTCTGAGGGGCGTTTGGTATATATGCTTTTATTGTGTTCCCTCTTTCTAGGCCGCATCTGGTTGGCTACGCATCGTCCCATGGGGTATCCGAAAGTTGGCAAACTACATTAAAGACAAATACGGGAATCCACCTGTAATAATAACCGAAAACGGTGAGTTTCTTTTTTTATTTTTTTGGGTAATCGAACACGATGAATGGCTTACATCTAATGCATGGATTTCATGAGCTCAGGGAATGGATGATCCTAATAGATCCCATGCAGCATTGGAGAAGGCTTTGCAGGATGACAAGAGAATACATTATCACCGGGATTATCTCTCGAATCTCTCTGCTGCCATAAGGTACCGACACTAAACTGTCATAATTTACACGATTCTCTTATTTCTGGTCCGAAATAACTATTTTGAGCAAATCTGCACACCAATGCAGGCAAGATAACTGTGACATTCGCGGTTACTTCGTTTGGTCGTTGCTCGACAACTGGGAATGGAACATGGGGTATACGGTCCGGTTCGGCCTATATTATGTGGACTTCAAGAACAACCTCACAAGGATACCAAAATCATCTGTGAAGTGGTTTAAAAACATGCTAACACCAACAAACAGAGCCGAGTTTTGAATGGCAATAGAGATCTCTTCTAATTCATCTGTACATGTTGTACCATTAAAAAAAAAAGATTAAAGAATGTGCATTTACGTGATTCTTAAGGTCATTTGATCAATGAATGGCTCAGGAAGCCTCTCCTTATTTCCATATAATTATGTATGTTATTCGTATGCGGGAGAGAGATGAAATTGTGATCGAATTTCTATAAATATCACATTACGTATATTAATTGTTACTAAAACTTAAGTATTTTACTTTTGTTAAAATGATATATTGTTTCATATTTTGTTAAAACTTAATCTTGATTTGCGGGGGTTGGGCAGGGGTTCGAGTCGAGTCATTGCAGTGTGCGCATATGATTGTGTGGGCAGTGTGTGCGCTTGCGTGCGCGTATTATTAAAAAATAAAAAAATAAATGTAATCTCACTCTTAAGATGAAAATTTTCAATCACCAACAAAGATAGAGGGTTGAGCATAAGTTACAATGGTTTAGTTGATCTAGAATTTGTTTCTGCTCAATTTTTTCCTTGCCATCACTAAAATTTTGAAATTACTTTTTTAGGAGATTATGAAAAAAGAATTCACTAAAAAAATTATTTTAAAATTATAAAAATTAATTTAACGGATCAGAACCCTACCCGTTTCACTAATACGGCCAGACTCTGCATATTTCCTGTTTGTGTTAGCTCTGTCCTCTTTGACCTCTTTGCTCCTTCCACTTATCAGCGCTGGCCAACGCTAAACTATTTTTACGTTAAATCTTTTTTTTTTTTTCATTTTTCCCCTTCACTTCAAATTAGAGAAATCCCTTTTGGGATTTTTCAGGTATATAAATCAGGAACAATTTTTTTTTTCCGATCATACTGTATATTGCGTACATATGAAGCGAGTTTATCAAGAATCTTCGTCCTCTGGTACTTTTGGACCCCCTCAATCCAAATTCAAGCACAATCCTGAAGGTATTTGCTATTTATTCTTTATTCTTTTTTTCCCCCTTGAATTTCCTTGTTTTAGGGAAAACAAATTGATGATTCGAAGTGTTTAACTAGTTTTGGCATTTAGTATTTCAATACGGATACGGGTTCTGAGAAAGTTCCGTTCTTTATGGTTATTTGCCTGCTGTGATTTTAACTAAATTGGGTAATGAGAAAGTTTTGCAATTCTTTTTGGTGTTTTTGGCTTTTGGGTTTCGAGTTTTGGTTGCTTTTTTATTTGGGGATATATGAGATTTATTTGTTAGTAAATTGCGCGTGGTTGTGTTCAGGTGATTCCCACTTCTTAGAGGATGAGAGTAATAAGATATTTGCGAGAAAAGTGGCTGATCATTACAGTGCAAGAACGAATCAAACCCTTGAAGAGCGAGAAGCAAGCCCCATCATTCACTTGAAGAAGCTCAATAACTGGGTACATGTTGAGAATTGTTTGAGCTCATTATTGCATATTTATTGATTTCTCTAGATGCTAATGTAATTACTCTGTTTGAAATCCAATTTAAAACTCAAATGCAAGAAAGTTAATTTTAGCTGTGTCATACTGCTTGTTGTGTTCCACAGATAAAGAGTGTCTTAATTCAGTTATATGCGAAAAGTGGAGACGCGGTTCTTGATCTGGCTTGTGGAAAGGTAGTTTATGGGGTTTGATAATTTCAGATGGATACACATTTGTTGTGTGCTTGTGTTGTCATATTAAGCTTTTGGCATGTCTATCAGGGTGGTGATCTTATCAAATGGGACAAAGCGAAGATTGGTTATTATGTTGGTATTGATATAGCTGATGGCTCGGTAAAGTTTCAATTCCGTTGGCAATATTATTTGTTTTGGAAACGTTGAGTTAATTTAGTTTCCTTTAATTTTAAAATTTGTAATTTGTATTCTTTTTTCACCTTTGATAACAGTTAGAAGACTGCCGTACGCGATATAACGGTGATGCGGATCATCATCAGTGTCGCAAAAAGTTCTCCTTTCCTGCCAGGCTCATTTGTGGAGACTGCTTTGAGGTAACTACTCAATGCACAGCTAATTTATTACACTCATTTACTGAAGTGATGGAATTCTTGACACGTGTAGATGAGGAATTCAAATGTTATATTTCTGTAACGCGTGTAATTGTACAATTTTGAACTTGCTGAGGTGTGTGACCATGCGATTTGGTAATGTGAGTTTCGAGTGCAAGTGATTCAACTGTTCCCTCTTTTTTCTTTCCTTTGTCCATTCAGGTTCAGCTAGATAAGGTTTTGGCAGATGATGCTCCATTTGATATTTGTAGCTGCCAGGTGAGTCATTCGTTGCTAGTTTTAGCAAATAAGCAGTCGTGTTCCATTTTAAAGTATTTTATATTTCAGTTTTTTGCGTTGCTTAACTAGAGTTTATACATGTTACCACAAAAGTAGGTTGATGGTTTAGGTTCTTGTGGGCAATGACCTTCCACTGATATCACGAATCATATGAAATTCTTCTGTCTTGATTCCGTATCCCATATTAGAACTACCTAGGACAAGCAACTATTTGAATGCAGCTGTGTTTGCATGTCTTCAAGGTTGCATTCTAGAAGATCTGCAAGATAATTGGAGATCTAAAATAATTATTCAAGTTTTCGTAAATGATGATTTAAATTTGTTGAAACCCTACATATTGCAGTTCGCAATGCATTACTCATGGTCTACCGAGGCACGTGCAAGACGGACCTTGGCCAATGTATCAGCTTTACTTCGGCCAGGAGGCATCTTTATTGGAACAATGCCAGATGCCAATGTTATCATCAAAAAGCTTAGACAAGGTTTTACGTTGTTTTAAGCTGTTTGAATTTCTGGCTCCCACTTAATTGAAAGTCATATATATATTGAAACTATTGAATTTGCCATTGTAGATGTCAAAACATATCTTTGAATTTAGCTAGAGCTGCTCACAGCCATGCTTCATTACCTTTCTTTTCGTCGTTATTGTTTATTCTTTTTGTGGCTGATTATGTTCAGAAGTTAATCCTCTATGTTCACGTGATGGGAGATTTTATGAATGACAACGTTTGATTGTCGTTCTCTCTTTGATGAAACCGTATTTTGAAATCAAAAATTCTTATTGTCCTGTATATTTAGTTTTCCACAATTATGCAGCTGATGGACTGGATTTTGGTAATAGTGTTTACTGGATACACTTCGATGAAGAATTTGGAAACAAGGCGAGTTTCTGTGCTTTGAGACAAAATTTAGTTCGAAGCAGCTTATGTTAGTCATTTAACTAGCCAATAATGCTTCTCCATTTCTGGCTGCATCCAGAAATTTAAGTCTTCAAGTCCGTTTGGCATCAAGTACAAGTTCCATCTAGAGGTACATAAATTTAAATACGTTGTTTTCCTCTTTCTCATGTTATATAGTATTACAGCTTAATTTTGTCTCAATCAGTATTCATGTATCTCATATTGGATCGCATGATTTTGCTTCAAAAATGGTCCATATGATAGAGGTCTTGTCAGTTACTCTTACAGGATGCTGTTGATTGCCCTGAATGGATCGTTCCTTTTCATGTCTTCAAATCATTGGCTGAAGAGGTATAAATATTCCATACAAGCCTTTTTTCAATAGACATATCATCGTGCTACTGAAAACATGGATTTAGACAATGGTTTTAAAAAAGTAATAACCTTTGCATGCACAAACTTGATTATAACCGTTGCTTACTCATAAATCTGCAGTATGGTTTCGAGTTAGTTTTTGTGAAAAACTCGCACATATTTGTGGATGAATACTTGAAGAAGCCAGAATTCATTGAGCTCATGAGAAGGCTTGGCGCTTTAGGTCACGGTAAAAGAAGACCAAAGTAAGCTTTAATTGAAATTTATATGTGTTGTTTTCTTCAGTTTGGGAATCATTAATTCATTTCAAAGAAGACAACATATGAAGAGTGTGTCATTCGTGGATTTTGTTCTGTTGTGCAAATGCTTCAGCTTTAATTGGTTCGAAATTTTGATTTTAGGTACACTATCACGAGATGAATGGGAGGTAGCGTACTTATATTTGGCCTTCGTCTTGAGAAAGGTAGAGCTCAAACCTTCTCAAAGGTTCACTTACAACGTTAAACATTTGTTTTTTCTCGCTAACTTTAGTAGTTGTTTTGAAGTTTTGATTTAAAAACTTTAGTTTCTGTTGCAGCAAGGGCAACCGGACCAGAACCGAGTGAATCCTAGACGAGACAAAGGTAAGATGCATCTATCGAAGGAGGATATCATGTACATCAATGACCAAACGTGACCAGTATGGGGCAGAGTTGAGAAATTCCTATATCATGAATGGCATCATAAAATCCCCATACTTTTGACCTTTTTTATATCCAACATTGTAGCAATGTATTTTAGAAGCAGAAATATGGTGACTGATTTTCCGTTCACCTAGTCGCCACTGTAAGCAGTTTTCCGGCAAACTAGGCATGTAATATACCTTGTCAAGTATGATTTTGTCGTGAAAATAACCATAGAACGATGTAGCTCATCTCAACACAATGATTCTTTCTTGCCCTGATAGTTTTATCATGGGGATCTCAATGACATTAATCCAAAAGAAAATTAATTTAAGAAAAAGGCAACAATATCGAATCTGAAATCAATAATAACTGCAATACTTGAATAGGCACTACAGATACAGCGAATAAACCAAAATAAAGAACCAGTCCGGGTTTATAGCTTCGACTGATTGTTACAGATACTCTGCAAGACATGATTACACTCTCTTGAAAGCAATCACTATTATGACCATCACAGCCAATCCCAATAACGATGACGCCATGGTAGTGTCTGTGCCACCTCGATCTCCAAACGAATTTCGGAAGAAATGAGAAAAGCTTCTCATCATATTCGCCAATACAATCTTAATCTTCTCACGGTATCCACGATCAGGGTTATCTTGTTTTGTTTCCTCGGATGAAAAGCTTCTCATCATATTCACCAATCCAATCTTAATCCTCTCCCAGTATCTAGGATTTGGGTTATCTTCTGTTGTTTCCTCGGATGCTTGATAAACATTCGAGCACTCGGAACCTGAAAAAGAGAACAATTATACAAACAATTTAAATTTTTTTATTTCTTTCCTTCTTGGAGGGCCTATATAAGAAAACGATCTTAACTTTGTGAATGGAGATACTCCTGGAGCTCTTGGTTGTGCAATAACGCATCCCAAACATTGGGATCACAGGCAATCGAAGCAACAATGTCCTGCAATTGAAAATGACAGAATCAAAAGCTCTCATCGAAGCTACTAAATTGCTTATCAACAGAAAAATCAAACCTGGACTGCAGGGCTTTTATGTAGAAGCCTAAATGCCATAATGGCATTGGCCGGGACTGGCGGAGCAACTGCATTCTCGTCGGAAGCTGACGACAGATAAGCCCTGCAAATTTTAGAAATTCGGACAAATTTTAGTCATTTGTACGTAAAATAAACCAAAATTCAAACTAAAGAATCATACTTTTCGAGGGCTACTGCGAGTTCTGAGGTAGCCTCTTTAGCTTCCCGAAGAGTGGGGGCGCCGCCGAAGACAACTGTCGGCAATGGATTGGCGGCGCTTACCATGGCTTCGTCCCCTCCACCGATGATCTTATCCGACGCGACCGGCTTCAGTTGGGAAGAACCAACCCTGCGGGGAAGATGCTCCGGCGTGATTCCTCGGCGGACACCTTTTGCCGCCGCCCTCATCGCCGCCGCCGTCATGGCTCCACCACCCATGGTTGCTCAAAAGTTAGAAGAAATGAAAGCGCAGGTTGGATTAGCACAATGAAGCCGACGACCAGTTTAAAATGAGGCGGAGAACAAGAATTAGTTTCTGATTCTCACAAGACGAACGCGTCCGCATTTACTTTTTTCTTTTTTTCTTCATAACTATCAACTTCGGAATAAATTCACGGCCAGTGAAGAGTCCATCGAAAGATTCGAAATTAATGGGACTTATTCATTTCAATTGATTCGGATGTACCTCACAATGCTCGTAATAAACCTCAATCATATAACAAATACTAGTGTATTGGGTATACTCGATATACGTGCAAAATGAATGAAATATAATTTGATAAAATAGTGAATTGTAATAGTATGAAATTATTTTATTTTATTATTTGTGATATATTTATTAAAGTATGATAAGTTAATAATTTAGAATAAAAATAATTAATTTGTTTGGTTGAAAAAAGTAGATAGAAATAAAAAGTAGAAGAAAATTTGAGAAGAGGAATATGAGAGAAAAGAAGAGAATGTTTTAGGAGAATTACAATTAAACACACTAAAGAAAAGTCCTTCAATACCTTAATGTAATAGTATAGATAATTTATTGATACGATTAACCTTGCTTGTACATTTGAAACGTCAGGACTTGGAGCTATTGTCGATATAGACAAATAAAACTCGAGAGGATTCAAATAACTTGAAACCCTTCACTGTTTCTTCTATCTTTGTTATGCTATTGTCGATAAGACTATTATGTGATCTGTTTTAGTTTTGTTGTAAAGATACATTTTTGTTTTATAATTAACTTTTTACGTGAAAATAACGTTGTAATTGGCCAAACCAACAGTTGTTACTTTTAAAATAAATATATTCAATTGAGATGATAGTAATTTATGGGTCTTAAAATTAATTTAAAAATAATATATAAATATGATTATAGTAATTTGTAAGTCCCATTATTAGAGTAACCGGAATTTTTTTTTTTGGAAATATGATAGTCACCATTCATGGATTTCATTTAATCGTTTATTTATACCTAACCAACTAACGTTGAGATAAATGTTATTATTTAATTTATTGTTTGTTCAACTGAAAATAATAATAATAATAATAATTGAATATTGGCAAACAGAGAATGTAAACACGAGAATATACATCTGAGAAATAAATGTGCGAAGAAGGATATAGATATCAAAAGATTAAACAGCTCTTTCAAGAGAGGAACAGTGACAAAGTTCACAATCCGGCTATAACATCGGCAAGGACCCAGATAAGCAAAGTTAAAGGAGTGCTTCTGGTTCCTACTTTAGAGTGAAAACCTGCAAATCAAAATATCAGCGAACAAATGAACAAAACAATAATAAACCATTCTCGGTTTAGCTTCGACAGATTTTACGGATACGAACCGCAGCAAAAGATAATTAAACTTGTTTAAGAAGAATCACCATTATGGCCATCACAGCCAATCCCATGAACGACGCTTCCATGACAGCGTCAGCTTTCGCAGTTCCATCAGCATTCGCAAACAATCTATTGCTCCCAGACCCCAAAAGAAATTCTGAAAATAATCAGACAAGCTGTTCATCGTATCAACAACTGTGATCTTGACCTTCTGAACAATATCCACAAGCCCATTATCAGGCTGAGATTCAACAGTTTCAGATGCGACAACAGTGTTCTTTTCAGATGATTGATTGATCGTATCCGAGCTCGTCAAGCCTTCAAAGAGAATTACAGCGATGAGCCGATGATTATTGGATATGCCATTGGAATTTCTTGTAAGTCTAACGCGGGCAAAAATAACAAATCTTACATGTTCTTTGTGACTGAATAAACTTCTGAAGCTCTTCATTATGTAATACAGCATTTCACACATTTGGATCACAGGCAATCGAAGCTACGACATTCTGACATAAACAACAGTTCGAAAAGTCACAATATAGATAATATGGAAATTTTCACAATTAACAACTAATGTCTGATCCACAGGTCTTTCATGTAGATTTAGATCAGAACCTTTCTTATTTTTTTTTTCAAATTCCGCTATAATAATCCACTTTTGAAGTTTTTTATAAGAGAAGAGTGATTTGAAGTAAGCAATAAGAAAATCCTTAATACAATCGAACAGTGATGTAAAACAGGCTAAAAAACCTGAGCTACATAGCTTTCATGTAGAAACTTAAAGGCCTTAACGGCATGGGCAGGTACTGCAGGTCCAATACCATTATCACTAGCGACACAAGCGTTGCTCTCTATAACTTCTGAATTGAGCGACGACAGATAAGCCCTGAAAATTGAGAAATTCGACAAAACCCGTCTCGACAACAACACGAAGACAAAAATGATGCTTCAAAGCAAGGATCTTTACTGTCAAAAGAACGCGGATTTGGGTGGCAATTACTTGAGCTTTACAATCAACATGATGTTGAACATCTGCTGCTCTAAGATCAAATGAGTTATCATTCAATAAGGCAATCTGGTTTGCTTATAGCTCCCCTTATGCAATCTTTGATTATTTTTTGTTTACCCTTACTGGTTTAAAAAGCTGAATAAAATCCTCAAAATTTATGTCCAACCATAAAATTAAATGAGAAACAGAGCAACAACAACTACTCTTACAAACAACACACAGACAGATAATGATAATCACTTAAACCGATTCGATCCCACAAAAAATTGCTTAGTCCTCAAAATTCACAATAATATTCAACTTCAGATTTTTCTGATTCCAAGATAAAGATAATATCCCAAAACCAATCAAATTCAAATCATATCAAAATGACAAGTAAATTCATCGTACATCAAGTTATAACTATGGCGCATATCTAATATGGATAATCATTCAAACGAAAAACAAAAGATCCAAGCTTTTCAAATTAAGAAGGAATTTAAGAGAACGAACTTTTCAAGCGCGACTGTGAGTTCTGACGTAGCCTCTTTGGCTTCCTGAGGAGTCAGCTACCCGCCGAAGACAACCCTAGGCATCGGATCACCGGCGCTCACGATCGATTCTTCCTTCCTCTTCCCCGACGAACACAAAGTCGTCAACCTCCGGAGGCGTCCTCTGCAAGCCAACCTGAGATTGCGACGCCACCAGCTTAACGTTCTCCGCTGGATTGGAAGAAGCCGCCGCGCTGGTGGCGGAGAAAACCGGGTAGCGCTCCGACCTGATTCCCCGGAGGCCACCGTTCGCCACCGTGATCCCCGCCACCCTCGCCGCCGCCCTCATCGCTCCGCCTCCCATTGTTAACGTTATAGTGACTGAAACGGTAGATTAGAATTATTAAATTGTGTTTAGGAGTTTAATTTAGGAAGATAAGCCGAGATTTAGCGGCGAGTCTAAAATCGTAAACCGGATAATGGAATTTGTAAATTATCGGAAAAGGCAAAGACTTGAGGAGTACGGAACGAGGGAGGGTATAATTTTAGCATTGGCAGTTGAATGGGTTAATTACACATAGGTCCCCTCTCAACTGTATAATTATCAATACCTCCTTTATACTTTGTGTCATTGAACAAAATGCCCCTAGTGTTGGGGTTTTTGATAGAAAAGGTCAAAGGATGACACCATCAAAAATTTTATATAAACTATTTATTTTGCCCCCAGTCCAAATATTAAACTACTACATTTGTTTTGCAATATTTGTCATTTTGGCATATTCTTTTTGTTTCAAAATATTTGTTATTTTACCAAAAAAGCAATATTTAATTTTTTTTTAAGTTTGTCCTCACATAAATAACAGCTAGCGATGACAACGAGGTGGGTTTGGCCAAATCTGAGACCTACCCGTTGGGACTTTTTGGACCCTGGCTTGGAGCTGCTAGGTTCGGATTTGACTTGAAAGACCTAATTTATATTTTAAAAATAATTAAAAAATATTTTTTAAAAAATTGATATTATTACAAATTTCTAAACATGAAAAAAAAATATTAGTATTACCAAAGCAATAGTTAATTACAAATTTCTGTGAACACACTTTAATTTTTGAAGAAGTAAGCATCGTTATCACATATTTATTTGTACGTATTTTGAATCATAACTTAATTACTAAAGTTATATAATTATTTTTATATACAAGAGTATCATATTTTTTTATGTAATTATTTATATAATATATATACTTTTATATATAAATTATAGATGCATATCATATAAATTTACATAAATTAATAAATAAATAAAATATATAAAATAATAACTGGCCGGCTTTGGGGCGAGTCCGGGGCTTTAAAATGAAAACTCGGGACCTACGAGTCTAAAAATCCGGGTCTAGGTCTAACTTGAATTTATTGCCACTCCTAAATAACACTCATCAACCTCTCTAATTAAATTTAATCCATAAAAAGAAGCCTCTCTAATTATTGAACTATTTAATTGTCACAATACATTTAAAGAGATTGTAGATTTTCAATAAGTCATTAACAAGTGTGAATTTGTCGATTATAGCACACTTCTTAATTTTTATAGATAAATTTTAAAGACGGATATTGTGAAATGGTAGTAACAGTTAAATACTCGATTAAATGTAATTACGACGTGGTGCATGCAGCGTGCTATCGGTCATGTTTGTGTGAAATGTGATGTGAATGTTATGTGTCACCAATTTATTTGATAGTAAATTCTGAAGCATCAGTGTTAGCTCCCACACAATCACGGTAGCCTCGCCGATGTGATGATGCCACTTGCGATTATTTGATATATATATATCCTGTGCCGGCGGAATTTGTATCATTAACGCAAAAAGCTAACGTAGCTTTCGAGAACTACACTGTGGAAAGATCTCACTCCGCTTTCTTGTAAAAGTTCACGATACTTGTGTTCATAGGTTTTGTTCATGCTATTCATCTGAATATAGCTCAATTAATATTTTTAATTATTAAATTTGAATATGATGATGTCAAAAAATATTAAAATAAAATAAAATATTATATTATGATACTCAATCCAATGATTGAAAATCTAGTTGAGCACTACTGATATGAGTAGCATCTACCCTCCAGCATTCATATATCAAGAAGGATAATTATATTTTTAGGACACTATATTATACAAATTTAATATTTAGAATTCAAATTTATTTATTTTTAATTTTAGGACATCAGTTTAAAAAATTTGACACATTTAGGCCTTTCGGTGTGAGTTGGTCGAATTTTGCTTACGTGACACAAAAATTGCCTACATAACACAATTTTTTATCAGAATTTGGCTACAATACTGACATGGCACAAAATTAAAAAAAATATATATATATATATATAACTTATTTAAAATATTTCTGAAAAATGATAAATACAAAATTAAATAATATATATATATACACACACTAATATATATATATATACCCCACCGCACCCACCACACTCGTCTCCCCTCTCGCCCTTCCCCACCCCATCGACATTAAATTAGCAAAAAAAAAAAAAAAGTTTGAAAACTCACAAATAAACATACAAAATTACCTTTTAACTTTTGTTTGAATCTTCAAAATGAACATATATCCACAGAGAAAAATTCGAGAAAAAAGTGGCTAGAAGTGGCGCAATCGCCACCCCTGTGCCACGTGCGGTCGTCATTGTGGTTGTGCGCCTACGACCATCTTTTCTCAATTTTTTTTATACATTTGTTCTTCATCCTATGGGCAACATATCAATGTATTCAATTTGAGAATTGGATCACATTTGATAGAGTAACTGTTTTGTAAATTTAAATTTATTGTTTTTCTTCTCATTGTTACATTTTTTTTTAGAAAAGGGGATTTTGGGAGGGAAGGGGGGGGGGGGTCTTGGGTGGGGGAATGATTTTTTACTCTTCTTTTGTTTTTATTAAAATATTTGGCAATTTATATTTTTACCCCAATGAATCTTATTTGGCATGTTATTTTATTTTAAAAGACACTTAAATGCTACATAAGTGCCAACATGCTAAATATTTCCAACTATTATGCCGGTGATGTTATCTTTCCGATTAAATTGTACAATTCAGTACGTCAAGTCATAAATGTGTCAAAAAAAATTAAATTAATATTCTAAAATTGAAATTGGGCAAATTAGAGTTTTAAATGTCAAATTTGTGCAACATAATATCCTAAAAATATAATTTTCCCTATCAAGAACAATGCCTTATCAACAATAGCCTTATCTAGAGGATTAGAGGTTTGTAGAACCTTATGAAAGGTTCTCCATATAATACTCCTTTATGACTATAATGTAGAAAATTGTAAATGGTTAATTATAGCCGTAAATCAATTTAATATTCAGCGTCCATTTGAAGAAGTGATTAAGTATAAATAGGAGCTAGACTTTATTTGTACTCATCCAAAAGATTTGAGTGAATACAGACAAATACTATGGTATCCCCATCATCCATTCGCGTTGTTGTTATATGCATCTTTATTATGTTTTTGTTGTTATATTCATCTATATTATGTTGTTGGAGTACCGTTAATGATGTTAAATTAAAAGAATACCTCCATTACTATCAAAAGAATGTGAAAATTATTAGCAACTCTCTCCCTTCAATTATGTTAAATTAAAAAGAATATCTCCATTAGTATCAAAAGAATGTGAAAATTATTAACAATTCTTTCCCTTCAATTATGTTAAATTAAAGAAATATATCTCTTAGTATCAAAATTCCATTTCCGACAAACAATCAGAAAGCCGATCACGGTGGATGAATAGTATATTATTAAAAAAAAATACACACAATTTTTTTTTTTTACTTATTATCAAATTTTAACAAAATCTTAAACTTCAAATATGAAAAAAAAAATGACTAAATAAATATTCAACGTGCAATAAGGGACAAAGTCATGAATTTAATTGAGGTCGAAACTTTTTCGTGATCATTAGTTATTAAAACGGATAAATATAAGGATTATATATAATATTGACATATAAATAATAAAATTTATCATATTTATACATATACAATCAATATAAAAGTGATACAACAAAACATTACATAAAAAATAATATTAAAAACATAACAAGCTATTCTATATTTCAAAAAAGAAAATATAGTGAGTAATGTGTTGCTCTTAAAAAACACTTAATAAAGAATTTTTTAGCAACACTTAACAAAATTGAGATAAACTCACATGAAGATATATAATTAAAACTCAAAAAGTATTAAAATATTCTCTCTCTTTGTTCACACATTCAAAAAAATATACAATCAAAGCTAAAAAAAAATCTTTTATTATCTCCTTTTCTCCACCATTACATTCCCCAAATCACCTCCAATTAAATATCAAGTCTCAAATTAGTAAAATTCATTCACATATACTAACCCAACAATATAAACACCAAAATTCACTAAGTTTAATATTAAACAACTATCAAGTTTCATATCAATAATCATAATATTCAAATCTCTACAAAAAAACTAGTTACAAAATAAATAAATGTATAAATTTTAAAATTAGTGCACAATATTTTTTCTTGCTCGTTGCTTTTGAAGAAAAAGTTTATCATTGCAAGGTTTGTTTATTGTTAGGTTCTTATCTTAAGAGGGAGAGAAAAAAAGAAAAATTGGTGCTTTAATTGAAATAGAAGAGAAAAGTAAAATTTAAGGAAATTTTTAGTATTTTAATTTGAAAAGAATGAGGAAGAGAGGAGAGAGAGAATTTAATTAAATATTATGGTAGATGAAATTAGATAAAAAATAAATCCACCAAAACTAAAACAGAGTAGAAAAATTAAAATTTATATTATATAATATATATATATAAGTAAAAATTTTATTTTAGAAATACAAAAATTTAAAATTCTAATAAATATATATACTAAAAAATAATTTTTTTTAAAAAAATTGAGAGGGCGGCCGCCACCCCCAGCGCGTTCACTGCATGCAATGCAATACTTATTTAGAGGAAATGACTAGTATACCCTTACATTTATGTAAAGTGTATCCAAGCATCAATAAATTAGTTGCAACAACATTTTTGCCAAGTCTTAAAATACACATACCCGCCAACATAATTCTACATTGTTTTTCAACTAATATTTTATTTATTTTTTTAAAAGTATTCTCTAATGTTTTATTTGCTTGAATGTACTCTACGGCAGTGAAGGTGAGAGAGAGAGAGAGACAGAGACCCTGCAATATTCACCACTTATACTAATAATAAGCGACCTTGCATAATAATTTAATAATATTTAGAAATCAATAACTAATTTAAATAGCTTAACTGGACAAACGAACGAGACGAGCTTGACAGTGTATTTTTTGAACTAAATAGAATAAGTACATATTAATCCTAGAGAAATAGGACTCGTTTTAATATTAACGAGTTAAGAGTATAATAAAGAGAACTCCCATGTTTTCAATAAACATAACACATTTTCCCATTTTTCTTTTGACAGTGTACATTAATAGTACCATTTTACAAAACATAAACTTTAACAAATTGCATAGATTTCACAAAACATTATAAATAAACCACTTTATAAGTATAATATTACCAAGACATCCAGGATAAATGGTCATTTACCAACCAGCGTTTGGGTTTCTAATAAAAAAAAAAGAAGTTTGGAGGGGAAAGTATTGGGATTAATTATAGAAGCTTTAAGGGAAAAATTGAAACTTATGCTATTTCGGTGGTTTCTAAATGTAATTAATCCTAGAATCGTGTTTAAATTTTTATGACTATTTTCCATATAAAGATACTATGGAAATTCATCTTATCAGTTACGATCTTTAATTTACAATAAGTTCAAAAATTTTGAAATCTATTTGGATGTGGATTAACAAAATTGCATAATATCAAATATATATATAATATGTTATAGGAAATAGTCTATTACATATCATTAATACACTACATTATCACTCTCAAACCAAGAATATAATTAATTATCAATCACAAAAAGCTATTGTATAATATATTTGAAGTAGCTATTCAGCTAATTAATACTTATTAAACTCACATGACTCAGAAAATTTTGAAGCCTTTGTCTTTTGATCGAGGTGCCTTTATCTTACTATTGAGGCAAAGACCTCATTTTTAAGAAGTGTTTTTTTTAAAAATTTTATGTTCACAACTATTAATTTTCGCAATGATTTCTTTTAGTATTACACAGCTTGTTATGTAATTCTACTAGTTAATATTATATTTAAGTATTGAAAGGTCTTAATCGAGATAACTAACTTCTACGCTATATTTGCTCATCTTTTTTCGTAAGAAAACTCACTTCATTCCAAACGGAGCGCTTCCCTTTATTAATCGGACCCCCAAGTTCAAGCAACACAACATATGTATGAATATATAATTATTTTTAATATATTTTTTTTTGATAATACATACATCATTAAACATGCATGCAAACATAATAGAATTCGAGCTCTGATAATAAATTCCCTACATCTTTAAGGCAAGGTATATGTTCATTAGGCCAAAAATCCTGAATTAATATAGTTATTAAGTTTTGCGATAATAAAAAAATTTCAATAAGATATAATTATATAATTAAATAAGTCAAAAGTGAAAAGAATGTTGAATAGTAGTAAATAAAATTTATAATTCACCATAGAGCAATCATATAGTAAATATTATTATACTCATCATGTGTTTGATTATTTATCTTAAAAATACATACTAATTATATAATAAATATAAATCACTCGCCATTAATTAATATTTGTTTAATCCAACCGATGGTAGATTAGAATTTCCCTTTGTAAGTACTTTGCTCCGTCATGTTTATTAAATTATGAACAATATGAAATGAATTCTTTTTGCTGGTCTAAATAACAAAGGGAGAAAAAAAAAATTGTAGTTCCATATTTGTCCCAATCACGGGAATAATAGTATGGTACTACTCGACCACTCGTGTTTCATATTAATGATCCAGTGACCGAGTCCGACCAGGGCGGCCAATCAGCCGTAGAAGCCGCTATCAGATGGCACCTGTGGGGCCCAGCTGATCATCTATTATAATTATGCACATGGTGCTATACAACTATATGATTGACACACACACACACTAATTTCCCAAAATTAAAAAGTAAAAAAAAATAAGAATTCTAATTTGGTACTTCTATGGACCCTACCCAAGATGGATCCAATGAACAAAGGACGAGAAACCCGTGAAGAGTGGGGCCCATTTGTAGTTTCTTTTTCATGCCCGACCCATCAAACATACCTAAGGAGCTAGTGAGCTACTGCCCATTGTAGGCATATCATTTCTAATTTTAATTTATTACAATAATCCTGCCACATTTAAAATTAATTGCATCAACCATAACGACCTTGAAGTAAAGGTGGAAATAAAGAAACAAAAATTAAAAAAGGAATAGCATTTTCGATCCACTACTTAGAGAAATTTTCTTTTTAACCATGAAAGGAATATAATTAAATCTGATTTAATTACACTATTAATTACATAGTGAGAGCATTACTATACTTGATATGTAATGGACCTTTCTTCCTATATTACATATTAATTCTATTACACGTATAATTCATTCATTAATACTGATTCAGTCAAAACTTATTCTGCTTAGGAATTTATTCTCGTCCATAAACAACATCCTTTTTTTTTTTTCTCTTTTTTTCATCTACCCCAACAAAACATAGAAACAAATATCAAAAGGACCAACTTAAAAAGGAATAATTGCCGCATACTATTTATAGAGGTGTACTTTATATATTTTTACAAAAAAATTAAAATCTTAATCCTAAAAAGTACCCCTACTCGACATATTATATTAAAATTCAATGGCTTTATTCCTAATAAGAAGGATACTGGTTTTTCTTTTTCCGGTAATTAAAGGAGATGCTTTGCTTTGGAGTTAATCTAATCTAATCTAATCTAAAAAGATTAAGACAAACAAGAATGAGAACCAATAAAAGTTAGAAGATTAGCATTTTTTTTTCTACTCTAATAATCAGGAGATCCGATTACCAAAAAAAAAGAAAAAAACTTTACACAACTTCCCAAAACATATACTAACCCCTAAAATCTAAATCATACCCCTGATTATATTGTAATATACTACTGAAAATTAAACAAAAAAAAAACTAAAATTACAAGAGCCCAAGTGGAAATTTGTTCTTCATCTTTGTGCAGCAAATGCCTTGTCTGTTCTAACATCTTCCTTCAATACACCTGCGTTTATTACACAACTGGTTTAAGTTTCATGAATCTTTCTCATAATTTCTCAACTGTAAGGAGATAAAAAAAAGATAAGCCCACAAAATTTAATTATGTTAATTCAAAAGCCAACTAACAAGAACCCCACCCCAGCATTTAATAAATCTTGGAATCCAAAGGGACGAGGTTAACGATGATGTAATAACAACACACAAGAATTTATGGTTTATATATATATATATATATATATAAACAAGCCCGGCCAGATATTGGATGCAAGAAATTAAATTACTAACTTTTGGAGCTGCAATCCGGTGGATCTTCGAAGAGTGATAAGGAGAGCTGTTTGTGGGCCACACCAATATCGATGAGTATGAGGCCGGAGCTGGGGTCATCGACGATGATATCCTTAACAGGGAGCCATAGAAAGAGCTCTTCCTGGGACAGGCCCTGTACACCGGTGAGGCTACCGTAGGTTAGATTAGCCCGAACCTCGCTGTCGTAGAAAGCCATGGTGTCAAATTTAGTCAAGCAGGGCCCGTCGAGGAAGACCTCGAGGAGGCCCGAGCCCGAGAAGGTGTAGGATTTGACCTCCTTGGGGAGGAGGCCCGCCGGGAGGCCCATCGATTTGAGGAGGTCGTGGATGGAGGAGGAGTGAGAGAGTGGAAGAGAGAGAAAGAAGAAGAAGAAGAGGATGAGGAGATATAGAGAGTGGCATTTTCTTGTGAACGCCATAACAGATGAGTAAAAAAAAATAATAGAAATGGTGTGAAAAGGAAATAAGAATCAGGGATTGAAGGGGTTTAAGGAGTGGTTTAGCGAAAAGAAAAAGGGTTGTGGAGGGAGTTTGGAAAGTAAAAAGACTTGTTTTTAAAAGAGGGGGATGGGGGTGGGGGTGCGTGGCGTGTTGTAGGAGTGTTAATTGACTAAATTGCCCTTGTATATGAAATTGAGATTTTGGGTTTCAATTCTTTTTGCCATTTTTAAGGGACCCAAGAATTTGTAGGGATTGAGATGTGTTTGTTCTTGTGCATGGTTTTTTGTATATTTTTGTTATATTTTTATGCTAATAGTGTGAATAATATCTTCTTTTCTTTTTTGTTGGTTCATTTATTCTTATGTTTGTCCTTTAATAGGATTATTACTTGATAATTTTGGTGCTTTTGGACCTCTAATCTAGACCACTAGTCTCCAACCTTTTACGATATTTATCACTAAGCATGTTAAAACTACTGTTATGATCTGGACAAAAAAAAAAGAATACCACTTAATATATAATCGCTAATAATTGGAATGTTATTGTTTGACAAATTATTATCAATGCACCTTTTTTTTTACTACAAATTCGTTTTACACATTTGCAATTACATCGCAAGCTCATACTTCATTGAAAATAATGTACTACCATATTCTCATAATTAGCCATTCTTGAAATAAATTTAATCTGTTACAAACAATACTATGATTTGAAATGTGACCTATAAACCCATTTTCATGAGATGTAGTTAGTGCATGCCAGCATAAAATTCGTAACATTGCATTATTTTATTTCATTGAGAAAAATTAGTACTTAATAAATAAATAAAAAAGGTAAACATCAAAGGTTTAAGTGGTTGGGTGTGTTACAACCAATGAGATTAGACACCGGTCAACCAACGGCAAAATTTTCTAATTTTTTTGTTGTGATAACACCCTTGAAATTTCCAATTATTTCAAAATTTTATCGTGTGAAGTGATTTGAAAATTGAAAATTGAAAATTGAAAATTTACATGCAATTTAATCGAGCATTACCCAATTAGTATTTTTAATTATTAAATTTAAATATGATTATATTAAAAATATTAAAAATAAAATTATAATATTATCATATTTAATCTAACAAATGAAACACTACTACTTAGTGCGTAGCATTTTATATGCTGTGAAAATTATGCATAAAAATCAATGAGGGCATTTCGGTCAAAATGAAAATTTCCAAGAACACTGTAACGACTGGAGCCGGAAAGTCAAATCAAAGGTATGAAAGGACTAAAAAGAAAAGAACAACAGCTCCATGACAAGAATTAAGAGGGTGTTGCTGTTTTTTCGAAAGAAAGCCAAGGGAAACAACTGCAAGGGGCTATTTTTCATTTTAAAAACCAGCTTGGGGCAGAAGAGAAGCAGGGGGAAGATGGTTATAGTGCGAATCTACCAATGGCTGTTCCGGTGAACAGTGAAAATGTTCCAGGGGAGGAACATGTAATTTCTGAACTTCAAAATAAAGAGGAATGTAATGGGAACAAGGAGGTGCATATAGAGGAGGTAAGTGCTGAGGTTGAGGAGGAATACCATTTTTCCGGTGAGTCGATGGATGATTTAAGGTGTCTGGTTTATAACTTTGGGCAACCCAAAATTAAATCACAAATTGGAGCTGTTCTTGGACCTACTATGGAACAGCCCAACAAATATGCATGCCCCTCGATTACTTCAATCAACCCTCCTCCAGAGTCATCACACTCCACAACAACCCCATTCGCGACGCCATCCCCTTTGGATCTTTGTTCCACCAATAAGGATCTCCATGATACTTTCAAATATCCCAGCTCATTGGCAGAGCCATCATCGCACACTCCGAACTTTCGTCATGTAAAGGACATTTACTCAGATGAATACTTGCTGGAGGAATGTGCCAAGAAAAAGGTATATCCACTTCATCGAACTCACTCGGGCGAACGCAAGCTGATGTCATGGAGTAGAGATGCCAAATTTCGGAGTCAAAGCCTTAAGTTACAGTCAGAGTCGAGTGACGACTGGGAAGCACAGTACGATGATGATGACCCTTCTTTTGAATTCTAGGCAATCATGGCAATCTGTCATCTTTGATTTTCTTATTTTCGAATTCTTCGTTTTTTCATGTTTGTAAAGGAGTAGTACTCCTTATTTTCTTTGCAGTTTTGAATGTTGACGATGTCATGGGAAATGATGGAATCATGTATGTACGCATTTTGAATTATTAATAAAATTTCAACTTTTTCGGAAAAAAAAAAAAAAAAAAAAAATTAAGAGGCAGCCGGAGGGGCATAAACGTCGTTCTACCACATTTATGATGTACCAAGATTTTTATTCTATGTGATTAAGATGTGTTTTGTATATGTATTTGGAGAGAGTCTCCATCCATTTAATAATGTATATGGAAAGAGATAGAAAAATAATCAAATATGCTTGCAAGTATCTTCACTTTTTATTTTTATATATATTCTAATTTGGGTCAAATGGTCAATGTTAAGTTCACTATTAAAAGACAATATAATTTTATACGAATATTGTAACGCTTTTAGAAAATATTTCAATTATATATTGATCGTGACACTCTAAAAAAATATCGAAATAAAGTATTTTTTTTATACAATCAACTTGTGATACTTTATATATGTCAACCAAAAAGTCATACGTACACATACACACTCAAGCAAAAAGGACAAGCAAGATGACAAAATGATTCGAACTCAAAACTTCAATTGTACCGGTTCAACATCCCATCACTAAGCTACAATCCCAATGGGCGAAATAAAATATATCTAACTTTGAACTAGAACGTTTTTGCAATGTTATGAAATATCATAACGAACTATTCAAGCATACAACTGCTTGATGTTAACTAATATTTTGAAATTAGAAATGTCATATTACCCACTTATATTGTTACTTTATAACACCTCATAATTGACATTTTCAATAGTTGTTATATAATTGGATGCCTCATTTTTTTTTTTTCTATTGTCTCGTTGATTTCCGTAAATTTTCATTTTAAGTTAATGACAAATTATTGGGTGCTATGGAACCTCGTAAGTCTTAGAGGTTATTTGGCTAAACTTATTTGAAACATCTTATAAGTTCATATATCTCATAAGATGTTTTAGAAGCTTATAAGATGTTGGATCTTATTTAAAAAACAAGCTATCATTGTCTTTTGATATCTAAGATGGTTTTTAACTTATAAGATGCTAGTAATGTCAAAATTGTAATTAATTTGGTTGAAAATATTGAGTTTGGTAGGATCTTAAAAAATAGGTTAACTCCTTCTTATTTTTTAAAAAAATACCTTTATAAGCTCCTAAGCATTTTATTTTGGAAGCTTACAAGCTCATTCCCCTAAAATTCTACCAAATACTCCACCACATCTTATAAGCTTTTAAGCATGTTATAAGATCTTTTAAGTAACTTATAAGCTTAGCCGAACACCCTCTTAGTCTATAAATAATTATGCTTGTCCTTAAAATTGAAATTCATTTTTTCTTTTAAGAAAAAAGAGTTCCTAAATTCCAAATTCTCCAGAAAATTGGCCATTAAAGACTTTGGATTGTAATGAATATGCAAATTTTAGTTATCAGCTTTTGATATTTTCATAAATCTTGAAATTAAATGTCAAAAATCTTTCATCAGGTGGATATCGAAATTCGGCATATTTCATGCTTATGCCTCAAGGCGTTTTCGGGGGAACCGTATTGAGAGGTTAAGGAATGAGACCGGGCATCTTCGTGAGTCGGAGGAGGAAATTCAGGGTATCATTCAGAATTATTTCTCGAATATCTTTACATCTGAGAGGCCGGACAGTCGTGAGATCGATATAGTTCTAGAGATGGTGGGGGCTCGAGTGGATGATGCGGCGAATAGGGTGCTACTGGCTCCGTTCACAGCCGATGAGGTATCTCATTCCCTTTCTCTTATGTCCCCTTTGAAGTCCCCTGGCCCCGATGGCTTTCCCCCTGTCTTTTTTCAGAAATTTTGGGGTGTTGTTGGTGAGAGGGTGGTGGAATGTGTTTTGTCCTTTTTGAATGAGGGTCACTTCAATAATATGTTGAATTTCACACATATCGTGTTGATTCCTAAATGTTTGAACCCTGAGCTGGTTTCACAGTTTAGACCTATTAGTCTTTGTAATGTGGTGTATAAGTTGGCGTCTAAAACTATTGCGAATAGATTGAAGCCGCTCATGTCTTGTCTTGTTAGTCCTATACAGTCTGCGTTTGTTCCTGGTAGACTTATTGCGGATAATATTTTGGTGGCATCTGAGGTTAATCATTTCTTAAATAAGAGTACTAGTGGTAAACAGGGGTTCCTCTCATTAAAACTCGATATGTCCAAGGCTTATGATAGAGTTGAGTGGTGTTTTGTAGAGAAGGTGTTGCTTAAGTTGGGGTTTCATTACCGTGTGGTTGGTTTGATTATGCGTTGTATTACCTCAGTCACCTATTCGTTCATGTTGAGTGGCAAGCAATTTGGTCATCTTGCGCCGGAAAGAGGTCTTCGCCAAGGCGACCCTCTTTCCCCTTATTTGTTTCTGTTATGTGCAGAGGTGTTGAGCTGTATGTTGGCTAATGCAGAGCGCACAGGACGTTTGCAGGGGATCCGAATAGCACCATCTGCACCTAGCATCTCTCATCTTCTGTTTGCCGATGACACCTTTATTTGTTGTCAAGCGACAGAGGAAGCGGCTGGAAGTATCCATCTGATTCTAGCACAATATGCGAGGGTGTCGGGCCAGTTGGTGAATTTTCAAAAGTCTGCCGTTGTTTTCAGCCGTAATGTCCCACTGCGGGTGCAAGAGAGGATAGCGTGCGTGTTAGGAGTGCCTATCATTCAGAAGCATGAATTGTATTTGGGAATGCCAGTTGTTATTGGTAGATCCAAGCGAAGTGTATTCGCGAATATTCGTTGCCGTATCCAGGAGAGGCTGAAGGGGTGGTCTGAAAGGAAATTATCGGTTGCTGGGAGGGAGATTCTTATTAAGGCTGTCCTCCAAGCGATCCCAACGTATGCGATGGGCTGCTTCCTGTTACCAACTTCCTTCGTGAGGGAATTGGAGGGATTGGTGGCACGGTTCTGGTGGGACAGTGTGTCGAATAACCGGACACACTGGCTATCTTGGGATAAGTTATGTGTACCAAAGAACGATGGAGGGATGGGTTTTCGTAGCCTTAGGGCATTTAATCTGGCATTACTAGCCAAGCAGATTTGGCGGATCATCACATGGCCGGACTGTCTATTGACGCAGGTGCTCAAGAGCCGGTACTTTCCACATACGGGGGTGCTCGAAGCAGGGAAGGGTAGAGCTTCATCCTTCGCTTGGCGTAGTATTTATCAGGCAATACCCATCATCAAAAGGGGGTCACGGTGGAGGGTGGGATCCGGAGCTGGTGTCCGCATTTGGGAGGATCGGTGGCTGCCTAAACCGATCTCTTTCTTGCCGCTGCGACGTTCTATGGCTCATCCGAATCTGATTTGGGTGAGTCAACTGCATGATGGGTTGGGGGAGTGGAATGAGGAGTTGGTCCACCAAGTTTTTTGGGAAACGGATGCTGCTCTGGTCCTGGGTATGCCGGTAGGGACGTCGGGGTCTCCGGATGTCCTGATGTGGCATTACGAGAAGTCTGGTAAGTTCACTACCCGGAGTGCGTACCAAGTCGCACTACAACTTAGTATGCAGAATTGTGCATCTTCCTCTGCTGTGTGTCAGTCCAGGTTGTTCCGAAACATCTGGCATGTAAATGTCGCTCCGAAAATTAAGGTGTTCTTGTGGCGACTGTTGAGAAATATTTTACCTACGGCTTCGAATCTCTCTAAGCGCCGGAGTGGAGGTTCTTTTGGATGTCCATACTGTGGGGAGTTGGAGGAGCATTTAAAACACGTTTTTCTTCAGTGTACCTTTGTGCGACAGGTGTGGGCTTGCGCGCCATTCCCGTAGTCGGTGATAGACAGCTGGCATAATGATCAACGGGGGTGGGTGGAAGGACTGATGCAGAAGCTGGATAGGGGGCAGGTTCCTTCTTTGGTGACGCTGTTGTGGGTTATTTGGCTTAATAGAATTAAAAAGTGGTCGGGAAGTTCTTGGTGGGATCCGAATGAGGTGGTAGCGTTTGCCCTTGAGTTTTCCGCCACGGCCAGCGACTGTGTTGCTCATCCGTCGGGGCCGCCTCAGGAGGCTGTTAGTGTTCGATGGGTTCCGCCTGTGCCTGGGGTTGTTAAGTTAAATTGCGATGGTGCGATATCCAGTGAGGGGCGGTTGGCCAGCTTCGGTGTGATGGCACGGGATTCAAATGGCGAGAGAGTGGGCTGGCGTGCGCGTCGTAAGGCAGGACAGTTCGAACCTGAACATGTGGAGCTGTTGGCGATCTTGGAGGCATTACTAATGGCGGCTGAGCAGGAGTGGAGTGTTATATCAATTGAGAGTGACTGCAAGTCTGCTATTACCAAGCTCAACTCACAGGAGGATGATTTTTCCAGATTTGGTGCCTTGGTTGCAATAATTAAGCAGAGGTCTTTGGGCTTTGAGAGTTGATGTTTTCATTTTGTTCGTCGTCAAGCTAATAAGGTCGCGCATGCTTTGGCTAAATGCGCTTTAGGTTCTCCGGGGGGGCTCTTGGAATTGCCTTCCATGGTCTCAGCTATTGTATTGGAAGATATTTCATGATTGTTTGTATTTAAGTTCTGTTGCTTTCAAAAAAAAAAAAAAAAGGTGGATCCCCTAATTAAACGGAGAGTTAAAAGTTAAAATACCTTGACATTTATTGATTAATAATGCCCACAAATTTACATGCCAAGTTTTTGGATGAGGAGTGAAAATAAAAATGGCTAACATCCGTTTAACGGAATCCGCTTTTTTTAAGGAACTTAATAAAAAGCAGAAGCTAAATTATTGGAAGGAAATTACTGTAATTAATTATTTTTTCCCTAAAATAAAAGGCGAGGAATCAGTTATGGCGATGACGAGTGAAGCGTGGGTGACGGACAATGATAGCGTCACCCCACAAGGGGGACTTGGATTGATGTGATTGGACACACGTGGACCTTAGGAACTGAGCGTCTCGAGTGGATTTTACCCGGAAAGGTTGTTGCCGGTAATTTTTTTATTTTAGTTTTCGTATGTATTGATTTTAAACATTCAATATCCGATTATTAACTAATTAATCAGAATTCGAATAATAAAAAAACAGGATATGTGAATAATCATTTCAATTCAATTATTTTATTTACAACTCCAGTATGTATGTGTGTGTATATATATATATACACGCACATATATCTAATAAATTATAACTAATATGATGTAAATCCGTAATACCTATACAAAATAAAACACTAGACATTTACAACCCAATTTAATATTTTTTGATGAGTCGAAACTAATGTTTTTGGATGATGCTCTCGCCTTAACAAATAGATTGTATGAAATTATTTATTTTAAATAAATATCGAATTGATTGATTAAATGAAAATTAATAAAAAATAGCTTACAAATTTTATGATTTTATCCGAATTTTGTACGGGCTGGTGGTAGTTTTTATACATACGTAGAAGAGGTACAAAGCATGGCATAAGTTGTTGTCCGCAACTCTTGTAACATAATTTTTAGAACCGTCGATTATAAGTTCAATTTTATTTTTTATATTCTACTTTGTATTATGCTAGCTTGATATATCTATACTATTATAAATTCATTTTTAAAATAATAGTTTATTTATATGATTTTACAAAATTTATTCTTCAATTTTATGTGAAATAAATAGAAATATTTAAAATTATGGCTAAAATTAAAAATTCACGTGAAATCGATTCAATTTGCATACCAAATTTTGATGTGCGAATTTTATTATTTTAATTAGTAAACACATGCAATAAAAATAAGCAAATCAAAAGATCAATATTGTAATATTACATCCAATTTAAAAAACCCATATTTTCAACCCACAAAGTACTTTCTTTAATTATAATTACTTGTTTTTTTTCTTTTCTTGTTTATTATTTATCATGTAATTTTATTTCATATAATTATTTTATTTTTAAATTATTATCATTTAATAAATTATTTCAAATAATCTATACTATTATAAAAAAAAGTCATTTTTGTCTCGCAAATGACGGTTATTTATGTGATTTTACAAAATTTGCTTTTTAATTTTATGTGAAATAAATAGAGATACGTAAAATTATGACTAAAATTAAAAATTCACATGAAATCGATTCAATTTGGATAGCAAAATTTGATGTGTCAATTTTACCCTCTTAATTAGTAAACACATGTAATAAATAAACAAACAAAAATGTCAATATTGTAATATTACATTCAATTTAAAAAACTCATATTTTCAACCAACAATGTTTTTAACCAACAAACCACTTTCTCTAATTAAAATTATTTGGATTTTTTTTTCTTTTTATGTTTATTCTTTATCATGTAATTTTATTTCATATAATTATTTTATTTTTAAATTATTATAATTTAATAAATTATTTCAAATAGTTCTTAAAAAAGTATCCTTATTAAAGAAATTTAATAATATATTTATATTTCATCCTAAAAAAAATTGAGTACTAAATTAAAATATATATTTTTTATATTTTGCACACACTTAGAGTGTGCGGTATTGGTAGTATCCAATATAAAAACATGTATCAAAAATTCATTTAGTCAAACATATGAATAGAAAATAGAAAATAGAAAATAAAAATACCCAAACTCGGTAGACCTTTTTGTTTTGGAAAGGAAAAACAAGAGAACCGCTTTATGATTTTGAAGGTTAAATTTCTTTTTATTGTATAATAATATATATCATTGTAATTTATTATTCGTTTGAAGTTGCAACATACTGATTTTTACATAGAAAAAAGATCATAGTAAAGAATAAATAAGAGCAGCCAAGATCCAAGATAATACAAAAAAAGAGAATCAGGATTGACTTTTTGAATTCTCATAATTGATAATTTAATTGGAGAAAGTAGTTTGACACTTTGACAGAATTAGAAACTAAATCGCATAACACTGAAAACAAGCTTTTAATAAGTATATAAACAAATGAATGAATGAATTTGACGCAGATGTTAGAGATTAGGCTTGATAGGTGGGTGCAAATTTTATCAATTCCAAAATCGTATGATGCTTCTGCGCATGAAAACTTTCCTTTAATCAATTCATACCTTTTTTTTTTCCTGAAAAGAAGTGACAATAAAAGTATAATCTATATTATCTTCACTACCATCGGATAATTATATTGTCAACTTTTATGGCCACTTCACTTTTTAGACATCTCAATAACTTTGCTCTTTGACCTTTTGACTTTTGTTTCCTCATCGGCCAGCATTCTTTCATAATTTAATAATATTTTTATTAAATTATTAGCAAACCCCTAATTATAAATAATAAATATTTTATAATTATTCTCTTTAACAATTTAAATTTTTAGATAATACGGTCATTCTGACAAATATTTGACGGCTCATTTCTCTAACAATTTAAACTTTCAGATGAGATGATTATTTAATATGATATTAGAGTCGGGTCAAAAAATATGCCATTTTAGATGATATGATTATTTGATATGGTATTAGAATTAGGCCAAACGAAAAGTGTCTCTAGCATCTTGAATTTTTAGATAAAGTGATAATTTAATATGCTCGACTATCAATAGAAGGAAATATTTTTGAATATTTTAAATTATTATTGTATTCTTATAATTGCAAGTTCTATAATTTGGTTTTAAAATTTTGGTTAATGTACGTTTGTTATGCGATTCGCATCTTTTATCGGGAATCATTTTTTGATATTGAAGATATAGACCCTGTAGAATGTCACATCAGATTTAGATATTAAAAATAGTTAATCGATTTTGAATTCAAATTATTCTAATGTAATCCGAATTCGATTCATCACAACCCGAACCTCGGATAAATTGGGAGCCCATAGCGGGATTCGGTACAAAGGGCGGCTTTTTCGGGCCTAGTTCGGTCCATATATCTGTATCTCTTTACCCTTTTTGCCCTTAAAAAATTGTTTTCCCATTACCCTTTTTACCCATGCCGCTCCGCTTTCCAACCCACAAATGTTGGGGTCTTAATTGGAAATTCAAAATCAACCACAAACTGAAATTTCCTTCACGATGACTATTATGCCAAATTGGGCCCAAATAAAACCCGGTCATTTACTCGTACTCACCCACCCAAAATAAATAGATGACGTGGTGAGTGTTAACTGACGTGGCATGGCATGATTGGATATCTGATTTGTCGTGACAGGTAGTACGTACAGTGGATCGGAGTAGAAGTGGTAAAAACCAAAAAGACAGCACTCACAGAAACCACCACTCAACGGCTGAGAATATTGACGTTCCGCCGTGGACTCCCCCTAAATCGATTCGTCCTAACATCCCCGGCCCCAATCTGTAAAACCCTAGCCATCGGAATCGCAAATTGCTCTGTAATTATCTTGATCTCCTTCTTTTAATTCTCGATTTTTTTTATTGGTTCGGTTGATTTTGTGTTCTGTTCGTCGATTGAAACTGCGTGCGCTCGGTGATCTGTGATTTTCGGTCAGTTCCTGAATGCTTGGAAATCTGTGGCCGCTTTGTGACGGCGCGATCCGGAAAATTTCAGTTATCTTACATGATATAGTTTGTCATATTTATCTTTTGTGCGCTGTGTTTCATTTTCATGAATGGAACCCATCTTGTGCTTAAATTTTGAAAAGTGGATTTTGTTTGGGTTTCCGTCCTCATCTGGTGTGAATTCTTGTTGAAACTCCGCATTCGTGTTTGACATTACGTTAAAATTTTGTTGAGCACTGATGTTTACGTGGAATGCGTTTCAGGACGATTTGGTTGTGAAGTGTTGGAAGCAACAAGCCAACTGGTGGGACGAAAGAGTAAAGAAGAATATTCCTTGATTGCCGAATTTTCCAGCTTCATTTCTGATTTTCCCTGGCAGAGAAAAAAAAAATTCAAGATACAGCGACCAGGTTCAGGGGGCGACCTGCCCCAGAGTGGCGACTTTAGTCCGTTCCCCGTAGCACGGAGGGTGAACTCTTTCCAAGCTGTTGCAATGGATGACGATATGGAGGGTGGGAACTTGGGGCCTTACCAGGACAGGCCAAGGACGTTCCCTAACATGCGTAGTAAACCTTACACACCTTTGGTAAGTGCATCTATATTCTATTGTAGTAATGTATTATCCATGCAGCACATATCACTATGCAGCTAATTTTACCTCTACTCTAATTCACTCAAGTTGAACCTCTGTCGGAGAAACATCTTTAACTCCGTGTGCTCAGTTGCATGTTCTTTGCCGTTTGATTTGCGGTTTTATGGCCTACATGGATGCGGAGGAGACTTTGATGGAGTAATATCTTGTTTACTGAATGTATGTTTGTGAAAATCAAGAGATTGTATGTAAAGGTTCATGATTTATTATTCTAATTTTTCTAGTTTAAATTGCATACATGGATATAAAGGTTTCATAATGTATTCTTCTAACTTTTCTAGCTTAAATTGCATGCATCATACGGACATGCTATGTATGCTTAAGTCTCAGGTTGGATGTTGAATCATTTTGTGCAAAGGGTCACATTTTTGCAAACTTGCGAAAGATGAATTGGAAACATCAAGAAAACTAGAACATATTCATTAAAAAATAATAAAAGGAAATAGGTGTAGTACTTGAGGAATGAATGAACTGAAAAGACTAAACAGACTGAAACCTGTATTTATATTTTGATCCATCAATTACTCAGACTAATTGTGATTTATGATCTTGGCTTTTCTTTACTACACATTGTTTGTTACTGGAATTTCTTATTTTATGCTAATAATGGGGCAATATATCTTTATTTGAAGAATTGTTAAGCTCCACCCTCTTTATGTTTTCTTTTTCTTGCAGTATTTGCTGTAATCTTGTTTTAGGCGCATATTTCTCATTTTCCTCAAGTACTGACTGCCAAATTGTCTCTGCAGATCTTTCGTTTACTCATGAGAATAAATGTTCGTGTCCTTCTGGTGCTCCTGCTCTTTGGACTTGGAGCTCTCTTTTATATTGGTGCAAGTACATCACCGACTATTGTGTTTGTATACTCAGTCTGCATAATCAGTTTTCTAGTGTCTGTATACCTTACTAAGTGGGTACTTTCTAAGGACGAGGGGCCTCCTGAGATGGTCCAGGTAAGTTTTTTCCTGTTTATTGCTTTTCTTCAGTTGAATCAAATCTTTCTTGAAGTTTTATCTTTTGTTACAATGGCTTGACCTTATTGTTTTACTTGCTAGATCTCAGATGCTATACGTGATGGTGCTGAGGGTTTCTTTAGGACCCAGTATGGAACTATTTCAAAGATGGCTGTTTTATTAGCATTAGTAATCCTTAGCATATACCTATTTCGCAGTACAACCCCTCAGCAAGAATCTTCGGGATTGGGGAGGTAACCATAGTTTTTCTATTTGGTTTTGGTATTTCCCATCTCTTTAACGACCCCGCCCATCCAAACACCCCCAAGCCCCCCAAAGCACCCACTTTGCACAGACTCCACTTTTACTTTACATTTCACACAAGAGTTTCAAACACAGATTATGTATTCTGCCTTTGGTGATGCAGGTCAACGTCTGCTTATATAACTGTTGTTTCTTTTCTTCTTGGAGCTCTTTGTTCTGGTATTGCTGGCTATGTGGGAATGTGGGTCTCTGTACGTGCAAATGTTCGAGTTTCAAGTGCAGCAAGACGATCCGCAAGAGAGGCATTGCAGGTGTTTTTCATTGGACATCTTATTTCATGTGCAGCTGTAAATGCATTTGAATTTGATGAGTTGGCATCACTCTTTTGCAGGTTGCTGTTCGTGCTGGTGGTTTTTCTGCTCTGATTGTTGTTGGAATGGCTGTCCTTGGTATAGCTATTCTTTATGCCACCTTTTATGTTTGGTTGGGCGTTGATTCACCAGGTGCCATGAAGGTTACTGATCGTAAGTTTTCACTTCTCACCTAAGTGAAATTTTAAATGCGTGTCTATTTAGTGCGTGTGTTTCCTTTGGTCATAGATTTGCAAGTACTTGTCATTCATAGACTGACTATTGTTTTTCTCATTCAGTGCCACTTCTCCTTGTTGGATATGGTTTTGGAGCTTCATTTGTTGCACTTTTTGCTCAGTTGGGTGGTGGAATATATACAAAAGCAGCTGATGTTGGAGCTGACCTTGTTGGAAAGGTGGAGCAGGGTATTCCTGAAGATGATCCTCGTAATCCTGCTGTCATTGCTGATTTGGTATGATGGTTTCTTTACTTATTTTATTTCAGAAGACAGGAATTCTGAAACTGCACCTGGTCATATAAGCAGCAAACAAAAACATTAAAATCGAATGGTGGAAAAATAAAATTTTGCACCCATTTTAAGAATTTCTGTTTATATACGTTCTATATCTTCCATGATGAACCTTATTGTGATGGATATTTCTTATTTTGTCAAATTAAAGGTCGGAGACAATGTTGGTGACTGTGCTGCTCGAGGTGCTGATCTCTTTGAAAGTATTGCAGCTGAAATAATTAGTGCAATGATACTTGGTGGAACAATGGCACAACGCTGTAAAATTGAAGGTATGCTCTTGGTTCTTGCATTTAGAGCAAAAATGTTTTGAAACCCAACTAAATAGTAGACTCTTTTTGGTTCTATCCTTTTTCTCAAACATGTGCTATGGGGAAAGGGCTGCTTTTGTCCTTCTGAGAATTTCCATAGACAGGATATTGTTGTCCTTTGATGGTTGATGATACCTTGAATCTAACTTGCCTCTCTTCCTTATGTTGCTCTTTTCTTTTTCGAAGATTGGTGGCCTTTCATGTATTTATTTACATCTGCGTTTGGTGTTGTCATTCAATCCCATTGTTCGACTTTATTTCACTTCAATGTGCGTGAGGAAATATCTTTACTACTCGAAGAGTCTGAATGACTGGAAAAAGTAAAAACAACAACAACTTGGGATTTGTATGACAAATTAGAATCTAGAGTTCATGGTAAACCATTCCTCCTGTGCATTTTAATGTTCCTACTTCTGTTATACTCCTTAAACTAAAACTCCTACTTTGCCTGGTGCTGAATCTTAGGTGATTAATCATTGCCCTCAAATGTAGTGGTGAGAGTTAGTGGTGTCGCAACATTCACTGAAATGGCAGTTCTGGAAAAATTCCTTTAGGAACTAGTCTTATTTTTGGGATGTACCAAATATGGAAAAGAGGAGTATTAAGATTTTTCTTGAAATTGTATCTCCAGCGAAGGTAGTGTTGGGTTGCTCTTGATTTTAGGTATTAAGTCTCATGTCTTAAAAATCATACTATGACATCAGTCTTGTACCGTTTGGGCCGAGGAATTTGGGGTCTGGCTTATATTGATGCCTGCTATTTGTTACAGGCTTCAATTGAATTAAGAAGAGTGGTTTTAAAATTGCACCATTTTTTTTGGAACTGTAATTTTCTGTTGCATTTCTTTCTTGGAATTCCTTGCTGTTACATATTTCCTGGCCATGCTTTTCTCCTTTTTACTATTGATTGTGCAACTGGGTGATGATGCAGAGTGATAATTTTACAAGTTACTTGTCTTTCTTGGCTGAACAAAATGTAACTTTTTCTGTTAATTACCATTTACATGCAGATCCATCAGGTTTCATTTTGTTTCCTCTGGTTGTCCACTCATTTGACCTGGTGATATCTTCTGTTGGAATCTTTTCTATTCGGAATACACGTGACTCTGGAGTCATTGGTGCTGCTATAGAGGATCCGATGACTATTCTCCAGAAAGGATATTCTGTAACAATTGTCTTAGCTGTTCTGACATTTGGTTTGGTAAAAGTTTCTATCTTCTCTTGGATTATCAGTTTTAGTCTCTAGAGTCTAGAAACCATGGTGTTCCTCGTATGCATTTTTGTTAATGGTATCTGTGTGTGTGTTCCCTTCCTGGTGAATTTTTCACTTGCTTATCTGGTGACAGCTGCTATTGCTTTTGCAGTCCACTCGCTGGATGCTGTATACTGAACAAGCACCTTCTGCTTGGCTGAACTTTGCATTGTGTGGTTTGGTTGGAATATTGACGGCTTATATATTTGTCTGGATCACAAAATATTACACTGATTACAAGCATGAGCCTGTACGCACATTAGCACTTTCTAGCTCCACTGGACATGGAACAAATATAATTGCTGGAGTTAGTTTAGGTCTGGAATCAACAGCTCTTCCTGTCCTTGTTATTAGTGTATCTATTATTTCAGCATTTTGGCTGGGCCATACTTCGGGACTGGTTGATGAGTCTGGAACTCCGACCGGCGGGTTGTTTGGGACAGCTGTTGCCACTATGGGAATGCTCAGTACTGCAGCTTACGTGCTCACAATGGATATGTTTGGTCCAATAGCTGATAATGCAGGTGGAATTGTTGAAATGAGTCAGCAGGTACACTGGATAACTTGAGATATTAGCCTGTCTTTGATTTTTTTTTTTGGTAATGTTAGCCTGTCTTTGATATTACCTTGCAAGTATGTGTAATTTTTAAGTGTTCCTTTTATGTGATGTGGCAACTACAGCCTGAAAGTGTACGGGAAATTACTGATGTTCTTGATGCGGTTGGAAATACCACAAAAGCTACAACCAAGGGATTTGCAATTGGATCTGCAGCACTGGCATCTTTTCTTCTGTTTAGTGCGTATATGGATGAAGTAGCTTCATTTGGTCGTGTACCCTTCAACCAGGCACGCAAACTTAGTCTTGCATGTTTAGTATCTGATTCTCTGGGTTGCTGTATTTTGGGAGCCGTCTATTAAGTTTATTTACATTATATTGCCATTATATATTTTGATCTAGAAGTTTTATTTCTTCTTGAAAATCATGTACAGGTGGACATTGCCATCCCTGAAGTGTTTGTTGGTGGATTGTTGGGCTCTATGCTTATATTTCTATTTAGTGCATGGGCCTGTTCTGCAGTTGGTCGAAGTGCTCAGGAGGTTGTTAAGGAAGTGAGAAGACAGTTCATTGAGAGGCCAGGCATTATGGTTTGTATCCTAATTTTGTGTCCTTTTCCGGTTTTAATGGCATATATTGGATCTTCCATCACCAAGGTGCATAATATCAACAATTTGTTCAGGATTACAAGGAGAAACCTGATTATGGTCGATGTGTATCTATTGTTGCATCTGCATCTTTAAGGGAGATGATAAAGCCTGGAGCATTGGCCATTATATCACCTATAGTTGTTGGTAAGTCCTTGCTTCCAAGTCCCATGTTTCTCTTACGTGCCTTATGGATATTGTAATAATTGCCTCAACAGGTAATGGGATTGTGGATCTTTCAATATATCATGAACATAACATATTGGGAACATTGTCATATATTTATGAGGGCTGGTATCTCTAAAGCTGATGCCTTCGCCTTGACAGCAATATGCAATTACATTTGAAATTCGTAGTTGCTACTTGCTGCAAGATCGCTTTTTCGTTTTGAAGGTAGAAAAATGTTCTTGTGTCATTCTGCAATTTCAGTTAATCTTAACTGATCATCTTTGCCATTTAACTGATTAGCCGATGGGATGTTGAATGACATTTTCCGGAATGGTGAGAACTTCAAGCGAACTTTTACTTAGTCTATGGGATAAATCACTTAACTAAAGATTCGCCTTCAAGACTAACATAGGGCGGCTGATAGTAACTACAAGGCCTTTTTGCTCATAGGAACAATGACAAACTTTTAAGTTGCTTACTTTCTAATTTTACTCTGTTAAAAGTATGCCTTTGTTAGCAAACTTTTATGATTGTTGTCACTACGCAGTACGCATTTTCTTGCTGGGTTTTTATGAGTGGGTGCTTTGAGTGTTCAATCAATACATCTGTGTTCGTTTTCTAGGTTTACTATTCCGAATACTAGGCTACTATACTGGTCATCCTCTGCTTGGAGCAAAAGTTGTTGCTGCGATGTTGATGTTTGCCACTGTTTCTGGTATCCTCATGGCTCTTTTCCTCAACACCGCTGGAGGTGCCTGGGATAATGCAAAGAAATACATCGAGACAGGTGCTCTAGGAGGCAAAGGGAGTGATTGTCACAAAGCGGCAGTTACTGGTGACACGTAAGCATTGACATGTTTAAGAATGCTAGTGGTATCTTTGTTATCATCGGTGCTGGCCAATCTAGTTGTTTTAATCCTTCATTAATTACTATATTTGCAAAGCTTGTCCAATGGAGTATATTTTTGTGGGTTAGAATAATTCTTCTATGCCTTTTCCTTCTCTCAACGTTGATGGTTTTGGTCTTTTACATATCAAGAGTTACGCCTTTGAATGGAGCAAGAATCGACATAACTTGATATTAAATAATGTCTATACTTGAAATTCTTACTAAATAGTATGTTTTGATGATTTATTTTGCAGTGTGGGAGATCCATTCAAAGACACAGCAGGACCATCTCTTCATGTGCTGATTAAAATGTTGGCCACCATAACTCTTGTTATGGCTCCGGTTTTCCTGTGAATGTCACCTGAAGCTATCGGCACCATTATCCGGACACCTCTTCTTCATATTTGCATATACAATTATGAGCTTTTTTTTTTTTTGATGTAATTGATGGTGCCTAATGCAAGTCGAGTTAATACTAACATCGATTGTTTTTTTTCCTCCTAGCTTTTATTTGAATAAGAGATTTAGTGAAACTGCTGGTTTTTTCTCCTTCGACTCATACGAGGGTTTATATTTCTTGCCTTACATATTTAGTTTGGACCTTTACTGAGAGTGAAGAAAGTGAAAACATAATATATCAGTAATTAAATTTTAATTGCTTTTTCTTTGGGATAAAAATATTAAGTGGATATGATATTCTTTAGGGTGAGGGAGGTCATGAGAGCCCCAATTACACAAATGTGTCAAATGAATGTTTCTTAAAGGTTAGTGTGTCAAAACGGTTCTGATTTTGCTGTGTCGGTAATCCATTCACAAATACAAAATATGTTACAATTTCAACCATTTGGATCATTTGTGAGTCCAAACAAATAAAAATTTTCCCCTTGTTGTACTGATGGTTTTGGCCCACTCAAGCTGACTATAAAGGCAAAAACGAAGAACTCAAATCCTACACATTCTCTTTACTCAGTCTAAATATTTACTATTCTTGATGCACGAGAGTTTTTGGAATAAGACAATAAAAATGTTACTGTAGTTTGGTCAGTTTCTGCATAACGTACCAAACATGTCAATACAGCGTAAATTGGGCATGAGATGCGATGCCTTCGATCAAGAGCACCACATTCATATCTTCAATTTTGTTGCCTGATAAATGGTTTATTAGTAATCATCTATGTCTTTTAGTGAGAACAGAATTTCAGCACGAATTGTAATAATCCAATATACCACAAATATGGGTAGATTATCATTTATATTTTTTTTATAAAAAAAATAAATTGTATAACCTAGACGAAAATTATAAGGAGAAATTCAATAATATAATGGAACAAGGTGTATATTATCCTTATTTTTTTTCAAAATAAGATAAAGAAAAAAAGAGGTGCATGTTATCCTCGTCACGGAATTGTTTACGTGCTCTATTAGAATTTTTAAACGTTGAATTTAAATATAATAACTTAAAAAGAGAATTATTAGATAATCGCATTCAATGCGACGATCCAAAATCACCTAACACTGCCCAATTGCGTAGCATTCAATGAGCCCCGGTCGCATAACCTGTCTTGGGAGAAAACGGTAATTCATTGATTGCTATGCTAAAAACACACAATATTAAAAAAAAAAAAAAAAAAAAAACGGGGACAAGAAAAGCAGGAAAAGTAAGTAGAGCGATGAATGATGATTATTCGGTTGCCAAGAACTAATTGAAAGAGGCCCTTCAACTGATTTTTCTTGAAAATTTTGTGCTTCGATATATTTCAGGTTCGTGTATTTTATTCATCGCTTCTTGAAGACTATTACATGATTATATGCTATTATTTTCTTCCGTTTAGGATCTTTCGACTGTGTGAGTCTGGGTTTTGATTGTTCATTTTAGTGGGAACCCTTTGACGATTTTGATCGAGATTCATTTTTTAGCCTGACTTTCTGGAAGTGTTGATGATTCTGAATTCTGATTCTTGAATATAATATGGGGATTCCTCTGACTTGGTCTCTATGGTTAAGAAACTCAGAAAATTTCTTAATTTAATCAAATTGAAGGTTTTTGGGTGTTTATATATTCTTGGGTTTTGCAGGGTTGCTACTGATTCTTGTTTTGAGCCAGGACTTAGCTAGAGTGATGGGATCTCATAAAGGTACTCTATGTTCCCGGTTATACTAAAAACTTGATTTTTAGATTTGTGTGCTTAGTTTTCGATTTTAAGCCAATGATCCATATGCTCTACTTATTCTTTCACAGGAATGGCTATAGTGCTTATGGGAGTCAGTGGCGCTGGAAAAACGTGAGTATATCGATTTATGTATCATCATCCTTATTTTTCTTTGGCTGCTTGTTTCATTGTTACCCTTCAATTGAACTACATCATTGCTGTTCACTTGGTATAATTACGTCTTTTACTCTGCAGAACGATAGGCGGTATGCTGGCGAAAGTTATAAACAGCCGGTTCCTAGACGCTGATGATTACCATTCACAGTCGAACAAAGGTAAGTTCTTGATTAAGCTGTGTGTGTTGCTGTCAATTGCTCTGATTTTATGTTAACGAATCCCTTTAAAAACAGACAAGATGAAGAATGGGATCCCACTCTCAGACGAGGACCGCATTCCTTGGCTGGAAACACTGTGCGATGCTCTAAGAGCGTGCTTGGTGAAGGGGGAAACTGTAATTCTTGGATGTTCTGCTTTGCAGAAGCACTACAGGGAAATCCTTAGATGTGCAGATCCGGATTATGTACCAGGTTATTACACATATCGTGTGAAATTTATTTTGTTGAGCGTCGCTGCTGAGGTGCTTGCTGCTCGGCTGGAGAGACGGGCAGCAGAAGGGAACCATTTCATGCCTGCTAAACTCTTGCAATCTCAGTTAGATTCGCTACAGATCGATGAATCTGAAGGGATACTCAAAGTTGATGCTTCATTAGACCCTCAGGAAACTCTGAAAACTGTACAAACATTGGTCATGGCATCGTCTGATTTTAATGGAAATTGTAAAAGTTAAACGAGGGTTTCTAAACAACTGCAAATGTTGTGTATATATGATAATTGAACAAAGATGATTCTCTGTTATTTCCTTGTTTAACTCAAACTCTAAACATTTGATTATTGTACCTTGTCTCAAGTCAAGTTATGATCATTAATGGTGAGGGTGGTAGTTCAGTTGGTCTGATCCATTACTAATTTTTGCTATCAAAGAGGTTTATGGCTTTAAACTTGCTTTTGTAGTGATCTCTCAACCTAGTCACTAAATTGTGGTGGGGGGCCTTAGTCTGATTGGCATTTTGGAAGAGCTACGGTGACAACTTCGTTTTTTGGGCAGCAATTATGATTCAAAATTAGGGGTGAGCACAATTTGGTAGACCGGCCAAACCATACTGAAATCTAAATTTTGGTCCAAACCGAATACCGAACCAAAATTTCGGTTCGATATTGAATAACTTTTTTTAAAAATTTTTGGTATTCGGTTCAGTTTTGATATACTGAACCGAATACCGAATTTATATATATATATATATTATATTTTTTCACATGTATTTTATATATATTTTTTATGCATATTTATATACATACATATGTATTTTTGTATATATAAGATAATCGTTTATGCTAAAAATACATTTTCTTCCATAAAATAAGATATGTTTATTAATTACTCAAAAAATTTTAATTTTTAATTTTTTAACTAAATTTGGGTAATTCGGCACAAAATCGAACCGTACTGAAAATTATAAGGGGTTTTTATTTTTGAAATGTAAAACTGTGGTGTAGAACTTGTTGTTTGGAAGTAACAAAAGATCAAAGTTCTTGAATCGCTGGGAGTAATGATCTTAAAGACTGATGTCCCTTATAAACCAGCCCCTAGACCTTGCTTATTGCATTTCTTTCATTAATATCTAAAATTTGAATTAAAATTTGAAGATCAGTATGTTAGTTACACATTGTTCCCCCTAATAAAACATGCTTATGTCACGAGATATAAATATAAATTGAGGACTTAATAATTAATATAGGAAAGCAATATGAAGATTGCTGTATTAGTTTTGGGCTTACAGAAATCAATTTGGGCTGACAAGCCCAACTACATGTTCAAGGGCCGCTCTAAAAAATGGGCCTAAATGGGCGAGAGTTTTGGATTGGACTCGTGAGTCTCAAACTCAAAATTTGAACTTTTATCTCAGCATACAATCGACGAATCTATTATTAATGAATAAAGATGACAATAACTCTGAAAAAATGCCGTAAAAGAATGAATAATTACTAAAAAGGAGTTTTGTTTGTCATAAGAATTATGAATTTATTTATGAACCAAATTCTGGAAAAAATAATTTCGTGACACTAAAGAGTTTCGTATTGGGCATTCTTATGTTTAAGAATCGAAAGAACTAAAACAAGAATATTTTTATACTTTCTTCCACTCACTTTAAAGTAGTTGTCTTGTTTAATTAAACCTATTTTTTATTCTTTTATTCTTAGTGAAATCAGTAATTGCGTACACGTCTTAAGATAATCTTAAATTAACACCGTTAATCAATCATAACTACAAGTCATACTATTTCATGTTATTTTATTCCCCTCTCTCTCTCTCCTTGTAGTGTTTCCCCAGATCATTCAGATTGATTTTTAATTCCTGGCTGTCTGGGCAGTTGGTTGCCATCTCTTTCATCATTGAAACAAATATAAACATTATCTTGAATGACATATATATATATATATATATATATATATGTATATTAAATTGTTTGTACTGAGTCAAACCAATAGTTTATTCCAACTATTTTTCTTAAATAAAATGTTTCTATCTATTCTGCATTGGATATTCACAAATGACATACATCTCGTAACTTGACATTTGAGTTTATGTTTTATATATGAATGCAAATGGATCGAGTGGGTTTGGTAAATTCGAGTATAACGTTACTAGTGGAAAACAAAAATTCAAATTTAATAATGAATTCACATACCTCATACTTAGGTCTAAATCCATCTTTGCCTTGTTCTCAATATGATGCGTTGGAGAAGGAGACAATATTTCAAATAAATAATCACTTACTTAAACACAAAATGGTCAACACTCTTCAGAACTATTTAATTTTGATCTGCTGAAAATGTTAAATAAATCCCAAAATGTTGTTGGTTAATTATTTCTTGCCTATATTTTCTTTGTTAATCTCTGGCAACCTATGTCTCCCAATCAACATTCTTTATGGCTAGCATTTCTTTAAAAAAATTAAACTAAAGTAATAGTTATTGTTAAATCACATCATTTTAGAAATATATAGTTGAATCTTCAACTATGTATGTATGTGTGTGTGTATATATATATATATACATACACATATATAGATGCAATATGTTGGCAGTAGAAAGACATGGACAGAAGTTGTATTTACAGGATAATATTAATTAATCATCATGCGACATACTGAAAATATTTTTTATACACCATTGACCAACCTAAACATGTCAATTTTTAGCGCCCCACCGTAGCCAAACTATATGCACATTTTAAATTAAAAAGAGAAACCTAAGTTAATTATATACGATAATAATAATAATAATAATAATAATAAAATCTGTGGCTGACGTGGTGCTTCGTTTAGTTGTTAAAGGTCTTCATCTGCCACCATATAATTATTTACAGTGCTTGAATAATGTTTTGTTTTGAAAAGACCCTTCAATTATAAACACTACAAATAGCAACCCATTTTGAAAGGCCATTCGCATTTTACAAGAATCCATCACAATCTGTAGTTTTGTGACGGATTTTGTACAATTCGAAATTGTCAAATATAAAATATGAAACGGAACATGTTATTATTGATGCAATCACTACAAGATTGCACCTCTTTTGATGACAAATCAATAAATTACAAATTTAATTTTTATAAAAGATTTCATCTATAACAATTTTGTCAGCAATGTCTTGTCATTAATTGTTCCTTTAATTCTTTTTATATAGAATTCTGTAACTAATTTATTACAAATATTTTGAATCTGCGGCAAAATCTCTCTGTTACAAATTTTGTATTAATGTAGAAGTACTTTGTTGTTGCAAATAAAACAATTTCAAAGTTTATGATTAAGGGTTTGACATGTTTTTAATGCTGAATTTATAGACATATTTATTTGTTTTCAATGACAAATTTATATATATATTTTTATAGATTCGACCAAACTGAGTCCCGACTAAATTTAACCATCACCCCCAATGATGAAATTCACATGAAATTCATAGGACATATCAACTAACGCCTCCCCACCTGCTCAGTCCTCCACCAAATAACAATAAAAACAAAAAATCAAATAAAAACAACGAATTTAAGAAGGCATGCGTGTGCGCAACACGGGCGCTGTAATTGGGCCCTGAAACTGGGCCAAGTGGGCCTATTGTGGAGGCCCGACAAGCAAAAAACAGGGAGATATTCCTCACGTGTGGGTGGGGTTTTAGGAGATGGTCAAAGTCAGCAATTTGGGAGGGGGCCACACGTGCTGATGTCCAATGTCTTGTCACGAGCAGACACGTGTGAGGTGACACATGCCAATGGGGTCTCACTTTGTGACAATTTCACGTGATTTTTTTTGGCAAATATACCCCGGATTTTGGTGGATGTGTCCCTTGTTTAGCCATATTTATCACTCATTTAATGTGTATTTATATTTAAAATACTATTTATTTAATTAAAAGTTATTTGGGTGCATGAATTCCCCATAATTAGAGTGGTCCTGCATTTGACTCAATTTATTTTGATTTATGGGATTATTATAAATTTGCGATAATGTATTAAAGGACAAGACAAGAAATTGAGCTTGTTTCACTATATGACTATTAGCAAATGTTTCTTGACTACTTGGCAGAGTTGAAATGTCGTTGGGAACATACACAAACCTCATTATCTCATCATAGAAATGTGGATATATACGTGCGTGTGTGTATATATATATATATATAAATGTCACACTTTCATTGAAATTTTACATAAGAATCTTATCTGAAATAAGAATTAATATCTCAATTTAGAGCTTGAATATGCCCATGCAGAAATCAGTGATGGAGCCATGTCGAAACGAAAGTGTACAAACACTTTACAATTACTCTCTCTCTCTCTCTCTCTGACACACACACACACATGTATATATATATATATTATTTTTAATTTTAAGTGAAATCTTAAACATTCGTAAAGTTCGACAAATATCTACACTTAAAGCGAATAGCCCTGGCTAAAATCTCGTAATCATAGAGTTTTTGGACCGTAATCTTTTTTCGGTACTAACTCGCGACGTATTATTGAGCACAAAACCGCCTTAAAGGGAAATTAACAAAACCTAAGCGCCAATTATCTCTCCATAATTGCGCTCTAATGAAGAAGGCATTATTAATCAGACATTAGTTACTTTTAATCCCCATATTCATCCCGTGTTCACTTCATTATCAACATTAGATTATTATTAGTATTATTATTAATTGTTATTGCCGTTAATCACAGTCGCCATCGGCGTCAGCGTCATTGTTGGGTGAAGTTGTCTCCAAAAAGCAAAACTCACTTTCCCCATCAAACTTTATTATAATTATTTTTTCCACCCCATTTCTCCTCGGTTTAGATCTATCATCAATCGCAGTCAGACCCCTCATTTTCTCCATTATTGCTTATGATAACAGTTCTCCTGACGTCATGGTCCAAAGGGTCCCTAACGCAATTAGTTAAATGGTTTTTTTTTTTTAAAGGCCTTATCTTAATTATCCTCCGAGAATTGAATATTGGGATACAGCTCAATGACTGTCCAAATTATTGGAACAATCTGAGGGTTATTTAATGTCACGCAATCACACACACACACACACACATATATATATATATATATATATATAATGAAGTAGAGAAACTAAGTGGTGGTGCATGCAAACTTGAAAAAGATGATGTTGATTTGTGAATAAATTGCTTAATGGAAGTATAACTAACCATATCGTGTATATCTGAGGGAGATCTATATAATTGTCCGGAATCAATTGAGCAAGAAAAAAATGTAAAAGCAAATGCTCTTTTCATAAACTTTTGCCAGCGCACTCTTGCAATTAACGAATAGCGCCGTTTATCAGGTCAATTATGTCTGAAACTTAACTTCTTTAATACCAGATGATTTCTTTCAAAATAGTTATATATCTATATATATATATCTAGAGAGAGAGAGAGAGAGAGAGAGAGAGAGAGAGAGAGAGATTTTAATTTGGTACAAACTTCCAAGAATGCTTTTTGGAAGAGCAAATGGCACAAGAAAGAGTTCATTTGCAACTCCACCAACTACATAAATTCAACATATTGATAGAATTTGTCTTGTGAGTTGTTGTTGTCATAGCACCACACATGCAAGGCCTTCACCATCAAGGCCATACTTACACTAGTATATGCCTCTTGGGGAGAATTATTAGGAGACTAATATTTTTACATGTTATGGTGGAACCCCAAGAAAATTTTTGTATAATTAATCCTCATCAATCTCAATATTAATTTTACTCAGCTGTCTTATAAAAAAATCAATGAGACAAATTGTTAAGTTAATTTAGAAATAACCACCTTTATGTTTTTACTATATGAGAGGTTTATTTTTCAATAAAACACGATTCATTTTCATTTCCAAAATTTTTAAGCCAAAGATAGGAATTAAAAATACCGATTTCTACACGTCTTTGCTAATTTTGGATCGACAACTACACCTATTTGTCAAAACTAGGATCAGAAAAGGGCAGACACGATCGGATATGTTTAATAGAATAAAACTGCTCATATGAAATAATGACAATAAACTTGCGAGTTATATAAAAAAATGAAAGTTCTTTTTTCAATTTGAATAACATGAAAAAAATGATGTACGTAGTGAAGTGAAAGGATCTACATGAAATTAGATAATAACCATTTGCATATATATATAATTTGCTCGATGAAATAATATCTATAAATTATATATTACTTTTATTTTAAATTATTACCATCACATATCTTCCAAAACTATCAAATATATTCAAGAAATTTCTTTCTCTATCGCCCTTTTAAAAATATTTCATTTACTCATATCAATAACTCATATGTTATAAATAAAATAATTATACAATCTTAATTTAACGTGCAAAGCAGATTATTACATCATAAAGAAACCAAACAAATACAAGTATCAAGCCACAAGAAGAAAATCACTAATAATGTAGAATAGATATCCACACATTTCAGTAAGCAATCGAACTTCTATTTTTGGTGCCTTAAATTCACAAATTAAACTATACCTCATTGGCATATGGCATAGTACTCAAAAACATAATTATATACCAACCTTGTATATTTCAATTCACATATATTTTTATTTTTTACTTTTACTTGAATTATCCAAAAAAAAAAAAAAGGTAGTTACTGTTTAGTGAAAAATAATTAGGATAATAATAATCAGTAGAAATCGAGGTGGAACTGTGTTAGTGATTGGACATCTGGAGTGGGGCCGGGGTCCTTAACCGTCCCATCACATCAACACAAGACGTGGAGTGTTAAGTCAACGGACACGTGTTGATAATCTGGAGCATTGGTCCCCCAGCAAATGTGCAACCCCTCTCGTCCGAATATTTTTCCCTGATTTCACGCTTGCTTGGAGGCCATGTGGGCCCCGCCAGCACTCAACCATGTTTACGATTCTTCTTTTCCAAACATTAATAATTAATTAATTAATTAATTACTGTGTGAAAATAATTAACTCTTCTATCTACTCCAACTCATCCTCGCCTTTAAATAATGCCAAAAATGGAGATGAAGGATAAATTAAAGTTCTATAAAAAATATATATATATATATTAAAAAGCATTCGCATCATTTTAAGAACGAAATTTAAAAATTCGGTGAATATATTTTACAAATTTGAAGGGCAGCATTAATTATTTTTGCTGATCTCTTTACTCTGATATTATAGACAATAAATTTTGTAGCTCTGGAGTTAGGTATGGAGTCACTTATGATTTGGATAGCAAATCACCACTCATCACTAGGCTAAAATTTTATAGTTTGTGTAAACAATTTGTATAAAATATTATTTTAAAATTGTATTTCATGTAAACTCAAAAGTTTTTAGTTTTGCTCCCATAGAGTTGAGAATTTGACTATGTTAATGTTTTAGTTAACATGATTGATTTGGATTAGGACAATTGTTTGAGTTCAGGTCGAATATAATAAGGACATGTGTTGTTTTCAATCAACTACCCAATTATCTTGTTAAGTTTTTAATTGTTCCATTGATCGAAATGATTGAACGTCACTTTTGTTCTTTAATTAGAAAACAATTACTTAAATTAAGAAACAAACAAATTACAATAATATATAGTGGGTTATTAATAGGTTATTTTATAATTACTACAAGATAATGTAAGATATGAATAAGTACTAATATTTTAGAAGTGACAACAATTAATAACTCTGCTGAAACTCCGGCCCCAAATGGTGTCGATCATTGCTAGAGGGAGTCCATAACTAGTTCGAATTTCACTATGGATTTAATATATATATATATATATATATATATATTAATTTACCACATTGTAATTGTTAGTTTATTGTATATATGTTAGTTTCTTTAAATATCCAACAATTAATTAAGACGATGTACTAGAATCACTCATGTTTTGAAATATTGATGTTCTTGTTTAAAAAATATTATTTCTTGATTTAAATGTTTTTGATCGCTCAATATGAAAAAGTTGATAATAATTATCATTTTATTACTACAATATATAAGTTTTCACAAATTTAACAATAATACAAATTCATATTTATATTATTAACAATCAGTATTAATCATGTAGTGAGTGTTTATATTATGTTTATCACAATTTAAATGCCATTCTTTGCCTACTTTAGTCGTTCTTCTGAATCAAATTTCAAACAAAATTTAATTACTTTCAAAGGTGGCCTGCATATGAGGGGAAATTATTATTTGAACCAGGTTCGGCCACATCGAGACTAATCACATGGCGAGTGTTTTATACTTATCATGTAATTAGTTTACAGTTTAAGGGGAGTGACTAATCACATGACAAGTGTATTAACACTTATTACCTGATTGGTTGGATGCTTCCAAACCAGGTTTGAGCAAGAATTTTCCGCATATGAGAGCAACAAATGAATCTATACATAACCATTAATTAATTTAATTTGCATCTCTTCCTACCAACAAAGTCTAATATTGTGGAATTAATTATGACCTTAAATAAATAAGGTCTTCTCCTTTTTTTTCCTCATTAAAATTGACAATGGCCAACCTAATAATTAACTTCCTAGTCAATTCTTGAGTGTCAACTTGAGCCGATGATTCTCTTGCTTGGAAATATAAAACTCCATTTAAAAAAAAAAAAAAAAATTAAGGCGACTAGAAAAAAATTCTTGATCACCACCCTAAATCAGCCGCCACTAAGTGATGATAATTTGAAAAAGTAGTGGCTCAAGGAGTTACTGCGAAACCACGTTAAAAACACCTTATCTGTTGTTTGAATTTGCTTCATCTCCGTCGTCTTCAAAATAGATTATTATTACAGGTATCGAGTCTCAATTTTAAAATGCAACTTCTTTTGATATAGAAAGCTTTATATTTGAAAGGTCCGATTTAATTTGATACATGCTGATGCTGAACATCGAATAGTCTAACTGATGACCAAAACTAATATATATATATATATCTATATATATCATACGTGATTAATTTTTTTGTGAAAATATTAATATAGTATAATTAGTAGACATAATTACCGCATAGGCATCCCCCCAACCCCACCCCTCCGTCCTAATTATAAGAGGTCTTCTATTTAAAATCATATCTTTTTTAATGCCCAAACCCCACTTCTTGGATGAAAAAACGAGGGGCATGTATTTTTGAGAATGCATGTGTTTATTTATATAAATACTATATGTTGATAAGTGTTCACTTGTACTTCATGACTCTAATTTACTAATATAACAACTGAAACACAATCAGTCATTTCTGAAAAAAAATTAACCTTCAACTTAAATTAACTTTTATAATTACTTTATATCAAGAAGAAAAAAAATTACGATAGATAACTCTTACCCGCCAATGATATCCTATTAATTAACTTACACAATGATGTTAAATATGAACGACATTAGAGATTTTAATTTTTTGAGACGATATTGAATTTGTATAAAAAAAAAAAAAACAATTCACGATTAAGAAAAATATATCTTTAATATGGTGCGATATAAATTTGAAGGTAATATATAGCTGTACTTGCAGTCCTTTTCGTTGTTCTTTTTTCGAACAAAAGAAACAAAATGATGAAATAAAAAGGAAAAACAAAAAGAAAGAAAGCAAATGAATGACGATAAAATGGACGACAAAGGCCTGCGAAGCAGACCACAAAAGAATTTGGACACCACTTGGGCGAATAAATGAGCAAGAAAGTCATGAAGAAGACAAATGAATATGCATGCATCTAACGTGAGTTACAGGAACAGGAACCCCCTCCGCGAGAGAGAGAGAGAGAGAGACGCGTTTTCGTTTGCTTTTTACTGCCAGGCTTTCAGCATCAGAGCTTTAATGTGGGGATTTGTAATTTTGAGGTGCAGATAGGTCAATGGCTTTTTTAGCTTTATGTACTGTCCATCGGAGATGTTTGTGTTATGCTCAGCAATTTCTGAGTTCTCTCTCTGTCTCTGCCAATGAATAAATGGTTCTCTCCCCCTGCCATGCTCTTTTTCTGCTCCACCAGGACCACCACTCAAAATTTCAACCTACCTCCATTTTCTTTTTTTCTCTTTCTTTATTCGATTATTGTAATTTAACATGCGCTAATTATTGGTACAAAAAACATAGTTGAGGATTTAAGTAATTAAATCCTCAGTGTGGATGTTCTATTCTATCATGTATCGAATTTTGCTTTATGTTATACATTCATATTATAAGTATAAAAATATATTTTAGTTATACACTTGAGCACAAAGATGAAGCTGGGAAGGGGATTGGAGGGGGTGGTCGCCCTCATTAAGTTTATATTGAGTAAAATATTGTATGTTTTTTTTTTTTTTAATATTTTAGATTTTAACCTTCCAAAATAATGAAAATAAATTTAATATTTTATAAAAAATTGTTCTCGCCCCTCTAAATAAAAATTTATAACTCCATCGCTGCTTGAAAGTAAATCTTACACTTTTGACATGAATTAATAAATAAAATATGCAAGTAATTTCGTTTTCATGTTGAGATCAAGATAGCAGCATTGTAATTATATATATTTTTCTTATATTCACATCGATTGCAAAAGCGTTAAACTAACATAGTTATCTTGGATTAAGAGTGACATGGCATATTTTGGAATCGGTCTGGTCACATATTAATTATTTTACCGAGTTCAGGGGGTGCGTTAGCTTATCTAGACTAGTTGGAGCTCGATATGAGCGTTGAAGTGGACATTTAATAAACATGGGTTGCCAAAGGATGCCTGTGGGCCCTTGCTCTGGGCCAATGAGACTTTTTCATTGATTTTAGTCTATCTTCTTGATCAACTCACATTTGCTCGCTCGTTTTTATAAGAAATTCCCAAGTCCTCTTCAAATTGAATACAACCTATCGAGCGACTCAACTGTGAAATTTAATTTCACAATAAGTGTAATTGTATTAATATTAAAGAAACAAGTTTAAATTTATAAAAAAAATATATCTATACATATAATATAATTTTATATAGATTTCAAAATGATTTGAGTGGGCTGATTGCCGGTTCCTTACAAAACCTCTCTCCTTCATCGTGCTCAGACTAAATGCGAGGGGCAAAAATTAAAAGAAAAAAAATATGATTTTTTCAACAGTGTATAATCTTGGCTGACTTGTGAAGAACTATTTTAATTTTGTATTTATCTGTATTTAATGTAATAAATATACGTATCTAAGCAATTTACACCAAAATAAAAACATAAGGAAAATATATTGATTTGATTCTACCACTATTTTTAGCATGATCTATATCAAAACATTCTTTCTAAAGAATTAAATTTCCATGGTGACAGTACTATTTTTATTAAACTCATATCGAGAATTTTTACATTCAATTAATGTTGGTCAAATTCCGACACAAAATCAAGGGACAGTTATTATGACATAGCAACATGGGTTTTACTACGTTGACACAGAAATTTTAATTGGGTAGTTAAATATGGCTGAAAGGATTTTTGTTTTTTCAGTTAGTAACATGTAGTTGAACCGATGAAGTCGAGCCTTTATAAAATTATAAGGTCTTATGTTTTATTTTTTTCATCAATTTATGTGGATTTGTATTTTTATTTTTACAGTAGTTTTTATTTTATTTTTATAGTAACTTGATTATTAATGATAATTATAATAGTTGTTGATATTAATTAATATTTGATAATGATTTGTATTCATGTATGTTAGATTAGTGTCCAACAAACCTAATATATTTTAGCTTGCTAATTACTATTTGTATCAAATAGTCTGTTTGATTAAATAATAAATTGAAAGTTTCATACTTTATGGCCATTTTCATCACATAACATTAGTTATATTAATTATATTTAATGTATGTGGTCGAGTTTTCATGATCACATTTAAGCTATAAGACTTGATTTTGCATAGAGATGGAAGTCTTGAAATAACTCTCTAAGGCGTGATCAAAATTACTCTAAGTCATCGAGTCTAATTGAGACCGGGGTATCAACTTGACTCACTAAAAGGCTTGCATTTATGACGTATCTCAAATGAGAGGATGTCTTGTTTTATGGACATCAAGTGTAGTGACGCTTGTATGCATAAATGGGTGTTCATTAGGGAATGAGTTCGCTGAGGATCTCATCTGAAAATTCCTAAATAGGAATAAAAGAATTAGGAAAGTTTTCAAACTTATGACGTGCTTTAACTAGTCCTTAGACTCAAAATTTTATAGTAGTCTTGTATATGGACATTTATACTTTGATATAGGTGCCGACTCCATGGTGAGTCATTATGCTCCTATATTGAGCATAGGTCTCCCATATATGGAGACTAGTGAAAGTCAATAAAGGATTCGTTGCTCGCCTAGTTGAGTAAGTGAATTCTTCATATATTTCATTGTAATTAATCCACTTAAATCCTTGCGCAAGGTGGAGGACAATGATTAGAAAATAAGTTTTCTAAGTCAATTGTCAAATAAACTAATTGCAAAGAATTATGAGAATTGAGGTTAGTAGGATTTCCCAAATCCCATGTCCTAAACCTCAATCAGAAAACTAGATAACAAAGGGACAGTATTTGCACTGTAAGTCATAAGTTAGAAAAGGTTCGCGCTAACACTTCACCTATTGGTTAGGTATTTGTGGGCTTGTTGCAAGACATCCACTACGATGGATGGGGATCACTAATTAGAAAGAATTCTAATAAAATGGTGATTGATTAAAACAGTTTAATTAATCATAGATAATTTTATTATTTATAATATTGGTTTGAATGCAAATCCGTCGCTAATCGATTGATGAACTTAAAGGGTCACACACAATAGTTGACCAAACACCCAAGTATATGGATTGATTATTAGTGATTAATCAAATTGAATTGATTAATGAGATCAATTGAACTGATAGCTAATTCGATTGACCTATTGGATTTTAACTAAGAACTAAATTGAAATAAATTTTCATTTGAGGACTAAATTGAAATATGATTTTAAATTGAGGATTAAATTGAAATTAGAATTAAATTAATTATTGAATTAATTTAAATTTAATGTTTCAATTTAATTCTATAATCTCAACTTAACTATGAGACTATAAGATAAATTTTATAATTAAAAGATAACTTATTAGAATAAGGAACACCAAGAAAATAGAACTACTAAACGATGGAGTATGAAGAGTTTGAGTTCAAATTGGACTCAAGAATAAGGGCATGAGGGTCGGCCATAGCACGCTATAAATATCCTTGGCCGAACCCACATGGCGGAAACAACAGGATAGAAAAGTGTTTTTTATGGTCTCGTTTTATGCTTACCTTCAGCCAATCACCAATTACATTCTTGATTAGGTTAATAAACAATAAACTAAAGTTAGTTTATTAAATATCCAACCTTTTCATAGCCCTATATACTAAAAAGTTAGTATAAAAATTTATATATTTTATGGTTTAAATTCAAGTCTTGCATAGGATTTAAACTCAGTGGTGCGGTTAACATGTGGATATGTTTGGAAGGAAGACAATTGAATTCCTATGAAAGCGTAAACTGTTCGTGACAATTCAGGAACGTGAATCGCACATTTGAATACATCGTTTTCCCTACAATAACAGGAGTGCTAGAGATAATTAGATTACTCAACTTATTTAAACGATTTGATTATTTAATTTGCATAATAGATCTGCGTCACAATAGTCATGAGACGATAGAATTTGCATATAATAAGTTATATGCTTTAAATAAAATTTTTGATATTTCGTTGTGCCTATTTCCCGGGACCTATGTGAAACTAACAATATAATGATAACGTAATCGTTTCAAAACTAATAATCATTGCAGCAAGACCGATATGTTTTTTTCCACAAAAACACACACACACGTATGTGATGCGGGTCGGATTCGGGAGATGGTTGACCTCGGTCGGTCACTCTGGTCGAGTGTGTAGATGAAGGTGTTTGATCAGGAAGTTAACCTGCAACAAGGGAAATGCAACGTGAGCTAGCTGAGATGGGTCTCGGCCAAGACCCTCCTATGCTTAAGTTAGTTGATCGGTTTCTGAGGAGATTTGAGCAGGGTGAGGGTGTTGAGAGTAATTAATGCGTGTATCTTACCATAAATGCGAGGATATTTATACTATGTCCAGGTAGACCACGCTCTTGTGAGCCTGCTAGGCCAAGTAGGTCGTTGAGGGCTGATGTGGACGACCCATAAGCCTAATGGTAGGGTCAGTAGATACTAGCTGACACTCTATTAATGAGGTATGGGGTTTGGTAGCACCCCCATGCCTGGTCTAACGGAGCATTTAATACCAACAGGGATCTATTGGATCCGAAATGGCCCTGGTCGATCATGTAATCGATCAGGGGGGGCCGATGAGCTAGGTTCGAGGGGCCGAGGCCATGGGTCTGATCGAAAGATAAATCGTCCTGCCGGGCTCGTCGGGGAGTGAGGTTTGTCAAACCGGTCAATATACGACATCCGATCGGAATGGTCTCCAAGGACTTCGAGCGGGGGAACCAGCGAGCACGTCGCGAGAAAGGCGATCGAGAGATCTGGTCGAAATTATGCCACGTCAGTATGTGAAAAGTATGATGTCATTTGTTCAGGGCCTTTGGCAAATGGACATATAACTCATCTTTATAGATGTGGGAGTACATGTGTGGTGGTGTGTGTATTGTTAAAAAAGAAAAAAATAAAAATAGTATGACCAAAATTTTTAAAAGAATATAAAATAGGGATAAAAGGACCCTGCTTCACGAAGTATGTCGATTTTTATACTATAATCACTAAATTATTTTCTATAACACTTTACCATAAAAAATATAAAGAATTTACACTTTACTCTCCAAAGTCACTTGATGGCTAATAAGGTTGTCAGAAAAATCGACGATAGTGATGTGGTGATTTCGAAATTAAGTAAAATTGATAAAAAATAATTTATTAAGTTCTAAAATTGTTTTAGGGCTTTTGATCAATGAATCAAAATGAGTATAACAACGGACTAGAGGGGTTTCTTTGGTGGCGATCGGGTGGTTAGCCGACGGCCTTTTTGACTGAAGAGTGACTACGAATGACAAAGTATAAGTTCTGTGCATTTTATATGTCAAAATGTAATGGAAAATAATTTAGTGACTCAAGTATAAAAAATTGTCATAATTCAAATGATGAAATAGTTTATACTTATAAAACATAATTTTATATAAATTTGACAAACATAACTGCTCCTTTAGCTGCCTCTGTTGTTGTGATCGTTTAACTTAAAAAAAAAAAAAAACTATATAACCAAATCAATTCTTAATTTTTAAAAAGATTTTGACGTGGCTTGTTCATGAAATTTCAATTCACGAGCTGATGACAAGAAATGAGGCTTGAGTTATTGGTTGGAGTCAACCTAAAAAGGCCCAGTCTTGTCTTGGCTTTATAATCTCTTCTTTTCGTGCCATAATTTAATGTTTTTCTGCAAGTTTTCCATGTACAATAATAGTGCCTTAATTTGTTGGAATAACCCACACACTTAAACTGAAAATCATGCGTTTGACCAAAAAATCAGGATATGGGGAGCAAATTTCATTGCCCATTGACCAAAATTATCAATAAAGAAATTCTATCCAAAACTTTGTATCCGAAGTAAGCTACACTTTACTTCACTTAAAGCATCTCTTCATCCGGGTCCCCGGGTTTGTGGGTCGGCTATCCTTTGCCTTTTAAAATATTTAATACGAATCGAGTTTCGGATCCCATTTATATACGAAACGATCAAAAAATCATGTGCGTGATAGAAAGAATTATGTGAAACATATAATACAAGTCATGACTGTTTAGTGCGTGGATCTTTTAATCATGTATGCATATTGGGTCTATCTTAGTCTTAGTTCCATTTAATATGAACATCTCATATTACATATCGTATCTTCTATACTCTCAATTAATGTTTTCTGACCAACCCCCATCAAAAGATTAATGGATTATTTCATGATGATTTCATGCAATTCACCGTTAATTATTTAACATAAGTCAATGATGAAAAATTAATTAAGAAAATTTGGAAAAATATTAATTGCAATGTGAGACATTCATATTCAGTCAATCAAAATAAACACTATCTACTGTATGTCAATCATGTATACATACTGGGTCTATCTTAGTCTTAGTTTCATTTAATATGAACATCTCATATTACATATCATATCTTCTATACTCTCAATTAATATTTTCCGACCGACTCCCATCAGAAGATTAATGGATTATTTAATGATGATTTCATGCAATTCACCATTAATTATTTAATAGAAGTCAATGACGAAAAATTAATTACGAAAATTTGGAAAAATATTAATTGCAATGCAAGACACTCATATTCAGCCAATCAAAATAAAACACCATTCACTGTATGGTAATTTTTATTTTTTTAAAACATTTCGATTCAAAAACCAATTAATACAGGAGGTCCTCTTTTTCTTATAATCCACGTGAAGTGTGAGAATTGATTGGATGGGGGGATGCTTGCAAATGTTAAAAATTACTATTAGAAAAGTATATTTCAAAGTCAGTTTGAAATGCAAGCACAAAGATGGAACTTTTTTTTTTGGTGGGGGTGGGGGGGGGGGGGGGGGAGTATAACAAAGCTAATTTAACTCTGTAGGTTGAATTACAAAAGACATAAAGTAGGTTTACTTTTTCCAAAAAATAGTTATTACAACATAGAAATGCAACTGGGATTTGGTCTCTGTTACAGTTTTAGTATACATCCCATGAGACTTCAGTGAGCAGGAATCCTGCCTGGAATTAAGATAAACAATTCCCACAAAATATGTCCAATAATTTGCTGGAATCACTAAGCAACTCCATTTTTTTCCTTAATAATAATAATAATAATAATAATAAATATTATTATTATTATTATTATTATTATTATTATTATAAAGAAAATTAAAAAATAAAAAGATTTAGAAAAAGAGCCTTCCTTGAAATAGGAACTGTTTTTGTACATGGCTGCTGCTAATCAAAGATTCTAACATAATTAAAAATACTACAATGGAGAAAAAAGATAAAGAAAAAAAAAACATAAAAATGATTGGTTAAACCGAAGAGCGAGATGGGGGGGAGGGTGATAATTAAGTTCTAACACTAAAAATGATCACAAAAACAGTTCTTTGTTGTTCTTTTTCCTATTTTTGCCCTTCATTTCAATTGATGTTGCTCCATTGCTTGAGGCCAGGAGAGGTCCATTTTGGGCACTTTGGGCTAAAATAGCTCCCCACAACCCTCGAGTTCAACAGCTCTACAATGGGTGCAAATTTCACACACCTAGGTGTTTTGTACTGGTTTATTGAAGCTCCTAGGCTGATTGCATAATCCATGAGCTTATCAAATGTCCCCATTTCAACAATCTTGATCTCAAGTGGACCAATTGCCTCAAAAAACCTGTTCTGGCGATAAACAGCGTCCAAAGACTCTTCAATTGTGAGGCAACAATCTTCGAAAACTGATGGTGGGATTGGGGTTGAGCCATTCTGGCTCAGCTCCCAATACAGCACGTAGTGACCCGGTATTGTGGTCGTGTCCGCGTAGCTCGTGTACTCGGTGAGACGGGCGTCGAACGGCATCAGATGGGTCACCGCATTTTTCACGGCGTTTTGGAGCTCGACCTCATCGGTCTTGTCGGTATCTATGCTCAAGACTACATTTTTACGGCACACGAAGGTGAATTGCGGGGCGTTGTTCTTGAATCCGGCCACACGTAGCACGTCCCCGACCCTGTACCTATATAACCCTGCAATTATAAAGATATAATAAGATATTACTCTATATAAACATATAGGGAGAGGAGAGACAGAGTCATCAAAATTTTACTTTTTTACTTAATTAACTTTGTTAGAGACGACTACTTTTACCAGCCCTTTTCACCAGGGGCCTAAGTACAGCAATAATAATTTGAATCCCACATCTTGAAAAATCAAGAAAGTAGTGATGAAAAGACTGTGCTTACCAGCATAAGTGGTGACAACAAGCTCATATTCTTGTCCAAGTTTGACATCAACTAGATCAACCAATTCTTTTTGTTCCTTGTCATTGAGTGATTTGGGCATGGAGATAGAGCTTGTGAGGCCATTGTTTCTATGGACAGGCAAGAACTCGAAATAGCACATGGTGGGTATGAGGGTGTAAGAGACCTCACTGGGCTTGCAAAGAGGGTTAAGGTTAACACCAAAATAACACTCTGATGAAGCATACATTGTGCAAACAAGTGGGAGCCCATCACTGTAATAATCAAGAGTAGGAATGTACTGTGACATGGTCCCCGTCACTATAACATCTATGTACTTGGTGTTAGGCCACAGCCTAATAATAATCCCCTGCCACGAGTCTTTCCCACATTCGGACTCAACAAAGTCCGCAAGTTTCGAGTCGGGTTTGAGGATCCTCATCACTGCCTCCCTCACAGTAGGGTCAGTGATGATGGGATTCAGGGTCCCGGTTCGGATATCGTGGCAGAGAAGGGTCCAGTGTTTCTCCAAGAAACGGATGGCCCGGATGAACCCGGATGCGAAAACCGCCCCGACCCGGAGGACTTCTTTGTGTTGGCAAAGGCCACAGAGCATTTGTGAGTACATGCTTTGGTAAGAATCCGGGCAGAGAATGGTTTCGTTTGGGGAGGTGTAGTTTGTGTAGGGATCAAAGGGTCTGTCCTTGAAATGGGAGCTTTTGTAATAACTTGTTAAAACGGGTCGGGCCAGCAACCCGCCAGGGGTCTTGGTCTCACATTTTATGAACAAGAAATACATGCCTTTGCCTTGGTCTAGACCAGGCACAAATTGGCTCATTACAGGCATCAGAAGGCTGTAAAGCGATGATCGCCTCTCTAGCTCCTCCTCAATCGTCGGCATCACTTTTCTCTCCCCAGCAGATGTCCCAGAACTGCAAAAAAAGATAAAAGAATACAAATAAAAATCAAGTCTTTTTTAATTTTTGTGATAAAAAAAATCAAATCTTTATAACAAATACAAAAAACCCATCTCGAGAAAATAAAGCCCACATGCACGAAATGATGGAAAATCACATGTAAACATGTACGCAATAATTAGCACAACAAACCTAGTCAAGAACTCGGAGATGGGCTCTGAGCAGAGAATAGGGGACTTATCGCCATTGGCGATGCGGTTGATATCTGGCAAAATGTCTTCGTATGATATAACAGGCATGATTTTCTTGAAAGTCTCTCGATCAGTGTGCCCGTTGAGGTCATGCCTCTGCAAGTACTCAACGTGGGCATTTCTGGAGAGGATCTCAGCAAGAACATCCTTTTGAACCTCGTCAGGGTATTTGGTCACCTCCTCGATGAACTCGAGTTTCTTCTTGTTGTTCTCCGCCACACTGTAGTTGGCTGCTTCCTTCGGTGCCTCAGGCATGATTTCTTGGGTGTGTGTGTGTGCGTGCGTGCGTGTATATGTTTATGTATATGAAGAGAGAGAGAGAGAGAGAGAGAGGCAATGCCGGTGGGGGAGAGGGACAAGGATGGGGTGGATATATATAGAGGGAAATGAAGGGGGGTAGGGGGGTTGGGGTGGTCCACTTTGTAGCGTTTAAAAGTGCAAAGAAGGCAAAATTATGCAAAATGGGGATGGCTTGATTGTGAATATGGATGGGACTTTGTGGCAAATTTGTTTTTGGGACTTTATTGACTCACTTGGGCACAAAACTTTCATGCTTCCTATTATTTGCCTGTGACAATTCTAGCAGTGTACCAAGTACTGTCTGCTTAAGCTTTTGTAATAAATTAGCCGCTACTCTGCCTAATTCTTGTTTCCTTTTAATTATTCTTTTTTATTTTTCTTTTTGAATTATTGAAAAACAAGAAAAAAAAGAAAGTGTGATGCAGATAGGTACATATTTCTCTGCTACAGTTATAACAGCCAGAGCTTGCATTATTTCTACCTTATCCCATCTCCCTCTTTTTCTACTAAAAGTTAGAAAAAGATGTCAAGAAAAGAGGGAAAAAAAATTGAAGTATATATATTTTTGAATGGGCAAATGGATCAAGCTACACTTTATATGGAAGAAAGAAGAACATCCTTACAAACTTTATAGAATTTGTTCTTTAGCCTATTGTGCCAAAAGTCATATGCATATTGAATATATCCACTTTCTTAAATTGTTAATCTTTGTGTTCATTGTCCAAAAACCTTGTGTGTAGGTTATGATTTGTGTCACACATTAATTTGAAAGCAATTTTTTTTCCAACTCCTTCTGTTCAAATTGCCAAATTTCAAGTTTAGCAAGGACGTAACTCTACATATATATAAAAATTTGAAGATTCCATTTATCGTCTCATACTGTAAAGAGTAAGGAACTTTTTGATCTTGTAAGCAAATTTCTCCGATCCTCTAGACATATTTTTATCAAATGATAAAGCCCTATTACATTTAGTTACGGGATAATACATCATCAGGAGTAAATAATATATAATTTGTACATTCTAATCCAAATTAAGCAAAAACCCATTATTTTACAAATCTATGATTTGTAAATTTTTAATCCAAAGTAAACAAAACCCATTATTTTTTAATCCGAAAAATTAGTTTTGGGCCAAAAAAGTTAGTGTATTAAAATGGGAGCAACCTTGGGTGGCGGGGGGTTGGTTTGACCGGCAATACCCGGTAGTCCCGCACAAATTACATGGGTGCTTGTAGGGCGGGTGTTTGTCCAGGCAACGGCAGGGTCTCCCCGGGCTTGGTTTCCCGGTAACAGGAAAACGGGGTTCCACTTAAACGGCCCTCCCCAGCGTCCCCTCAGTCTCGCACAATTTGTAACGGTTTTGTAACTTCTCGTGTTTCATACGGTAAACTCACAGCTGCCACAGCTGGCCGCCAAATGGCCTTTGGTTGACACGTAATTCTCATCCTGCTTTCATGTTCCTTCACGCACTTAATAATTTCCTGTATTATTATTATTATTATTATTTTGTCAGTTAATGTAGCAGTAGAGAATTCATGTTGTTATTGTTTCTAGTCGGACGTTAGTTTTAAGATGAAGAATAAAAATATGTAAAAAATAATTAATACATTTCATTCCATAAGATATTTTGATTACAAAGAAAAAGATTCATTCAAACAGTGACATTTTGATGGAATCTGGCCGTACCATATTTCTATATCATGTTGTAAGGTGTTTTTTTTATTAAATGACAAAATTTTCACAGCCTTTAGGTGAGAGGCAATATCTTATAGATTCGGGCCTTCATAGTCCGCAATAAATTAGAGTATCATCAAATGATGTAGTATGTGGAAATGATAATCATATGTCTCTTTCCAAGTCTCTTAGTTGAAAGGTTTACGATGATACTATATTTTTATCTTACATTAGAAGGAATTAGGGGACTTGATTAGCTTGTAACCTTTCGCCCTCCGACATTGTGGGGAGCCTTAATTATCACCAAAGGACAAAAACCTCATCGTTTTTAGGTGTGAGACAGTATCTGATCACAAGGTCAAACCTTCATTTTCGGCAACAAATTTAGACATAATCAGAATATTTGATTTTAACCCTTAGGAGTTCTGCGAGAACTATGTTTAGAATATATACTTTGATAATGAATTTGAATAATATATGAAAATAAAAATATATTTGATTTAATTTTGAACAAAATAAGTTATTATTATTATAAATATCTTTATGTAAGTTTTTATTTGGTCGATAGTGTTATATTAAACTTCCATATTGTTATAATGATAATAATATAATTTTTGTTATATATATAATATTTATACTAAATTAATCATTAGAAGATTAAAAATTTGTATTTCAGTTTGATATTATGACTTGAAAAGAAAGTGGACTTTTCCATAATATTTCTAAAAAAAATATTTTGAATAGAATATTTAATTTATTTGAGGGTTAGGAGACCCATCTGCATTTTATGGGATTAATTTATAATATTTTGATATAACACGCATATATGTGTGTGTGTGTGTGTGTGTGTGTGTGTGTTTAATTAGTTACATCTACGAGATGTTCAAAGTCCTAAAATCGCACGGGGCTAAATTAAAGTCCAGACAATGATGTTAAAATTTGTCTAATTTCGCCCCGACCATAATTAACACAATTGCATATTACATTAAATCCCTTTTGCTCTTTGTTTTCCATCCTCTTGGCAGCTAGGACCCGTCACATTTCTATTTTATTTCTACTCCAAATTCTTCTTTTTTCGAGCTTTGTTTGTGTTTTCTCTATAATAACAACCCCAATAAATAAACAAACAAACAAATAAATAAGAGGCCACCAGTAGTTTCTCGCAACATGTTACAACGTATGACAAATAATTATTGTAAACAAATTAGCAGAATATCACATATGGCATTTTTGACTTTAATTTGTAAAAGCACGCAACGGGTGCGATAAGGAAATAGATGTTTATAATGTTGAACTACAATTTAACTTGGTTTGCCATTAGGAATCTTGGTTTGATTTTTTCATTTTTTATTTTTGGCTAAAATGGACAATAATTTTGGTTTGACAAATTTTGAAAACATGACAAAAATCTTGGTTTGTATTTAATATTTATGCTTAAAAAATGGAAACTTGCATAACTTGTGTGGGATTGGAAAATTATGGAGTACACAAGATAGTTGACTTGTCTCTACCTTAGTGCCAATCATTAACCGAAAATTTGAAGCAAAATATATTCATTAATCACTTTCTTGAGGTTGAACATGGTCAATCTTGACAACCCATCATCCCAATATTATATAAAGTTGAAAAATGATAATTGTTTTTGAAGTGAAGTAAAAATACAATAGATATATTGAATAAAATCAAAATACAAATTCATAAGTTTTCACTACGCTAATATCATTAACGTTGAACATATATCGTTATATATTCCCATTAGAATTACTAAAATCCACGATCTAAATGTTTTGAAGTAAAGTCACAAATATAATATTTGTGTTCGAAGCGTATGTTGTACATTGATCAGTTTAAAAATTTATGACACAATAGAATCATTATCTTTCAACATATCTCTCTTTTTTTTTTTTATCAAAATTATAAAATGAAGAACTCTTTGAAAATTGAGACATACTTTAGTCAACAATTAGAACTAAATATGTTACCAAAAAAAAAAAAAAAATTAGAACTAAATATCCTAATTTCGTGGGCTTACCTCGAAGAAAAATATGTTCCCATCTTGGACTAATTAATCACATCATAAAGTTTTATGGTACGTAAAAATTTGAGTCCTATGCTGTAGCAGCAACATTCCTGACATGTTTGACAAAATAATTAATTAATAGGACTTAATTGTAAATCCCGAAAATTTGCTGCTGTCCACAACTTTACTTCAATAATTCACTCATAATTATTTTATGTACTCGTTCGTACATTATCTTAGATTTTTATCAATCATAAATCAAATGATAATATACATTGATCAGTTGCGGAGAATTTAAGGCGACCCAGAAAAAAAAAAAACTAAAGTAAAAGTCAACTGAAAACAAAAGATCTCCGTGTCAGACATTATCACCGAAAGTGGCACAAGTAATTAATTTTGTTCCCTGATTTTTTTTAAGTATTTAACTTATATGTTTTCTTTTTATCCACCAAATTCTCCCTTCTAAATAATTAAAATATTAATAGTTTTGGTCTGTTCGATGTGTGTACATAATAAAAAAATTTAATTACATGTTCAAAATTTATTAGTATTTATATTATTTTAATTGTATATCAATTAATAATAAATGAAATGAAAAATAAGATAAAATTAAGAAAAATAACAGAAAGAGTGTAAAGAAAAAAAAAATTAAAATGTGGGAGATGTGAGAGGAAGAGAAAGTAAAAGGAACATGCAAAAAAAAGAGAGAAAATAGAGAATAAATAAAAGTTTAAAAAATGACAGGCCAAAATAAGTGACATCAAAGATAGTTATTAAAAGATACTCACACTTTATGTGATAGTATATTATAGATAATAAATTTTAAGAAAAATTCGAATTTGAATAGATATATACACATCATTCATGACTCATTAAATTGTTTGATACGCTCTATTAGGTGTAAATATTTCAATAATCAAAATATTCAATATTACAAGTCGCTGCTTGGGTGTACCGTTGAATGTCATCGACATTTAATCCACAATCTGGACGCCACTTGTCCTCTACTGCCAATTGTAAACTATAAAACTGTAATGAATATTGAGACCAGTCAATAGCCATGATCATAAAATACATAGTTATTAATGCTGTTACGAAAACGTAGTAAGAAAATTTTGAATTTTATTTTGGGGCATATGGCACAAATGTAAAACCACTTTGATTCTTCATATTTTAATTGTGATGTTATAGTCTCTTACGTGTACATATATATTGAAAATTCGATAAAACTTTAGCTAGAAATATTATATAACCTACGAGAATGTGCTTAGTATTGAATATAAAATTATTAGTGTATATATATACATATATATTCAATTCTTAAATATTGCATATAGGTCGTACGTGTACCTTTTTTTCCAACCCAAATTTCACTTAAAATTGAAATGAAAGACTAATATAAAATGATTTTAACTTAAGGGACTATAAATTATAACCACTCACTATAGAAAAACGCGTATTTTCCGGTAAAAAATTTGGTGGAATTTTTGTCGGAAAATGTAGAATCCGGCAAAAATGTGTCCACCGGAAAAAACATAGCCGGATTGCCATTTTCCGGTCCGCCGAACCGGCCCTCTGGGGGAACTCCGCCGGAATGACCATCGGCCGATATTTCTGCTGGGCCGGACCGCTGGTGCCCACCCCCGATGGTCAGCAGTGTCACGGGCTATCTCCGCCACCGCCTCCGTGCGCCAAGCCCCCACCGTGGCGGCCGCCGCCGCCGCTATCGGGCCCCCACCATTGCCGCCGCCGTAATAGTTCCCCCAAAATATACAAATTTTTGTAGTTGATGAGATTTGAACTCATGACCTCTAGCTTGTTTGTTAAGCTTTCAACTATTAAACTATTGCAATGAGTTATGCTATGTTTTATTTTATTTTTATATATATTACATATTCGTTTGATTATTATTATTTTAATTTATTAATATATTATTTTATTTTATACTTCTTACATATTTTTATTTTGTTAACTTGTTTTAATTTTTAAAAAATATTATTTAGTTGTATCTATTAATTATATCCAATAAATGACATTTGAAAAAAATAACTTACATGTATAATAAAATTTTTATGTGCTTTTAATAATATTTTATTTTTAAATTAATTGATATTTTTTGATATAATTTTGTAAAATTCAATTGTTGTTAATAGTTTTAATTGATTATATTAATTTTTAATAATCACATGCATTACATTTCATGCATTATAAGATATATAAGAATAAAAATAAACAGTTCATATTATTATTATTATTATTATTATACATCTAGCTTCAAGTTTGTTCATTGATTTTTTTTTTTCAAAATTTTCATGCATTATAAGATATATAGAGATAAAAATGAAGAGTTCATATTATTATTATTATTATTATTATTATTATTATTATTATTATTATTATTATTATTATGCATCTAGCTCCAAGTTTGTTCATTGATTTTTATTTTTTTGAAATTATTATTATTATTATTATCTTTTATATACTACATAAAGTTGGTAACTTTATTTCCTTTAAAAAAACTAAAAGATATTCAATGTATTTATATTGTACCATATAATCAACATTTTTTTTTGTTGAAAAATATGAGAGAGATGTCACAAAGAACTTAATAAACTTATATATATATATATATATATATATATGTGTGTGTGTGTGTGTGTGTGTGCGCGCGCTATATATATATATTAGTAAGATCCCCTTTTATTTTATAATTTTTCATAAATTTAAAAAATATACTACAAATAATTAAGACATATTATAAATAATAATAGTTAATATGGATATGTATTTACATATATAATTTTGCAAAAAATGAATTTTAAATAATTAAAATTATTTTTGCATCGAAATGGATTTGAACTTTGGACCTTTAGGATAGAAAAATTGTAGCATTACCATTAGACTAAGCTTACTTTTGTTTAAACATTTTGCAATCAAAATATATAGTTAATTCAACCGAATTTTAGAAAAAAAAAGTTCGGCGGAATTTTCCGCCGGAGTTCCACTAGAATATTCTTTCGGATTTTTTTTATAAAAAAATTAAGTTACTTTTGCATCCAAAGGCATTTAAACCTTGAACCTTTGAGATATGAGAGTTGTAACTTTTCCATTAGGCTATGTTTAAAGTTGTTTTAATATTGTGTAATTTAAAATAAAGATCTAAGCTGACCGAAATTTTAAAAAAAAATTTCCCGCGGAAATTTCCTCCGAAATTCCGACTAATTGTTTTTTGAATTTCTGAGGAAAAATTCCCCTAGAATTCCCCCAAATTTTAAAAATATTTTTTTTTGAATTTTTCGGGGGGGAAATTCGACTGGAATTTCCCTGGATTTTTTTTATTTTTTATTTTTTGAATTTTTCGGTGAAAAATTCCGTCGGAATTCCCCCGGATTTTTTTCAAACATTTTTTTACTATCCGGTGGAAATTTCCGCCGGAATTCCTCCGGATTGTTCCAGAGGAATAATTTCCTCTGGAATTCCATCGAAATTATCCGACGGATTTTCGTCGGAAATTAGTTTTTTCCTGTAGTGACTCCCTAATCTTAACCAACAAAGAAATAGGAAGAAAAAGAAAAAACACACAACTCGACTAATATGCTCATATAGGGCTGAAAAATGAAACAAACAATTCGACACTCAACTTAAAATCCGACATACAAGTTCGTTTGACCTTGATTTGTTAAGCACAGCAAATTAATATTGAACAAATATTTTCATTTGGTAGAATTTGAAACTTAACTAGATTAATGAAAATATGGTAATATACACGTATAAACGTATATATATATATATGTTAGTGTGTGTGTGTGTCAAATTACTCAAACTCAGTTCAAGTTTAGTTCAACCAAAGTTCGTTTGAGTTCGACTTGTTTAATAATTGAACCAAGTTCAACCAAGATCTCAAACTCGATAAAAAATCAAATCAAGCTTGAATAGTAGTTTATTTGACTCGAATCGATGAGTGCACACTCCAATATGAAATTCCCAACTTACTAAAATAATAATACTAACATTTTTATTATATTTCTTGCTTAAAATAAGTAAGCATTGCCCTGTGCGAGGGGGAAGATATAGAGTGTAGGGGCCTCGCCAAGTGGGTTGCATTGTGCTTGCTGTAGCATTTTCGGGGAATGTTTATTTGGTTATAAATTAAAGAAGCAAATTAGTTATCATATTTAATTTCATATTAATTAATCAATATTAATTCATGTGGGAGACAAACACAGTCTTGCAAATCTTTGACCGTTGACTAATTCATTAGATTTTATTTTATTTTTTGTTATATAATTAATGTATTGAACATCTCGAGAGGATATCATGCCCACATAAAAAGATGTTTTTTTTTACTTTTCTAAAAGAACAATAAACCAAGTTTAAGATACCTATTTTATAATCAGGAAATGCTTACTTAGGGTAGAATATGTTCGATATATGTACGTGTTGCTATGTCTGAGATAGTTTAAAGGATTTTGATCAACTAAAATTTGTCTTAATTATATATATATTTCCTATAACGACGAAATATGATCAAATCACTCCTATGAACGCATTCTAAGATTTGTATATCTTGAACGACGAAATATTATCAAATTACTCCTAAACCAAAATATGAGAGAGAGAGAGAGAGAGAGAGAGAGAGAGAGAGAGAGAAAAGGTTTTTCTCCGGCTGAAAGAGAGGTAAAAGTTGCACAAATATGCGTGTAACATAGTAGAAATCGATTGGATAATTAAATGTACTGGAAATCCCGATGATGGGGTTCTGCTGAAATCAATGTGGTCAATTAATTAATTATATTAATTATGATGCATACTTGCTTTATGCTCACTCGAGCACCGCCCCCTCATCACCCCGCTCTCTCCAAGCTACTCAATCGTTTTTACTATTTAATTATATATATATATATATATATATATATATATATACATGTTTTCGCATGGCATCATAAATTTAAAATTTAATTTTCTCTAATTTTAAATATGAAAGTTAAATGGATTTGACGATGGTGGCTTAAGAAAATAGCTCAAACCCCATACATAGTTAATTAAATAAACTATCTATGATCACATATGTAATGCAGCTAGTACAAAAGAAGAAACGAAACCCTTTTTTTTCCCTGCAAATAATTATTTTATTTTTATTCCCAATTTACAGTAAGCAATATATGTATAAATTAACCAAGCAATTAAGTAAAACACCCAAAAGTGAAAGCTAGTTGTCCTCACTTCATGATGGTGTCAAATAACCCTAGAAAATCCAATTCTTGGGTGTAGCACACGTTCACACGAGATTTTGTCCCATGACCGAGGGAAACAGTGGCGCTTATTGGCTTAAATTAATCTGCTTTTTAACAAGGATTAATGGACTTAAGAGACCAAATTATGTGGTCCCTATATTTGTGTTTCCATTCCAGTATAACAAAGTTGGATATTTGCCAGTTTAATACAAGCATTAATCTGATTTTTTTTTTAAATCCCAAAAAGCTGTAATCACTAACACAAGCATTAATCTCGATTTTAAAATTAAAATAAAAGCTGTAATCACCGTATCGGTAAGCTAGGATCCTGCCTTAAAATGTGACAATTGTGGTCATAGCTATGATTAATCAATAAAAGTACGTAGACTAGGCTTCATAATTAATTTCATTTAATTAATTGATGGCTACTAAGCTCCAAAAATACAAGTCATGAATGCTAAACTGTGTGCTTCACTTTTATCACATGCAATTAATCTTTTTGATTGAAATTTCAAAATTATTAATTATATATTCATCAATTTTTTTGTAGGAGTTTATGTATGCATGTAGACTTAGGTGTAATGATGATCATGCCAATGATTCTGATGTCGTTTAGATTGTTCATTTTGTTTGTCGTCTTTTAATTATTGATCAGGATATGGTTATTTTTTTAATGGACATAACGTATGAATAATTTTAAGATATATATAAAATTTCTTATAATTAAATAGCATGGCAATCATGATAATACTACAAATATGGGGTTTACAGGATTGTTCTATTTAAAAAATTATAAAAAGAATACGTTTGATAAAAGTAGATTTAAGTCTTCATTTCAATATTCTACTAATGTTTAAAGAGAATTTTTCTTTTTTCAAAATAAAGAGCATTTTAGTTTATTTTTGGTGGATTAATTAATCGACAAGTGCCCTAATTATGATGTCTCTAGATTCTATGCTTTTTAATAGTAAAAAAAATGTCAACAATGGCAAAGCACTTTGTATTATTATAATACATATCTATACAGTATAAAAAGAAAGTTATTTTTGTCTTACAAATAGCGGTTATTTATGTAATTTTACAAAATTTCCCCTTCAATTTTATGTGAAATAAACAGAGATATGTAAAATTATGGCTTAAATTAAAAATTCACATGAAATCGATTCAATTTGGATACCAAATTTTGATATCTCAATTTTACCCTTTTAATTAGTAAACAAATGCAATAAATAAACAAATAAAAAGGTCAATATTGTAACATTACATATAATTTAAAAACCTCATGTTCTCAACCAACAAACCACTTTATCTAATTACAATTATTTGGATTTTTTTTGTGTTTATTCTTTATCAGGTAATTTATTTCATATAATTATTTTATTTTTAAATTATTGTAATTTAATAAATTATTCAAATAATTCTTAAAAAAGTATTCTTATTAAAGAAATTTAATAATATATTTATATTTTTATTCTAAAAAAAATTAACTATTAAATTAAAATATATATTTTTTATATTTTGCACACATATAGAATGTACGATGTTGCTAATACATATAAATAGATATATGTGAGCACACCTAAGTTAGGTGATGATTTCGATTTTCAACTTAAAAGAAACAGTAAGATTGTGCGCCTAGCTATAGCTCGTTAGGCCTACACAGTGATAGTCGCTACTTGTCTTTATTGGCCTGCTCTCTCACTACTGATTTATTTGTCCTCAACTTCTCATGCATGCTTCTTAAATATATCGGATCTTTAGTGAAAAATTGAACTTAATTACTCATATTTATCAAAGATTGAATGTTTAATATCTTAGTCAATTACAATTTTGAGCGTCTCATGGCTCATGCAATTGCTTATGACTGTACATCGTAGTCGATCAATTAATTTTCGAGGCTAGCTAATTGCTTAAAATCTTATGCGGGTCATCGCTCTAAGCTTACTTAGACGATCAATATTCAAAATTCATATAGTTTTATCATATATTCATATATTTGAACAAGATCAATATTTCGTGATACTTGTTGCTAGAGGTGACAAATAAGTGGGTTGAGTTGGGTTTGAATTGAGTTCTATTGAATTGGGTTGAAAATGAGTTGAGTTCTAAATGAGTTCTAGAAAATGGGTTATGAATGGGTTGGGTTGTAAATGGATTTGAGGCGAGTTGTAAATAAGTTGATGTATTTTCTTAACGAGTTCAATATAAAATAAAATATATTTTTTTAAATATAATTTTTTTTTGTTTTTTAAATATTTATTTGTTATCTAACATATCTTTTAATATGACCATTTAAAAATCCGCTTGAACCCATTTAGGACCCAATAAATTTGATGCCCACTAAAACCCAACCTACTTCAACTCATTTATAAAATTTTAAAATCCAACCTAAAACAAATTTAAATGGGTTGAAATATGATTCTCAATTCATTTTACCACCCCTGCTTGGTGCATATTTCTTTTTGAAAGGAAACATCGATGGCGTAACCATAACTAAATAAATTTCGAGAGCGAAAATTGAGACAACCCAAAAGAAAATTGTATGAGTTGAGTTCAGAGTTCTTTTATGGCATTAAACTCGATGGAGAAGATGGCAGCTGAAGACTTTCATATATATATATATATATATATGTATATATTGAAATCATAATTAAATGATCTTACGTTTTCCCTATTTTATTTACAGCAGTAACAGAGGGATGGTAGTGGTGTAGATCATCATTACATGTACGACTATCAGATAAAAAGAGCGGCACATATTGATGAGTAGCTTTAATTTGTACTTTGTACTCACTGGTTACAAGTCTTTTCAAAATTGCATGCAATAATTTAGATATTCTCATAAATTCAAATACCAATTATAATATATTGCCTATCTCCCTTTCATTGTGACATAATGCAATGTTCTTGTGTTCTCCACTTGTTCAAACAAATGGATAACCCATACTCAACCAATTTTTACAACACGTTTGTCCCTTCGTTTTTGCCTTTCTCAATTCTAGCACGTTCAAAGGTCGTTGTGCAACCCCTCCAAAAAGAAAGCTTGTTACCTTTCTGAGATTTTATTATCACCAAACAATATTCCACTATGTGATTCAATTCCAAAAAATATTCTTTAAAACATAGGAGAAAAATGATACCTCTCAAATGAAAATGAAAATCTCTAGCCCATCATGCCGACCACAAGCCTATTGTGCACTCTACAGTCGGGGTGTCAGTTTCTGTTACGTCTTAAAATATGACAAGAAAGTATAAGATTTGAATCAACTGTTCCTTTTGAATTCAGATGAAAAATAAAAAATAAAAATCATCCAATCATTTTACCAAGAAAATGCGTCACATTTTATGAAGGGCCTAGAAGAATGAAAGTCTTTATCGGGAAATTCTTCCATAAACTAGATGCATGTACCATATGGTTTAAATTCAACCACGTATTATATATTATTTTTTTAAAAAAAAAATACATATAATAAGTGGTTGAATTTGACTCATTGAGTGCATGAGTGGGGCCCAAACATTCGATTCATATAAAAATTTTCGCTCTTTATCTGTCCTATAGGAGATGGGAGGAGAAAATTGTCGCTGAAAACTTGTGCTTTGTTTGTGTGAATTACATTATCATATACTTTTCTTTATTTCTTTCATGTGATGGATACTGAGTTTCAGCTATAAGAGTACAATTTTGGTGACATCTTTTCTTCTTGAGTGACGGGTTTGTTCTGATGGTGGGGGATTTTGTTCTGCTCTGTTCTCTATCCACTTACTGTTTGCGCACATTTGTCGCCCTAGTGCTCCAAATTAAATGGTACCTACAGCCCCTTTTATTTCATCAACATCATCCATCTACACCATTATTGCTTCATTTAAGTTGGAATGGGGTAAGTCATTCAAGCCTCTGGCATTTAAAATTTGTATTATACTCTTATAATATTTATATATTACGAAAATTTTTGTTTAGATCCGGCGTAGATGTATAGAGTAATAATCATATGTTTGATATGAATGGTTATCCATATGTATCATACAGTATCTGTCGAATACTACCTGTAGATATAATTATCATACAGTTAAAAGAATCTTTAAATTTTAAATAGCATAGTTGTCCATATCGAAAGTCGAATATTTTCCATCGTGTATTTAACTAACTAGGCATTAAACTCGATTAAGTTTCGTAACTCGGGGTTAGCGCACAAGTTGACCGCGTGTAGTCCACAAGCTTCACACCTAAGTGTTGGATGAAGGGACTAAAGAGTTTAGTGTTGCACGATGCGCTTGAAACAGTCAAGTCTGTGACATTTATAGCCTGCAATCTAAGAATTGTCACATTGGTTATGAGGGATTCAACAAAATCTTTTTATATTTAATAGTACAAGTTGATGAAAAGAGATCATATCATTATCTAAAAACTAAAGATGCAGAACAATTAATAAACGCATGTTTGTAATTCAAAATGGTTAATGAAGTTTTAGAAGGGATCCTAATATGGGTTTGTCGTGGGTCATTAGGATGATGTCATATAGGACAGAATTCGAAATTTTTTATTTGGAGGACAAGATTGAATTTCTTCAAAATATTAAAGATTTTTCTATAATTTTCTTGAAAAAGGAAAAATTTATAATTTTCAAATAAATACATATAAATTTTAATTTGATATAAACTTGAAAGGATCGACTGCCCCCCTTAAACCTCCTCCAGCTCCGTGTGATCCCACATGTAAAGATTATTTGGTTGGAATGTCATATTATCATTTAAGTGAAAATATGGGAGTTCTAGAAGTGTTAAGAAATATTCTTTAGCTGTGGGGGACACTCTTGATATTTTACCATATTTATCTAATTTATTTATACTAGCACCCCCACCCCCATTTATGAAAAGTATGGCCATTGACCCTAAACATTTGATAACAAATTAAAATATCATATGATTCATATCTATGTAAAGAGAACAAAGAAAGGGCCCTATACTAGCCATATAGATCATATCTATACTAGCCATATCGGTGATAAATCATGTCCTATAGAATTTGACCAAGGAGCGGTTCATTTCAGATGCACAAACAACATATCATGATTTCTATAATTGGAGAATAAGAAGCATTAACCCGACAACATTCACTCAAAACAACTTGCTCGGTTGCTTTTATGCGAGATCATTAACATTTTGAAAATAATTATCGTTTTTTTTTTGGGGTGGGGGGGGGGGGGGGCTAGGGGTTAGGATTGTTAATCCTGTCTGTCAAACTGGTGTAAAGACTAGAAAACAAAAAATTAAAATGACCATCATATATTAAAACAAATATGATGTCTTAAGGTCAGCGGTGGATCGAAGTCAGAACTTTGAAACTAGAGGTGCACTTAACCATATTTGATTTATCAAAAATATAAATAATTAAATTGAAAATTTCAGGAGGCACACTGAATGACGAGCAAAGAATGTTCTAAAAGACAATTAGGACAATTATTTAAATTTAACTATATATATATATAAAGTAATTTTAAAGTCAATGTACACATAAACTTCTTAAGTTATATATGGCTCCGTCACTGTTTAAGATGACAACTTTATTTTTCTTAGTAAATGCTAAACAGAAATCCTTGTAAAAAAGAGACTTTCCCAAATAGGAAAGGGAAATAAAGCTATAATACTAAAATAATTATTGGTGGGCTTTTGGAATTGAATACAATTAAGTTTGATGGAGGGGCATGGGGAGAGCAAAAAAGAGGACCAAGCATATGGGGATGAGGCCACAAATCACATGGCAATAGCCACAAAAAATGAGTTTGTCCCTCACTTTATAAGGTAAGGATTGGAAGACTATACTGATAACATTAAAGTGTGTGTTGAGGCCCAAAAAAATATATTTCCTTATTATGGCCTAGCACGTAGGAGAGGTTATAACCATTAAATATAAAGATGAAAAATATGATATGGATCAAAAGTGAAGTAATTATATTATTCATTCAACCCTTTTAAGTGCTTGTGTGTGTGTGTGTGTGTGTGTGTAACAATTTTTTATTTTCTTTTTTCTTTTTTTTTTTTTAAATAAAGAACGATCGAATATGTTCTGATTGTATCCGAAACTCAAATTTAAGTATCTCCACAATAAATTATAATATAAGTTGACTAATACAAATAATCGTGAAATTGAGATCAGTAATCTCTTAATTGTGGACCCTCTAACCCACTAACGGGACGAGGAGTGTTTGGCCTGCGTGTGTTTTAAATTCTAATGAATTTTAATGTACGGTCATCGTTAATCGCCTGTTTTAGATTCCCCTACCTCCTTTCTTTATATGCGTAATGTTGTTTCATGTTCCCTAATCAAAGAAAAGTTACAAAATTGCGCTAGTGATCCTGGCCATAGAGTGTCTTAGACAAATGGTGATTGGTTTAATGGAGATAAAAACCTTTTAGCCTATCGTTTCGTGTCTCCGGTTCGGCCGGCCGGTGGGGTCGTAGGAGGTGGAACATCCGCTTGACCGCCAAAGTACCCAAAAAAAAGTGTCCCATCTTTTTGGCAAGATGATTGAAGTCATATGGAGAGGTGTATATTTGTGCCTACTTTTTAAAGTTGTGAGATTTTGGGTTGGTTTGGTCTTTCATCTTTTTTAACTTTCCATTTGTTGACAAAGAATTGGTTTGCCAAATTGATAATAGATATTGTATCAATTGTGGAATGGCAACGTGGGGAACACATTCATACAAAAGTTGAAGTAAAAAATTTTCATGTACATAAATTTCTACATAGACGTATTATATCTAGATAGGTTTTGCATGACTTGGTTTTGTGTTGTTGGCTGAGGCCATTACACCATATTTTCCATTATAAACAGTTCTAAAAAGGGTGGTGGACCATTGCTAATTTGGAAAATTTTGCAGGGTTGTCTGGATAGTGCTTTTGACACACGGAGATTTTCAGCGTACGTGCATGTTCTATTTTATTTTTCTCTACATAAATCATGTTGTTGTTTGATTATATCGCTAATACAGCTGCACTCAGACACATAATCACATAGTTCCATCTAATCATATGACAAATACTTAAAAAACAACAGTAAACCCGCAATTAAACAAGTACAAAACTACCTGTGACTCACTGGTACAATTTGATTTGAAATCGCACAAACAAGAAAGAATGAGATTGAAAAGATGTGTGAAAAGAGGTGGAACTGAATATTGATTGGTCCTACTTATAAGTGCCACTACAAAAGGAAGGTAGTGTGTCAATGTCCCCCCCTTTGAATAACTCCATGAAGAACGAGAAGTGAATTTGCATAATTGTGTCATTTAACTTTCCTTTTGCCCCCCACTCCCACCCCCAGTAAAAGATTCATATATCTGCCACAATAGTAGTTGCAAGTTACAAAGCATCTAGACACAGGCCTGGCTGTAAACCATAGCCATATATATAACTGCAATGAATTAGAAAAAAACAAGTCGTTGCTTTTTTTTTGTTTTTCTCCCGCTCATTTGTTTACTAATTCTTCAGATATTATCCACAGCTTCTCATCATTGAACAGTCACTGATCAATTGTCACTTGGAAAAGTAGTTGGGTTAGTTCCAGAAATGCGAAAATAGACCATTCATGGGTCCATTGCTCTGCCCGCTTAAGTAAAGGCACAGCTGTATTCTTGGCTCAACATCATCTCAAATCCTCCCAATCACATTGATTTTTTTTTCTCCTACTTTTCATTTTCTTTTTTCCTCACAACATGTTTTGCAACATCCCACCTCACACTGCCCGGGTTGGGGATGGGGGTGGGTGTGCTTAGACTTTGATGATCGACAAGGCAAAATCAAATGGGGCACCGAAACAATAAGCACCGAAACAATAAGCACCTCAAACTCCAGAACATTTTATTGCTTTGCTGCACAGAGTCAAAGCTCCAATTCAAGATGGCCCTGGAAAATGGGCCAATACAGTGGTCTTGTCCATCCAAGAATTTCACCTGGAAATTGTGACTCTTGCTGTCCACTTCAAATATGCAGAATCTCTGACTTTTGATTTGATTGCTGAGATGACAGGCTATGATTGTAAGCTTTATCTACAAGACTCTTCTGCCTATACACAAGTAACAAACCAAATGAACAGTCCAGAAACAAAGAGAAAATGTCAAGATAAATCCTTGACAGGCACCGCTAAAGATTTTATAGTGTCGCCAGGAGTCATACAGGTTCAAGCCTTTGATGAACCCTTCACCTAACAACACATTGGAAGTTCGCAATCACGATGGATCTACCACATGAGCTGTAGACTCTTTTATACTTAGACATGCTTTCTGTCATTAACAGAAGGCTCGAATCCCAGCAGCCACACTATATATTTCCATATTTCCTCAAAAAAAAAAAACAGAAACGATTGTCGCATCCGTAAGTGCTGTTAGGCGCCAAAACGTCATAAAAGTACATAGCATGTGAAATAACAGCCATGGCAAGATTTACCAAAAGAGACATAATTGCTTAAAAGATATTCATGATACAAATGGAGTTGAACCTGATAAAGATAATGGGCTAAAATGGGAGACTGATGTAACATGGTCAAATGAATCATGGCGAGACTTTCCAATTGTTACTGCTGCCTTGGTGGAGAACAGAGACTTCGCCATTCCAACTACAACTAGCAACTAAATTGGTCAAGATAGGATGGAATACAACATCTACGCATGCTTGCTCATACACCTTGACCTTTTTGAGAAGTTTGGATGTTTTAGAGTCATAAAAGTAGATACATCCATCATTGGAACCAGAGGCTACCATATTCCCATTTAAACTGAAATTGCACTTGATGGGAAAACCAGAAATGCCATGACTTTCGTATCTCCTGTACTTGTCCAGCTTGAATGGCGGTCTTGTAGAAAATATGGCAATATAGTTTCCATTGGACTGAGCAATAAAGTATGGCTCTGATGGGTGGCATCTGATACAGGTGCATGTGTACGCTTCTGCATAGACCTGAGAAGTAGCATTGTAAGCGGGCATAAGTACAAACAGGATGTGAAAAATGAAATGACAGTACATCAACCACAATATCAAGCAAAAAAAGATGAAATCAACAAGCGTGTCATCCCATTGAAGATCAAAAAATTAAAAAACAGAGGTAGTCCTGACTGATAAGATTAAAAAATGATATGCAATACATCAGTTTGTGAACCTCAATACCAGTCCTCATAGAATATTTAGAGTAACACCATATCACATTCCAAAAGAGAGAACTTGATTTTTCATTTTCTCTCATGCGGGAAAAGTAACAAAATCAATGAAAACTATTAACATATAATTTTTTGCTCAAAAACGAAAAGATTACAAAAGACCTCTAACCCTTTGATGTTGTTTTATGGATTGTGCTTATAATTTGTAAATGAAATAACACATGCAAACTGATCTGTAAGTAATAATGAGTAATGCATGCAAGCAAGGCCATCAGAAATTTACCTGATTGGATAGGGGAACTTGTCGCGAAACATCCCAAACAATAATTGAATTTTCACTAAGGTTGCTTTTAGACACATCACTCGAGGTGATTAAATTCTTGCCATCAACTGTGAACTCTACATCAAGGATTGGCCCGAGAGTTCGTACATATTTATGGACCACCGTGCCAGTCCTAATATCCCACAGGTTTAGGAGACCTTTTGATCCTCCAGAGAGAAACAGATTATAGTTGTCTGGACAGAATTTTACAACTTCTACAATTTGATCCTCCTTGAAAACCTGAAACTCCATTCCTTTTTCAACATCAACTAACCTTGATGTGCAATCATAACCACACGAAAGCACAAATAATCCTTGCTCTGACCATTTCACATCTTTCACAGCTGCGTGGTGACATTTCAATACGCGTGCACATTTTTGACCTTTACTCCATACATTCCATATGCAAACAGTATGGTCCATTCCAGCAGATGCCAGAAGATGAGCTGCAAACTAACTTTATAAAACAGATCAGAAATTCATAGCAAGTTAATAACTACTGTCTATCAGCATGTCAAACAGATTCGTACAGAAGAGACTCTAATTCTATGCTACGAAATTGACTCAAGAAAGGATGAAGAAATGAATCTTCAGGAATAAACACTCATAAATTACATATGAACACAATTTTATCAAGATCCGATACGTTCAATCTAGAACAAAATTCTAGCTTGTGCATTGCCCCTCAATCTCTAAGGATCTCTTTAACCTAACGGGAACTCATTCATAATTCTCAACATCTTGAACCACTTTCTATTGTCAAATATGCATCTTCAGTTCAGCCCTACACCTATAATCTTTTAAGCTGATTTGTATCATCAAAGACATCATCTCAAATTTGCCAACAAATCAGACTTCAATCTTTGGAGGAACTAACGTATCAACGAATGCATTTTCCCAAAAGCAAACATACAGAATACAGACACAACACAATAAGTCACAACAATACATTATTTTCCGAAACATCACACATAACCAGTTCAACGTTTTGAATTGCACGAAATACAAGTCCCAATCACCTTCACAGCAGAAATATCAGAAAAAAGGCGGGTTAGAGCAATATCAGCATTTGCCAAGTAATAATTGAACAGCTCAAAAATCACTAACCATGAGCTGTAGACCATTGCACAGCATTGACAGCCTTAGCGTGCCCACTGAGAGCCGCAGACAATGACTGAGGTGTTTGATCGCAGACAACACCGCCCTTCATTTGACGCCTCAATCTTGTCAAAATACTATGTGGTACATCTGAATCCGAAAGGCTCGCCACAACTGTAAAAGAAATACGTTCTGAGCAATTAATTGTTCAATCGAGTTTTACATCAGATAGAAATTCGATAATTTTGTAGTAAAGGAATGAACCTGGTGACCGGGCGACATAAGTCTGGTTCGGGCCGGCTACTTTCGGATCCGAAGCAAGGGCTGCTCTTTGTCGCTTAGATATGTATCCTCCAGGTATCGGAGCTTCGGCAGGGGGATTCGGACGCCGGAAAACGGGCGTACGGATCGGGTTTAAGGATTGGTTCTCAGGTTTGACACGTTTCGTAGGAGGCGGTAATGGATCACGGGGTTCGGATCCTCCGCCGGCGTCCTCGTCGTCGTCGGAGGCGGTTGCGTACGCTTTCGAAAGCAGATCCATTTCGATATGGGCTCAAATTTTCATCCATGGCGGCCATTTAATTTAAGGTTCAAGAATAATTGGGCCTGATTTCTCAGCCCACTTCTTTGACTTTGGAACTTGCTTTAAATATGCCTACACAGAAAGTTGATGTTTGTACAAAATTTCAGCGAAAAATCCGGAACTTCAATAATAGAATTAAGGAAAATTCTTATCCGTTTAACCGAACCCAACAAATCATATGATAAATATATTATACTTACCAAATAATTAGTCACTTTTTCTAAATTATCGACCATTCATAGGGTAAGTGTAAAACACTCGCTACGTGATTAATATTGATTCGACCGAACCGGGTCTGGACTAAAATTTCTCTAGAATAAAATGCATTTTATAAGATTCTCCATTTCTTTTCAGAAAATATCACTAACAAAATTTCAATCGATTTAAATTATGATAAATAAAATATATATTTATTATGTGATTGATTATTCTTATAATTAGAAGGGTAATTTAAAGAAGTGGCACATCATATGACCGTTATGATAATAACTTTACATACAAGCAAGTCGGTAATTATTGTAAAACTTAAACTATTTCAAATTACGATTAAAGAATCACGTTAAGTAGTGCTTGGTTATTTTGTTAATGTATGATTTAAAGGGGTGGCAAGCATATATGATATGAGAATCAGCGACAAAACGTGGGATATAAGCAATTTAGTTATTAATCGTCGTAAAAATCAGGCAACTATATAAATATGCCAATACCATGCATTACATTGCGTTTTCTTACTATCTCAATTCTCACACATTAAAAATTCTCTCTGTAAAACTCCAGTTTGTTCAAATTCATCAGCCCATGGCCACTGGACCTAATTCATCATCGTCAGTTGATCAAATCCCTGATAAAGACAAGAAAATGATCAAAGGTGGTTCCGCCATTACTTCATGCTTCGGCACGCGTGGCGGCGTAGCAAGAAACTGCAAAGCTCCCACTTCTTGGGAGATCGAAGAAATCAAGAATCGGCTGCGGAAGAAGCTGATGATCATTGACTCCTCCATTGATGGACGTGGATATCCTTATTCCAAGACCACCGATTTTGATCAATATCATCCGTCGTCGTCTAAAAGCTTTCACGGCGGCGATCATGGAGTAACAACGCCGCCGGTGGCGGCCCCGGTCTCGAGATGCTTGACGGCGCATTCTTTATGTGCAAGTCATCATCATCGTCAAGAGAAGAAGGCTTGTCCGAGGTGTGGGAGATGGAATAAATATGATATCAAGAGCGTGTCTAATTATTTGGTTTGTCGTACCTGTGGCAACAAGTTCCAAGCCCATAAAGAATCATCGGACAAAACGAGTTCTTGGATTAAAGAGATTAATAATAGTACGAGGACAGTCTTGATCCCCACAAGATAGGGTGCTGATGGAGATGTGAAATTGTACTGTACTTGATTCACTCTCATGTGTGATTTGTGAATACTATAAACACCAATTTTCTTGCGGTAATGGATGGATATAATATATATATATATATATATATATATATATATATATTCATGCGTTAAGTTCATGTTGATTTTGAGTTTGTTATTTGTCTTTTCTTTCTTTCTCTATTTTATTCTTTTATGAGATCATTCCTATTTTCATCCGTTATGTTTGGAGATATATGTTTTTTACCCGTTAAGTATATCCTTTGCATTTTTTGATCCTATGTATTTCAAAATATTGCAATTTTAGTCTGATTTCACCAGAATTCATCGGAACTCGCTGACATGTGCGTATAAAATTATGACGTCACGTCAGCGAATTCCAATGAAATCGAATTGAAATTGCAATATTTTCAAAACTTATAGGACCAAAATTGCAAAGTGAATACTTAACGGACAAATAACATATACTTCCAAACACAACGGACAAAAATGACAACAATCCCTTCTTTTATTGGTGCTCGAAGTACTTTTTTTATTTATTAGCAATTGTAGTTTCTTAAGTTATACATATATATATATATATATATATATATTGTAACTCATTGGTTCTTGATGGGACAACATTATGATTATATATTAATATGATGTATTAATTGTTTGTATATATGTATATATTTCGTTTATCGCTATATTGATATCTTGATTAAAAAGAAGCGATATTTTTGTTGACAACTATTCAAAATAGTTTCAAATAAAAGTACATTTTAAAATACTTGTAAATGATTGCATCTAAATATAAAATCACTAAATAAACAAATAAATCTATGTACTATGAGAATACAATGAGCATTTTTTTTAAACCTATTGAAATGGGCCCTAAATCGGTAAATCAACTAGGCTATAAACGTGTCGCATTTGGATCAAATTCAGACTCAAATGCAATAAATTATGATTCGATTAGAGATATTAATATTCGAATTTGATTCAAAATCATAGAGAGTTTCCATCCATTATTGTTAAGTCCGAATTCAATAAATATTTGAAATCTGATTAAAAAATTCAATTAAAAAATAATAAATAAGAATTGACATATTTAAAATCAAATAACCAATAACGTGTAAAATATGTATATATATTTTTAAAAATACACATTCTTTTGTCCAAAAATCATTAAGAAATCTTAACTACTTGAAATTATGATCATAAAAAAATTTATGATTGGTTACTCTTGTTAATGTCCAATTTAAAGAAGTGGCATATATAAGGGCATCGAATCAATATAAGACTTGGCAAAGAAGCAATGCAGTTATTGACTTATTGACCATTGTAAAAATCAAGCAACTATCCTTAACAAATATCAGTATATATTCAAGTTATCACACTGCTATCTCCCACACATTATATTCTCTCCTCCATACTTCCTCTCTCTCTCTCTCTCTCTCATATTCTTGTGATCACAATGTCTGGTAAACCAGCCATCCACGCAATGGCCCCCAAACCTTCAGTTCAAAATCAAGTCACTGCCAAAGACACGATCAAAGCCAAAGGGCCAGCCGCCATCGTTTCGTGCCTCCACCCGCATATCGGCGAACAAGACATGATGAAAACAACAAGAAACTTGAAAGTTCCCAGTTCTTGGGAGATCGAAGAAATCAAGAATCGGCTTCAGAAGAAACTGATGATGATCGACTCCTCCATTGATGGACGTGGACATTCTTATTCAAAGATGACGGATTACGAATATCATCCGTCATCGTCGTCTAAATGCCATCTCGGTGGCGATCGTGGAACAACACCGGTGCCGGTCTCGTATTCGCATTCCCTACACGCAAGTCATCGTGGTGCGAAACATGAGAAGAAGGCTTGTCCGAGGTGTGGGAGATGGAACAAATATGATAGCAAGAGCGTGTCTTGTTTGGTTTGCCGTAGCTGTGGGAAGAAGTTCCGAGCCCATAAAGAATCATCGGACAAAACAAGTTCTTGGATCAAGAACATTAATAGTACGAGGACTATGTCGATCCCCACAAGATTGGCTCTCGAGATGTGAAAATGTACCGCGCTTGATTCAATTTCATGTGCAATTTGTGAATACTGAACGTCATGGATCTCTTTTATATGAGTGATGTTCTTGACAATTATAAGATTATTCTTTGTCTTTCGTTTCTTGTTCTTTATTTTTTTTTTTTTTTTGTTTAGTTAATATTGGTACGCAAATTACTTGTTTTCTTAATGACTGCGAGTCCTCTCCCCGCATATATTTACTTGTATCTTAGTTATGAATAACGTAATTGTATATATTGTATTTCTTGTTTTTGTTGATAACCTGATTAATGAGTATATAAGTGTTTGTTCCTCGTTTCTTCTGTCTTGATGTTTTCTTCATTAGTGATCTAATTATGAATTTGTATACTAATATAATTGAATGTATTATGTGTTTGACGTTAAATTCAAGCCTGATAGATTTTGGGCTTGTTTTGCTGTTAACAAATATTAGAAAAGCAGTGGATACCAAGTGGGTCAAGCCCAGTTATAGTTTAATCAAGAGATCGGATTTGGGTCAAATTAACAAAATCCGAACCCAAGTCCAATAAGTTATAACCCAATAAATTACATACCGATATACAAAAATACAAATTTTATTCAAAATTGTAGAGGAACTGTCTTCATTATTGATGTTTGTCAATTTTGTCCAGCACCTCAAATTTGTAAATTCGAGAACCAAGATTCAGCGACAGGTATGCGATTTAGGAGAGAAATGTACAACACAACAGTAATAATTCGACTGAATTAAGTTAGTATTCAATCAAATATGATAATAGTACTCAGGAGAGAATAATAGAAACTGCGAAAAGATCTTAAAGAATTCGTTTATGTGTTTAGAATGTGTTCAAAGTGTTGATTACCCATTGCCATGCCTAGGTGCCCTCCCGAAGTCACACAACAACCTTCTTGCGGATAGGAAAGGCACTTAGGTTAGTTGAGGTAATGTGCATTCAGTTTGTTAGATTGTTCAGAAAAATAAAGTTATGTCTTATTTCTTGTACAATTCTGTTGAAAATAGGGTTAGTAAGGCTCATCCAAATGGAACATCTACCAGATCAAGACCTTCTTCTCTTGTAGGTCAAGTGGACTAGTCCTCCCATAGCGGCCTTTGTCCAACCGTATCGGGCCAATTAATTTGAACCTCAGGGATGTTGTTGGGATTCTCTTCTCATTAAATGCGTTCATTGGGAAATAAGTAATGCATTAAGCCAAAAGGGTCAATTCATTTTTTATCATCAATTATTACGTAGTAAGTTTGAATCCAATAAACATTTGAAATTTGATAACACTTTAAAACAATAAACATCTAATAATGTGATAATAAAATATCAGTAAAAATTTTAATGCCTCGAGTAAAAACACAAAAAAAAAATAGAGGTTTATTTAATAGTTTTCTTAGTTTATATATATAATTATTGATTCAATGAAAAATAGTACTAAAATTCGAATTCGAATTTGAATATTTAACTAATAGAAAAAATATTTGATGTACCAACTTTTCTGCATATTTTAATTGATATAAAAAAAATACTAGAATCCAAATCAGATTGGCATCCCCAAGTTGATGTACCGTTAAATATTTCATCATGACTGTTACAGAAAGATATATCTGTAGGCCCGTAGTCCTTAGCCACTTGATGATATCCCGTTGAAACAGTTTTTAAATTTGGTTATATGTGTCAGAAAAATAAATAAATACATAAAATAGCACCCGTACAAAAGTTGCGAAAGAAAAACGATAATGATTCGAAAATGAGGTCATGCTGTGTGCATTACAAAGAAGAGAGAATTTTTTTGCCATTTGAATTATGATATTTATTAGATTTCATCATTTAATTTTTTTTTTTTGTTTTTAATTGTCATTCAAACTATACAATTTTTTAATTTTACCACATAGGAGCGAATTCCGATCAAAAAAGTCACAGGAATTGTACCACGTGCATGACATGTGATTTTCTGGGGGCATTTTTGTCATTTTGTATATATAAAAATTATTTGTAACAATATTGTTCATTAGAATCAAACTCAGGTTGGGCATGAGTATAACCACACCCATTACCATTTGACCAACCAACATAATTGGTAAATGTAAGATATATAGATTTACGAATTTGTACGTTACTTGTATAAATTCAAATTAACATACTTTAATATCAATTTAAAATCCACAAAAATAAAACGAATAAAAACTATTTTTTAAAGAAAATATGATCTTTCTAACGTAATTATTTTTTTTTAAAAAGGGACGAAATAAATTTGATTAACTTTAATAATCTTTTTAAGAAATAAATTTTATTTCTTAAAAAGAGATGCTACGGGCAAGTGTTTGGTAATTCCGCTGGGGTGCTTTACCTTCCATGTCATAATAAAAAAGGTTTTTCCTTTTTCTCAAAAAAAAAAAAAAATTGTCATTGTAACTGAATTATTACTATGAAGCTGTGTGTTTCCATTTTTGAGTGATGATAATTAAAGTACATTTTTTAGTACTTTAATGTTTAATATTTGGCACAATTTTTGGTGGGAAATTACGGTAAAAATGAGGGGTGCGCTCTGAATTTATTCTTTATTATATATGGCATCTTTAAAAAATAATGCATTTGATTTTCTTTTGGTGCACTCTTCGACTGATAATATGTACAAGTAAATTCATTTATTTTTAGATCCCGATTCTAAAACTGATAATTTTTATAATACCACTCGTTATATTTTATCAACAACTATTTTTATTTCTTTTTTTTTCTTGCAATGTTATAATCATTAGTTTTGTCTAAATTATAATGCGTATGGAGTAAGATTCACGACATGATGGAAAAATTCATGTACAATCGACTCATACAATATCCTACCTTTTTTTTTTCCCATGATGCCATCAATTATGACATACATGTGTGAGTATTATTTCATGTATTATAGGATGACATTATTGGTTGATTCATGATTTTCACTAATTACTTGAGGTCATTTTATTAGCACTACATATAGGGATGAAGCCAGGAATTTGATTGAGGGAGGGCGAAATTTTTCAAGATCATTAGATATTAAAATGTATAAATATAAGAGTTATATATAATATTAACATATAAAATAACAAAAATTAAAAATATGTGATCAATTAAAAGTACTCCAATAAAAAAAGTATCACAATCAAAATAATATATAAAAAATGACACTGAAAAAAATTACAAGCTATTCTTTGTTTCAAAAGAAACAAATATAGTGCATAATAAATTGCTTTTAAAAAATACTTAACAAATAAATTTTTAACAATAATAAATAAAATTGACATAAATCCACATATTGATATATAATCAAAACTTAAAAAGAATTAAAATACAAAAAATATCTTTAATTTTTTTCTGTCATCACATTCTTCAAATCACTCCTAATTAAATATGAAGTGTCGAATTATTAAGATTCATTCAAGTTCAATAACCCAACAAATTAACATTAAGACTCATTAAGTTTAATATTAAACAACTATCAAAATACATACCAACAATTCTAAAATTCAAATGTCTATACAAAAATCAATTACAAAAATAATAATAAATAAATATATAAATTCTAAAATTAGTATACAATATCTTCTTGTATGTTGATTTTGAAGAAAAAGTTGAATACTGAAGAGTTTGTGAGGGAAAAAAAATTATAATAGTATTTTCAGTATTTTAATTAGAATAAAAGAAAGAAGTCAAATCTAACAGAATTTTTAATATTTTAATTTAAATAGAATAAGGAAAAAAGAGAGAAAAGAGAGAGAGAGAGAGAGAGAGAGAGAGAGAGAGAGAGAGAGAGAGAGAATTTAATTATTATAGTAAATGAGATTAGGTAAAAATAAATTATCAAAAATAAAATAGGATAGAGAAAATTTAAAATTTTATTACGTAATTTATATAAAAATCAAAATTTTATTTTAGAAAAAGAAACAAAATTTTAATAAATATATATATTAAAAAATAAATTTTTAAAAAATTGAGGAGGAGGCAGGTCATTATAAGAACCCTTTGGCTCGATCACTAACTACATATAATATGAGGATGTCATTATAATTAGATGAATCTAGAAGATACTTGGCTCGTATTTATGCCACCCACCCTTTTTATTTTTTTATTTTCTCACTCATCAGCTATGAAAGCGAAAATTTCGCCACGTATCTAGCTACTCTTTTTGTTTTTTTAAAACATTCCTACGAGTGTCTTTAATTATACAATTATATAGTACTATCCCCTAATACATTTAGTATATATATTGATGAGCCATATAATCAGAAAAAAAAAGTAGCACCATTTTTTTATATATATATTTATTTCTATCTTTCATTAATATATAGCCACGAGGGGAGTATATTTGACTTCTTGTATATATGATAATTAATGTAAAATTATAAACAAATGAAATCATTATATATATATATATAGATGTAGCTATAGATATGATGCAAACTTCAGAAGTTAGGTTTCTTTCATATAGAGAAACGCACAAAAATATTTTTTTATGTATGAGTTTACATATATTTTAGAGCAAATCAATTTAAAAACCACAAAAAAATGTAACTCATCCATAACTAATTACGAATAATTACGAATTAAATATAAATCGAGCCTTATAAACATCTCATAACTTCTCTTCTGAAAAGAATTAAAGGCAAGAGATATCCAAATCTTTCATAGGATTTTTTTTTTTTTTGAAGTAAAACTATTGAATGGAATTTGAGTAAAGCCAATATCTAATAGATTTATTGGACCCCAAAAATTGACCTATTTTCAACACGGTGTGGACTATGGAGGGTCAATTGCCTACACCAAATCACCTGGAATATTAATTAAAAAGTATATGAACAACAAATTCCAATTCTGACAAGACATATGCCCACTAGTCAAACTCTTCCCGTTTACTTGTCAAAATTGAAAACTACTTTGGACTCATATTTCTATCATTCAAAATACTAATTTATGATGGTCTTTGTTATAATTATTGATGATAAACATTTATCATATATAGTAATATTATAAATTTATTAATACAAATGACTACTGTTTTATTTTCATTGGACGCACTAAAGTCAAAAAATTAATACGTATGGACAATGTTTTGAAACCCAATCCGAACCGGTCGGTTCGACCGGTCGAATCGCCACCCGAATCAAAAAAGGCCTTGATCAAACCCTCAAAATCGGAAGGCCTTCAAAATCGATGTATTTTAAGAGAACCGGTTGACCCAGTGGTTTAACCAGCGAACCAGTCGAACCGGTGCCGGATCAATAAAACCGGCCTAGTCTCATTACACTATAAATTGAACCCCACACCAAATCAAACCTTAGTTTTTTTACTCTTTTTCTGATACTGACTTGTTGTTAGTTTGTTGTTGTTGTTGTTGTTGTTATTAATATATGGTATCAACAAAAAACAATGAAGGAAAATGTTATATTTATTAAAAGTATGGAAGGTTGTTGTTATATCAACTAATCATAGAGAATATAATTGTCATATGCTAATTATTTTAATTCACTAAATTTCTTTAATTAAAAATTCACTTACACTAATTATTTTTATTGAATAAAACTGCATTAGAACAATATGACATTATATTGTTAATAAATACTAAATTGACACATTACATAGCAAAAAGTAATACAAGTTGGTAGAACATGTAAATTGCTAGCTTTATTAACAGTTAGTGTCAATAATTCGTGAATAAGTTTTGTTTTATTTTTATTTTTTTTATGTCAATTTTTTCTAATAATCTCTTTAAATACAATTCTCTTTACCATATTTCAAACCTTTAATATTAGAAGGAAACATATTTCATTTGAGAAATTTATGATTGTGTATGTTGAAAAGTTAAAACTGTATTATTTGCATTTTTTTGTTTAAAATAATAATTTTAAACAAGAAAAATACTTGAGTTTTTTTTATTATATATTATTTTTGATATTTTTTATATATTAAATATTATTTATGACATAATTATGATGTCACCAGTTTGACCGCGCTTAACCCAGCAGTCAGACCGGTGACCCTTAATCCAATTGATTTTTCGATTCGATGAACGGTCCGGATTTTAAAACATTGTGTATGGAAAATAAACAAGACGAAAACCAAAGAGAGGACAATTTTTTTAGAAATTACTATTGTACTAATTTATTTTTTATTTTACATTATTAATATAATTAATTAATTGTAATAGATGGTTTTTGAATTCTTTTTTTTTTAAAAAAGCTTCGTACAGCACTCCAGCTGCAAGTCAATCCCTAAAAGTCGTTTCAAGCTGACAATCGCTTAAATTCTATGGCAGAAATAAAAATGATCTATGACTCAACGCGGTGATAATGTTGGTCTCTATTTTTTTTTCTCACAAGTCACAATCCAATTGCATCAAATATCAACAAACACTTTTGATTCTATTCTAGGTTTCAATAAGTGGAAATAGATAGATGATATTTAGACAAATTTATAAACATTAAATTAAGTGCATTTATAAGATGTTCTAGAATATTCTATTAAAAAAAAAATGTTAACGAGTGAGTTCATAATATTTCAAAATTAGATGTTCGCATAGAGTTTCAAGTTTCTTTTTTATTAATAAAAAACAAATTATTACTCATTAATTTAGTCCTGAGTACATTAATTACATAATTACTATCACTTCTATATATGATTTCATTTTATTTACATATATAAAAGTTAATTTTACAAATAAGATCTAATAATATCTTATTAACTGTATTTAGCGAATAAGACTTTTTTGTAAATAAATTCAGCCAAACCCGGACTTCCACTGGCATAAATTTGTTGAACCTTGCAATATTTTTATACGTTCTCCTTTTTTTTTTTACCCCACTCCATAGTTAGAAGTGTTACAAGGTGTAATCGCTCTTCTTAAATATACATAAAATCACAACTTATGTCTACTTTTTTAACAATTTATATATTACAGATCAAACTATTACATTAATAACTCATCTATTACATCATAATCCAAATCACAAACCCAATTATTTCATCAAACTACTATCGAAGTAGAACAAATAAATTATTATCAAAGTAGAAAAATAAGACCTATACGTTTTGGTAGGAATCGAACCTAAGATCTTATAATATATTGGGCCTCAATTTCGTCAATCGAACTAGGCCTCATCAGTATATATACTTGAATTAAATTATACAATTTCATTTCTAAAATAATAAAAATACCATCAACGTGAACGGTGATCGTGATCGTTAACAGAATAATTTGTCAAAAGATCAAAGTTTGGTGAGAGAATGAGAAAGTAGACGAGGCTATGATTGCTGTCTATTTTTTTACATTTTTTCAGTTGACTCCAAAAAAATTCAAAATGGGTCATAGCCCCTGGAATGTTGAAAGAATGAGAAGCACGCTGGAAACTGAACAAGTGGACCAGAAAAAATACATACATTTTTTTTTATTACCAAAAAAATTAAAAAAAAATGGTGTTTTATGTGTAGTAGGTTTCAATTAATTAATTAATTAATTAATTAATTAATTTTCAAGGTTGTTAAAAATGACTCGTGTGTGACATGTTTTTCCCTGAAAAATTCTGTCTTGAGAAATCATCACTTTCGTGTTGAAATATTTTGTAGCCCTGTCTCCTTTTGTCATCTTCTACACCTCAAGCTTATGTCATCGTTACGTCATTTTCATGACAAAGGTGAACACAAAATTAAATAATAAAATTTGTTTTTATTTTGTATCTTTCTGAAAAATTTCTTGTATTGATCAATTTAATTCGATCTATTGAGAAGTTTTCGGCCTAATTAACAACAAGAGAAAAGCTTCATAATCAAGAGGCCATAAGTTCGAAATCAACTGACATTGTATTAGTATAATTTGTATTTTGATAATTTATAATAATTTATTTGTTGTATTTTGATAATTTACAATTATTGATGTAATATTTTGTTTTAATTTTAAAAACATTGATATAATCAACTAAAATCTAATGAAAAAAAAATTAAAAATGGCCCAATTTATGTAAACTCATAAAACATCATCATGCCACCTTCATAAATGTACAACATGCGTTGGGTATATTAGTTCGGATCCTCTACTACAAAACGGTGCTACATCTCCTCCTCCACTCATCAATGCACGACACACGTGTATTAGTAGCGGTTGAGATAAGGAAAGAGAAAAATATGTGATATGGAAATTTTTTTAAATATTCTCTTTCCTTATCGTAACCGCTCATCAATACACGTGTCATGTATTGATGAGTGGAGGAGGAGATGTAGCACCATTGTGTAGCAGAGGATTCGAACTGCCAATATAGCCATTATTAAAATTCTTTCTATTTTTATCTTATTCTCCTTTTATCAATTATATATTTTTCTATTATTTGAAATTTGTCACATTTCCCACAATTTGGTGCCGCCAAGAGCGCCGCCCAATCCAATCGGCACCTCACTTTTGTTCCTAAATCCTGTTAGGAAAATAATTAGATTTAAGTAATGATACCTTACACATCTAATTAATTGTCTTTTGTGCACACACCAAAAATGATATCACTAATGTTAGGCTCTTTATGAACATACATAGATTATAGTCATACAATCAAGACAAAAAACAACCATAATTAATTTTTGTTACGATCAATTAGATAATAAATTCGGGTGACCCCAAAAGAAATGATTAATAAAGACATGTGAATTGAAGCAGGATTTGATTCACGCCCAAGTTATGTCGTCTATGATTTTAAGACGTATTTAAAGTTGTTAACATGGGTGTGATTGGAAGTTGGGAGGAAACCTAGTATGCTGGAAATTAATTAATTAAGTTCCTCGATGGCAAATTTCGAATAATGATGGCATATCCAAGATAGGAACAGGAATGAGCATCTTATATTATATTTAGAAGTTGAAGTTATTATAAAGAGACAAAAGGGGATTTTGGTTGAGTGATAATTAAATCAAATCTCTATAATAACAGTAAAAAAAAGTCTAATTTATTCTAAAAAGGGGAAAAAAAAACTATCATTTGTATGTTTTTATAAGTCGGAGTCATATATAAACCAAAAAAAAAATAAAAGAAAAGAAAAATATGCACAAACATGTATAAGAATGTAACAATTTACTGTAACCAAAAAAAAAAAAAGAATGTAACAATTTACTGTTAATATCAGAGGTGGAATCAAAAATTTTTGTTTGGAGACAGGGCAAAATGCAGAATGTTTTTAAAAAATATATTTAAAATTTAACTCAATTTAGACTGGACTGCCACACCCACTAGCACCCTGATATTATTGGGTTGGTATGCATGTTATTACAAAATAAAAATAATATATAATTTAGCTATGTGATTGGTTTTGATAATACAAAAATTGTAAATACTAGTTACAAGATTTATTAATAACCTTAAGTAAAAAAAAAAAGAAAGAAATAAACGAATGATCATAGAGAGAGAATTAATGAATATTAATCTTTAAGTAGAGAATAGAGATATATCTTAATGTTAGAAAAATGTATGCCGATATGATCGTTATAGTAATAGAAGTAATTAAAATAATTTGACTTGGTACCATAAATTGTCAAGCAAATCAAATCATGGAGAATTCAACATTAAGAGTTAAAAAGAACTCAAATAATCAAAAGAGTCAATTCATTTTCCACCAACAAAATGATAATGTAATAAAGTAGTTAAAATTAAGTAAACAAAAGGGGCAATTAGAGTTAGTGGGAGGAGGTGGCGGCCAGCAAGTGGCCAAAAGCTGGACCGAAGTGTATATGTCTTCAAGAAAAAATTTCTTATATGAAAAAGATTTAGTCATATAGATATTTTTTTGTTGGTTTATTTACAAAACTAGCATGATCAAGAATTTAATATAAGCAACTGACATATGTGTGTGTGTGTATATATATATATATAATCGTATACATATAACAAAATAATTAAAAAAAGCCCCTTGCGATTAAGTCTGATTTAAGAAAACCCCACATATGATACGAAAAATACTGATATATATATATATATACCCATAATATTTGGACATTCTGCGTTGCAAATACCCTAGCAAGAGCTGAAATTTGTAATTTTGAACCAAATATTATTGGGGGTCTTTATAAATTTTCATTTCACAATGAGTTTTGCAAAAACGGGACAAACTTTAGATGTTTCTTGTAATTAACCATAAAAAAGATATATATTATAATTTAAAGAAATTACTCCCTTTTCCCAGCTATTAGCCTTTTAAAATAGAATCACATTTTTTTTTGGGTAAGTAGACTCACTTGTTCACACACGTACCGTACTGATGAAAAATATCACACATCATATATTATAAAAAAAATTTGTTTGATCGTTTTTTCTTGGTTGTGAGTTATTAGGGAATATAAATAAATAATTAAATAAAAGATTAGTAGAAGTCAACTCGGGGAAGTTGCGCGTGCGGGTGGTGAGGTCCCAATCAGAAGACCTAAGAGTCAGAGCCTGAAAGTGACACCAACAACAACACATTCCTCTTCTAATCATTCCCTCAAATCCCATCATTTCCAACGTTTTGTATCTGATTAGTCTCTCCTCTAATCCACCTACGTTCACACTTCAAACCATTTTCTTAGCCTCTTTATATATATATATATATATATATATATATATACTATCCATATACATATACGTATACGATTAGAATTCAAATATGTGTATTAAATTTTCATGTCTCTAAAGACGAGATATATATTCGTTAACTTTCTTAATTATATTACTTTGGATATGTATATATTTCTTGATATTCATTTGGGTATATATATTAGCATGTTGAGTTTGTAGTTAACTATCAAAAAGAAAAAGGAAAAAGATTGAGTTAATGGTTTTATTGTTGGAATTTTATATTATTAATTGGAGTTTTATTTTTAATAAGGGCTAAAATCACGGATAATATGAGAATACAACTTAATTGGCTTCGAGAAATGTGACATATAATAGTTAACATAATTTAAATACATTAAATGATAAAAAGTTCAATTTTGTTATGATAGTGATCATTTACAGGCGTAAAAAGTCATGATGAAACTGTATTTAATATTACTACAAATCACGGTACCAATTTTTGATATCATTAATTAACTTGCGCTATCATATAGTATTTGCTAATAGTGACGAGTAAAAATATTATTGTGGCGAAATCATAAATCGTTGTCATAAAATAATATTTAACAAAATAATATCCTTTTCTTTTGTCCTCCTTGTGTTTGGATAGTTAGCATGAACAAAGTAGTTGTATGTATTTAACAAATAATTTACTTGCACGGATGAGCAATTGAGCATGCAAGAAAGATATTTCAACAAGTAATTAATTAATAACCACTCAAACAGATATTGATTTTGATCAAATTAGGCACAAAAAAAAAAAAAAGGTTTTTGATTTCTTAAATTGTCAGGCAATTACTCGCACATTTGCAAGTTGTATATATTGCCTGAAAAAGGAGCCGAAATCTTGGTGCATCACACACACACACACACACACATATATATATATAATCGGTTATTATATATATTTCACTACAGATCGATCATAGGAGCAATGATATCTAGCTCAATTGATTATAAAAACTACAATTATGGGATTTATATATGTTAAATCAAATACCAACACTTCCTGCATCTAATACCCTCAAACTTCAATTATTTCATCTAAAATGCATCAAATACCCTCAAAACTTCAATTATTTCATCTAAAATGCGTAGGTCTATCATTGTGTCATCAATGAATGCTCCAACTTCCTCAATCGGCTCCAATTTCTAATGATGGTAATTGGCGTACAATGCACATAACAAGTAACAATAACAAGGCCTCATAACTAAAACATGTCTCTCTCTCTCTCTATATATATATATATATATATATATATATCATGTTTCCGTATTTCATGAGTACTACGTTAGTCTACTGACTTATCATAATATCATTTTCTATTGGTGATTTTAGTATTATTATTGTTATTATTATTATTATTATTATTATTATTATTATTATTATTATTATTTTACCTTTAGAAACACAATAAAAATTATTGAAGACGTGGAACTTGATTTGGCTTGATTGTGCATTTCACTTAGTTGGAATGATAGTCTCGCCTAATATTGAGTCTAACTTATTTTTGTAAGAGAACAAAACAATAAAAATATCCTCCGATACGATGTTGAACGTAGAAAATTTATCATATTACATAAATTTTATCTTATGTGATTATTATTGTGCTTCTTTACTTGATCCGTTCCCAGTGGAAACTTGTTTTTTACCCAAATTCCATGTCCCATAAGTGGATTTTGTTGGTTTTTCTAGCTGATGAAGTGCAAGTGCAAGTTGCATACATATATGAATTATAAAATTGAAATTTCTAAAATGTCTTTGTTTCAACACACACAACACACACACACACACATGTTCATTGTCACCCACCCTATGGGGTGTTAGTATGTGATTTAGATGATGGGTTTTCTGAAATTGAATCTGGTGGCATTAGTCACTGACATTGACTCCGCCACTATATATCATGATAATGGGGAAATTAAATTCCTTTCTTCCTCAAAGCTTCATGGTAAATTGTTTTTTTAATTTTTCATTCTGTGGAATACTCATCATTACTAGCTAGTTCCAAGAGGGAGCTACCTAAAATTAGACGAGATCGGGGGTTTTTGTTTCCGTTAAATTATGTGAGTATTCACTACTGCCCATATTATACGTATATTATCGAAATTTGAATATTTGACAATACTCTCAATATTTTTATAGACACTAGTAATGTATATGTCCCATTTCGTCAAAAGTCCGTGGACTAAATGAGATTGGTCTGTTTTCAATTAATTTAGTGTTTTGTTTTATATAAGTCTCAATATAAAATTTAGAAGATTTCAGGCTAAATCGAAATCATTGTAATTACAATATTAGGACAAGAATTCCATTGAAAGTTAATTACGTGATGAATATATAATGAAAATTATTATACATTACATATATTAAGCGATAATAAATTTTGATTCGTACACAAATAATTTTTTATGGAGTTTATAAGAATATCTATGTTGTCACTATTCATTAACTATCAATGACATTTCTATAGTGATAACGAAATTTTTCTCAAACCATAGTGATATATGTATTTTTCTTATAAGTATATTGTATGTTCTTCTAATCTAGTGAGCCTATTTTGGCAATTATGATGTCATAAAAAATAAATTTTAATTCATAAGAATTTAGGTAATAGATTAAGATATTTTTGTAAGACGCACAATGATTAGTGCATAATAAAAAAAAAATGTTTTAAAAGACTATCACATTAAGATAACTGTGTCGAACTTTTTTTTTTTTCCTTCTTTTCAGTAGTAAACCTTATGTTCTCTTGTCTTGTAACGTCAGTGGTATATTGACTCGACATTGTCCAAGAAAGCTTATTTGGCCTACTTAGCTTTTCCCAAGAATTGATATAATTAACAAATACTGATCATAGAAAAATAATAAAATAAATAAAAAAGTAGAAAATAAAAGCACTATTTTTGATCGGAAAAAGACAAAAGTCCAAAAAAGAGAAAATAATTTTATTTATTTATTTATCTAATTGGCCAAGTAGGGAATTTGCTTTCAAGATGACCTCTCCTTTCGTTTGTCAAATCACTGTGTAAAAATCAAAAGTCAACCATGAATTCTCATCACAAAAATTTTCATAACCAGTATAAATACTGAGATGCAGCAAATCGTTGTCATTTCAATTTCATAAAAAATCAAGAGAAACAAAAAAAAAAAAAAAACAAATTCAGAAATTAGTAAAGATTCAGAGTTTGCTATAGCTATAGCCATGGCGGATGATCAGTTCCAGCTGGGAAGTGGGAATAATAATTGGTGGGATAACAGTGCATCAAGAACAACAGTACCCGCTTCGATTTCCACAACGTTAAATACCATAGCAAGCTTCGGATGTATGGATTCCGGCACGGCGGCACACGGCAGCGCCGCCGCAGGCGGAGGTGGCGTTTTGGCTAACCCTAACTTGCAGACGATGATGGGATTGGGCCTCTCCTCTCAAAGCATGGACTGGAACCAAGCTCTAATGTAAGTCTCTTTTAATTTATTTTTTTTTATCTCGTAAATAAACATAAAATCATGAATTTGTAATTGTAAATTGAATTTTTTGTGAATTTTAGAGGTGAGAAAAGTGGAAACAGTTTCCGTTCGATGCTTCAAGAAGATATGAGTTCAAGTAGTGGGAACTTTCAGCAGGACTCCGCCGGCGGCTCTGGTGCCTCCGCAGCGGCGGCGGCGGGTTCTCAAGAACACTGGAGGCAGAAGCTATACTCCGGAGCTTCTCCCGATCGGCCGGGTTTTTCTTTAGATCAGCCGCAGTTTAGTTCTCAGGCGAGTTCGAACGACAGCACAATTACGTCCGGCGGTTTTCTGGTGGACTCCGCCGCCGCCTACGGCTTGCTACTTTCGGAAAATCAGCAGCAGAACCACCCCATGAATTATCCATATCCTTCGGGCGGCGGCTATGGCGCCAACGCGGCTGAATTGATTCCCACTTGGAATAAATTCCAGCCCTTCTTGAGGACGTCGCCACCCAAACAGGCGCCGCCGCCTGCGGCGGGGGCCGGCGGCAGCCATTTGCATTTCACCAACAACACCGCTTTCTGGAATGCATCTGCTACGGCTGCCGCCATGGCTGACGCTCGATCGAGCTTTTTCCCGGGATTACAAACGCAGATTAATCCTCCAGCTCCATCCTTTGATGAAAAACCGAAGGTAATTAGGTTTTTATTTATTTATTTTTGAACTATTAATTGTACGGCTGCATGATAATATATACATGTTATAACTAGTGTTCATCACGACACGAGGGTTTTGATTAAAATTTTCTTTTTCTTTTTTTTTCCCCACCTCGTGAGCTTACAACTTAAATTAATCTGCTTTTTTATTTTCTCAAAAGATTACATCAGAAGCGCGGGATTTGAGTACAACGACGAAGAAAAGCAGCACAGAGACATCATCAAACAAAAGGAACCGTGGGAATGAAACGTCTTCCCCTTTACCAGCTTTCAAGGTAAAATCAGCAGCTTATACAAGAAAAACTTTTGCTTTAATTTTATGAAAAAAAGAATGATGAATTAATCCTGAGAGCTTCCAGCTTTTATTTTAATCCACAAATAGCTTAAAATTTATGATTAATCCAATTAACTTTTTTTGGTTTCTTGATTAGGTGAGGAAAGAGAAGATGGGAGACAGAATAACTGCCCTTCAACAATTAGTCTCACCTTTTGGAAAGGTAAACTTATTTAAACCTTCTTCAATATTTTCATCAACTTTCCCCCAAGTGGATTCCAGTAATTAATCTGCTTTTCTATTTTTGTTCTTTTCTCAACCCAAGAAATCTGCTTATAAAAATCAAATTAATATAATCTCTTTGTCTCTCAGACTGATACAGCTTCTGTGCTTTCCGAAGCCATTGAATACATAAAATTTCTCCATGAACAAGTCAGTGTAAGTCCCTTCGATCAACCCTTCAAAAAATTTCCAGGTTTTTTGGAAAAAATAATTATTTGTATTAATATAAAGATTTAATTTTGAGTTTACTTCCATTAATTAATGCGTTGTTATTATGTAAAATATCAGGTTTTAAGTACCCCTTACATGAAAAATGGAGCTCCCCTTCAGCAGGTATATATACTTGCACAAAATTTCTCAAATTTCCAATCTTTCTATATATATATATATATATATATATGCAATCTTGTATTTGTCGAATAATAAAATTAACATCTTTTTTTTTTCTTTTTCTATTTCATTAAGAGTTGTGATAAATCCAAGGATCCAGAGGGACCTCGTCAGGATCTCCGAAGTCGAGGGCTATGTTTGGTTCCAGTTTCCAGCACTTTCCCGATGACTCATGAAACAACAGTTGATTTTTGGACCCCTACATTTGGAGGAAGTTTCAGATAAGCCCCTGGATTTTCCAAATTTTATGCATTTGATCACTTGGGGTACTACTTTTTTTTTTATCATCAACCCTAAAAAAGTATGAAAAGGAAATTGTACCCCTCATGATCACTTGTATCAATATTTCGAATTCTCTGTTTCAAATCGTGTTACATTTTTCATTTTATGTTTGCAGATAAATGTCGAGTATATAAATTCTTACAAATTATATACATATACTTGGCGTGTATCTGTAATAATAAATAAAAAATAAAATAGAGATGTAACATCATTTGAAATAGAAAATATAGAAATGAGGCGCACCTACAGAGGATGATGAATTAACAAGAAAAAGAAGATGATGAAAGAAAAAAGACATGGCACTTTTGGGGGGCATGGGTACAGGCAAAATGATATAGCCATGGCCAAGATTAGGGACCAATTGTATGCAAATGTTAGTCATCTAATAATTGGAGAATTATGATTAAAGCTACATGTTAGGAATCATCAATGATGATGAGTAGTAGTACTAGAGAGAGAGTTTGCTGAAATTAATTTAAGTTAGCAACAAAAAAGTATTTATAGCCAAGATTAGTTTAATCTTTAAAGATGGGCTTTTTTTTGTTGTTTGTAGCTGAATTTAGCAGGATAGAAAAGTAGCTTTTGGTGGTGCATATGTATGTATTTATTTGCATATATAGAGAGGTGGCACTGCTTTTTATTTAGTGTTTTTCCAAAAGAAAAGAAATCAAAGGGAATAATTGAATTCCAGAACAGGAGTGGGGAGATCATTTGATTGGAAATTTCACTTTTGAATTGTTTATATGCCTGGAATATGTTAGTGGGAGGTCAGAAATTATGGCCCCATTGCACCCCCTCCCCCCCCCCCTCACCCCACCCCCCCTTTTAGGGCTTTGTTATATAATTGCATTTCTTTCTTGATTAAGATAGGCAAGGATATATATATATATATATATATATATATAGAGAGAGAGAGAGAGAGAGAAGGGGGGTGGGGAAGCTATCAGCCAATGGGTTTTGTGCTTGTCCTCCAATATTGGTCACATTCAACTGGTTCCATAGGAAGGTGAGGCCAAGCAAACATTTATCTCTTAATTAAAACCAACCAATAATATCATTCTTTTCTTCTCATTATCCATGATCAAATAATTAAGAGTTATTTGACGCATTTTTTTTAGTTAAAAGGGGCATTACTTCTCTCATGTACGGGCGGTCTAATTAAATGTCAATTTAAAATTTTCTTACATTTGATATGAGAAAATTTTAATTGATAAAGATAATGCTATGTTTTCAAAAGATAAAAGGCAAAAAAAAAAAAAGCAAAATAATAAAAGGTTAAGAGTATTGTTTGAAAAAATTACTCAAAATAGAACGAGTACATATATAATCAATTGTCTGAAAAACTCAATAGCTTCGAAGATTTACATTTTAAAAAGAAAGAAAGAAAACTCTCAAAATCTCACAAAATTATTGAAACTTTGTAAACGTAAGGTGCATGGGAGTGCTAATTGTTTTTTTTTTTCTCCAGAAACAAGACAATCTATTTCAAGCAACATTTTCTTTTTTTTAAAAAAATTTGATCTATTACAATCGATTAATCATCACGTGATCACTACGACTAAATGAAGGACAAACTATTACTGTATATTATTATTAAATATCAAAGATATCATGAAAAAAGAAAAAAGAAATATACAAATTAATTACTATGCAATAGAGAAATTAATACACAAATAGAACAACATATGCATTCACAAAACTCAAACCTAGAATTTAAAAGTTACGCAGTCCCCATCTTGCTAGTTAAACGAGGCCTCATCAACCTAAAAATGCTAAAGTTTTGATAATGGAAAGCAATCAAAAAGACATTGCCAGCCTCTCCCAATAATAATAATAATAATGATAATGATAATGATAATGCTTAGGTTCTACGACCAAATACACAATTCAATAATTCAATCGTTTCATTAAAACAAATAAGGATGTTTTCTGTGATGAGATAGGTAGATTAATTAATCTTAAACGCGAAAAGATATGTTTTCCCTAGGAATTAATAGCTTTATCATTTGATATAGGCACACCTAGGCGTAGCTATCATCAATTGTAGTCTGGAATATGTGTTAAAAAGACCAATATTAGCTTTACTTAGAAGCATAAAAAGAAAGCATCAACCATTTCAATATTAATCAAATCATGATTACCCTCCACCGACTAAATTCCAACAAAATTAAATGTCACATATGCGTAATTGGTTAATCTCGGCAAATTAGAATTGAAATTATAAAAAAAAAATTATTGATATAACAGATTAAAAATAAAATTTGATTAAAACAAAAACTCAAATTTGTCGTGAAAATGTGAAAGCTGGCAGGGCTTTTAAAAGAGCACTGAACAATCTGGATTGCCCTGGAGATGCTATCAAATTTGTGCTTTTCCAGTCTCGATAAAAGTTCATCAGTAATAGTATACTAAGCATCAATTCTTCTTATTTGTGAAAAATTAAAAATAAAGAGAAAAGCATCAATTCTTGTTCTTCTTGTCATATAAATATCTGATGGCTGGCTGGGAACTGTAGACTCAACTGGTTCTCTTCTAAATCGTGATTGTAACACAGTTTAAAATCATCATCATTTAATGTTTCAATGCACGGTGGCAACATTTGGCACACATATATATATATATATATATACATGATCCTAATTTAATTAGTACTATATAATAATAAGAGTGAAAATTATAAATTCAATGTTAAATAGCGCGCATATAAAAAAGAAAAATACAAGTAATCAAACTACTGTACAATAAAACAAAGTGCACGTATATGGGGAGTGAACTCGTAAATTTTTTATCCACAGGCCCTCTCTTCACCATCATATCAAGAAGAGAAAATTGAATTTTTAGTCCCATAAGTTGTCCCACTTTTAATTTTGGTCCCAATCTTTCAACATTCTGACATTACATCCCATAAGTCACTTTTTTTTTAATTTTAGTCCCAAAATGGGGTTTCCGTTAATTCTTAACGGAAGCTGTTAGGTTAATTGCTATTTACCCCCTGTATTCATCAAAATGTACAAAAACACCCCCATGATTATCAAAATATGCAGAACTCCCCCAAAACTTTACTTTTCTTATTTTATATTAACTTTTACTTAAAATATATAGAAACATATATAAATAGCTAGATAATATAAGTATAATAATAAATAAAAATACAAAAAACAAATACATTTACAAAATTTCATTTATATATACAACAATTTAAATATAATAATATAACAAGATGTATTATACATATATTTTGTACTTTCTCTATATTTCATTTTATATATTAATAAATTTAATAGTTTGTTTATATCCAATTTTAAAAGAATAAAAACAAATAGAATTTCTTATTTCAAAGTAAAGAAAAAATTAATTAGAAAAATAAAAACAAGAAGAAAATCAAAACTAGGAAAAAAAAAGAGAAAAGAAAAATTGTTCATCATCTTCCTTCATCCCACCACCATACTCCCATACCAATTCTCATTCGCCACACCATATTGTCAATACCGCCATCACTGTTCGTTATATCTATATTTTTCACCAACAAATACTCGAATCTTTTTTCTTTCATTTTCCTCATTTTCACCAACATTTTTGTGTATAAATATAGATACATAGTTGTGTTCATTAAAAATAAATTCAAAATATAATATAAATATTTTTTTAATTTTTGTTTAAAAATTTAATATTCTTGCACTTATTTATGTATATAAATGTATAATCATAGTAAATAAATATTATTTATAAATAATTATATTTGTATGTATGTTTGTTATTTTATATATAATTATATTCATAATTCATATATATATATGTGTGTGTGTGTGTGTGTGTATTAATTTTAAACAAAAGTTAGGATAAAATAAAAAAAAAGTAAATTTTTGGGGTGTTTTTGTACATTTTGATGAACATAAGGGGTAAATTGCAATTATCCTAACGTCAATTTTGCCATTTTCTGTTAAGAATTAACGGAAACCCCCTTTTGGAACTAAAATTAAAAAAAAAAGTAACTTATGGAATGCAATGTCAGAATGTTGAAAGATTAGAATCAAAATTAAAAGTGGGACAACTTATGGGACTAAAAATCCAATTTTCTCTATCAAGAAATACTTGACAATGATGCGCGTATTTTAGAACAGATATGTTAATTAAAATATGATAAAATTATATTAAAATATGCGAGAAAAGTATTTTTCGTGATGTTTGATTACACGTCAGCGAAGATTTTTGAGATAAAAACAGCTACCGACGGTTGGGGGGGGCGGGCTTGACACTGCATTTTACTTCTTTTAAAAGAAGTAAAAACGCACTAACAAATAGATTAAAATTAAAATACATGATGCCTGTTTGGACTATAGTTCAAAAAGTCAATCGATAAGTCTAAAAGATATTTTAATTCTTAATTGGTGATCAAGTTATTTAAAGATCATTACCCTTTAAAAAAAAAAAAAACGAGCACCTAAAGTTTCCAAGAATCAACAAAGTGCTGCTCATTGACCATCATAGATGATATGATCATCAAGTGATTTCGAACTTATTTTTAAGTTGTTTAGTAAGTTTATATCTTAAGATAGAATCTCCCTTTGTGTATTTGTCACAAATATTTTATCATTAATTTGTGTGCTTTTTGATTTTAAGCATGAAATAATATAAATTTCTGTGAATTATAATTAGTCTTTAGAGGTGCTACGCTAGTGGGATTAGTTCTTGAATTGATTGTTTACATGCTTGATATATTTGTAATTAAAGCGAACACGAAAATATAAACGTAATGTGACGGAAGGAAGCAAAAATCGCCACTACTATTTCTGTACTTGTTATGATCGAGAAAAGAAAATGTACATTTTCTTCCTTCTTCTTTGATTTGGGCAGGTATTGTATGGGTAATATTATAAAGAAAGTATTCCACGTCTTAATATGAACGAGTAGCGAACAAAAAAAAAAGTTAAATTAATATTTTAACAAATAATGAGCCCGTTTGGATGGGCTTTTTTTAAAGAAGAAGCACTTCTTTTTTGAAAAAAAGCAGTTCGAAGAAAAAAAATTGTGTTTGGATGGGCTTTTTGAAAAAAGCAGAAGCCAGAAAAAAAGTCAAAACTGGCTTTTTTTAAAAGCTATCCCAGAGTAGCTTCAAATAAAAGCACTTTTAAAGCACTTTTAATTATTGTATCCAAACGCAAAAGTGCTTGGCTTAAAAAAAAAGCTCTACTATAAAAAGCACCGTTCGAAAAGCACTTTTTATTTAAGCCCATCCAAACGGGCCCAATATCATATACGGTGCTTCTTATTTTTATCATACTAGCAACACCATACACTCTACGTATGTGCAGAATATAAAAAATATATATTTCAATTTAATACTTAAATTTTTTTTGAAAGAATATTTTTTTAAGAATTATTTGAAATAATTTATTAAATTATAATAATTTAAAAATAAAATTAAATGATAAAGAATAAATACAAAAAGAAATAAAGCCAACTAGATGTAATTAGAGAAAGTGGTTTGTGGGTTGAAAGCGTGAATTTTTTAAATTGGATATAATATTAAAATATTGACTTTTTTATTTGCTTATTTATTGCATGCGTTTACTAATTAAAAGCGTAAAATTGGTACATCAAACTTTGGTATCCGAATTGAATCGATTTCATGTATATTTTCAATTTTAGTCACAATTTTGTATATCTCTATTTATTCCACACAAAATTGAAGGGTTAATTTTGTAAAATCAAATAAATAACCGCTATTTGTGAGATAAAAATGACTTTTTTTTTATAATAGTATAGATATATACATATGTATGTATATATGTATGTATGTATCAGTTAAATAATATCGTGACGAGTATTATTTAATTTATTATGAATTATATTGGCCAATGAGGGAAGGAATATTTGTATAAGGCCCATTGGGCCAGTGCATGACAGCTCTATTCACAACTACACAAACTAGGGTTGTCAATGGAGCGGATTTTAATCCGAATTCAATATGAATTTTAGCATATTCGATCAATTAAAATATTCGATAAGATAGATTTGATAGAAAATATCTATAATCCGAAATAAATGGGTTGGATTTGGAATCAAGCAGTCCGATCTGTTAAAAATCCTAATCCAAACTTTAATAATACTTTTTATTATATTAACAACCTTACATATATAATGTTAGTAAAGAATTTTATATAGAATGCAATATCCAAACTATTATAATTTATAATACACTTGTTTATATTTTTCAAAGTAACTTTTTTCAAAAAATAATGTATGGTTTCTATACATATTATAAAATAATTTTCTACTAATTTAAATTTTATTTTTTTACATAAGAAATATTTTTTTTATTACTTATTTGATTTAATGTTTTAAATTTTTTAACAGTTAAATCAGGTCAGAATTTTCTATCAGATTTCGGATTTTTTCTCGGATTCGCACTCAATTCAAATGAATATAAATCCTATAAAATTCGGGTTGAATTCTAATATTAAATAGGCTTATCAGATTCAAATTTTAATACTATAAAATGTTGATGTTTGGTATATCATTACACTTTAATAAGGACAAAAAAAAAGAGAACACATATCTACAAAACATAACTGAAAAATATTCAAACAAATGAGGTTCACAATTACATATAATCATGTAGGTTACACATACACACTTTCGACATCGAACAACTGCTATACTGCAATGAACATGTAAATACCATGTACGTAAAAGAGCAAGAATTACATTTGCAATCTGATCAAATAATGCATCGCGGATCTCGTAATCAGAAAAAACAAGAAAAAAAAAGGAACAATAGACAATAAGAATGCAAACAATATATTTATATCTGGAAACAAGATCATGCAGCTGCCTTGAGTTTCTTGGCAATGGTGGCAATGTACTTCCCCTGGTGGAAAGCCTGTTCTAATTCGAGCTCGGTCGGTTTTCTTGAACCATCACCAGCGTAAGTCCCTGCACCGTAAGGACTTCCACCTTTTACTTGCTCTATTTCAAACATGCCGGCTCCAAATGTGTATCCTATGGGCACAAAGATCATCCCGTGGTGAACGAGCTGAGTGATGGCAGTTAATCTGCAAATGACCACAGAATGTACAGAACAAACAATTGTACTCAAGCATGAGAGAGTGTTATAGGCTTACAAATACTCCTCTAATATTTGATTTCATTAACCCCTAATATTTGATTTCATTAACCCCTAACTGCACGTAGAATTCGTAATACAAAATTATCAGGAGAGTACCGCTAGTTTCTCCTACCACAAGGGGTTTTTTGAAAATAGGCCAAACCTCAGGGTATTTTTCGCAAGTAATCCTAAATATTATAGACTCAAGGGATGGAGCCAAGTGGGGCCGGTAGAAGTTGTCGCCCCGTCCCCCTCAAGTCCGTACAAAATTATATTTTATATGTATTCTCTCTAAAATTCTCAAATTTTACCCCTCCACCCCCACCCCACCTAAATAATAAAAATGCTTTATATTTTGATAAAAATTCTATCCCTCTCCAGATCAAACTTGCTGGCTATGTCCCTGATAGAAGCTTGACTACTCTTCCAGAGACAGATCATTAGTAACTCAGGAGAATCAGCGGTCTACTTTGGTAAAGAGACGAGCAAGCAGGGACTTACGGTGTCGTTTCCTGTCCCCCGTTTTGAGAGCCAGTGCTGAAGAAGATCCCAGCAGGCTTGCCAGCAAGTTGCTGTGTCCTCCAAAGGCCTCCAGTAGCATCAAAAAATGCTTTGAACTGGGCAGACATCATTCCAAATCTAGTAGGGAACCCAAATATGAAGCCATCGGCCTCAACAAGCTCGTTAGGTGTGATAATGGGTACTTCGCTCTTTGGAGGTGCACTCATTTTTGTAAGAACCTCATCAGGCAGTGTCTCAGGGACCTATTACATACAGAATTACATGAAATGCTGTAAATTGAGTTACTTTTAACAAAAGGAAATTCAAGAGAATTGGCATATTAAATAACGAGGAGGTTATCGGGATGATGCTGCTGTAAAGAATTGTGCTTTTCAAGTCAGGAAAGAAACTAATTTCCTTACGTGGATCAATAGTGGGTTTCTTGATTTGAGAGAACCTTCAAGAAAGCATCACACACACACACACACACACACACACACATACACATATACAAGATGATGATGTTTCCAAAGCTCAAGCTTTGATATGGCATGATTTAGAGGAAAGAAAATCCATCATGGAGCTTTTAGTAACCATGTTTCTTGGGGTTCCTTTAGTTATGCATTAGATTGTGCTTAGGTATTTAAGTAACTCAATTTTGTTATGAGTCTTAAGTTATAGAATTTTAGTTGCTAATTATCTGTAGTCCTCAGTTGCTCAGAAACAGGGTTAGAACATGTCAATAAGTGGTTGCCTAGCTCAAGCCTGAATCCTTTTCGTGGAACTAGCCTATGAGATCTCAAAGATAAGTTTGGTAAGCTTGTTTCCACGAATTCGACCAAAAATCTTTGTTACTCATCTTATATCCTCTCTCTCTCTCTCTCTCTCTCTCTCTCTCTGTGGTAGCACTGTAGTTTATACAATAGTTTCAGGAAGCAACAGAGTAACGAATCATCTTAAAAAGTTTGTGTAATGACAATGGAAGAGGCACATTGCAAATTTGCAATGTTCAAATTCAACGAAACTGTAACTATACATTAACTCACAACTTGTAGCTCAAATTCCACCATCTTTTGCAATACACGATACGCTTAGCAATGAGAAATACGAAGAGAGTATAGTTCTCTACCTGCCATAATTTGGCCTCAACGCCTTCAACGGATGCAGCTCCCTTTTTTATCTCTTCAGCTAGTTTCTCGACATGTCCATACATCGAATAGTACCTAAAAACAGTCTAACTTAAAGACATCAAAGTATTTCATAGCCCTACCAGCTGAAGAGCAACAGGAAATCTTTGGTTTAAATTCTGAGCAACAAATCTCAAAACAAGAATCAAGAACGTGGATACACTGACCCTCGGTATATGTTGGAACAAAATCATCTTGGTTTATTACAGCATGAATCAACAGAATATTCATAACAGAGCAAAAGGCTCTTGAAGTTTGACATTTTCGAGAAATGAATTAGCTCAAATGGATCAATGTAAATAGTCAATTTCTAGACTCTAAATTATTCTACAAGAAAATCACCAATCACACAAGAGTACTGACACTGTGGGACAACTCTCACTAAACTATGTAATAAACCTTAACCAACTACGGTCAGTTCTATTGGATTATTAGGATGTCTACAACTTTGTTTAAGAAAGTAATTACTGCGCTGACATGATCAAACCTTCCAGAAAATTCCAAGGACGAAAATTCATGGCTGCAAAACAATCCTTTGTCCACATCGGACCCCCAGAGGAAAAAAAAAAAAAAAAAAAAAGGGTCCTCAAAGAATCAAGAACCCATCAACGTAATTTCAACATCAAGCTCACCAAATTTGAAAACCCAATTAAAATATCAAGAAATTGCAAAACACTAAACAGAAGCCCACAAACTATGATCAAGAATTTACCAAAAAAAAAAAAAACACAACACACACAAACACACAGATATCACAGGTGCTATACTTACACAATATAAACTTTGGTGGCCATTAGAAATAAAGCTCCTTCGTTGTTCCAAAGATTCTATCTTTTGTATGAAAGGCGTTGACGAAGAGAGAACCGATGAACTGAGCTCCCAATTTATAGTGCAAATAAATTCCAGGTTAGTTTTGTTTCCCAATTCCCACTATAGTAAACAGTATTTCAGTGATCATTAATGGATTAACAATAAAACTACTTGTTCTAATGAGAAACAGCCACGACGTCGTTAGATTTGAATTGACGCCGAAGCCGAATTGAAGACTAATGATGACATGATGGGTGGTTGCTTTCAAGCCCCATCACCATTTTCATTTACGTGGGATGTTCTAGATAATGCACTTGTTTGGATGGTATATATATATATTACAAAAAAAACGAGAACAATATTTTAAAAAAAAAAAAGTGTTAAAAAGTAATTAAGGAGGCGAAAGCTAGGGATGCCTGCAAGAAGTATTGAAAATGCCAACAAAAAAAAAACACACTACTAGAGTTGGAGGTGGTTTATTTTTGAAATTATAGCTTTTTTTGTTAATATGTAAAAAAATTAAAAATATAATTATCCTCGAAATTACTAACACTAATTTAAATTCAGCAAAAAAAAGCTAAAATATATATATTTTTTAACAAGTGTTGGAGGCCTTTTTAGATGTGTTTGCAAATATTTCTACTTTTTAAAAAAGTAAAGTGTCGAAAAAGTTAAAAAAAAATTAAATAGTAAAAATAGATAATATTTTGTAGAGAAAAATAAAAAGTAGTGATTGAACTTTTAAATAGTAATTAAAATTGGAAAAAGTTGCATGAATGATATTTTCAACTTTTAATTTATTTTAAGTTCTTTTTGCAGAAACAACAAAACAAAATACTGTACAGTTGGTTTTTTAATTTTCGTAAAAAAAAATAAATAAATGACAAGAAAGATTCTTTTTCTTTCTACTTTTTGAAAAATGTTTAATTGTTTACTTTTATCATACGTTTTTCACCAAAATTCTAAACATAATATAAGAAAATACAAATATTCTCTTAAATCTTTTCTTTGGAGTTGGTATAGACAACAATGAATTGTGAGAAATTAATGGGTTCAATTATTTGAGTAATGGACCATTGTAGTTGGGTGATGGTAATTGGTGGGGATTGACTTTTGGTTGGCGTTTAGGTATCGACAAGAAATGGGGTTAGTGCATCACAGGTTACATGGTCACCAAAAGCTATATATATATATATATATATATATCATATCATTATAGAAGAAAAATATTGAAGAAATTATCAAATTATGATAAAGAAATTGTGGGAGAGGACTTGTTCACTCAAATAACATGCCGAGCTCGTTAATAAATCAATGAATAAATTTTTATTTATTTTTTTGAAGCACAAGATACGTTAGCCACGATTAAAATTTGATGGTACCATATCTACACGTTTATACAATATACAATATCTATATTTTTCAGTTCAGATCCTCTGCTACACAATAGTGCTACATTTCCTCCTCCACTCATCAATATACGCTATGTGTATTGGTGAGCGGTTGAGATAAAGAAAGAGAATATTTAAAAAAAAATGCATATCATAATTGTTTCTCTTTCCTCATCTCAACCGCTCACCAATACACATGGCGTGTATTGATGAGTGAAGAAGGAGATGTAGCACCGTTGTATAGCAGAGGATCCGAACTGCTATATTTTTATATATGAGGTGCTCATATTTTGGGAGCTGGTAATTTCACAGCCACAAAAATGAATTCCTTTAATTTGTTGGGATTATTCCACACCATGGAAGATTTGATATTCTTAAATTTTTATTTTAAACCATCTTTTTAAGCCAAAGTATGAATTTTTGATCCTCTCATTATTGGAATAAACTATTTATGTCGCACGGCAACTTCACTACTTTCGAAATTTCTGTGAATTATTTTTTCGCATAAAATTGTTCCTTACGCCATGAATAAGCTAGTATGTATTCGGTTTTAAAATTGTGTTCGTCGTTTTTTTTGATTCCATAAATGTAGGATTAATTTAATTACAAAATGCACCCTATTGAATTTAAATATTACACGTAGGATTCATTAGACTAAAAAACTACCATAGTTGACAGAACCCTAATAGTTAGAGTTGTATTCGTAATAAAAATTTTAACAGAGGTTCTACCCAATTGCATTTTAACAATATTTCTATTTGTTTAAAAACCCAAAAAAAAAAAAATAGAAAGAAATTGTTTTCGTTTAAATTTGAGTCTTTCTGGCGAAGGCCCACAAAAAGGAGATAAGAATCGGCTTTTGCATCTACAAGCCAAACCCCTTCTCATTACTTATCCCAAAAAAAGAAAAAACACCTTTTCATTATTACTCAAGGCCTTGTTTGCCTTGCTACAAAAGTCAAGTATACATATTCACCAAGTGTTCTCGCTTTGGTGCTTCTTTCAAACTCCATTTCATCTCATTTCATTTTGCCAAAGAACCATTCTGTTTTTCCAAAGTCGCATTGGTTGTCTGTCCAAACAAAGTCTTGTGCACTTTGCTTCGCTGGCTACAAAAACTGCCATATCCATATATAAGTAGTTAATATAATCACACACACACACACACACACACAAAGAAAAACGTTAATATATATTCATCTCACAATTGCAATTGATCATTTATTAACGGTTTGATTGTGAATTTTATTTCTACATATTCAATTAAATTATTAATAATCAAGTTATTTACATTTTAATCATAAAGATAAATGGTTCGAAATCGTTAGTGGGCCACGTCAAGCTTTGATAGCCTTTATTAAGCAAAAATATAATGAATATGATAATATTGTTGCTAATATGACTATTTTTTGGTAAATTCAAAATAATTGTAAGGATTTCTCATAGCATCGTCCATTGAAAGTTGTTATTTTCCTCAAATTCAACGGATAATCAAAATAGCCTCTCTTGAAATTTCATGTAATTACAAAGAGACCCCATCAAGTTTCCAAATTAAAGGGATGAAACATCATCCCTTCAGATTAATGTAATTACAAATAAGCCCCATCAAATTTCATAAATTAAAGGGATAACTAAAACATCCTTCCTAAAGACCTAACGTAACTATAAATAGACCCTATCAAGTTCCAGAAATCAGAGGGATAATGAAAACGTCCGCCCTCGAGATTTAATGTAATTACAGATAGATCCCATCAAATTTCAAAAACTACACTACCTCCCCTGCTCTTTTCAAAATTTCACCAAAGAAGCTTTTTCTCATTTTCTGGACGAAATATTTATCATTGCATTGCCACTTAACATAAAGACTTGAAACAATACCAAGATGAATAATTCTCAGTTAGATTCTTTATCATAATAACAATCTATAAGGAACTAACTTTTATCACAAGTAGGATTTCTTGGCAAGCTCAATGAACATTGTTGTAGCTTATATTACTACAGTACAAAATTAGAAAATTCTTTAGCATTATCTAGCATTAGAATTCATGATTTTTTATTTTTGTTTTCTATTGAAGAACAACAACTATTTTCCCAAATGGTGTCTAGTTAGCCTATATATGAGGCCTAATTTAACTCATGAAACTGAGATGGTCAGTATTATAAGATCTTGTATTCGATTCTCCATAAACTTTAGGTGTTATTTATGAAAGTGTATGATATCTATCTATCTATGCAAGTATATATTTATATGTCTAAGTTTCTAGTTATAGATGTGTAGAATCATAAATAAAAAATGCGTATTAAATCGTAGACACACAAATTCGAATATTTAATTAATTAAAGTTGAATATGAATTATTCACAATTAAATATCATACTCAAAAATTGATAACCAGATTGAAAAATTTAAGTAATCATCGTTATCCGTCAAATATCTATATTCATACCAATGTTCGATAAGTTAATCAAGATACAAACATGAAAATAACATATCCAATCCATTTAACATATCTTCACACTCCTAATTGTGTGTAACTAATTGTCGCGGCTAGTTCAATCCTTCCAAGGCAGGCTACTCTGATTCTTCTGCTGAGTTCGGTCATAACACAACAATAAACATCTTTGTTTTATGAAAAGTGTTCTATTACAATTAATAAATTACATTGATAGTTTGTTACAATCAATTACATCAATATTTCAAATAAATAATAAATTTTTACAATCAAATATTATTAAATAACATAACAAAGAAAAACAAACTTTTGTACAATAAGTAGTTAGTATAAAACTAGGAAAAACAAACACACACACACACACAACACTCTGCATTCAACGGGAATTGAACCCCCAACCTTAAGATTATAGAGAATACCATAATATAATAATATTGTAATTAGTTTATTACATAATCATAAAAAATATTATTATATTAATCTAGTCAATAATCATGATTGTCACCAAAAAAAAAAAAAATAGTCATTATGACTCATTTTAAATCGGATACGGTTCCAAATGTCACAACCCAAGGCCCAAGCCCAATTAGATGCACATTGGTAGTAATGTAGTATTACTTGCGCAACACGGGCCTGCCCTCAAAAAGCGCCTTGGTACGCTCAATTCCAAATTCAAAGCCCTAATTTATTTCCTTGCCCCTTTTCCAGCACAAATTAGAAATTACTCCACTCCTGATCGAGTTCTACTTAGGACTGTTTTGCTGTAAACGTATAAATAGACCAAGCAGTCATTAGAATCAACCTCAAATCTTTTTTCTCCGAAATCGCAAATTTACAGAGAGAGAGAGAGAAGGGTAGCACATTGGGCTATGAATATCGTCGTCGGTTGTGGATGGAGGATGAGATAAATTCACCGCATAAAGTCACTCGGGCCCCCGGAATGAAAAGCTTTTTGTTTGAGATTAGAACCAAGTTCATCGTAAGGCCAAGGCCGGCTACTAAGATGATGCCGTTGATGAGATGATGTTGGATTCAGAGAGATACGATGCATGTATATGGGAAGACGAAGATGAATTTTCCCTGGAGTGACTGACAAGGCACGGGCTTAAGGAATAATGGATGACCGAGGACGAAATAGTCAGCTTAACTCGCGAGGCCATAGATTTCGCCAGGCAATTGGCGGATGATCATCCTCAACGCCGTGTGATCCCTGTCGTCGTGGGGCTCGATGTTTGCACCGTGCAGAAGGAGGCCAAGCCCCTCGGTGCCACCATCGACAGGGCGATCAGGGCAGAGCGCTTGCTTCCGCAATACCTGTGGCCATTTGGCACGGCTGTGGAGCGCAAACCCATGGATACATTGCTTGTTAATTTTTTGAGTCTGCCCAGGATTAGAGTGGAAGATATTGAACAGGGGTTGGCTCTGGTGCAGGTCTGCGGTATTTGCGGGCGTAGTCCGACCGTGGGGGCTCAGATATCCGTGCTCGAACGTTGCAACCAGGCTTTCCATTCTCATTGTATCGTGCGGTTGCTCGAGAATAGTGAGCGATGATCATATCCCCGGACTACCTTGAGTCCCTGCGACTGTTATCACTTTTATTATATTCAGTTTCTGAACTTCAATATCTGCTACGTACGTAAACTTGACACGTTGGAGATAGATATTTCTTCGTAATTTGTTGCTGAATTGATTAGCTTGTTCATAAATATGGTCCTATGAATCTCATTTGCTATAGATAATAAATAATTCAATTTATGCATTGTCTCAAAATTCCTATGTTGGCAAAAAAGAACGTTGTATGCATAACCAACTAAATCAGAACCTCATCAGGCACTTCACCAGAGCTAACAAAAACACCAATCCATGTCTAGATGATATATCCTATGTCACATAATGCCATTTTTCTGTGTCACAGGGTCGCCGGATGGATCGATCAACGAGCCTCCATGGCTGTGATGCTAAAATCGTTAATCGAACACGATTCTTTCTTGCTCGATGAAGAACATGTCTCGCTCGGAACAAGTTTCAGAAAACCAGGCTCTTTCGGCTGGGGAAGAGTACCATCTCCATTCAACATCAGAACCACTTGTGACATACGTGGCCTATCATCTGGATTCTGCTGCACGCACAAGAGACCTACATGGACACACCGGATCATCTCCGGGTGAATCAGCTCGTCGTCCAGCAATGAATCAATCAAATCCAACGGTCTGCCTTCATTCCATAAGTGCCACGCCTGCACCCTCACCACACTCAATAACAATGCATAAAGAACTAACTTCTCTCATAATTATGATTTTTTTCGGACCTCATAAGTTCTGTAAAGCATCTTATAAGGTGTTCGAGTGCTTGAGATATTTTAATTTCAAAAGAAAAGCTTATGGTCTCAAAAACTATTTTCTAAACCATATGGAACTTCTGACTCATTTTAAGACATTAACGAACTTTTTAAATTTTTTTCACATTAACTACAAGAATATGCTATTATTAATATCTAATAAGTTGAACGATCGTAATTGATTTAAGCACTTCTTATTTTCAAAATAAGGCCCAGCTTTCTATAATTTCCAAAAACAATAAATAAGCTTGTCCAAAGACGCTCTTAGTTTCCAGAAAAATCTACTTACATATCCAATAAGATTGCGATGGTGCTCCGGATGGTCGAACCCTCTGCTCTTCTTTCCACTCACTATCTCCAACAAGAGAATGCCAAAGCTAAAGACATCAGATTTCACCGAAAATAAACCATAAAATGCATATTCCGGTGCCATATAACCACTGCAAAATATGATAACAGACGGATTAAACAACGAAGAGATAAAACATTTATCCATATCAAAACTGCTTTTGAGGTTCTTTCTTTTTTCTTATTAATCTTTTTTCTTCTTTTCTGGGTATACATACTAGGTTCCAACAATTCTTCGTGTATTTTCTGCACTTTGATTCCCTCCAAAAGTTCTTGCCATTCCAAAGTCAGATATTTTCGGGTTCAGCTCATTATCAAGCAAAACATTACTCGCTTTGAGATCTCTGTGGACTATTCTCAATCTTGAATCCTGATGAAGGTAAAGAAGTCCCCGAGCAACTCCACAGATTATGTTGAAACGCTTCGGCCAATCTAATAACGAGCCCCTTTTTTGATCTAAATATACATATATGTTTTGGAATCAAGTTAAGCCACTTATCACAATAATTTCTAATATCTAACTTCTATCAAATTTAACAAGAGTATCACAAACACTAACCAAAGAGAATCGAATCCAAGCTCCCGTTGGGCATGTATTCATAGATCAATATTTTCTCATCCCCATCAATGCAACAACCAAGAAGCTTCACAAGATTTCGGTGCTGAAGTTTTGCTATCAGTTTTACTTCATTCTTGAACTCATTTAGACCTTGTCCTGAACTCGTTGATAGCCTCTTTACAGCAATGCTTTGCCCATCCGCCAGTAAGCCCTGAAAGTGATAAATTATAGCAATAATTGCAGCACCCTCCCCTGCACTTATATGCAATTACACAAACATCCCCTCTTGGTTTTAAAACTACATCTACCTCCCTTGTAACATATTCGCACCTCTTACATGTTGCCCCTTTTTCTGACAGCTAAAGAAATATCCTATTTTGGTTTCACAATTACACGTAACTTGTTTACAATGACGCTTACTGTTGATTACTAAACATGGTTAAAGGCTGTTATAATTCAAATTATACAATTTTTCAAATTTTTTAAGTTTTGATTAAATTACAATGGTCGAAAGGTGTTATATGTAATTTTGAAAGTCAGAGGAAAATTTTAAGAGAACCTTGTAGACAGGGCCAAAACCGCCTTCACCAAGCTTCTTGCTGATTGAAAAATTATCGGTGGCAAGGGAGACCGTAGCCAAGTCCAGTAAGGGTAGGCCCAAATCCTCTTTATCAGCTACATCAATGTGGCTGTTCTCTTCATTTTGCCCTGATCAGAAACAGATGGATGTCGGTGAAATTTCTCAAAGAACAGCGAATTATTTGCGATATCACTGCTGAAAGTCAGAAGCATGAATTGCAATGGGAACTAAATCCCAGTTTAAATTCAACAAGAACAACTACTACAGCAACATTAATGACACAAAATTGATGATAGAACTCATCAAATCGAATATTGTCAAAAACAAAATCCAAGTAATGATGGCATGAGTATATTAACCTTTTGCCTTCGTCTTTCTTCTGTAGATATAGCATACCACAAGAAGCACGCCACAAATCAAAGCAATGGGACCTACGGCCATAGCTACGATTGCCAGTGACCTGTTTGCTGTCACAAGTTCCAATTTCAATCAGTTTAATCGCACACACAGGCGCGCATATATATATATATCATATTAAGTTCCAATCATATAGCCTTAGGAGAGACAAATACCTTGATTTGACGCTCGCATCCGTATGTACAGATCCTGCCCTCCATCAGAAAACTGTCTGATATCAACCAAACCCCCAAACCACAGTACACATCCACTACCCCGTCCACTAATATCTGCATTTGTGTAAGCCGTGCAAGAACAGTTCTTCAAGCACGCCTCCCTACATTCCCTCAAACTCATGCTTGTATTTACCCAAGAACCATTACTATCTGGCAATTTTATACCAGAAAACTTGACAAAATCATGTTTTCCACTACAATCCAACAGCTCATCACGCACGCACCCATGTGACCAATCCATAGAATCCCAGCTCTGCATCAACTGAGGCCTAAAACCCCCAAGACACTGGCAAACAGGCGAGTCACTAATAACACACACCCCATTAGGGCCACATAGACCATAACTATCACAAAAGTCACGAGGCACCGATGCATAAACCCTCCACGATCGATCGGCTTCGACCCAAACATAACGCTGGCGAGACGAGGTTGTCTCGTTCAAGACAAGCCTTGTCATAACAGCTTTATTCAGGAGCTCGTATATGTAATAAACTTCATCCCTGTTTGACACAAACTTGAAGCTGAAAACAGGATTGGGCTTTAACTCGGGTGCCCCACTAAATCTGAGACCGTTCCAGGGACCCCCTCGGAAATTTTTTTTGTTTCCTTTCAACATAACCGATTGTGGATAAGCATCGAGTTCTATACCCATGCTTAGTTCCCCAGGAGAAGGATTATCAGGGCTCTTCCATGAAGTTAACTGACGGTTAAGATTAGTTCTCAAGTCCCATCCAAGCTTCATACCGGGCAACAATGTATCAGATGGATAATCAAAACTCTGCCACAGGTACATATCTTCATTATTACCATCCTTGCTATCTCTTAGAACAAGATTGCCAGAATCTAAAAGCTGTAGCACTAAATCTTGTGATGCTCGAACCCGAGTTGTCGACCAAACAACACTATTAGTGCCGTTTGAAATGACAACGCTGCCCATGGTGCTGACCTTCAAAGAGCCGGACGTATCTCTGACCGGGTTCTGTCTATTTGCCACCCAAACAACGGTTCTGACCGGAATATTGTTGTACCAGATTCCCAGGTATCTGGTCTGTGAAGCACCTGGACTGAAGAAACCGAGCTCAAAGCTCCCTCCATTAGAAACCAGTGTATCCCCATCTCTAAGGGATTGAGATGAAGTTATAGTGTCTGTCAAAGCAGATACTTTCGCAAATGAAAAGATTACACAAGTGAAGCAGGATATGAACCATATAGTATCCATGGAATTTTGGAATTCGTTAGGAAAGACACATACTGACTTGTATACGATGGCGCCTCAAATAGAGAGGGTAGCTATGACTTCTTCCAGCTATGATGTTCACACTTCGTCATAAATGATCCTATGTTGTGCCCACTCGCAGAGAAGAAGTCATAGCTCATAAAAAAATATAGCATTTATACGGGCTTTAACTTTTACAATAGCTCAGAAAATGGGTAACCCTACAGATAAACTTCTACTAAAATATCACCGATCAATATCACGGCTAGGTAGGCACAGAAATATCCTATTGTTGTATTATCTAGCAAGAATGCGATTTTTTTTGAATAATTCGAACACGAGGATGGCATACTTTCGACTAATACCTGTTCTCATGCTCTGTACAATGAAACTGTTAAATCTTAAAAAATCTTCTACCGTGTCCAATACTCCAATGAAGGGCCAACACATAAGGTCTTAATCACATAGTCATCATTACTTAGTATTGGGTCACATTGTCTATGATTAATTATGTCTCGCCATTGATTGGAAAGAGAGAAATCAGAAAGAGACATAAATAAAAGATAGAAGCCCACAGGTCACTAAAGAAATATAATGAGAGGAAAAGTAGGAAGACTCGGTCACAAAATTATAAATGTTAAAACAACATAACAAGAAAAATAGAACTAAAATGCCGTTATGGGCCATGCTGTTGACAAAAAATGACCAAGAATCCCATCCCTTCAATCTTTGGTTAATAAATCAAATATTTAAGTTACATTTGTACAATGTTTGATTCTCTAGATGCAGTTGAAATACTCTGTCAAAATTGTCCCTCTAATTCTTTCTTTTTTTTTTAATGCAAATCTCGTACAATCTACTTCAATAAATTGAATAGAAACATAAGCACAATATAGAATCGTTGTATCCAATAGGTCCAAGAAATTTCATTCTTCTGTCAAATTCTGTATAATTTCATCATCGTCTCCAAAGAACAACTCTAACAATTGGTGGGATTTCATCACATATATAATAATTAAGAAAAGAAAAAAGAATCAGTTATTACAAACAAAAGTTACAATCTTGGAACCCTTTCTGTTCCAGAGCCTCCTCCAACAAAAACTGAGACTGCTCCATCAACTCAGGGCTTAATCTGAACATCAAAACACAAAACTCCATCTGATTGAGGGCCCCATCTCCATCAAAATCACCTTCCTTGAGCATCCCGCAAAGATCATCATCAGACAAATCTTGAAGGCCCAACAAAGCAGAGTTCTTTTTCAGGCTCTCAAATGTGATCACCCCTTTCTCAGAATCCATCAATAGCCGAAACCCATTACAGAGCTCGCCAATCAAACCATCCCCACCAAGCTTGTCCGCCATAAGGGGCAAGAAATCTTCGAAATTTGATTGATTTTTCGAAGCCATTGAAGTGGGCTTGTTTTCTCCTCAATGAAGTATGTAAAGTATTGCTTGTTTTTTTTTTCCCTCAAGAATAGATGCTTTGGGATGAAGAGCAAAAGGGGTGTGGGCTTAATATAGATAGCCAAAGCACGAAGGGGTTTCGAAGAAGGAGAGGGGGCCATTGCCCACTGGCAAAGACATTATATTTTGGACAACCAATAAACAGTTGGATTGTCTATGAACTCATAAATAGGGCGAAGAAAAGGTCAGAGCGACAGTTGCCTTGGCTTTTAATGCACAAGAAATTGCTACTCAGCTTCTGTGGTGGCGGTGGAGGTTTTCTTGTGAGGGTATGATTGTCATTTCACATTCCTTGAATTTTGATCATACTAAGTTGGAACTTTCCTCGGACTTGGGGAAAAGAGCAAAAGGTCTGTACAGGATAGGGTGTCGGCTGGTGGGTCGCTACCGTGTGGGGTGACGATACACAAACAATCCATCGTCTTTTACACCGGTGGCAGGTTAGTTTTTGTCTTCATGAAAATAGGAAATGGAGCAAAGGGATGATTATAAAATCTTTTAAATTTTTGAAATTGTTTACCTGGTAGCGAATCGAATCAATTTTTGACTCTATGTTTTGCTACATATAAATTATATATAGACCTCATAGTGTTCATTTCTCCACAAAAAAAAAAAAAATGGAGCCGATAGTATTTAAAATACGGCTTTGAATTTATAAGTAACAAAAAGTGATTTATAAATTATAATAAATTTTCTTGGAGTGATATTGTGGATTTCAATTAAAATTTTAAAAATATCACATCAGACAAATTTGTAAAATGCATTAACTGTGAACCTTATTCACGAAATCAAATTTAACATTTTATAATTAAAATTCACATCAATATGTCATTGGTATCTTAATGTCTCCTCTCTTTCATTTATCTTCTCTCTCTTATCTTCCTACTAACTCAACGTGTAGTTTCTATTTTCTCTCCTTCTCTTTTCCATGGATATTTAGTTTTTTCAGTTTCTTTTATTTCTCCTTTATCATTTTTTTTCATATTTTCTTTCTTTTTTTTTGTCTCCCAATTTTATTTATTTTAAGTTATTCTAGCATAATAAAGTTCGTAAATATATTACAATTAATTAAAACACATATATGCGCATATAAAATTTAATAAAATATTTATAATTTTATATTTAAAATTCAAGTGTACAATTAGATTATATTTTATCTTATTTCGAACATTCATCGAATGTGACGGGCTGCTACTAGAAATGAAAATAAAACCATGTACCGAAGAAAATCAAGAGATCGTTATTGTACCTCACCTCACATACTATATTCTAATTCCTTAAAGAAGAAATAAGATTTAAAAAAAAAAAAAATTTGTTGTCCAAAAAGGTAGAAGAAAAAGCGTTTGGTTTGGGTAAATAGAGAAGTGACAATGGGAGCTATTATTGATTTTCGGAATTATTATTTTTGCGTTCTTATGCTTTCTAATTTTTATTTATTTATTTATGTTTTTTGGATTATTTAGTATAAGCCAATCATGAGCATCCTAGTGTAGCAGCCCAATTCCTTGGGCTTTGCGGGGGAGTGCCGTCGGCCAACCCTCCTATTAGGGTCCACCAACGGGGTTATTAGGGTCAGATTGCCCGACCCGATATGGATCCGGTCATGTAGATATCTATATATATATTTTTTTGGGTCAGGACGATATATATATATATATATATATTATTTTTTGAATTATTGAGCGTTCTAAACTTATTTTAAAATGACCTAAAACTTTTTAAATTTATATTAATATATATGGGCACGTTCGATACTGTGTGCAGAATAAATATGAGTTATAATTTAATGAAATGATTAAATTTAAAATAAAGACGTATAAACCTTCGATATATTTAATATATTCACTAAATTTATGATAAGTGAAAAATTAAAATTAAAGCAACATTAGATTTTATAATTAAAAAAAATAAATAGAAAATGAGGTAAAAAAATTTAGACAAAGGGACATGAGAAATGAGAAATGAAAAAGGAAAGAGAAGAGAACAAGAAAACTAAAAATACGTTAGAGAGATGAAAGAGAGAATAATAACTAAAAATTTTATGTTTACCGTTATTCTATAATGGGTATTTTAGAATATTTAAAATTACACACACCAAAAAAAAAGTTAAAGGAATTCTTACTTAATACATAATATAAATATTAATTTTTATTAAATCGTAACTTGTATTTTATAATTCAAGACTTGATGTTTTATAATTTACAATCTTGTCACAAGTTACGAATTAATGAGTCGCACTTTTCTCATATGTTAAGTATTAACACATTCCCCATCATTTCGTCGCGCAAAATTCAACTCATGAAATTATGAAATGAGTTATGAAATTTAGTAGGGAACCGTACTAAAACAGCTTAAAATTTCTTAATTCAAGCATTAAATTTTATAATTCACGATTTAGTGTTGAAATGATACTTTATCATATGAAAACAATCAAATACTTCTTTATTGTTTTGTTGACTGGATAATTTCACTCATGTTTGATTTTCTTCCTTTTCTCCATCATTCTTCCCCGAAAATCCTCTGCCCAACCTCCGACGGAGACGCTGCCTATGCCGAAAACACAGCACTTTCACTGCTTGAATCTAGGAAACAAGTGTGAATATTGGGCAAATTCTTCTATTTCAGCTTCTCGTGGGGTTTTTCCAGCACAGGGATACCAAAGCGACACACATCTAATTTTACTGAAAATCGGCCACAAGTAGCATATTCTAGCGACATATATCCACCGCATGAAAATCATAACAAAAAATTATATTTTCAGCCTAGGAAAGTGTATTAACAAAAATTTATGCTTTTTGGAGAAATTAAAATTGTAAATAAAATTGAAAAAAAGTTGAGTAGTAAGTCATATTTAAAAAAAAAAAAAAAGTGAAAAGTATAAAGAAAAGTAGTTAGAGTATTTGCAAAAAAAAAAAAAGCACTGATAAGTGCTTGATTATGAGATAATGAACTTGCAAATATTTACAAAAATATTAAGATGGGCCTTGTGGAGCAGCCCAAAAACTATGACTTGGCAATTGTTTTCTGAATTAGTATTCATGTATGTTTCTGCTATGATATATAACACAGTATATGTTCGTGTGCATATTTAAAACGCAATTGAATATAGAATGAAACGTGAGCATGTGAAATTCTGTTAAAAAACAGAATATAATAGAATGACAAATCTTATAAGAAAATATAAATTTAGATTTGATATTTTTGGCTTTTGCTCATATATATAAACAATTGACATCCAAAAAGTGTAAGTGTGTGGTGTGTGTTTTCCCACCTAAAGCCTATTTTTCTGCAATTATCCATTTCTGGTCAATAAAAGCAAGGGAGGACTCAACGTGCTCAACATTCAAACACAAGTTTGATTTTTTCAGTAGGATTCTTCAGACCACCACCAAGATTGGACTTTACCGAACCACTACAAAGTACAAACCCGGCAAATCAACAAATGCAGCGCTAGTCCAAAAAATTGAGTGACTCAGTTCGGGCCGAGGAGCAATGGAACTCGATCATTATTAAACAATTTGTAATCTTTTTTGTTTGTAAAAATCTCACCAGAGCGATTTCAATTTCTAATAGACTATGAACTAGTTCCAAATCATTTTCAACGAATTTTTTTGATCTTTTGCTTTTTTTTTTATCTATACCCGCTATTTAAAAATATTTTCTTCCTCCGACTTGGGGAGATTCTCCGATTCACCCTCTATAAACACTTTGCCCTCTATTTTTTTGTTTTTGTCATTTTCACACTCTTACTTATATACATATATATTGTTACACTCTCCTTATATGAATTTTTCAATTTTTATGTTCCACCAGTCGAAATCTATTTTCGGCCCAAAAAAATTTATTGAAAAGTAGATAATATTGATTATGCAAAATTGCACACTCAACCTTAAAATCAATATTAACTTCAAATAATGAGTCACATGTTTATCTTTTGATGAATTTTTTGACCAAAAATATGTTTAAGTGGATAAAAGTATAAAAATTGAATAATTCATATAAAGTGCAATAAAAAAAATATTTATATAGACAAATATAAAAACAGGCATAATTCTGAGGCAAAGCATTCAAAAAACAAGAAGAAAAAAAAAAAAAAAAAAAAAAGAAAGGAACTTCTACTCAGATATAGCACCCATCAGTTTCCAGGATGAAAATGGGACTCCCTGTTTCAACATTCCAATCCTTACGCACTCAGTTCTGAACAAAAGAAACCGAAAACAGATGATAATGAACCCTGGATTATCAATCACAGATATCTCCCTTCTTCTTGTAATGTTATCCTTATTTTCTCAGCTCTCCAATGCAAACGATACCATAAACACAACTCAGAGAATTACAGATAACCAGACTTTGGTTTCATCAAGGGGGCATTTCGAACTGGGATTTTTCAGCCCTGGAAACTCAAGCAATTGGTATGTGGGGATATGGTATAGAAACATCACACCCAAGACCGTGGTTTGGGTTGCAAACAGAGAAATCCCACTAAGAAACAGCACATCAGGCGTCTTGAAGATCAATGAAACTGGTTTCTTGGTTATTCTCAACGAAACCAACAGCATCATATGGTCTTCCAACAACTCGGGACCTGCACGGAACCTGTTTGCGCAATTGCTTGACTCGGGAAATCTTGTTCTAAGAGATGCAAACACCAAGAATCAGCCAGACATATATCTCTGGCAGAGTTTTCAGTATCCAACTGATACATTTTTACCAGGCATGGATTTTCTCAGCTCAAATTATGTGCTATCGTCCTGGAAAACCGATGATGATCCAGCCCCTGGAGATTTCACAAGTTACTTGGATCCATCTGGATATCCACAAGTGGTTGCGAAAAAACGGGGAGTGACTGCTTACAGATTCGGGCCCTGGAATGGCCTGCTCTTTAGCGGGACAACAGATTGGAGAAGAGATCCAACTTTCACATTCGGGTTGTACAAGAACGAGGATGGTTCTTTCTACTACAGGGAAGATGCTATCGACAGGTCAGTTATTTCAAGGTATACTCTGAATACCATTGGCCTTGGACAGCGCTGGACATGGGTGGATCGAACTCAGGGATGGGTTCGTTACATGACTTTTCCTGCTGATAATTGTGACAATTACAGATTATGTGGAGTGTATGGGAGTTGCGATATGGGAAACAATCCGGTATGCGAATGTTTGGACAAATTTGTGCCTAAAGATCCAGACGGATGGATCAGGCAAGATTGGTCGAATGGGTGCGTTCGGAGGACAGAGGTGAATTGTACAGAAGGGAATGGATTCTTGAAGTATTCTGGTATTAAGTTGCCTGATGCACGAAATTCTTGGTATAATGAAAGCATGACGCTCGAAGAATGTGAAGAGGAGTGCTTGGAGAACTGTTCTTGTATGGCGTATACGAATTTGAATATCAGCAACGGAGGAAGTGGATGTTTGCTTTGGTTTGGAGAGTTGGTTGATATAAGAGTTTTGTCCTCAGGTGGACAAGATCTTTACATCAGAATGGCTTCCTCTGAGTTGGGTGAGAAATTAAGAATTCCATGTTTTAATCAGCATCTAAATTGTACTATCTCGGATGAGCGTTAATGCTATTTGTGTTGAAATTATTGCAGGCTCGAGGTTGGAGAGAAAAAAAGTACTTATGGTGAGTTTTACCGTAGTAGGAATGGTTGTGCTGAGCCTGAGCTTGATTTTATATATTTGGAAGAGAAACAAGACAGATGCAAAGGGCAGAAAAAGTGGTTAGCATACTACATTTTGTTGGATGTGAACCAGTTAAAAGCTAGTCCCTTTTCAACTTATCTGTGTTAAATAATACACTTCCCACAGGGAGGCAGGACGAAACGCATAACAATGACTTGGAGCTGCCATTGTTTGATTTGTCTACGATTTCAAAAGCCACCGGTAATTTCTCAATCGAAAACAAGCTTGGAGAGGGTGGATATGGACCTGTTTATAAGGTAACATTGTATGAAGATTTCTGTAAGTAATAAACAATCATCACACAATCTTACGTTCTATGAAACTACACGTGCCAATGTGCGAAATAACGCGAGGGTTCATAACTGTGGACAGCTCTATTGCCATAGACATGAAGACAGGAAGAAATGTAATTAATATATATATATACACATATATATTTTCCTATGATTTCAGGGCACTTTAGAAGGGGGACAAGATATAGCTGTGAAACGTCTATCGAAGACTTCAATTCAAGGACTTGATGAGTTCAAGAATGAAGTTATTTGTATCACCAAACTTCAACATCGAAATCTTGTGAAGCTTCTAGGATGCTGCATTCAGGGAGAGGAAAAGATGCTCATATATGAATATATGCACAACAAAAGCCTCGATCGGATTCTATTCGGTTAGAATTCCTATATTTCTGACATTCTTTTCCATATTGTAACAGTTTTGCAATTAATTTGTAAATGTTCCTAAATAAAACTACTGGATCAATACTAACTAAGCACAAGTATTTTCCAGATCAAGCAAAGAGAACGTCCCTTGATTGGCCTAAGAGATTCACTATAGTGAATGGAATTGCTAGGGGGCTAATGTATCTTCACCAAGACTCGCGTCTGAGAATAATCCATAGAGACCTCAAGGCTAGCAACATATTGCTAGATAGCCAAATGAATCCGAAGATATCAGACTTTGGCATTGCTAAAAGATTCAGAGGCAACGAGACAGAAGACAAGACAAGCCGAGTTCTAGGAACCTAGTAAGTAGATATACGTCAGCAATACCTAATGTCATAATGTGCAACTATAATTTTTTGTTAATATTTTCATGCAGTGGATACATGTCACCTGAATATGCAAGTCATGGCCGATTTTCAGTGAAATCAGATGTGTTCAGCTTTGGCTGTCCTTGTGCTAGAAATCATTAGTGGCAAAAGAAACAGTTCATTTTCCATGGAGATCGCCGCCTCAACCTTCTAGGACATGTAAATATTTCTCTCTCTCAAGTTTATTACTACCATTCCTAACAAGGTCTGGCTGATATGATACATTTGGTTGCACAGGCATGGACACTTTACAGAGAAGGAAGGTCAATAGAACTCATCGACACATATCTGCATGACTCGGCTATTTTAGAAAAAGTGCTACGACTAATCCACGTGGGTCTGTTATGCGTGCAACAATATCCGGATGATAGACCTACCATGACTTCAGTGGTTTCGATGTTGAGCAATGAAATCGTGGAGCTGCCTCAAGCCAATCAGACTGGTTTTTTCATGGCAAGTGAAAGTAATACTGCAAATGCCAATCCCAACAGTTGTACAAATGAAGTCACCATCACAATGCTAATAGGGAGATAAGAGGTTATCTCTACTCTCTAGTGCTCTCAGCTGTGTTTATGACATTTGTATAAAAAGGATATCAAGACAACAAATAAAAAGATGTCCGTAATTTGATACTACATGTTATTCCAAAATTTTTCGGGTCTAGAATGGGTCTCAAGTTTAAATTTTATTACCTAGCTCAAGTCCCACCCGATAAAACTTTGTGTATAAATTGATATATATATATATATATATATATATATATATTTGTATCATATATTTATATTTTATATAAAAACATAAGTGTATATCACACTAAGAATCACTTATAGAATATAGATGTTATATATTTGTATATTAAAATAATGATATTACATTACAAAAGAAGTTATGCTTTTAATATTAAAAAATATTCATATAAATTTATAAATGATTAGTTATTTAGCGCTTGTTTTTCATTTTAAATTACACTGGTACTTTTTTTTTTTAAGTGAATGTACTTCCTGAATATTGTAAAATATAAAGCAAGTTCAACCTGCCGACTTTTAGGTCCAATCAAATCTTAGCGACGCGGTTCTAAAGTTTTTGCAAATCCATCACGAATCTAAACTATTGATATCCCGAAATTGAAATAACGTCGAATTGTAATGTGGAATACAAATTTACTCTTCTTCTTTTCACGGGTAGTTTTTATCATAGAAAAAACACGTATCAATTTATTCACAAAAAAATTATGTTGTTAAAGATCTAAATAACAGGCATATTAAAAATATAACATCTTGATTTTTAATATTATGTTTTTAAATAAATTTTGAATTTATCAATAATAGTTTCTTCGCCTTCAAATTAGAAGGATTGAGTTTTTTTTAACATCACATATTATAAATTGAATGTTAATCTATACCACGCGTGCATCTCTCCAAAAATTAGGGCTATGTTTGGAACAAAAATTTTGGTGAGGAAAAGTAGAAGAAAAATGAGAATGGTAAAAAATGAAAGCATAAAGTACTATCATTTGAAGTAAAAAAAAAAAATTTCATCCTATTTTTTTTACGAAAATCCTAGAACCAAACAGAGGGTAAATGTCTCTGTTCTGATTTTCTTTTTTGCCCTTCTGGTCGTTTATTTGCATTTTTCCTTTTTGGTTCCTAGTGTTTTTTTTTTGTTTTGTTATACAATTAACTCCTTTTTTTTAATTAAGTATCATTCAATTATATCTGGACTAGGAGCCTCAGTTTCGCCAATTAAGCTATGCCTCATTGGCTTGATATAATTAACTCGAAGTATTTTAAAAAGATACCTCAACACACACTCACTCAAAAAAAAAAAAAAAAAACAAAAAGATTCAAACTCAAGATTTTATTGGTATAAAGTACAAGTCCCACCACTGTATTACAAGTCCAGTGACAAGAATGTAGGTATATTAGAACTTAGATCCCGCTTAATTTGACCTCGATGCCTTTATAAGTTTGAAATGTGTGATTGTGTTGGACTTTGTTAAAAATGAATGTGGTTTGGAAGACGGAATGGTCTTAAATAATAATTGTTTAATTTTAAGTAATTATAAAAAGAGGTAATGCATGTTTAATCGTTGGAGGTCAACAATTGAGTTTTAAATAATTTTTTGATGGTTAATTGAATTTTAAATTAAATAATGTGATAACAACAAACTGTCCAGACGTAATATACGTTGACCTCATTCAACCTGTTCGTATTTTATTCTCAATAATATATATAATTTTGTTGATTTCATTCTTTTTCCTTTTTCTCAATTATATCTCATCTTATATTTGTGGGATTTGCATCATTAAATATGTTTTCCCTCTCTCTATATACAAAAACACCGTACATGCTGGTTGACAAAATAAAAAATTAAAATATAATTAAATAAAATATCCAATATTTTTTAAAATATTGATACCAAATTAAAAGAATACCCATATTTATTAGAAATCAAACACAACACCTTAAAATTTACGAGGTTTTCACCGCACTAGCTTACATCTACGTATAAACTTCTGCTGTTATTTGTTTATACAGAATACAAGAATGGCAATCCTATAATAAAATATAATTCTACTGTCCTCCATACTCATTATTCATCCATTTCTGGTCAAAGTCTTCGCGTCACTAAAGCAAAACCAGAAGACTTGTTTAACATAATTTTCTTCAATCACGACCCAGTAAACGCTAAATTTTGTATGATATGTATTACTTTGTTTTCACTTTTCACACTCCAATCCCTCAGGCACTGAATTATGAACACAAGGAACAAAAACAGATGATAAACAACTATGAAATTATCAGTTACAGACATCTCCTTTCTTCTTGTAACCTTATCCTTATTTTCTCAGCTCACCAATGCAAATGATACCATAAACACAAATCAGAGCATTACAGATAACCAGACTTTGGTTTCATCAGGAGGGAGATTTGAACTTGGATTTTTCAGCCCTGGAAACTCCAAGAATTGGTATGTGGGAATATGGTATAAAAATATCACACCCAAGACTGTGGTTTGGGTTGCAAACAGAGAAATCCCGCTAAAAAGTAGTGCATCAGGGGTCTTCAAGATCAATGAAACAGGGTTCTTGGTTATTCTCAATGAAACCAACAACATCGTATGGTCTTCGAATAATTCGGGACCTGCACAGAACCTGTTTGCACAATTGCTCGACTCGGGAAATCTTGTTCTGAGAGAAGCAAATGATGACAGCCCAGAGAATTATCGCTGGGAGAGTTTTGACTATCCAACTGATACATTTTTAGCAGGTATGGACTTTTTGGGCTCGAATTCTATACTTTCACCTTGGCAAACCGATGAGGATCCGGCTCCTGGAGATTTTACATGTTATGTGGATCCTGCTGGATATCCACAAGTGATCATAAAAAGAGGGGCAGAGATAGTAAACAGAATGGGTCCCTGGAATGGTCTGGTCTTTAGCGGGACACCGGATGTAAGAGGAGATACGACTTTCACGTTGGGGTTGTATAAGAACAAAGACAGCGCTTTCTACTACAGGGAAGAAGCTGTTGACAGTTCAGTTATTTCAAGGGTCACTTTGAATCCGAGTGGCGTTGCGCAGCGCTGGACTTGGGTCGATCGGACTCAGGAGTGGGTCCGTAGCCTCAATTTCCCAGCAGATAATTGTGATAGTTACAGATTATGTGGAGCATATGGAAGTTGCAATATGGGAAATTTTCCGGCATGCGGATGTTTGGACAAATTTGTACCTAAAGATCCAGAACGATGGGCAAAGTCCGATCGGTCAAGTGGGTGCACTCGAAGGACAGAGTTGAATTGTACCATTGGGGATGGATTCTTGAAGTACGCTGGTATCAAGCTGCCAGATGCACGAAATTCTTGGTATGACGAAAGCATGAGTCTCGAAGAATGCAGAGTGGGGTGCTTGAAGAATTGCACTTGCATGGCGTATACGAACCTGAATATCAGCAATGGCGGAAGTGGATGTTTGATTTATTTCGGAGAGTTGGTTGACATTAAAGTTATATCTTCAGGCGGACAAGACCTTTACATTCGATTGGCTTCATCGGAGTTGGGTAAGAATTTCTCAATTCATACAGCTCTGTATGCTGTCATTTGAAATTCCCCCGTCTCCTTTGCTAAATATATAGTGCACACATCCCCTCAAATCCTTGTCTGTTCTCAGACACATAGTTAATAGACAAGCCATACATAAAAGCAAATATGCGGGGACTGAACCAGCACGTCTAAAAGGGGTGATCCCTCCAAGTTTATATACTAATCAAATTTTATAGGGTAATTACAACTTATAATTGTATCCTCTAAGATTGACCTAATTATGGAAAAATCTCTTTTATTTCAAAAATTACCATTACTTGTCTTTTCGCTCCATCCCTGGACTCATTTCTGTTGTATTCATTTAGAGTTGATTGAATGTTTCCATGCTAATGGAAAGCAAAAAAATGAAAGATAAAAATTCTTGGAGCTACTCTGCATCTGAATTGTTTCTCTTGATAAGTACCAATGCTATTTGTATTAAAATTTTTGCAGGCTCAGGCAGGGAGAGAAAAAAGATACTCATAGTGGGTTTGACATTGGTAGGAGTGGCTGTTCTAGGCCTGATTTTGCTTTTATATATTCGGAAGAGGAAGAAGAATGACACCACGGGGAGAAAAAGTTGTAAGCATAAGAAACAACTTATTCATTTTGTTGGATAAGAAACAATTAAAAGATAATCCATTTTCAACTTATTCGTTTTGACAAAAACTTATCTATCTGCAGGGAGGCAGGACAAAATGTATAACAAAGACTTAGAGCTGCCACTGTTTCCATTGTCCACAATTTCAAAGGCTACTGATAACTTTTCATTGAGAAACAAGCTTGGAGAGGGTGGATATGGACCTGTTTATAAGGTAACATTGTACTCAGGCATATGCACCCTTCCTCAGAAAACTGTCTCGATATATCTGTGAAGGTTGATGTGGTTCTAAATACCATATATTTGCATGTCCACTGATTTCAGGGCACTTTAGAAGAGGGACAAGATATAGCTGTAAAACGGCTATCAAAAACTTCCATGCAAGGACTTGAGGAATTCAAGAACGAGGTTTTCTGTATCGCCAAGCTTCAACATCGAAATCTTGTGAAACTTCTAGGATACTGCATTCAGGGAGAAGAAAAGATGCTGATATACGAATACATGCACAACAAAAGCCTCGACTTGATTCTATTCGGTGAGAATTCCAAATTTGGTACAGTCTTGTACAAGATACTGAAGTCATAATAGTACCTTAAATATGAAGAGAATCAGAGACCAAGCATGTTTATAATCAAAGATAGGCTAAAGTAGTATACATAACAAAGATTTCTGACATAGTTTTCCGTTTTGTAATTGATTTCGCAATGTTCCAATACTAACTAAGCATAAGTATTTACCAGATAAAGAAAAAAGAAAGTCCCTTGATTGGTCTAAGAGATTCAATATAGTGCATGGAATAGCCAGAGGGCTTATGTATCTTCACCAGGACTCACGTCTGAGAATAATCCATAGGGACCTCAAAGCTAGCAACATATTGCTAGATAGTCAAATGAATCCAAAGATATCAGACTTTGGTCTTGCTAAAAGATTCAGAGGAGACGAGACAGAAGATAAGACAGGCCGAGTCATAGGAACATAGTAAGTATTCATATATCAGCAACACCTAATACACTTACATAATGTGCAACTGTAATTCTTTCTCAACATTCCATGCAGTGGATATATGTCGCCGGAATATGTAATGTGTGGACATTTCTCAGTAAAATCAGATGTCTACAGCTTCGGCGTCCTTGTGCTAGAAATCATTAGTGCCAAAAGAAACAATTCATTTTCCCAGGGAGATCACCGCCTCAACCTCCTAGGAAATGTAAATTTTTTCTTACTCTCAAGTTTAGTACTACATTCTTGTATAAAGTCAAAAATTTTACTGTTAGCGGTTGAAATTAATTTTTGACACAATATAAAGAACTGCGATTTTAGTTTTAAGTTGATCACCTCTGCCAACCTCCTCCTAACTTCGTCCCTGTCAACTAACAAGGTCCGGCTAATATTATTCATTTGGTTTCTCAGGCATGGACACTTCACAATGACGGAAGGCCAATGGAACTCGTCGACACTTATCTGCGCGACTCGGCTAGTTTAGGCGAAGTGCTACGAACAATCCATGTGGGCCTGTTATGTGTGCAACAATATCCGGATGATAGACCTACCATGACTTCAGTGGTTTCGATGTTGAGCAATGAAGTTGTGCTGCCTCAAGCCAATCGCCCTGGTCTTTTCATGGAAATGGAAAAAAAATTCGCAAGTCCTAATCCTACCAGTTCTATGAATGAAGTTACCATCACAATGCCAATAGGGAGATAGGAGATTAACAAAGAATTTCTAGTGTATGGCTAAAATATTTGTCCACAACCATGCATATAGCTTCATTTTCTTCAGCAAACTGCCGTGTAATAGTGCCAGAAAATTATATACGCCTTATTAAATTGTTACCTTATGCTCCATCTGATTCAAATTGCTAGTCGTTTAAGATTTTTACATATAGATTAATTAAGCTAATTAATAATTTGATCAAAATATCTTTCTCTCTAGGGAATTATATCTGGATAATTAACGAGTTTTAGTTGAGAAAAATAAGAGTAAATTTAGAAAAGAAAATAAGCGTTCTTTTGAACTCCTCAAAAAGACAAAAAAAAAAAAAGAAAGAAAAAATTATTAAAAAACACTTATAATTTGGGACTGATAGAGTAATACTTCTGAATATTTTAAATATAAATTTTGTGAGACGGTCTGATGTTTAAGTTTGAAATGTGTGGCGTTGTTTTGAACTTTGAAAACAAAATGGGGATCTGGGGATAGATTGATATTTTGGAAAATAAGCTTGAAAACTTGAAGTTGCTTGTTGCATCAGCAGAAAAGGGGCCAAGAAAAAAAAAATGTCCAAAACAAGCTTCAACTTGAAACTGATGGGACAGAAATCCATCGGCCTACAAGCACGCGATGGTGCGATATTTATTTATTTTTCAATAATAATAAAGACATTAATGTCTCACAAATAATAATTACCTAAACTTAATTTTTGAAAAGCAACAATGCACTTTTAATTGATGGTGATCAACAAGCGTAATTAAACTCTTAGATTTTGTTTGGTTCTAAAATTAAAGAAAAATGTTAAGGAAAGAAAAATAAATTACAAGAATTTTAAAATTTCTTATTTTGTTTGGATGTTAAAAAAAACAATAAGGAAAATGAATTTTTTAGAGAATTTGTTTTCTATTTTATTTGATTATTACTGTAAATTAAAGAAAAATGTAAAAACACACCCAAAAAATTCAAACAATCATTTAATTGCATAAAAAAAAAATTTGCATGAAATATATCAACCGGTTCTAGCAAACCGTCATAACCATCCGCGACGAGCCCGACCGGACGATTCCTCTGTCGATCGGGTCTGTATCCTCAACCCCTTGAATCCATCTCTTCGGCCCCTCTGATCGATTCCATGTTCAACCAGGGCCATACCGGATCCAATGAATCCTTAGTGACATTAAATGTTTTGTTAGCCCAAGGTATGTGGGTGCCACCAAACCCCATACTTCATTAATTAAGAGCTAGTTAATGCTTATTAGCTCTACCATTAGCCTTATGAATTACCCACATCAGCTCTTGATGGCCTATCCAGTCTAGGGGACCTACCAGGTCGTAGTCCACTTAAACATGCTATGAATACATTTGTATTTATGGTAAGATATACTCATTAATTATTTTCAATGCCCTTACTTTACTCAAATCTATACAAAACAATCAACTGACTTAAGCATTAGAGGATCTTAGCCGAGATGGCTCACGTTGCCTTTTTCTTATTGTAGGTCAACTTTTTCGGTCAAATACTTCTAGTCATACACTGGACCAAAGTTTTCGATCGAGATCGTCCAGCTCCCAAATTTGACCCCATCAATGATAATAATAATAATAATCAACTTTGCAAGTTGGCCTCATTTAGACTGTTGAGCCATATTTTATTGTCAACTAATTATACGAATATTTGATTAATGTGTAAAATAAAAAATAATATAATATAATTAATAATAAAAAATTAATGGTATAAAACTATACATGTGTATTAAGTTTTTTATATGAACATAACCTTTTTTTTTTTAACATAACCCCATTTTAAAAGTGTGGGAGGTGTAATGATTTGGGTTCGAATCTAACAAGTGTGTGTGGGGTTGTAATAAATTATTAAAAAATAAAAATTAAATTTATAATAATTGAAAAAATAATTTAAAATAAAATAAAATTATGTATTAAAGGCGAATTCAAAGGGCGTAAAAAGTGGAGGGAAAGCGAAAAGAATATGGAAAAGTAGAGATGAAAATAATTTAAAGGTCAATTTGACAGAAAAAGTACATTTTTATTCCCCCAATTTAGACGCCTTCATAAAATTATATATATAATAATCTCACTATTTGTTATGTTATAAATACAGATATAGTTTTATCGGATTAATTTTCATAATTGTTATCAGTCAAGTGGACAAAAATGATTTGTTTATTGTATCTTCCTCCACCTCGCACCACCGCCATTCCGCCCCACTCCCGGCGACACCCATACCAACCACGACGGCGGCGGCTAAACACCTTCTCCCAGCCCTTTGTGACAGCAAAGCCGCCGGCTCCGCCCACACTCCGTCGCTTCAATCCAGGAAACGAGTAAGAACATGGGGGAAAATTTTCTCCTTCAGCTTTCGTGGTGTGTCTTCCCAAGGGTTTCAATGCCGGAGATGGATGTGGACCCATGAACTTCCCTACACACAGGTCTTGACTTATATAATAATTTTGCATAAAATCGAGTATGGAAAATTTTTCTTTCTGCTTCTTTCTCTGTATGCATATGTATATGTGCGCGTAGTCACTCCTCACATAGTCACATTTATCGCAATTAACGTTTCCTAGTATGTATGCTCGCACCGTGTTTTTTCATCCGCTAGATATATTTTACTCACTTGTCAATCAGAATCAACTTGCTTAAAATTCAAACACGAGGCTGACTTTTGAGTAAGATACTTTAGATGGCCGCTAAGAATTTGGGCAGTTGTTAAGAATGATTTTCTTAAATCCACTGACTCACAGAAAGTCCCAGTAAACGAAACGCCAAAGTCAGTTGCTACTCCAATTGCTTTGGGATAAGATATGTATACCTATGTTTTCAGGGGAAAAAAGAAAAAAAAACTCCTGTTTTCACATTCCACTAAATTCTGAACAAAAGAAACCGAAAAAGATGATGAAAACCATGAAAGTATCAATAACAGACCTTTCCTTTCTTCTTGTCATGTTATTCTTATTGTCCCACCAGAAGCTTTCCAGTGCAAATGATACCTTAGACACAACTCAGAGCATTAGAGATAACCAAAATCTTGTTTCCTCAGGGGGCAGTTTTGAACTGGGATTTTTCAGTCCTGGAAACTCCAGCAATTGGTATGTCGGAATATGGTACAAAAATATAACACCCAAGACTGTGGTTTGGGTTGCAAACAGAGAAATCCCACTAAGAAACAGCACGTCCGGCGTCTTGAAGATCAACGAAACAGGGTTCTTGGTTATTCTCAACGAAACCAACAACATCATATGGTCTTCTAATAACTTGGGACTCGTGCAGAATCCAGTCGTGCAATTATTAGACTTGGGGAATCTGGTTGTGAGAGAAGCAAATGATGATAACTCAGAGAACTATCTCTGGCAGAGTTTTGAGTTTCCAACTGATACATTTTTACCTGGCATGGATTTCGGGGCAAACTCTGTAACAGGTAGACCAAATTACTTGTCGTCCTGGAAAACCAATGAGGATCCATCTCCTGGTGATTTTATACATTACATGGATCCTTCTGGATACCCACAATCATTTACAAAAAGAGGGGTGGTTACTCTTTGTAGAGTTGGACCCTGGAATGGTCTGGTCTTTAGTGGGACACCGGATTCGATAAGGGATCCAACTTTCACATTTGGGTTACACAAGAACAAGGAAGGTGTTTTCTACTACAAGGAAGATTCTATTGACCGGTCAGTTATCTCAAGGTTTACGTTGAACCCAAGTGGTGATGGACACCGCTGGACGTGGGTTAGTCGAACTCAGGGGTGGGTCCCTTACTTGAATATTCCGGTTGATTATTGTGACAATTACAAATTATGTGGAGCATATGGGATTTGCAACATTTTAAGTTCCCCTGTATGCGAATGTCTGGACAAATTTGTGCCTAAAGATCCAGATGGATGGATGAGGCAGGATTGGTCAAATGGGTGCGTTCGAAGGACAGAGTTGAACTGTTCAGTTGGAGATGGATTCTTGAAGTACTCCGATATTAAGTTGCCAGATGCAAGAACTTCTCAGTATAACGAGAGCATGATCCTTGAGGAATGCAAGGAGGAGTGCTTAAAAAATTGCTCTTGTATGGCTTATACATACTTAGATATCAAGAGAAGAAGTGGATGCCTGCTTTGGTTTGGCGACTTGGTTGACATTAGAATCTTATCTGCAGGTAGACAAGACCTTTACATCAGGATGTCTTCCTCCGAGTTAGGTGAGAATTCCTCAGTTCATGGAACTAAGTTTGCCGTCGTTGAGTTTTCCTGGTTTATGTGATGAATATTGCACTTTCATTGTCTAATATGTTCTGTTGTCACCATTACATAAAAGATTTACTCAATTTTTTTTTTTTTCATTTGGATTGAATGGGAAGGTTGAGATTTCTAAGAAAGCCAAAAGTTGGAGGCAACAAATCAACCAGTCCGATTCTTGGATTTATTCCACATTTAAATTGTATTTATCGGTGTTATTTGTGTTTATTTTTGGCAGGCTCAAGACGGGAGAGAAATAAAATACTTATAGTGAGTTTGACAGTAGTAGGCATGCTTCTGCTGTGCCTGAGCTTGCTTTCTTGTATTTGGATGAGGAAGAAGAATGATAGAAGGGGGAGAAATAGTGGTAAGCATACTCTTTTTTGTTGGATGAGAAACAATGAAAGATATTCCATTTTCAACTTATCCGTGTTGAATAACACTCTCCCTGCAGGAAGGCAGGATGAAACACATAACAAAGACTTAGACCTGCCACTGTTTGACTTGTCTACAATTTCAAAAGCTACTGATAACTTTTCATCCAAAAACAAGCTTGGAGAGGGTGGATATGGCCCTGTTTACAAGGTAACAAATAGCTCAATGATATGCAGTTATCTGGCTCTCGTAAGACAGAAACTACTGATGCAGTTTGTTGAAAGATATATTGTGGTGGACAACTCTTTAGCCATAGACATTAAACTTTGAAACAATTAAAATGTTTTCCTAAAATGTTTCAAGAATTTGTCATAAGTATATAAGATTTCATTTTCAGAGTTTATTTGGAAAAGGAAAAAACAATTCCCTTTTCTCAAAAATTGTTTCAGTATTTCTCAGTTTCAACTAACTTGTGATCGTGCACATGTGCTGATCAGGGCACACTAGAAGAGGGACAAGATATAGCTGTCAAGCGGCTGTCAAAGACTTCTCAGCAAGGCCTTGATGAATTCAAGAATGAAGCCTTGATGAATTCAAGAATGAAGCTATCTGTATTGCCAAGCATCAGCACCGAAATCTTGTGAAACTTCTAGGTTGTTGTATTGAAGGAGAGGAAAAGATGCTCATATATGAGTACATGCCTAACAAAAGCCTCGACTCGATTCTGTTTGGTGAGAATTCCCGATTTGACAGCAGTCTTGGTTTATAAGTATAACCTGCTCAAATTACAAAGTGCGGTCTTATACAAACATCCATAAATCTAGGAAACTATAACACGTGCTTTTGCATATTGTAGTGGATTTTAAAATGTTCTACACCGAAGGACAGGATCAGAAACTAACCAAGCAAAAGTCCTTTTGGCAGATGAAAAAAAGAGGACATTCCTTGATTGGCCTAAGAGATTCAGTATAGTGAATGGTATTGCCAGAGGGCTTGTGTATCTTCACCAAGATTCGTTGTTGAGAATAATCCATAGAGACCTGAAAGCTAGCAACATATTGCTATATGGTGAAATGAACCCAAAGATATCAGACTTTGGCATCGCTAAGAGATTCAGAGGAAACGAGACAGAAGATAAGACGAGCCGAGTTATAGGAACATAGTAAGTATAAATATCAGCAGCATATATAAAACTCCTATTGCACTTCGATAGTGTGGATCAGTTTTGGTTGACATATTTGTGCAGTGGATACATGTCCCCAGAATATGCAGTCCGCGGACAGTTCTCAATAAAATCAGATGTGTTCAGCTTTGGCGTCCTTGTGCTAGAGATTGTTAGTGGCAAAAGGAACAGTTCATTTTCCCATGGAGATCGCCACCTCACCCTTCTAGGACATGTATCTCTCTCTCTCTCTCTCTCTATCTCTCTCTCTCTCTCCCTCTCCCTCCCTCTCCCTCCTTGGCTTTGCCCTTGTTTGCCGACAAGGTCCTATTAATATGATTGACTTGGATGCACAGGCATGGACACTTTACAATGAAGGAAGGTCGATGGAACTCATCGACACTTGTGTGCAAGACTCAGCTAGTTTAGGCGAAGTGCTAAGACTAATCCATGTGGGTCTATTGTGCGTGCAACAATTTCCAGATGATAGGCCGAACATGAGTTCAGTGGTCTCACTGTTGAGCAATGAAGCCGTGCTGCCTCAGGCTAATCACCCTGGTTTTTTCACGGAAAGCGAAAGAAATATCTCAAGTTCTAAACCTACGAGTTCTCCAAATGAAGTTACCATCACGATGCCAATAGGGAGATAGGAAATTGACAAGGAATTTCTAGTCTATGGCTAAAATATTTGTCCATCATTATATATCTTCACTCTCTTCAGCAAACAGTGCTACAATAGTGCAAGAAAACTACATATGCCTTAGTAAATTATTACCTTATAACACCTTTTTGGATATTTTTAAATATAAAGAAGGTCTAATAAGTCAGATGAGATTTTATGAGATGAGTACAGTGTTTCAGCAAACTCGGCCCATCGGCATCTCTAAATTGAAATAATGTCTAGTCAAAATATAATTGTATTTAGAGGTGGCAAAACGGGATGAGATCCACGTATGATTCAATCCAATTAGCTGAAACTTGGGTTGGGTTTTAAAATTTTATGAATGGGTTGATGCATGTTGGGTTTTTGTTGGTTTTAAAATGTTTTGAATGCACGATGGATTTAAGTGGGTTTCAGATGTATTTATGTAGTTTCTGAATGATTCTAACAAAACAAAATTATAATTTGACAATACTCTACAAGTTTGAAAAATGAATAACAAAATTGTATATGCAAATTAAAGAATATGTTAGACAAAAAAATAGATAGTTGAAAAATGTATAAAATTAAATTGAAAAAAATATATATATTTTTTGGGCATTGAATCTATTAAAGATTTGCATAAATCTGAACTTGAATCAAATTCATTAACAATCCAACCCATAACCCATTATCTAGAATTCATTTATGAACTTGAATTAAATTCATTAGCAATCCAACCTATAACCCATTATCTAGAACTCATTTGTAATCCAACTCATTTTTAAAACGAAACAAATAGAACCCGGCCAATCACTTAGCTAGGAAGTTGCACATATTCTTGCATTTGCTCTAGACTCTTTGCATGAAGATATTCGTGATTGAATGAATTTGATGATTTCCTCTTTAAAAAAAAACAATGACCCCAACTTGCTCATTTGTCATCACTAGTTGTATATAACTCCATTAAGCTTGAAATGTGTGGTGGTTTTCGAAAATAAAGAATGGGGATTTGAATGTAGAATGATTGCTAAAAGTTCTTTGAAATTAATTTTCATATAAAAAAATAACGACAATAATTTTTTATTCAAAAAATAGATTTCATCAATTTTCATTCCAAATTCTCATCATTCAACTTTTATCCTAATTTTAGACGAAATTACTCTTAAATTTCTTATATTATCCTTTTTGTGTTTAACTATGAATTAATTTTATTTACATACCCATTGTCTTTCTTTAATCAAAACTAACTCCTGAATATTTTATCTTTTTATTTGGTTTGACTAATTCAAAATAATAATAATAATAATAATAATAATAATAATAATAATAATAATAATAATAATAATCTCTATTGTAATATATCTATATATATGTATATATTAAGCAAATGCTTTTCATAGTTTATATATCTTAATTATTCAATATATATATATCATAAAACTTAAATTATTAAAGCCATAGTTGAGACAAACCAATATAATAAACTTAAAGGAAAAAGTTCCTATTTCAGAAAATTAATTTATTAAATTTCTTAATCTAAAAATGGTTTCGTTAAAAAAAAATAACTTTTGAGTACGAAAAATTAATGAACTGAGCTTTGCGAACTGAAAATTATTTTCGTGGTTTTGTTTTTTTTAATATTTCTTCTATCTTTTACAGATGAGGACGACATTTATGTTTCATGAATAATAATGATTTAATTTTAATTATTAATTGAAAGAAATACCTGTTTAATCGATGGCGATGAACAAGTGAGTTTAAATCTAAATTATTCACAGTTCACACTGTCTTCGTGGTCGACCTCATTCAAAATGTATATATTTATATGATCAATAACATATATAAAACTTATTTATTTATTGTCTCATCTTTCCTCCACCTCCCACCGGCCACCACCCTCTCCACCTGACCCCGCCACTCCCGCCGTCGCCGACGGCCGTAAAGCACCGTCTCCCACCCCACTGTAAGTCTGTAACAGCAAAGCCCCCGGCTCCGCCCACCACTCCGTTGCTTTAATCCAGGAAACGAGCAAAAACATTGGGGGAAATTTTCTCCTTCAGCTTTTCGTGGTGTGTTGTCTTCCAAGGGTTTCAATGACGGAGATGGCTGTGGATTCACGAACTTCCTTACATATAGATATAGGTCTTGACTTGCATAATAATTGTGAAGATAATCCAATATGGAAAATACTGTCCTTATTTATGTATGTATGTGTGTGTGTATGTATGTGTATGTGTGTTTTGTGCGTGTAGTTACTCCTCACATTCACATTTATCTTCGGACATATTTGATATATGGTTGTGGGATATTTTTTGAAATATATCTTTAAATACATTTAATTTATAATTAAATTTTTTATGAATCGATAAATTATAATTCGATTTGTGTTAAAAATACTATGTAATGTAATATAATAATCTCACATCGGAGGTGAGATTTAAATATTTTAAATTTTGTATTTTAAATGATCATTGTAAATTATCTATTTTCTCTATAAAATTAACACATGAAATTATAAAAAATGATATCCCATAAGGGCAAAATTGACTTTTGACCCTTAAATACTATATCCATACATATAAATCAAGCATGCATCATCTTAAAAGTTTTTAATTAAAAATATGTTCATACCAAAATAAATACACTTATAAAATATTAAAAAATAAAACCCACACGCTTTAAACATTAAGCATTTTATATGTAAGATTCATTATCATACATATCCTACAATTAACGTTTACCAGTATGTACACACGTACTGTGTATTTTCACCCGGTGGATATATTTTAACCATTCATTTCTGGTCAATAAGAACCTTCGCTGACCACTGACTTTTCAATAAGATACTTTTCAATAACCACTAAAATGGGACAGTTGTTGGAATGATTTCTTTAATCACGATCCCACAAAAAGTCCAGTAAACGGAACACCAAATTTAGTGTAACTTCATTTGCTTTGGGATAAGATAAGTATACCTATGCTTTTAGGAAAAGAAGCTTGAGACTTCCTGTTTTCACATTGCACACGATTCTGAACAAAAGAAACCGAATAAGGTGATGGAAAGTTGGAAACCATGAAAGTATCAATAACAGACATCTCCTTTGTTTTTGTCTTGTTATTCTTGTTGTCCCACCAGAAGCTTTCCAATGCAAATGATACCATTAATACAACTCAGAGCATTAGGGATAACCAGACTCTCGTTTCCTCAGGGGGCAGTTTTGAACTGGGATTTTTCAGCCCTGGAAACTCCAGCAATTGGTATGTGGGAATATGGTACAAAAACATAACACCCAAGACTGTGGTTTGGGTTGCAAACAGAGAAAGGCCGCTGAAAAATAGTACGTCAGGTGTCTTGAAGGTCATCGAACAAGGACGTTTGGTTATTGCCGATGAAACCACCATCATCATATGGTCTTCTAATAACTCGGGACTCGCACAGAATCCAATCGTGCAATTATTAGACTCGGGCAATCTCGTTCTGAGAGAAGCAAATGATGGTAACTCAGGGCATTATCTCTGGCAGAGTTTTGAGTTTCTAACTGATACAGTTTTACCCGGCATGGATTTCGGGTTGAACTCTGTAACAGGTAGACCAAATTACCTGTCATCCTGGAAAACCAATGAGGATCCAGCTCCTGGAGATTTTATATTTTACATGGATCCTTCCGGATACCCACAAGTGATCACAAAAAGAGGGGCCGTTACTCGTCAAAGGCTTGGACCCTGGAATGGTCTGGCCTTTAGTGGGCAACCGGAATCAATAAACTATCCAACTTCCGCATTCGGCCGGTTATACAAGAACACGGAAGGTGGTTTGTACTTCAGGGAAGATCCTATCGACCGGTCAATTATCACAAGGTTTACTTTGAGCCCAAGTGGCGCTGGACAGCGCTGGACATGGGTTAGTCAAACTCAGGAGTGGGCCCCTTACCTGAATGTTTCAGTTGATAATTGTGACAATTATAAATTATGTGGAGCATATGGGGTTTGCAATATTGTAAGTTCCCCTGTATGTGGATGTCTCGACAAATTTGTGCCTAAAGATCCAGGTGGATGGATCAGGCAAGATTGGTCGAATGGATGCGTTCGGAGGACAGAGTTTATTTGTTCAGTTGGAGATAGATTCTTGACTTACTCCAATATTAAGTTGCCAGATGCAACAACTTCTCGGTATTACGAGAGCATGACCCTAGAGGAATGCGAGGAGGAGTGCTTAAATAATTGCTCTTGTAATGCTTATACAAACTTAGATATCAGGAGAGGAAGTGGATGCCTGCTTTGGTTTGGCGAATTGGTCGACATTAGAGTCTTATCTGTGGGTGGACAAGACCTTTACATCAGGATGGCTTCCTCTGAGTTAGGTAAGAATTTCTCGGTTCATACAACTCAGTATGCCGTGGTTGAGGCTTTCCTGGTTTACGTGACAATATTGTGCTTTCTCTGTCTAGTATTTTTCTATCATCACCATTCATAATGATATACTTCTACCAAAATGAATCTGTTGGTTTTTTTTGGATAGAGAGCAAGGCTGAGATTTCTAAGAAAGCTAAAAGTTGGAGGCAGCAGATCGATTATTCTTATTCCTGGTTTTATTCTGTCTAAATTGTATTACCTTGAATTAGTATCGATGTTATTTGTGTTTACTTTATTGCAGGCTCAAGCCGGAAGAGAAATGAAGCACTTATAGTGAGTTTGACAGTAGTAGGTACGCTTCTGTTGTGCCTGAGCTTGCTTTTGTGTGTTTGGATTACGAAGAAGAATGACAGAAGGGGCAGAAAAAGTGGTAAGCATAATCTATTTTGTTGGGCTCGGAACAATTAAAAGATATTCCATTCTCAAGTCTCATCTGTGTTATATAACACTCTCACTGTAGGAATGCAGGATGCAACGCATAACAACGACTTAGAGCTGCCACTGTTTGAGTTATCTACAATTTCAAAAGCTACCAACAACTTTTCATTCAAAAACAAGCTTGGGGAGGGTGGATATGGCCCTGTTTATAAGGTAATGAATAGCACAATGATATGCAGTTATATGGCTCTCATAAGACACAAACTACTTCTACAGTTTGTTGAAAGAGATATTTTGGCGGACAACTCTTTAGCTATAGACATTAAACTTTGAAAGCATTTAAATGTTTCCCTAAAATGTTTCAAGAATTTTTCAGAAGTACATGAGATTTCATTTTGGGAGTTTTTATCTGAACAAAGAAAGAAGGAAAGCAGAACAATTCCCTTGCTCAAAAATTGTCTTGATATTTCTCAGTTTCAAATAGCTTGTAATTATGCACATGTGCTGATCAGGGAACACTAGCAGAGGGACAAGATATAGCTGTCAAACGTCTGTCAAAGACTTCCATGCAAGGACTTTCTGAATTCAAGAATGAAGCTCTCTCTATTGCGAAACATCAGCACCGAAATCTTGTGAAACTTCTAGGTTGTTGCATTGAAGGAGAGGAAAAGATGCTCATATATGAATTCATGCCTAACAAAAGCCTCGATTTGATTCTATTTGGTGAGAATTCCCTATTAAACCTGCTTTTCCATATTGTAATGGATTTTGAAATGTTCTACATACTGGAGGACAGGATCAGATACTAACCAAGCATAATTCGTTTTTGGCAGATGAAAAAAAGAGAATGTTTCTTGATTGGCCTAAGAGATTCAGTATAGTGAATGGAATTGCCAGAGGGCTTATGTATCTTCACCAAGATTCGCGGTTGAGAATTATCCATAGAGACCTCAAGGCTAGCAACGTATTGCTGGATAGTGAAATGAACCCAAAGATATCAGACTTTGGCCTTGCTAAAAGATTCAAAGGAAATGAGACAGAAGATACGACAAACCGAGTTGTAGGAACATAGTAAGTATATATATATATATATATATATATCAGCAACATGTGCAACAACTAATACACTTACTTAGCATGCAATAATCAATTTTTTGTTAAAATTATAATGCAGTGGCTACATGTCGCCAGAATATGCAGTTCATGGGCAATTCTCAGTAAAATCAGATGTGTTCAGCTTCGGGGTCCTTGTGCTAGAAATCATTAGTGGCAAACGAAACAGTTCATTTTCCCATGGAGATCGCCACCTCAACCTTCTAGGATATGTACTATTTCCTTCTCTCAAGTATATTACTACATTCTTGCATAATGCTTAAAACGGTTCCCCGACAGATCCAATAACTCTAATTTTGTGGCTCGATTTTAGATCCTTAACAAGTATGGAGGACAATTTTGTTATTTTCGGTATCAAGGTTTTGAATTTCAAATTTTAATAAAAATAAATGGGTCATTAACTGAGAAAGACAGTTTGCCCCGACTAAACAACCTCCCCCCCTCTTTTTTTTTCTTTTCCCGACTAGCCCCTTTCTCGCATGCTAATAAGATTGACTTTCGTTTGACAGGCATGGACGCTTTCGAACGAAGGAAGGTTAAGAGAATTCGTCGACACTTATGTGCAAGACTCGGCTGGTTTAGGCGAAGTGCTAAGACTAACCCACGTGGCTCTATTATGCGTGCAACAATTTCCAGATGATAGGCCGAACATGAGTTCAGTGGCCTCAATGTTGAGTAATGAAGCTGTGCTGCCTCGGGCTAATCACCCTGGTTTTTCATTGAAAGCGAAAGAAATATCTCAAGTTCTAATCCCACCAGTTCTACAAATGAAGTTACCATCACAGTGCCAACAGGGAGATAGGAAATTGACAAGGAGTTTCTAGTCTATGGCTAAAATATTTGTCCATCATTATATATCTTCATTCTCTTCAGCAAACTGTGCTATAAGAGTGCCAGAAAACTACATATGCCTTATAATAACTTTTTTAATATTTTTAAATATAAAGTAGATCTAACAAGTTGAAAGAAATTTTGTGAGATGAGTACCCATTAGCATCTCTAAATTGAAATAGCTTCTCGTATAAATATAATCATATTTAGAGGTGGTAATATGGGTTGAGAACTGTGTATTCAATTCAATTCAATTTAACTAATTTTTGATTGGGCTGGGTTTTAAAATTTTATGAATAAATTGATGAGGGTTGGGTTTTTGTGGGTTTTAAAATGTTTTTAATCTAAGATGGGTTTAAGCGGGTTTAGATGAATTTATGTTGTTCTTGAATGGTTCTAACAAGAAAAAAAATATATTATAATTTGATAATTCTTCACAAGTTTGAAAAATGAGTAACAAATTGTATATGTAAATTAAAAAATATGTTAGACAAAAAATAAATAGTCAAAAAATATATAAAATTATGTTAAAAATATATTTTCTTTTGGGCTTTGAATCAATTAAGGATTAACACAAATCCATTATGAACTTGCATCGAATCCATTAGCAACCCAATTCATAACCTATTATCAAGAACCCATTTGAAATCAAGCCCATTTTAACTCAAAACAAATAGAACCCGACCAATCACCTAGCTAGGAATGCAACACCTCATTTTGAAGGAGTTGTGCATTTCCTGCATTTACTCTAGGCTCTTTGTATGAAAATATTCGTAATTGAATGAAATTGATGATTTTCGCTTTTAAAAAAATTGAAAAAAAAAAAGTTGACCACAACTCGCTCATTTGCCATTACTAATTGTATGGACTTCATTAAGTTTCAAATGTGTGGTTATTTGAAACTCCGCAAATAAAGAATGGGGATTTGAATGTAGAATTAGGGATGCCATCAGGGCGGGTTTGGCCAAATTTGGGACTCGTCTTGCCTGAAATTTTCCAGACCCAAATCCGGATCCGGTAGACCTAGTTAATTTTTTTTAAAATAATTAAAAGAAATATTTTTTAAAGAAAATTTATATTATCATACCTTTCTAATGATGAAAAAAATATTACTATTACCAAAGTACTAATTATTTATAAATTTATATGAATATATTTTAATTTTTGAAAAGTTAAATATTGTTATTGCATATTTATTTGCATATATTTTGAAATTATAACTTAACTCTAATGTTATATAATTATTTTTATATATAGGAATAGCATATTTTTTTATGTGACTATTTTTATAATATAACATATATTCATATATTTGATATATTTAAAAAATATATATTATATATATAAAGGCAACATATCAAAACTAGATATATATTTGAAAATGCATCATAAAAATCAAAGCAAAACTTGTGCAAGTGGTCTAAGAGGCATGCTATATACCCGTCAACCCCGTTTCGACTCCTATTTACTACAAAAAAAATTTGGGGGTGAGTTTTTAAAATGTAACTATTTGAAATGATATAATTGCCCTTAGTCATGTCACATAAAATGCATGTAATAGAATATCGGTGGAATATTCCTCCAGAAATGAGCTTATATGGCAAACATTAAAAAATCGTAAAGTTCAGATGGCAAACGACAAAAACAAAAAGTTTATATGGTAAAGTTAAAAAACGCAAAAAGTTTGGAGGGTATAAATATTTATCCCATTTATAAAATATTTTACAAAATTATAAAACATTGGGTCTTAATTTAGGCACAAGCTCTTAAAGTGTTTGAATAACTAATACCGTGAAATTTTTAAGATGTTAATTGATCATGACAAATTTGTAATAAATTTGATTGAAACTAAAAGAGTTTTTTGGATTTAAAATTTATTTAAAAACTTTTTGTTCTTTTTTTTTTCTTTTTGAAAGAGTTTGAAGCTGCCAATTTCTTATTTTAGTAGCTTATAAGTTTTTTCTATAAAATATTTAATAGACATTTTATGATATTTTATAAACTTTAAAATATATTTTAAAATGTTCTGAAATGCTCACATAAGCTCGTACAAACATCCTCTCCGTCTCATGTAACGGGAAAATCTAGCTCAGATCAGATTGGGTCATAATGACACTAATTACACGACAACTATATTATATTTATCATGCGATGTGTATTTAAATTTACCTTATAATTTGTTAGGTACGATGAAACCAAGTTTGAATAAAAAAATTTCCATGATATACAGGAAAATTTTCGTATTACTCAAAGTTAATTTTGGAGCGAACAAGTTTGAGGGCAAAATAAAATCAACTAGTGGGTAAGCTGCAATAAACAAGTATTAGGGAAGGCATGTGGAAAATCTGATCCTTGTTATTGGACGGTTATGATTCATAGGAGTGTAAGTTCAAAAAATAAAGAACAAGAATCAAGACAATAACAGTTCATGTTGTCATGTGCCATATGGCACTATCTAGTTAATGTTTACCTTTCCTCTCAGTCTCACTGTACCCATTTGAAGGTTTCCTGTTTGTAAAAGTCCTTCTATTTTGATGCCCTTTATTTGTCAAGTTTTGCTTTATATCTGCGACCTGGTTGACCTCTTCTTCTTTTCGGAGCATGAAATCCTAGAGATAAGGTTGGCCCAAGTATATATTTTACACTACGTTATGTCATTCTTGCAATGTACAGGATTCTTACATCACTTGGATGTTAATAGGCAGAATTTTTGATAGAATTGTCAAAATTCTATCACCGCACATTTCATCATTTTAGCATACTGCATCCAACATCAAGCTTTCTTTTTCTTTCTCTTTTTTTGGGCAACGTACACACATCACAGCACACACACTTTCATGATTTGAATCCCTAACAATACTCCTCACGCCTCAAAGGACGAGATGCATCTCCACGGGGTCCAAGGCCTAGACGTCTCCAATATTAAGTTACATGCACTTCATTTTAATTTTTTTTTTATGATTAAGTTACAAGCACTCAGCCATCTTACTTTATAAGCATTGCACTTGTCCTCTAATAGTATTTGTACACTGAATTTTTGTCAAGAAGCTCTTCATTAGTTAGTCCACCTTTTCCATTATTTCTTTCTTTATTTTTTGCTGAAAAACCAAGTAAAAAGTTTGTTTTTGTGATATTGTTAATGACAAAAGCACGAAAACAATAATATTTTTAGAGTCTGTTTGGATGGACTTTTTGAAAAAAAACATTTAATTTTTGAGCAAAAGTATTTCAAAGAAAAATATTGTGTTTGAATTAATGGATTTTTTTTAAAAAGTAGAAGTTGAAAAAAATTAAAAAAGCCAAAACATTAATTTTTTTTAGAAACTATCCAAAATAGCTCCAAATATAAATATATTTTAAAATACTTTTAATTATTGTATTCAAATACAAAATTATTTAACTTTTAAAAAATTTCAACACACACACACACACACACATACATAGATAGATATATTTAGAGTCTGTTTGGATGGACTTTTTAAAAAAAAACATTTAATTTTTGAGCAAAAGTATTTCAGAGAAAAATATAGTGTTTGAATTAATGGACTTTTTTGAAAAAGTAGAAGTCGAAAAAAAATAAAAAAGCCAAAACATTAATTTTTTTAGGAACTATCCAAAATAGCTCCAAATATAAATATATTTTAAAATACTTTTAATTATTGTATTCAAATAAAAAATTATTTAACTTTAAAAAAATTTCAACAAAAATATACGACTTGAAAAACATCTTTGCTCTTAAAAAAAGAAAAAAAACCATTCAGACGATCTTTAAAGAACTTTTGGGTCACGTTGAAATCTATATAATAACTTGCCTAGAACGAAAAGAAAATTCTATTTATTATATCAACGCACATTTGATAGCAATGTGCCAATGTGTGTATGTTTCCACCTTTCTATGCTACTATATTGGTACTTAATTTGACGGAGAGTGGTCAATAGATGAGATACTTCGCCTTAAAGATATGAGAAATTATAGCATTAGGATTCAAATCGTAATAAATATGTGTATTTTAAAGGTGTGGGAAGTTATAACTTATAATATTAGGGTTCAAATTCTAGCAAATATGTGTGCATTGTGATAATGTATGTATTATAAAAAAAAATTGATGGAGAGCGTTCAACAGATGATAATACATAGATTTAGTCGGTAATTATGTAATTAACATTGCTAATAAATGCTGATAAAGCTTTGGCTTACTGGTAAGGTGGAGGATTCCCTGTGAATGTGAGTATTTTTTCTTGAGTGATACTAGTTCATTTTTATTGTATAATTGATTGTTTTTGTTTGTTATTTGATGATAAATGATTGTAATAACTAGATTTTCATTTGGTGTATTAATAGAGTTGATTGACTGTAATGGATTATGATCATAATAGATCTATTTTCATTTAAAAAGAAAAAAAAACATTGCAAACGAATGAACTTAATATGCCGCCATTGAAAAAAAATGAAACTTAATCCAAATAATTGTATAATTTTTCCCTTCAAAAGTATCCTTGTTTGTTTTCTCTTTAAAAGATTTTCAATTATAACAATTATTGTATCACAATTCTTTGGCTGAATTCGTTATCCAATATTTTTGCAGCTACGTATCGCCATCTTTCATATCACATGCGACACTGGTAAATTCATTTGATTAATATAAACATAATATTTAAATGAATCACACGACTAATTGTTTGAGTTTACAGAATATAATTATAAAATATATGTGACTGGCTTAAGTCCCACAAAAATTAGTGTTTGTTATCTTAAAAGGACTTCAATTATAAGTTTCAAATGCGCATATAAGACTATCAAATTCCATTGAGAAGTAAATTCTGAAATAAAAAAAACAAAACGGGATTTTTAACCCCTCCGTTAAGTTTCTCTCTCTTTGTTCATTAAGCCGTCCAATCCATTTCCTCGTCTCACAAATTTCCCTCCCAAGTTTGAAATTTCTCATTCCATCTCTCTCTGAAAAACACGCACACACACACTTCAATGGATAAACTTCCACACGATATCCTCGGGGAAATTTTCGAGAGGCTTCCCGTTGAAGACCGCGGGAGGTGTTTGACAGTTTTCCGTGAATGGCACCAAGTCTTGAGTGCTGGTATGGCTCAAACGATAGCAGAAAGAATGGATCCCATTCAATTTCAGCGTTACAGAATTTGGATTGCGCAGGAAAGACTCAATGCTCTATTGATATTGAGAAACATGCTGGATAATGATACCGTTGAGACGTGCTATAATCGACTTGAAGGACAAAGTGTTGAGTACCAAACGTTCATGGCTATTACGGATTTGTATGAGTCCAGAGACCCAGATATCTGGATGTGGAGGAGAAGTGCCATAGAGAGGCTGACTCACGCACCGTATTCTAGTCCAGGTGAGTACTTTCGCTTGAATTTTCTTGAATTCGTTTTTTCAGGAAGAAAAACTAGGGGATTTTTATTATGTTTATCAGTATTTGTGAGATTCTGAACTTTGGGGTGTGGATATCACTCGGAAATTTATCTGGTTTTGGGTATACATATTGTTCTATTTTCTTGAATTCGTGCTTTCAGAAGAAAGCCTGGGGGATTGATGGGATTTCTTGATGTCTGGCTAGAAGGATTTTGTTGATGGTTTAGATACGTCATTTGGAAATGTATCTGGTTTTGCAGGTTTTTCATATATATTTTCTTGATTACTATTTCTTAGTATGCTTGTTAGCATTTATTGTTGCAGCTATTAAGTAAAATGGTTTTTAAGGTTAAGATAGGCTTACAGAATGTGCTTTATTTATACTCTGGTGTGTGACTTCAAACATGTTATAGATTTATGGATAGGTTTGCAGAATGAATTTGCGTTTGGGTTGAGGACGTCATTTGGAAATGTATCTGGTTTTGCAGGTTTTTCATATATATTTTCTTGATTACTATTGCTTAGTGTGCTTGTTGTTAATATTATTATTATTATTAGTTAAATGCTATTGAGTCTAGGGATATTGGGCTATCCTATTAAACTTAGGATTAGTGGGCCAATACTAATCTTATTGGGCTTATTACAATTGAGCTAATCCTATTAGGTCTAGGAATCCTTTGTGAATTATAAATTCTAATGGGTATCAAGCTAGATTAATCATTATTAATTGGATATTTAGGGTTTCACACACACACACACAAAGGGGGATAGTAGCCGCAACAAACGAGTGAGTGGGGAGATTCGGTCCTTTGTGGATTCAAGAAGTTCCTTCCCTGTAAGTTTCTAATTGGTCCCTTGTGTCATGACTTCATGTTAAAATCTTTGAAAGCAATTAAAAATACTAGCATTGGCAAACATTATATCACCGCTCAAGATCCCATTAGCTCATCAATGATTAAACTTTTATAGGCACATGCACGTATATATGTAATTTATATATCTATATAAACTTTAGAGATATATGAATATATATATATATATATACGTGTGCGTGTGTGTGTATTGACGTGGGCGGCGTATGCATATATACATATATGTGGAAACCTTGTCAATATATGAAAATCACTACAAGAAAACAGGCAAAAACCTACGGAATTTTCCTACGGAAACCCTACGGAAAAAATCCCTTGCAAATACCAACGGAAATCCTACGGAAAGCCTACGGAAGTTGGTAACATGCAATTCCATTGGTAATCCATTCGTACTCCGTAGGAAAATTTGCCATGAAAATGGCGGGAGAAGTAGCGCCATTTGACCAAGGGAATCCCAAGGGAATTTTCCCTTGGTAATCGTCTTTAATAAATTCCCAACGGAAAACCAACGGAATTTTTCCTAGGTAATCTCGTTCAAGATTTTCCGAGGGATTCCCAACGGATATTTTCTTGGTAATTGTTTTTAATAAATTCCCGACGGAAAATTAACGGAATTTTCCCTAGGTAATCTCGTTCAAGATTTTCCGAGGGATTCCCAACGGATATTTCCCTTGGTAATTATTTTTAATAAATTCCCGACGGAAAACCAACGGAATTTTCCCTAGGTAATCTCGTTCAAGATTTTCCGAAGGATTCCCAACGAATATTTTCCTTGGTAATTTTTTTTAATAAATTCCCGACGGAAAACCAACGGAATTTTCCCGAGGTAATCTCATTCAAAATTTTTCGAGGGATTCCCAACGGATATTTCCCTTGGTAATTTTTTTTTTAAATTTCCCGATGGAAAACCAAGGGAAAATTCCCTCGGTAATCTTGTTCAAAAATTACCAAGGGATTCCCAAGGGATTTTTCCCTTGGTAATAGCCTTTAATAACGTCCCGACGGAATACCAAGGGAATTTTCCCTTGGTAATCTCCTTCAAAATATTCCAAGGGATTCCCAATGGATTTTTCCCTTGGTAATCAACTTTAATAAATTCCTTACAAAATTCTATATGTAAATTAACATATATCCTTATTGATATTATAATTTATACTACCTTTATAATTTATTAATATTATAATTTATACATATCTTTATTATAATTAATTTATCTCTCTCCTCTCATTACTCATATTTAATCTCCCTCTTCTTGATTGAATTAAGAGAATTTTTTCAGCAATTCATAAAATAATATTAAATAAATTGAATTTAATAGAAATTAAAATATTTGAATATTATTTGTAATTATTAAAAAAATATATTAATGAGTTGGTCTTGAAATTAGTTTAGTGGCAAAGCATTACATTTCTATCCAAGAGGTCATAAGTTCAATGTATCATCAAAATAAATGGCAATGTATGTCTTTATAACAAATTTTTCCTGGAAAAATTCATGTATCATCAAAATAAATCTAAAAATACAAATAAATTCAACTTTTAAAAAATGTATGAACAATTACTTTTTTAAAATTCTTGTTTTGCTAAATTCTATATGTAAATACCTATTTAGATAGTACATTTGTTATTTAAAACAATATAAATAATATTTACAAATGTAGAATGTATATTTGATATTTAAAACAATACAAATAATATTTTACCAATAATATATTAAAAAATTAAAATAAGTTAACAAAATAAGAATATGTAATAAGTATAAAACAAATTAATATATTAATAAATTAAAATGAGAATAATCAAACAAATATGTAATAAGTATAAAACAAAACAAAACATGTCACAAGTTCTTGCAATAGCTTGGTGGTTGAGGGTTTGACAAACAAGCCTGAGGTCACGAGTTCAAATCCCCTTAGTTGCAAAAATTTGCAAATTATGGGGGCACTATTCTAGTGATGATGACGGCTGTGGGGGCCCGCCTAAGTGGTGACGTCAGCGACGGCGGTAGGGTCCACGGCGGCGGCGGAGATAGCCCGACCGGTGGCGGTGCTCCGGCGGTCTAGATGTATTACCAACGGAAAACCAACGGAATTTTCCGTTGGTTTTCCGTTGGCAATCTGTTGGTAATTCGTAGGAAACTATCTAACAAAATTCCCTAGGTTTGTTGTAGGTGCTTTTTCCGTTGATTTTATGTAGGTAAATCCGTAGGTGAATCAGGTCGAAGTTTCCGTTGGTTTTCCGTAGGTAATCCGTTGGCAAATCATGATCAAAGTTTCCGTAGGTTTTCCGTAGGTAATCCGTTGGCGAGTCATGATCGAAGTTTCCGTTGGTTTTCCGTTGGTAATTCCCTAGCAAAAGCTTACCGACGACACTTTTTCTGAGGGAATCCATTCCGTAGGTTTTCCGTTGGAAAACATAAATTCCGTAGGTTTTCCGTAGGAAAATTCCGTAGGTATTTGGCTGTTTTCTTGTATTGCATCTTGCAAGACTTTGTAAAGTTTAGAATCACAGGATCATTGATTAAATTTTGTTCTAGGGAATGCCGAGTGTTGTACGAATTGATTAGACTTAACTATGTATATACGTATAACCGTTATGTATATGCATATATATACACACACACACACACTGCTATGTATTGGTTTCTCTATAGGATTGCTTGATTACAATAGTTTATATACACATATTGGTCAAATTCTTCCCATGTTTCCATGGCCTACACGTAATTAGCATAGGCATTAAGTGATAATATGACTTTGATTTTTGAATAAATAAACATACCTTATCTCATATATATATGCACACACACACATAATTTGATGAGTGATTTTAATCTTTTGGGAAATTAGCAAACTTGTACAAATTTCATATATTATTTTGAGATCATAGATTGTAGATATTGACTCGCAATCCTCCTTTACATTATTAGATCCGAATAATCGTGATTAGGATTTGGTTTGTTAAACCTCGACGATCGTAGAGATGTGAATAGGTCAAGGTAAGTGGTTTCTTCGCCGAGATCTGTCGGATGAGTGTCGGCGGTGACAAGATGATGGGGATGGAAGCTTCGCCGACAGTGAGACGATGAGAGAGAGAGAGAGAGAGAGAGAGAGAGAGAGAAGAAGGAAAAATGGGGAAAAAAAAAAGTAAGAAAGGAATGAAAAAGAAAAAGAAAAAGAATAAAGAAAAAATAAAAAAAAGGAAAAAGTAATATTGAAATATAGGCAAGGATAATTTGGTCAATTCAACTAAAAAATTTGACTTATTTGATCAAAGGAGTGGTGAGCAACTTTAAAAAACCATAGGATTTTCTATAACAATTAGAAAAATACAGAGTCTAGTGTACTTGTTTTCCAAACCATAGAGGAGTACAATGCATTTTTCCCTAAGAATAATATTGACTTGAAAAACCGTCCTTTTTGTAACGGCCCGGCCATTTGGCCCACCCTTTTTGATGTTTAAACGGCCATTGGTGTTCATTGATATTTAAAGAGATCGACCGTTCTTTTTGTGGCTTGTCTCTTTATTGATTACTTGTAAGTTGTTCATCGATGTTTAAAGATATCGGCTTGTCTCTTTATGGATTACTAGTAAGTTGTTCATTAAAATTTAAGAGAAGAGATTTGCCTCGAACGGCCATATGTTTTGTCACGACCTGGGTGTTTTGTAATATATCTTAAGAGAGTTCAATTTATCGTTTAAGAGATTTGCCCAAATGAACATTTATTTTGTCACGTTTTGGGTGTTTTGTAGTATATTTTAAGAGATTTTCTCGAACAACCATTTGTTTTGTCACGATCTGAGTGTTTTGTAATATATCTTAAGAGAAATTAATTTATCGCTCAAGAGATTGGCCTAGATGGTCATGTATTTTGTTATGACCCGAGTGTTTTATTATTCTTATAAGTTAAATTATTTTCAATTTAACCTCGCTTATAATTTAAGTTATTTATAATTTGACTCTATTCAAATCTTACATGGAAGTATACTTATTTGTCCTAATTAATGTCCGGTCATTTTTTCTATCAAAATAAATGAATAAATAAAATTGGAGGGCTGTTTCTTAAATAAAAACTTGATGGGCTTATTGGCGAAATTTCCTCTTAAAATTCCTCATCCCTTATCGAGTTCCACTACGAATCGTCTTTCCAAATTGAAAGCCCTAATTGAAATTCCTCATCCCTAATCGAGTCCTACTACGAATCATCTTTCCAAATTGAAAGCCCTAATTGAAATTCCTCATACCTAATCGAATCCTACTACGAATCATATTTCCAAATTGAAAGCCCTAATTGAAATTCCTCATCCCTAATCGAGTCCTACTACGAATCATCTTTCCAAATTCAAAGCCCTAATTGAAATTCCTCATACCTAATCGAATCCTACTATGAATCATCTTTCCAAATTGAAAGCCCTAATTAAAATTCCTCATCCCTAATCGAGTCCTACTACGAATCATCTTTCCAAATTCAAAGCCCTAATTTTCCTTGTGAATCCCGTGCAAATTCCTCGCTCCTAATCGAGTTTTACTTAGGGCTCTGTTTTCCTGTAAACCTATAAATAGACCAAGCAGCCATTAGAAAGTCGTATCTTTTTCTCAGTCTCTGGTATTGCAAATTGAGAGAGAGAGAGAGAGAGAGAGAGATGGGTAGCGCATTGGGCTACGAATATCAGTCGTCGGTTCTGGATGGAGGATGAGATAATTTCACGGTATCAAATCACTCTGTCCCCCGGACTTAAAAGCTTTTTGTTTGAGATTAGAACCCACTTCATCGTAAGGCCGACTGCTGAAGATGATGCTGTTGAGGAGATGCTATTGGATTCAGAGAGATACGATGCATGCATACAGGAAAACAGCACTGACTCTTGTCTGGTGTTGGGGACAGCACACATGCTCAAGGAATACTGGATGACCGATGATGAGGTGAGGGGCTTAACTCGCGAGGCCATGGATTTCGCCAGGCAGATGGCGGCTGATCATTCTCAACTCCGTCTAATCCCTGTCGTTGTGGGGCTGGATGTTTGCACCGTGCAGAAGGAGGGCGAGCCGCTCAGTGCCACCATTGACAGGGCAATCAGGGCAGAGCACTTGCTTCCGATGTACCTGTGGCCATTTGGCACAGCTGTGGAGCGCAAACCCATTGAAAAATGGTTTGTTAAATTTTTGAGGAAACTACCCAGGACTAGAGTGGAAGATATTGAACAGGGGTTGGCTCTGATGCAGGTCTGCAGTATTTGTTGGCGTAGTCCGACCGTTGGGGCTCAGATATCCGTGCTAGAACATTGCGGTCATACTTTCCATTCACTTTGTGTTGTGCGGTGGCTGGAGAATAGTGAGCGATGCCCCTTGTGCAATGTGCAGGCGCATGCTTACATTCACAGAGCTTTAAATATGCCCTAGTCCTTACCCTGAGTCCCTGCGACTGTTATCACTTTTCTTATATTCTATTTTATTTTATTTTTCTGAGTTTTTTTCTTCTTAATTTGTTGCTAAATTGATTAGCTTGTTTACACTTTACTTCGACTGTTATCACTTTTCTTATATTCTATTTTATTTTATTTTTCTGAGTTTTTTTCTTCTTAATTTGTTGCTAAATTCATATTTTTGTACAATACTACTAAAAGAAATGTACTACTTCCTAAAATTGCCCTTAATAGTAATTCCACCGGTTGGGCTTGTCTGACATCTGAAATTAGGGATGGCAATGGGTCGGGTTTCACGGGTCCCAAACCCGAACCCGACCCGCTAGGGTCGGGTTTAGACCCGCTTATCGGGTCGCGGGGCTAATATTTCAGACCCGTACGGGTTCGGGTCGGGTCTCGGGTTCACTTAAACCCGACCCGAACCCGACCCGTATATATATAATTTTTTAAATATACAAACATATATAATTTTAAAAAAAAAAACACTCGTTACAATTACAGATCTAGGTTTTCTTGTTTCACAATTTCACTCTCAACTCTTTCTTCTCTCTTCACCACCACCCACCGTCCACTATCTCTCTTCTCTCTTCACCACCACCCACCGTCCACTGTCGCGCCAGCAACCGCCGCCCCCGTCGCGCCCAGCAGTCGTCGTCCCCGTCGCGCCCAGCCGCAGCCGTCCCCGTCGCGCCCAGCAGTCGCCGTCCCCGTCGCGCCCAGCCGCAGCCGCCCCCGTTGCGCCCAGCAGCAGCCGCCCCCTTCGCGCCCAGCATCGTCAGCCCAGCAGTCTCCGTCCCCGTCGCGCCCAGGTCCGTCGCCGCCCAGCCCCGCCATTTAGCAATCAAGAAAATGGGGCAATCATCATCAAGGGAGCAAGAAGTGTCACCGGAGCTGCGCGAAGTGCAATCACTAGCTGCATCAACTGGTGCCCTCCCTTCTCTCCAGAAAGCGTTTTCTTTTCTATCTGATCCACAAACTGAATCAATTCCTATCCATTCTCTACAGGTACTTTGTTCAGTCTTTTGTCTGAGATAAGTTCTGTACAGGTTATTCAAAAAAAAAAAAAAAAGAAACCCAAATGATAAAAGAGCAAGAAAGAAAAAAAAAAAAAGGAAGAAGAAATCCCTTTGGTTTAGTTCTCATTTCCATGAATTATCCGGAACTAAAAGAATTTTTTCTCAATCATTGGCCAGAATAGTGATCATCGTATGGTTTGTGTATCGGATTAGAGTGGGATCTCGCCTGGCTTGCTAATTGGCTGTTATGCTCCAGAATGCTGTTTTTTGTTTACTGACTAAAGAACATCTATATGAAAGTCTCTGATTTTGGAATAAAGTAGTTACTTTTCATATCCTCAGAGGTCAAATATCTTTTTGGAATGTTAATTTGTGATCCCTAATTGTTAAAAAGTTATTGAATGTCTTTCCTAATTGAATTAGAAGGTTGTTGTTAGTGGTATTGCGGAATTATGTATGTTCTTCACATGTCGGTGAAAACATTAAGATCCAAAATTTATCTTTAAGTATACAAACTAAAATTCCAAAATTTATGTTGAAAGTATACAAATTAAAATGCCTTAATCGGTATCTGAGAGCTAGTGCAAACTTGAGCCCATAATATCTGAAGGAAGTTTGAAGACACGCGACAGTTTGAAAGATATTCTCCTGCTGCATTCCTGTTTTCCTCAGGCTTCTGCATTTTTATTTACGAGTCATTTGTTTTGATTTGCATATCCTATGTCTGAGTTGTACATGGTACTCAAAAGTGAGGTTCCTATCCTAAATTAAGTTGCCAAATCTTAAAATTGGATTTTCAATGAAAGTAACCATTCTGAATGATGACTGGCTTCACCGTAAGAGAACTGCATTTAGTGTGAATGAGTGCATATTTGACATTGGTTGGCGGATGCTATAGATAATGGATAGAGGAATTCTGGACTTGAGTGAGTTCCCCTTTGGAATGGTTTGCCGACCCCTCCCACACTTCCCTTATGGCTTGTTAGTCATTTTCCTTTATCGTAAACCCCCAATCTACACTATAATTACTGTTGGTTTTTTTGAATGTAATTAATGTACAGAATACTGATTATGGGAGTTTGTGAACCGCAGACTGTTCTGGAGATGGAAAACATCATGCACTAGTCATGTATGGATTTCATGATTTTGTGCAGCTATTGCATGTTTTGGTATTTTGGCATTCATGAGAGCTACAAAAAAGAAAATGCACTATATCAAATAAAATAGTGTTTAAATTCTTGTCAAGGATAATTCACTCTATGATCCTGTTTGCTGTGATCTTCTACTTAGTATTATTCTGGTTCTTGTTGTCCTATAATCTGGATGGGAACCAATCTTCTGTAATTAGTGTCGAAGTGATTACTACACCAGAAGATGATAAATTGTGAACCTTGTACTTCTCTTAAAATTCGATATTACTTGATTGTCTTACCCTTTCCACTAATGAAATTCTGTTAGTGGAAAGCTGGAAAATTGGAATAGCCAGTGAAGAAAAATTTGAGATGGTTGTTAGTTCTTAGTAAATAAGGGGGGCAAAATGTAATGATCTGAAATTTGATTACTTTCCTGCTAATTGATAAATCCGTTCAAGCAAAGTTGGCCTTATTAAAATCACAGTATAACTATTGAACTGGCATAATTGCGAAGTAGGAAGTATATCTGCATTCAGTGTAATGTTTGCTTATTTGACCTTGGTTTCATTGGCAGATACTGAAAATCATGGCGGGACATTTATCGAGTGCAGTCCAGTTTCCAATGGTTTGCAGGTTCCACCATTCGCTTATGGCATTTTGGACATATTATGTGAATACCTGACTCTATGCTATTTTAATGTTGCTTGATTATGTGGTATCAATAATGTACGAACTGAGGCCATGAGATTTGGGGAGTGTTTGATACTCATATTCCAAATAATAGTGGGTAATTTGTTTATTGGAGATTAGCTGCATATTACTGCCGTCTGCAAATTATATCCATGATTGGTTTTGAAAATGGTTCTTTTGGTGTGGTTCCATTTAGATCTATATTCTGTTTGATTCCCAAACTCACTGCTGGAATTGTGTGAATAGTAAATCTATCACTACACCCCTCCCCCCCCCCCAAAAAAAAAAAACTGAAATAAAATGGAAAAAAATAACAAAAGGGCTCTACCTGTGCAGTGGAGTAAAAAAGGAATACGGCCTCTGCCTACTGGAAAATTAGGAAGATTCCTGTTTCCTGCTGGTGGAACAGATTCTTGAGTCTTGGTATTCATGTTTATGGTTGGGTTATCTTGAAGAATGATATTTACTTACCCTGTTTCATGCTTTTCAACTTGAAAATTAATGATGTGATGAGATAACTCCATTCATTCTCATAAAGGTAAATTCTATGCTACATAGTGGGATACAAATGACAGATTCCCGTTTCTGTAGTTAGGCACTATGGTTGGTGTTCAATTGACTCAAACCCTTTTCTTTTTGTAATGGAAATTGATTAACCAAAAAATTTCAGAGAAGGGCTTTAGTTCATGGAACAGTAGACGTCCATCGTAGACGACACAACATATGGGGAGGCAAAGTAGCCCTCAAATTACAGTTTGTACCAGTGGCGGAGGGTGGTTATTAACGACGGAGCGAAGTGAGCAGTGTGCCTGAGTTTGTCAGCTTTTTGAATATTAGTAATTAGAGGTAATAGTTATTGGGTATACTGTTGGGCCATCGGCTATTAACTCAAACCCCATCCCAACTAAATATGCTGGTACTTGTTGGGGTGCAGTGGAAGTGATTGGGGTTTGATCGAGATTTAATTTATTTGGAACTTTGATTAATTACCCCAACAATATGAATGGCAAAGAATGATGTTTGACATAATGATATTGACACGACAATTTTATCTAGTTCGCAAAACCACCTACTCCTTCAAGGGTTTTTCTTCTTCCACTATGAATGGCATTTTACCCACTACAAAAGAATAGATTTATGCGTGACAAATTTTTGTGATAAATAGGACTTAAATGACAAAATTATTAATCCTCATGTTAGAAAGGATTTTCGTGATGAAAACAGTGTTTGTCACATCAGCCGTACTTGATGTGATGAAAGTTCCTAATTGTCACAGAAAAAAGCATAAACATGTCACACTAATTGTGGAGAATATTGACTGACTGATAATAATTGTATTATGATATAGATAACTCATCATATAAATTGAGATATGCCAATAACTTTCGTAACTTAAATACGTTATATTGACAAATTTTTATTCTGTCATATAAAAGTTTACTCCCTCCAGACTTCATTTTCTCCTTTTTCATTTCCCTCCTCTCTGTCCACTCACGTGATGGAAACATTAGTTTTGGCCCTGAAAGGTTGAACTACATCGTTTCATAAAATTCTCTCCCCACACTTGAGATGGAATTCTCGCACAATTTCCTGTCAATCTCTCTCGCCTGACTAAGATAGGAACTATTATCCTTTTGCTGTTTAGTGGACTTGATGGTGAAACTAGGAATCCAAGGGATAATTGGAAAAGATTGTTGAGGCTTTCCTCTCTGCTACAGTTGCTTTTGCTGCCATGATTACAGTTGTTGGAGGTGATGATGATAGTGGAAATGGCCTGATAGTAAGCAGCCCCTTTCTCGAGGTCTACTCAGTTTCTGATGTTGTGGCACTTTCACGTCCTTGACTGTTGCAGATTACTTTGGACAGAGGTGAAATAAAACATGATAAGAAGCCCCTTTCTCGAGGCCTTCTCAATTTCTGATGTTGTGGCATTTTTCATGCGTCTTCTCAATTTCTGATGTTGTGGCACTTTTCACATCCTTGACTCTTGCAGATTACTTTGGGCAGAGGTGAAATAAAACATGATAAGCTGCCCTTTCTTGAGGTCTTCTCAATTTCTGATGTTGTGGCATTTTTCACGCCCTTGACTGTTGTGCAAATTACTGTGGTCAGAGGTGAAATGAAACACGATAAGCAGCCCCTTTCTTGAGGTCTTCTCAATTTCTGATGATGTGGCATTTTTCATGCCCTTGACTGTTGTGCAAATTACTGTGGTCAGAGGTGAAATAAAATATGGTAGATGAGTTGTGGAGGTGATAATTAAGTTGATGTGGCTGCCCTATGATTGCACCACCATGGCTTTTGTAGCTTCATCATCAAATATTTTATACTGGAAATGCCTTTCTTATCCTCTGTCTTTACCGTTCCTATGTTTAAATTAGTAAGCACATAGGGTTTTCGGCAAGTAGTTTGTGCATTTGAGTCATCTCTTATTGGTTTAGCGTCTAGTTGGTTTTTTGATTTGCACTTCAAGCTGTACAAGTCCATTGAGGTGTAGTATGTGTTTCTTCTTATTGAAACTCGTATCTATCCCTTTGTACGTTTAGTTTTACTGTATAGTTGAGGACTATGCGGGGTTTCTATTTTTCACGGATGCGGAACTACAATAGGGCCCATGATTACACGAAACTCAGTATGCGTGCAAACCAGCTGGGAAAATGATTGTTAGATCAATCTGAGAGGTGTGGCAGTTAGAAGCCTGTACATAGCTGCGTAAAATCAGGTTGCATGACACTTATGCTCACCGTCACTATACTATTGAAAATTAGAGATCAGTATGCAACTTGAGGAAGATCATCCTAGTCCGCAAGGGAACCAATCCTACCTGGACTCTCTCATGGATAGGGAAAGAAGCAACCCCATCAAGTTTTCTAAGAATGGCTTACTCAACTTGGATAAGGTCAATGTCATCAACTCTTCTGAAGATTTCCCATTCCCAAAAATCTATTAGGACCCTGCCTATGCAAAGCAACTCCAAGGACCAGTGGAGAGAGGCGATAATATTGAAAATGCTTGGGAGATCCATCAATTACAATGTATTATGTGGCGGCTCCAAGGTGAATTTGAGCTAATCGACCTGGGTTACAGGTGTTTTGTGCTCAAAATTAGTGATAGAGACAAGGCAGAACACATATTTAACAGAGGGACCGTGGGTGATCTTCAACCACTATTTGGTCACTCGCAAATGGAACCCAAATTTCCAACCATTGAAAGATAAACTCAGCTCAGCCATCGCATGGGTGTGAGTCCCCGAGCTCCCACTCGAGTACTACCAAGAAGATATTGTCTTCTACATGGCACTTAGTCTAGGTCAACCACAACACATATTGGGCTTCACAGGAAATATTCGCTCGTTTTGTGTTTAAGACTTAAGTGGACCTAGAGAAACTCTTGAGGAGTGCAGTAGCAATAGACGATAACCTCTTCTCGGTCGTGTACGAAATATTACCCATTATGTGTTTCGAATGTGGAATAGTTGGATACATATCACTGGAGTGCCCCCGGAACACGACCAAGGCTACGAAAATGGAGAATGAAGGCATCCATCGGAGTTCTGGTGCTCTAAAGATTAGTCCAAGGATACAAAATGAACATTCTGGTGATTGGATGATTGGGAAAAGTTACCGTCAGAAAAGCTAGGCCAAGAGGGCAGCTGAATATAGCAGTAGGACTGCTACAAAGAACAAGTTTTGAGGTGTTGGTGGATAGGGAATAGTAGACTGACATGCGACAACCCGCTTGTATGATAGTTAATGAATTGGGATACTTGTCCCATGCAAAAGGAACAAAGATTTTAACCTATATAGCATGCAAACACTGCTAAGAAAATGGGGCTCAGCCCTAGCCCTAAACCCTAAGCTTGCCCCCAACATTGCCCTAAAAGCTAGCAACCCTACGTTTGTGAGTGACAGTAACTTAATTGAGATTCTTGTGAATATACTAAATCAATTAAAGTTGCGGAATCTCGAGGATACCCCTAATTTTACTCCTATCTCAGTGCTTAGCCCAAAACTCTAATGCAGAGCCACCGCCCTCCTACCACGACAAACTGTTGGGCATCTCCATCAACGGTCATGGACTTACCATTCCGACAAGCAGATTTGAATGTCACCTTAGTGGTAGCAGATCCAGACTTGAGAATCTCAGGGGTTCGATTTTTGAAAATTCATCTCCTATAAACTCACAATATACCTTCATCCGATTCAGACATGGATGAAATGCCTAATGGAGGTCGAGATCAGTTGTTGGGAGACGCAGCGGCAGGTCTCACTTTGGCCATGGTGAACCAACTTCTCCATGCAATGAGCGATCGTGAATGGGAATCTAGATTAACGATGAAGATATTATCGTAGAACTAGCTGGGGTCGGGTAGTCCCCAATTCCTTAGAAATTTTCGAGATATCATCCCCGCCCATATTCCTGATGATGTTTTTCTACTTGAAACTAAAGTCTTGGAACAAAGAGCGGGTAAAATCTCAACCAATCGAGGTTTCTCTAATGTTTGTAGAGCACCTACGACTGGCTGCCAAGGAGGTATATGGTTATTGTGGAATGAAGCAAGGATCCAAGTGCGTGTTTTGTCAACTTCCGAACAAGTGATACACGCTATGGTGGGACTGCGATTTGAAGAGGGTTGGCTTTGCTCGAGGGTGTATGCAAGCCCTAACAAATGAAGGCGTGGCGACTTGTGGGATGAACTTTTTTGTTTTAGCAATACAGTGAACAAACCATGGATGCTTTCGGGCGACTTCAACAACATAACTAGAATTCATGAGAAGAGGGAGGCAGATTCCAGCTCATTGGGATCGATGTAACTAGTGTTGGGAAGTAGTGTTTGTTGTAGGGCGTGATTAGGCTATGATATTAGGTCGAGATGAGAATTGGACTCTCTGTGTTTAAAACGACATTGCCCTTGCACTGGTGCTCACGGTTTTATGGAAATCGTTTTCCAAGATACAACGACCACTTCTCGAAATAGGAGCACTTCAAATTTCGAGAAATGATGAACTTAAAAGGTGTTTGAACTGAACCGCCACTGCACCTGTTCGGTTGAGTCCGAATTGGTTCTTACCTGTTCGGGTGCGCTTTGCGGGTCCGAGCCATTGAGTCGCACCCAAGTGCGTGCTCTGGCCTCGATCCGATGCACTGCATAGGTTCGAGCCAATTTGGTTCGATCCAACTTCAATTTTAACCTAATTTTGAACCTAAATTCAATTCGGACCGTATTAAAAAAGAATATACTTTCAGTGGACCCAAGCCCGCCCCGCCGTGCCAAATGGATAGACGGCAGTGCGTGCGTGTGCGTTCGGTTTGAGCCTACTATCTCGTAGATCCTCTCTTCATTACACATTTGCGAACCCTCAAGAGGCCAACCCTTATTCAAAATTAAACCATACAATGGTATACACACATGTACTAGGAAAGATAATACTACTGAGGGAAGTGCAAAGTGGATGGCTTCTAAGATAGTGAATAAGTTAAGAGAAAATCTGAACATGAAAATTGATGGGATTGGAGGGGAATTGAAACATTATGGTGTTGATCCCAATTACTTGAAAAAAGTAGGAACTAATTGTGATAGGGGTATAATTTCAGGAAGTCTTTAGTAATTTTTGAAACCATATGGAGTTTTTCATAAATGAGGCTAACCTCAGGACGTCAAATACATTATAGGTGATCTGAATTCAGCCATGCATGTATAATGCCCCAATCGAGCAATAGTATCGGCAAATCGATCTGTGAGCCAAAAAGAAAAAATTGAAAATCTGCAATGAAAAACATAAGAACACAGCAATAAAGAGGGAAAAAAAATGTTGCTGATGCAGCATGAGAAATATGCTTAAAACAATTTATACCTGCACATAGCTTGTCAAATACGAACTTAGTGAAGCCAATTCCAGTACTATAATTTATAATATTCTGATGAGTTGAGAGAAATGTAGTGTAAATATAGTACATTGGTAGAATATTTTATGCATAATTTGTATTCATAAAGGGCAGCAGCGGTGATAGAAGTGGAGGGGGTTCAGCGTTTGTGGGCACTTTAAGGCCGGGGACACCTGGGCCTGGAGGGCATCCCACAATGCATTATTTAAACCGTTCTTTCAGGAAGTTTGCAACTCCACCGAGAAAGACTGCCTCTCTTATAGCTGAAAATGGGGGCTCCGCTAATGGCGTGCCCTCTAAAAGGGCTTCTTTTGAGAAAGATAATAATGGGTCTAATGGGGTTTGCGTGCCATAAATGTGGAGAGCATTTTGTCAGGTGGGAGGCTCTTGAATCACATCATCTTTCCAAGCATGCTGGTTTTTGAACTTATGATCTCTTGCCTTTTTCTCTTTTTCTCTGTTTTCTTGGGGGGGGGGGGGGGTGGTTTCTACTATGAATCTTTATGTGGCTTCTTGTTGGGGACTTGGAGTTGTTTATTTATTTTCTACAATTTTTTCTTTGGTGCTTTAAGGAAAAAAGCTTGAATTTGATTATGACCGCTGTCCTATGTTTGGTACCTGGATTTCACTAAGCAAAACGGAAACGAAATTATTTTCCTCACCTTAAATAATAGTGCCCTATGATTTATCTTCTTTAAATCTTTACATGTTTTCTTGACTTTTTCTTGTCAAAATTCAAGGTCCAAACATAGCAGTAGATTGTGTCCGTGGAAGTTATTCATAGGAAAATGAATTAAGTTAAAGAAAAGTAAAACTAGTTGAGTAAGCTGGTTCTTTTGAGCAGCACTATGAAATGATCAAAATTGGTTTAGTCTATAAGCTATTGTGATAAATTTGGTTTGAAGTTGTCTGAAGTTGATAAATCCCTCTTGTTTACTCTGTTTTTGCACATTGACTGAGCTTGTCGAGGGCGACTCATCAAGAAAAAGAGTAGAAATAATCTGTCGATGGAGAAGGTTAAAATTCGAGAACCAGTGTGTTAGAATCCACCGTGTAATGAGAGTGCATAACTTGCAGAAAACTCGAGCCCAGTTTGAGGATTACAGAGAGGCCGAACAAAATTAAGGCGAAACTCCATACGATACATCATACTTGCTAAGCTGATGGAACGAATTGTTAAGGTTTTATGGGACAACTCTAGCTTGCTCCCTTGGCATCAACTGGTCGTCTAGCCTTTGTGTTTTGGAAAAATGCTGCATGTGTCAGATTATCAGACATTTATTTTCAACCAAAAGGGAACTCAAGGATGGGGTTGGGGGTTTTCACTACTTCCACTAGTTGGAGCGCATTTGGGTCAATTGAAATGTGCGGGGACAATCCTATAAGGAAAGCGTTGATAGTGCGTGGGGTGATCGCTGGGAGGGTCCATCGGCCTCTGGAGAATATTCAAGAAATGGCAGGCCAAGTTTTGACTAGTGGTCGGGTAAAGTCGGTCTTTCTTTATTCGAATATTGAGGAGCTTTACTTGCTCAAACCTAGGGCTCTGCTTCCTTGCTTTGTGGTTATTTGCAAAAGTTGAGGGCCAAAATGTGAAATGCGTCCAAGTGCGTGAATGAAGAATTTTGGCTCAAGGTAAATTTTTTGTATCAAAACGAAAATGTAGAAAAAAAAAATGGAAAATCCGTGACAAATAATTTGTAGCCTTCTTGGTTACAGTTCATGTAATTTTAGCATCATCCTTATGTTCATTGTTTTGCTGGAAATAATCAATCTTGAATTCCCGCAAGGTGTTTGTTAAAGTCAACTTAGAGTGCTAAATTTTTGTGTCAAAAAGAAAATGTAGAAAAACTGGAAAGTCTGTGACAAATAAGTTGTAGCCTTCTTGGTTACAGTTCATGTAATTTTAGCATCATCCTTATCCTTATATTCATTGTTTTGCTGGAAATAATTAATCTTGATTTCCTACAAGTGTATTATTGTAGGCGATAAGATAAGTTACAAGCACTATCCACCCGGCTTTTCTTTTGGCAATTTAGGTGGTGAAATTAATTTTTAAATATCCTCGACTTTTACCAAGTGCTATACTTTTTTCAAAATCTTGAAATTGGGCGCATAAAAATCGTACATTCTCACATATATGTGAAATTACTTTCTTTAACAATGCACTCAATGAGGCGCCAACAACACACTGCTAGATAATGAACAATGACCGAAAATGGAAAATATCGAACCACCTTACTGGCGGGATGTCCCCAGCAAGACAGCAACAAACTGAATGGATAGCTCAAGAACGACAATTGGCTGATAATTTTGAGGCGCCAAAGTATTTTTGACATAAAAAGAAGCATGCCAATTTCTGAGCTCAGAGGGTGCTTGCCTAAGCCTGTTTTTCCTTTTCTTTTCTTTTTGTTTTTTTTTTTTTGGATAAATAGTTTGGGTAAGCTTATTAGCATCTTATAAACTTTTGCAATTTATAAAATATTTTACAAAATTATAAAACATTGGGTCTTAATTTAGACACAAGCTCTTAAAGTGTTTGAATAACTAATACGGTGAAAATTATAAGATGCTGATAATGACAAATTTGTAATTAATTTGATTGAAACTAAAAAGTTTGTTTGGATATGAAATTTATTTAAAACCTTTTTGTTTTTCTTTTTTAAAGAGTTTGAAGCTACCAATTTCTTATTTTAGTAGCTTATAAGTTTTTTCAGTAAAATATTTAATAGACATTTTATGAAATGTTCCGAAATGCTCGCATAATACAAACATCCTCTCCGTCTCATGTAACGCGAAAATCTAGCTTAGATCAGATTCAGTCATAATGTCACTACAAAGATAAGATGAGTTCTACAATTGCATGGGTCCGGGTACCTGAGTTACCGATGGAATACTACCAGGAACAGATCATTTTTACATGGCATCAAGTTTAGGGATCCCTATTAAAATAGATCATAACACTTTCTGGGCCTTGAAAGGAAAATTTGCCCGATTTTGTGTTCAAATCGATTTAAATTAGCCATTGAAGAGTACTATTGATGTGGATGGAATGTTGTTTCCGCTAGTGTATGAGAACCTACCTGTGATCTGTTTTAAGTATGGAATAGTAGGACACAGAGCCATGGAGTGCCCGAAATGGGAAACGACTCTCGAAAAGGAAGTAGGAGAAAATGGAGTTCGGGATGAAGGCCGGAGCTCCGGCGATGGTGAGATGTCACAAAGGCTGGAAAATCATGGAGAGAGTCCTACCCAAACAAGATTGAATAAACTATTTCTTACAGGAGGGGGTCCAAGTTGTGGTCATGGTGATCTTTCACGGGACTCCTCAACAGGTAAGAGGGTTAGTGGGGATAAACCTCAACACAAGAAAGAATTTATGCCAATGGTTTTTGAGGTTGGTGATTGCGAACCAGATTCTGGGGGGCCTTCAAGGTAACCTTATTCAGTTGCCTATCTCCCTAGAATTAATATATAATAAAGACATGAAAATTCTTTCATGGAATTGTAGAGGGGCCGGAAGCCCACACTTCAGGAGAAACTTAAGAGAGATTGGGCGTAATCATACATCGGACGTGGTTTTCTTAATGGAAACTAAGGTGAATGAAGAGCGCGGCTCGAGGATTTCAATAAGATTAGGATTTACTAATGTGTGTAGAGCCCCGACAAGTGGTCGCCAAGGGGGCATTTGGATGCTTTGGAACGAAGCAAATACTCAAGTGAATATCTTGTTAGTCACAGATCAAGCTATCCATGCCATCATCCACCTGGATAAAGGCTGGATATGCTCGGGTATTTACGCAAGCCCGAACCCAGGTAAACGTAATGAGTTTTGGCGACACATGAAGAGCTTTCAGAGGAGTGTCAAACATCATTGGCTAGCCTTGGGGGATTTCAACGATGTTACCATGGTAAGTGAAAAATGAGGAAGAAAGCCGGCCTATTGGAACCGTTGTACTAGGCTACATGCGGGCATCGAAGGATGTGGCTTTATGGATTTGGGTTGTCAAGGACCAAGACTCACTTGGACAAACAAGCGGAGCGGCTTCAATAATGTTAGAGAACATCTCGACAGGGCCATGGCCACCACAGAATGGCGTATTAAGTTCCCGAAAGCACTTGTTATCAATCTTCCTCGCACACATTCCAACCATTGCCCGATCATCACCTATTGCCATGGTTTGGAGACAGAGAGCACAAATAGGCCATTTAGGTTTGAATTGGCATGGACTACTAATCCGAGTTGTGAAAAACAAATTGAAGTAGTACGGAAAGGCCAAGGCGAACTATTGCCCTCACTTGTAGCGTTACCTACTACTATGAGAAAGTAGAACAGAGAACAATTCGGGAATATTTTTCGAAGGAAAGAAGAAACTACTGGCTAGGCTAAATGGGATTCAAAAACAGTTTGGCAGTGGGTGAAAGCCCTTCACTTTTAAGGCTCGACCTCGAACAAGTATTAATTGAAGATTATAACCAAGTACTCAAGCAAGAGAAATTGTTGTGGTTCTAGAAATCTCAAGTAAATTGGCTTGCAATGGGAGACAGGAACACGAGGTTCTTTCATGTTTCAACGCTGGTAAGAAGAAAGAGAAATAAAATCAACTCATTGAAAGTTAATGGAGCATGGTGTTCAGATGCTGAAGTGATTAAGAGTATGTGGTCGAATTTTTTAGTGATATATTTTGTGGGGAAGATAATTGATCAGATGTGTGTCTTCCATGCAGTCCGCTACAAAAGAAGTTACCTTGTGAGTTGGCGTCAATTCTTGAGGAAGAGCTAAGTGACAAGGAGATCTTATTAGTTTCCAAAAGCATGGGACATTTTAAATCATCTGGGCCGGACGGGTGCCAGGCCTTTTTCTACACCTCATATTGGAATATCATTGGGGAGTTGGATACCAACTTTGTCAAGGATTGCTTCCGACATAAGCGAGTGCCTCCATCGATTAGAGAGGCTTTTATGGTTCTAATTCCAAAAATTCAAAGCCCATCCAAAGCATCGGAGTTCAAACCGATAACGTTATGTAAAGTTATCAAGTCAGGTGGTATGATTATTATGCTAGATTTGGAGAAAGCATATGATAAAATACGATGGGAATTCCTTGCGGAAACACTGAGATTTTTTGAGTTCCCCGAAACAACTATCAACCTCATCTTGAGTTGTGTGATGTGTGTCTGCCCAAGGCTACTATGGAATGGTGAAGCGCAAGATGTGATGCATATGAAATTGGGACTCAGACAAGGTGATCCAATCTCCCCATACCTTTTTGTTTTATGTATGGAAAGATTGGGCTATTTGATAGAGGAGGTTGTTTCTATTTCAAAGATGTGGAAGCCTACTTCAGTCGGTCAGGGAGGTCCTAAGCTCTCGCATTTGTTCTTCGCCGATGACATTATTCTTACCAAGTAATCCTCTGTGAAAAATGCTGAGGTTATTAAAGAAGTTATTGAGCAGTTTAGCAATGCTTCAGGGCTAAGGGTAAATCTTAATAAGTCAAAAGTTTACTTTGGTTCGAAGGTTGATCTAAACATCAAGACACAGATTTGTGAGGTTATAGGAATTAAGTCTACTAATGACATTGGTCGGCAACTGGGGGTTAGAATCACATCTGGGAGATGCCGAGAGATTTTATTGAAACTTATCGACCGCATTCGGAACAAGTTATTGGCTTGGAAAGCGGTTAATCTCAATTTGGCCAGACGCACCACATTAATCAAGTTGGTTTTGTCGGCTATGCCTGTTTATCAGATGCACTTTAATTGGCTGCTATCTAGCACTTGCAATCATCTAGATAAATTGAGCCGAGATTTTCTTTAGGGAGATAATAAGGAAGTTAAAAAAAGTGCACTTAGTTGGTTGGGTAAAAAATTTAAGAAATAAGGGTGAGGGAGGCTTGGCAATCAAACAGGCTAGAAAGATGAACACAACTATACTGGCTAAGGTTGGATGGAAAGTCATCAGAAAAGATTCTAAGCTGTGGTCGAACATTTTCGAGAGCAAGTACTTGAAAGATGAGGAAATTCTTCAATACACCCCTCTATCTTACGCTTTTCTGACTTGGAAAGGGATTGTGAAGAGCATTAAATTGGTGGAGGACGGGATTGGTTGGAAAATCAATTGTGGTGACAACATATCCCTGTGGTTTGATCACTAGTTGTGTCTGGACAGAATCGGTGATATGGTCGGGGGTAGAATCTGCGATGATGAAGCTTTAATAATGGTTAGTGATGTTATCTCCCAGGATGGCCACTCGAATCTCTCTGGACTTTGTACCCAAATTCCCGATGATATTGTGCAAATGATCAAGAGCTTACCGATACCCCTTGAAAGGGGTGGGGAGGATATCAGAGTTTGGAAAAGAGCAGCGAATGGAAAATTTACATTGAAATCAGCGTATGACTAGCTTATCAAGGCTAGTTCGAAACTTACTTTGGTACAAAATAACTGGAGTTGGGTTTGGAAATTGAAATGTCCCGAGAAGATACGAGTGCACTACGTCAGGCTAGAGGTTTATCGCAAGCAGCGGAGTGTAGCTTCTGCTCCTCACATACAGAAGATGTTCTTCATATTTTTGTGAGATGCATAAGAGCCAGACACGTTTAGGAACATCTCATCCAGCCCAATCAATGGATAGAATTCAGAAAGATTGATAAACAGGATTGGTTTTGCCTTGCAAGTAAGGGAAAGTTCAATAACATTGTGTGGCCTGACTGTCATTGGGTTGTGGTTTTCTTAGCAACAATTTGGACACTATGGATTACTCATAATAGAGGAGTGTTCCAAGGGAGATGGGAACATTGAAAGATTGTGATTAATGAGGTTAGACGTCTGTGCATTGATTGGTGTGAGGCCCATCCAAATATGTCAAGTTTGTCGAGAACTACTCCTTCGAAGGTATGTTGGGAGCCACCAAGGGAAGGTTGGATTAAATTAAATACGGATGGAAGTGTGTTGGGAAAAGGAGAATCAACAGCTGCAGGGGGACTACTACGTGATCATAGGGGAAAGTGGATTAGGGGATTTTCACTCAAGTTAGGACAGAACTCCATCACGGTGGCGGAGCTCTTGGGGCTGAGGGAGGGGCTCTCTCTGGCTTGGAACTTGAGGATCAAGAGTCTGAAGGCTGAAATTGATTCCAAAGTGGTTATTCAACTTATTCTTAAGGCCGACACGGAGGAGCATCCACTAGGAGCCATAATTGAAGATTGTAAACGTCTGATGCAGAATCCTTGGGATTTTGTGTTAGAACATACTCTGAGGGATGGTAATTCTTGTGCGGATTGCCTATCCAAGTTGGGACACAATGTTGCTGAAAATTTAGTAATTTGGGAAGTACCTCTTGTTAAAGAAGAATTAGCTTAGCCTATGTAGCCAGACTTCTTTCGCCCAAAAAAAAAAAAAAGGCAGAATTTTTGATAGAATTGTCAATTTCTAGCAGCCCGGAAGTGGCATTCACACGCAAAATTTCATCATTTGAGCATACTGCATCCAATATTAAGTTTTCTTTTTCTTTCTTTCTTTTTTTTATTTTTATTTTTTTTATGGTAACATACACACATCACCGCACAAACACTTTCATGATTCGAATCCCTGACGATACTCTTCTTGCCTCTAAAGACGAGATACATCCCCAATATTATGTCACAAGAACTTCGTTTTTAATTTTTTTTTTATGAGTAAGTTATAAGCACTTAACTATATTATATGCATTGCACTTCTCCTCTAATAGTATTTCTAGACTGAATTTTTTTCAAGAAGCTCTTCATTGGTTAGTCCACGTTTTCCATTATTTCTTTCTTTATTTTTTGCTGAAAAACCAAGTAAAAAGTTCATTTTTGTGCTATTGTTAATGACAAAAGCACGAAAACAATATTTTTTTTATTGAAAATAATGCCAAATCGCTGTGAAAAAATAGTTGAAATGGTTGTGAACAACGGCAGAAAGTACAACATATATATATATATATGTGTGGTTTTTAAATTCTTGAAACACATGAGAAAACTATATTATATTTTAAAATTTCTTTCAAAAATGTATAATGATATGGAATAATGCCCCCTTCAACAGCACTATTTCACGAATAAACTTTTATATATATATATATATATATAAATGTAATGCCCCCTTTTTTAAGCACACGAAATCTTCTATTCCAAACCATATTTTATGTCCTATTCCGATCCATGAATATACACCAAATGTAAAGATCCCAGACCAAGTATATAAGTAAAGAAAATAATTTTATATATATGGAATGAATATGAATTATGAAATAGAAGATGAAACATCATTTTTAGAAAGAAGGATCCTATCCGTTTTTTTAATACCATTGTTTAAGCTGTTCAACTTAACTTTTATAAACAAATTAAAAAAAAAACAAAAAAAGAGAAGAAGAAGAAGAAGTGAGAAATTTAGCTATATTTAAATATACCATTAGTTTACCGCAGATTAGAAAGTTCAATTTATGTGTAATATTTTAGGATGAATTTTTGTAATGTTGTGTTGGTGAGAAGAAAGAACGAAATCAGGGAATCATGGGAAAAAGAAAATGCATGAAATAAGGAAAAAAAGAAGAAGAGAATAATAAGTTTTATTTTTCTTACTTCCATGCTAAGTTTAAGGCATTTATTACTTCCTAAATCAATAAGACTTTTTTTGAATTTTAAATTAGTTAAACTAATCAACTAATGAAAATTTTTGTATTTAATTAAATAATTCAAAATTATCAAAAATAAGTATTTAATCAAAATTGAAGCTATTGCGGTCAAACGCTATTGCAGTCAAATATTGCTCTTAAATATATTACTATGGATTATTATAGATAGATGGGCATCATGTGTTGAACATGAATTGATAAAGCTCAAAGTATAATTCTGGGCCAACATTCTATAATTGACACATCTACCGTGGGCCAGTCCAGATCCAGTGAAACCTTGGGTCTTAGCATAGCATTATTGTTACATATTTCAGTTGTTAAACCCCACGAATTGAGCTGTAACGGTACTACGTTACTAGCTAAAAAATCTAAAATCTATTAAAATCTTATATGAATTCTTACATGAAGTAGTAAAGGAATTAGACTCGTCTCCTTAATACGCATTGGTCCTTTCGGCTTTCATTTGAGTGTTAAATATTGTTGAACTGCTATACAGTTGAATTGTATTTTGACCACATAAACCCACTAAGTATATACATTGAACTGTCGAATGCAAATTCGAAATCAACGAAAAGTCCAATTCGTAGTAAAGCACCTTATCATAATTTTATTTATTTATTTATTTATTTTTGGATAAAAATTGTATTTAATTGTTCTTACTTGTTCCATTTTTAGCCACAGGTCTCATTGTTGACTTGCGACCCGGATTTGAGATTTCCAATGTATGGGCAAACGTAGGGACTTTTTTCAAAAATGACTTAAAAATGTGTAATGTGTAATATTTTGATACAAAAAAGATGAAGTTGAAGAAATTAAAATAACTCGCCAGGAGGGTAGGCGGTTTTTGCTAAATTCGCCACCAAAGTTGGCGAATTATAAAAAATTGAATATTTTTATATTTGTCTAATATATTTTTGGATTTAAAAAATATATAAATAAAATATGTCTAAATTCGTCATGAAAGTTGGCAAATTTAAAAAATCTGAACATTTATATATTTATCCAATATATTTTCAGATTTTAAAAAAATAATAATAAATTAACAGAACTCGCCAAATATGTAGGCGAGTTCTTAAAAAAAATTGAAAAAAGTAACTCGCCTCAGATAATAGCGAGTTATTTTCAAAAAAAATTAAAAAATACAAATCGCCTTAGACTATGATAAGTTATTTAAAAAAAAATTAATAAATCAACTCGCCTTAGATAAAGGCGAGTTAGTACAGAAAAATATTTTAAAAAATTTGAAATTTGAACTCGCCATACTTTTTGGCGAGTTAGAAGGGGCAATCATGATGACTTCAAACTCAAATTTTTAACTTCTTCTCGTTTCTATCCAAAATCAAGATTAAATTTTGAAAACTCGAAAATTAGGCAGACGACAATATATTGCAGAAACCCTAATTGGGCCACCGCATCACTCAACAAACAAATCAAATCAAAAGAAATTACCGTCAATTCTGTACGAAGAGAGGAAGAAAAAAGGTTCTCTGACTGAAAGCCAAAGAAAGCCATCAGAAAGCCATTCTATTATAACTCTGTGCAAAGCTCAGAGGGATTGGCTGACGAATCAACGCAATTCACATGATCCATTATCGTACACACTTATATATATAGTACTATGAAAATGCTTAGAGAGAGAGAGAGAGAGAGAGAGAGAGAGAGAGGGAGGGAGGGACGGAGGTGGAGAGAGGGGAATCATGGTTCGCCGTCGCGCCACGAAATCGGCCGGAACGGCAACTGCCGTTCCATCGCGACGGAGTGGAACCGCCGCGGGTGCGTGTCGGAGTCGATGCGGCGATTTATCGGCCAAATCGGCATTCCACTCCGATTTCTCGGGCCGGAACGCCGACTCGGACCGGAACGGAGGAGAATCTCGGCGATCTGTTGGAGAATCAAAGATCCACGCCGGCCGGTGTTGTTGCCCGCGGCCGAAGGGGACGGCGGCTACAAGGCTCGCCACCACTGAGCACGGAAGTTGGCCGCGGCGTTCAAGCAGAGATTTGATTGAATCTAACTATTATTTTTCAGAAGTTAGAGATTTTACTGCAAAAAGAAATTGGAGAAGACAATGGAAATTTTGGTTTTTCTGTAGAGAGGGAAAATTTGGTGGGTTTTGTTGATAGAGAGGGAGAACGCCAAACAAGAAAGCAAAAAGAAATTGGAGAAGACGATGGAAATTTTGGTTTTTCTGTAGAGAGGGAAAATTTGGTGGGTTTTGTTGATAGAGAGGGAGAACGCCAAACAAGAAAGAAAGAGAGAGAGAGAGAGAGAGAGAGAGTTGACCGGAGAGAGAGTTCACAGGAGAGAGAATTAACTTTGTCAAAGTTGGTGGGTTTTGTTGAGAGAGAGAGAGAGAGTTCAGTGGAGAGAGAATTAACTTTGCCAGGTTTTTTTGCTTTTGTGGGTGAATTTTTTGGTTTTTTTAATGAAATTGTTTTTTATTAAATAAAAATTAAATTGGTAGAGTACTTTGGATATTAATTATTTGTAGTTTATTGTATTTTTTAAGTTATTATATTATGAAACATCAAAAATTATGTATTATTTATAATTTCAGAAGTAATTATATATTTTTTCATAATTTTAAATAATTTTTTAAAATTTTATTTAAAAAATCCCGTTCCGACCGCGATCGTTCTGCAACATGGCATTAGAACTGGAACGGTGCAGCGACCATTCCGGCGAACCATGAGGGGAATTGTTCAGGATATTTTTTGGTTTTTGAAATAACTCGCCATAATCTAAGACGAGTTCAAAAAAAAAATTATTATATTTTTTTTTCAGAATTTGAACTCGCCTGCACTGAGGGTGAGTTCAACAAATTTTTTTTTTTAATATTCGCTGCCTTTTTGAATTAAATCATCAATTAATTTTCATTGTAGTAATATTTTATTTAACTCGCCTTGGCGTGTGGCGAGTTTTAGAAAAATCACCACCATCTTGTACAACTTATGTTACATTTTACAACGAATATTTAATTCTACACCTTTTTCGGTCAAATTGGAAAAAAGTCCGCAAACGAAGTGAAAGGAGAAAAATAAAATACATTTTGGTAGGGCTAAAGTTGGATATTTAGGTGGGGACACACACACACACATACATATATAGGTAGATATATTTAGGTTTCGTTTGGCAGGGTAGAAAATGGAAGGAAAGGGAGGGAATGGAAGGAAATTGGAAGGAAAATGCGTATTTTCTCTTGTTTGGTTGTGGGAGGAAAAGGGAAGAAAAGAAATTGAGGATGGAAAAATAAATATGGGGCCCACTGATTTTTTTTCCACCCAAAATCGGATGGAAAAAGAGAAGAAAATAATGCAAGGATATCTATAAAACAAGATTTCCAAAATTGCCCATATGTATAACTAGACATTTAAATAATATTGCTTTTTCTACCAGTATGAATCTTTGTATTTTTTAAATAGCAAATACGACGTGTTCATTTGTATTATACATTAAAAATATATTTCACATAGTTATTTATTTTATTTTCATTAAATTATCTACGACATAATTATATTTATAACTTAATTATATAAGATTTTAGTTGGCATTTGACACAATGTAAACAAAAATTTTATTATATTAATTTATATATTTTATTGACATTATACTTATTTAGTTTAATTTTATTAATCTATTTTTTTAGACAAATTCATTAATCTATTTGTAATACATGAATTCATAACATAATTATAATTTATAATGATATAAGGGTATAATTGTCATTTAATACATAAATCATTTTCTTTCCTTCCACTTTTTCATTCAAATAAACAAGGGAAAATAAATAGATTTTTATTTTCCTTCTATCTATTTTCCTTTCAACCAAATATACACGTGAAAAATTAAAATCCACTCATTTTCTTTCCTCTGCCAAATGCAGTGTTAGAGTCCATTTGGATGAATTTTTTTAGAAAAGAAATACTTAATTTTGAACAAAAGTATTTCAGAGAAAAATATTATGTTTGAATAGATTTTTTTTTTTAAGTAGAAGTCAAAAAAAGTCAAAATGTGAATTTTTTTTTAGAAACTATCTAAAATAATTTTAAATAAAAATATATTTTAAAATATTTTTAATCACTGCATCCAAACACAAAATTATTTAACTTAAAAAAACCTCAACAAAAATATAAGACTCGAAAAATACCTTTATTAAAAAAAAAACCATTCAGATGGCCTTAAAAGAACTTTTGGGTCACGAAGAAATCTATATAACAACTTGCCCAAAACGAAAAGAAAAATATATTTAATATATCAACGCACATTTGATAGCGGATGTGAGAGGAGATACGACTTTCATGTTGGGATTATATAAGAACAAAGGTGATGCTTTCTACTACATGGAAGAAGTTGTTGACAGTTCAGTTATTTCAAGGGTTACTTTGAATCCAAGTGGTGCGAAACGCTGGACATGGGTCGATTGGACTCAGGAGTGGGTCCATAGCCTCAATTTTCCGGCAGGTAATTGTGATAGTTACAGATTATGTAGAGCACATGGAAGTTGCAGTATGGGAAATTTTCCGGTATGTGGATGTTTGGACAAATTTGTACCTAAAGATTCAGAAAGACGGGCGAGGTCCAATTGGTCAAGTGGGTGTGCTTGAAGGACAAAGTTGAATTGTCCCGTTGAGGATGGATTCTTCAAGTACACTGGTATTAAGTTACCAGATGCACGAAATTCTTGGTGTGACGAATCACGAAAGCATGAGTCTCGAAGGATGCAGAGTGGAGTGCTTGAAGAATTGCTCTTGCATGGCGCATACAAACCTGAATATCAGCAATGGTGGAAGTGGATGTTTGATTTATTTCGGAGAGTTTACATTAAAGTTACAGTTGCCCCTACTAGCTCCTTTCTCGAATACTAATCAGATTGACTTTGGTTGAACAGGCATGGACACTTTACAACGAAGGAAGGGCAATAGAATTCATCGACACTTATGTGCAAGACTCGGCTAGTTAGGCGAAGTGCTAAGACTAATCCATGTGGATCTATTATGCGCGCAACAATTTCCAGATGATAGGCCGAACATGAGTTCAGTGGTCTCAATGCTGAGCAATGAAGCTGTGCTGCCTCAGGCTAATCACCCTGGTTTTTTCATGGAAAGCGAAAGAAATATCTCAATTTATAATCCTACCAGTTCTACAAATGAAGTTACCATCACAATGCCAATAGGGAGATAGGAAATTCACAAGGAATTTCTTGTCTATTGGCTAAAATATTTGTCCATCATTATATACTTTCGTTCTCTTCAGCAAACTGTGCTATAAGAGTGCCTGGAAACTACATATGCCTTGGTAAATTATTACCTTATAATACTTTTTGAATATTTTTAAATATAAAGTAGGTCTAATAACTTTTCATTTAAGGGTGGGGGAGGCAACAGTTACATTGAAAGACGTAGCAGTTATATAGGAATTACCAGTCGATGGACGTTCGATAATAGGAGTAGATGAGTGTCCTAACATAGAGGGAGGGTAGCGAGCATACTGTCAGGAGCTCCTCGGATTCACTCCTGGACAGACTGAGTTGAAAGGGTCTCGTTTGAAGTTAAGTCCCTTGAAGTGCATCAAGTTACACGATGTGCTGCGTTATTACTAATCAGTGACGTCATGTGTCCTGATACAAGCGACACTTTGGTTTCATTATTATATCTGTAACACTTGGCGGAAGTGACTGAAGTAGTCGAGTATAGTTGGGACAGCGCAGTATTAGCACATTTATAGCACGAGCTTAAGATATAATATAGTTATATTTATCTTTTACCAAATCAATGACACTTTTAATATGATAATCGTAGTTTGTTCTAACATGTCTTACCAATAAACCAGCAATAAAATTTGTATCGAGATTTGCATGATTAGTGGACCCACCAGGTTAAAAGATGTGTGTTCATCGTTGTATACACTGATTCTCCAAAATCCTTTATTTTTCTTGACATCCAATTTCAGCTCAATGCTTACACGACACAATCCAAAATTGTGGAGTACTACAGCAAACGATAAACTCTCTCCTATCCTACTGGATATGATACTCCTTCATGATAGCTATTACATGACCTTTGCTTTTGAAAACCTTACCTAGTGCAAGTTTTCCTTTTGTTGGATTGTAGTATCTTGTTGGACATGTCGGTAAATCCATGGAATCTGCAAGAATCTCCGGTGCGGTGTTTAAGTATAATCGTATAATCTCACGGAGATGTGGCACCGTTGTTCTAAATGAAATGGATGGTACATTTTGTGTCTCTTCAACTGGAACTTCTGTTGCCGGTGAGGTGGAGACAATTCATGTTCGACATTTTTGTCAACTAACTCAGCCACAGCTTCAACCTCTTCATTTTTCTCATTATTAACATCGTCATCATTGTCTGAATCGGAATTAGAAAATTCTTTATCATGTAAGCTATATGCGTAATGATCGGGAATGTTATCATCTTCCGATACCGGGGCAACTTCGGATGGCCCATTGTAGTTTGATGGACCTTCATCGGGATGCACTGATGTTCCTGCGTACATGTTGAAATTGGATTCGATGTACCCGCTACAATTTGTTGGAAACTCATTCAAATTGAAGTTTCGAAGAGCCTTCGTGGCCATTGGCATATAATTCCCCATTCCTTGTTGCTGTTGCATCTCAACTATATGACTTTGTAGGATTGCTTCTGTTTCAACAAACAGTTGTACTACTTCAAGTTTGGAATGCGAGTTTGTTAGAAAGACAACGTCGAATCGTCGTTGATTTCCAAATTATTCTCCATAGGCGGATCTCAACAGAGAAAGTACACGCCAAATATTTTGATGTTGTATGTATTCCGATCCACACTGATTACGTTGTAGATTATGTCTACAATATTAGCAAATGATGATGATCGATTAATCTAAGTAACTCCAATCGGTGGACGATCATACGAAATAGAGTAATTTAAATGATTCATTTGACCCCGTAATGTATAGCAATACTGATGTATTCCATTTTATTTACAACAAATCAGATGAAAAAATATACCAATACAAATTTGAAAAAATATATAAATAAGAGAGAGAGAGAGAGACAGAGGGGAATTGAGATGGATTGAAAATGTTGAGGGGTTGTTTGGTATATTTATAGGGTGAAAAAGGGTAACGACACTGAATTTGGCTGGTAGAGAAGTCGACATCTTGGGTGTCGACTTCTCAAACAGTATTATTTAATTAGCCAATTGAGAAGTCTCTAATTTTTAAATAAAAAAATTAAAGAAGTCAACAAACTTCATATTTTTTTCAAAAAAACAAAATATTTAATGAGAGTCAACATCTTAAATGTCGACTCCCAATCAATTTTTGTTTTATTTAATATTTCAGAAATCATTTTTTTAATAAGTGTTGACGTTGGGTATGCCGACTCTTTAAGAATGTTAAAAAATTAAACAATTTACCTTTTTAGGCTATTTTAGCACAAAGTCCGAATTTATGTTTACTTTTCATCCGACCCAGCTTTTTTATCCCTCTCTAAAGGGCACTCTCTTTGAAACTGTAGAACTTCAGAGTGGTATTAGCCAATGCTTTTAAGATGTGAAATTCAACACTCTAACCAATCCTTCTTTGGTGTGAATGTACTTTCGCAGATTGAGTTGAATGATGAACAGAGTATATCAGTTAGGCCACAAGGCAGGTTCTTTTTTTCTTTTTTGTTTCCAATGATATAGAAATCGGTTGAGTATGGACAAGTTTGCTGCTAAAACCGAGATACTATAGAATGATGAACAGAGTATCTTAGTTAGGCCACCAAGGCAGGCTTACTTTTTTTGTTTCCTATGCTTAGAAGTCGTTTACGACAAGATAGCTTCTAAAACTGAGCTACTATGTTCCATTTTTTGATGTGAATACACAGATATGGATGTTTTGCTATTAGTTCTCATTGATAGTCAATTACAGCACCCTCCCCTGTATTTTATGCAATTACACAAACATCTCGTCTTGGTTTTAGAATTACACACACATCCCTTGTAACAAATTTCCACCTTACATCAATATCCTCTTTTGCCCCTTCTATTGATAACTACACAAATATCCTCTTTTGGTTTCATTATTACACATACATACAATCACCCCCCTTCAACAATGCTGTTATAACGGTCATTTCACATTACCTTAAATTTTGATCAGACTACGTTGGAACTTTCCTTGGACTTGGGGGAACCAGCAAGAGACCTATACAGGATAGGGTGTCAACTGGTGGGCTAACCGTGTAGGGAGACTCTGGATACAAGCAATCCATCGTCTTTTACAGCGGTGGTAGATTAGTTTTTGTCTTCATGTTCATAAATTCTTTTAAGTTATTGGAATTGTTTGCTTGGTATTGAATTAAATCATTTTTTGTCTGTATGTTTTTGTATATGTACTATTAATAAAACAGTGAGATATCTAAGATTGTGTGATTTCTCATTTTCAAATTGGTTTGAAAGACGTCTTAAAATTCAAATCTACAAAAGTAGCATATATAAAACACTTCTATAAGATATGCAAACCCCACATTTAACTTTAATAAATATTAGCATCAAATAAATGAATGAGGCTCGGTGGCAATAATGTAGGCATGTCAGATCCCACTTAATTTGACCTCAATGGGGGATTGTGTTGGACTTTGAAAAAAAAAATGAATGAGGTTTGGAAGACAGAATGGTCTTAAATAATAATTGTTTAATTTTAAGTAATTGAAAAAAGAGGTAATGCATGTTTAATCGTTGGTGATCAACAATTGAGTTTTCAATAATTTTTTGATTGTTAATTGAATTTTTAAATTAAATCATATAATAACAACAAACTGTGTAGACATAATATAAGTTGACCTCAGTCAGATTGTTTATATTTTACTCTCAATAATATATATAATTTTGTTGATTTCATTCTTTTTCCTTTTTTCTCAATTATATCTCATCTTATATTTGTGGGATTTGCATCAATAAATATGTTTTCCCTCTCTCTATATATATAAAAACACCGTACATGCTGGTCGACAAAATAAAAAAATTAAAATATAATGAAATAAAATATCCAATATTTGTTAAAATATTGATACCAAATTAAAATAATACCCATATTTATTAGAAATCAATCACAACACCTTAAAATTTACGAGGTTTTCACCGTACCAGCTTACATCTACGTATAAACTTCTTTTTTGTTTTTTGGTCAAGTAAATGAGGGGGAGATAGGCTACTCAAGAACCCCCGACAGGAAGCATTGCGCTGCGGGGTACCATACACATTTGGGAGGACCCCCCGACTTGCGAGGGACTGTGTGCCTTATTAATCCCGGGACCATAAATCTTCCACAGCCTCCCACGAATTAATAGACCCCACAAGAATAGGTTTTTCACCCCCAAGGGGCTACGGCGGTTCGAATCCACACCTTCGACATGACATTCGACCCATAACACTGCGAGGCCAACCCCCTGGCGGTATGTATAAACTTCTGTTGTTATTTGTTTATACAGAATACAAGAATGATCCTATAATAAAATATAATTCTACCATCCTCCATAATCATTATCCATCCATTTCTGGTCAAAGCCTTCGCCTCACTAAAGCAAAACCAGAAGACTTGTTTAACATAATTTTCTTCAGTCACGACCCAGTAAACACGAAATTTTGTATGATATGTATTACTTTTGTTTTCACAGTTCAATCCCTCAGGCACTGAATTATGAACAGAGCGAACTAAAACAGACAACAAACAACTATGAAATTATCAATTACAGACACCTTGCTTCTTCTTGTCATCTTATCCTTATTTTCTCAGCTCACCAATACAAACGATACCATAAACACAAATCAGAGCGTTACAGATAACCAGACTTTGGTTTCATCAGGGGTAAGATTTGAACTGGGATTTTTCAGCCCTGGAAACTCCAAGAATTGGTATTTTGGGATATGGTATAAAAATATCACACCCAAGACTGTTGTTTGGGTTGCGAACAGAGAAATCCCGCTAAAAAGTAGTGCATCAGGGGTCTTCAAGATCAATGCAACAGGGTTCTTGGTTATTCTCAACGAAACCAACAACATCATATGGTCTTCGAAGAACTCGGGACCTGCACAGAACCTGTTTGCACAATTGCTCGACTCGGGAAATCTTGTTCTGAGAGAAGTAAATGATGACAACCCACAGAATTATCTCTGGCAGAGTTTTGACTATCCAACTGATACAATTTTAGCAGGTATGGACTTTTTGGTCTCGAGTTCTATACTTTCATCCTGGAAAACAGATGAGGATCCGGCTCCTGGATATTTTACAGTTTACGTGGATCCTGCTGGATATCCACAAGGGTTCATAAAAAGAGGGGCAGAGACAGTAAACAGATTGGGTCCCTGGAATGGTCTGCTCTTTAGCGGGTCGCCGGATGTGAGAGGAGATGCGACTTTCACGTTGGGGTTGTATAAGAACAGAGGTGGTGCTTTGTACTACAGGGAAGAAGCTGTTGACAGTTCAGTTATTTCAAGGATCACTTTGAATCCGAGTGGCATTGTGCAACGCTGGACATGGGTCGATCGGACTCAGGCGTGGGTCTGTAGCCTCAATTTCCCAGAAGATAATTGTGATAGTTACAGATTATGCGGAGCTTATGGAAGTTGCAGCATGGGAAATTTTCCAGTATGTGGATGTTTGGACACATTTGTACCTAAAGATCCAGAAAGATGGGCGAGGTCTGATTGGTCAAATGGGTGTGCTCGAAGGACTGAGTTTAATTGTACTGTTGGGGATGGATTCTTCAAGTACACTGGTATTAAGTTGCCAGATGCACGGAATTCTTGGCACGACGAAAGGTTGACACTTGAAGAATGCAGAGTGGAGTGCTTGAAGAATTGCTGTTGCATGGCGTATACGAACTTGAATATCAGCAATGGAGGAAGTGGATGTTTGATTTATTTTGGAGAGTTGGTTGACATTAAAGTTATATCTTCAGGTGGACAAAGCCTTTACATTCGAATGGCTCCATCAGAGTTGGGTAAGAATTTCTCATTTCATATAACTCAGTATGTTCTCATTTGAAATTCCCGTCTCCTTTGATGAAATATCGAGTGCACTCATTCCCTCAAATCTGTCTGTTCTCAGCCATACAGTTAATAGACAAGCTATACATAAAAACAAATTCTCGGGGACCAAACCAGCGGTCTGAAAGGGGTGATCCCTCCAAGTTTATGTAGTAATCAAATTTTACAGGGTAATTACAAACTTATAATTGTATCCTCTAAGATTGACCGAACAATGGAAAACTGTCTTTTTTTTCGAAAATTACCATTACTTGTCTTTTCGGTCCGTCCCTGGACTCGTGTCTGTTGTATTCATTTGGAGTTGATTGAATGTAACCATGCTAATGGAAAGCGAAAAATGGAAGATAAAAATTCTTGGAGCTACTCTGCATCTGAATTGTTTCTCTTGATAAGTACCAATGCTATTTGTATTAAAATTATTGCAGGCTCAAGCAGCGAGAGGAAAAAGATACTCATAGTGAGTTCGACATTGATTGGAGTGGCTGTTCTAGGCCTGAGTTTGCTTTTATATATTTGGAAGAGGAAGAAGAATGACACAACGGGGAGAAAAATTTGTAAGCATACGAAACAACTTATTCATTTTTTTGGATAAGAAACAATTAAAAGATAATCCATTTTCAACTTATTCGTTTTGACAAAGACTTATCTATCTGCAGGGAGGCAGGACGAAATGCATAACAAAGACTTAGAGCTGCCACTGTTTCCATTGTCTACAATTTCAAAGGCTACTGATAACTTTGCATTAAGAAACAAGCTTGGAGAGGGTGGATACGGGCCTGTTTATAAGGTAACAAATAGCTCAATGATATGCAGTTATCTAGCTCTCGTAAGACAGAAACTACAAATGCAATTTGTTGAAATATATATTGTGGTGGACAACTCTTTAGCCATAGACATTAAACTTTGAAACAATTAAAATGTTTTCCTAAAATGTTTCAAGAATTTGTCATAAGTATATGAGATTCCATTTTCAGAGTTTTGGACTTGGAAAAGGGAAAAACAATTCCCTTTCTCAAAAATTGTCTCGGTATTTCTCAGTTTCAAATCGCTTGTAATTATGCACATGTGCTGATCAGGGGACACTAGAAGAGGGCCAAGACATAGCTGTCAAACGGCTGTCAAAGACTTCCATGCAAGGGTTTGGTGAATTCAAGAATGAAGCTCTCTGTATTGCGAAACATCAGCACCGAAATCTTTTGAAACTTCTAGGTTGTTGCATTGAAGGAGAAGAAAAAATGCTCATGCATGAATACTTGCCTAACAAAAGCCTTGACTTGATTCTATTTGGTGAGAAATCCCTATTTTACTGCAGTATTGGTTTTGAAGTACAGGATACCATAATACCTGCTTTTCCATATTGTAATGGATTTTGAAACGATCAATACCGAAGGACAGGATCAGATACTAACCAAACATAATCTTTTTGGCAGATGAAAAAAAGAGAATGCTCCTTGATTGGCCTAAGAGATTCAGTATAGTGAATGGAATTGCCAGAGGGCTTATGTATCTTCACCAAGATTCGCGGTTGAGAATAATCCATAGAGACCTCAAGGCTAGCAACGTGTTGCTGGATAGTGAAATGAACCCAAAGATATCAGACTTCGGCCTTGCTAAAAGATTCAAAGGAAATGAGACCGAAGATACAACAAGCCGAGTTGTTGGAACATAGTAAGTGTGTGTGCGTGTGTGTAGGGCGAATTACGTTTACCTCCCCTGAGGTATACCCTATTTACAAAAAACATCCCGACGTATGAAAAATTACAATTACCCCCCTGCATTGAGGGGTAATTACAATTTACACCTAAAAAAATAAATTTCTAAAATTATCCCCAAGTAATTTAAGAAAAAAAAATAGAAAAAAAATAAATAAAATAAAAATTCCAAAAATACCCTTTCTGTATCATTTTTTTTTCTCTTTTTCACTTTTTTCTTTATTTTCTGTTTTCTTTCTCTATTCATCATCTCTTTTTTTTTTTTCTTTTCAAAAATCAGAATCCCTCTCTCTCTCTCTCTCTCTCTCTCTCTCTCTCACCAACCCCTCCCCTCCCCTCCCGCTCCCTCCCCCTCCACCACTCCCTGTGCTGGAGGACAGGCGACGGCGGCGAACGGCAACAGCAGACGAGCGGCGGAGGAAGGTGGTGGGCGGCGGGCTCCCTCTCTCTCTCCTCCCCTTCTGCTCAATCTCTCTCCCTCTCGATCTCTACCCCTCTCCCCTCTCCCCTCTCGATCTTGCGGCGACAGGCAGCGGAGAATGGTGGTGGGCGGCGGGCGGCCTCTCTCTCTCTCTCTCTCCCCCCTTCTCCTTTTCGATCCCTTCCCCCTCTCCCTTCTTGATCTCATCTCTCTTCGTGGGGGGGGGGGGGGGGAGGGGTGGTGGCGGAGGACGGCGGCAGCGGCGGGGCGGAGTTGGACCCTTGAAAAGGAAAGAACATAAAAGAAAAGGAAAAAGGGGAAGAAAAGAACAGAAAAGGAAAAAGGGAAAGAAAAAAGAAAAAAACAATTTATAATATTTATAAAAATAAAATTTATAATATTATAAGATTTAATTTTTTTAAAAAATATTTAAATATGTATAATATTTTTAAAATTAAATATCTATATATATATATATATATATAATATAACAAAAAATCCTCTCAAGAGCAAAATTATTATTTCAATATGACCAAGCTTTATTCTTGTTTCAGAAGGGTATTTTTGGCACTTCAATACTTTTTAGGTGTAAATTGTAATTATCCCCTCAACTCAGGGGGGTAATTGTAATTTTTCATACGTCGGGGTGTTTTTTGTAAATAGTATATACCTCAGGGGAGGTAAATATAATTCACCATATATATATATATATATCAGCAACATATGCGCTACAACTAATTCACTTACGTAGCGTGCAATAATCAATTTTGGGTTAAAATTATAATGCAGCGGCTACATGTCACCCGAATATGCAGTTCATGGGCAATTCTCAGTAAAATCAGATGTGTTCAGCTTCGGCGTCCTTGTGCTGGAAATCGTAAGTGGCAAAAGAAACAGTTCATTTTCCCATGGAGATCGGCACCTCAACCTTCTAGGATATGTAATATTTCCTTCTCTCAAGTATACTACTACATTCTTGTATCATGCTTAAAACTGTTCTACACCAGATCCAGTAACTCTAATTTTGAGGGTCGATTTTAGATCCTTAACAATTATGGAGGACAATTTTGTTATTTTGGGTATCAAGTTTTTAAATTTCAAATTTTAATAGAAATACACAGGTCATTCAACTATAGGCCGAAGCAAGACAGCTGCCCCTACTAGCCCCTTTCTCGAATACTAACCAGCTTGACTTTGGTTGGACAGGCATGGACACTTTACAATGAAGGAAGGGCAATAGAATTCATCGACACTTATGTGCAAGATTCGGCTAGTTTAGGCGAAGTGCTAAGACTAATCCATGTGGGTCTATTATGCGCGCAACAATTTCCAGATGATAGGCCGAACATGAGTTCAGTGGTCTCAATGCTAAGCAATGAAGTTGTGCTGCCTCAGGCTAATCACCCTGGTTTTTTCATGGAAAGCGAAAGAAATATCTCAATTTATAATTCTACCAGTTCTATAAATGAAGTTACCATCACAATGCCAATAGGGAGATAGGAAATTTACAAGGAATTTCTTGTCTATTGGCTAAAATATTTGTCCATCATTATATACCTTCGTTCTCTTCAACAAACTGTGCTATAAGAGTGCCCTGAAACTACATATGCCTTGGTAAATTATTGCCTTATAATACTTTTTGAGTATTTTAAATATAAAGTGGGTCTAATAAGTCGGATTAAATTTTGTTAGATAACTCTGGTGTTCTAGAACTCGGCCCATTAGCATCTCTAAATTAAAATAGTTTGAGGTATAACTATAATAGTATTTAAAGGTGATAAAATGGGTTGAGACCTATATATTCATTTCAATTCAATTAGTTTTCGGTTGGGTTGGGTTTTAAAATTTTTATGAATGGGTTGACGCGGGTGGGGTTTGTGTGGGTTTTAAAATGTTTTTAATCCAAAATGGGTTTCAGCGGATTCTAGATAGATTTATGTGGTTTTTTGAGCAGTTCTAACAAGAAAAAAATATATAATTTGATAATGCTTCACAAGTTTGAAAAATGAGTGACAAAATTGTTTATATAAATTAAAGAATAAATAGTTGATAAATGTGTAAAATTATAAGGGGGTTTAAAGTGCATTAGGACTAAGGAACTATTGGTGCAGTTTGCTGAAAGATATATTGTGGTGGGCAACTCTTTGGCGATAGACATTGAACTTTGAAAACATTTAAATGTTTTCCTAAAATATTTCAAGAATGTGTCAAAAAGTTTATGAGATTTCATTTTTGGAGTTTGTAACTGAAAAAAGAAAAGAAACAATTCCCTTTCTCAAAAATTGTCTTAGTATTTCTCACTTTCAAATAGCTTGTAACTATGGACATGTTCTGATCAGGGGACACTAGAAGAGGGACAAGATATAGCTGTCAAACGGCTGTCAAAGACTTCCATGCAAGGACTTGATGAATTCAAGAATGAAGCTATTTGTATTGCCAAACATCAGCACAGAAATCTTGTGAAACTTCTAGGATGTTGCATTCAAGGAGAAGAAAAGATGCTCATATATGAATACATGCCTAACAAAAGCCTCGACTTGATTCTATTTGGTGAGAATTCCCTGTTTTTCTGAAGTCTTGGCATAGAAGTAGAACCTACTCAAATCACATTGGCGATTTGGCAGTATTAATCAGAGATCAATGCAAGTTCATAAACAAAACTATTTATAGTTTAAATCTAGTAAACGCTTAATACATGCTTTTACATTGGATTGGATTTTGAAATGTTCTTTACTGAAGGGCAGTATCAGATACTAACCAAGCATAAGTCTTTTGGCAGATGAAAAAAAGAGAGTGTTCCTTGATTGGCCTAAGAGATTCAGTATAGTGCATGGAATTGCCAGAGGGCTTATGTATCTTCACCAAGATTCGCAGTTGAGAATTATCCATAGAGACCTGAAAGCTAGCAATGTATTGCTGGATAGTGAAATGAACCCAAAGATATCAGACTTTGGCCTTGCTAAAAGATTCAAAGGAAATGAGACAGAAGATAAGACAAGCCAAGTTGTAGGAACATAGTAAGTATATATATGTCAGCAACGTATATAAAACACCTATTACACTTCCACAGCATGCATCAGTTTTGGTTAATGCTTTCATGCAGTGGATACATGTCGCCAGAATATGCAGTTCGTGGACAGTTCTCAGTAAAATCAGATGTGCTCAGCTTTGGTGTCCTTGTGCTAGAGATTGTTAGTGGCAAAAGGAACAGTTCATTTTCCCATGGAGATCGCCACCTCACCCTTCTAGGACACGTAAAATTTCTCTCTCTCTCTCTCTCTCTCTCTCTCTCTCTCGAGTATATTACCACAATTATGTATTCGGCTAACTAACAAGGTCCGACTGATATATTCACTTGTTTGCCTAGGCATGGACACTTTACAAAGAAGGAAAGTCAATCGAACTTGTCGACACTTATGTGCATGACTCGGCTAGTTTAGGCGAAGCGCCACGACTAATCCATGTAGGCCTGTTATGCGTGCAACAATATCCGGATGATAGACCTACCACGAGTTCAGTGGTTTCAATTTTGAGCAATGAAGTTGTGTTGCCCCAGCACCCTAATGAGCCTGGTTTTTTCACAGAAAGCCATACATTAGCATCAAGTAGCACAGGCCCCATTAATACAGCCAGTTCCACAAATGAAGTCACAATCACAATGCCACAAGGGCGATAGGAGCACCAAATATTTGGCCCTGGATTTTTGCGCTTTGAATGGTGTTTAACGACAATTGTGTATTAGTTATTATATTCACTTTACAAATTTATTTGTGTATATAATTATTATTTACAATATCAACATGTCAAATATAAATATATTTTTATTCCTAGAAAGAAAAGTGTTGTGTAAATATACTAATACCTATAACTGTAGAATTTGAAACCAACTTTTTATAATTAAAGATCTGTTTAGATGAATTTAAAAAAAAGTGCTTTTCGAATTGTTTTTTTCATAGTAGGATTTTTTTTAAAACTAAATCATTTTGTAGTTGAATGTAATAATTAATAGTATTTTAAAAGTTGTTTTTATTTGAAGTTATTTTGGATAGTTTTTAAAAAATATATTTTTTAGCTAATGTACCGTAAAAACACAATTTATTTTTTCTAAAAAAATCCATCCAAACAGGCTTTAGATGACCAAATGAACCTCCTGATTCTCAAAACCTTTGGCTGTGATGCCTATAGTCTAAACTCTGATTCTCGATCTCAAGACAAATCATGATTCGCAAACCAATCAAATAATTCTAAGAATTATAATTGCATTATTTCCATAAAATCATAACATGATGGATTCTCAAACTACATTATTCATCTACAGGTGTAGAAACTAATTCATTCTAAAACAATCGCAAGTACAATTCAAGTTTGCCATTGTCGAAAAATAAATAGAAACTTTATGACACAACAGAAAGGATGAGCTGAAACTCGTTTCTTGTTCGTCGAAGGGCTTTCAATCCTCCATAATTCTCCTTGGTGCTTCAATTTTCTTCTCTCCCTCCCTCTCTCCCCCCCACCCCAAAGTCCCTGTTTATTCTGGAGATCTTTCTTTATACATCAGCTATCAAACCATAATTGTACAATTCCATAATTTTCAGCTGCATCGGCTCCGTTGTGCTAGATCTTGTCACAAGAAGCATTCTCTGTACTTCGCCAGTATCACCATTGCCTTAAAATTCAATCAATGACTAGGAACCGATTCAGGATACCCGTAGTAGTCCCTAGACCAGAAACTCAGCGAGAAAAATAGCTATAGGACAAAGGTTAAAACTTTCCCTGTTTCCTATCTCCCATCCAGCCTTGTGATGGTGACTTCATTTACCGAACTGACTGTATTGGTGCTTGTCATACTTTCGGATGCCGACTTATCACTTTCAATGAAAAAACCAGGGTAATTAGCAGGAGGCAGCGCAACCTCATTGCTCAACATCGAAACCACTGAAGTCATGGTAGGTCTGTTATCCGGAAATTGTTGCACGCATAAAAGGCCCACGTGGATTAGTCGTAGCACTTCATCTACAGGAGCCAAGTCTTGAACCCAAGTATCAACAAATTCCATTGACCTTCCTTCTCTGTAAAGTGTCCATGCCTGTCATTTTAGTTGGACCTTGTTAGCAAACAGGGTCGGAGCAAGGAGGGGGAGGGGCAGTCGCACTCCTCAGTCCCTAGAAGTCGAAATTTCTAGCTCCGTCCCTTTTAGAAAGAAAAAAATTAATTTCAAGCACAATACAGGAATGTACTAACATCCTTGATAGAGAGAAAAATTACGTGTCCAAGAAGGTTGAGATGGCGATCTCCAAGAGAGAAGTCACTGTTTCTTTTGCCGCTAACAATTTCCAAGACAATTACTCCGAAGCTGAACACATCTGATTTTACTGAGAACCGGCCATGGAATGCATATTCTGGGGACATGTATCCGCTGCATGGAAATGTTTACTGAAAAAAAATGAAGTTGAAAACATGACAAGGGAAATCCATAAGGTTTTCAATACTTACTATGTTCCTACAACTCGGCTTGTCTTGTCTTCCATCTCGTTGTCTCTAAATCTTTTAGCAATGCCAAAGTCTGATATCTTTGGGTTCATTTCACTGTCTAGCAATATGTTGCTAGCTTTGAGATCTCTGTGGATTATTCTCAACCGTGAATCTTGGTGAAGGTACATAAGACCTCTGGCAATGCCATTCACTATATTGAATCTCTTAGGCCAATCAAGGGATTTTCGGTTTTCGTGATCTGCCAAATACTTAAGCTGAGTTAATTTTGATCCTAAACCGTGATTATGCAATAAAATGTGGGAATTGTTACCAAATAGAATCCGGTCGAGGCTCTTGTTGTGCATGTATTCATATATGAGCATCTTTTCCTCTCCTTGAATGCAACATCCTAGAAGCTTCACAAGATTCCGGTGTTGAAGTTTGGCAATACAAATAACTTCATTCTTGAATTCATCGAGTCCTTGCATTGACGTCTTTGATAGCCGTTTTACAGCTATATCTTGTCCCCCTTCTAGTGTGCCCTGATCAAAACACGTGCACTATTACAAGGAATTTCAGATTAAAGAGACAGGTTGTTGCATTTCTATTTTTTCTGTTTTAAGTTCAAAACTCCAAAAATGCAACCTCATCATGTCTGACGAGTTCTTGAGATCTTTTAGATTAGCATTTACAAATCGCACAGCTTAATATCTGTAGCTAAAGAGTATCTAAGAGTGCCCGAAAAACAGCATATGTGTTACCTTATAAACAGGGCCATATCCACCCTGTCCAAGCTTGTTGGTCAATGAAAAGTTGTCCGTAGCTTTCGAAATTGTAGACAATGCAAACAGTGGCAGCTCTAAGTCTTTGTTATCCGTTTCGTCCTGCCTCCCTGTATCATCAATGATAAGCAGTGTATTGTTAACACGGATAAGAAAGTGCTTTAAGTGTTCCTTATCCAACAAAAATGGAGTATACTCACCACTTTTTCTCTTCTTCCTCTTCCAAATACATAACACCAAGCTCAGGCCTAGAAGAACAACTCCTACTACTGTCAAACTCACTGTAAGTGTTCTTTTCTTCTGTTGCCTCGACCCTGCAATAACAAATAACATCGATACTTATTGAAGATAGTACAATACAGATGCAGAGTGGTTAATCCAAGAATTAGACTGATGACTGATCCATTTATCTCCTCCATTTTTTAAGCTTTCCATAAGAATTGCCTTTGATATTTTGTCAAATATTCAATACGACCCTCCAAAACCAAAATAAAAATTTCTCGAAATTCTTACCTATCTCCGATGAAGCCATTCTAATGTAAACATCTTGTCCCTGTGTAGACAAAACTCTAATATCAACCAAATCCCCAAACCAAAGCAAACATCCACTTCCTCCATTACTGATATTCAAATTCGTATACGCCATGCACGAGCAGTTCTTCAAGCACTGCACTTTACATTCCTCAAGCGTCATTATTTCATTGTACCAAGAATTTCGTGCATCCGGCAACTTAATACCAGAATACTTCAAGAATCCATTCACTTCCCTACAATTCAACTCTGTTCTTCTTACACACCCCTCCGACCAATCGGCCCTCGTCCACCCTTCAGGATCTTTAGGCACAAATCTATCCAAACATCCACACACAGGAAAGTTTCCAATGTTGCAAACCCCATAAGCTCCACATAATCTATAAGTATCACAATTATCTGCTGGGATATTCAGGTAAATCACCCACCCCTGAGTTCGATCAACCCATGTCAAACGCTGGCAAACGCCACCAGGATTCAAGGTATACCTGGAAATAACTGATTTATCAATAACAACTTCCCTGTAATAAAAACCACCTCCCTTGTACTTATACAGCCCTGTTTTTCTGAAATTTGGATTTGGTGTTCCGCTAAAGAATTGACCATTCCAGGGTCCCATTCTGAGAATGGTAGCTTCCCTTCTTTTTGTATACCCTTGTGGGTACCCTGTATTGTCCATGTAAAATGTGTAATCTCCAGGAGCTGGATCCTCACTGTTCTTCCATGATGACAGGGAATTGGGTCGACCCGTTATGGAATTCAACCCGAAATCCATACCCGGTAAATATGTATCAGTTGGGTACTCAAAGCTCTGCCAAAGATAACTCTCTGGCTGATCCTTGCTGTTTGCATCTCTTAGAACAAGATTTGCCGAGTCGAGCAATTGGGCAACTGGGTTGTGAGCGGGTCCCGAGTTGTTAGAAGACCATATGGTGTAGTTGGTCTCGTTGAGAATGGCCAAAAGCCCTGTTTGGGTGAACTTCAAGACCCCTGATGTGCTGTTATTCAGTGGGGTCTCTCTGTTTGCAACCCAAACAACAGTCTTGGGCGTTATATTCTTGTACCATATCCCCAAGTACCAATTCTTGGAGTTTCCAGGGCTGAAAAACCCTAGTTCGTAACCGCCCCCTGATGACACCAGAGTCTGGTTACCTCTAATGCTCTGAGCTGCATTAATGGTGTCATTTGCTTTGGAAATCTTGTAGGTGGGTCAATAAGAATATCATGAAAAAGAAAGAAGCTGATGTCTGTATTTGATGCATCAGTCATAGTTCTTTACGGTTTCACCTGTTCAGAAACTCTCTCTCTCTCTCTCTCTCTCTCTCTCTCTCTCTCTCTCTCTCTCTCTCTGGAACATGCTCTTGGTAGTAAAAGTGGTGCTTCTTTTGTTGAACTTAACGTGTTCCTGATTGTTGAACTTAACGTGTCGTGATTGAAGAAAAATCTTTCCCACTAAAGCGGCATACTAGTGGCTAATGATCTCAATGCTTTTCTTGTTGAAAAAAAGTCCAGTCTTTTGTTTGGAGTGTTGCTCGTGAATGAGATCATGGTGGGCTAATGGAGTCTTTGCACTACGCGAAGGTTCCGATTATTTTACCAGGAATGAATGATTGAGTTAAATAATATCTATGGGTTGGGTTCTTTGACAAAACACACACCACGTGTGGAAACATTCAAATGTTAGTTGTTATAAATAGACGTATCTAATTTAAATATTTTTTTTTTATTAAATACAGCCATTCTAATATATATATTTTATAGTACGAACAGAATTTTACACGTAGATTGTCGAGTATTATCTGAATACAATATACGTCAATGAAACGGTCATAAATATATGGTTGGTGGACCAAATCTTCTATAGTTCTATCGCTAGAGCAAACTTTTACTTAATTTGTTTTATTCTTTTCTTAATTATTAAATTTTAAAACTGCATAGATTTTTTAATTCATATTTTTTTTTTCTAAAGTCTTCCAATATCAAATGTTTATTAATTATTCCCACCGTCTAATGTTTATTATTTCAAAAAAAAATCGTCTTTTGAAAAATACATTTAAAATTTTATTTATAATTTTAATATTTTCCTATCAACCTTATGTGTATCTTTATGTATATACAAAATTTGATTCCACTTTATATAAATCATAAATAATTGTGATAAAATAAATTCTATTGTTAAAACAAAAATGAATTAATTTTGGCAATAAATAGTGACTAATTGTTTTAATAATTTGAATTTACTTTTTTATTTTTCATATTATTTTGTCACATTTTGTTACAGCATCTAGACAAATAAAGGAAAGTCAAATCAAAAATTCTTTTGTGGATTAGGCTTTAAGTCTCACATATAAATTCAACGACTTTGATTTAGCCACATCATATATCAAATATTTTTATTAAATAAAATAAATATGGAGAAAATTAAAGTCATTAAACACATGTGTGAAACCTAAAACCAGATGTTTAATGAATTTCCAAAATCAGAGAAGCGTATTGGTATAAGCATAATAAATCTCATGTTAGCTCTCTTTTCATGTTGGCATTTGAGCATTTTATAGTAACAAATTTTGGCTCGCCACGTGTCATCATTTCCAAGTTTTATTGTCCTAACTTGCATGATTGAGATTCTTTACGGGAGTTATCTTCAATTTTATTTTTTTTTTGACTGTCCCAGTTTTATATGTTAATAAAGTAGCATGTACCTCGTGAAACTAATAATATAATTTATTATATTGTATACAAAAATAAAAATAAAATATATTATTTATATAAAATAATATTTATTTTAAATAATTTATAATACAGTTTAATAATTAAATTAATAATAATACTTACTTATATTTAAAGCTTTTAAATTTAAAAAGAAAAAAAAGTACTGCCATATCAAAAAATTATATCAAAAAAAATTAAAATCTAAATATATTATCCAAACTAAAGTTATAAATAAATTTTTAGATGTATTAAAGTTATGAATGTTAAACTATGAGCTACTCTAAACTAATAAATCACAAAATAATATATTATTATTCACATTAGAAGATGTGACATTATGATTTTTTTTACGCACCTAAATATATATGTGTGTGTGTGTGTGTGTGTGTGTGTGTGTGGGTGGGTGTAAATAATCATAAAATAAATTAAAATTAAAATTTAGTTTACAAAAAAAGAATAATTATAAAAATAAAATGATAAATAAAATAATAATTATATTATTAAACACCAAGTATTCGTAATGTATTTTGAATGTTGTGAATTTTCTTTTACATTTTCAAAGAAACCTTTCATCTTAAACTTGCGTAAGATGAATTTTAGATGTTTTGAACATTTTGAATCTCCTTTCATATTTTTCTCTTCCCCCCCCCCCCCTATCTTTCTTTCTCTCTCTCTTTGGATAAATAATCTCCTTTCGTATCTCAATTCATTTTATGATGAATATTTTAATTCTAAAATACTTACTTAATGGAAATCAAAAATCATAGAAAAGTGAGAGTACGTAATTGGATATGTTAGTGGGTAAGTAAATAGATGAGTGAAATAAAGAAGTATTTAATTGTTATCATTAATATTTCAAAAGATCTATCTAATCAATCTTTTCAATTAAGAAATTCAAAAATTTAAGAGATCAAAATGAACCAAATTACAGTCAAAGATCACTATGAAAATCATTTTGTGGCTTATTAGATAATTTTGGTCAAAGACCATTGTGTTAGATGTAAACTTTTTATAATGCACTTATAGCATTAAACTACATAAATAATAAAAATAAATAAAATAGGTTTATTAGGAAGTAAAGAGAAATAAATGAATAAAAATTGAAAATGCCGACAATTTAATACCACAAAAATACAAAATAAAAGATACAACAATGAAAAAAAGGTTGGATAATAAAACTTTCCATATAGTGTTAAATTGTATACAAAAAAATGATAGAGATAAAAAAAGATGAAATAATGTATTGTTGATAATATTGTGTCCACATTTTTATTTTTTTAATCCTTTTAAAATTATAAATTAATTTGGGATATGACATATCATATTAAAAGATATTTTTTCAAGTTCAAGTTACGTAAATTTAAATTGAATGTTTTTTTTTATTTTCAAGGAAAAATTTACCATAAAGGACATTATATTGATATTTACATTCTTAACATTTTTTAAATCATAACTAATTTGATAGCACATTACATAATATTTTAATTAGAATTTTTTATGTATATATTTTTATTGAAAGCTATTATTAAATTTTTATGAGAGAGTACAAAAGGTATAAAAAATATAATTATGAATAGTTGGTGAGTTTCAATGATTAGGAGAAAATTAAGAAATTTACAATTAATGCCAACCAATCAAATAATTTATTTTAAATAATTAAAAATAATTTAAAATTCTAATAATTAAGAATTTAGTCAAAATTATATATTGTAGTCAAAAGACCCCTTTAAATATATAATAGTATAAATGGGCTCAGAGTCCAATCCTGGCCCATATCAGGCCATAACTTTCAATATAATGCACGTATGTATAAACTATACTGCGGAAAAAAAATTAAATAAAAAAGTGAACAAAAACATATAAGAAGAAAATTTGATGGGGCGAATTAAGAAAAACGAACGAAAAGAAATAAGGTGACAAATATAAAAGAGAATACAATCGTAAGTATGTTGAAAAAATTAAACAAATATATATATATATATATATATATATTTTTTTTTTTGAATTTTAAGTTAAAATTTGTCGAGCCAGTAAAGTACAACAATATATACAACCTCTCTTAACAGAAACCTGGACTCTTTCTTGATCGGAAAAAAATCAGGTTGGTAGATCTGATGTGGCTTGTCGAATCAAGGGAAACGGCAACCCTGTGTGAATTAAGGCCTTTCCCTAGTATAATAGAAACCTGGACTGGCAATTGGAGAAATATACAGCAATCTATAAGGGTATACATTTCCATCATTCCTATCTTCCATGTAGCTTTGTGATGGTAACTTCATTCATTGAGCTGGCTGGATCCGTACTTCCTGATGAAAACTTCTTGTTGATGTGTGTGAAAAAACCAGGGTGATTAGGTTGGTGTGGCACAACTTCGTTGCTCAACATTGACACCACTGAACTCATGCTCGGCCTATCATCTGGAGATTGTTGCACACATAACAGGCCCACATGGATTAGTTGTAGCACTTCGCCCAAACTAGCCGAGTCCTGTAGACAACTGTCGGCGAGTTCCATTGACCTTCCTTCGTTGTAAAGTGTCCATGCCTGTCCAACCAAGTAGTCAGTCTTAGTATGCGAGAAAGGGGCTGGTAGGGGCAACTATCTTCCTTAGGTCTATAGTTGTATGACACGTGTATTTTATTAAAATTTTGAAATTTAAACCCTTGCTACCTAAAATAACAAAATTGTCCTTCATACTTCTTAAGGATATCTAAAATCGGCCCGCAAAATTAGAGTTTTCTAGATCCGTCGTGGAGCAATTTTGAGCATAATACAACAATGTAGTAATATACTTGGAAGGAAATATTACATATCCTAGAAGGTTGAGGTGGCGATCCCCATGGGAAAACGAACTGTTTCTTTTGCCACTAATGATTTCCAGCACAAGGACGCCAAAGCTGAACACATCTGATTTTACTGAGAATTGCCCATGAACTGCATATTCTGGCGACATGTAGCCACTGCAAGAAAATGTTAAACAAAAATGATATCATGCTGAACACTAAGGAAGTTATTAGTAGTTGAATATATGTTGCTGATATATATATATACTCACTATGTTCCTACAACTCGGCTTGTCGTATCTTCTGTCTCATTTCCTCTGAATCTTTTAGCTAGACCAAAGTCTGATATCTTCGGGTTCATTTCGCTATCCAGCAATACGTTGCTAGCCTTGAGGTCTCTATGGATTATTCTCAACCGCGAATCTTGGTGGAGATACATAAGCCCTCTGGCAATTCCATTCACTATATTGAATCTCTTGGGCCAGTCAAGGAGCTTTCTCTTTGTTTGATCTGCCAAAAATGTAATGCTTGGTTAGTATCTGGTCCTCTCCTTCAATATGGACGTTACAAATCAATTCCAACAACTATGTAACACTTTCTTGGATCCTAAACAAAAATTGTAAAAAAATTGAGAACACTTGCCAAATAGAATCAAGTCAAGGCTTTTTTTGGGCAAGTATTCGTATACGAGCATCTTTTCCTCTCCTTGAATGCAGCATCCTAAAAGCTTCACAAGATTTCGATGTTGAAGTTTGGCAATAATGTTAACTTCATTCTTGAATTGATCAATTCCTTGCATGGATGTCCTTGATAGACGTTTGACTGCTACATCTTGTCCCTCTTCTAAAGTGCCCTGAATTTACAGAAAAACATATATTACATTTTATCAGGGTTTGATGTCTATAGCTCAAGAGTTGTCCACAATTACGAATCTGCATTTGATTCTACAGATCATGATTATTTATTACTTCCAGAAAACTAAATACAGTGTTACCTTATAAACAGGTCCATATCCACCCTCTCCGAGCTTGTTTTCAGTTGAAAAGTTATCCGTAGCTTCTGAGATTGTCGACAAGTCAAACAGTGGCAGCTCCAAGTCTTGGTTTTGCGTCTCATTATGGTACCCTGCAGTGTGAGCTGAGAAATACGAAGAATGTTATTACAAGGAGATTTATTGAAAAGGTAACTATCCCGCTGCAAGAATAGGCTGTTTTACATAGTTTTCTTGTCATAATATGCTTACCAGTTTTTCTTCCCTTTTTGTCATTTCTCATTCTCTTCCGTGTATACAGAAGCAAACTCAAGATTAGCAGAACCGTTCCTACTATTATCAAACTCACTATCAGTTTTTCATTTCTCTTTCCATTTGAGCCTGAAACATTTTCAGTACTGATAAGTTGATAGCCATTCAAAATTTCAAGATAACACAATTCAAATACAAAAGCTTTTTAATTATTTTGTATATAAATTTTTACCCAACTCAGAGGAAGCCAATCTGATGTACAGATCTTGTCCACCAGCAGATAGAACTCTAATATCAACCAACTCTCCAATATAAATCAAACATCCACTTCCTCCGTTGCTGATATTCAAATTTGTATATGCCATACAAGAGCAATTCTTCAAGCACTCCAATCTGCATTCTTCGAGTGTCATGCTCTCATTGTACCAAGAGTTTCGTGCATCAGGCAACTTAATGCCAGAATACCTCAAGAATCCATTCCCATCTGTACAATTCAACTCTGTCCTTCTAACACACCCGCTCGACCAATCCACCCTTGTCCACCCCTGTGGATCTTTAGGCACAAATCTGTCCAAACACCCACACACGGGAGAGTTTACCATATTGCAACTCCCATACGCCCCACATAATCTATAAGTATCACAGTTATCAGCTGGAATATTAAAGTAAGCAACCCATCCCTGAGCATGATTAACCCATACCAAGCGCTGGCCAACCCCATTTGGATTAAGAGTAAACCTGGTAATAGTTGACCTGTTTGTGGGACGCCCAGTGTAGTAAACTCCATTCTGGCTTATGTGAAACCCGGTTGTGATTGTTGGATCTTTACTCACATCAGGGAATCCACTAAAGGTGTGACCATTCCAGGGTCCCATTCTGTACCTATAATCCGATCCGTTTTGTATGACCAATTGTGGGTATCCAGTGGGATCCAGGCGATCTGTGAAGTCTCCAGGAGCAGGATCCTCGTTGCTCTTCCATGATGACAGGTAATTCTCTCTACCCGCTACAGGGTTCCAGCCAAAACGCATGCCTGGTATAAATGTATCGCCTGGATAATCAAAACTCTGCCAGATATAACTCTCGGAGTTGTCATCATTTGCTTCTCTCAGAACAAGATTTCCCGATTCGAGCAATTGAGCAAACGGGTTCTGTGCAGGTCCCGAGTTATTCGAAGACCATATGATCCTGTTGGTTTCGTTGAGAATAACCAAGAACCCTGCTTCGTTGATCTTCAAGACGCCTGACGTGCTGTTTTTTAGTGGGATTTCTCTGTTTGCAACCCAAACAACAGTCCTGGGGTTGATATCTTTATACCATATCCCCACATACCAGTTGTTTGAGCTTCCAGGGCTGAAGAATCCCAGTTCAAATCTTCCCCCTGATGAAACCAAAGTCTCGTTACCTGTGATGCTCTGAGTTATGTTTATGGTATCATTTGCATTTGAAAGCTGAGAAAATAAGGATATGATCAAAATAAGAAAGGAGATATCTGTAATGGAGGCCTCCATGATTCTTTGTCATCTGTTTTGGTTTCTTTTAGTTCTGAATTCAAGTGCCTGAGGTATTGAAATGGGAAAACAGGAACTTGACTCAGGTCCTCAAGTTCTTTATTTTTAAAACATAGGTATAATATTTTATTCCAATTTTTCCTCCAGGAGGGCCATGTCGCAGCAGTTGGAAAGAACTACAGCCTATCGTAGTGGTTAACGTTTCCAGAAGTAAATCTCGTGTTTGAATTGTAGCTCACCAATCATGGAAACATAGATATAAAATATTGACTTTTGGGCCACTTACAAAAGCCGAAAAGAAGTTTCTGCTGAAATTTCAAACACTCTTTTGCCACTAACAGATATTAAAAAGAATTAATGGAATATGGGAAATGACACTCTTAAACCCGTGCTGTTAAACTGACGTAACAGGCGCCGGGGGCCGCCGGGGGGGGGGCAGCTGCCAATTTTTTTTTTTAAAAAAAAAAAAAATATATATATATATATATAAATAGTATTTGTCCCTTTATTAGACAACTAAGAAAAATCTAGGCCTCTGATAAGTCCTAAATTGTAAAAGACTTATCTGACCAAAAAAAAACCTAGTTTATAATATAATATATATATATATTATGTACGTACATACTAATACGACATATGTATGAGTACATATACCAGTACGCATATGTACACATTAAATATCAATAAAAATTAATGTAAGAAACTCAAGATAACTTCATCAAGAAATGAGGTGAGAGTTAATAATTAAACTCTTATAAGTAAAAATTTGAAAGAATGGATTATTTTTAAGTATAAAAAATTATTTTAATTCTTTCCAGTAATTTTTCAATTATTTACAGTCCTTTTTATTAAATAATAAATAAAGTGAGTAACATCACTGGCACACATAATTTGGAGACACAAGGAAATTTTTGAACACAAAGGTCGTTTTTGTTTCTTATAGTTGAAAACTTTGACATATTCAATGAAGAAGTTAAATCAATGATATATTTGATATTTCTTAAAGTTTGAACGAGCTGGTTGGGATAAATAAATGAGACTATCTGGTAAAAGAGTTTAGTGTAAAATCATTTTTATCTTGTTTTTTTCCCGGTCTTGCTCTTAGAGGTGGATGGGTCAATTTGTAATATCACTTTGAAAAAGTGACGTAATAAAAATTTAAACCGGGTGACTCACAAGCTTTCGACCACAAGGATGTATGCGAAACGAAACGAGCCAAGTCCATATCCTTTTTTCAAGTTTTAGTTCGAACCTAACAAGTGAGGAGAAAAATGGCTCGAGTCTGAACCTTAAAAAAGTGTTAAGGCTCGGCTCGTGTTTGGTTTCATCAGGGAAGTTTTGAACTGGGATTTTTCAACCATGGAAACACCAAAAATTGGTATTTGGGGATATGGTACAAAAATATTACCGCCATACTACATTACACTTGAAATAACTTTTGCAAGGATGGAGTAACAAAGCTTAACTTTGACAGGCGAAATTAGATTTTCACAAGGATTAATTCCAATTTTAGTCCCTGACATTTGACCTTTCGTCAATTTTGGTCCTTCATATTTAAATATTTTCAATTTTGGTCTCTAATGTTATAATCCGTTACCCAATGTGGTCCTTCTATTAGTTTTTCCTTTAAAAACTCTAATTTTATTTATAATTTGTCCCCTCAAAAAAAGAAAAATACAAAAATGCCCCAAATTTAAAAAAAAAGCTAAAAACCCCCATTTGAAATATTTATGCATAACAAAATAAATTTTGTAAACAATAGAATTCGAACCAAGCTTTTGTTTTTTTTTTTTAGGGGGGTTAGAGGGGTTAGCTCTTTTTTTTAATTTGGGGGTATTTTGATATTTTCTATCTTTAAAGGGGCAAATTGTAAATAAAATTAGAGTTTTTAACGGAAAAACTAATGGAAGGACCATATTGGGTAACGGATTGTAACTTTAGGTACCAAAATTGAAAATGTCTAAATATGAAGGACCAAAATTGGCGAAGGGTCAAAAGTCAGGGACTCAAATTGAAATTAACCTTTTTTACAATATATAAAGAACAATTTTGTTCTTGTCTGCAAGGTCAATAGAACTTGTCAGCACTTATTTGCAAGACTCAGCTAGTTCAGGCAAAGTGCTACCGCTAATCCATGCGGGCCTGTTATGCGTGCAACAATTTCCAGATGTAGACCTACCAAGACTTCAGCGGTTTCAACTTTGAGCAATGAACTTGTGTTTTTTTTTCCCCTGCAAAAAGCGATAAGTTTGTATCAGAAAGTAATACCACAACCTCCACCACAGCCAGTTCGGCAAATGTAGCCACCATCACAATGCCACGAGGGAGATAGGAAATTAACATGGAATTTCTAGTCATTGGTGCTTCACCAGAAGATGACATGCTTGCAATGTTTCTTCCAATCGAGTTACTAGTTCAAGATTTCTACATCTGAATAATGGTTTGAGACGATGAGTGCATATTTGAATCACTTAAAACTTTTAAAGGAATGATGCAACCGACAATATGATCTGCAGATTTTTTCCATTGAAAGCAATATGCTGAAAGAAAAGGTAAAATAAGAAAATTTATTCAATGATTCATCTTCACAGCAAGGAAATTTGGAATAGCAAGAATTGAATCGCATTATTGGAAGTGCCTTAGCTGGCCCCTAAACGAGCAAATTGCTGTTATTTGCATTCAGTGGCAATACCAGACCTGTCGAAATTCAAGACAAAATAAGAGCAAAGTCTATGCTATATAATCTAACAGATGCTGGATCGAATTCCACTTTTTTCCCCTAAAAATTAGAAATCTTGATCGTGTTTCTAGATACAGGTTTTGGCCCACTCAGGTATTGTAGCTTGTATGTTCCCAATCACACTACTACTGAATAAAAATTCGTGACATCGCAGCCCTAAATCTAGACCATACTCAAACCGCCAATGAGATATTCAACATAGAAGTTCAGATCCATACTAGCTAGTTTTCTTATTGCGACATAGCATCACCCAAGAGAAAGCTAACCCTATTTATCTTCTTTCAGGGCACGCTAGAAGATGGGCAGGATATAGCTGTGAAACGATTATCAATGACTTCGAATCTTCAATGCAAGGACTTAATGAGTTGAAGAATGAACTTATTTGTACTGCCAAACTTCAACACCGAAATCTTGTGAGACTGTTTGGATGCTGCATAGAGAAAATGCTAATATATGAGTGCATGCCTAACAAAAGCTTGGACCTGGTTTTATTCGGTGAGAATTCCCAAACATGGTACTGTCAGCTAAAATGAGTAACTTAGTTTAGGAGTAATGTTGCCCGATTATTCACTCCAGCAATTGCTGAAAACAGGAAAAGATCCAGAGATTAAATGCTAGTCCATATCTGAGATAGATAAATTACTAGTATAAATTAAGAAATCATAAGTTTTAAGATCAAACTTGTCATAAATTTTGAAATTATTTACTTTAAATTTTGAAATTGATTAACCGTATCAGATAAAGATTTTTTTGGCAGGTGAAACAGGTAGAATGTACCTTGATTGGCCTACGAGATTCCATATAGCAAATGGAATTGCCAGCGGGCTTATGTATCGGCACCAAGATTCGCAGTTGCGAATAATCCATAGAGACCTCAAAACTAGCAACATACTGCTAGATGGTAAAATGAACTACCCAAAAATATCAGACTGGCCTTGCGAAAAGATTCAAAGGGCATGACATAAAAGATATGACAAGCCGGGTTGTAGGAACATAGTCAGTGTGTCAGCAACATATGTGAAACAACTAATACACTTGCACAACGAGCAACTATAATTTTTAAATAACATTTTGCATGCAGAGGATACATTTGGCTGGAATATGCACTTCGTGGCTAGCTTTCAGTGAAATCAGATGTGTTTCGCTTCCAAGTCCTTGTGCAGTGGCACAAGGAACAGTTCATTTTCCTATGGGATCACCACCTCAGGTCCTCAACCTTCTAGAACATGCAATTTTCTCTCTCTCTCTCTGAAATATATTACTGCAATCTTATTAATATTATGCTTGAAACAACTTCTGCTAAACAACACAGAGTCGGAAATTTAATTTTGGGGAGCGAAATTAGTTTTTTTACAAAATATAAAGAACAATTTTGTTAGTTCTAGGACAATTGTCCTCACCAACCTCTTCCTGGCTTCGTCCTTGACTGCCAACTCACAAGGTCTAATAATATGATTCACTATTTCAATTGGTTGCACAGGCATGGACACTTTACAGTGAAGGAAGGCCAATAGAACTCGTCAATGTGGGCCTGTTATGCGTGCAACAATGTCCAAATGATAGACCAAGCATGACTTCTGTGGTGGCAATGTTGAGGGATGAAGTTATGCTACCTGAAGCTAATCACCCTGGTTTTTTCGCACAAAGCAACACATCTGCACCTGAAATTAATATCGCGAAACCTAATGCAGCCAATTCTACAAATGAAGTAACCATCACAATGCCACAAGTGAGATAAGAAATTAAAAAGGAACTTTTAGTCATTGGTGCTTCACCGGCGGATAACATGCTTATAGTTTTCATTTCATTTAATAACTAGTGCATCATTTTTTTGCCTGAATAGTGCCTCAAGACAAGTGTATATTTTGTTCACCAAAAACTTTCAAAGAAATGATGCTCCTGACAATAAGATCTACAGATTTGTTCCAAGAAAAACCGATGCTTAAGTGAAAATACTAGTTCGACTATTCAGTTTTGCAGCAGATCGAGGGTTGGGAAGCGAAAGAAATGAATCAAATTATATAACGAATGCAACTATCTTACTCAATTTCGCATTTAGTCAACAACGTAATATCAGCTTTCACCATGCTTTGAAGGAAAGTAATAGAAATTATAGAACTTACTTGGTAATTGGACGGAGAAAAAGAAACGGCTAACTCCAAAAGCTACAACTCCGCCGATCTCCGCCGCGAAATTTGTTCCGCCGCCAATCCGCGGTGGCCGCGCTGAATCTCAGACCACCGGTGCTGTGCTTCCGAGTTCCGATGAAATTGGAAACAAGGGTTATTTGCGTTTCTTTTTATGCATCTCCCGCGCGTATACCAACTAGTGCATTTGTACATTAGCCCCTCTTAGTTTACTTCTTTTACTTTTAGGCATGCCAAATTTAGTCCTTAAATTTCTAGGAACTTCAAGTGAACCCTCAACTAAAATTTGGAGGGGAGATTGGCCCACATAATTTAGATTTTTGAACTCAACTAAATTAGGGAAATACTGTTTTTTTTTTCTTTTTTTCATGTTCATAGTTTGTGTATGCGTGTTACTCCGAATTCTATACTTATAAATACATGTTTACAATTATAGATAATAATAATAATAATATATAATAAACAATTTTAACTAGGGGCGATCGCGAGTACAGTGACCATAATTTCACAAGCTAATATGTAGTGTCGTTGAGTGTAAATTTGCATACATAAATCAAATTCAAAAAATAGTATTAATTAAGTTAATTGAATAACTTCTTGAAACTTTAACATAATATTGACTCACTAAATTTTAGGCCCATTTAATATTTAATGATTAGATGCACTATATGAAATTTCGAATGATTAAATCATTGACTAATAGAAATTGGAATAACTAAAAGGGTGACTAGCAAATTATCATATATGTGCTCAAAGGTTCAAGTTAAATCAAATGATCAGTTCAATGTGGTTCTAGGTAAATATACAACCAAATTAATTTTGCAATGCGTTTGTAAATATACTGCTGTTCTTTTAATAAAATAACAAAAACGGTTCGGTGCTATTGATTTTTTTTAAAAAAATTATGCTCCCACCTAATTTTAACTATGTAATTATGCATATTATAAATCAAAAAAATATACAAACGTATTTAATAAGTATATCTTTTTATGTGCAACATATTATTTATATTTTCAAATAAGTAATTATGCGTTAATATTTATACATATATATTGTATTTATATAAGACAATACTTACATATTTAAATTTAAGTATTTTCAAATTTAAAGAATTTAATAGATCTTAAGGGATTTAGAAGCCACTTTATATAAGTGATTAATATATATTATTGAGATGTGTGTATTTCTTATGAAAAGTATTTGTAGATTACCTTTGTGAAATATATAGAAATTTCCATGCATGTGTTGTAAGAATGTGCAGTTTGTGGCCGTTCTCCGTAAAATCGCATGTCATCAATTTGACGTCCTTGTGCTAGAAATTTGCTAGCAAAAAGCCCATGGGGATCGCCACCTCAAGTCCTCAACCTTCTCTCTTGATAATATCTAATTAATTTATTACGTATCAATCAATTATATTAATATTATTCAATTAATGTTAAATTAGTGTATCAATCATTAATATTACTTCTGTTTCATATTACCAGTTGTTTTAACATTAATTTTTTTCCACAATACGTGTTGTTTTATGAAAATAATAGAGTATTTAATGTATTTTTTTTCAAATTCATCCTCAAATTAAATATTGTTTACACAATATCCTCATTATTAACACTAATATTTAATAAATGCAAATTAGTCAAATAGAGTATAGGAATATAACTTTAAATACTCCTTAATATGTGTGACACAACCTTAAACAACTATTATTAATTTATTATAAAACAAATGTAGTGATTGTCAAATACAAAGAAACAATTATACAACAGAATCCATACAGTCAATTCAATATCAAACTTGAATCTTAGAGTTGTGAACGAAGCAACTAGGTTGGGAGGTCACCCCAATTATGGACTTTTGCAGTATTCAATCCGAATTAATTGCTAATAGATCAAAATCAAGTGGCTAAAACTAAAAACAAAAAAATCAATATCAAACTACTACATCAATAACAACTAATTCCCAAACTAATATCCATACCCATGGATTCGAACTTATGAACTCATCTCATAAGGTCTTGCCTTATTATTAGGCCAGGGCACCCCGGCCCCACCTTCAGGCTCTCAAGTATATTGTTGTATTATACTTATATGATATGATGGATCCAAAAAAAAAAAATTAGTTTTTGGGCTCAACGTTTGATTTTCAGAAGATACAAAGATTACTTTTATTATCACTAGCATTCCTCGCACGCGATTCCCACATGCATATAAATTTAAATATTTATTCTTTATAATAAGTTCTTGAGTATCTGTTTTTCAACTATAATATGATTTTTTTTTATTTTAATCATATAACTATCTTATTTGATATTTTTTTCATATATTATAAAATTGCATCAATTGTATGGTAGTTTTAGTTCCATAATGTGGGTTTTTTTCAAAATGTGGAGGTAGTTTAGTGTGGTGTATTACGTTTTTTAACCTTACTTCATACATTGTGTGGAAGATATTGAAGGGTAATTTTTGGAATTATAAAAAATTGGTATCCAAATTGATGATAATATGTTGGGAATGTTCAATTTTACCCACCGCATTATAATTATGTTATGATTCCAATAAACACTAAAGGGTTAAAATTATAAAATATAAAAAATAACTACCATTTTAGACACGAAAGTTACTTTTTTTATAATAGTACTAGCAACACCGCACACTCTACGTGTGTGCAAAATATAAAAAGTATATATATTTTAATTTAGTACTTAAATTTTTTTTAGGATAAAAATATAAATATATTATTAAATTTCTTTTATAAGAATATTTTTTAAAAATTATTCCAAATAATTTATTAAATTAAAAAAATTAAAAATAAAATAATTATATGAAATATAATTACATGATAAAGAATAAACATAAAAAGAAAAAAACCTAAGTAATTGTAATGAGAGAAAATGGGTAGTAGGTTGAGAACATGAATTTTTTAAATTGGATGTAATATTACAATATTGACCTTTTTATTTGCTTATTTATTGCATGTGTTTACTAATTAAAAGGGTAAAATTGACAAATCAAAATTTGGTATCTGAATTGAATCGATTTTCATGTGAAATTTCAATTTTGGCCACAATTTTACATATCTCTATTTATTTCCTATAAAATTAAAGGGAAAATTTTATAAAATCACATAAATAACCATCATTTGTGAGATAAAAATAGCTTTCTTTTTATAATAATATAGATAAATTAAGAGCAAAATCTTTAATTTTAATAAAAAAATATACATGTCATATCATTTTATATAGAGTTGACCGGCGCCTCCCCTGTTTGGTCCTTCCTAGTTGACTTGTTATATATATATGCTAATATAACGGATAAGAAAGAAGGTCAACGGAACTTGTTGACATTTATACACACAACTTGAATAATTTAGGCCAAGTGATATGAACAATTCATGTGGGCTGTTATGCCTGTAACAATATCCAAATGATAAACCCGCTATGATTTTCAGTAGTTTAAATATTGGGCAGTGAAGTTATTGATGCCTTAATCCCTCAAACCATATATTCAAATAAATTAATTTTCTCAACTTATTCTGAAAAATTCAATATTATTAATACTTTGAATCCTATAATCATTATCACAATTGATATCATTCAGTCGAGTTAGATAAAATTAATTATCATCCCATTTTCTTTTAGTTCATCAAGAGCGGTAACGAACTTAAAATGTTGCAACAAAATATTGGAACAAAAGACTAGGTTTTATGTCTTTGTTGAGAGACTTCAGCTTTAATATAATTAATTCGAAATATTCTATAAATATCAATTGGAATGTCATAGATTTAACTTTTAAATTTTGACATGCATCAGATACAAAAAAATTTTGGCAGATGAAACAGGTAGAATGTACCTTGATTGGCCTACGAGATTCCATATAGCAAATGGAATTGCCAGAGGGCTTATGTATCTGCACCAAGATTCGTGGTTGAGAATAATCCATAGAGACCTCAAAGCCGGCAACATACTGCTAGACAGTGAAATGAAGCAAAAGATATCAGACTTTGGCCTTGCGAAAAGATTCAAAGAAAACGAGATAGAAGATATGGCAAGCCGGGTTGTAGGAACATAGTAAGTGTGTTACCAACATATGTGCAACACCTAATAATGCACTTCCACAATAAGTATTGAGAAACTATAATTTTTTATTAACCTTTACATGCAGTGGATACATGTCGCCAGAATATGCAATTCGTGGCCAGCTTTCAGTGAAATCAGATGTGTTCAGCTTTGGAGTCCTTGTGCTCGAAATTGTTAGTGGCAAAAAGAGCAGTTCATTTTCCTATGGGGATGACCACCTCAACCTTATAGGACATGTAAATTTTTCTCACTCTGAAATATATTACTACAATCTTATTAATATTATGCTTGAACAACTTCTGCTAGCAACACAGACTAAGAAATGTAATTTTGGGGAGTGAAATTAGTTTTTCAGAAAATATAAAGAGCAATTTTGTTAGTTATGGGACGACTGTCCTTACCAGCCCCTTCTTGGCTTTGTCCTTGACTGCCAACTCATGAGGTCCTAATAATATGATTCACTTGGTTGCACAGGCATGGACACTTTACAGAGAAGGGCGGTCAATAGAACTCGTTGACATTTATTTGGAGGAATTGGCTAGTTTAGATGAAGTGCTACGACTGATCCATGTGGGCCTGTTATGTGTGCAACAATGTCCAAATGATAGACCAAGCATGACTTTTGTGGTGGCAATGTTGGGCAACGAAGTTATGCTACCTGAAGCTAATCACCCTGGTTTTTTCACACAAAGCAACACACCTGCTCCTGAAAGTAATATCACAAACCGTAATGTAGCCAATTCTACAAATCAAGTTACCATCGCAATGCCACAAGGGAGATAAGAAATTAACAAGGAACTTCTAGTCATCGGTGCTTCACTGGCAGATGACATGCTTGTAGTGTTTCCTTTCTAAGAACTAGTTCATCAATTTTTTTTGCCCGAATGGTGCCTCAAGACAAGTGTGTATTTTGGTCACCATAAACTTCCAAAGAAATGATGCTACTGACAATAAGATCTACAGATATTTTTTTTCCCAAGAAAAGAAACGCATGCATTTGGATTGTGCGCTTAAAAGATTAATTTGAACAAAAACATAAATTCGATTATTCGGTTTTGCAGCAGAGGGAGTTGAGAAGCGAAAGAAATGAATCACATTACTGGCAGTGTCTTAGCTCCTGGCCCCCTAAAGGAGCAAACTGCTGCTATATGCATTCAGTGGCAATTCCAGGTCCGTCAAAACTAAAGCTCAAATAACAGCAAAGGCTATATAACTATTAGTCGTTGGACTGAATTCCATAATTTTCCCCTAAAATAAGAAAATCTTCATCTTATTTCTAGATACAGGTCTTGGCCCTCTCAGGCATTGTAGTTAAAATGTTCTCATCTTAAATAATACAACTGCCGATTACAAATTCACGAGATTCATGCCGCCAATGAGATATACACTTTTCTCAATTTACAAGCTTATCACCTACCACTAAAACGGGAAAAAAAAAAAATACGCACCTTTTCTGCGGATTATTTTCGACAGAAAATGGGCGGAACTTAGGCGAAAATTTTAAAAATTTCAAAAATTATTATCATTTTTTAATTTCCGGCGAATTTCGAATGAAAATTCTGACGAAAAATAAGCATAAAAAAAATATTAGTTTTTCAATTTTCGATGGAATTTGAGAAGCCAAGAGCGTTTCTCAGGCGAAAATTTACCGCCGAAATTTAGCGATTTCGGCTAGTAATTGTCTCAATCGATTAAATTTGTTAGAACACCGTCCAAAATGAAATGCAGCTATCTTAAATCATGTTTAATCAACAACATAGTATATCAGTTTTAACCATGTGAGAAGAAAGAGAGAATACTTGGTAGTTTTACCCAGAAGGAGAAATGGCTAACTTGAGAGCGTCACAACTCCGCGATCGCCGCCGCGAAATTTGTTCCGCCGCCTATCTGCGGTGGCCCGCTGAATCTCAGACCACCGGTTCTGTGCGTGGGCCTTCAAAGTTCCGATGAAATTGAAAAACAAGGGTTGACTGCGTTTAATGTGCGCAACTCCCGCGCGTATTGCAATTAGTATATTTGTACATTAGCTCCTCTTAATTTTCTTCTTTTAAGTTTTTGGCATGTCACTTTTAGTCCTTAAAGGTTTAAGGAAGTTCAACTGAACCCTCGACTTGAATTTAAAGAAGAGATCGGCCCACGTAATTTAGATTTTGAACTCATATGTCTAGTTTTCTTTTCACATTAGCCATTCATTTTGTTTTTTTTTTTCCTTTTTCCATTTTAATCTTTCATCGCTTATAATGTATCATACAAATACTACACATTTAATTTTTATCTCACTGTAATCATTCATCTATCAAATGCACCATTATAGTTCCTATCTTTATATGATAACGTAGTTTTGGATAATTTTGAAAAATAGTCTTTATTGAGTCGTAATTTTTATAGTAGAACTTTAAAAAAAAATTAAACAGTTATGTGTGTGTGTGTGTGTGTGTGTGTATTCATTTGTGTACAACTTCTCTCTCTCTCTCTCTCTCTCTCTCAAAAAAGTCCAACCAAACATTGATTATTTTCACTAAAGTTCTTTATTTGAAAATTAGTATTTTTCTTTTTAAAAAAAAATTCATCCAAATGTGCTCAAAATTGTATTATGTGTTGAACCACTTTCACTCATAGTCTTTCATTAACAGGTTCTAGCAATTTAAGCACAAACCCTTTTTGAAAAAAATTAAGTTTCATTTGAATTTTTTATAAATTGAGAATTTTCCATGTTGGAGGAAAACTTGATTATTTTTCGATTATTTCATTTTATTTCAACTTTTTCTCGTCAAAATTGAAGGTCCAAAGGCAGCATAAGTGAGAGATATATAACAACTACTTCCATATATGCGTGGTTAATATTTACTATATCCATATATACTTATATTTTTATGGAATTATTTTTAACTACCTTTGTAAAATATATAGACATTTTTCCATGCAGTGGGTACATCAAACATTTGACAATAAAATGAAATGTATTAGTCGGCCAATAGATTGAAATCGGGTGATTAAAATTTAAAATAAAATGAAATGTTTTGGGTTTTGGCATCATTGTGTTGAACATAAGGGGCGAAAGTGACATTTCATTTCCCCATAGAGACCGCCGCCTCAACCTTCAGGAACATGTAGTTTTCATTAATCCTCTCGAGTATATTCTTGTATTATTATGAATTATGCTTAAAACTATGGCGAACCCAAAAGAAAATTAAATCTGCAGGCAACTTGTAATTTTAAAAGATATAAAGGGCTAATGTTATTATTTTCAAGAACAAAATTTTTAAAAACTCTATCGCACATGTATGGGTACTTGACAAAAGAAGGTCAACGAAACTTTATTGACGTTTATCTACACAACTTGAATAATTTAGGCCAAGTGTTGAGAATAATTCATCCATGTGGGTCTGTTATACTTGCAACAACGTCTAAATCACAGACCTACCATGACTTTCATGGTTTAAATATTGAGCAATGAAGTTCGCGTGATGCATTAATCTAATCTCTATTTGCGTAGGGAAAGTAATAACGTGGGCGGCAGCATTACTCCAACCCTTTTTCCTTTGTTTTTCCTTCATAGACAGTCGGTATCTGGGACCCTGTTGGGGCTCGACTGAATTTGGGTACGAGCATCGTGGGCTCTTTGAGACTATTAGTCAACTGGCGGCTACTCTCTCGATAATTATTATGTATATATATATAAAGTTAAAATACGGAAATTAACAAAGAACAGTGTCATTGTGTTACTTGACCTGTAGATGACATGCTTACGATGTTTTTTCACATGTAATTATTATTTCATGATTTTATGTTTCAAGACAACTGAACCTCCTAATATTTTAAAGCAATGATGGTACTGAATATACGACGACACGTTCTACAGATTTCCAAGAAAAAGCTATAAATTCAAATAAATCAATTCTGTTAGCTAAGTTATAGTTAATAATATGTTTTTATGCAAATTCAATATTAGTAATATTTTGAATCTTATAATCATTATATGAATTGATATTATTCAAATGGTGTTTGGCTAAACTTATTCTAAAGAACTTATACAGCTTATAAAATATTTTTAGAACTTATAAACTCTTACGTGTTATTTCAACAATAAGTTGTCAAAGTATTTTGATAAAATAAAATATTATAGCTTATAAAATATTTTTTGAACTTATAAGTTGTGATTCTGTTTGGTAAATACGAGAGTTTATAAATTATTTTAAAGTGTAATGATGATAAAAATTAATAGTATCAAATTAATTTCATGTAAATAAATATTTTTTGAAATAATAGAAATGTTATATTGACAAAACAATAAAGATATTTAAGTCATTTTACCTTTTAGTGTTAGAGAGTCTATAAGTTGTTTCAAAAAAAAAAAAAGAGGGAGTTTACCATTTTTATTTTTATTTTTTTGAAATTTATAAGCTCCTAACTAAGAATGGCAATGTGACTGGGTTAGACTGAAACTCGCACCGAATGGGGTTGGTTTTTAGATCCCTTTCACTGTTAAACCCGAATCTGTCCCGAACCCGTCTTACTAGGATTTTATATATATAGTTATTTATTAGTTTATATAAATGTATATGATATGTATCTATACTTCATGTACAAAAGTATATATTATATAAATAGTCACATTAAAAAATAAATATGATATTTTTATATATAAAAATAATTATATAATATTAGTAATTAAGTTATGATTTCAAAATATGTGCTAATAAATATATGATAACAATATTTAACTTTTCAAAAATTAAAATATGTTTATAGAAATTTGTAAATAATTAGTACTTTAGCAATACTATTATTTTTTCATATTTAAAAAGTTATGATAATACAAATTTTCTTTAACAGAACATTTTTTTAATTTATTTTAAAAATATAACTGGATCTATCGGGTTCAACCTGGACCCGCCGACTTAGGAACTTTCCTACCAAACCCACCCCATATTATAAGTTAAGCTCGTTTATTTAAAAAATTACCAAATAAAATTTAGAAGCTTATAAGTTTTCAAATATCTTACTGTTTTGAGAGCCTTATAAGCTTAGCCAAACACTCTTTCAGTTGAATTTGGTAGAATTATTTACCATCCCATTTTGTTTTACAAATTAATACAATAAGTTTATCAAGAGCGCTAAACGAACTTATTTTGCAACAAAATAGCAGAGCAAAAAGTAGGTTTTTTGTCTCTGTAGAAAGACTTCAGCGTAGAAAACTACTATTATCATCATTGTTAATTTTTCGTTTCGTCTTGGTGGCTGCCGGATCAGTTTGTGAATAGTGCATAATTCAATTAATTAATCTTCTACAATTTTAATAAAGAAAACGAATCAGTTTTGTCAAATTATTTAGAACTAAATACTTGATGATCTGCCTTCAAAAATTGACACAATAAAAATTGAACCCATGGCCTGGTGACTCGCAAGGTTTCGTCCATCATTTCGCCATCCATTTAGACTAGGACAACTTGGTTGAGGATAACTCAATGTTGACTTGGGCAAAACGTTGCTTGCCCATGGCTCGAGTACCATGTTCTTTTTCCTCTTATAACACGCACATAAACTATTTACACACTGTCAAAATTTAATATATAATGACATTTATTAATCGTTTAAACACAACAAAATGTTGCTTGCCCATGGCTCGAATACCTTGTTCTTTTTCCTCTTATAACATGCATATAAACTATTTACACACTGTCAGAATTTAAAATATAATGACATTTATCAATCGTTTAAACACGAGATATATATTTCTTAGGTCAAACACCAAGACCCGCATGCCATGTTTGTGGCAACCTTCACCCTCCTATATCGCATCCTTAGTATTTGGAAAATTCTTTTACGGTCGGATTTTGAGCCTCATACATACGCCGAACGATGGTTGTAATTTATTTAAACTTGATTTTGAATTTCATAATATGGACGAAATTATGGTTGTTGGTCACTTGGTCGCATGTGTACAACTTAAGAACCTATCCGCGAAAAAAAAGTGTTTCTTAGTATTATTTGGATGGCGTTTGGCTAAGTTTTTATATTTTAAAAGTTTGTAAACTCTTAATATTGTAAGGTGTGTTTGTGTACTTATATTAAGCTGTTAAAATATTTTGAATAACTAAGATAGTTTCAACTTGTAGAATGTTTTAGAATTTTCTAAGCATTAGTTTTATTTGTTAAGAATGACAGGTTATAAGATCGTCTTTATGTAACAGCGAGAAATTCCTATATTTTCATAAATTATGTATTGTCCTACCAAACCCTATATTTTACTCAAATCATGTATTTTTGGGCAATCAGAAGTTTCATCGAAGAAAGATTAGATTCACGTTCGTTACCAGAAAATTTAATCAAATATTGATTTTTGAGAGGGAAAAAAAAAAGGAAATCCCTATATGGTTTCTGAATTTTGGAAGAAGTCGTCGGTAAAAGTAACTAAAATGACTATTAACTTCTGATTTAGAAGGTGAAACTGTTTTGAGGCAACAACCTATATCCTCATATATATATATATATATATATATATATATATATATATATATATATATATAATTCCCATGGAATTTAATATTTTAATCAAATCCCTTTGTCTGGATATGTTACTTATTCACGTTTGTTTTTTCATTTTTTTTTTTGGTTTTAACCATCCGATTACAATTTATTGACCGACTAATTCGGATTGAATATTGCAAAAGCCTATTATAAAAACGATCCTCCCAACATAATTGGTCCATTCACAACATCAAGTTTCGAACCCTGTACGTTGCTTCTTATTCACGTTCATGTGACTAAGTAATTGCTTGGCAAAGTTCTTGCAATTTCGCGAGTCAATTCAATGTTAAGCATAATTAATCTCCTAGATTAGGACTGCACTGCTAGACAACTACACTACTCTATAATAAATATAAAACGTCGAAATTTGAAAATAAGTTATTCAATTCTAGCTAACAAAGTCTTCTATAACGCCAACAAATGGCCCAAACTATGAAACTAACCACCATGTTCAGCTCATTTCCCTTCCTTGGCTAAATTCTGAAAACAAGAAACCAAAACAGGGGAATAAAAGAGCCATGAACAAAACAACAGCAGATATCTGTTTTTTTCTAGTTATATTGTCCTTGTTTTCCATCCCATATCTTTCCAATGCAAATTATACCATAAATACAACTCAGAGTATTGCAGAGAATCAGACCTTGGTTTCACCAGGGGGACGATTTGAACTGGGATTTTTCAGCCCTGGAAACTCCAAGAATTGGTATTTCGGTTTATGGTATAGAAGTATCACCCCCAAGACGGTGGTTTGGGTTGCAAACAGAGAAAACCCACTGAAAAATAGTACATCTGGCGTCTTCAAGATCATCGAACCAGGGCTCTTGGTTATTCTCAACGAAACCAACAGCATCGTATGGTCTTCTAATAACTCAGGACGACCCACGCAGAATCCAGTCGCGCAATTATTAGACTCGGGAAATCTAGTTCTACGGGATGAAAAAGATGACCGGCCAGAGAATTACCTGTGGCAGAGCTTTGATTATCCCTCTGATACATTTTTACCAGGTATGAAAATTGGGTGGAACTATGTAACTGGTGTAGAGAGTTACCTGTCATCATGGAGGAACAATGAGGATCCAGCTCCGGGAGACTATTCGCTTCACCTGGATCCTGCTGGATATCCACAAGTGGTCATAAGAAAAGGGTCAGTTACTGAATATAGAGTAGGACCCTTGACTGGTGAGGTTAATGGTGGCATACGGATTGTGAGAGAAGAGCCAGCATTCACATTTTGGATGAACATGAACAAGAATAATGTTTACTACAGTTGGGATGCTAACAATAACTCAACTATTTCAAGGTTTACTTTAAATCCAAATGGTGTTCTACAGCGAACAACATGGGTTGATCGTAATCAAGGGTGGGTCCCTTACCAGAATATTCCGGAAGATAATTGTGATACTTATGAATTATGTGGAGCATATGGAAGTTGCAACATAGGAAACAATTCTGTATGCGGATGTTTGGACAAGTTTGTACCTAAAGATTCAGAAAGATGGGCAAGAGCGGAATGGTCAAATGGGTGCGTCCGGAGGACAGAGTTGAATTGTACAGCTGGGGATGGATTCTTGAAGTACTCTGGTATTAAGTTGCCAGAGGCAAAAACTTCCTGGTATAACGAAAGCATGGTGCTTCAGAAATGCGAAGAGGAGTGCTCAAAGAACTGCTCTTGTACAGCATATACAGTTTTAGATGTCACGAGAAGAAGTGGGTGCCTGCTTTGGTTTGTTGAGTTGGTTGACATCAGACTTGTATCTGTTGGTCAAAAAGACATTTACATCAGAATGGCTTCCTCCGAATTAGGTAAGAATTTATTTGAAGAAAAGATAAATCCCTAGTTTTGTTGTCATTTAAAGTTTTCATAGTTCTACCGATCAATATTTGCACAGTCGATTTCTCTCTTTGTATATCATTACAATATGACTGAAAATCTACATAGAAAATATTTTAATGTTATGTGTGGATCAAAGAATTCAGTAAGGAAACTACAAGGAAAAGGCAAAGGTTCAAAACCCAAAGCATAAATTTCCATCATTTGAAGCGTATTTTCCTCACTAAATCCAAGGTCCAAAGACAGGGTAACATTTCATGTAAAAAGCAAAATGAACCTGTTGAGTTTGTTTGGATAAAGTGAAAGTGGAAATTGCAAAAATGGAGACAGATGAATCAATATTCTTTATTTTAATTAATCCGCATTTGAATAGTATTGTCTCGAATAACTACCAATGTATCTGTACAGAAAATGGAGCCGACTCAAATAGAAAAGGAAAACTTATACTGAGTTTGACAACAGTGGGAGCGGCTCTGCTAGTCCTGAGCATGTTTCTATATATTTGGAAGAGAATAAAAAATGCCAGAAGGGGGGCTATAACTGGTAAGCATACTTCATTTTCTCTTGACAAAAAAAAAAAAACGCAGGACTTAAGAGAAAACACTGTATGCATACCCCTTTCAGGAGAAGTTCGATTCTCACCCTGACTTGCCCTTTTCAATCTCCTCGAAATAACATCTCCATATTATTCATTGCAGGAAGCCGTACTGAGACACAAAATCAAGACTTAGAGCTGCCAATCTTTGACTTGTTGACAATTTCAAAGGCTACTGATAACTTTTCATTCAAGAACAAGCTTGGAGAGGGTGGATATGGACCTGTTTATAAGGTAACATTGCCCTCGGGCATATCTAGTTTCATGAAAGTAACAGAACAATCATGGTATCCATATAAAAATCACGCAATCTGGGGAATAAAATGAGATTGATAACTGTGAACAAATGTTTAGCCAAAGACATTAAAACAATGAGACAAAGTAAACGTGTTGTACAACTTACCAAAAACTTGCCTTAGAAGAATGAAGTTTCATTTTCTGAATTTTGTGCTGAAAAAAAGAAATAATCATTCCTTTTGTAAAAGGTATCTCAATTCTGGTGATATATGATAAAAGAAAGATGATAAGATTTTGAACCCGGCAAAGTAAATATGATCCTTCGATCTGTGGAGAAGTTCAGACCCATATTTGCTAGTCTTTCAATTTTACACATAGCATCTATGATCACCCAAGAGAAAGCTAATATTTTTTATTTTCTGATTCCAGGGCACACTAGAAGGAGGACAAGATGTAGCTGTCAAAAGACTATCAAAGACTTCAATGCAAGGGATAGATGAGTTCAAGAATGAAGTTATTTGTATTGCCAAACTTCAACATCGAAATCTCGTGAAGCTGTTAGGATGCTGCATCCAAGGAGACGAAAAGATGCTAATATACGAGTACATGCCTAACAAAAGCCTGGATTTGGTTCTATTTGGTGAGAATTCCCAACTTAGTGCTGTCAGCTAAAATGAGTAACTTGTTTAGGAGTATGAATGTTGTCTCATCATTCTCTGCAGCAATTGCTAAAATAGGCAGAGACTCAGAGATTAATGCTAGTACTTGTTTGAGATAGTTCAATTACTTTTATAAACTAAGAAAGCATAAGCCTTAAGATACATTTTGACAAGTCATAGATCTTGAAATTATTAACTTTAAAATTTGACATTAATTGCATCAGGTATATTAACTAAATGCAAGAAGTTTTCCGCAGATCAAACAGACAGAATGTACCTTGACTGGCCAAAGAGATTTCATATAGTAAACGGAATTGCCAGAGGTCTTATGTATCTCCATCAAGATTCGCGGTTGAGAATAATCCACAGAGACCTCAAAGCTAGCAATATACTGCTAGATTCTGAAATGAACCCAAAGATATCAGACTTTGGCCTTGCTAAAAGATTCAAAGGAAATGAGACGGAAGATAAGACAAGCCGAGTTGTAGGAACTTAGTAAGTATATCAGCAACATATACACAACACCAAATACAGTTTCATAATGTGCAACTATAATTTTTGGTCAACGTTTTCATGCAGTGGATACATGTCGCCAGAATATGCAGTTCGTGGCCAGTTCTCAATAAAATCAGATGTATTCAGCTTTGGTGTCCTTGTGCTAGAAATAGTTAGTGGCAAAAGAAACAGTTCATTTTCCTGTGGAGATCACCACCTCAATCTTCTCGGACATGTAAATTTTTCTCTCTCTCAAATATAATACTAGAACCTAGTATTATGCTTGAAAAAACTTCTGCTAACAACAAAGTCAAAGATTTTAACATTGACGAGTGAAATTAGGTTTCGAAAAAATATAAAGTACAATTTTGTTAGTTCTAGGACAATTGGCTCTACCAACTCCTCCTTGGGTTCATCCTTGTCCACCAAATAACAAGGTCCTATTAATATGATTGACTTGGTTGCACAGGCATGGACACTTTACAAAGAAGGAAGGTCAATAGAACTCGTCGACACTTATCTGGAAGACTCGGCTAGTGTAGACGAAGTGCTACGAGTAATCCATGTGGGCCTGTTATGCGTGCAACAAAGTCCAGATGACAGACCTAGCATGACCTCTGCGGTGGCAATGTTGAGCAATGAAGCTGTGCTGCTGCCTCAAGCTAATCAGCCAGGTTTTTTCACAGAAGGAGATATATATTCATCAGAAAGTATTAATGCAAGCTCTTATGCAGCCAGCTCAACAAATGAAGTCACAATCACAATGCCACAAGGGCGATAGGGAATTAACACAGAAATTCTAGTCCTTGCTGCTTCACAAGAAAATGACGTGTTCAGAATTTCTGCATCTGAATGGTGTTTCAAGACAAGTGCATATTTTGATCACACAATCATTTAAGGAAATGATGGTGCTGACTATAACATCTCCAGCTTTTCCATCGAGAAGCAAATCTCCGTTCGGGTCATATGCGTAAATTGAGTGAAAATACTTTATTCAATTTCAGCTCCGCAGCAAAGGGAGCTGGGAATCGCAAGAAATGAATTGCATTATAGGGAGTGTCTTAACAGGCTGACCTTCAAAGGAGCAAAGTGCTGCTATTCGCATTCAGTGGCAACTCCAGGCTTGTCGAAATTAAAGCTGAAGTAAGACCAAATGCTACATAATCATTGGCTTTTGAACCGAATTCCATTTGTTTTCCCTTAAAATAAGCAAATCTTGATCCTTGTTCGAGATACAGGTTTTGGCCTACTCATGTATTGTAGATTATATGTTCTGAAATCATACTACTGCCAATTAAAAATTAAATGATAACAGATTCAATCCTCCAACACAATTCCTCAGTTCACAAACTTTATCACTACACAAACAAGGTTGCTCAAGAGTGAGAAAAATTGAAAAAATAAAAATGCAGCATTCACAATCACCACAACACATCAATTTTTTTACAACACCGCCTGAAAACGGATGCTTCAATCTTACTCAATTTCACATCTAATCAAACATAAATTATCAGTTTTCACCCAATTTCAGAGGTAAAGAAGAGAAATTATACCTGGTATTTGAAGCAGCAGCAGCTAATTTCCCTCCGGCAATAAATTTGTTCTGCGCGGTGGTCCTCTTATTCGTCTTTATTTTTTCTCTTCGTCGTATGCTTAAACTTTTGCGTTACTCAGAGCACCGGTACAGTGTTGATGGCCTTCAAATCAAATTTCAAAAACAGGGGTTAATTGTGTTTCTTGTATGCAACTCCCGCGTGTATTGCGGTTAGGTCATATTTTACTACTAGGCCTTCATATTTAGCTTTCTTTTCACTTTAGTCCTTTATTTTCTTAAATATATCATTATGATCCCTCATATTTAGCTTACGTCTCCAATTATTTTCTCATCTCTATAGTGTATCATTATATTATTGGGGTGTTTGGCTGAACTTTAACTTTTCAAAGCATCTTATAAAATAATGGAAAGCTTATAAACTCTTTAAAAATATTGATATTTTAGTAAATGAATATCTATAACACAAATGATAAAATATTTAGAGCTTATATGCTTCAAAAGAATGTAAGTTTCCCCCGACTTCTTTTAAAATGACTTACAATTAACTAATTATAAATAATAAAATGACAAATATTCTTAATTTTTTTAATATTAAATTTCTAGAATTTTAATAAATATTTATTTACATGAAATTAGTTTTATTGTATTTTTTTAATTACTACAACACGAAAAAAAAAAAAGCAAAAAAGTATATGCCCTTAGGTTTACAAAACACGATTATAACTTATAAATTATCAAAACATTTTACAAGATGTTAATTTTATTTAACGTATACACTTTAATGATTTATTTTCAAAATAAATTGTTCGAACTTCTAAGTTTCAAAACATTTTGTAAGGGCATGATTTGACCACCTACAACTTTTAATCAATGATGATACTAATATAAGAAGATCTGCATATTTTGAAGAATAGGCAATGTAGCATCTTGTAAATTCAACAAATTTATTTATTTTTAACGAACTTCTTATACATATGTGTGTGTGTATGTGTGTGTATGAGTCTTAATATCATAATGTCATATGATATTTATGCAGCTAACCTTGATAAAATTCTTTACTACAATTTTTATAGAGAAAATAATATCACAATAAGGTGGTTAGAGCTCTAATAAACTCATAATTTTGCAAGGAAATATTCGAACGCAAGGATAGTTTTTATTTCTCTGTTGACAGCTTTGACCTATCCAATGAACAAGTCAAATAAATGATGTGCTGATAGTACTTTATTTAATTTCAATGAGGTTGTTGGGATATATATATTCTCCTAAATTGAAAGACTTTGAAGTAGAATTAATTAGTCTCTCCGGTGAAAGACTTTCCCTCCGTTTGGTTCTAGGATTTTGATAAGAAAAATAAGATAGAAAATTTTTTATTTGCTTCAAACGATAGTACTTTATGTTTTCATGTTTGATCTTTTTCATTTTCCTCCAACTTTTCCTCACCAAAATCCTTGTTCCAAACATAGCCTTTAGAGTAGAATGAGAGACTCGAGAACTTAATCATCAAAAAGAACAACAAAAAAAAAAAAAAAAAAAAAACCTTTAGGTTGCTCATACTCAATGCATGCAGAAAATAAAGAAAGAACATATAATTTAATTATGTGCCCAAATTTTAATATAATAAAATTATAAATGTTATTAATTTTTTTTATTAACAGTAAATTTTAAGTATTTATTAAATCTATAAAAAAGTGAAAAATAAAATAATTTGAAATAAGATGAAAATTATATGATAAAAATGATATAATTTAAAAAACACATTAAGTTGAGAGAGAGAATAGAGATTGAGGAAGAGAAAAAATAAAAATAAAAAGAAAGAAAGAAAGAAAGAAAGAAAGTCAATAGCTGGGAGAGGAGAGAGATGAGAAACTAGTCCCTATATTTTCCTCAAATATAAGCATATATTTTTGGCCAATGAAAAGTTTCAAATGAACAAAGAAAGAGTAGACTCGCTCTTCGTACATTTAAGATCATCACATACAATGGCTTGTTCTTGTTTTTATTTGTTTAGCTGTTTATGTGCTTTGTTTCTAGTTTATTTAGAATCATCCCTTTCTTTTTTGTTCTTTCTCCTTAGAATTTTCTTGGTTTCTTTTGTAAGTGGATGTTGTTATATGTCCCCTAAAATAATAAATAAATAAATAAATAATCAGCACAATAGTCCTTTTATGAAAGAGTTTTCATTTGCGATACTTGGATTAATACAAGTACTAGACGACGGAAAATTGTAGCTTGCATCAGGTTTGATCACACTGAATTAATCATGTGTAATATAATAGGTAACAATCATCTATTTGTTAGTAGAACCAATTAAAATAATTATAACTTTTCTTGTTTGGGAAAATTCTAGTTCAAACCTGGTTTAATTGAACCAGTGATACGTAGTGAGTGTTTTACACTTGCCTATGATTAGTTGATAATTTAAAGAGAATGATCAATTACATAACTAAGTACAATATACTTACCACATGATTTATTGAATTTAGTCAAATCAAATTCGGATAAAAAGAGTTTTATAATTAGAGGCAACTGGCAACTAGTCTTATTCCTTATTAGCACCAACTCAACTTGAAATTTGAAATTCCGCTGTTGCCGCCTGTGTTAGATATCTATTAATTTTTGGCAATTTGTCTAGATTTTATTTTTGTTTTTATTCTTTTTAAAGTAATCTTTTGATTTCGACATTTTGCTTCTTTCTTGCTCATGTGACCGGGTATTTTTTGACCAAGTCTCTATAATTTTGCAAGCCAATTAAATTTTAGGCCTTATTAAATCGCCTAGATTTCGACCGTATTATTTATCTACACTACCTGCGCAATTATTTTTCATTATCCCTTTTTAAAAAGCAAAATTGTACACTAAAACATATCTTGAATTTGAAAACGAGCACAAATTACTCCATTAAATCGAGCAAATTTTGAAAACAAGAAACCAACACAGAGGACTAAAAAAGCCATGCACAGATCAACCACAAACATCTACATTTTTCTTGTTAAATTCTTCGTACTTTCCAACCATAAGCTCTGCAGTGCAAATGATACCATAAAGACAACTCAGAGCATTAGAGGTAACCAGACTTTGGTTTCATCGGGGGGACATTTTGAACTGGGATTTTTCAGCCCGGGAAACTCAAACAATTGGTATGGGGGAATATGGTATAAAAATATCACCCCCAAGGCTGTCGCTTGGGTTGCAAACAGAAACAACCCGCTGAGGAATAGTACGTCGGGCGTCTTCAAGATCATCGAACCAGGGCTCTTGGTTATTCTCAACGAAACCAACAACATCGTATGGTCTTCTAAAAACTCGGGATCCACGCAGAATCCAGCTGCGCAATTGCTAGACTCAGGAAATCTTGTTCTCCGTGATGCAAATGATGGAAAGCGAGATGATTACCTGTGGCAAAGTTTTGATTATCCAACTGATACACATTTGATAGGTATGAAAATCGGTTGGAACTATGTGACTGGTGTAGAGAGTTACCTGTCATCATGGAAGAACAATGAGGATCCAGCTCCTGGAGACTATACATATCGCCTGGATCCTGCTGGATATCCACAAGTGGTCGCAAAAAGAGGGGCAGTTACTCAATACAGAATAGGACCCATGCCGTATGAGGTCTCCGGTGGCAGATTGATTGTGAGAAATGAGCCGACATTCAAGTTTTGGTTACACATGAGCAAGAATGGTGCATACTACAATTGGGAGGCTACAAATAACTCGAATATTGCAAGGTTTACTTTGAATCCAAATGGTGTTCTACAGCGAAGTACATGGGTTGATCAGACTCAAGAGTGGGTCCCTTACCAGAATATCCCGACAGATAATTGTGATACTTACAAATTATGTGGAGCGTATGGAAGTTGCAATATTGGAAACAATTCCGTATGTAGATGTTTGGACAAATTTATACCTAAAGATCCAGAAAGATGGGCGAGGGCAGATTGGTCGAATGGGTGTGTTCGGAGGACAGAGTTGAATTTTACAGTTGGAGATGGATTCTTGAAGTACACTGGTGTTAAGTTGCCAGATGCACGAACTTCCTTGTATAATGGAAGCATGATGTTTCAGGAATGCAAAGAGGTGTGCTTAAAGAATTGCTCCTGTATGGCATATGCAAATTTAGATGTCACAAGGGGAAGTGGATGCCTGCTTTGGTTTGGCGACTTGGTAGACATCAGAGTTTTATCTGTAGGTGGAGAAGACCTTTACATCAGAATGGCTTCCTCTGAGTTAGGTCAGACTTACGAGATCGAAAGATAAATTTCTAGTTTTGTTGTCATTTGAAATTTTCATCGTCTAATAGTTGTCTATCATCAAAATACGACAGATAATCTACACAGAAAAGACTTTTCAAGATATGTTTGGATCAAAGAATTTAGTAAGGGAAAGGCAATGGTTTCAACAACTAAAGCATAAAGTTACATCATTTGAAGTGTATTTTCCTCACTAAAATTGAAGGTCCAAAGGTAGGGTAACATTTCACATAAAAAGGAAAAATGAAGCTGTTGAATTTGTTTAGATGATATGGAAGCGGAAATCACAAAATGGAGGAAACAGATGAATCAATATTCTTTGTTTTAATCAGCATCTGAGTTGTGTTTTCTCTGATACTTATAAATTTATCTGTACAGAAAATGGAGAAGACTCAAAGAGGAAAGGAAAACTTATATTGGGTTTGACAGCAGTTGGAATGGCTCTGCTAGTCCTGGGCGTGCTTCTATATGTTTGGAAGAGAATGACGAATGGCAAAAAGGGAAGAAAATTTGGCAAGCATACCCCAATTTGTCTTGGTAAGAATCAATTAAAAGCTAGTTCACTGGCACGAGAAAGCTATGCAAACATATCCCATGCAGAAATTCACAGTGAATCAACATTCTCAACATTACCCATATTGCAGGAAGCCATAATGAGGCACAAAACCAAGACCTAAAGCTGCCAATGTTTGACTTGTCTGCGATTTCAGAAGCTACTAATAACTTTTCAATCCAGAACAAGCTTGGGGAGGGTGGATATGGACCTGTTTACAAGGTAACATCATACTAAGTCATGTATAGTTTTTTTGAAAGTAATAAAAAAGTCATGGTACCCTCATGAAAATCACATTATCTGCAAAAATGGTTACCCAAGAGAAAGAAAAAACTATTTATCTTCTGATTTCAGGGCACTCTGGAAGACGGACAGGACATAGCTGTCAAACGACTATCAAAGACTTCAACACAAGGACTTGATGAGTTCAAGAATGAAGTTACTTGTATTGCCAAACATCAACATCGAAATCTTGTGAAACTTTTAGGGTGCTGCATACAAGGAGAGGAGAAAATGCTAATATATGAATACATGCCAAACAAAAGCCTGAACTTGGTTCTATTCGGTGAGAATTCCCAACTTAGGCGCAGTCAGCTGAAAAGATTAACATAGTTTGGAAGTATAAATGTTGCCGAATTATTTACTGGAGCAATTGCTAAAATAGACAGAGATTCATAGATTAATGCTAGTCCATTTGTGATATATCAATCATTAGTATAAATTACAAAAGCATAAGTATGTAAGATACATTGGTCCACAGTTGTCATGGATTTGGAATTAATAACTTTAAATGTTGACATTGATTAAATGGATCAGATGAATTAACTAAATACAAAAAGTTTTTGGCAGATCAAAAAAACAGAATTTACCTTGATTGGCCTAAGAGATTCCATATAGTAAATGGAATTGCCAGAGGGCTTATGTATCTGCACGAAGATTCGCGGTTGAGAATAATCCACAGGGACCTCAAAGCTAGCAACGTACTTCTAGATAGTGAAATGAATGCAAAGATATCAGACTTTGGTCTTGCTAAACGATTCCAAGGAAATGAGACAGAAGATAAGACAAGCCGAGTTGTAGGAACATAGTAAGTATGTCAGCAACTTATATGTAACACCAGTTACAATTTCATAGTGTGTAACTATAATTTTTTTCTTGACATTTTAATGCAGTGGATATATGTCGCCTGAATATGCAATTCGTGGCCAGTTCTCGATAAAATCAGATGTATTCAGCTTTGGCGTCCTTGTGCTAGAAATAGTTAGTGGCAAGAGGAACAGTTCATTTTCCCATGGAGATCGTCACCTCACCCTTCTAGGACATGTAAATTTTTCTCTCTCAAATAGATTACCACAATCTGGTATTATGCTTGAAAAAGTTTGCTAACAGCACGGAAGGAGAAATTTTATCTTTGTAGATTTTGGCAGAATATACGTTTTGTTAGTTTGAGGACAACTTCCCTTACCGAACCTTTCTTGGCTTTGACTTTGACTGCTAAAAAGGTCCAGTTGATATGATTGACTTGGTTGCGCAGGCATGGACGCTTTACAGAGAAGGGAAGTCAATGGAACTTGTTGACACGTATCTACACAACTCGGATAATTTAGGCGACATGCTACGAGTAATCCATGTGGGTTTGTTATGCGTGCAACAATGTCCAAATGACAGACCTAGCATGACTTCTGTGGTGGCAATGTTGAGCAATGAAGTTGTACTGCTGCCTCAAGCAAATCACCCAGGGTTTTTTGCAGAAGGCGATATATTTTTGTTAGAAAGTAATAAAGCAAGATCCAATGCAGCCAGTTCTACAAATGAAGTCACCATCACAATGCCACAAGGGAGATAGGAAATTAACACGAATTTCTAGTCGTTGGCGCCTCATTAGAAAATCACATCCGTGCAATGTTTCATCCGATCTAATTACTAGTCAGGATTTTCACATCTCAATAATGCTTCAAGACAAGTGTATATTTTGATTGCCTAAAACTTTTAAGGAGATGATACTGCTAACACTAACATGTACAGATTTTTCCAAGAAAAAGCAGTACAAGTTATGTGAAATCTTATTCAATTATTCAGTTTCATAGGCGCAGCAAAGTGAGTTGGGAACAGCAAGAAATGAGTCAAATTATTGGGAGTGCCTCAGCGGCTGGCCTCTAAAGGAGCAAGTTCTGCTATTTGTATTCAGTGGCAATTCCAGGACTGTCAAAAGACTCAAAACTAAAGCTGAAATAAGAGCAAGGCTATATAATTATTAGCTGTTGAAACGAATTCCATATTTTCCCATGAACTTGATCCTTGTTCCAGATACAGGTTTTGGTCATCATTTATATGTTCCTGAATCATACTGCTGCAAATTTACAAATTCATTGAGGTAGTAGACCCAATTTACAACAGATGCAATCCTCCAATGCAATTCCCCAACTACTAACTTTTATCACTTAGGAACAATGTTTGTTCAACAGTGAGGTAAAAAAAATAAAAAAAAAAAGGAAATGCAGCATTCATAATCGTCACAACACATCAAATTTGTAAGAACACCGCCTCAATTTCTCATCTACTCGAGTAATCAACCATAAGCAATCAGTTTCACCCGGTTTCAGACGTAAAGAAGAGAAATTATACCTTGTATTTGTATGAGAAGCAGCTAATTTCCGGCGTTGCAGCGCCGCAGCTCCGCCGCCAAATCTGTTGCGATAATCCCATCTTCTTCTCTGTTTCTCGCTCCGTCGTACGCTTAAATTTTGCGTTTGTTGTATGCAACTCCCGCGTGTATTGCAATTGCTATATTTGCATATTAGCTCCTCTTATTTTTTTTCTTTTACTTTTTTGGCACGTCAATTTTAGCAACTATAGTTAAGGGAAGAGATTGGCCCATATAATTTAGATTAGCATTAGTGATACGCTGGATGCGTATGGTTAAATTTATAACGTATATAAATTTAAAAGAATATTTTTTTATGTATTAATTATTTAAATATATGCATAATTTTTATATTTATTAAATGAAGTAACTAATTTAAAAAAAAATTAAAGGGATAAAAAGAAGAGAATGTGAAGAGAGAGAAAAAAAAGTAAAGGAACGTGGAGTATGGGGGAAAAAACATGAGAGGATAAAGAGTAGGGGCAAAGTATAGTTGTTACTATAGGATATACTGAAATTACACAAAAAAAAAAAAAAACACGCTCACGTATAAAAAAAAAAGGATAAATATTTTTTATCCTCTAAACTTTTCGCGTCTTGAGATTTTATCATATAAACTTTTTTTTTTGCCTTTTGCCATCTAAGTTTTATATTTTTTTACACATTACATTTTCCGATGGAGCTAAGGGCAAAATCATCATTTTAGCTGGTTAAAGTAACATAACATACATGTGAATATCCTTAGATGGTAATATATAAAAAATGCAAAGTTCAGATAGCAAATGGCAAAAAAAAAAAAAGTTTATATGATGAAGTCCAAAAATGTGAAAAGTTCAAAAGGTTAAAAGTATTTATCCCGATGTAAAATAACACATTTGTCCTTATTTAAAGTCACATGACATGCATGTAATAGAATTCTGGTTAAATATTCCGTCGAAAAATGCACTTAGATAGTAATATATAAAAAAATACAACGATCAAATAACAAACAGCAACAAAAAAAAAATTATATGGTAAAATTAAAAAACGCCAAAAGTTCGGAATGATAAAAAATATTTACCCCTAAAAAAAAAAACCATTATTCACATGAAAAGTTACCATTACCGGGCCCCACCAACCCAAGTAAATATTTACATCGACTCTTAAGTTGATTGGAATTTGGAACTATCCATCCAGAAAGAGTGCCTTAACCATTGCATTGAAAGTTGAATGGTTGAGGATATTTTAGGAAGTTTATAACTAAATGTACAAAAAAAAAAGTTAAAGAATTGATAATTGAATAGTATAAATAGATAGTACATATTGTATAAATGTTGAACTCGATTGAATTTAAAATATATTATTTTGTTAATATGTCAATTTTCAACAATCAAATGATAACTAAATTAATTTAGGCAAAGTTGTACGCGTCTAAATTTTATTATATCTTTATTAATTCATCACTAATATATTTTTATAATCTATCATGGTTAATTTACATATCATTTTCGTACCTACTCTCTCAAATTCAAGATTATCGTGCACGGACAGACTATAAATTCAAACAAATTAATAGTTATTTTAACCAACTAATAATCCTCATACTTTTTTGGCCAGTCCAATGTTACTATATCTTGAATGTTACCATCGAAATATCAATTTGATATTGTTCGTTTACTTCAATAAAATTGTTTACCGTCCCATTTAAAAATATATATATAATACGAGAAGATGATTAAGAGCATTGAGAAATATTTGAACATAAGGATAGTTTTTAATTTTTATTTCCTCTTCCGAACGATTGACCAATACAACGAGCACGTGAAATCAATTATCGTCATTTTCAATATTAGGCCGTTGGGATATAAGTCCTAAATTTGGGCATGTAAAATTAGAATATTCATCGGTGAAAAATTTAGAGTATAATTATAACGGTAATGATTTTTTTTTTTTGTTTTATCCATTCGGTTTCGATTCATTAGCCGACTAATTCGGATCGAGTACTGCAGAGGCCCATTATAAAGGCGATTCTTCTAACCCAATTACTCCATTTACAAATACCAAAGTTCAAACTTTTGGACCTTGTGTAAAGAATCTAGCGCCTTATTTCGCTAGATCAATTGATAATAAATATAATAACAATAATAATGATATAATAATTATAAAAAAAAAAAAAAAAAAAAAGTCTTCCACTTAGCCATCAGGCCCATCACTTTGGACTTTGTTGAATGTTGAGGATTGCACGATGGTTGACTTTGACAAAATATTGCGAGCAGGGGTCCCAATACCATCGATGTCGCAGCTTCCATACTCGGAGGTTGATTGACCTTTTTTCTTTTTCTTTTTTTTTTTTTACTTATTTTCTAAAACAACCATACAATCAACTTTTTACATTTTCAAAAACTAAAAAATGCATTATGCAATATTATTCTTCACAATTGTTTTGCGATTCAACCATAACACCCCGATTTTGCCCCTCCCCTCCCCCCCCCCCCCCCCCCCCCGGCCATATCTATATGCTTCTAAATTTTATTTTAGAAATAAAGTATTAAAGTGCTTCAAAAAAATAAAATGACTGATAAGATATTTCATAATCTATATGGAGTAGTCATGTTTCATAACCTCAATCCTAATTTTTTGAAAAATATAAATATTTAAGATAATCTCCTACTAAACAATTTTTGCCTGTTTTATTATTATAAAATATTTTTTTATGCACCTAGCGTGGATCCCATCATACATTAATACGAATAAATGTATTGTATAAAATTAATATATTTGGTAAAATATATAATATTTTAAAATAACATTCATATCAAGTATATTAAAAAAAATCCAATTGTGTTGTTGGTCAGTAAAAGTAATTAAAATGACCATCACTCTAAATTAGGAAGTGCCATGGAATCACGCGTTCGATCACCTCATCTCCTTGGGCCTCCACACCAAGCCCACCTGAAATTCCACTATTTGCTGCCATTTTCAGATTTTTTTTTAGGAATAATTACGCTGAATTATATGATTAAATTATAAATTAAATGTTTAATATTTAAAAATTATCTAGATAAGCATAAATTATGCATATTAAATTATAATACTAATGAAGATGTAAGAAAGATAAAAATACCTTCAAATTTTTTACTATTGAAAAATGAATAAACTAAATTAAACTACCCTAAGGTATGATAAAATCACAATTTAACAATTGATTTTGAGAAATTATTTAGACAACTCTAGGATTTGAATACTAATTGTAATGCTAATAGGGAATTAACAAAGATAAAATTCTCCCAAATCTTTCGTACTGCATGATTTCTTTTATCGAAAATGATATTTTTTAATAGTTTACTTTTCTCGTCAACAATGATACATATAATACTGCATGATTTCTTTTATCGAAAATGATATTTTTTAATAGTTTACTTTTCTCGTCAACAATGATACATATAATATCATATATGTTTTGTATTATGAAAATTAATTAACATGTGTTTAGTTTTTTTTTTCTTTTGAAAAAAAATTCAATTTTCAATACGAATTCTAAGGTTTGTAATTTTTTTTGGTTATCAGCAACTTTGTTTGTTAAGTTGGTATAAAATATTAAAAAAACAGATCTTATATATTTCAAAATATTACAAAATCAACTCTAGACAATTTGTAAAATTTGGTCAAATTTGACGAAAGAGTAAAATAGGAAAAATATGTTAAAATTTAACGATTTCATTAAAAACCATAATAGTAATAGACATAGGGTTTCATATATACAATATTTGCATACATCAAGGTTATCTCAATAATTCTCAAAAATTAAATGATTTATCTGTAATTTAGCCATATCTCAAAATAGTTGAGTGTAATTATTCATTTATATATATATATATATATATATATATATATAGACACACAATTTTTGCCTATTTTCCGTGGATGTTAATTGTTTACTGCTTTCTTCTTGTTCGTGTGACCGGATAATCCTTTGTCCAAGTTGAGGATTTTGCGAGTGCGAGTCAATTCCAACTTCTATCCTACCCAAATGCTCCTAGACAAGGACTGCAGTGCTTAACAACAATACTTGCTCAATTATTTCTCATTATTTAGTTTGAAACTTCTAGAATTCAGTACACAATTTTGGAAAACGAGTGATTCAATTATAAAAAAATGTCGACGTGGACCCACAAAATCGAGTAAACCTAGCACCATGTTAAGGACATTTCCAGTCCCATGGCTGTATTCTGAAAAACAAAAAACCACAATAGAGAATCCAAAAGAGCCATGAAAAGATCAACCATAGACATATGCATCCTCCTTGTTATATTATCCTTAATTTCCAACCTGAATCTCTCCAATGCAAATGATACCATAGATACAACTCAGAGTATTACAGGAAACCAGACTTTGGTTTCATCAGGGGGGAGGTTTGAACTGGGACTTTTCAGGCCTGGAAGCTCAAACAATTGGTATTTCGGAATATGGTACACAAATATCACCCCCACGACTGTGGTTTGGGTTGCAAACAGAGAAAACCCGTTGAGAAATAGTACGTCGGGCGTCTTCAAGATCGTCGAACCAGGGCTCTTGGTGGTTCTCAACGAGACCAACATCATATGGTCTTCTAATAACTCGGGGCCCGCACAGAATCCAGTTGCGCGGTTATTAGACTCGGGAAATCTTGTTCTCCGTGACGATGCAAATGTTGAGCAGCAAGAGAGTTACCTGTGGCAGAGTTTTGATTATCCAACTGATACATTTATAGTAGGCATGAAAATCGGGTGGAACTATGTGACTGATGTAGAGAGTTACCTGTCATCGTGGAGGAACGCTGAGGATCCAGCCCCTGGAGAGTATACGTTTCGCCTGGATCCTGCTGGATATCCTCAAGTGTTCACGAGAAGAGGGGCAGCTATTCAATATAGAATAGGACCCCGGCAGGGTGAGGACTCCAGTGGCACACTGATTGTGAGAGATGAGCCGACGGTCAGGTTTGGACTACAAATGAGCAAGAATGGTGTTTACTACAGTTGGGTGGGTAACCAAACCTCTACTATTTCAAGGTTTACTTTGAATTCAAACGGTTTTCTACAGCGAAGTATGTGGGTTGGCCAGAGTCAGGGGTGGGTCCCTTACGAGACAACTCCGACAGATAATTGTGATACTTACAGATTATGTGGAGCTTATGGAATTTGCAATATCGCAAACAATTCGGTATGTGGATGTTTGGAAAAATTTGTACCTAAAGATCCACAAGGCTGGGTGAGGACTGATTGGTCGAATGGGTGCGTTCGAAGGACAGAGTTGAATTGTACAGCTGGGGATGGATTCTTGAAGTATTCCGGCATGAAGTTGCCAGATTCACAAACTTCCTGGTATAACGAAAGCATGGAGCTTAGGGAATGCAAAGAGGAGTGCTTAAAGAATTGCTCTTGTACAGCATATACAAACTTAGATATCAGCAGAAGAACTGGATGCTTGCTTTGGTTTGGAGGCTTGCTTGACATCAGACTTTTATCAGTAGAAGGGCAAGACCTTTACATCAGAATGGCTTCCTCTGAGTTAGGTAACAATTTGTGCGGGACGAAAGATAAATTCCTAGTTTTGTTGTCATTATTTTTGTCTCTATTTATGAATATTTGCGCCGACTCTATCTAATCTTTATCTACCACAACAATATGACAGAGGCAATCTCCACAGAAAAGAAATTTAAAAAATTCTATGTAAAAAGAAAAATGAAGGTGTTGTATGTGTTTGCATGAAATGGTAGTGGTAAATCACAAAGTGGAGGAGACAGATGAATCAATTGAATATTTGGTTTTAATCAGTATCTGAGTTGTATTTTATCTTCAAATTTATCTCTACTGAAAATGATGCAGACTCTAACGGAAAGAGAAAACATAAACTCATAGTGAGTTTGACAACAGTAGGAATAGGTCTGCTAGGCCTGATCGTGCTTCTATATGTTTGGAAGAGAATTAAGAATGGCAGAACGGGGCAAATACTTGGTAAGCATACTCTAATTTGTCTGGGAAAGAATCAGTTAAAAGCTAGTCTATAGTCATGTTAACATTCTCAATATTACTCTTTGTTGCAGGAACTCCTAATGAAACCCATAACCAAGACTTGGAGCTGCCGCTGTTCGACTTGTCTACAATTTCAAGTGCTACTAATCATTTTTCATTCCAAAACAAGCTTGGAGAGGGTGGATATGGACCAGTTTATAAGGTAACATTGCACTCAGACATTCATAGTTTTATGAAAGTAATAACAGATGATGTTGCCCTAGTAAAAAGCATGCGATCTGCAGAATGAAATGAGGATTAATAACTATAGACAACACTAACTAAAACCTGATATAAAGTAAATGTGTTTCTGCAATTTCTCAACAACTACCCTCACAATAATGAGATTGTATTATTTGAGCTGAACAAAAGGAATAAAGATTCTTTTTGTATACTATTGTCAATTCCTGTAGTATATGGTAAAAGAAAGATGATAAAATTTGAACCCTGCAAATTAAACATGATCCATACATCTGAAGAGAAGTTCAGAGTCATACTTGCTAGTCTTGTTATTCCGTCGCATTGCATCTATGATGACCCAAGAGAAAGCTATAAATGATCATCTTCTGATTTCAGGGAACTCTAGAAGACGGACAAGATATAGCTGTCAAACGACTATCGAAGACTTCCATGCAAGGACTTGATGAGTTCAAGAATGAAGTTATCTGTATTGCCAAACTTCAACATCGAAATCTTGTGAAACTGTTGGGATGCTGCATACAAGGAGACGAGAAAATGCTAATATATGAGTACATGCCTAATAAAAGCCTGGACTTGGTTCTATTTGGTGAGAATTCCCAACTCTGGTGCCGTCAGCTAAAAAGGATTAGCTTGGTTTAGGAGTATGCATGTTGCCTGATTAATCACTGCAGCAATTGCTAAAATAGGCAAAGATTCGGAGATAAATGCTAGTCCATATCTGAGATGTATATATTACTAGTATAAATTAAGATCGCAAGTTTTAAGATCACAATAGTCATAGAATTTGGAAATATTTACTTTAAATTTTGACATTGATTAATCGAATCAGATCTATTAACCAAATACAAAAAAATTTTGGCAGATCAAACAGGCAGAATGTACCTTGATTGGCCTATGAGATTCAATATAGCAAATGGAATTGCCAGAGGACTTATGTATCTGCACCAAGATTCACGATTGAGAATAATCCATAGAGACCTTAAAGCTAGCAACATACTGCTAGATAGTGAAATGAACCCAAAGATATCAGACTTTGGCCTTGCTAAAAGATTCAAAGGAAATGAGACAGAAGATATGACAAGCCGAGTTGTAGGAACATAGTAAGTATATTAGCAACATATATGCAACACCTAATACACTTCCACAATGAGCAACTATAATTTTTTATTAACATTTGCATGCAGTGGATACATGTCGCCAGAATACGCAGTTCGTGGCCAGTTTTCAGTGAAATCAGATGTGTTCAGCTTTGGAGTCCTTGTGCTCGAAATTGTTAGTGGTAAAAGGAACAGTTCATTTTCCTATGGAGATCAGCGCCTCAACCTTCTAGGACGTGTAAATTTCTCTCTGAAATATATTACTACAATCTTATATTATGCTTGAAACAACTTCTGCTAACAACACAGTCAGAAATTTAACTTTAGGGAAATTTAACTTTGGGGAGTGAAATTAGATTTTTACAAAATGTAAAGAACAATTTTGTTAGTTCTAGGACAATTGTTCTTAGCAATCCCTTCATGGCTTCGTCCTTGTCTGCCAACTAACAAGGTCCTATTGATATGATTCACTGCGTTGCACAGGCATGGACACTTTACAAAGAAGGAAGGTCAATAGAACTCGTTGACACTCGTCTGGAAGACTCGGTTAGTTTAGATGAATTGCTACGACTAATCCATGTGGGCCTGTTATGCGTGCAACAAAGTCCAGATGACAGACCTAGCATGACATCTGTGGTGGCAATGTTGAGCAATGAAGTTGTGTTTCTGCCTCAAGCTAATCAACCAGGGTTTTTCACAATAGTTGATACATTTTCATCAGCATTTTACAAAGAAAGCTCCAATGCAACCAGTTCTACAAACGAAATCACCATCACAATGCCACAAGGGAGATAGGAAATTAGGACGTATTCTAGTCATTGGTGCTTCACCAGAAAATGACGGGTGCGCAATTTCTCTTCCAATTCGATTACTAGTTCAGGATTTCTGCATCTGTATATTGTTCAAGACAAGTGTATGTATATTTTTGTCACAACGAAATACTTATTCAATTATTCAGTTTCCCTGCAAAGGGAGTTGGGAATCGCAAGAAATGAATCACATTATTGTGAGTGTCTTGGAGGCTGATCTCCAAAGTGCTGCTATTTACATTCAGCGGCAATTCAGGCCTATATCAAATTAAAGCTGAAGTAAAAGCAAAGGCTACATAATCGTTGGCTGTTGAACCGAATTCTACACCTTTCCCCTAAAATAAGAAACTCTTGATCCTTGTATATACAGGTTTTGGCCCACTCAGGCACTGTACTTTATACATTCTTAAATCTTACTACTGCGAATCACAAATTCATGCAGGTTAAGGGCCACAATTTATTGACAGATTTAAACCTCCAAGATACAAAATTCCCCAATTCACTAACTTTCCAAAGGGTGAAAACAATGTAACATTCATAATCGCGATACCACACCAAATTTGTCAGAACTCCGACTAAAATGAATGCTGGTATCATACCCAATTCCACGTCCAATCAATCGTATAATATCAGTTTGCACCCGATTGTAGAGGTAAGGAATAGAAATTATACTTGGTTTTTTGTACGCAGAGGGAGAATTTAACAGCTAATCTCCAACATCGCAACTCCGCCGCATCTCCACCTCCGACGCATTTGTTCCACCACCAATTTGCTGCGCTGAACCTCCTCTTCGTCTCCATTTTCCTTATCCATCGTATGTTTATAACTCGGAGCAGAGGTGGTGCGTGTAGGCTTTCTTATGAAAATGAAAACGAGGCTGAGTTGGCGCGTATTGCGATTAGCATATTTGAATATCAGCTCTTCTTCTTTTCCTTCTTTTACTTTTTGGTCCATAAATTTATAGGGAGTTCCAATTCAACGCTAATCTAGAATCTATAGATCGGAGTGGCCCATAAAATTTAAGGAAAATTACGTGTACACGCCTTCTATTATAGTGTAATTACAAATTTATTCTTATAATTTCAAAAATTACAAGTAACCCTCTGAAATTTAGGCCCATACAAATATTAATAGAAATGATCAAAATGGTTATTTTTCTACAACCAGAGTGGTCACACCAGCCACCAAGATCAAATGTGTGTCGTCAAATTTAACAGAATTCCTCAAATCAATTCCATGATTCTTCTTCTTTTTTTTTAGAGCATAATTATGTGATTCCAACAACTTTTGCGTGTAATTTTACTTTATACTACTACTGGACATCATCATTTATAATCCGACACCACTTTATCGGTGTGACGCTAGCCGAACCTGCGCTAGCCAAGTTCAGTGCCGTTGAACCAGTGCGAGCCTCCTTTTTTTCCTTATCTATATACCATTTTAAATCTAAATTTTCGTATAAGTTTCACATTTTTTTAATTTTTTGGTACAATTATTTATTAAACTATCAGAGTAAGTGTAAAATTAACAATAAAGTAACAGAAAAAACATATTAAAAAGTACATAAATTTTTATAGTGCAATAAACATTAAATATAAAATAAAATTTAAAATTTGGTATTTTTACAAACCTTCTGGCTTGATAAAGCACTTATAACACAATCTGAAGATAATTACAATCTTCAACTGTCTATGCAATGCCAAGCTCATTTAAAGTGTTAAATGGACATGTTATAGAATTTTAATTCTAAATCATTTTCTATTTTACCAAACTTTAACATTATGTTTGGTTCTAGGATTTTAGGGGAGAAAGGAAAAGAAAAAGTATTTCCCAATATTTGGTTACTAGAAAAAAAGAAAGAAAATGGTAAGGAAAGGAAACTAGAAAGAAAATATAACATAAATTGAGAAAAAATATTTTCCTTCCAATTATGTGAGGAAAATAAAAGAAAAGTTATATTACTCCTTCTAGCACTCTCTCACTTTTCAAGCTCTAATTTCATTTTTATTACTCAAACTAATTGATTAGTTGGATATATTTCATACAAATCTTTTTTTTTTATGCAATTAATTGATTGTTTGAATTTTTTTTGGGAGTATTTTTATATTTTCCTTTAATTTACAATAATAACCAAACAAAATGAAAGACAATTCTCTAAGAAAATTATTTTCCTTATTATTTTCTTTAACAACCAAACAACATAGAAAATTTTTAAATTGTTATATATATATATTTTTTTCCTTTTCTTAACATTTTTCTTCCCTCCTAAAGTCTTAGAACCAAACAAAACCTAAGTATTTTGCCTTCGGGTTGAGGGGGTTCAATTATTAATCAACGTTATACATACGTTAACTTAGTCAACCACTTCAAATATCCCATTAATAATAAGAAGTATTTAGTCAAAGTAAATTGAATTCTGAGGATTATATTATGGTATGGCCTTACGGGCCACATAATACCAGTATGTTATTTTTCCTGAATACAAGTCCTCGCTTCTTAATGATTCATGAGTAACATTCAAACGCAAGACTTTGAATTCGATACTTGAAACACCATCACAACGCCTTCATAGTAAATTCCAACATTCAAACACTAAATTCCAGTCTCAGCCAAAAAAAAATAGAAAAATAGAAGATGAACCCAAAATTCCAGCAAACTGAGCACCAAATTCAACTTTGGCTCAAGGAATTTTGGAACAAAATATTGTACTTTATATTTTTGGGAAGAACTTGAGACAATCCTGTTTTCACATTCCAATCCCCATAGGCACTGCACTCTTAACAAGGAACCTATAGAGAACCATGACCATATCAACTACAGAAATCTCCTTTCTTCTTGTCATGTTATTCTTGTTTCCCCACCAAAAACTTTCCAATGCAAATGATACCATTAATACAACTCAGAGCATAAGACAGAACCTGACATTGGTTTCATCAGGAAGACGTTTTGAACTGGGATATTTCAGAGCTGGAAACACAAATAATTGGTATATAGGGATATGGTTCAAGAATATGACACCCCAGACAGTGGTTTGGGTTGCAAACAGAGAAACCCCACTAAGGAATAGTTCGTCAGACATATTCAAGGTCATCCAACCAGGGCTCTTGGTTATTCTCAATGAAACCGACGCCATAATATGGTCTTCTAACAACTCGGGAATCGCACAGAACCCAGTTGTGCAATTACAAGACTCGGGAAATCTTGTTCTGCGGGATGAAAATGACAATAAGCCAGAGAATTACCTATGGCAGAGTTTTGAGCATCCAACCGACACATATTTACCAGGTATGGTTTTGGGGTGGAAATCTGCAACGAGTAAAGAGGTTTACCTATCATCATGGAGGAACAATGAAGATCCAGCTCCAGGAGACTTTACATTTCATATGGATCCTGCTGGATATCCACAGTTGGTCACGAAAAGTGGGGCAGGTACTCGGTATAGATATGGACCGTGGAACGGTCTCACATATAGTGGCTTTCCTCACCTGAGTAGAGATCCAGATTTCAGCTTCGAGATACACATCAACAGGAATGGAGTCACAAATGCAAGTAGCTACGCCACTGACAGGCTAGTTATGAGGTTCACTTTGACTTCCAGTGGCGTGGGACAGTCCTGGGTACGGGATGATCAAACTCCAAGCTGGGTTCTTTACATGACTATTCCGGGAGATAATTGTGATGCTTATGGAAGATGTGGAGCGTATGGAAGCTGTAATACGGTAAACTTTCCTGTATGCAGATGTTTGGACAAATTTGTGCCTAAAGATCCACTAGGATGGGACAGGGGGGACTGGTCGAATGGGTGCATCCGAAGGACAGGGTTGAATTGTATGGCTGGGGATGGATTCCTGAAATATTCCAATCTTAAGTTGCCAGATGCACGAACTTCCTGGTATAATGAGAGCATGACTCTTAAGGAATGCAAAGAGGAGTGCTTAAAGAATTGCTCTTGTATGGCATATACAAATCTAAATATCAGCCAAGGAGGAACTGGATGCCTGCTCTGGATTGGAGATTTGGTTGACATAAGAGTTCTATCTGCAGGTGGACAAGACCTATACATCAGAATGGCTTCCACTGAGTTGGGTAAGAATTTATATCAAGCATAATCTATATTCCTAGTTTTGTTAGATAAGATAGAACTGATTATGTTGTCATTTGCATTTATGAATATTTGTACCGGGTGTGCCTCATTTCTCTTCTCTCTCTCTCTCTCTCTGGGTTAAAGAAGATGAAGCTGTTGTTTTTGTTTTGATTGAGCACAAGCTCAGCAATTCCAAGTGCATATCTTTGTTTTAATCAGCATCCAAGTTGTATTATCTTGAATAGATACCAGTTTATCTGTACTGAAAATGTGGCAGGATCAAATGGAAAGAAAGAAGTGACACTAATATTGAGTTTGACAACGGTAGGAATAGTTCTGCTATCCCTGAGCTTGATTCTTTATATTTGGAAGAGAATGAAGAATAACACAAGGGAGACAAAAACTGGTGAGTGATACTCCATTTAGTCTTGAAAAAAAAAAAAAAAACAGTTAAAAGCTAGTCTTAGTTGTCTTACGAGAAAACTCTCTACACATACCTGTTGCAGAACAAAGTTGAATGCAGGGGCTCATTTTCCATTTTCAACTGATCTCCAAACTACTCATTTTGCAGGAAGCAATCCTGTGACACAAAACCAGGACTTAGAGCTGCCAATATTTGACTTGTCTACAATCTCAAAAGCGACCAACTATTTTTCAATCAAAAACAAGCTAGGAGAGGGTGGATATGGACCTGTTTATAAGGTTTATTGTCCGTAGTTTTCTGAAAGTAACAAAAAACTGTTGAACACCCCAAAGTTAGCCTAAGACATTTCATGATACCACACACAACTGAAGATTAAAAAATAAAATCACGTGCATATCTTTTGATTTCAGGGCACCCTAGAAGATGGACAAGATATAGCTGTCAAACGACTATCAAAGACTTCCAAGCAAGGACTTGATGAATTCAAGAATGAAGTTATTTGTATCGCCAAACATCATCACCGAAATCTTGTAAAACTTTTAGGATGCTGCATACAAGGAGATGAGAAAATGCTCATATATGAATTCATGCCCAACAAAAGCCTGGACTTGGTATTATTTGGTGAGAATTCCCAACTCTGTTGCTGTTAGCTCAAAAGGGAAACTTGGTTTAGGAGTATCATGCTGATTATATACACAGAGCAGCAATATCTTAAATAGGCAATTCAATTATTAATTCTAGGCAATAATCAAGTTAGACTGTATATATATATGTGTGTGTGTGTGAATGAGGAAAGCGTAATTTTTAAGATACTTTGTCCATTACTGTCATATATTTTGGAACTATTAACAATGTCACGCTGATCAATCAGATCAGATATATTAACATATTGAAAAAGTTTTTGGCAGATCAAGAAAACAGAATGTACCTTGATTGGCCAATGAGACTCCGCGCTAGTTAATGGAATTGCCAGAGGGCTTATGTACCTTCACCAAGATTCACAGTTGAGAATAATCCATAGAGACCTCAAAGCTAGCAACATACTGCTAGATAGTGAAATGAACCCAAAGATATCAGACTTTGGCCTTGCGAAAAGATTCAAAGGAAACGAGATAGAAGATATGACAAGCCGAGTTGTAGGAACATAGTAAGTGTGTTAGCAACATGAAACACACACTGCACTTTCACAACATGCAATAATAATTTGTTTTTGGCTATTATTTTCATACAGCGGCTACATGTCGCCAGAATATGCAGCTCGTGGCCAGTTCTCAGTAAAATCAGACGTGTTCAGCTTTGGTGTCCTTGTGTTGGAAATTGTTAGTGGCGAAAGAAACAGTTCATTTTCCCATGGAGATCGCCATCTTAACCTTCTAGGATATGTAAATTTTCTCTTTCCTCAAGCATGTTACCACATTACTGTACTATGCATGAAACTACTACTGCTATTTGGGACAAAGACAGAAACTTTAACTTGTAGGAGGCAAAAGTAGTTATCAGAAATCAGAAAACTGACATGATTCACTTGGTTGCACAGGCATGGACACTTTACAGAGAAGGAAGGTCAATAGAACTCATCGACACTTATCTATATGACTCGGCTAGTTTAGACGAAGTGCTGAGACTAGTCCATGTGAGCCTGTTATGCGTACAACAATTCCCGGATGATAGACCTAGCATGGACGCGGTGGTGGCAATGTTGAGCAATGAAGTTGTGCTGCCTCAAGCTAATCACCCTGGCTTTTTCACAGAAAGCGATAAGTTCACGTTAGAAAGTAACGCAAGGTCCAATGCAGCCAGTTCTAAAAATGAAGTCACCATAACAATGCTGCAAGGAAGATAGGAAACATAGAATTCCTAGTCATGAGTGCCCCCATCATCAGATTACATACTTAATGTTTTCCGATTCCCAGTTCAAGATGAGTGCATTTTTTGAATCTTTGATCACCTAAAACTTTAAGGTAATGATGCTGTTGACTATGAGATTTACAGATATTCCAAGAAAAAACAATGTGCATGTATTATACACCCCGAAAATAAGTTAACGAGAAAATACTTATTCAATTATTCAGCTTCCCAGACAAGGGAGTCGGGAATCGCAAGACATGAATCACACTGTTGTGTCTTAGAGGCTGATCTCCAAAGGCGCAAAGTGCTGCTATGTGCATTCAGAGGCAATTTCAGGCCTATATCAAATTTAAAGCTCAAGTAAGAGCAAAGGCTACATAATCATTGGCTGTTGAACCGAATTTCACGCCTCTCCCCTAAAATAAGAAACTCTTGATCCTTGTTTTAGATACAGGTTTTAGCCCACTCAGGCCTTGTAGTTTATATATTCCTAAATCTTACTACTGCCAATCACAAATTCGTGCCGGTTACAGGCCACAATTTACTAACAGATTAAAACCTCCAATGAGATATAAAACTCCTCAATCCACTTTGCCCGAGACTGAAATCAATGCAACATTCATAATCGCGACAACATATCAAATTTCTAGAACCCCGCCTAGAATGAATGCTGCTATCTTACTCAATTCCACATCCAATCAATCGTATAATATCAGTGTTCACCCGATTGTAGAGGTAAAGAAGAGAAATAATACTTGGTTTTTGTACGCAGAAGAAGAAACAGCTAACCTCCAACGTCGCAACTCCGCCGCATCTCGGCCGCCGACACATTTGTTCCGCCGCCAATTATCTGCGCTGAACCTCCTCTTCGTCTCCATGTTCTTGAAAATGAAAACGAGGCTGAGTTGCGTTCTTTGTAAGCAACTCCCACGTGTATTGCAATTAGCGTGTCAGTACATCAGCTCTTCTTCTTTTTCTTCTTTTTACTTTTTGGTCCATAAATTTCGAAATAGCTCCAATTCAACCCTCATCTAGAATTTATAGATCTGAGTGGCCCATAATATTTAAGGAAACTTATATGTACACCCCTTGAAGTATACTATACTTACAAATTTATCCTTATAGTTTCAAAAATTACAAACAATCTTTTGAAACTTCTGTCCTTGTAAGTATTAATAGAAATAACCAAAAAGATTATTTTCCCGCAGCTAGAGTAGGCACACATCCCACAAAATATGCATCTAGTCAAAATTGACAAAAGTCTTTAATCAATTTATTGATTCTGACAACTTTTTTGATGTAATTTTATTTTGTTACCACCCCAACTACACTAGACATTTTCACCTAAAATCCAACACCAACACTATTTTTCTTTTGGAATTAACTTAATATATAAGACATCTTTGATACATGCTTATAAAGCATTTTAACCTCTTGAAATGTATCTTTAAGCGCAGTTGATTTCTCATCGAATTTCTTATAAGCCGATTAATTGTAATCCGGCTTGTATTAGGAATATCATATAATACGGTATAATAATCTCACCTAGGAGGTGAGTTTTTGGCATTTCAAATTATGCATTTTCAATTGGCTCTTGTATATTGTCCATCTTATCCCTAAAATTGATATGTAAAATTATTAAACAATGGCATTCTATTGGGGCAAAATCAAATTTTTGTATCTTAATACAATGTTATATATACAAATCAAACATGTACATTTTTTAAGAATTTAAATTAAAAAAAATATATCATACCAAAACAAATATACTTACAAAATACCAAAATATGGAACCCACCCACATAAGACATTAAACATTATGTATGAAATTCATTATCAAATATGTCCATATTTTCTATATCTTGAACTTATCATAATCATGTGAACCCAATCAAAAAATCCTATAAAAACACCATAAATACAACTCATAAATACATCCGGCCTTGATTACTAATAATTGTTTTTAAGTTGATATATACCTCAGAGATATTTGTAACTTTTAAAATCATATGGACTAATTTGTGATTGACTTATTCTTCAAGGGATGTATATATAATTTGTCCTAAAATTTAAATTTTGAACCCAACTAAGATAAGGAAATTTTATTATGTAACTAGTATTTTAGTCCCGTGCAAAGGCGCGAGAAATAGAGTTTTATGTATATATTTTTAGAATTTATATTATAAAAAATAATTTGATAAAATTTTTTTGACTATTTTATAACATAAATCGATAAATAAATATATTCAAAAATTGTTTAATAGTATAATATGTTAGATTTCAATATTAATTTTGGATTATTAAAGTAAGAAAGTTTTTTTAAAAAAAAAATCATGCAGAATCAAATTTTTTAATTATTATTAAAGTAAATGGTAAATATTACAAATAAGATATTAATTTTTTTATTTATTTGAATTAAATTTTAATCCAATTTAGTTTAAATACTTGATAATTATTGAATTCTTTTAGATAAACATTAAAAATAAATATACTTATTTAAATTTGTACAAAAAAATATTTGAATTTCATACGTGGTAAAGTAGAATTAAATGAGGCTATCAAATATGCATTTATTTGAATATTTTCAAAGCTTTTGAATAATATACGTACAGACTATATAGAATTATAGATTTCTCAATTTAGACAATATATGTAAATTAGTTTTCTTTCCATTTTATCAACGTGTCGTCATAATCCATCATATTCGATATTATTTTTATTTTAACTCATAATTTACAAACACACTGACACCGCTATAGTTCACATCTCTATAAAATAAATTGCATTTTAAGTTACGTAGGTCGAACCACATTTACTTGTGATCTCCTATTAATGGAATGTAACAATTTAAATAATGTAATGTCAAAACTCAAAATCCGTCAACTAAAGAACAAAAGGCCATATTAATTAAAAATAATACGAGCCCCGTCAATCCAGTCGGTTATATGAAATCCCTATCGCAAGGCAATGGGACTTTTGCACCTGAATATTGTTTTAAATATATGTTTTGACCACCTAAAACTTCAAAGGCAACGATGCCATTGGAATATAAGAAAGTCTGCATATTTTTTAAGCCAAAACAGTGTGTTCATGTCCTGCGATTCTGTATAGGGGACGGAATATAGATTCAAAGTCCAAACAAAATTGATATTTTAACCAACTTATCAATTATCATCATATTTTTTGGGCAAGGACAAGTCCATTATTTTTTGATATTATTCAATTTTTTTTATTTAATTTTTATTTGTTATTTTTTGTGTGCTTGTAAAACTCGTGATATAACTTCGTAATTTTGAGCCCATTTAAAAAGCTTTAAAAAAATGCTTGTAGATTCATATTTTTTATAATAGAGTTTTTTTAGTCAATTTTTTTTTTTTACTTTTGCTTTAAAAAAAAACTCATTCAACCGCAATTATTTTTACAAAAATGCTTTTTTTTGTTTTAAGAAAAAATAAGTGTTGCTGTTAAAAAAAAGTTCATCCAAACATGCTCGTAGAATTATTTAATTAGTTTTCTTTTTCCTTCTTTTTTTCCCTTCCATTTTGCCCTTTGTGGTGGATGGGTCAGTAGGTGAATAGTTCATACTTTGAGCGATCGTTCTTCTTGTATTTTACTAAAAGAAAAAAACAAGAAAAAGAAATACCGTGTCTGTGAGATTAGGGATAGACAAATAAAATACAGATGATTTGACTTTAACACTCCATTTGATTATTGGATTTTGGTAAGGAAAGTAATGATGATTTTTTTTTTAATTTCAGATAGTAGTACTTTTTATTTTCATTTCTTATTTTTTTTATTTTTCTTCTACTTTTTTTCACTAAAATCTTCGCTCCCGAGTGAAAAATTGAAACCCAGGGCATGGTTACCTACAAGCTTGGGTCTACATTTTAGCCAGCCATTTAAACAAGACTAGATAATGTCGACTGAACAAAATGTTGCATCCATGATCCGAAAAACTGTGGTATGAACGCCATGTTTGGGCTCGTATATAAATTAAAATTTTAAATTGTGTTACGTTATATATTTTGTTTTAATAAATTAAATATATGACAAAATTTTAACCATTTGACAGGTAAATGAGGTTCAAACAAGGTATTGGCATATGATACATTCATGATCCAAACACTCATGGCATGTATGTGGCAGCTTTTCCCCTCCACCATTGCATCTCTAAATTATTTGCTTGGCTATATCTGTATTTAAGAGTTTATAAGCTCTCAAATTTTATAATATGTTTTTTTTTTGTGCTTATAAATCTCAAAATCTTGCTTTGGAAATACAATATCAAAATATTTAATAAATAATTTTAATATTTTATGTGATATTGTAGTTTAATTTTTTTTTTTGTTAAAAAAAATTATACAAAGTCGTGTATTTTCATGAAGTATGCAATGTCTTACCGATCCCTATATTTTCCTCGGAACCAATTTTCGGCTAGTCAGAAGTTCCAAGTAATCAAAGAAAGAGCAGACTCAACTCGCTCGTCCAGAGGAAATTTAAAGAAATATGATTTTTTTTAGTTGCAATAAAAAAAATAAAATAAAAATTTAGAAGATTCCAACAATTGTCGTTTTGAAAGAATTTTTGTCAGTCCTGTTTGAATCGATAGAAGTGTTATCTGTTGTAGTGATATATTTTTGTTGTCTTTTGTTTCTCGGTAAAGCTAATTAAAATGACTTTTGTTTGCGTGTCCAGATTTTTTACATTTCTGGCTAGTTTCAATGGATTTTATTTTTGTGTTTTTTTAACATAGCTTTTTGGTCTCGATACTTCACTTCTTTCTTGTTCTGTGACAAGGCATGTTTTTTGACCAAGTTTTAAAATTTGTGCCTCGATTCGGACTACGACTACTGTATTTAACAACACTACTTGCTCTATTATTTTTCATTATTCCTATTCTAAACTAAACTCGTGTTCTAAGAGATATTTTGAATTTTTCTAGAATTCTACTAAAATTTGAGAACGAGTTTTTCAATTCTAACAAAGTCTTCAATGACCCCCATTAACTGGAGCAAACTAAGTGCCAAGTTCAGCATTGCAGTCCCTTGCCTGAATTCTGAAAACAAGAAAACCAAAATAGAGGATACAAAAGAGCCATGAAAATATCAACCAGAATCATCTACATTTTCCTTGTTATATTGTCCTTACTTTCAAACCAGAAGCTCTCCAATGCAAATGATACCATAAATACAACTCAGAGCATTATCGATAACCAGACTTTGGTTTCATCAGGGGGATGTTTTGAACTGGGGTTTTTCAGCCCTGGAAATTCCAACAATTGGTATTTGGGGATATGGTATCAAAAGATCAACCCCAAGACTGTAGTTTGGGTAGCAAACAGAAAAAACCCACTGAAAAATAGTACATCACGCGTCTTCAAGATCATCAAACCAGGGCTCTTGGTTATTCTCAGTGAAACCAACATCATATGGTCGTCTAATAACTCATGGACCATGCAGAATCCAGTTGTGCAATTACTAGACTCGGGAAATCTTGTTCTCCGTGAAGCAACAGATGAACAGCCAGAGAATTACCTGTGGCAGAGTTTTGATTATCCCTCTGATACATTTTTAGTAGGTATGAAAATTGGGCGGAACTATGTGACTGGTGTAGAGAGTTACCTGTCAGCATGGAAGAATGAAGATGATCCAGCTCCTGGAGACTTCACACTTCATCTGGATCCTGCTGGATATCCTCAAGTGGTCACCAAAAGAGGGGAGGTTACTCAATATAGAATAAGACCCTTTACGGGTGAGGTCTCCAGTGGCACACTAATAGTGAGAAATGAGCCCACATTCAAGTTTGGGTTAAGCATGAACACGGATGGTGTTTACTACAGTTGGGTGGCTAACAACAACTCCACTATTTCAAGGTTTACTTTGAATTCCAATGGTGTCCTACAGCGAACAACATGGGTTGATCAGACTCAGGGGTGGGTCCCTTACATGAATGTTCCGACAGATATTTGTGATACTTACAAATTATGTGGAGCATATGGAAGTTGCAACATTGGAAACAATTCTGTATGCGGATGTTTGGATAAATTTGTACCCAGAGATCCAGACAGATGGGCGAGGGATGATTGGTCAAATGGGTGTATTCGAAGGACAGAGTTGAACTGTACATTTGGTGATGGATTCTTGAAGTATTCTAAGGTCAAGTTGCCAGATTCAATCACTTCCTGGTTCAATGAAAGCATGGCACCTAAGGAATGCAAAGAAGAATGCTCAAAGAGTTGTACTTGTATGGCATACGCAAACTTAAATATCACCAGAGGAAGGGGATGCCAGCTTTGGCATGGAGACTTGATTGACATTAGAGTTTTAACTGTAGGTCAAAAAGACATTTTTATCAGAATGGCTGCCTCCGAGTTAGGTAAGAATATATTGAAATAAAACACAAATCCCTAGTTATGTTGTCCTTTCGAGAATTTCATTGCTCTAATGATGAATATTTTCACTGACACTGTCTAATCTTTGTCTATCATCAAAATATGACATAGAGAATCCACACAGAAAATACTTAAATGTTATGTTTGGACCAAAGAATTTAGTGAATAAGACGAGATGCAAAAGGCAAAGGTTTAAAAACCAAAGTATAAAGTTTCATCATTTGAATTGTATTTTCCTCACTACAATCCAAGGTCCAAAGATGGGCAACATTCCATGTAAAAAGAAGAAAAGAACCTGTTGAATTCTTTGGATGAAATGGAAGTTGACATCACAAAATGTTGGAAACAGATGATTAAATATTTTTTGTTTTCTTTCTCTTGATAAATAAAAGACATTATTTGTTTTGATCAGAGTTTGAGTTGTATTTTCTTGAATAATTATAAATCTGCCTGTACAGAGAATGGAGTTGGCTCAAAGACAGAAGGAAAACTTATATTGTGTTTGACAACAATAGGAACGGCTCTGTTATCCCTGACCATGCTTCTATATATCTGGAAGAGAATGAAGAATGGCAGAAAGAGGAGAACAGTTGGTAAGCATACTCCAATTTGTCCCGGAAAGAATCGGTTAATGCTAGTGTATTGTCATGAGAAAATTATGTACACATACCACATGCAGGAATCCACAGTGAAATAACGTTCTCGATATTACTCATATTGCAGGAAGCCATACTGAGACACAAAACCAAGACTTAGAGCTGCCAATGTATGACTTGTCTACAATTTCGAAAGCTACCAATAACTTTTCAATCAAGAACAAGCTTGGAGAGGGTGGATATGGACCTGTTTATAAGGTAACATTGTTCTCAGGCATTTGTAGTTTCCTGAAAGTAATAAATCTTAGGCCAAAGACATTAAAACCCTGATATGAAGTAAATGTCTTTCTACAACTTCTCAACTTCTTCCCTCGGAAGAATGAGATTGTAGTTTCTGAATTTTAGCTCTGATCAGAAATAAATCTTTCCTTCTGCAAAGTATTCTCAATTCTTGTTATACATGAGAAAATAAAGAAGCTAAAGTTTTGAACCCTTCAATGAAACACAATCCTTACATCAATATAGAAGTTCAGACCCATACTATCTGGTTTTCTTATTTCGACACATTGCATCAATGATCACCCAAGAGAAAGCTAAACCTATTTATCTTCTGATTTCAGGGCATGCTAGAAGACGGACAAGATATAGCTGTCAAACGACTATCAAAGACTTCCATGCAAGGACTTGATGAGTTCAAGAATGAAGTTATTTGTATTGCCAATCTTCAACACCGAAATCTTGTGAAACTGTTAGGATGCTGCATACAAGGAGAAGAGAAAATGCTAGTCTACGAGTACATGCCTAACAAAAGCCTGGACCTGGTTCTATTTGGTGAGAATTACAAACTTTGTTGTTGCCTGATGAAAAGATTAACTTGGTCTAGAAGTTCGAATGTTGCCTAATAATTCACTGCAGCAATCGCTAAAATATGCAGAGATTGAAAAGATAAATGCAATTCCATATTTGAGACAGATCAATTATTAGTATTAATTAATAAAATATAAATTTTACGATATTTATCCACAATAGTCATAGATTTTGAAATTATTAAGTTCAAAATTTGATATTGATTAATGGGATCACATCCATAAACTAAATACAAAAAGTTTTGGCAGATCAAACAGACAGAATGTACCTTGACTGGCCTAAGAGATTCCATATTGTTAATGGTATTGCCAGAGGGCTTATGTATCTTCACCAAGATTCGCGGTTGAGAATAATCCATAGAGACCTCAAAGCTAGCAACATACTGCTAGATAGTGAAATGAACCCAAAGATATCAGACTTTGGCCTTGCAAAAAGATTCAAAGGAAACGAGACAGAAGATAAGACAAGCCGAGTTGTAGGAACATAGTAAGTATATCAACAACTTATATACAGCATCAAATACACCTCCATGGTTTGCAACTATAATTTTTGGTTAACATTTGCATGCAGTGGATACATGTCGCCAGAATATGCATTCCGCGGCTTGTTCTCAATAAAATCAGATGTATTCAGCTTTGGTGTCCTTGTGCTAGAACTTGTTAGTGGCAAAAGAAGCAGTTCATTTTCCCATGGAGATCACCACCTCACACTTCTAGGACATGTAAATTTTTCATGCTCTCATATATGTCGCTACATCCTATATTGTGCTTAAATCTACTTCTACTAGCAATAGCACCAGTACCAAGTCAGAAATTTTAACTTTGAAAGGCAGCGTTAACTTTTACAAAATATTACAAATTTCTTTGTCAGTGAACTGACCTTACCAACCATTTCCCGGTTTCGTCCTTATCTGGTAACTAACAAAGTTCAGCTGATATGATTCACTTGGTTGAACAGGCATGGACACTTTACAGAGAAGGAAGATCAATAGAATTTGTCGACGCTAATCTACATGACTTCGCTAGTTCAGACGAAGTGATACAGCTAATCCACGTTGGCCTGTTATGTGTGCAAAAATGTCCAAATGACAGACCCAGTATGACTTCAGTGGTGACAATGCTGAGCAATGAAGTTATGCTACCTCAAGCTAATCACCCTGGTTTTTTCACAGAAAGTGACACATTTGCTTCAGAAAGTAATAATGCAGACCCTAATGCAGCCATTTCTACAACTGAAGTCACCATCACAATGCTGCAAGGGAGGTAATATAGTCATTGGTGCTTCACTTGCAGATGACATGCTTGTAGTGATTATTTCAATCGAATAACTAGTTCAGAATTTTTGCGCCTGAATAAAGCTTCAAGACAAGTGTTGTTTTGATCACCTACAACTTGGCAACTGTGCTACTGAATTTAAGATCTAGACATTTTCCAATAAAAACCGATGTATCGTACACTTCTAGATTATGTGAGAATACTTGTTAAACTATTCAGCTTGACAACTAGCAAAGGTAGTTGGAAATCACATTAACGGGAGCGTCTTAGCAGCTGACCTTTAAAGAGCAAAGTGCTGGTATATGCATTAAGTGGCACTTCCAGGACTGTCGACATTATAGCTGAACTTATTAGCTGTCGAACGGAATTCCATATTTTCCCGCTGAAAACAAGAAAATCTTACTCACAGTTAGAGTTAGAGGTTGGGCCACTCAGATTTTGTAGCTTATATGCTCTGAAATCATACTACTATAATTGAAAATTCTTGCAGATCGCTGCCCACAATTATAACAGATTCAAACCTCCAATAGTCCAATTATACAGACATTTCCTAAATCTAACAAACATGTTTACAAGGTGAAGATGCAACATCGATAATCGTCACAAGATATCAGATTTGTTAGAACTCCGCCTAAAATGAATGCCGCTGTCTTGCTCAATTTCACATCTAATCAATCATATAATATCAGTTTTCACCCCATTGTAGCGGTAAGGAAGATAAATCATACCTCGTTTTGTTTGTGCGCAGAACAAGACACAGCTAACTCCAACGTCGCAAATCCGCCGCATCTCCGCCCTCGACACATTTGTTCCGTCGCCATTCCGCCGCGCTGAACCTCTTCGTCCTCTCCATTTTCCTTTTCCCTCGTATGTTTATTTCTCGGGGTTTCAAAGGTGCTGTGTTTTTGTACGCAAGTCCGAGATCATTACAATTATTATACCGTATAATTGTATATCAGTCCTTTTCTTCCTCTTTTACTTTTTGCCTTTTTGGTCCCATAAATTTCTGTAAAGTTTCAATTGAACCCTCAACTAGAAGTTATACGAGTTAACGACCCATACAATTTAGATTTTGAAGTCAACAAAATTAAGGAAATACTATTTTCTAGCTTTATAGAATTCTGAAAATAAAAAGGAAATTTATTAATTTAAATGAAATATGTCTTACGAGGAAACAACGTCGTGTTGTATTCTCTCCCCGAAATGTACGAAAATTCCTACTCAAAACTTTTTAATAATTAAGATGAACTCCCATTATAGTTGTTTGCATGCTCCTACGGGGACTTCGTAATTGTAACACTGCTCCAAAACAAAGTTTCTTTCATCCAAAACTTTTTATAGTGAGAGATATACCCTTTTTAAATTGTGATTTCAATATAAGCTCTCCAATTATTTGATATATTTATTGCGTTAGAATTATGTTACTATAAGTATAAATTTGAGTAGCAATCAGACAAAGGTCAAAAGATAAGCGTATCCAAAAACTATATGATTTTCTATAGTTGAATAATAATATTAAAAAAATAAAAAATAAATTTCTATGTTAGAGATCTTATAGTTTGATAAGAAATTAATCAAATTATGACACATTTTGACGGTAACTACTATCAACCTACAGGAGTGTTTGCAAGTAACAAGAGAAAGTGGTTTTTTCAGCTTCTGCGGGAAAAAACAATAACACAATATCTTATTTTTCTGCTTCTATCGAAAAAAAAAAAAGTTTGAAATAAGTTAAAAATTAAAAACAGCTTTCTAATTGTTTGTTTCCAACTTCCAATGAAAATAAATTCAATCACTGTTTCTCTCTTCTTTTTTTTTTCTTTCTCTCTAAACGCTATCCATTTTTACTATTTAACTTTTCTTTAACTTTTTTCTATAATTTTAACTTTTTCGAAAATGAAAGTATTTCAAAAGTTCCATATGTAAGTCCCAACTTCCTAGCTCATAAATAACTGTTAATTCACAAGTATAAAGCAAACATAGAGTAATTTTCATCTTTTAGTGGCCAACGGTATTTATACGTTTGTCACCTCGTCAATTACCCCAATATATATGAGAGAGCACTACTACAATTGATGATGAGAATGATTTAGTCAGAGGCAGCTGAGTCACCTTTTGAAATTTATATTATAGAATTCTTAGGATATATCACGGGTCAAATGTGTAAATTAATTTTTCCTCAATATAAACATAATTTATCTTCATTGATCGTGAGTAACATTCAAACACAAGACTAGTCTAATTAATTTAATTAGATAATAAGATCAAAAACTACGGCGCTTTCTCTGTAGTTGCAAGGCTTTTTCTTCAATGCCAATATTCAAACAACATGTTGTGATTGGAATAAAGAATTTGGTGAGAAAAAATAGAAGGAAAATGAAAAGAATTAAAATTTAAATTCAAAAAATACTAAATTTTTCTTCCTATTTTTCTTATCAAAATTCAAGAACCAAATGGATGGTAAATTCAAGTACTAAGCACCAAATTCAGAGTTCCGGCAGCAAGGGCCTCCTGTTTCCCTTTTTTTTTTTTTGGCAAAGGACACCACCTATTTTCATATTTCAATCCTCTTAGGCACTGCATTCTGAACAAAAAGAAACCATAAAGAACCATGAAGCTACCTATTACAGACATCAACTTTCTTCTTGTCATCTTATCCTTATTTTCCCACCAGAAGCTCTGCAATGCAAATGATACCATTAATACAACTCAGAGCATTAGAGATAACCAGACTCTGGTTTCATCAGGTGGAACTTTTGAACTGGGATTTTTCACCCGTGGAAACTCAAACAATTGGTATGTGGGGATGTGGTATAAAAATATAACACCCAAGACTGTGGTTTGGGTTGCAAACAGAGAAATCCCACTAAGAAACAGTACATCAGGCGTCTTGCAGGTCATCGAACCAGGGCGCTTGGTTATTCTCAATGAAACCAACAGCATCATATGGTCTTCTAATAACACAGGAGTCCTACAGAATCCAGTCGTGAAATTATTAGACTGGGGAAATCTGGTTTTACAGGATGAAGATGACGATCAGCCAGAGAATTACATATGGCAGAGTTTCGAACATCCAACTGATACATATTTACCAGGCATGGGTTTCGGGTTGAACCCTGTCACAGGTAAAGAGATTTACCTGTCATCATGGAGAAGCAATGAGGATCCAGCTCCAGGAGAGTTCACATTTCACTTGGATCCTGCTGGATATCCACAATTGATCACGAAAAGCGGGTCAGTTACTCGATATAGAATAGGACCCTGGAATGGTCTCATCTTTAGTGGCTTTCCTGATTTGAGTAGAGATCATACATTCGAGTTTGTTTTAAACATCAACAGGAATGGCGGTACAAATTCGACTGGCAATACTATGGACGGGTCAGTTATGAGGTTTACTTTGACAAGCAGTGGCGTTGGACAGCGCTGGACATGGGTTGATCAAACTCGGGAATGGAATATTTACATGAATATTCCGGCAGATAATTGCGATACTTACAGCAGGTGTGGAGTGTACGGAATTTGCCATATTGGAAAATTTCCTGTATGTGGATGTTTGGACAAATTTGTACCTAAAGATCTGCAAGGCTGGGACAGGGCTGATTGGTCAAATGGGTGCGTTCGGAGGACAGAGTTGAATTGTTCAGCTGGGGCTGGATTCTTGAAGTATTCCAATCTTAAGTTGCCAGATGCACAAAGTTCCTGGTATAATGAGAGCATGACACTTGAGGAATGCAAAGAAGAGTGCCTAAAGAAATGCTCTTGTATGGCATTTACAAACTTAAATATCAGCCAAGGAGGAAGTGGGTGCCTGCTTTGGATTGGAGACTTGGTTGACATTAGAGTTTTATCTGCAGGCGGACAAGACCTTTACATCAGAATGGCTTCCGCTGAGTTGGGTAAGAATTTATATGAAGCATATACTATATTCTTATTTATCAAAAAAAAAAAAAAAAGAAGAAGATAAGATAGAACTGATTATGTTGTCATTTGAATTTATGAATATTTGCGCTGAGTGTGCCTAATTTGTCCATCATCATTGAACGGGGATAATCCACACAGAAAAAACTTAACACACTCTCTCTCTCTCTCTCTCTCTGTGGCAGGATCAAATGGAAAGAAAGGAATGAAACTTATATTGAGTTTGACAGCAGTAGGAATAGTTCTGCTAGTCCTGAGCTTGATTCTTTATATTTGGAAGAGAATGAAGAATAAGACAACGGAGAGAAAAGTTGGTGAGTGGTATTCACTTTTGTCTTGAAAAAGAATCAGTTAAAAGCTAGTCTTGCAAGAAAACTCTGTACACATACCTCTTGCAGAACAAAGTTGATCCCTGCAGAGGCCGAGTTTCCTTTTCAACTGATCTCCATATTACTCATTTTGCAGGAAGCAATCCCGTGACACAAAACCAAGATTTAGAGCTGCCAATATTTGACTTGTCCACAATCTCAAAAGCTACCGACTATTTTTCAATCAAAAACAAGCTAGGAGAGGGTGGATATGGACCTGTTTATAAGGTAACATTGTCTGCAGTTTTCTGAAAGTAACAATAAACCCAGCGAACACCCCAAAGTTACCCTAAGACATATCATAAGAGTACACACACCTGCAGATTTTAAAAAAAACATTTCACGTGCATATCTTTTGATTTCAGGGCACACTAGAAGATGGACAAGATATAGCTGTCAAACGACTATCAAAGACTTCCAAGCAAGGACTTGAAGAATTCAAGAATGAAGTTATTTGTATCGCCAAACATCAACATCGAAATCTCGTGAAACTTTTAGGATGCTGCATACAAGGAGACGAGAAAATGCTCATATATGAATACATGCCCAACAAAAGCCTGGACTTGGTTCTATTTGGTGAGAATTCCCAACTTTGTTGCTGTTAGCTCAAAAGGGAAACTTGGTTTATGTACCCAGCAGCAATAATTCTAGACAATAATCAAGATAGACTGTTCATAAATATGAATGAGAAAAGCATAATTTTTAAGATACACTTGTCCATAATTTTCATAGATTTTGGAATTATTAACAATGTCATTGATCAATCAGTTCAGATATATTGACTAAATGAAAAAGTTTTTGGCAGATCAAAAAAAAAGAACGTACCTTGATTGGCCAAAGAGACTCCACATAGTTAATGGAATCGCCAGAGGGCTTATGTACCTACACCAAGATTCGCAGTTGAGAATAATCCATAGAGACCTTAAAGCTAGCAACATATTGCTGGATGATGAAACTAACCCAAAGATATCAGACTTTGGCCTTGCTAAAAGATTCAAAGGAAATGAGACCGAAGATATGACGACACGAGTTGTCGGAACATAGTAAGTCTGCCAGTAACATATAACGCGCTTGCACTTTCATAACATGCAATAATAATTTTTTCTTTTTGGCTGTTATTTTCAAACAGCGGCTACATGTCGCCAGAATATGCAGCTCGTGGGCAGTTCTCAGTAAAATCAGACGTGTTCAGCTTTGGTGTCCTTGTGCTGGAAATTGTTAGTGGCAAAAAAAACAGTTCATTTTCCCATGGAGATCGCCAGCTCAACCTTCTAGGATACGTAAATTTTCTCTTCCCTCAATTATATTACCACATTGCCGTACTGTTTCTTGAAATTACTTATGCTATTTGGGATGAAGACACAAACTTAGCTTGCAGGAGGCAAAATTAGATTATTACAAATTAGAAAACTGACATGATTGACTTGGTTGCACAGGCATGGACACTTTACAAAGAAGGAAGGTCAATAGAAATAGTCGACACTTATCTGCATGACTCGGCTAGTTTGGACGAAGTGCTAAGACTAGTTCATGTGGGTCTGTTATGCGTTCAACAATTCCCGGATGATAGACCTAGCATGGACACAGTGGTGGCAATGTTGAGCAACGAAGTCGTGCTGCTGCCTCAAGCTAATCACCCAGGTTTCTTCACAGATAGCAACAAGTTCGCATCGGAAAGTAACGCAAGCTCCAATGCGGCTAGTTCTACAAATGAAGTCACCATAACAATGCTGCAAGGAAGATAGGTAAGATAGAATTCCTAGTCATGAGTGCACCCACCATCCGATTACATACTTGAATGTTTTCCGTTTCCCAGTTCAAGATGAATGCATATTTCGAATCTTATATCACCTAAAACTTTAATGCAACGATGCTACGGACTATAAGATCTGAAGATTTTCCAAGAAAAAACAATGTGCATGTATTACACACCTCGAAAATACTTATTCAATTATCCAGCTTCACATATTTTTTTCAACAGAAACAAAGAAAGAGCAGCTATTATAATTCATTTTGGCTAAAGCATTTCCAGTAGTATTTATCACAAATCACAAACTATAATAACCCGTCAGTGTCCTAAATACACATTCATCAAAACGGCATTTATGAATCAGCAGAACGTGCAGCGATAGCCACGAAACACTTCCAATCCAATATCCGAATACTCAGCTTTTCATAGAGATTTTCACACAAGCCCGAACACAGTAGTATTTCATCAATCAAAGATTTAATGGATTCATCAGTTCACGCAAGGGTTTCTACGAAACAATGCGCTCATAGTCGCTTTTGAATTAAAGTAAAACAATCGCAGTTGCTCACATTGAGAAGATTAACCCCCGTTTTGGTTGGAACCAATTGAATCTTCCTTTCCCTTTTTTTGTTTTTTTGTCTCTCTCCTATTCGCCAAAGAAACCAACATGAATCCTTGTGTGAGAGGTCTTACAACAGCCCAAATAAATTACAAATTACAGTAATCCAAGTGATATAAAAAAACCCCAAAAATAAGACAAGCATTTTGAAATGTTCTTGTTTCTCAGGGGTCATAAAGCAGCCCAAATAAATTACAAAAAACCTAGTCCAAGTAAAATAAAAGGCCCAATAGTAAGAAAATCATTAGAAATGTCTGAAAAGCCTAATTAAAATCCATTTCACCAGTGCAATTTTAACAGGACAATGATAAAATCTATCACATTAGATCATCAATCATTCATTCACAATGAAAATTATAAAGCCAAAACTATATTATAACAATATATTATTGTCCAGATGCTTCAGTACTACTAAATTAAATAAAAAATAATAATGATAATAATAACATTAGTGAAGAATAAACTGAAACAGAGATAGAGAGAGAACATTACAATAACGACCTTGTAATAAAAAAAAATTAATTAGAGACTCAATTGACTGACTAATCCGAATCGAGTACTATAGAGACCTATTATGGAGGCAATCATTCTAACATAGTTGTTCCATTTACAATTTCAGGATTCAAACCCAAGATATTGCTTAAAAAATCTAACACCTTATCTCGATAAACCAATTGATAATTGATAAATTGATATCATTCACATTTATTACAATGGACTTTTAAAAAAAAATTTCAGTTACGCGGTATGTCCTTGCGCACCCATGATACATTTTCCTCTATGAATCCATTTCTGGTCAATCACTAAAGTCGAATAAATAATGCATTAGACTATCAACTTCATGATTACGGATTGGTATTCGAAACTTCGACTGACCAACCACTAATGACCAACTACTAATGACCAACCACTAAGATGCGGTTGTAGTTGCAAGTTTTCTTTGATCACCACCCCACTAAAAGTCAAAGTAAACGGATTCACCAAAATTGAGCGCTGCTACAGAATATTTGGCGCAGAAGGCCTTTCAAGATTTTATTTAAGAAACTAACCCTCAAATTATATTTTTATTTTTTTTTGGTTGAATTTATGATGTGGCACTAATTAGGATAAATAAGTGTATTTATTTGTCTTGAAATTTGAACATGATCAAATTATAAATAACTTAATTTATAAGCGATGGTCAAATTGAAAATAACTTAACTTACAAGAACATCAAAATAACCAGGCCATGACAAAACAAATGGTTGTTCAGGCCAATCTCTTAAGTAATAAACTGATCTCTTATGATATACTACAAAATGGTTAGACCGTGACAAAATAAATGGCCGTTCGGAACAATCTTTTAAGCAATAAACTGAGCTCTTAAATTTTAATGAACAACTTACAAGTAATCTATGAAAAGACAAGTTGATCTCTTAAATCTTAATAAACAACTTATGAACGATCTATGAAGAGAAAAATCGATCTCTTAAATCTTAATGAACAACTTATGAGCCGATCTCTTCAATTTTAATGAACAACTTATGGGCGATTCATGAAAAGACAAGTTGATCTCTTAAATTTCAATGAACAAATTACGAGCGATCCATGAAGAGAAAAATCGATCTCGTAAATCTCAATAAACAACTTACTAGTAATCCATGAAAAGACAAACCGGTCTCTTAAATTTTAATAAACAACTTATGAGTAATCCCTAAAGAAATCACATGGCACTACGAAGGGTCTCTTAAAGAAACAAGTCAATCTCTTTAAATATCAACGAACAACTCACAAGTAATCCATAAAGAGACAATCCACAAAAGGATGATCGATCTCTTTAAACATCAATGAATACCAATGGCCATAAATGGGTGGGCCGAATGGCCGGGCCGTTACAAAAAGGACGGTCATTCAAGCCAATACTATTCTTTTTTAGCACAATCTCTTAAATGGCCTGATCGTCACAAAAAAACGGTTGTTCGGGCCAATCTCTTAAGCAATTAATCTACCGCTTAAGCGATACTATTCTTTTTATCAAAATCTCTTAAACAGCCATATAATAATTTAAGAGATTATATCATTTGTAGAATAATCTCTTAAACATCCGGGCCGTCACAAAGATGACGGTCGTTTTGATCGATCCCTTAAGCGATCAATCTTTTGCTTAAGAGATTCCACTATTTTATGATTTTTTTAGCATAATATCTTAAGCGGGCTACTTGATCGTTTAAAACGAGGCTCTTATTTTAGCATAATCTCTTAAAACAACCGCCCAATTCATTTAAGTGATGCTATTATTTTTTTATATTTGAATATCAATTATCAACTTTAAAATATTTATTACTTGATCATTATACTATCTATTATAATACTTTTAGAAAATAGTAGATCAATAGTTTTAAATGGTTGGGCCATCAAAAAATCGACATCTATTCGAGCCAATCTCCTAAGCGATTAATCTATCACTTTAGAGATTCTACTATTTTTGTTATTTTTTAGCATAATCTCTTAAACGGTCATTCAATCATTTAAACGATTTTCTTACTTTAGAATAATGTCTTGAACAACCACTCAATTGTTTAAATGATGCTATTATTCTTTTAGAAAATATTGACATAACTTCATCTTGAACTATTGATTATGATACTTTCAGAAAATAATAGATCAATTCCATAATAATAATAATAATAATTATTATTATAATATATTCATGATGTCTATATCTATATTATAAAAGATCATTATGATTATTATATAGAATTGTTGTCTATATTATAATGGTCATTATAATAGGTCATTATGATACGTTCATGATGTCTATATTACAAAAATCATTATGATCATTATATTGAATTGATGTCTATATCATAAAAGATTTCATCATGTCTTTATTACAAATGACCATTATGAAGGATAGAATTATATAATATATACTATTATAATATACTCATGATTTCTTTATTATAATAATCATTATAATATATTAATGGTGTTAATTTATACTATACAAGATTGTTATAATCATTGTAATTTTAGAGATCTTTTAACTTGTAGAGCATATATGTATATATATATACACATACATCTGTGTGTGTAGTTATTGAAAATGTAGATGTCAATTCATTTTTATCTAAAAGAGTATCAACTTCTTAAGATCAAATGATTGAAAATACTTTTTTTTTATCTTCATTATAGTTATTTATTATTTCTAATTTTAATACCAATGATCTCTTGAAGAGACAAGTCGAGATTTGGGTACTTTGTATCCATTATTATGAATGATCTCTTAAAGAAACAAATCGATCTCTTAAATCTCAATGAATAATTTGTGAATGACCCATATATTAAGAGTTCTAACGATCCCTAAAGAGATCGCATGACACTATAGTCGTGCCACATATCACGGTTGAGCCGTGGGCACTATAGTCCCCCCTCCCTCCAAACCCCCCCACCCCCTACCCTAACCCGTACCCTAGCCCAGGAAATGAAACATAAACAGAAGAAGAAAAAAAAACCCCGCACAATGCACACATATCATCAAAATAAACCATACAAATTGGTTAAAATGTTAAATTGAACATATAATTTGTTAGCCCATGATGAAAGAAGTTGATTTATGTAAAGAAATTTGAGAAGTTTTGGCCAGAGGTGGTGGAATGGCGGCAATGGAGTGTGCACTCCGTTGTTGCCGTTCCACCACCTCCAATCAAAATTTCTCAATTTTTTAAGCCATACATCAACTCTCCTTACTTTGGGCAAACCAATTATTTGATCAATTTTGAAATCCCACAAAATTTGAATGGATAATTTTGATTGTGTGATGTTGCTTGTGTAGAGTTTTTTTGCAATATATTCTTTTTCTTTGGGTTAAAATAAAACTTTTAAAAGATGGATAAATATTGCTATTTAATGATGTTTAAGTTTAATTTGTTATTAATTATGTATAATTAAAAAAAGGATCATCTATCTAAAAATCAAAACTTGAGGGTCATTTACTTAGAAAAAGGGTGTAAAAGGTTATACGGTAGATTTTCCCGTAGTTGCAAGTGATTTTTCTTTGATCACCACCCCACTTAAAGTCAAGTAAACGGAATCACCAAAATTCAGCGCAGCTCCAGTTGCCAGACCAGGGCTTTGAAGTAACATAAAATGCATGTGTTACAATGAAAAACTTGAAACTTCTCCTTTTCACATGATTCAACTTGTAACATTACATGTCAGGTACCTCAGAAAACTAATTTCTGAACAAAAGACACCATAAAAAAACACCATGATTAACGTACCAATTACCAACATCTCCTTCCTTCTAGCCTTGTTAACCCTATTCTCCCACCAGAAGCTTTCCAATGCTAATGATACCATGAACACAACCCAGAGCATTACAGGTTACCAGACTCTGGTTTCATCAGGGGGAAGTTTTGAACTGGGATTTTTCAGCCCTGGTAGCTCAAACAATTGGTATGCGGGAATATGGTACAAAAATATAACGCCCAAGACTGTGGTTTGGGTTGCAAACAGAGAAATCCCACTAAGAAACAGCACGTCCGGCGTCTTGAAGATCAATGAAACAGGGTTCTTGGTTATTCTCAACGAAACCAACAACATCATATGGTCTTCTAAAATCTTGGGAGCACCGGCACAAAATCCAGTTACGCAAATATTGGATTCCGGAAATCTCATCGTGCGTGATGAAAACGATGATCAGCCAGAGAATTACCTGTGGCAGAGTTTTGATTATCCGACTGATACATTTTTAATGGGTGTGAAACTTGGCTGGAACTATGTGACTGGTATAGAGAGTTACCTGTCATCGTGGAAGAACGATGAGGATCCGGCTCCCGGAGATTATACATTTCGCCTGGACCCTGCTGGATATCCTCAAGTGTTCACGAGAAGAGGGGCAGATATTCAATACAGAATAGGACCCCGGAAGGGTGAGGCCTCCAGTGGAACATTGATTGTGAGAAATGAGCAAACGTTCCAGTTTGGGTTACAGATGAACAAGAATGGTGTCTACTACAGTTGGGTGGGTAACAAGAACTCAACTATTTCAAGGTTTACCTTGAACCCAAACGGTTTTCTACTGCGAAGTGCGTGGGTTGATGAGACTCGGGTGTGGGTCCCTTACCAGACTATTCCAGTAGATAATTGCGATACCTACAGATTATGTGGAGCTAATGGAAATTGCGATATTGGAAACAATTCTGTATGTGGATGTTTGAACAAATTTGTACCTAAAGATCCACAAGGATGGTCGAGGGCTGATTGGTCAAATGGGTGCGTTCGGAGGACAGAGTTGAATTGTACAGCTGGAGATGGATTCTTGATGTATTCCAATATTAAATTACCAGATTCACGAACTTCCTGGTATAACGCAAGCATGGAGCTTAGCGAATGCAAAGATAAGTGCTTAAAGAATTGCTCTTGTATGGCATATACAAACTCAGTTATTGGAAGAGGAAGTGGATGTATGTTGTGGTTTGGTGACTTGGTTGACATCAGAGTTTTATCAGTAGATGGGCAAGACCTTTACATCAGAATGGCTTCCTCTGAGTTGGGTAAGAACTTACATCATTTGAAGTATATTTTGCTCTCTAAATTCCAAAGCTCAAAGATACGGTAACATTTCATGTAAAAAGGAAAATGAACCTTTTGAATTTGTTTGTATGAAATCGAAGTCGAAATCACAAAACAATGGGGATAGATGAATCAATTCTTGATTTTGACCAGCATCTGGGTTGTACTTTCTCGACTAACTATCAATTTATCTGTACAGAAAATGAAGCAGACTCAAAGAGAAAAGGAAAACTCATATGGAGTTTGACAACAGTAGGAACAGCTGTGCTAGCGCTGAGCGTGCTTCTATATATTTGGAAGAGAGTGAAAAATGGAAGGAAGGGGCCAGAAAAAGGTAAGCAAAATCCAGTTTGTCCTGGACAAGATTCAGTTAAAAGCATGTCTTACGAGAAAATGCTATATACATAGCCCATGCAGGAGAAAGCTGATTCTTGCCCGGCAGACTTTCCCTTGTAAAATCTCCTTCAAATAACATTCTTCATATTTACTCGTATTGCAGGAAGCCATACTGAGACACATGACCAAGACTTAGAGCTGCCAATGTTTGACTTGTCTACAATTTCAAAAGCTACCAATAACTTTTCATTCGAGAACAAGCTTGGAGAGGGTGGATATGGACCTGTTTATAAGGTAACTTATTGTACTGAGGCAACTTCAGGCAAGTCTTTCGCTGAAAGGCATTAAAACCATGATATAAAGTAAAAGTCTGCAATTTCTCAACAACTTTGCGCAGAAGAACAAGACTGTCTTTTCTGAATTGTGAGCTGGAAAAAAGGATTAAATATTTCCATTTGCAAAAACTAGTTCAGAAAAGACAATCTTCTTCTTCTGCGCAATTAAGAAAGACTAAGATTTTGAACCCTGCAAATTAAACATGATCCTTACATCAACAAAGAAGTTTACGGCCATGGTAGCTAGTTTTCTTATTTCAACACTTAGAAGCGGCGATCACCATAGAGAAAACTAAAATTATATATCTTCTGATTTCAGGGCACTCTAGAAGACGGACAAGATATAGCTGTAAAACGACTATCAAAGACTTCCATGCAAGGACTTGATGAGTTCAAGAATGAAGTTATTTGTATTGCCAAACTTCAACATAGGAATCTTGTGAAGCTGTTAGGTTGCTGCATACAAGGAAGCGAGAAAATGCTAATATACGAGTACATGCCTAACAAAAGCCTGGACTTGATTCTATTTGGTGAGAATTCCCAACCTTGGTGCTGTCAGCTAAAAAGAGTAACTTGGTTTAGGAGTACGAATTGCAGCCTAATTACTCACTTTAGCAATTAATGCTAGTCATATGTTAGATAGATCAATTGCTAGTATAAACTAAGAAAGCATAACTTTAGAGACACATTTGTGGACATCAGTTGTCGACTTTGAAATTATTAACTTTAAATGTTGACGTTCATTAATTGGGTCACATATATATACTAAAACTACAGAGTTTTTGGCAGATCAAAAGGAACGAATGTACGTGGATTGGCCTAAAAGATTGCATATAGTAAATGGAATTGCCAGAGGGCTTATGTATCTTCACCAAGATTCACGGTTGAGAATAATCCATAGAGACCTCAAAGCTAGCAACGTACTGCTAGATAATGAAATGAACCCAAAGATATCAGACTTTGGCCTTGCAAAAAGATTCAAAGGAAATGAGACAGAAGATCAGACAAGCCGAGTTGTGGGAACATAGTAAGCATGTCACCAATGTATATGCAGTACCTAATACAATTCCATAGCGTGCAATAATCATTTATGGTTTAACATTTTCACGCAGCGGCTACATGTCTCCAGAATATGCAGTTCGTGGCGAGTTCTCAATAAAATCAGATGTGTTCAGCTTTGGCGTCCTTGTGCTAGAAATTGTTAGTGGCAAAAGAAACAGTTCATTTTCCTATGGAGATCACCACCTCACCCTTCTAGGACATGTAAAATCTTTTCTTTCTCTCAAGTATATTACTGCATTCCTATTTAATGCTTCAAACACCTCGTGCCTACGGGATGGAGTCAGAAATTTTAACTTTACAGGGACAAAATTTGATGTTTACAAAATATAAACCAAAAATATTGCCAGTAATACGGCAGTTGTCTCTACCATCTCCTATGTGGCTAACTAACAAGGTCCAGCTGATATAATTCACTTGGTTGAACAGGCATGGTCACTTTACAAACAAGGAAGGTCTATAGAGCTGGTTGATGCTTATTTACTTGACTCAGCTAGTTTAGACCAAGTGCTGCGGCTAATCCATGTGGGCCTGTTATGCGTGCAACAACATCCGGATGACAGACCGAATATGAATTCAGTGGTCGCAATGTTGAGCAATGAAGTTGTGCTTCTGCCTCAGGCTAATCACCCTGGTTTTTTCACAGAAAACGACAGGTTTGCGTCAGTAAGTAACACATTCTCTTATGCAACTAGTTCTACAAATGAAGTCGCCGTCACAGTGCCAGAAGAAATGTAGGAAACATGGGATATTGTTGCTCCACCATCAGATGACATGCTTGCGATGTTTTTTGCTATCCAATTCCCACTTCTAGATTAGTGTATATTTTAATCACGGGAAACTTAAGTTAATGATTGTATTGACTATAAGATTTAAAGATTTTCCTAGGGAAAAAAAAAACAAAAAAAAGCAATGTGTTTGTTTTATAAATCACAATAATTTATTGTAACTGAGCTTAGGCTATCCAATACTTCATAGAAATACAATTCAATATCTATCCCCACAATCATACATACAGCTAAGTCAAACTTAACCATCCATCCAAGCAAATTATTCCAAGTATTGACTCTTAAACTTCCTCCGACGACCCTAAAATAAGCATTTTAACAGAATATCTTCATATCAATAGACATTTGGAAGTAGTCAAGCATGATGCCATGTTCTTATCCAAAATCTCCTCATGCAAAACAAAAAACTGAAAGCAACAATCACTTATAATTCTTTCAGGGTAAGGATTTCCAGTAGTATTTGATACAAAGTGTAATAATTCGTCATCATCCTAAATCCACATGCATGTAAACTCACACATGTAGCATCCACAGAGACGTTGACAAGCCCAAACACAGTAGCATTTCATCAAGCAAAGTTTGAATGGATTCATCGAGTTTCTAACAATCAAAACACTTACAGTCTCACTTCTGAAACGTTTTCAATTGAAAGTAAAACCATTGTAGTTGCTTACCTTTACCAGATTAATCCCCCCTTTTTGCTTGAATCCAGTTGATTCTCTTGCCTTTCCTCTCTTTACCCGCGTTTTCGACCCATTCGTTTTGAAAAAATTCTTGCCCAGACCCGGCTTAGCCGCACCCAATCAATCATATAGCAAGTGTTAATACACTGGTCATGTGATTGGTCATTCTCTCTAAACTGTACACCAATCATATGGCAAGTGTAAAACACTCACTACCTCATTAATTATGGTGTGACCGAACCGGTGCGGATAAGAATTTCCCTTCGTTTTGTACCTCATCATTTACTTTTTTTTTTGGTCGGGTACCTCGTCATTTACGAAGTGAAGAAAAAGCAACAAAATTAATTTAGTTTTGAAAAAGCCGAATAAAATTACAAATAATTTAATGTAAGTGAAAGAAAAAATCCCATTGAAATTAAAAAAAAAAAAAAAGAAAAAAAAGAAAAAGTAGGGGAAACCTCTGAAAAGGTGTAATTAAAATTGTTGGGCTTTTCAACGTGAGTTCTTGATGGACCAAATTTGACTATAAATACTAAAATAATGATGGTAATTCTCGACGGGTTCTGGCCCGGTCACTTACTGTATATTTTACGTCCTTGCAAATTACGGCGACTAATTATTATTTTTCTGATATAATTAGTAGATATTTTTTAGAAAAGTGATCAATCTTATAATAGTATTAGCCGAAAATTAAAAATGAGATATAATCTAATCATGTGATTGTAAAGTTGAATTGCATAAAATTAAATATTTATTAATTTGTTTTTTGAATATATATAATACATTTATAGAAAACAATGAAAATAATTTAAATTAAGGGAGAATTACATCTATCTCTCCTGATAAAATTACAATTTAAACCATATTTTTTTTATAAATAAAATAAACCTCCTGTGATATATTCTGTCTAACAATTTATCTCAACCGTTTAGGACTGTTAGGGTTCCATTAGTTTTTGTATGTAAAATTTTGATAGTACTTTTGAGGGTTTTTTTTGTAATATGTATAAAATATTTGAGGTTGTATGTTATGTATTACAACTTTGTTGAGCTAAAAGTAACAATGTATTGAAAAAATTGCTCTCTTTTTAAGGGCTAAAAATGACGGGTAAGTGGGAGAAGAGAGAGATCTAGATACATATATATGCAATGTATATATGCATGCAAGTTGATAAATCCTATACATTTAATTCATCATAACTCGCTCATTTCTTTTCCAAATCACGCAAGTTATATGTCAAAATCAATCACCGCGATGAGAGGAACACATTGGCGGTGGTAGTTTCGGGTTTCGCAGGATAGTGGAGGAGCGATGGCAACAGTGGCGATGAGGTGGTGGCAGGTTTCCGTTTTCCGACAAGTTTTTCGGTGAACTTGAAGCTGATCTTAAATGTTTCGACATGAGAAACATGTTGGTGATGTCAAATTTGGGCTAGAGTCAACGGAGGCGGTGGAATTGAGGCGAAGAGTGGGTTTTATACATTTTTCATCAATTGATTGTAATTATTACATACTACATAGGGTTTATTATAAAATACACAAAAACATAGGTTAAATTATAATTTTACCAAACTTCGGGGGAGGTAGATGTAATTCGTCCTATTTAATATCAACAAAAAATAAAGGGAAAATGGACTTTATACATTTTCCGTCCATCTCTTGTAATTATTACATACCACAGGAAGTTTATTGAAATTTACAAAAAAAATATGAGTTAAATTATAATTTTATCAACCCTCAGGGAATATAGATGTAATTCGCCCTTATTATTAAGTGGATTTGACACTTTATAAATAATATAAATAATAACGCTTAGTATATAATTAATTTGATGTGGCCCAATTTACATCGAGTTACAATAATTTTAAGACCCCCACCCCCTCCCGCCCTTTTCATGCACATGATGTCCTTCTAAATGCACACAATGAGAGTAACGTCAGGGTACATATTAATTTTTACAATTATATCGCAACTTTTAATAGTAATAATTACATTATTTGTAATGTTAATTAATAGGTAAATTACTTATCAAAAAAAATAAATATAGGTAAATTGTTGGTATAAAAGCTTATAAAAGTACACTAACACCTTTATCACTAGAAACCAAAATTTTTAATTGTGGACGTTGAAACAAAACTATAAAAAATTTTGCAAAACGATATCGAATTTATGCATCATACGAAACGATTTTATTATTTTTGAGGTGCAAAACTTTAAATTTTAATAAAGTACGTGTGAAATATTACTGCGTGTAGAGTTGAGTTGAAGGAGAGAGAGAAAATTGTACCTTCCAGAACCTTGGCTCGGTTTCAACTTCAACCTATCACCCATCCACAAGCTACGTATATGTTAATGTTCATACTTATTCGGAAATCTCGGCAAGATAACTAGAAGCTCTTGACTTTATCGTTCACAGTTGTACAAAAAGACTCGTGCTATAATTTACAATAATGATCATTTATCTGTCTATTTTAGAAATCTCTCTCTCTCTTTCTGGTATCGGTCTTTGTGGGATGAAGTTGCAAAATTACACTCTTATCCTCACAAATCATACATATGTTTCAGCAAAGAGCCATTTTTTTTTTGTTTGTGCAGTCAGCACTTTTTTCGGCGTATTTGATCAGCATATGTACACACATATATTTCACAATCATTGGACATGCATTACTCATTACTGGCTGAGCTGGCATAATAATAAGTTAAATTTCTTAAACAACGTATAAGGTTTAAATATTATAGTTGTGAATAAAGTAATTGAATTACAAAAATCACCTCATATTGAAACTTTGCAGTACTCGAATTCAAATTAGTTGATCAATAAATCTAGATCCGGTGGACACAAAAAAATCAATTGACATTAAGGATTGCTTAGCCACATACTCCAAGACTATTTAGTCAATGAAGAATTAGACCCATTCGAATAGACTTAATATATATATATATATATATATATATTTTCAGTTGAATACAATAATTAAAAATATTTGAAATAATACTTTTATTTTAACCCTGAATAGCTTTGAAAAAATATAACCTTTTGAATTTTTCTTTTTTTCAAAAAAGTCAAACCAATCACAATTTTTTCTCACTAAAATATTTAAAACAATAAATAAATAAGTGATTTTCTTCTCAAAAAACCCATATCAATCATCCTTTCAAATCGATTTCTTAGGGTGTATTAAGAATCAGTTTACCAAGATACCTATTACCGTCAATAACGAAATACCCCGCTCTTCATGAATCATGTACAAAATTCAAACACAGGACTGACTTCCAATAAGACACACAGATAACCACAACGATACGGGAACAAATAATCCAATAAAATAGGAAAAACTTTCACAAGTCCACTAAATTGAGCACCAAATTCAGCGCCTGTCACATATGCTTACAGGAAGAACTTGAGACTTGCTGTTTTTACTTTCCAATCGCTCAGGCACTGAGTATTGAACCAAACAAACCTAACACAGATGATAAAAACTATGAAGCTATCAATCCCAGACATCTCCTTTCTTCTTGTCGCGTTGTCCTTATCATCCCACCAGAAGCTTTCCAATGCAAACGATGCGATAAATACAACTCAGAGCATAAGAGATAACCAGACCTTGGTTTCCTCAGAGGGACGTTTTGAACTGGGATTTTTCAGCCCTGGAAACTCAAACAATTGGTATGTGGGAATATGGTACAAGAATATAACACCCAAGACCGTGGTTTGGGTTGCAAACAGAGAAACCCCACTGAAAAATAGTACATCGGGTGTTCTCAGAGTCAGCCAAACAGGACTTGTGGTTATTCTCAACGAAACCAACAACATCATATGGTCTACTAACAACTCGAGACCTGCAAAGAATCCAGTGGTTCGGTTATTAGACTCAGGAAATCTCATTCTACGGGATGCAACAGATGATCAGCAAGAGGATTACCTTTGGCAGAGTTTTGATCATCCAACTGATACATATTTACCAGGTATGGAGTCGAATCACCTGTCGTGCTGGAAAAGCAACGAGGATCCAGCTCCCGGAGAGTTTACAAGTTACTTGGATCCTACGGGATACCCACAAGTGGTCACGAAAAGAGGCGGAGAGACTACAAATAGAATGGGGCCCTGGAATGGTCTGATCTTTAGTGGGGCACCTGATGTGAGAAATGATCCAACTTTCACATTGGATTTATACAAGAACAAGGAAGGTGTTTTCTACTACAGGGAAGATCCTATTGACAGGTCCGCTCTCACTAGGTTTACCCTGAATCCAATTGGCATCGGAAAGCGCTGGTTATGGGTAGATCAACAGAGGTGGAGCAGTTACGTCGATTTTCCTGCAGATAATTGTGATAATTACAAAATTTGCGGAGAATATGGAAGTTGCAATATTGCAAACTATCCTGTATGTGGATGTTTGGACAAATTTGTACCTGAAGATCCAATAAGATGGGCCAGGGCGGATTGGTCAAATGGGTGCGTTCGAAGGATAGAGTTGAATTGTACGGCTGGGGATGTATTCCTGAAGTACACTGGTATTAAGTTGCCAGATGCACGAACTTCCTCGTATAATGAGAGCATGACTCTTAAGGAATGCAAAGAGGAGTGCTTGAAGAATTGCTCTTGTATGGCATATACAAATCTCAATATCAGCCAAGGAGGAAGTGGATGCCTGCTCTGGATTGGAGATTTGGTTGACATAAGAGTTGTATCTGCTGGTGGACAAGACCTTTACATCAGAATGGCTTCCTCTGAGTTAGGTAAGACTTTTATGTTAAACAAAAAAGATAAAGCTGTTGTTTTGTTTCAATTGAATGTGTGTTCACAATTTCATGTGAAAATCAATTGAATTCTTTGTTTAATAAGCATCCAAGTTGTATCATCTTGAATAGCTATAAACTTATCTGTACAGAAAATGCTGCAGGCTCAAATGGAAAGAAAAATGTGAAACTTATATTAAGTTTGACAACAGTAGGAACAGTTCTGTCGGTTCTGAGCTTGCTTCTGTATATTTGGAAGAGAATGAAGAAGAACAAAAGGGGGAGAAAAGCTGGTGAGGATACTCCATTTTGTCTAGGACTGAATCAGTTAAAAGCTGTAGTTATGAGAAAACTCTGTATACTTACCTCTTGCAGGACAAAGTCGATTCTTGCAGGGGCAGAGTTTAAAAGTTACTGATCTCCATATTATTCATATTGCAGGAACCCATTCTGATACAAAAAACCAAGAGTTAGAGCTGCCAATGTTTGACTTGTCCACAATCTCAAAAGCTACTGACAATTTTTCAATCAGAAACAAGCTTGGAGAGGGTGGATATGGACCTGTTTATAAGGTAACACTCAGGCACAGTTAGTTTCGTGAAACAAACAAAATCTTATATTGTATAAAACTTGGAGACAGTTTACACCCTTGAAACCCTGAAAAAGAAAATGTTAGGTACAATTTTTCAAGTTCCACAGAAGAATGAGAATGTATTTTATGAATCTTGAGCTCGGTGAACCCTCTCAATTAAACCTGATCCTCACACCTAAAAAGGAGTTCCCATACATGCTAGTCTAGTTATTTGTACACATTGCACCATCGGTTGCACAAGGGAAAGATAACGAATCAATTTCTACATAATGTTCCATTGGCCTTCTTTATATTTAGTGATTGAAAACTTCTAACATTTCATATCTTCCAATTTCAGGGCATTCTAGAAGAGGGACAAGATGTAGCTGTCAAACGGTTATCGAAGACCTCCAAGCAAGGAACTTATGAGTTCAAGAATGAAGTTATTTGTATTGCCAAACTTCAACACCGGAATCTTGTGAAGCTTGTAGGATGTTGCATTCAAGGAGAGGAAAAGATGCTGATATATGAATACATGCCTAACAAAAGCCTGGACTTGGTTCTATTCGGTGAGAATTCCCAACTCTGGTGCAGATATATTGAATATTCCACATTGATCAACCGAATCAGATATATTTACTAAATACAAAAGTATTTGGCAGATCGACAAAAGAGAAAGTTCCTTGATTGGCCTAAGAGATTCCATATAGTAAATGGAATCGCCAGAGGGCTTATGTATCTCCACCAAGATTCGTGTTTGAGAATAATCCATAGGGACCTAAAAGCGAGCAACGTACTGCTAGATAGCGAAATGAACCCAAAGATATCAGACTTTGGCGTAGCTAAAAGATTCAGAGGAAACGAGTCAGAAGATATGACAAGCCGAGTTGTAGGAACATAGTAAGTAATTTCAGCAACATAAAACAGCTTATAGACTTCCGTAGCATGCAACAATCATTTGTGGTTTAACATTTTACATGCAGTGGCTACATGTCGCCAGAATATGCAGTTCGTGGCCAGTTCTCAGCAAAATCAGATGTGTTTAGCTTTGGCGTCCTTGTTCTGGAGATTGTTAGTGGCAAAAGAAACAGTTCATTTTCCTATGGAGAGCGCCACCTCACCCTCCTAGGACATGTAAACTTTTCTTCCTTTCAAATATATTACCAAATTCCTATATTATGCTAGAACAACTTCTGCCAACAGGATGATGAAGTCAGAAATTTTAACTTTAGGAGAACAAGATTCGATGTTTACAAGTATAAAGTAAAATATTGTTAGTTTTAAGTAAATGCCTCTATGCGGTTACTAACAAGGTCCAGCTAATATGATTCAATTGTTGCACAGGCATGGACACTTTATAAAGAAGGAAGGTCAATAGAACTCATTGATACTTGTCTGAATGACTCAGCTATTTTAGACGAAGTGCTACGACTAATCCATGTGGGCCTGTTATGCGTGCAACAATATCCAGATGATAGACCTACAATGACTTCAGTGGTTTCAATGTTGAGCAATGAAGTTGCGCTGCCTCACGCTAATCAACCTGGCTTTTTCACAGAACGCGATAAGTTTATGTCAGAAAGTAATAAAGAAAGCTCCAATGTAGCCAGTTCCACAAATATAGTCACCATCACATTGCCACAAGGAAGATAGGAAATTTCACCGAATTTCTAGTCATTGGTGCTTCGCATGAGATGGCATCCTTGCAATATCTCATCCCATCGACTTCCCAGTTCAAGATAAGTGCATGTTTTGATAATGTAAAACTTATAGGTTGTGATTGGACAGAGGGATTTGGATGAAGGGATTTCGAATGACTCCATCTTATGCAGATTTCAAATCCACTACAATTAATCCAAAAATAGTTCAAAATAGAAGCTAGAGGACTCGAATTCATTATAACATGACATACCAAAAACAAGCTCATCGAATTTGTTATTATGGATTTGAAATCCTTAGCTCCAACGCCATCAGATGAAACACACCCCAAAGCAATGACACTACTGCCCATAAGATTTACACGTTTTCGATGAAAAAAGCATTGTATTTGTATTGTACACCCGGACAATAAGTTGAGTGAAAATACTTCATTCAATTATTCAGTTTCACAGCAACGTGGGATTGGGAATTGCAGGAAAACTTATCAAAATCCATATTTATCAAGCAGAATATGCATTCTATTGTCTTTCTGAAACAGCCATCAAACAATTACAAACCAATATCCAAATACTCAACTTCTCACATAGGTTTTAACTAGTCCAAACACAGCAGCATTTCATCAAGCAAAATATTTAATGAATTAAAGGAAGGGTTTCTAATAATCAAATCCCTCTTTCATTCTACAAATTTTTAGGGTTGAAAGTAAAACAATCGTAGTTGCTTACCTTTTTGGTCGAATTCAATTGAATCTTGCTTCTCCCTTTTTCCAATTTTTTTTTTTTTATCTCGCAATTTTTCTCAAACCTCCCCAAAATTTTATGCCGTTAAGGAACCTCATGAAAATACAAATACATGTCCAATTTTTTTCATCTTCTCGCTTTTCAAAAAATATGAAAATTAAAATTCTTGAAATGTTAACTCTAACAAAATCGTTTTTAAAAAATAAGTTTCTAGTTTCCTGCTACGAATTCTTTTGTGACTCACTTATTGATTTGTTCAGAAAAGATATTGATCGACGATTAAGTAATTAATTTACTATATTAAAATTATTGTTCTAAATAATTAACCAAGAATAACATCATTTTACAGTTACCAAAAAAGTATATTAATTTTATAATACTATTAAGTGTTCATAAAATTTAAAAACTATGATATTTAACTTTTATAATTAATTAGACATATTGGCTATGAAGGAAATTTTGAAAACAACAAACACTTCTGTAGCATAAGGGGGCAAAAAATGCCTATTTTAGGAATGACTTAATTATACTTTTAATCCTGTAAGCGAGATTTTTTTTTTAAATTTCGTCCGATAATTTTGATAGTTACACATTTAATTCTGTATGTTGGTTTAATTTAATATATTTGATCATGAATTGATATATTTAGTTCTAAATTTTTAACTATAGTCCTGTTATGGGGGGGTTAAATATGTCAATTCAGAATCAATTATGTTAAATTAAATCAATATACAGGATCAAATATGTTAATTCAGGATCAAATATGTTAAATTAAACCAATATATATGACTAAATATGCAACCATCAAATTTATAAAATAAAATTTTAAAAAAAAATCTCATTTACAGGACCAAAAGTGTAATTACGTCTTTAAAAATTAAGGGACAAAAGTGATCTTTTTGTTTCAAGACAATACTATTTTGTTTATGTGAAAAAGTTTTAAAACGGCCCAAATAAATTACCAGTGACTGAATCAAAGTGAAAGAAAAAGCCCAACTAAGACAATTTGGAAAATTTAAAGACGGCTATGTACCCAATGAAAATCCATTCAAGATACTTATTTGTATTCCCATTGATTCTTTGGACTTTATAGCTGTTGTTTCAGTGGCAGCAGATTTATTGATTCAACTCAAACAAGCCCTATTGGACACCAATTGTAACTTATTAAAAAGCAAGGGAAGATAAATATAAAAATAAAACAAATGAAAGCGGGATTGACGGGCTTATAAATGGACCTATGACCAAGCCCGGCATCTGTTATGTTCAAGTGAACGAAGCCCCAACTTTCTTTCCAAAAACTATATGGATTTTCAATGGCCTAGAAACGCATATATATATATATATATATATATATATTAGAAGCAGTGGCACATCGAGGGGCTGGAGGGCGTTAGCACTTCGACTAGGGTAGGGAACGTTATCGGATCCATTTTTATTTGGGGAAGTGTTAAAAGGCATTCAAATTTAGCGTTGTGAATGGATAATTAAAAATTCGATTATCGTTTGCATCCATATTCATTTATAGGGTAAAATATTTGTATACGTTTGAAGCTAATATTATCCGTATCTGATTATAGACATCCGATTATAAATGGATACGGATATGGTAATTAGATATCCAATCTATTTAATATCCGCTCCGAATACATATCCGTTTATATATTCAATTATTTATTGTTTAGTTATATCCATTAATTATATCCAATAAATAATGGTTGAAAAAAAAATGTATATGTATATTAAAGTTTTTATGTGTTTTCAATAATATTTTATTTTTTAAAATTCATAGATTTATTTCTTGATATATTTTGTAAAATTAATTTCGTGGTTAATAATTTAAAAAAAATGATATTTTTAATAATTGTATGCATTATATTTAATATACAATAAGATATACAGAAATAAAAAGAAATAAGTAGTTCATATTATGTGAATTATAAATAATAAATTGTTGTTTCAAATAAAATACATATTTTTTTTATTGTATATCATATCTTCATAACTTATAAATGCATAAAATGAATAAATAGATATGAACTTTATGTGTTATTAATGAAAGTGTATGATATCTATCTATATAATAATAATAATAATAATAATAATAATAATAATAATAATAATAATAATAATAATTTTTAAATAAGTGTATAATATATATAAAAAATATGACTAAATTTTATACGCACAAATTCAAATATTCAATTAATTAGAATCTAATATCAATTATTTACAATTGAAGAAGATACTTGAATAGTTGAATTGAATATTAATAATTGGACACAAATACTCAAATACTTATAATTAAAATTAATTTTAAAAAATTACAATCCACATCCGATATCCATCGATCCAATATCCGACGGATGTGGATACAGATATTGATTTTAGATATCCGTCAATATCTGTATCCGTACCAATATCCAATAATATTAAGCGGATACGGATATGAAAAAGGTATATCTGATCCGTTTACACCCCTATCCAAATCTTACCGATAATATTTCTTACTCACTCTGTTTCATAATACTAATCTTTTTAGAGAGTTTTTTTTTGTCTCACAATACTTGTCATTTGAAGAAATTTGAGAGAGCATTTATTTCTTATTTCTAAATTTAACCTAGTCACTTTCAACTAAAACACATTAATTATCATATTACATTTTTTTTCTAAAATAGAGGGTATATTTGCCAATTTATTATAAATTTAGTTAAAAAAAAAGGTATTAATTAAATTAATTGGAATGTATGACAATTTTTAAAAGGCTAGTATTTCGGGATAAAGAGGGTAGCAAATTGAAATATTAATTTTAATTTATGACTACATTGGAATCCGTGCATGCCTTCACTCAGCAAGGAATGCATAACGAGAGAACATGAAATGATTGACAATGTAGTAATTTATATTTGTATCATAAATTTGTTAATAATAGCCGTATTGTATATAGTATTAAAAGGTAAAATATTAATGTGGAAAACTATTGCATGAAAATCGACTGATGCATCCAAATTTCAGTAGCAGAATTTGAAACCAAGTCTTCCTAACGGTGGGCTTCATCCAACACTTGGACTAAACAGATAAATTATACCTGGTGGGTAGATGTTCATACACAAAGTCTTGGAAGGATAGCTACAGCTCTGACTTTGGGAGTTTGTCTTTCTTTCTTTTTTTTTTTTTTGGTTTCCCAGGTATCCTCTGGCCGACAGCCAAAGGATTAATCCCCCATTCCCTACTGTCAGCGCACTAAGCGGTAGGGGACTGGCCAAATGATTTGCTCCATTCATATGGGTAGAGATCGAACCCCTGACCTCATGCTTAAGGGACGAGGTGCTGAACCACCACGCCAACCATGTTGGTTGAAATTTGTCTTTCTTAATTGTAAACAAAAACTAATACTATAGTTTAAAATCAGGATCGTTGACTTTTACTGTCTTCAATTGCACACAAAGAGTAGTACTATTGTTTTCAATCATGATGTTTTATATCTAATTAAGTCACTCGTTGTAGGAGGAGATTTTCCCTTTTCTTGATTTTTTTTCCTTTTCTCTTTCTGGATAACTACTTGTAGGAGGACTGCCAAAATAGATTTTTATCCTCATAAATCACACATGTTCCGGTAAATAGATATTTTTAGAGGATGTTTGGTTAAATTTATTTTAAAAAGTCAATAAGCTTATCTAGCTAATTTATAAAATATTTTGAGAGATTATAAGCTCATACATTTTATTTCAATAATAAGGTGTTAAAGTGTTTGAATAAAATAAAATTTTATAACTTAAAAAATATTTTTCGAACTTATAAGTTGTTAATCTGTTTGGTGAAAAGGAGTACTTATAAATTATTTTAATGCAATAATGATAAAAAATAATAATATAAAATTAATTTCATGTAAATACATATTTTTTAGAGATAATAGGAATGTTATATTGAAAAAATAAATAAAGATATTTATATCATTTTATGTTTTGGTGTTAGAGAACTTATAAATTGTTTCAAAAAGAGTTGGAGGACCTTTTTTGTTTTTTTTAGCGTATAAGCTCAGAACAATTTATTTTTAAAATTTATAAAACTCTTTTTACTTAAAAAATTACTAGACAAATTTTAAAAATTATAAGCTCTCAAGTATCTTATAAAATATTTAAGGAGTTTATAAATTTAGCTAAACACTCTCTTAATTGGCCATTTTTGTCGCTATACGCTCTATCCTTCATATTTCATCTGCATATAGACATAAAATAATATTTAAGTATCATTTTTCATACTGCATTTCTACACACAAAGTCAATACAACAGAGAAATTACAAAATAATTATAACCCCTTTACATCATCACACATCACACCCCACCATACTAAATTCCAGCCTAACAAATAAACCGGGGGGGGGGGGGGAGGAATTTTTACGTGTATAGGAATTTGACTATATTAAAATTAATCACGTGAACGTGTATCGAATTTAGTTATATTAAAATTAATCATATAATGAGTAGTTTTATACTTATTGTATAATTAATGTATAATTTAAAGAGAGTAATTTATTACATAATAAATATATTAATATTTATTATATAATTAATTAGGTAGCGATCCAATTAAATTTAGACAAAAAATTTTCAAACGGTGTGGATATAAATGTTAAGAATTTAAGGGTCGCATAGTCAAGCACTCCCATAATTATCAACACAAGCAGGACTCAGTCAAGCAAGAATTTCATCTTTTTACATTGGATTCTCAGGACTTAAGATTCATCGGCAATATTAAAACACAAGTCTTGACTTCTAGTAACACTCACGCAAGCACTATTCAACGCGGTTCGAGTTTGAAAAACAGAATAAAATAGAGCAACATTCGAAAATTCCAGTAAACTTCGCACTAAATTTGGCGCAATTCCCAACATCTGGACCAGGGGCTCAGGAAAATTCTGAATAAAATACTAGCCCAAACATTTCTGGTAATAACATTACCCTTCTTGTTTCCACATTCCAATCCCTCCTGCATTGAGTTCCAAACAAAAGAAACCAAAACAGATGATAAACGAACAATGAAAATATCAATTACAGACACCCTCTTTCTTCTTATCATGTTAATCCTACTGTCCCACCATAAGCTTTCCCATGCAAATGATACAATAGATACAACTCAGACCATTGGAGTTAACCAGACGCTAGTTTCGTCCGGTGGAAGCTTTAAACTGGGATTTTTCAGCCCTGGAAACTCCAACAATTGGTATGTGGGGATATGGTACAAAAATTTAACACCTCAAACTGTGGTTTGGGTTGCAAACCGGGAAAACCCGGTAAGGAATAGTTCGTCGGGAATCTTCAAGGTTATCGAACCAGGGCGCTTCGGTTATTCTCAATGACACCAACGGCATCATATGGTCTTCTAATAACTCGGTACCTACACGGAATCCAGTGGCACAGTTATTAGACACGGGAAATCTTGTTCTACGGGATGAAAATGATGATCAGCCAGAGAATTACCTGTGGCAGAGTTTCGATTATCCAACTGATACATTTTTAGTAGGTATGAAAATTGGCTGGGACTATGTAACTGGTAGAGAGATTTACCTGTCTTCATGGAAGAACGATGATGATCCAGCTCCTGGAGACTTTACACTTCAACTGGATCCTGCTGGATATCCACAAGTGGTTATTAAAAGAGGGGGAGTTACTCAATATAGAATAGGACCTCGGAAGGGCGAGGCCTACAGTGGCACCCTGATTGTGAGAAATGAGCAGACGTTTACATTTTGGTTACAAATGAACAAGACTGGCGTCTACTACAGCTGGGAGGGTAGCAAAAACTCAACTATTACAAGGTTTACTTTGAATCCAAATGGTGTTCTACAGCGACGTACCTGGGCTGATCGGACTCGGGGGTGGGTCCCTTACCAGAATGTTCCTGTAGATAACTGTGATACTTACAAATTATGTGGAGCTTATGGAAGTTGCAAAATAGGAGACAATTCCGTATGTGGATGTTTGGAGAAATTTGTACCTAAAGATCCAGAAAGATGGCAGAGTGCTGATTGGTCAAATGGGTGTGTTCGAAGGACAGCACTGAATTGTGCAGCCGGGGATGGATTCTTAAGGTATTCTAATATTAAGTTGCCGGACTCACGAACCTCGTGGTACAACAAAAGCATGACACTAAAGGAATGCAAAGAGGAGTGCTTAAGGAATTGCTCTTGTATGGCGTACACAAACATAAATATCAGCAGAGAAGGAAGTGGATGCCTGCTTTGGTTTGGAGACTTGGTTGACGTGAGAGCTTTATCTGTAAATGGACAAGACCTTTACATCAGAATGGCTTCCTCTGAGTTAGGTAAAAACTTGTGCAAAACCAAAAAACAAATTCCTAGTTTTGTTGGAAAAGATTGAACTGATCATGCAGTCATTTGAAAGTTTCCTTTGCTCTTGTTATGAATATTTGTGCCAACTGTCTCTAATCTTTATCTGTCATCATTGAAAAGAGAGAACCTTATACAAAAAAGACTTGAACTTTTTTGATAAAAAAGATAAAGATATTGTATTTGTTTGGATGGAATGTAAGTTTAGCAATTATGAGAGGAGGTCGATTGAATTCTTTGTTTTAATCAGCATACAAGTTGTTTTATATTCAAAAGCTTTCAATTTAGCTGTATTGAAAATGCTGCAGGCTCAAATGGCAAGAAAAAATTGACGCTTATATTGAGTTTGACGACAGTAGGAATGGTTCTGCTAGTCCTGAGCCTGCTTCTGTATTTTTGGAGGAGAGCGAAAAATGGAAGAAAGGGGACAAAAACAGGTAAGCTTTCCATCTTGTCTTGGAAAAGAATCAAATAAAAGCAGGTCTTATGGGAAAATATTGTATGCATACCCATTGTATGAGAAAGTCGATTCTTGCAGGGGTGTTTCCCTTTTCAACTGATCTCCATAATACTAATTTACTGCAGGAAGCCATCCTGAAACACCAAACCAAGAGTTTGAGCTGCCAATGTTTGACTTGTCTACAATCTTAAAAGCTACAAACAACTTTTCATTCAAAAACAAGCTTGGAGAGGGTGGATATGGACCTGTTTATAAGGTAACAATGTACTTGAGCAAATGCAAGTTCTCTGAAAGTAATAAAAAGGTTCACGCTGTTATAGACATTTTTTAAAACAATGTATGCAATCTGTGGATTAAAGTGAGTATTCGTGACTCTGGATAACTCTTTAGCCATAGACAGGAAATCCTCAAAACAGGTGAATATTTTTCTACAATTTTCAAGAACCCCACTCAGAAGCATGAGATTGTATTCTTTGGATTTTGAGCCGAAGAAAGAAAATCAATCATTCCTTTTCAAAACCCATTCCTCTTATTTGTGACAAATGAAATATTTTTGAACCCTGCTTAAACGTGATACTTACATCTACATACAGATAAATCCAGAGTACTAATTGATAGTCTTGTTATTTATATATATAGCATCACTGGTCACACAAGATAAGGGTCAGAAATAAATTTCTATATGAGTTTCTGCTTGACTTCATTTTCATCAAATGAAAAAATTTCTAATCATGCATATGTTCTGATTTCAGGGCACTCTAGACAAGGGACAAGATATAGCTGTCAAACGTCTATCGAAGAACTCCAATCAAGGAATTGATGAATTCAAGAATGAAGTTATTTGTATCGCCAAACTTCACCATAGAAATCTTGTGAAACTTTTGGGATACTGCATACGAGGAGATGAGAAAATGCTAATATATGAATACATGCCTAACAAAAGTCTGGACTTGGTTCTATTTGGTGAGAATTCCCATCTCTGGTCTGTCAACTCAAACGCAGCCTCATTATTTACAGCAGCAAGGCTTAAATATGGAGAGATTCAATGATTAATTCTAGTCCATAATTTAGATAGACTAATTATTAGTATAAATGAGGAAACCATAAGTTTAAGAGATATTTGTCAATAGTACTCATAGATTGGAATTATTAATAATGTTCCACATTGATCAATATGACCAAATAGCTAAATCCAAAAGTTTTTGGCAGATGAAAAAAACAGAATCTCCCTTGATTGGCCTAAGAGATTCCACATAGCCAATGGGATTGCCAGAGGGCTGATGTATCTTCACCAAGATTCGCGGTTGAGAATTATCCATAGAGACCTCAAAGCTAGCAACATATTGCTAGATAGTGAAATGAACCCGAAGATATCCGATTTTGGCCTTGCTAAAAGCTTCAGAGGAAATGAGACAGAAGATTTGACAAGCCGAGTTGTAGGAACATAGTAAGTTTATCAGCAACGTAAAACACCTATTGCACTTCAATAGCAGGGAGTAATCAGTTCTTTTTGTTTCCGATCATTTTCACGCAGCGGCTACATGTCGCCAGAATACACAGCACGAGGCCAGTTCTCAACAAAATCAGACGTGTTCAGCTTTGGCGTCCTCGTTCTAGAAATTGTTAGTGGCAAAAGGAACAGTTCATATTCCAACGGAGGTCGCCATCTCAACCTCCTAGGACATGTAATTTTTCTCTTCTCTCCAGTGATTTACTACATTCCTGTGTTATGCTTGAAACTACTTATAGTAATTGGGACGGAGACAGAAACTTTTAACTCTACGGGTCCAAATGAGATTTATACAAAATATAAAACTGACATACTTTACTGGGTTGCACAGGCGTGGACACTTTACAAAGGAGGAAGGTCAATAGAGCTCGTGGACACCTGTCTAGATGACTCAACTAGCTTAGACGAAGCTATAAGACTAATCCACGTAGGCCTGTTATGCGTGCAACAGCTTCCAAATGATAGACCTAACATGAACGCAGTGGTGGCAATGTTGAACAATGAAGTTGTGCTACCTCAAGCTAATCAACCTGGTTTTTTCACAGAAAACGATAAATTGGGATCAGAAGGTAACACAAGCTCCAACACATTTAGTTCTACAAATGAAGTCACCATTACAGAGCTGGACGGAAGATAGGAAACTCGAAAGATGACATGCTTGCAATCAAAGTCCAAAGTCAATGTTCTTATACTAATTTCCTCCATGCAAAACAATAAATAAAGCTGCAATCACTTGTAATTGTAATACATTTTGGCTAAGCACTTCTAATGGTACTTTATCATTGATTGTAATAATCCGTCAGTAACCCTAAATCCACATTTATCCAGAAGCATATGCCTATGAATCGGTAGAATATACATTATACCGTCAACTGCAATAGTCACCAAAAAATTGCATTCGAAGATCCAAATGCTCAACTTTTCATACAGAACATCTTCATTGCAACAGCACATTTCATCAAGCATGTTTTAATGGCTTCATCATTATACAAATGTTTTATGACGCAATTTATTTAAAAAAAAAAAATCGTAGTTGCTTACCTTCAAGAGATTATTCATAATCCCCTTTTTCGTTGAATTAAGTTGAATCTTGCTTTCCCTCTATCGTATTTCCCCCGATTTCTTCTCTTCTCCTATTCAGTTCTTTCATCCGTCTGTGTGTGTGTGTGTGTTTTTGGGTACTTTTTCCCGCGTATTTTTTTCCCTCGTCCCCCCCCCCCCCACCCCACTCTTCTCCCCTTTAATTATTCTCCTTTCCTCTTTACACAACGTAACAAAGCACCGCTTGGATGTGTTTAAGAAAAAGTTTTTGTCGAATGGTTTTTTTTTATATATTTTTTTTAAAAGTCAAACAGTTTTATATTTAAATACAATAATTAAAAATATTTTTATTTGAAGTGACAGCTCTTGAAATTTTTATTTTTTAAATTTTTTATATTTATTTATTTTTAAAAAACTTCATCCAAATATAATTTCTAAAATTTAAAATATTTTTTAAATAAATAAATATTTATTCTATAAAAAAAATCCATTATCTAAGTAACAAGAAACGCGCAATTAAGAAAAATGGTCAGAATAACGCAATTCAAATCTCTCTCTCTCTCTCTCTCTCTCTCTCTCTCTTCATATATATATATATATATATATATATATATATATATACTAGCATTCCTCGTACGTGGTTTCGGCGCGCATATAAATTTAAGTATCTATTTTTTATAATAAGTTATTAAGTATCTATTTTTTTAATTATAACGTGATATTTTTTATTTTTTATTTTATTTTAATCATATAACTATTTGATTTGATTTTTTTTTTCACATATTAGAAAATTGCGTTAATTGTATGGTAGTTTAAGTTCCATAATGTGAGTTTTTCTCAAAATGTGGAAGTAGTTTAATGTGGTATATTATGTTTTTAACCTTACTTCATACATAATGTGGAAGATATCGAAGGGTAATTTTTGAAATTATAAAAATTGGTATCCAAATTGATGATAATATGTTGGGAATGTTCAATTTTACCCGTCGTATTATAAATATATTGTGATTTCATTAAACACTAAAGGGCTAAAATTATAAAATACAAGAAATAGCTATTATTTTAGACATAAAAATGATTTTCTTTTTATTATATATATATATATATACCTTTTTTAATTATGGGTTGGCAAATTGGCCCAGGACGAAGTCCCAACAAGCCATAAAGTAGCTTGGGTTTTTTGTCTATGAACAAGTTGTTTACACTTTACGATTCAAATTCAGCCACATATTATGTATTAAATTTTTTATAAAATATATATAATACGTAGCTGAATCAAACTGCAAAGTACATAAATTGAACTCATACTCTAAATTGTATGTTTAAAAGAGACAAAAATAAAGAAAAATCTAAATTATTAGTTTCTATACTCTTTAAATGATTTTAAAATATTAAAATAAATTAAAATTAAATATATATTTTTTGTTTATGGAATAACCAATTTATAACATGTGATTAATTCATCTATCACCCATTATCAACATCAACCAAATGAAACTCGAATCAACCCAATCCACAATTTAGAATATGTTAAATCAACCCAATCCAACCCAAATCAAAATCATGTGGATTGAATTGAATCCGCAATTCCTAACCTATTTTACCACCACTATATATATCAACCATTCGGCAAATGTAAATTCATTCGCCACACGTGATTAATGTTGACTAGAATGTAGAGTCTCTTAACATTAAAAAAAAATTATTGTATAAACACAGACCGATACCTTCGATATTAGAATTTGAAGTAGCCTTCGTTCTACAACTTGGACTAAACACAAATATTATTCTCCAACTGTACATAAAGACTAGTACTATTATTCTTTCAAACAAAAAAAGGCTAGTACTATTCTTTACAATAATGGTCATATATATATATATATATATAAATATGCATACACACACATATCAAATTAAATTGACCGTTGTAGGGTGATGCCAAGATACATTCTTGTCCTCATTAAGTATGCATGTTTCAACAAATACATATATTTAATCGAGGGCATTTTTGTCACTATATTTCATCCACATGCGTAAACAATATGGATCATTCCTCAGAACAACCAAAGTAAATGTATGTGTATATATATCATTTTTCATGTCGCATTTTATCATACAAAGTTAATACAATATAACAATTACAAAATAAGTACAATTACTTTATCATACATCAAAACCCATCCTATCCTAATACGTGTACGACCAGTGTGGCACTTCATCAAGCATTCCGATTATCAATAAGACAAGTTCTTTCTTCATGATTCATGAGCAATATTCAAACACAAAACTGGTTTCTAATAAGATTATAATATAACCACAATTCAATGCGGCTTGAACCTGGAAGAAATAATCGAATAAGATGGAGCAACATTCAAAACCTCCATTAAACTTCACAACAAATTAAAAGCTACTCCAAATAGCCGGACCAGGGCCTCGAGAAAATTAGGAATAAAATGTTAGCACATGTCTTAAGGAAGAACATGAGACTTCTTGTTTTAAGCATTCAAATACCTCAGTCATTGAATTCTGAACTAAAGAACTCAAAACAGATGATAAGTAACATGGAAGCGTCAATTACAGACATAGTACATACCCTTTCTACTTGCCTTGTTAACCTTATTGTCCCACCAGAAGCTTTCCAATGCAAATGACACAATAGATACAACTCAGAGCGTTGGAGTTAACCAGAAGCTGGTTTCATCCAGGGGAAGCTTCGAACTGGGATTTTTTAGCCCTGGAAACTCCAACAACTGGTATGTGGGGACATGGTATAGAAACATAACATCGAGAACTGTGGTCTGGGTTGCAAACCGAGAAATGCCGCTAAGGAATAGTTCGTCAGGCATCTTCAAGGTCATTGAACCAGGGCGCTTGGTTATTCTCAATGACACCACCACCATCATAAGGTCTTCTAATATCTCGGGATCCACACAGAATCCAGCATTGCAATTATTGGACTTGGGAAATCTTGTTCTACGGGATGAAAATGATGATCAGCGAGAGAATTACCTGTGGCGGAGTTTTGATTGTCCAACTGATACATTTTTAATAGGTATGAAACTTGGTTGGAACTACGTATCAGTAGAGAGATTTACCTGTCATCATGGAAGAACGACGATTACCCAGCTCCCGGAGACTTTACACTACAACTGGATTCTGCTGGATATCCACCAGGGGTCATAAAGAGAGGGGGAGTTACTCAATATAGAATAGAACCCTGGAAGGGCGAGGCCTCCAGTGGCACACTGATAGTGAGAAATGAGAAGACATTCACATTTTGGTTACAATGAACAAGGATGGTGTTTACTACAGTTGGGAAGGTAATGAAAACTCAACTATTTCAAGGTTCACTTTGAATCCAAATGGTGTTCTACAGCGACGTACATGGGTTGATCAGACTCAGGGATGGTCACTTACCAGAATGTTCCCACAGATAATTGTGATACTTACAAATTATGTGTTGCACATGGAAGTTGCAATATCGGAGACAATTCCGTATGTGGATGTTTGGACAAATTTGTACCTAAAGATCCAGAAAGATGGGAGAGGGTGGATTGGTCAAATGGGTGCATTAGAAGGACAGCATTGAATTGTACAGCAGGGGATGGATTCTTGAAGTATTCTAATATTAAATTTCTAGATGCAGGAACTTCCTGGTACAACGAAAGCATGGCACCAGAGGAATGTGAAGAGGAGTGCTTAAAGAATTGCTCCTGCATGGCATTTACAAACACAAATATCAGCAGAGGAGGAATTGGATGCCTGCTTTGGTTTGGAGACTTGGTTGACACAAGAGTTTTATCTGTAAATGGACAAGATATTTACATCAGAATGGCCTCCTCTGAGCTATAGGTAAGAACTAGTGTGGGAAAAAAAAAGAGAAAATTGCTAGTTTGTTAGAAAGGTCAAACTGATAATGTTGTCATGTGCAATTTTCCTTTGCTCTTTTGTTATGAATATTTGTACCATGTATAATCTTTGCCTATAGTCACTGAAAAGACATAACCTATACAGAGAAGAAAAATTTTTAGTTAAAAAGGATATAGCTATTGTATTTGCTGGGATCAAATGTAAGTTTAGCAATTACAAGGGGAGATGGATTGAATTCTTTGTTTTAATCAGCAGCTGAGTTGTTTATCTTTAATAGCTATCAATTTATCCATATTGAAAATGCCTCAGTCTCAAATGGAAAGGAAAAAGTGAAACTTATTTTAAGTTTGGCAACAGTAGGAATGATTCTGCGTTGGAAGAGAATGAAAAATGGCAGAAAGGGGACAAAAACAGGTAAAGCTTTCCATTTTGTGTTGGAAAGGATTCAGTTAAAAGCAAGTCTTATGGGTTATGAGAAAACATTGTATACATACCCATTGTAGGAGAACGTCGGTTCTTGCAGGGGTAGAGTTCCCCTTTTCAACTGATCTCCATAACATTCATATTTTGCAGGAAGCCATCCTGCGACACAAAATCAAGAGTTAGAGCTCCTAACATGTGGCTTCTCTACAATCTTAAAAGCTACTGACAACTTTTCATTCAAAAACAAGCTTGGAGTGGGTGGATATGGACCTGTTTATACAGTAACATTGTATTTGAACATATGTAGATTTCTAAAAGCAATAAAGATCAAGTAAACGGCCTTATAGACATTTTATAAAACTATGAACACATCTGGCGGATAAAAATGAGTATTCGTGACTGTGGAGAACCGTTTAGCCATAGACATGAAATCCTGAGAAAAACATAAATGTTTCTCTACAATTTTCACAAACAACACTCAGAAGAATGAGATCATGTTTTTCTGAATTTTGAGATGAAGAAAGAAAATAAGTCATTGTTATCCCCGAAAGTATTCTATATTTGTGACACATGATAAAATTTTAAACCTGCAATGGATGCATATACAGAGAAAATCAGAGTTCTACTTGCTAGGCTTGTTATTTACAAACACACAGCAGTACTGGTCAGACACGATAAGGGTCAAAAACAAATTTGTACAAACATGCCCACTCGACTTCTTCATCTCAAATGCAAAAACTCCTGATCATGATATCTTCTGATTGTAGGGCACTCTAGAAATGGAACAAGATATAGCAGCAAAACGTCAGTCAAAGAATTCCAAGAAAGGAATTGATGAATTCAAGAACGAAGTTATTTGTATTGCCAAACTTCACCATCGAACTCTTGTGAAAATTTTAGGATGCTGCATACAAGGCAACGAGAAATTGCTAATATATGAATACGTGCCAAACAAAAAGCCTGGACTTGGTTCTGTTTGGTGAGTGTTGCCAACTTTGCTGTTGTCAGCTCAAAAGGGTTAACTGGATTAGGAATAGAAATGTGCTGCCGGATTATTCACAAAAGAAATGGCTTAAATAGGCAGATATTCAAAGATTGATTCTAGTCCATGATTGAGAGAGACTAATCACTAGCATAAATGAGGACAGCACAAGTTACAAGATACATTTGTCAATAATAGTGACAGATTTTGGAATTACTAATAATATTCCACATTGATCAATTGGATCACATATATTAACTAAATGCAAATGTTTTAGCAGATCAAAAAAACAGAATGACCCTTGATTGGCCTAAGAGATTACACATAGTAAATGGAATCGCCAGAGGGCTTATGTATCTTCACCAAGACTTGCGGTTGAGAATAATCCATAGAGACCTCAAAGCAAGCAACATATTGCTAGATAGTGAAATGAACCCAAAGATATCAGATTTTGGCCTTGCTAAAAGATTCAGAGGAAATGAGACAGAAGATTTAACGACCCGAGTTGTAGGTACATAGTAAGTATCGCTAAAAGATTCAGAGGAAACGAGACAGAAGATTTAACGACCCGAGCTGTAGGTACATAGTAAGTATCTCAGCAACATAAAACACTTATTAAACTTCCAAAGTCTGCACCAATCATTTTTGGCTATTCTTTTTATCCAGTGGCTACATGTCGCCAGAATATGCAACTTGTGGCCAATTCTCAGTAAAAACAGACGTGTTCATTTTCCCATGGAGATCGCCATCTCAACCTCCTAGGATTTGTAATTTCTCTCTCTCAAGTATATTACCAAATTCCTGCATCATTCTTGGACCTACTTTTACATATCATAAAACTGATACGGTTTACTCGGCCGCACAGGCATGGACACTTGACAAAGAAGGAAGGTCAATAGAACTTGTCAACACCTATCTACGTTACTCGGCTAGTTTAGATGAAGTGCTACAACTAATCCATGTGGGCCTGTTGTGCGTGCCACAATATCCCGATGATAGACATACCATGACTTCAGTGGTTCAATGCTGAGCAATGAAATTGTGCTGCCTCAAGCTAATCAACCTGGCTTTTTCACAGAAGGCGATAAGCTGGCGATCAATTCCACAAATGAAGTCACCATTACAATGCTGGATGGAAGATAAGAAACACGAACTTCTAGTCATTGGTGCTCCACCATTAGATCTCATGCTTGCAATCAAAGACCAATGTCCATGTTCTTATCCGAAATTTTCTCATGCGAAACAAAAACTGAAGCAGCAATCACTTATAATTCATTTCAGTAGCATTTATATAAAAGCACATGTATGAATCAGTAAAAATATGCATTATGCTCTTGTACTGCAATAGCCTCACCAAACAATTACAGTCAAAGATCCAAGTACTCAGCTTTTCGTAGAGAACATTTCACAGCCCAAGCAATTCACCCAGCAAAATACGGCTTCATCATTCTAAAAAAAGTTTTGCATCGAAAATTCAGAAAAAAGAGAGGAAAATGAAAATCGATTACCTTTAAAAGATTAATCCCCTTTATAGGTTTGAATTAAATTGATTTTTGCTTATTCCTATCGATTTCTTTTGTTCCCCACTTCCAGTTCTTTTTTCCGTGCGCGCGCTCCCGATTTTTTTCGTTCTTTCCTGCGGAGATGTTCTACCCACGTCAATTCTCATGCTTTCCTTTCTCGAAACAGCCCAACTTAGAAAAGCAAAAATATCAGAACGGCCCAATTAAAACCCATTAGGTACTAGATATTTATCTCTAGTGGTTCTACTGCATGGTTTTCAGTGGTTGTTGACGGGTGCAAACGACCTGGGCGCTCTCTCTCCCGGGCGGGTGCTTGCGTGTGTCGTTGTTAGTGGGTGCAAACGATTGAGCTTGGGCAAAATTTTCGAGTTCAAAATCAACTCTACTCGACTAAACTTGAATTTTTGTAGTTTATTCAAGCTCAAATTAGAACACGATACACAATTTCTCCAATTATTATTTATAATTAAATATAATAAAAAAATAATATAATAGTATTATGTTTACATGTTGTAATATACATACATATTACTAATATAATAAATCTATATTAATAAAGCAGCATATATATATATATATTCATAAATAAAATATATTACTAAAAAATACAAAAAAATATCAAAATAATGTCCTACCTTGCGAACCTCGATAAAAAAAAAGTCTGAGATTGATTCGAGGTCAAGCTCAAACTCGCCTCTCGAAGTTCATGAGCTAGCTTGACTCATTTAGACCCTCAGCTGTTTTGATACTCAATGAAGCAAGCTCACCGAATAACGTTGCAACTACAAAATTAAGAGCTAGATAGAGTCATCTATTAAAAAAAAAAAAAAGATCTAGATAGAGTCATATGTTGAAGACAAAATTAAAACCACGCTTAGGCGTACATTTACAGGCCCAAATTTATGGAAGGCTCGATTGTGAACTGTGTTAACTGCACTTTTAACTGAGGAGACGTAATCTATTTTTTTTTTTTTTTTTGATCAAATTGAGGAGATGTAATCTTGTAAATCAGATTAGTATTATCTCGTGATACATCATTTGCAAATAACCATCATTTGCTCTACACAATATTTTTCCTCCAAAAAATGAAAAAAGAAATCATTAATATTGATAACTAAAATTGGATGACTCTCAAATATCTGCAAGGGAAAATCTTTAGTCAATTTCATTTACTGAGCGGTCTTGGTCTTCGTCCCTTGTTTGGAAAACTAGAGCTAAAATAGAATATGCATACGTTAGTTCATAATAGGCCACGTTTGTCAAATGCAAGAATTTCCAAGTAAAGGCAGTCTTTTTCAGCACCAACAATCGTATCATCAAAGTTCCAACAAGCAAGATTGGCTTCATATTTGCATTGATCCCACATCCGATGCCGTAGTAGCAACGGAGACTTCACGCTCATCACAGATTAAGTCAAATACACAGTCACTCCAAAACTTCCCAGAATTATTAACGTTCATAAAATATGTGAGGCAGCACAACATTGAAGAGAAAAAATATTTTCATTTATATTTTTTCTTTTACTATCATGCTGTGGAATCCCTCAAAATGACTTAACCGAAAAAGAGAAAAAAAAATAATTTTCATTCAGAAAACTGAGGAATATCACATAATAGAATTATGAAGAGATCAAATGAAGAACTCGCCTTTCTTCTTCTTGCTTTCATATCCTTGCTAACCATCAACACATTCCGCAATGGACTCGATATAATAAACACAACTCAGACGATTAGAGATGGGGAGGCATTGATTTCATCAGGTGGAAGCTTTGAGTTGGGATTTTTCAGCCCAGGCAATTCCAAGAATCGATATGTGGGCATATGGTACAAGAAAATAACAGATTTTACCGTAGTTTGGATTGCCAACAGAGATAATCCAGTGACAAACACATCTGGGATCGTATTAAAGGTGATATATCCAGGGATTATAGCTCTTCTGAATGAAACTAACGGCATCATATGGTCTTCTAACACGTCCGGGGTTGCAAGAACCCCAGTTGCACAGTTGCTCGACTCGGGGAATCTTGTTGTAAGAGAAGCAAATGATGATAACCCAGAGAATTATTTTTGGCAGAGTTTTGATTATCCAACCGATACACTTTTACCGGGTATGAAGTTTGGGAAAAACCTTGTCACAGGCCATGAAACTTGCATATCGTCGTGGAAAACCAGTGATGATCCAGGGACCGGGGATTACACTTATCACCTGGATCCTACTGGATACCCCCAAACAGTCCTTAGAAGGGATTCTGTTGAAATTTACAGGACAGGGCCCTGGAGTGGAGTGGGATACAACGGTCTGCCTGGCCTGAAAAAGAATACCATTTACACATTTGAGTTAGTGTTTGATGACAATGAGGTATACTATCGCTATGAGCTCCTCAACAAATCAGTGGTTTCCAGGTTCACAATGAACCAGAGTGGAGTTCCACAGCGTTGGACATGGATCGATCGAACGAAGGGTTGGGTAATATACCTAACTGCGCCAATAGATAACTGTGATGCTTATAAACAATGTGGGGCGTTTGGAACTTGTAATGTTGGAAACTCTCCAATTTGTGGATGTTTGTCAAAATTTATCCCGAGCTATCCCGAAGAGTGGGTGACGGGAGATTGGTCTAATGGGTGTGTTCGGAGGACACTCCTGGACTGCAAAACTGACGGGTTCCTGAAATATTCAGATATCAAATTTCCAGATACAAGATATTCATGGTTTAACAGAACTATGACTCTGGAAGAATGCAAGGTAGAATGCCTGAAAAACTGCTCTTGCACGGCTTACACAAGCTTAGACATAAGAAGAGGGGGAAGTGGATGTTTGCTTTGGTACGGAGACCTGGTTGACATCAAACAGGTCTATGGAGCGGGACAAGATATTTACATTAGAGTGGCTTCTTCTGAACTAGGTAACTATTTATTCCTTAACAGTTAGTGATTGTTCTACTGTCAAGAAGTCGGTTTATAGGGGCAAGAAACCTTCCATTATCCAGTTTCACTAAATTTCGAATTGATACTTAGTCGAGTATAAGTGGCCTACTTCTTGGGTTCTACATAATCGTTTTATTTTTCATTCTTTAACTCCAAAACTACAAGCGTGAACATGTTAACTTTGTTTGCTTCAATTAGACCAAATTGGTGACTCATTTTTGCTTGAAATACCTTTTTTCTTGAAATATATAATGTTGTAGACTCGAGACGAAAGAAACATGAAAAACTTATTGCTGGCTTGACCTCATTGACGGGAGTGGTTCTCCTAGGCATGTTATTCACACTGTACATCTGTAAGAGGAAAATATCCCTGAAGATGAGGAAAGGAGGTAAGCAAATTCTGCCACTTTGAACTGAATTCTAACGGAACAAATTGCCAAAATAAAAACTATTTGTTTCAACAGAGGGATAAATCCCGTGCAACCTTTGAGTCAAATGATATCAATTATGTTGCTCACGTTGCAGGATGGCATAAAGAAAGTCATAATAAGGACCTGGAGCTTCCATCATTTGACTTATCAGAGATAGCCAAAGCTACTGACAACTTTTCACTCAGCAAGAAGCTTGGAGAAGGTGGATTTGGACCTGTCTACAAGGTATGTGATCTGGCAGTACTAAGACCTGTCACACTAACATGCCATAAATTCATTTGATGCAGTATACGTATGTCACCTTCTAAAGAAACATATTTAATATAAAGACATCATTGGTACCTGAAACAACATGTGAAAACAACATAATCAATACAATATGCAATTAAAACTATTATTGTTTAAATTCAATGTACGCATACATACCTTTGGCGTGAACATGATCTAATGTTAGGGTACATTGGAAGATGGGCGAGAAATTGCTGTGAAACGGCTTTCAAAAACATCCATGCAAGGGTTCGATGAATTCAGGAATGAAGTTATATTTATTGCCAAACTTCAGCACCGAATCTTGTGAAGCTTCTAGGATGCTGCATTCAGGGAGAGGAGAAAATGTTAATTTACGAGTACCTGCCTAACAAAAGTCTTGACTTGATCTTATTTGGTGAGCATCTCATACTTTTAACACAAACGAACCATTCTTACATCAATGCTCACAAAGCAATTTGCAGAACCATGAAATTGTGAAACAAGGCAAGTATAGTTTAGAAGACTTGAGTTGAGCTACAACATGGGCCACCATGGCTTACCTAAAAAGTAATTTGCGCATTGCATCAAGAGAAAGCTCCATTTTCTTGCTAATGTACTTATATCTGATTTTGGAAATAATTTTACGACTGACACACAACCACCACCCAAAGGATGACACACTAAGACAGAAATTTCTGACAGATCAAATAAAGAGGAAGCTACTTGATTGGCCCAAGCGGTTTCAGATTATCAGCGGTATTGCCAGGGGACTCATGTATCTTCATCAAGATTCTCGGCTGAGAATTATCCACCGAGACCTTAAAGTTAGCAACATATTGCTAGATATGGACATGAACCCAAAGATATCAGATTTTGGCATGGCTAGAACTTTTGGAGGGAATGAGACTGAAGCTAACACAAGCAGAGTTGTCGGAACGTAGTAAGACTCTCAGAATCATAAATGGCATCTTATGCACGACCCAGTTTAACACTGCAACTGTGTATTTTTTTTCTGATTAATGCAAAACTTTGATGTAGTGGCTACATGTCACCCGAATATGCCATTGATGGTTTGTTCTCCATAAAATCAGACGTGTTCAGCTTTGGTGTCATACTGCTGGAAATTGTGAGTGGGAAAAGAAACAGAGGATTTTCCCACAGGGATCACCACCACAATCTTCTCGGACATGTAAGTCTTTTGCCTTGGAGAATGGGGATGGCAAAGTTATTTTATGTTGCACGCTCAGACACTTTTCCAAGATTGGCAAAATGTACGCCTCTCAATTACCAAAATTACACTAACGCGCCTGTTTTTCATCAATTTGGCAGGCATGGATACATTACAAAGAAGGAAGGTCCTTGGAACTAGTTGATGATAATCTACGTGAGTCGTGTTACTTGCCTGAGGTATTAAGATCAATCCAGGTGGGATTATTATGCGTTCAGAAATATCCTGAAGATCGGCCAAGCATGTCTACAGTGGTATTCATGCTGGAGAATGAAGTCATCTTGCCTCAGGCTAAACAGCCTGGGTTTTTCACCGAAAGAAATGCTTTAGGTACTGATTCCTCGACAAGCACAAACGCAAGTTCAGCAAATGAAATCACAATTACAACGCTAGAGGCCAGGTAGGAAGACGAATGCTACATTTGATTATATTTCAGTGCTTCCTGTGTTGCTTTAAAATTGCTGCTACCAATTAATTGCAGCATTTTTGTTTCTTTAATTTAGTTCATCTGCGCCCTAAAGTGCAATGTTTTTCATTGTCATGAGATCAAAAGTATGAGAATAATGTGAGATATGCCACTATGGAAAATTGGACCAACCTCTCATGAATTTTCTTCATACGGCAGTTAACTATTATATTCACACTGTTTTTTTCTGCCTATTTTGTATATCACATGTGGTTAAATTGTGAAGGGAAAAAAGATTTACCATCTAAACCTTATGCATTTTTACACTTTGCTATATAAACTCTGTTCTTTTGACAAAATGTAATTAAACTCAGAAAGACAATTGCTTAAACTGTTCAAAAAGACAATTTTGCCCTTAATAAACTCACACGCCAAGCACGTGGTAGAATCCCAACGGAATATTCCATTTCTGATTGGATATGGCAAATTGTAAAATTCATGGAGTTTAAATGACATTTCGTAATATATATTATGTAATGTGAAAATGTGAAAAGTTTGAATGATAAATATTTTTTTCCCCAATTGCAAATTTGACCCAAAATCTAGACCCTATAATTGCCAAAACGATTTTATTGAACAACTTGTCAAGAACGAGCCATATAATTTGTAGCCATATTATATAGAGTGCAAAAAATAAAATTTTGGCTCACAAACGAACTACTACTTTCGGTAAGTGTCATACAAATGTATGACATGTATAGAGGTGTGTGAGGAAATCAAACTCCAAACCAAGCAATGCACTAGTCAAGAATAACAAACTAGCGTGATCGAAGAAGATTCTTACCTGGAGTAAAATTATTGGATGAATTTTAAGAAAAAGGCTCAGTCTTTCCAATTTTCAAGTCAACACTAGAAAAATCAATCCCCATGTGTTTGGCGGACCCTTTTCTTTTCCAAGTTCTCATTGTCCTGACATCACTAACAGGGGTCCAATTTTGCTGTTCGGTCCTCAACTAAAGGAATCAAAACCAATTATTAATTCATCTACAATTACCATGCCAAAGGCCAGACAAAAAAACAGCTTGTGTAGCACAAATTTTGTTCTCAACTCATGTACCTAATGCCCCTCAGATATCTATTTGTTTATTGTATCTGTCAAACCTGTCTAATATCTACATTGCTCTGGTAGGTAGCCTTAAGATAACGATGAACCAACACAAGATGCTCACAGTTTGAGACAAGCTCATTAGTCAGGAAAGAAAACTACATAAATATTAACTAATGCACGCACGTTCTTGGAAGTTGGAACCGTGAAAAAGCAGCAAATTGGAAACTAAACAATTAGATCACTATTTATAAGACTAAAGTCATGACTCTGCATATATTTCATAATCATATATCACAAAATTTCTAATTAGGGACGGAGCTAGAAATTTGATTGAAGAGGGTGGGGGAGGGGGGGCGAAATTTTTTCGAAATCATTAGTTATTAAAATGTATGAATATAAGGATTATATATAATATTAACATCTAAAATGACAAAAGCTATTATATTTATGCGTATACGATCAATTAGATGTGTTACAAAAAAGAAAATGCTACAATCAAAACAAAATATAAAAAATGATACTGAAAAAATAACAAGATATTATCTGTTTCAAAAGAGGCAAATATAGTGGATAATGAATTTTTTTAAAAATACTCAAAGAATTTTTTAACAATAATAAATAAAATTGACATAAATCCACATAATAATATATAATCAAAACTCAAAAAGTATTAAAATAGATTTTTTTTTCTCTCTCTCTTTGTTCATTCTCACAATCAAAAAATATACTTAAAGCTCAAAAAATATCTTTTCTTTTTTCTCCTCCATTACATTTCCAAACCACTCCCAATTAGATATGAAGTGTCAAATCAGTAAAATTCATTCAAGTTTAATAGCCCAACAAATAAACATCAAAAGTTCAAAACTCACTAAGTTTAATATTGAACAACTATCAAGATTCATATCAATAATCATAATATTCAAATCTCTACATAAAAATCAATCACAATAAATAAATAAATAAATGCGTAAATTTCAAAATTAATACATAATACCTTCCTGTACGTTGCTTTTGAATAAAAAGTTGAATACTGTAGAGTTTGTGAAAAAAGAAAATTTCTAATAGAATTTTTGGTATTTTAATTAGAATAGAAAAGAGAAGTAAAATCTAATAAAATTTTAAATATTTTGATGTGAAGAGAATAAGGAAAAAGAGAGGACAGAGAAAGAGGGAGAATTTAATTATTATAGTAAATGAGATTAGACAAAAATCAACCACCAAAAAAAATAGAGCAAAATTAATATTTTTATTATATAACTTATATAAAAATCAAAATTTTATTTTAGATTTGGGGAAATTTTTTGAAATTTTAGTACATATATTTACTAAAAAATAAATTTTGAAAAAATTGAGGGGGGAGGGGGGTGGAGGTGGCCGCCCCCCACCCCCACCCTAGCTCGGTGACTGTTTCTAACCTTGAATTGACTTTAGACTGCTCAAAGGATGACATGGTAGGTGTATTGGGGAAAAATAGGTAAAGACCTTTCCCGCGAGACTACAACCCAGAACGAGAATGAATGGTTCGCTACTTCGCATGGATAAATTACAAAAAAAAATCTTGTTACCCCTTTTTATGACCTGCTGGCTGATTATACATACAATCTCTGCTGCAACTGATACTATTAATAGTGTTGAGGCCGTAAGAGATGGCGAGACGATGGTTTCATCCGGTGGAAAGTTTGAGTTGGGATTTTTCAGCCCTGGAAATTCTACGAATCGCTATGTGGGCATTTGGTACAAGAATATAACAGTTAGGACAGTAATTTGGGTTGCCAACAGAGAAAGTCCACTCCCAAGTTATGAATCAGGTGTCTTAAAGGTTACACAGCGAGGACTATTGGTCATTCTCAATGATACTAGTGGCATCATATGGTCATCCAATACATCAAGGTCTGTGCAGAATCCAGTGGCACAATTATTAGACTCGGGGAATCTTGTCGTGCGAGAATCAAATGATGATAATCCGGAGAATTACATCTGGCAGAGCTGTGATTATCTAGGTAATACATACGTACCAGGTATGACTTTCGGATGGAATTTTGTAACAGGTATAGAGGCTTACCTCTCCTCATGGAAGAGCGATGATGATCCAGCACCGGGAGAGTTCACGCTTCACTTGGATCCTACTGGATATCCACAGATACTCCTGAAAAGTGGGAATACCGTCCATCTTAGAATTGGACCCTGGAATGGGCTTCAATTCCTTGACCTGAAAGAAGATATTCCCACATATACGTTTACAGTATGGTTGAATAAGAATAAGGCACAGCTCAGGGAAGATAGTATTAACAGATCAGTTATTTCAAGAACTACAATTCGTCAGGATGGCATCATAGAGCGCTTGCATTGGATTTATGAAACCCAAGCCTGGCATGCTTATGTTAGCTGGCCAATTGATAGTTGTGATAGATACAATCTGTGTGGTGAATATGGCATTTGCAACATCAGAAATTCTCCGGGTTGTGGATGTCTGGACAGATTTGTGCCGAAAGATCCAGATGCTTGGCTTGGAGCCGACTGGTCAAGTGGATGCATTCGGAGGACAAACTTGAGTTGTCAGGGAGATGTATTTTTGAAGTATTCTGGAATTAAATTGCCAGACACACGATCTTCCAGGTGCAACGAGAATATGACTCTTGCACAATGCAAAGCGGAATGCTCAAGGAATTGCTCTTGCATGGCATACGCACAGTTGGATATACGAGAAGGGGGAAGTGGATGCATGCTTTACCATGGGGGCTTGGTTGACATCAGAACTCTATCTCCAGCGGGTGGGCGAGATATTTACATAAGAATGGGTTCTTCCGAGTCAGGTAACAATTTGTTCAGGATAAGCTTAAGAATTTTCTAATTCTTTTTGTTCTGATCCTTTTCACAATGGAGCATCAGATTTTCAAATACAACATTTCCCTTAAAATACATCTATGTCAGTGTACTTCCAAGTTCCAATACAGAAGAAATGACCTGTTGGTTTAAGACACTCTGAAAACATGATTCTGATGAAATATGCCTTGAGTTTGACTTTCTCCAGTCTTGAGTGATACAATCAATTACCTGATCAGTCAAAAGTGAGATTTTGCAAAAGTTACTTTTGAAGTATCTGAAAGAAAGACAGAACATTAATCTGCAACCAAAATGAAAATATGAAGGAATTATGTCCCTAAAGTCTTTGTTTTGTCATGCTTTGAGAATATAACAGCACAGAATATCACCATACTTTGTTTGGATAGAAAACCTTGCAGACTCTAAAGGAAAGATAAGAGCAACACTTATTGCAAGTATTACATCAATGATGGGAATGGTTCTTCTCTGTCTGAGTCTCGTTTTGTGTCTTCAGAGGAGAAAGAAGGATCAAACTATGAGAAAAGAAGGTACGAGTAATGTGAACTTAAAGCTGAAGAAAAACTGCAATGAAGAAAAGAAATGCTAAGTATCCTCATGTGCCTACTTTCATGTTCAATGTTGCAGGTCTATATAATGGAAGTCGTGGCAAAGACTCAGAGCTGCAATTCTTCAAGCTATCAACAATATTAAAAGCTACAGATCACTTCTCAGTCAATAACAAGTTGGGGGAGGGTGGATTTGGACCTGTTTACAAGGTACAACCCCAAAATTTCCTTGCAGTTTTTTATGCAACTACTGGAAACAATATCAATCCATCAGACAAATGTGGCACAAATATGGATTTTATCATCAAAGTCAATACAAAATTTTTGAATTCCAAAAGGAGATATATTTTTTTCTGTCATGTATATTCCTTAAAAGTTTTTCAGAAGATGAAAAGCATTTTGTCTTTCTCAAATCAAATTCATTAAGCATATCTGTAGCTGGAAACACTATGGTTATTTTCAATTCCAATATGATATGATTTATTTGCTTAGAAAGAGATAAGAAGGACATGAATAGTACAATTGTCAACCTGTTATGATTTCAGGCAAGAATGAAACCTCAATTACATAAAATGCAGCAAATAATTGCTCCATTCACATTCACGAGTTTTCGCCTTAGGGCATGCTGGAAGATGGAGAAGAAATTGCTGTGAAACGGTTGTCAAAAACATCAGGCCAAGGAGTGGATGAATTGAAGAATGAAATGATCGTGATAGCCAAACTTCAGCATCGAAATCTGGTAAGGCTTCTAGGATGTTGTATCCAAGGAGCCGAGAACATGTTGATCTATGAATATATGCCTAACAATAGCCTCGACCTGATTTTATTTGGTAAGTGCTTTTAATATAATGCAGATCATGGTCATATAATATCAGATAACTAAGCACTCCGCTGTATATTTTAGCAGAACAAACAAGAAGTATGCTACTTGACTGGCCAAAACGTTTCCATATTATTAACGGAATTGCTAAGGGACTCATGTATCTTCATCAAGATTCCCGGTTGAGAATTATCCATCGGGACCTCAAAGCAAGCAACATATTGCTAGATTCTAACATGAACCCAAAGATATCAGACTTTGGCCTGGCCAGAAGTTTTAGAGGAGATGAGACTCAAGCTAAGACACGTAGAGTTGTTGGAACATAGTAAGAATGTCAACAAGCTGATATGCCTAATTGATTCACTTCAATTTCTTGCAATATTATTCCTTCTTTATTCATATTCTATCTGCAGTGGCTACATGTCTCCAGAATATGCAATAGGTGGCCTATTCTCAGTAAAATCAGATGTATTTAGTTTCGGCGTGCTTGTGCTAGAAATTGTGAGTGGAAAGAGAAACAGAGGATTGTCGATTTATGATCACAATCTCAACCTTCTTGGACATGTAAGTCTTACCTCCTAGTTATGATGATGATTCTCCGATAAACATTTGTACACAAAATGGCCATCTTAATGATTTAATTAAAATTTGCACAGGCATGGACACTTTACAAAGAAGAAAACTCATTGGAACTAGTTGACGCTTCTCTAGGTGACTCATATGTCATATCCGAAGTGCTACGCTCGATCGAAGTGGGGCTGTTGTGTGTGCAGAAATGTCCTGAAGATAGGCCAAGCATGTCCTCTGTGGTCTCCATGCTGGGGAATGATGTTCTGATGCCTCAGGCTAAGCAGCCTGGTTTTTTTATGGAAAGAGACGTTTTGGCTTCTCTGGGATCAACTAGCAACAACACAGCAAATTCAGTTAATGAAGTTACCATTACGTGGCCTGACGGCAGATAAGAAATTTCTGCAGTACATTTTACTCCTTTCAGCCCATTGATTTCTTTCCTTGAGTCATTTTACTTGCTTGTATACTCCATAATAGCGGTACATACTGCTTGTGGCTGGGGTCAAATGCAAACACAATTACTTGTGCTTTTGTGAAAGGCTAAACCGGATATTGACTCGTCTAGCAGTATTGGAATGATTCGTCAACATTTTGTTCTTGCGTTAGTATCTAATCCAGATAGCCAGAACAAATGGAAATGGTTGAATGTACCCTCAAGCCATCACCCCACTTGTACCAGTTTTTAAGATGAATGTCTTTACTCAAACAGGTTTGCAAATAAGAATAATAACTAAATGCCACCACAAGCAACCTCTCAAGAGTTATAAGATAAACTACAAGGAAGATGAAACCTTGGAATTTATTCAACTTGAGTATGATTACCTTTCACACACACAAGTTCTGCCGAGGCTAGGGCGCCCAAGAAGATGGACAATAAATTGCTGTTAAGGGCTTCTCAAGGACGCCCGCGCGAGTACTTGATGAATTCAAGAATGAAGTAATCTTCGTGTGCAAATCTTTTGCCACAAGATTCCAATCTTTTCTTTTTTTTTTCTCACAAGACTCCAATCTTTTCTTTTTTTTGTTTTCTTTCTTTTTCTTGTCCCCCTTTCTGAAAATGAATGAACAATCAAAACTGAACAATGCGAAGTGCAGAAGCACGATATGTGATCGATGAAAATCCTCACAGAAACTAATCGAATCCTAAATCGGAAACGGAGAAGCAGCGTACAATAGAACGATGAGGAGATCAAATAGTACCCTTGTTAACGATCAACACAGTCTCCATTTTCCAGTGCACTGGATATATTGAACACAACACAAATCACTAAATATGGTGAGATATTGAAGCTAATTCCGGTGGACTTACGGTACAAGGAAAATTACCCGCCATATTTGCTTCTTTTTGATACTGAAAATGATTTAGTAAAGTTAATGGGTTTACGTTCCATGGGCCCCTTATGATTTATCATAGTACGAGTTCTTGTGTTGTTGGGCCACGTTTTGGTCACCTTGATGTTATGTTATATTTAGTGGGCCCCAATGCATTGGCTACAGTCCATTTGATTTTCCTTAAACGGTGACCCGATTCAGGATTTTGAATGTGTCAGGTTTGGATCTTATTTGAAAATTTTAAATTCGAATCCTATTATTTTTTTTAATATTCGAACTCAATTTGAGTCTTATAGAATTTATATGAAGTGTTACTATATTTGAATTCTATAAAAATTCAAAATTCAATAACAATCTTAAAAAATCGAGGCTTTAAAATCAAATAACCAACAAGAAAAAATCCCTCATGTAAAAACAATAATAAATAAAGTAAAAAAATATTTTGGAATCTGTGCGAAAATTATCTATTATTTTGTTAAAAAGGTTAACTTGAAAGTGTAGTGTCACATGTATTATTTTTAAGTGTTTTTACTAATATTATATATAAAATGTTATTGATTTAATAAGATATATTATTAAATTTCAGATTCGAATCTTTAACGAATCGTATTTTTTGATTCCACATCAAATCCATTTATTTCGAATGACATATGTTAATAATCAAATATGATCCAGCAAATATTTTAATCAATTAAATATGCTAAAATTAGAATTGAACTCGGATCGAATTAATGCGCTCCATTGATAGCCCTAACCCGATTTACATTACACAAATGATTCCCAACATTTGAAAAGAGTAGTTCTCCACGGAAAAATTCTTATATTGATCGAGTGTATGAGCCCTATTCATGCACTATGTTGTCTACATTCAGTCATGTATTATCATGCATCATGCGGTCCAAATTCAGCTCGTGCCATATAACACGTGGCTAAATCTGAATTATATATAGTGCATACACCTTATCTGTAAAAGAATTTTTTTCTTTTCCATGTACTGTTCAATTGGCTTTATTGAGCAAAATTGTAATAGGACAATAGGTGGACTTGTTACAAGGGTAACAAAACCATAGAAATTTGTTATTTGGGAGCAATAACACAATCAAATGTACAAAATAATACGATTGAATAAAAGAGGTGGGTCGATTTAATGTGAGCTAATAGTTAGCTCATTCAAGGCCGGATGTGTTCAGTGAGGCCCAACCCTAAATTCGAAATCACTTGCCAAGGCTTCATTCGTTCGTTCACCACATATACTATTAAATAAACGGGGTTGCACGTTCTTTTCATCTTCTCGCCTTTTTTTTTCTCTCTCTCTCTCTCCCTCTCTCTCTCCCCTCTTTCATCTTTCAATACTCTTTAATATTATTTTTTCATTTTTCTTTATATTTTTTTATTTTTTATTGTAATTTTTTTTTACTCACCACTAATCTATAAATCTATTAAAAATAATTATAGTATATATACTACCAAAAATTGAGTATGTCATTAAATTATAATATTTTTTTGTATTTTGCACACACACATCGAATGTACTAACATTATTAATTTTATTTATTTATGAATTAAAGGATAGGTAAAGAGATCCACTAGGTAGTAGGTATGACCAGTTGAGCATAAACAGTGCATTTGACGGAGTAAAGAAAATAGAAAGGAAAGAAAACGAGATAAAAAAAAAGGGAAGGAAAGAAAATTGATTGATTTTAATTTTTCCCATAATTATTTGAATGAGAGGGAAATGAATGGAAAGAGAATGAAAAAATAGTTATAATATTTTCCTTTCATTTTCCGTTCAATTTTTGGAGGAAAAAAAAAATTAGTGTGCCCATACAATTGTTTGTTTTTTCTTCTCATTCCACTTTTCTATCCGTGACCAAATGAAGGATAATTTATTTCTTCTCATTTTCCTTCCTTCTCCCCCCCCCCCCCCCCCCCCCCCCCTTCCTCCCATTTTCCTCCTTACCAAACAAACCCTAAGTGTCCCCATTGCTGTGCCTGTGAAATATTTGAATTGAGCCAAACTTACAACTAAGCCCACAAAAAATGATTAGATGCATTGAAATTAACGACTCAAATCATCTTTGGTGTAGACAATGTTCCAAATTCAACATTATTAAACACTCATTTTTTTTTCTGTGTTGCCCAAATTCAGAAAATATAGGCTATAAACGCGTTGCCCAAATTATGTTCTCATCTCCATGTACCTAATACCTCTTGAATTTCTATTTATTTTGCCTGTTACACCTCTACAGCATCCATATTGCTCTTGTATTTGGCCTTAAGATAACGATATAAACCAATAGAAAATGTTTACAGATTGAGACAAGCTCCTTAATATACTACATAGCAGTAAGTCAGTAAGTAATACGCGTTCTCAGGAGTCAGGACAACGAAAAAGCAGCAAATTGGAAACTAAACAATGTTTATAATTATACCACTAGGGGTAAAGACTTATGATTCATACAATTTTCATATATACCACAAAATTTCTATCCATTACTTGACTTTAAATGCTAAAGTCGCCGTGATAGCACCACCTAACGAAAAAAATTTGACTGCTGTAACAATCTGGTAAAGACCTGTTCCACAAGACTGAAAACTGGAAGAAGAAGAAGATAAATTAGTTCAAACTCATATACATTTAACTTTCCATGCTCATTAATCCATCATATGCAGCTGAATAAATGGTTCGCATGGATGAATCCCAAAAAAAAATTCTAGTTACCTTTTCAGCTTTTCTTCTGACCTGCTCATTGATTATCCGTACGATATCTGCAGCACTCGATACTATAAACAGTGGTCAGATGTTAAGAGATGGCGAGACGATGGTTTCGTCTGGCGCAATGTTTGAGTTGGGATTCTTCAGCCCCGGAAATTCCACAAACCGGTATGTGGGCATTTGGTACAACAATATAACAGTTAGGACAGTCGTTTGGGTTGCCAACAGAGAAAGTCCACTTGCAAGCAAATCAGGTGTCTTGAAGGTTATAGAGCCAGGACTTTTGGTCATTCTCAATGATACTAATGGCATCATCGTATGGTCCTCCAATACGTCAAGGCCGTCTGTACAGAAATCAGTTGCACAATTGTTGGACTCAGGAAATCTTGTTGTGAAGGATGATAACTCAGAGAATTACCTGTGGCAAAGTTTTGATTATCCAACTGATACATATATACCGGGCATGCGCATAGGATGGAACTACATAACTGGTATCGAGACTTACCTCTCCTCATGGAAGAGCGGAAACGATCCATCCCATGGAGAGTTTACATTTCACCTGGATCCTACTGGATATCCTCAACTAGTTCTGAAGAGAGGTAATATTCTCCAGACCAGACTTGGACCCTGGAACGGGCTTCAATTCAGTGGGGCACCAAACCAAAAAGAAAATCATATGTTCTCGTTAACGTTATGGATGAGCAAGAATGAGGTACGTTATAGAGAAAATGCAATTGACAGATCAGTCGTTTCAAGATCCACATTTAGTCAAAATGGTGTCTTACAGCGTTGGACTTGGATTGATCGAATCCAAGACTGGACTATTTATGCTAACTTTCCAGGTGATAACTGTGACACTTATGGATTGTGTGGTGAATATGGAAGTTGCAACTTTGCAAATTCTCCACCTTGTGGATGCCTGGACAGATTTGTGCCTAAAGATCCAGGAGGTGATTGGTCGAGTGGATGCATTCGAAGGACAAATTTGAGTTGTCAAGGGGATGTATTTTTGAAATATTCTGGAATTAAATTGCCCGACTCACGATATTCCAGGTTCAATCAGAGTATGACCCTAAAAGAATGCAAAGGCAAATGCTCAAGGAATTGTTCCTGTACAGCATACACGCAGTTGGATATAAGGGGAGGTGGATGCTTGCTTTACTATGGGGGATTGGTTGACATCAAAGTTCTCTCTCTATCTGGTGGACAACATATTTATATCAGAATGGCTTCTTCTGAGTTAGGTAAGAATTCATATATTCAGGACATGTACAACCTTTTGATCAATACTTTAACCTTCTGGAGTAAACGTTGCAGAGTCTAAATGGAAGAAAAGAGTAGTACTTGTTGCGAGTTTTCTATCAGTGGCGGGAGCAATTCTTCTCTGCCTGGGCCTCATTCTGTGTATTTGGAAAAGGAAGAAGGATCAAAATATGAGAAAACAAGGTATACGATGAATATAAATAAATAAAAAAGAAATGGACAATTTTAAGGCATCCTTCAGTTGTTGCTAATATGTTTCATTTTAAATGGTGCAGAGCTATATAATGGAAGTCAATGCAGAGAAACAGAGCTCCCATTCTTCAAATTATCTACAATTCTGAAAGCTACAGATCAGTTCTCGGTAAGCAACAAACTTGGGGAGGGAGGATTCGGACCTGTTTACAAGGTAAAATAAAAAACATTTTCTTGTTTTATGGCAGTTTGTGAAAAAATTAAGTTTTATTGAATTACAATTATATTTTTCATCAAATTTTCTTTCATTAGTATTTTCCCTAAGCAACTAAACAGCCAAAATTATTTTTCGTAACACTTTCTTCTTTTTCCTCACCAAAATCCTTACATCAATTATAAGGTTAGGGAACATAAACAGGTTTTTATCCCAAATAATAATTGCCATTCACGCTCACAAGTTTTGGCCTCAGGGCATGTTGGAAGACGGAGAAGAAATTGCTGTGAAGCGTCTGTCAAAAACATCAGAACAAGGAGTGGATGAATTGAAGAATGAAGTGATCTTGATTGCCAAACTTCAGCATCGAAATCTGGTGAGGCTTTTGGGATGTTGTATCGAAGGAGAGGAGAACATGTTGATCTATGAATATATGCCTAACAATAGCCTCGACCTGATTTTATTTGGTAAGCACAATAAATCTGATATATATCTGGGTTATCTGGTGACAGATAACTAAGTAGACCATACTATGTTTTAGCAGATCAAACAAAAAGTATGTTACTTGACTGGCCAAAACGTTTCCATATTATCAATGGAATTGCTAAGGGACTCTCATATCTTCATCACGATTCCCGGTTGAGAATTATCCATCGGGACCTAAAAGCTAGCAACATATTGTTGGATTCTGACATGAACCCAAAGATATCAGACTTTGGCCTGGCTAAGAGTTTTAGAGGAAATGAGACTGAAGCAAAGACGCGCAGAGTTGTGGGAACCTAGTAAGAATGTCAACAAGCTGATGCACTTAATTAGTTCCCTTTGATTTCTTGCAACAATATTTCCTGATCCGTTTCTACTCTATCGCAGTGGCTACATGTCACCAGAATATGCGATAGATGGCCTCTTCTCACTAAAATCAGATGTATTCAGCTTCGGTGTCCTCGTGCTAGAAGCTGTGAGTGGAAAGAGAAATAGAGGATTCTTCCTCAAAGATCATAATCTTAACCTTCTAGGACATGTAAGTCTTATTTCCTAGTTATTTTGAAGATACACTAGTAAACATTTGTAGACAAAAAGATCCTTCTAATGAGTTCAAAATTTGCACAGGCATGGACACTTTACAAAGAAGAAAAATCATTGGAACTAGTCGATGCCTCTCTAGGCAGGTCATTTAGCTTGCCTGAAGTGTTACGTTCTATCCATGTGGGGCTGTTGTGCGTCCAAAGATGTCCTGAAGATAGGCCAAGCATGGCTTCAGTGGTTTTCATGCTTGGGAATGAAGTTGCACTGCCTCAGGCTAAGCAGCCAGGCTTTTTCACAGAAAGATATGTTTCTGATGCTCAGAGTTCAAACAGTAGCAAAGGTGCAGCAAATTCAGTCAATGAAGTTACCATTACACGGCCAGAGGGCAGATAGAAACTACTGCATTGTGTTGACTCCTTACAATCCACCGATTTCATTCCTTGAGTCATCGTACTTGCTTGTATGCTCCATGATAGTGGTATACACTGCTTGTACTAAGCCTGTTTGCTAAAAAGGCCTGTCAACAGGCTACGCCCAACTGCAAACACAATTATTCTAGTGTCATTCAAGGCTAAACCTGATATTGGCTCCATCTAGTAGTATTGAGATAATTTGTCAACACTTTTTTATGTGTTAATATCTAATCCAGATGATCATAATGAATTGAAAGGGTTGAATGTGCACTCAAGCAATCATACCACAAGAAGGATAACAATTACAATGTCACCAGAGGCAACCTCTCAGAGTTATAAGATTAATAAAATGAAGATGAAACCTTGGACTTAAACTTCAGCATGAGTACCTCTCACATGCACAAGTTCTAGTAAGACTACCGTACTTTTTTCTTAAATTCTTTTCAAGGACACCACTCAAGGAATTGATGAATGGAAAAATACCTTTATGCTCAAATCTGTTGCCACACGATTCCAGTGTTTTCGTTCTCTTTCTTTCTTTGTACCCCTTCCTCAAAATAAAAAGAAACCATTCATATTGATAATTCAAGGTGGAAGACTCTTAAATAGCGGGATTTTTTTTTTTATCTCAACTCAAATTTTTATATGAATTCTTTAGGCCGCGCCAATTATTGAGGCTATCAAAACAATTAATGCTGTGCTAGAATACGCCTGTGTAAGTTCATCGCGGCAAAAAGATCAAAACTGAACTATAGGAAAAGTGCAGAACAATGAATGCTTAATAATAAAGGTATAGTTGTCTTTTCCAACACTCACGGATTCTATTATGAGCATTGACAAACAGGTTTTACACGCCATTGATTTCAAAAAGTTTCCAAAATTAATAGATTATGCAATATTAGCTTTAACTACAATGCCGGAGACTGGTGGTGAGAGATAGGGAGGTTCGAGTGATTTCTACCCATCGATCGACAACATCGAATCCCGAAATATAAAATCAGAGAAACGTAACAAAATAGAACAATGAGGAAATCAAATGAGCAGTTCACCTTTCTTCTTGCCATCATCAAACACATTTTCTGATTGGACTCGAAATCAAAAACACAACGGAGATGATTATAGATGGCGAGAAGTTGAGCTGCCATTGATGGGAGCTTCGAGTTGGGATTTTCAGAGCAGGCCAAGAACCGATATATTGAGAGACTCGTGGTCGTGGTACGTTAAAGTAACCCACCATATTTGTTTCTCATTTTGGTAATGTTTTTTGAGCGGTCTATTGTGAAAAATGAAATTGTTCCCGTTATTTTATATGATTAGGATACGTTAATTATTTAATTCCTCACTTAATTCTTTGTTTTAGGCCGGCAGTTCAAGTGTAGGCCCAAAACAAAATTCAGAATCGCCCATCCAGCCCAATAGGGCTATCAATGGAACAGATTTTAATACGAATTTGATGCAAGTTCTATCCAAATTTTAATATATTGGATCAAATCCAACTAATAATTTTTTTTGACCAAGAGTTCAGTTATAAATATTTTTAATCTAAATAAATGACTATGATATAGAGTCAATCAATCCGATTCATAAAATATTCGAATTCGAATTTCAATGATATTTTTTATTAGATCAATAACAATTATAATTAATAATACACTATTTTTTATTTTTCAAAGTATTGGGCATCAGACCGCCACGCCTTCTTCACCGGTCCCTTTTTTGTCCTTTCAGTGGTTAAAACACTCGGGTGCAAATGAGTCGAGCTCGAATTAATACCCAAAAATTGCAATCTAGTCATTGTACCCATATTTTTTTGTAATAATAAGTGTGACATTAAGGTTTTGTTCGGTTCTAAGATTTTAGGAGAAAAGAAAAATATTAAGAAAAAGAAAAGAAACTACAAGAATTTTAAATTTCTCTATTTTGTTTGTTTGTTAAAGAAAACAATAAGAAAAATAATTTTTCTATAAAATTGTTTTCCATTTTATTCGATTATTATTATAAATTAAAGGAAAATATAAAAACACACCCAAAAAAATCCAAACAATCAATTCATTACATAAAAAAAAAAAGATCATCATGAAATATATACAAAACAATCAATTAATTTGAACAATAAAAATGAGGTGAGAGCTTGAAAAGTGTGAGAGTACTAGAGCGAGTAACTGTTTTTCTTCATTCTCCTCACCTATGTTTTTTCTAAATTTATGTTAAATTGCTTTCTATTTTTTCTTTTATTACCATTTCCTTTCTCTATCCCTAGTAACCAGAAATTTTCTTTTTTCTATTTTCTTTTTATTTCCCTCCTAAAATCTTAGAACCAAACATAATGTATAAGTATGTTGGAAAATCAAACTTCGAAGAATCTAAAATAGATAACCAGGTATGAAATTGCTGGATGAATCACGAAAAGAATCTTATTCCCATGTAAACACTAGAATACTAATAGAAATCTTAGGACAAATTATAACAGAAATGTTATTCCAAGTCAACACCGGAAATGCTATTCCAAATCTTTAGTGGACTTTTCCAAGTCGTCATTGTCTTGACAAAACTAGAAGGAAATATGGCACTGATTTAATAAAGAAAAAATTGCGTTAACTACGACCAAGATATAATTAAAGTTCGCGTGAGACCAAACTGGTGTGCTAATGCGCACTCGAGAAACATTCAAAATAGCAAACTGGATAATAAACAATTAGATCATTATTTATACAAGTCAAGACCTTAATTCATACGTATTTTTATATAAGGCGTTTTTTTTTTTTTTTTATCACGGGACACTCCTCTGTTAGTTTCAACTCCTCTGTTAATTTCAATTAAATTAAAAAAATTATGTGAAATAAAAATTAGTATAAAAGACCTAGTAAAATATAGAATTTAACCAAAAAACCCTCCACCTATAGGTTAAGTTACACGTGCAGTTTCTGTAGGATCGTGTTTTAGGGCTGTAAAATTACTTTTTTAACTTTTTGAAATTGAATCCTATATTTTTAATAATTAACAAGTTGAACCCTCTATTTTTTAATAATTAGCAAGACGAAACCTCTATTTTAAAAATTAGCAAGATAAACCTTTTGTTTTAAAAAATTAGTAAGATGGACTCTTTAATTTGTATCTGTTTGTAATTTGTTTTGCAAATCGACGGTAAATATTTAGAAAATTTCAAATGTTAGAATTTTGTTTCCAAATGGGTTCTCCGCTATTTTATTTTATATCGGAAGATTTTGATAAGAAATGAAAGAAAATATGATGTTGTTCTTCAAATTATCAATAAGGGGTAAAATTGGCACTTCATAATAAAATTTTTAGAAAATAGCTCCAAGGGACTGTGTACTACTTTTAAAAAATTATGAGGGTTTTAAGATAGATTTTTATAACACGAAAATTTTTATGCTAATTAGGCTTAACGCAAGAGATTTTATGAATTTAACTCATTGTTATATCACAAAGTTTCGAACCCTGACTGGAGTGGTCACAGCAGTGGTAAAACTTGACTGCTGTAATAAGCAAGAAAAAGAAAAAACCTGCTCCGTAAGACTGGAAGCTATCAGAAAAGAAAAATTAGCTTCGGTATATGCATTTATTAACTTTACATGCTCGCCAAGCCATCACAAGCACAGGAATTAACAATTCGCGCGCATGGATGAATTACCAAAACAAATGTCGTTACCTTTTATTCTGACGTGTTCGCTGATTATCCATACAGTTTCTGCTTCAACCGATACTATAAACAGTGCTGAAACCATAAGAGATGGTGAAACGATGGTTTCATCTGGTGGAATGTTTGAACTGGGATTTTTCAGCCCTGGAAATTCCACCAATCGGTACGTGGGCATGTGGTACAGGAATATAACAGCTTTGACAGTCATTTGGGTTGCCAACAGAGAAAGCCCACTCAGAAGTAAATCAGGTGTCCTCAAGATTACAGAGCCAGGATTTCTGGTCATTCTCAACGATACTAATGGCATCATCATATGGTCATCCAATCATTCAAGGCCGTCCGTACAGAATCCAGTTGCACAATTATTAGACTCGGGAAATCTTGTCGTGCATGAAAGATGCAAACGATGATGATCGCCTGGAGAATTTCATTTGGCAAAGTTTTGATTATCCATTGGATACATATATACAAGGTATGAGTTTAGGATGGGACTTAGTAACTGGTATAGAGACTTACATCTCCACATGGAAGAGCAACGATGATCCAGCTCAAGGAGAGTTTGCATTTCACTTGGATCCAACTGGATATCCACAGCTACTCCTGAAAAGAGGTAACGCTCTCCAGTATAGAGTCAGACTGTGGAATGGGTTTCAGTTCAGCGGGTCACTAAACCAGAAAGAAAATTCCATGTTCCGGGTGATATCATGGATGAACAAAATAAATCAAAATACATGGAAACTCATCATGTGTGCCTTTTGGACAAATATTTTCACTGAAAATGTGCGTAATGTGGTAATGCATAAAATTCCTTAAGTTGTTGAGGTGAAGTGTAAAAAGAAAAAGAAAAAGTTTGGTTGGTAAAGTGTGAGAATGTCCATAGTGTGGGTGGTAAAAGGTTTTTATCCAAAATAATAACTTCCATTCACATTCACAAGTTTTGGCCTCAGGGCATGTTGGAAGACGGAGAAGAAATTGCTGTGAAACGTTTATCAAAAACATCAGAACAAGGAGTGGATGAATTGAAGAATGAAGTGATCTTGATTGCCAAACTTCAGCATCGAAATCTGGTGCGGCTTTTAGGATGTTGTATCCAAGGAGAGGAGAACATGTTGATCTATGAATATATGCCTAACAATAGCCTCGACCTGATTTTATTTGGTAAGCACAATAAAACTGATATATATCTGGCTTATCTAGATCTAGTGTCAGATAACTAAGTAGACCATACTATGTTTTAGCAGATCAAACAAAAAGTATGACACTTGACTGGCCAAAACGTTTCCATATTATCAATGGAATTGCTAAGGGACTCTCATATCTTCATCACGATTCCCGGTTGAGAATTATCCATCGGGACCTAAAAGCTAGCAACATATTGTTGGATTCTGACATGAACCCAAAGATATCAGACTTTGGCCTGGCTAAGAGTTTTAGAGGAAATGAGACTGAAGCAAAGACGCGCAGAGTGGTCGGAACCTAGTAAGAATGTCAACATCCTGATGCACTTATTTAGTTCCCTTTGATTTCTTGCAACAATATTTCCTGATTCATTTCTACTCTATCACAGTGGCTACATGTCACCTGAATATTCAATAGATGGCCTATTCTCACTAAAATCAGATGCATTTAGCTTCGGTGTCCTGGTGCTAGAAGTTGTGAGTGGAAAGAGAAATAGAGGATTCTCCCTCAAAGATCACAATCTCAACCTTCTAGGACATGCAAGTCGTATTTCCTAGTTATTTTGAAGATACTTGAGTAAACATTTGTATGCAAAAAGATCCTCCTAGTGAGTTCACAATTTGCACAGGCGTGGACACTTTACGAAGAAGGAAACTCACTGAAACTAGTCGATGCTTCTCTAGGCAGCTCATTTAACTTACCTGAAGTGATACGTTCTATCCACGTGGGGCTGTTGTGCGTCCAAAAATGTCCTGACGATAGGCCAAGCATGTCTTCGGTGGTTTTCACGCTCGGGAATGATGTTGCACCGCCTCCGGCTAAGCTGCCGGGTTTTTCACAGAAAGAGATGTTTCTGCTGCTCAGAGTTCATATAGTAGCACAACTGCAGTAAATTCAGTTAATGAAGTTACCATTACATGGCCAGAGGGCAGGTAGAAACTATTGCAACATATTTAACCCCTTATCCATTGGTCTGTTTTCTTTGGTCATTTTACTTGCTTGTGAAGTCTATAATCCACACTCCAGAGTAGTGGTACGCACTCCACGTGACAATTACTCCCTCCTTACTGGTCAAATTTAGTGTCAAAACTTACACATTTTTTAGTCTGACTTTTTATTTATCTCTTTCCTCTTTCTTGTCCAACTATAAAGTTTATCATTAGTCATCACTAATTATAATTGTCCACAAATTTTTTATTATGCTTCATCTTTCATCACAAATTTCTTTTATTCTTTTTTCTAATTAATTTTCCTGATTTTCTTTCTCATATTCCTTTTTTATTATATTTGCTCAAATCTTCAACCCGGGACCGCCTCTCATGCTAATATTTTAGATCCAACAGAATCTAGGCACATATCCTGTGAAACAGCTTGTCAAGAGCGAGCCATATGATCTGTAACCATATTGTATAAGGTGCAAAATCAGTTTCTGCCTCACTTAACACCACTTATCAGTGAGTACTGGACAAAAGTGTGTGAGGAAATCAAACTCCAGACTAAGGCAATACTAAATCAAGAACAACAAAATAGTATGCTAGAAGATTCTAAATTGACAACCTGGTGTGCGAGAGACGAGAGCGCGGCTGGACAGCGCCCGAGCAGCGAGAGACGAAGCGCCTGAGGAAAGAGGAACGGCTGGCTAGGGTTCTGCACGGAGAGAGCGGACGGAAGAGATGGCGCCGGATCTAGGGTCCGGCAAGGAGGGCAGCGGAGGCGGAGCTAGGGTTTGGGAGGGCTGGAAATCGTCGCTGGAAAACCAGGTTAGGGTTCCCCCCACCTCCTTTTTTTTTTCTCAACCGCTCGACACCATGTCAAGAGAGAAAAATTGAGAGAAAAGAGTTTGATTGCTGTGTATTATTTACAATAGAGCTAACCGATATATATATATATATATATATATATATATATATATATATATGTAGATTAGCCAACCATTACAAGGAAATACAACATATACTTTCCTAACTAGGAGTAAACTACGTTTAATTCTAACGGTCACCATTACCATGCCAGAAGTCAGATAAGAAACAACTTGTATAGAACAAATTTGTTCCCATTTTATGTACTTATTGCCTAACTGATTCTATGCTATTAGCTGGTTTACTAGCCGTTAAAATTTTCTAGTAGGGACATCGCTTTTATATCCAGCCTCAAGTTCTCCCAATCAGTTAAAATAATTTAAAGGTAGTCACAGGTAGCATATATGTGAACAAGAGCTATGCCCGATAAGACTGAGAATCAAACGGGACCTGACCCAAATCTAATCTGATTGACAAAATGAAGTGAAACCTCAAGACAAGTGTAAGCATTAACATAACAATGCACCAAGATAAGATGCTTAAAATTAGAGCTAAGTTCATTATCATTTTCATGTGTGTGGTCAGAACCTAGACGTGGGGACAAACAGAAAAGAACATCTTCACGTAAAGACAAAAAAGATGTACCATAAATTTCAACCTTGAATTTAATGATTGATCAACAACCATTGCTATCAACAAGCAGGGTGCTGAGTTCTGTGGGACTTACAGTTAGAAGGAGAACAAGAAGAAGAAGAAGAAAAACATAGTTTCTTGAAACATTTTCCGTTTTCATCCGCGGAAAGCAATTTTTTAAGTAAAAGTGACGAAAATAACTGCACGCATGGATGAATTACAAAAGATTTCCTCCTTGCCTGTTTTCCTAGCCTGCTCACTGGTAATCCATGCAATTTCTGCTGCAACTGATACTATAAGTAGTGCTCAGAACATAAGAGATGGTGAGACTGTGGTTTCATCAGGTGGAATGTTTGAACTGGGATTTTTCAGCCCCGGGAATTCTGGAAATCGGTATGTGGGCATATGGTACAAGAATTTAACAGTTAGGACAGTCATTTGGGTAGCCAACAGAGAAAGCCCACTCCCAAGTAAATCAGGCATCCTAAAAGTTACAGAGCCAGGAGTTTTGGTCATTCTCAATGATACTAATGGACTCACCATATGGTCCTCCAATACGTCATGGCCGCCTGTACAGAAACCAGTTGCACAATTGTTAGACTCGGGAAACCTTGTTGTGAGAGATGCAACTGATGATAACCCGGAGAATCACCTGTGGCAGAGCTTTGATTATCTATCGGATACATATATACCGGGTATGAGTTTAGGATGGAATTTTGTAACCGGTGTAGAGACTTACTTGTCCTCTTGGAAGAGCAACGATGATCCAGCTCCCGGGGAGTTTACAGTTCATTTGGATCCCACTGGATATCCACAGATAGTCCTTAAAAGAGGTAGTAGTATCCAGAATAGACTTGGAACATGGAATGGGCTTCACTTCATGGGGTCAATGAACGGAAAAGAACATCCCTTTTACAGGCAGACAATATCAATAAATAAAAAGGAGGTAAAGTACAGGGTTAATAATACTGGGAGATCAGTTTTTATGAGGTCTACAGTGAGTCAAAATGGTGTTGCACAGCTGTGGAATTGGATTGATCAAACCCAAACCTGGAACATCTTTGCTAGCTTTCCGGCTGATAACTGCGATAGTTACAACATATGTGGCGCACACGGCAGCTGCAACATGGGAAATTCTCCATCATGCGGATGCCTGGACAGATTTGTGCCAAAAGATCCAGAAGTTTGGCTTAGAGCTGATTGGTCAAGTGGATGCATTCGCAGGACAAACTTGAGTTGTCAAGGAGATGTATTTTTGAAATATTCTGGAATCAAATTGCCGGACGCACGACATTCCAGGATCAATGAGAGTATGACCCTGGAAGAATGCAAAGGGGAATGCTTAAGGAATTGCTCTTGTATGGCATACACACAGTTAGATATAAGAGAAGGGGGAAGTGGATGCCTGATTTACTATGGGGACTTGGTTGACATCAGATATACATCTCCAGAGGGGCGAGATATTTACATCAGACTGGCTTCTTCAGAGTCAGGTGAGAAACCAAAGGTCTGTACAAACTAAAATATATGTGAACATTCTTTGGTTAATCCTGAAATTATTTCAAGTCCAGAGCACAGCTTTCTAAATACACTTCCATCAAAATATATCTGTATAAGTGTACTTCCAAGAAAGAAGAAATAACTTTTTAGCTTGAACACACTCTGAACAACATGATTTCTGAAGAAATCTGGCATCCATTTAGCTTTTCAGACATGAGTGATACCACAAAACATGATCCGACAAAAAAGAGATCTTTCAAAAGTTACTTCTGGTGTGTCTGAAGAGAAGAGTTGAAAAGTAATTTGCAACAAAAATAAAATATGGAGGAATCATGTTCCTAAATTCTATGTTTTGTCAAGCTTTGAGAACATAATACCACAGATTCACACTATATTCTGTTGGATAAAACCACTTTGCAGACTCTAAAGGAAAGAAAAGAGTAACACTTATTGCAAGTATTACATCTATGATGGCAATGGTTCTTCTTTGTCTGAGCCTCATTCTGTGTATTAGGAAGAGAAAGAAGGGTCAGAAAACAAGAAAAGAAGGTATGAATGATGCGCATTTTAAATGAAAGAAAAACTGCAATGAGCAAAAGAAATATTAAGTATCCTTTAATGCTTGAGTCTCATTTTCAATGTTGCAGGTCTATATAACGGAAGTCATGGCAAAGACTCAGAGCTTCCGTTATTCAAATTATCTACAATTTTGAAAGCTACTGATAATTTCTCAGTCAATAATAAGCTCGGGGAGGGTGGCTTCGGACCTGTTTACAAGGTAAAATACTAATTTTCTTCACAGTTTCATGCAGTTCATCATGCTGCACAAATAAAACAAGAACTGTAGTAGTTTTAAATCTACTAAAAGCACTATAATCTAAATAAGTGAAGTTCTATTCACCAAAGATTTCCAACGGTGATATATTTTGCATAAATCAGTTTTGTTTTGTCAAAGATCAAACAACTCCAGACAGAGATATGAAATAGAAAACATGACTTTGTTTCTGTGACAGAAAGAAAACATGCCCCTTTATCATCAAATGCTATAGAAAGTTTCTGTTTCTGAGTTCCCAAAACATGAAAAATCCACATAAAGGAGAAAATATTTTGGTCTATTGATTTTTTCTTGGAAGATCTGCAGAAGATAAGAAGCATTTTGTCTTTCTCAAATAAATATCTATGAGGATATCTGTAAGACTGTAACTAGAAACACTAGGATTATTTTCAAGTCCAATGCGATATGATATCCTTGCCCAGAAAGAGAGAAAAAGAAGGATATCAATGGTACAATTTGTCAGCTTGTTATAAATCCATGCAAGAATGAATCCTCAATCACATCAACTGCAGTAAATAATTATAGTTTTTCACATTGACACAAGTTTTGGTCTTAGGGCATGTTGGAAAACGGAGAGGAAATTGCTGTGAAATGTTTGTCAAAAAACTCAGCTCAAGGAATTAATGAATTGAAGAATGAGGTGATCTTGATTGCCAAACTTCAGCATCGAAATTTAGTGAGGCTTCTTGGATGTTGTATTGAAGGAGAGGCGAACATTTTAATTTATGAATATATGCCTAACAATAGCCTCGACCGGATTTTATTTGGTAAGCCCTTTACATCTGGTATAGATATTGATGTTGAATAATCACTTGAAACTGCTAGAAAGGATAAACCTTGAATATTTAATATCTTTTAACATATTCCCTCCCATGCAAGCAACATTCTTTATATATTGAACGAACATCTCATCTAAAAGTTTACAGTATTAGAGACGAGAGATATTAAATATTTAACATCCCCACCCCCCCCACCCCCCCCCCACACACACGGATGCAGGCGGACTCTTTTTTATCAAGCCTTGCATTTGAAACTCTTTTACATAAATAAGTAGCGATGAGATTTGAACACAAGGCCTCTTGCTTAGTCTATCTTTGATGCCATACTAAATGATAGCCTCATCTAAAACTCAAGTTGTTGGAAAGGAGAGACATCAAATGTTTAATACCTTCAACGCTTTTCCTTGTTCTTTTATCTTTTTTCCCCTTTTTTCGTCAAGTCTTACGTGAGAAACTCTTGTTCTATAAATAGCTGGCAATAAGATTTGAATATATGACTTTTTGTTTGGTCTAGCTCTAATGCCATATTGAATTACCTCCTCATCTAAAAGGTAGAGCCGTTACATAGTAGATCTATCAAATATTTTATATCTACTAGTAAGGAACACACGCTTTGCGCATGACCATTAACGCTTATCTTATTTTTTTAGAAAAATATTAATTACGGTACAATATAAATACATTAAGAATATTTTATTTTTTTAAAGGATTATTATGAATGAATAAAAACTAATGAAATTGATCAATTCATTATTATATTATTATTAGGTATATCATATTAATAGTTTTTAACATTATTTTGATTTTTTATAATGTTTTCTTGATAATAACTTTTTTATAAGTAAGTTACTAAAGTTAATCTATCAAAAGCTTAGAATATTGTAATTGAAAGTTTTTGCACGAGCAAATATATATCTTAATTTATTTTTAGAATGAATTATCAATATTTGATAGTGGCTTTTACTTATTTTCAATATTTGGAAATAAAGAGATGTACATATATACGACTATTAACATATACGTACAATTATTTAAAATTTATATTTATTTAATAACTACTTATCATTTTTCTTTGTTAAAGTATTTATAGTAGTTTTTTTCTTCACTATTGATTTTTATATGTGTATACTTTAAATAAGATCAATCATATTGAAAATAAATATGTTAATATATTTTTTAAAATTCTTTCTTTTATATGTACACATGTTAAAGTTGATATTGAATAACCATAAGCTTTTATATCATATGTCTAAATTCTGTTCGCATACGTTTTCTTGCAATAAAATTTGATTGAGTTAATTTTTAATTGTAATTCACATTGTTGGTGTTGTATTCGTTAATTAATAAATGTAAAATAGCTTAACTATCATTCTTATTTATCATTATATTTGTGAAACTTCTAGTATATAGTAAATGAGATTAATTTTTATTTTTTTTATTTTTCGTCAGAATATAGTAAATTAGATATACTAAGGATATCATATTTCGTATTTAGGTGGTTTACGATTCCACTTCTTTATATTACTATTTTCCATTATAGAACCACTACCACTACTATTAATTTTAATAAACTCAAAATTTATGTTAGTCACATTATTCTACCATATACACTACTATTATCATGCCTATGTTCTTTTCCAAATCCTTAATTATTTTCATTCACTTTCGCATTCACCCCGATCTTCATTGTTATTGTCTCCTCTGCCATGGCCATTAAATCAAAATCTCATATTATAACCACTACTTTTATAACAACCTCCACAGCCACCTTCACCTTCACCTTTATTGTCTCCTCTTATCCATTGCATCATATAGCAACTCCTACATCAAATCACTACCATACTATTAGTTTGTTGAATTTTTGTTTATTTATACAAATTTCTAAATAAGTATTTCATGCAATAAATGGTAAAAGCTGTGTAGATTATTTTTACTTATTTTCATAAAATTAATGTAAAAATTGTAAAATCCTTTGTCGTATATTTTATTAATAATTTTTTTTTCTAGAACTTGATAACTATCTTTTTATTTAAGATTGCATCATATCCTTAACCTTCTTTTGGTTTTATTATTTTTACTTCCTCATTCAATGTGAAGTTTGTGGAACATAATTTCTCCACTTATAACTTTTTTATATATGTTTTGTCGTCTACATATTTTTTAAGCTTTCTATTTCTATATTATCATTTATTCACTAAAATATGATATAATTTTATATTTTCTTTTTCCAATTCGAAATAATTAGTTAAAAATAAGTATGACTTCTACTTATGAGTCATCTTTTATTTACAATCATATAAGATACATGTTGATTATTTTTAACTCTATTAATCGCAAATTTCAGTCATTTACTTGGGTGTTAATAATAATTTTTTGATAAATGGTAACATAATACTCAATAAGTTTAGTCGCGTTTTGTAATTTCTTTAATTTTATATTGCCTACAAACTTTGTAGTTTTTCTTTTTCATGAATTACTTCGCAAATCACAATGAAAAAGATATAGAAAATTGGTCTAACGGGTTTAAAGTTATAAAAGAATAATATATTTAGTAAATTATTTCTTCACTAAAGTGGATGGATAGAAATTTATTAACTTTTTTGTATGATCGAAATTTAATACTATAGAGTCCACTTAAAGGTCCAACTCTTTATTCGCAATCATGATATTTACTTCATCTAATGTTTAATTTGAAGTTCAACTCTTAATTTTTAAATTACTAAAATGCCATGAATAAATATTATTTACTATTACTTATACAAGGCTATTTTAATATTCACAAAAAAGGAAGAAACGTAAAACACTGATAAGTTATTTGCACTTTTATAATATAGATAGATAGGTAGATAACATAAAGGATTACTAGTCAATTAACTAACTCCGTAGTATATTTGAGCAGATAAGACGAAAAGTGTATCACTTGGTTGGCCAAGGCGCTTCAATATTATCAATGGGATTGCTAAGGGACTCTTGTATCTTCACCAAGATTCTAGGTTGAGAATAATACATCGAGACCTCAAAGCTAGCAACATATTGCTAGATTGTGACATGAACCCAAAAATATCAGACTTTGGCCTGGCCAGGAGTTTTAGAGGAGATGAGATTGAAGCGAAGACGCGTAGAGTTGTTGGAACATAGTAAGAATGTACAAGCTGATGTACCCAATTGATTCGCTTCTTTTTCTTGCAACATTATTTCTTATTCATTCATACTCTATTTGCAGTGGCTACATGTCTCCAGAATATGCAATAGATGGCCTATTCTCAGTAAAATCAGATATATTTAGTTTTGGAGTCCTTGTGCTAGAAATTGTGTGTGGAAAGAGAAACAGGGGATTCTTCCACAATGATCACAGTCTCAACCTTCTGGGACATGTAAGTCTTATTTCCTAGTTATTAGGATGACAAATCTTGTCAACAGTTGCCAACAAAAAGATCCTCTTTTAAGTATTTCAAATTGTCACAGGCATGGACACTTTACAAAGAAGAAAGCTCGTTGAAACTAGTTGACACTTCTCTAGGCAACTCATTTGACTTATCTGAAGCGCTACGTTCGATCCAGGTTGGGCTGTTGTGTGTGCAGAAATGTCCGGAAGATAGGCCAAGCATGTCCTCGGTGGTTTTCATGCTGGGGAATGATGTTGCACTGCCTCAGGCTAAGCAGCCTGGTTTTTTCACTGAAAGAGATGTTGCTGCTGCTCAGAGTTCAACTAGCACAAACAAAGTAAATTCAGCAAATGAAGTTACCCTTACATGGCCTCAGGGCAGATAGGAAACTACTGCAGTATATTCTACTCGTTACCACCACTCAATTTCTATTATGTAGTTGTTTTACTTGCTTGTATAATCCACAATAGTGGCACACACTACTGGTACTAAGCCTATTTACTAGCAGGCCTATCAACAGGCTCCGCCCAACTGCAAACGCTATTGTTATGGTTTCAGTCAAGGTTAAAACGGACATCGACTCCATCTAGTGCTATTAGTATTCGAATAATTTGTCAGCATTGTGTTTGTGTCAATATCTAATCCGGATGATCCTAATGAATTGAGGGTTGAATGTCTTTGCTTAAAAAGCCTAGCCGGGAAGGCAGTAATTACGTGTCACCACAAGCAACCTCTCAAGAGTTGTAGGAGTATGACTACCTTATGCTTAATAAAGGTGTAGTTGTAATATTTGTTCCCCAAATTGATGCATTATGCAATATGTGTACTAACTATCACGCTGGACACCCAGCTACCGATAAGAAAAAATTAAAGGACAAAAAGAGGTGAGGAAAAAACCCTACCATGCTGGAGGCTCAAGATGGGACACCCCAAGGTAGGGAAGCTCAACCGGTTTTCACCCATCAATCGACAAATCAAATGACCCGCCATATTTGTTTCTAACTTTGTTATTTTGTTTTTCTTTTGAGTGTTCCATTGAATAATGAAAATGTTTCTGTTATAATTGTATGATAATGGGTTTGTATTATATATGACCTAGTTATATTGAATATTGAATCTGAGCTTATAACTAACCTAATTCTTAAATTTGGGTTGCGGAGTTTAGAGTAGGCTCCAACAATACATTCATAATCACATTCCACCAAGATTTTCACCTCAAACCACTTAAAAACCTTGGTGGGATGTTACTCCACTTGTTATGTCAATAATTGTACATATTAATATAAATATTTCACTTTATTAGTTTGACTCAAGACTTGCCGTCCTTGACGGCGAGTTTGAATTTTTTTTTTTTCCGATTTTTTTTTGAAACTCGCCAATGACCTTGGCGAGTTCAAAAAATTTTTTTTTTAAATTCGCCACTGTCAGTGGTGAATTTCACCAATTTTTAATTTTTTTTAATTGAAACTCGCTAATAATGTTGGGGAGTTTCATTATTTTATTTTTTATTTTTTGGTCTGACAAAATATATTAAACAATTATAAATTTTAATAATATTTTAATAAACTCGCCGTCGACGACGGCGAGTTAGATCAAAATTTTTTAAAAAAAAATTCAGGTCAAAAATTTAAACAATATACCTTTTTGAGTTATATTTAAAAAAAGTCCCACCATTAGGGTAGCAACGCCTTTAGCTATGATTATAGCAATCTCACGCACTTGGGTCACCGAATTGATTTAGGCATTTAGCCATAATTAAAGTGAATTTGTTTATAACAATTCTATTAAAAGTTCAGTAAAACTAAAATTTCTCTACTATGTAGATATTTGAAAGCTCAGCCGGAATCCCTTTTATCTTCATGTTGTTTCTTTTGAATTTAAAAATGTTGATTGTTAGTGTTTTATTTGCCGAATGACATTTTTGGCAATATTGTTTCATCTTAAATCAACCAAAATAAATGTAGTTTCAATATGCCATACTATATTGTATGAAATAAAAATAGATATCATACTATAAGTTGCACGTTAGGATTCTCCTCAATGTTCATAATCTCTTTCTTTTTTTTATTTTTATTTTTTGAGAGGCTCAATATTCACACAATCTCAAGCTTTGTAAGCATGTAAGACTTACTTCCTAATTTAGAATACTCAATTAGACCTCATCAAAAAAAAAAAAAAAAAAAAAAAAGGGAATACTCAGTTAGACATTTGTAGAAAAAATGATACTCTTTAACCAAGTCCCGATCTGTGCGAACATGGTCACATGGACAACTCAATTAACATGTTTGAAGCGCTATGCGCAATCAAATTAGCTTACTATGCATGTATAAATGTTCTTAAGATAGGCCAAACGTCTTTTCATTAGCTTTTTATGTTGCGGTGCCTCAAGCTATGGTTCCAAGCAAACTACAATCACAATTTTGTTTTCGGATCGAATTTGATTATCAGTATTTGTAATCAGATTCGGATTGCATTGATTTGCTCCAAATCCAACCCATCGACAACCTTACCCGCTTTGTAAAAGTAGGCCCCAAACTTTATTATGTAAAACTGGAGGCCGAACAGGTGTTATTGGGCCTAACATCTTGGCCCAGGATGTTCTCCCGCCAAGACGTGCTCGTTAGCCCACCTGATAAGAGATGATAGGATTTTGACCATAATGCGACTCTTATCAAGATCACCACTAATCAACTCATCAAGCTTAGACAGTTATACCAACCGTGCTAACATATCTATTACCCAAAATCTTAACAACACTACAATCGCCTGTCCAATTTTAGGAATAATTAGACGAAAATCAGGAAGGCTAAAATTCGAGGTGGCAAAATAAATTAGGAATCATGGGTCCAACCTAATCTATATGGTTTTACATTAGATTATGTTGAGTTGGGTTCAACATAATTTAAAGTGGATTGGGCGAATTGAGTAGGATCTCATATGGTTGATGTTGGTTTTGAGTTGACAATGTGTTGATGTTGGGTTCTAAATGGGCTATTTCATAAATAAAAAAATATATTTTTTACTTAATTATAATTTATTTTAGTATTTTAAAACCATTTAAAGAGCGCAAGAACTAGTAAAGGACTAACATTTGTTTTGCAAGACTTTCTCGCCGAGTTCCACTGTATTCGCGAGGAGCATTCAAAGAAATCGTTAAGCATCAAATATGTATACGCAATTACAATCTAATTACAACAGGAAATGAATGGTACTCTGAGACCTGAAGAAATGTGAGATAAAAACTAACCAGAAATGGGAAGCAATGCTATATGGCAAAACAAACTCTGGGCGCTACATGAAAGTTGGTCATATGAAATAATTTGTCAAGAACCACCCATGTGATTTCCATTCATATTATATACAATGCAAATTCAGTTTCCCACTCACCAACTATTAAAGATTGCAATACAATAATGTGACATAAAAGTTTGTTAGGAAATTAAAATGAAGCAATAAATAAATCAAGATTGGCATGAAATTGTTGAATGAAATATTAACAAAGGTGTAATTTGAAGTATACACTCAAAATACTATCCCAAATCTTCATGTGAAATACAAAATATATATATATATATATATATATATATATATTTTTGTATTAGCTATCCGATTCCGATTCACTGACCTACTAATTCGCATTCGGATATTGCAAAAATCCCATTTTGGAGGCGATCCTTCTAACCTTATTATTTCATTCACAATTTTAGGATTCAAATTCTAAATGTTGTTTAAAAATTTTAATATTTTATCTCGTTAGACCAACTGATAATTGCACTTCATCAAAATATGACTTTTCCTAATTGGACACCACAAAATACGTCTCGGTGGATCGATTTATTTTCCAAGGTGTCATTGTCCTGACGAATCTAAACGAAAACACGAGTTAGAATTAATCACGAGACAAATACATACAAGTTTAGACAAGTTCGCTAATATACAAAATAATAATGCATTCGCGCATTATTGGAGCCAAAAAAGTAGTTGTTTGTTTAATTGGTATAGTATTTAGAGACAAAAGTAAGCATGGATGATAAGCTCTGTTGAATTAATTACACCGTTCAGAGAAACTGTGAGACTAGCAATAAGTCTCGGAAATTAAGGTTTAATTATTATTGTTTTTTTTTAATTTTAAAGATATAACAGAAACTATTCAAAGTGATAGAAAAGATATAACTGAAAATTTCAAAGGAAAATTCAAAGAATTTTATGAAAATAAATATTATATTGAGTCATTTTTCAGTTCATCAATTTATTTTTACTTATTGGATTAAAATATTTTAATTCTTTCAAATTAAATTTAAATGTGATGCAATAATTTTTGTGAGCTTGTATCATTTTATCAACCATACCATAAATAAATAAATAATCAATTATAAAAGAAAATTAAATTACTTGAAATAGGACAAAGAGCTTTGTTGAAAAAATGGTTGCAACTGTCGCAAAGAAAAACTCAATCAAATTAAATTAATGGAAAGTCATACAAACTTGCAGTCAATGCCGTAATACATTTCCAAGTTCTTTAAAGGATTATAACAAAAAGTCTTATTCCAAGTCAACACCAGAAATACTATTCTAAGTCTTTGGTGATCGTTACTTTTCTAAGCTGTCATTTTCTTGATGAAACTAGTGGGCAACTAGTGGAAAAAAATTATTTTATTATATAAACTTAATTTATTTTATATTATTGCGAGATAAATAAAATATTTAATTGATGTTCTCAAACAAGAAAAAAAATTATTTAATAAATAAAACGAAATTTTCATTTCGAACTGTTTCATAAAATCAACAGAAATGTTTTCGAATTAACATGATAAACTTTGACAAAAAAATATTCACATACACATCTGCTAATAATGATTCAAATAATATGAGATGTAAAGTTAGTGAAATAAATTAATTTGTCATTTATTTGTGTAATTAAGAAGTTACAAAATGAATTAGAAGATATGATGATGATGTGTGCGTGTGTGTGTGCGAGAGAGTTTTAATATTAAAAGTATGAGAGAGATTGTAGCTATTCATGTCATCAAAGTAATTATAAACAAGCATATACGTAATTGAACATTAAACATAGGAATGCCTTTATGTGGCAATTTGGTGAAATGATAATTAATTCAATGTTGGTTTCATTATCCACGTACAAAAGAGATGGACACATGATATAAGATAGTAGTGGCAATATGGGTTGTAAATTATGGGTCCAATCCAACCTAATTAATTATGGGTTGGGTTGGGTTGAAAAGATTTTTAAATGGGTTAAAGTGAGTTGGGTCCAAATGGGTTAAACTAGTTATGATTTTAAATGGTTTTTTTATGGGTTTTAAATAATTTTTTCATGGGTTTTAAATGGTTCCTTAATGGGTCCATAATGGGTTTGGCCCAAAACTTAAAAAAATCCTATCAACTACTATAGATATCATCAATTTTATTCAGAGTAGAATACGTCCAAATTTCTCATACCACAAAAAAGTCCTGAGTCTGTCCATTTTAGTTGTAATTTTCCTTAATATTTGATCAATATTCTTTTTTTTTCATTTTTTTTATTCAATTTTATACTTGAGACATAATTTATTATTATGAGATGTAAGTTTATGTAAAATATGATATTGAAGATTGATTTTATCTAAAACTAAGTTTATGTAAAATATGATATTGAAGATTGATTTTATCTAAAACTTATTTTATTTTTTAAGTTTTGATTTATATGAGTATTTTGTTATCGGACCCACTTTCGACCCGCTCCAACCCATTTACAAACCGCTTACAACCCGCTTCAAACCATTTACAACCCGACCCATTTACAACCCATTATTAAGAACCCATTTTGAACCCAACCCATTTTTGACCCAACCCACAAAGGCCCGACCCAAATCCGACCCAACCTACCCAATTGCCACCTCTAAATTATAAGATGGTCTTCATTTTAAATATTATAACATGGTAGGACGAGAATAATACCTTTATCACGAGTAAAATTTAATAGAAATTCGAATAAGATGAATTGAACTAGTGTGATACAAAATACTCCATTAGACTATTTGTGCTGTTCAGAGCTCAACTGTGTTACTAGAGCCAGATAAGAAACTTGTAGCACAAAATATTTGTTCTCACCATTTATATATATATATCTCTTGCCGAATTTCTGTTTTCTCAGTTTACAAACTGCTACAGCTTTCTAATATACCATATTGCTCTTGTATTTGGCCTTCAGAAAGTGATAAACCAATACAAAATGCTTAAAGTTTGACAAGTTAATTAATATAGAAAGAATACTACAAATAATAAATAACATACCTTTTTTAAACCATGGAAAAGCAGCAAATCGGAAATTGAATAATTAAATCACTATTCATACCTTGAATCGACTTTAGAATGCTGACATTATGCCATGGTAGTCCCACGGATAAGAAATGACTGCATAGTTCTGTCTTAACTTTAAAATTATTCCATGTACATGTAGTAAAATTTGAAAAATCGTGCTAATTGTCCTTTAGAATACTCTCTTACTGTAACTCTAGTATATTTTAATTTAGTTTAATTATTTATATTATCTAAAACCCGTAAGTGATAGGTTTACCCTTCGATCCTAAGGTCCAAGCTCCGCCACCGATGACTAATATAATGTGCAGGAAAAGACCTGCTCCACAAGACAGAAAGGACTGATATAGTGTGCAGGAAAAGACCTGCTCCCTAAGACTGAAAGGTATAAGAGTAGAAGAATACGAATTAGTTCCCGTCTATGCATTTAACTTTATATGCTCTCACTAATATGTCATAAGAAACTGAATAACCGGTTTCGCATGGATGAATTAGTGCAAAAAAAATTCCCCTTACCATTTCTCATGGTCTGCTCAATGATAATCCATACAATTTCTGCTGCAACCGATACAATTGCTAACACTCAGACCATAAGAGATGGGGAAACGATGGTCTCGTCTGGTGGAATGTTTGAGCTGGGATTTTTCAGCCCTGGAAATTCCACGAATCGGTACGTGGGCATTTGGTACAAGAATATAACAGTTGGGAGAATCATTTGGGTTGCCAACAGAGAACGACCACTCACAAGTAAATCAGGTGTCCTGAAAGTCACAGAGCCAGGAGTTTTGATCCTTCTCAATGATACTAATGGCATCACCATATGGTCATCAAATACGTCAAGGTCTGTGCAGAATCCTGTTGCACAATTATTAGAGTCGGGAAACCTTGTTGTGAGAGATGCAACTGATGATAACCCAGAGTATTACCTGTGGCAGAGCTTTGATTATCCATCGGATACATATATATCAGGTATGAGTTACGGATGGAAATTTGTAACCGGTATAGAGACTTACTCATCCTCTTGGAAGAGCAATGATGATCCAGCTCCAGGAGAGTTTACGGTTCACTTGGATCCCACTGGATATCCACAGCTAGTTCTGAAAAGAGGTAATATTCTCCAGACTAGACTTGGACCATGGAACGGGATTCAATTCAGTGGGTCACAACACAAACGAGAAAATTCCATTTGGAGGCAGATAGTATCAATAAATAAAAAGGAGGTAAAGTACAGGGTTGATATTACAGACAGATCAGTTGTTTTGAAGAGTACAGTTAGTCAAAATGGTGTTCTACAGTTGTGGAATTGGATTGATCAAACCCGAACCTGGAACATCTACGGTAGTTTACCGGCAGATAACTGCGATAGCTACAACTTATGTGGTGCACACGGCAGCTGCAACATTGGAAATTCCCCATCATGCGGATGCCTGGACAGATTTGTGCCGAAAGATCCAGAAGTTTGGCTTCGAGCCAATTGGTCAAGTGGATGCATTCGCAGGACAAACTTGAGTTGTCAAGGAGATGTATTTTTGAAATATTCTGGAATCAAATTGCCGGACGCACGACGTTCCAGGATCAATGAGAGTATGACCATGGAAGAATGCAAAGGGGAATGCTTGAGGAATTGCTCTTGTATGGCATACACACGGTTGGATATAAGAGAAGGGGGAAGTGGGTGCCTGATTTACTATGGGGACTTGGTTGACATCAGATATACATCTCCAGGCGAGCAAGATATTTACATCAGACTGGCTTCTTCGGAGTCAGGTAAGAAACTAAACGTTCAGGTGTGTACAACTTAAATTATATGTTAACATTCTTTGGTTAATCCTGAAATTATTTCGAGTCCAGAGCACAGCTTTCTTAATACAACACTTCCATCAAAATATATCGGTATAAGTGTACTTCCAAGAAAGAAGATATAACTTGTTAGCTTCAACACACTCTGAACAACATGATTTCTGAAGAAATCTGGCATCCATTTAGCTTTTCAGACTTGAGTGATACCACAAAACATGATCCGACAAAAAAGAGATCTTTCAAAAGTTACTTCTGGTGTGTCTAAAGGGAAGAGTTGAAAATTAATTTGCAACAAAAAGAAAATATGAAGGAATCATGTTCCTAAATTCTATGTTTTGTCATGCTTTCAGAACATAATACCACAGATTCACAGTATATTTTGTTGGATAAAACCACTTTGCAGACTCTAAAGGAAAGAAAAGAGTAACACTTATTGCAAGTATTACATCTATGATGGCAATGGTTCTTCTCTGTCTGAGCCTCATTCTGTGTATTAGGAAGAGAAAGAAGGGTCAGATTACACGAAAAGAAGGTATGAATGATGCGCATTTTAAATGAAAGAAAAACTGCAATGAGCTAAAGAAATATTAAGTATCCTTTAATGCTTGCGTCTCATTTTCAATGTTGCAGGTCTATATAACGGAAGTCATGGCACAGACTCAGAGCTTCCGTTATTCAAATTATCTACAATTTTGAAAGCTACTGATAATTTATCAGTCAATAATAAGCTCGGGGAAGGCGGCTTCGGACCTGTTTACAAGGTAAAATACTAATTTTCCTCATAGTTTAATGCCGTTCATCATGTTGCACAAATAAAACAAGAACTGTAGTAGTTTTAAATCTACTAAAAGCACTATAATCTAAATAAGTAAAGTTCTATTCACCAAAGATTTCCAACAGTGACATATTTTGCATAAATCAGTTTTGTTTTGTCAAAGATCAAACAACTCCAGACAGACATATGAAATAGAGAACATGACCTTGTTTCTGTGACAGAAAGAAAACATGCCCCTTTATCATCAAATGCTATAGAAAGTTTCTGTTTCTGAGTTCCCAAAACATGAAAAATCCCTTATGGAACATATAACGGAGAAAATATTTTGGTCTATTATTTTTTCTTGGAAGTTCTGCAGAAGATAATAAGCATTTTGTCTTTCTCAAATAAATATCTATGAGGATATCTGTAACTAGAAACACTAGGATTATTTTCAATTCCAATACGATATGATGTCCTTGCCCAGAAAAAGAGAAAAAGAAGTATATCAATGGTACAATTTGTCAGCTTGTTATAAATCCATGCAAGAATGAATCCTCAATCACATCAACTGCAGTAAATAATTATAGTTTTTCACATTGACACAAGTTTTGGTGTTAGGGCATGCTGGAAAATGGAGAGGAAATTGCTGTGAAATGTTTGTCAAAAAACTCAGCTCAAGGAATTAATGAATTGAAGAATGAGGTGATCTTGATTGCCAAACTTCAGCATCGAAATTTAGTGAGGCTTCTTGGATGTTGTATTCAAGGAGAGGAGAACATTTTAATCTATGAATATATGCCTAACAATAGCCTCGACCGGATTTTATTTGGTAAGCCCTTTACATCTGGTATAGATATAGATATTGAATAATCACTTGAAACTGCTAGAAAGGATAAACCTTGAATATTTAATATCTTTAACATATTCCCTCCCGTGCAAGCAACATTCTTTATAGATTGAACGAACATCTCATCTAAAAGCTTAAAGTATTAGAGACGAGAGATATTAAATATTTAACATCCCCACCTCACCACCAACACCCCCCCCCCCCCAACACACACACACGGATGCAGGCATACTCTTTTGTATCATGCCTTGAATGTGAAACTCTTTTACATAAATAAGTAGCGATGAGGTTGGAACACAAGACCTCTTGCTTAGTCTATCTTTGATGCCATACTAAATGATAGCCTCATCTAAAACTCAAATTGTTGGAGAGGAGAGACATCAAATGTTTAATACCTTCAACGGTTTTCTTCGTTCTTGTATCTTTTTTTCCCTTTTTTAGTCAAGTCTTATGCGAGAAACTCTTTTTCTATAAATAGCTAACAATAAGATTTGAATATATGACCTTTTGTTTGGTGTAGCTCTAATGCCATATTGAATCACCACCTCATCTAAAAGATAGAGCCGTTACACAGTAGATCTATCAAATATTGTATATATATAATATAAAGGATTCTTAATCAAATAACTAACTCCGTAGTATATTTGAGCAGATAAAACGAAAAGTACATCACTTGATTGGCCAAGACGCTTCAATATTATCAATGGGATTGCTAAGGGACTCCTGTATCTTCACCAAGATTCCCGATTGAGAATAATACATCGAGACCTCAAAGCTAGCAACATCTTGCTAGATTGTGACATGAACCCAAAAATATCAGACTTTGGCCTGGCCAGGAGTTTTAGAGGAAATGAGATTGAAGTGAAGACGCGCAGAGTTGTTGGAACATAGTAAGAATGTACAAGCTGATGTGTACCTAATTGATTCGCTTCTAGCTGATGTGTACCTAATTGATTCGCTTCTAGCTGATGTGTACCTAATTGATTCGCTTCTTTTTCTTGCAACATTATTTCTTGTTCATTCATACTCTATTTGCAGTGGCTACATGTCTCCAGAATATGCAATAGACGGCCTATTCTCATTAAAATCAGATATATTTAGTTTTGGAGTTCTTGTGCTAGAAATTGTGAGTGGAAAGAGAAACAGGGGATTCTTCCACAATGATCACAATCTCAACCTTCTGGGACATGTAAGTCTTATTTCCTAGTTATTAGGATGACAAATCTTGTCAACATTTGCCAACAAAAAGATCCTCTCAAGTATTTCAAACTGTCACAGGCATGGACACTTTACAAAGAAGAAAGCTCAGTTGAAACTAGTTGACACTTCTCTAGGCAACTCATTTGACTTATCTGAAGCGCTTCGTTTGATCCAGGTTGGGCTGTTGTGCGTGCAGAAATGTCCGGAAGATAGGCCAAGAATGTCCTTGGTGGTTTTCATGCTGGGGAATGATGTTGCACTGCCTCAGGCTAAGCAGCCTGGTTTTTTCACAGAAAGAGATGTTGATGCTGCTCAGAGTTCAACTAGCACAAACAAAGTAAATTCAGCAAATGAAGTTACCATTACATGGCCTGAGGGCAGATAGGAAACTACTGCAGTATATTCTACTCGTTACCAACACTCCATTTCTGTTATGTAGTTGTTTTTACTTGCTTGTATAATCCACAATAGTGGCACACACTTCTGGTACTAAGCCTATTTACTAGCAGGCCTATCAACACGCTCCGCCCAACTGCAAAACACTCTTGTTCTGGTTCCAGTCAAGGCTAAAACGGACATTGACTCCATCTAGTAGTATTCAAATAATTTGTCAGCATTGTGTTTATGTGTTAATATCTAATCCAGATGATCATGATCCTAATGAGTTGAAGGGATTGAATGTCTTTACTTAAAAAGCCTAGCCGGGAGGACAATAATTACATGTCGCCACAAGCAACCTCTCAAGAGTTGTGGGAGTACGACTACCTTATGCTTAATAAAGGTATAGTTGTAATATTTGCTCCCAAAATTTATACATTATGCAATATTTGTTCTAACTATCATGCCGGATACCCAGCTACCGACAAGAAAAAATTAAAGTGAAAAACAAAAAAGTGTGGAAAAAGCCCTACCATGCCGGAGGCTCAAGATGGGAGACACCGAGATAGACAAGTTCAACCGATTTTCACCAATCAATCGACAAATCAAATGGCCATTGTTGATATTTTCGAAGAACTTTATGTCGACAACGTGTTGTCGGGCTTGGTCGGAGGGGTGGAGACTGGAGTGATAATATACCCGAAGCAATTGGAGACAATTGTTGAGAAAAGTTTCTTGGGAAATTCTATCATCAGTCATGATTCGCAGATGACTAATATTAATCACCCTTAATCATAGTCATTAGATATGATAAATAATATCTAAGTCATACATATATATGTGACCTATTACTTGTTGTGCGGATAAAATAGAAGAGTTATCTGCTAAACAGGTTATCCTATGGTTTTAATTTATAACAATTATTCTATTACACCATATATGGTCCCGCTAAATACAAGCCAATAAAATTGTTTTTATAACATACATGTAATTTATTAATTCGAACAATATATTAATAGTTGATAAAAACTTACGCTTAATTTAAATTTTCAACACATTTTAAAAAATATATAACACTGATGACAAATTATTTTTAAAATATATCTTGAATATCAGTATTTGTATTTTAAATAAGAAATTACAATTTTAAAATTTGAATATAATTATTAAGTAAATTATTCATGCTATCTATAAATTTATTATATAATGATTAATCTGTATTGATATTAAGTAATATATTTTTAAAAGTGGTGCAAATATATAAAATATATCTAGAAGAGTGCAATAAGCAGTAGTTGTTAAAAAAATATGTTTTGATTATTAGTGGTGGGTATACTAATATCAAACACATAATAATAATAATAATAATAATAATAATAATAATAATAATAATAATAATAATAATAATATTGTTTAACCAAATATATGTCAATATGGTGTGATATATTCAAATGTATATTCTACACAATAAGTGTAACCAAATATGTAATTCAATTATTTGTCTCACTAATTATGATTATAATAATATATAATGAATAATGATAGTAGTAATAATAACTATATATTAATTAGCAATATATAATTTAATGTGAGATAACTGTAAAAATAATAATAATTATAATATTAATAATCAAATGTGAATAAATAATAATAATTTACAAGTATTTATGTATGGGTGTAATTAATATAGATCTAAATGATGTAGCACAATAATTATATATTGAAGAGTATGTACTCCTTAGAGAAGGTAAACAATTATAAAACCCATTTATTAATTTGAATAATTATGACTATAATTACTATATGTGTGATCAAATATTAAGTTAATTGTAATAAATAATACGGTAATAATAATACTAACGATTAGATAGCACACATTCTTAATTTGATGACAATACTCACATTCTTGATATAAAATATTTAGTAATTGTATTATACGTTCTTTGTATAATAATTGATGATGAAATATACAATATGTTAACAAAAATAATCGACTTATTTGAAAATAAACAAAATAAATGTGAAAATAGGTCAATGTTACTAGTTTGTTTTTTTTTTTTTAATTTTTGCCCTAAAATTTCTATTTTGTTCGTACATCTATGAATTCATATAAAAAAAATTGTACAATTGTGTCGATGTTTGCAATCGTATCTTGGAGAAGATATATATACTTTGATTGAACGTTGAAATAATAATAATAATAATAATGATGATGATGATGATGATAATAATAATAGAATAATTAGCTAAATTAATTCACGAGAATAATTAAAAGAAATAATAATAATAATATTTGTTGTTACTGAAATAAAATATCATGTAATCTCTTTTTAATTAAAGTTTAACATTTAAATAGCAATAGAAACTATAAACCTTAAGAACTCTTAATAATTAAGGAAGGTTTTTTATATTTGGTAGGTTTATAATTAAGGGATCCTCCAATCTCTTTAGTATCCAACAATAGCCATTCTCTTCAAGATTAAACGAGAATTAGAGAGAGAATTCTGATTAGAATTGATAATTGATTTTGTAGGAGAGAAAAATAATTTGTTTATCTGCAGAAGCTGGTAAGTGTGAGATTTAATTAATTGATAACTTATTTAAAAAATTAAAATTAGTACACGTGGCATTATTTCAAGGCATGACTAATCTTAGTCACCTACGAAGCTGACTGATAGTAGAATTGCCCAAGTCTCTTACATAGATCACAATGTACCTTTATTCTTCAGTCGGGCTGTTACTTGCGGCACTAAAATATACTCCTTACTTCGTTCAGACATTTTCGCACATGGCTACCATTTGATCTGGTCCATCGAGACTGTCAAAGATGAAGAACAAAAGGAAGAGGCTTTGGGCTTCTTTTGTCTAAACTGATCATGTTTGATCGAAATTTGTTTCTAACTTTGTTGTTTTGTTTTTCTTTTGAATTGAATATTGACTCTGGGCTGATACTTAACGATATTCTTAATTTTCGGTCGAAGGGCTTAGTGCAGGCTCAACACTAAATTCACAATCACATTCATTAGCCCATCTAGCCCACCAATTAGTGACCCCTGGCCCCCTGGCAATCCCAAATGTCCAGTTTGCCGTCAAAATTCACTGTCAAAATAGCAATTTATGCACGCTAGCCATGTGAGCACATTTGATATGTGTTCAAAATTAAAAATAAGAAAAATTGTATAAATTCTCTCTTTGTTATATTTTAATCACTAAAAACCTCATATATGTCAAAAATAGGTGTATTATCTCCTATATTTTATTTTTGCTTGCACACTTGCCTTTTTTGACTGTAAAATTTGACGGTGTTAAATTTTTGCCGTTTTCACTATTTTGCCCTTGGACTTTTAATGAGTTACAAATTATAATACTTATATTCTAATTTTTGAGAGAGAGAGAGAGAGATAGAGCAACAGAAAATCAATAAGTTGGGGATTTTGAATCTCACAATCTATTTCATTTGTTTATAATCTATAAAATTATAGAGATTTTTTTTTATTGAGTTTAAACTACTTAAAAAGCTATAGGGAATTATATATGTGTGTGATGTATATCTGCTACAGACACACATATATAGATATATTAGGTGATATATATCACATATATTTATATATATTTTTTATTCAAGTTGTTATTATGTGACGACGGTGGCATCGAAAAAGACGGTGGTCAGATCTAGGGGCGGCGGCATCGTGGAGGGAGGCAATATGGTCAGATTTGGACGCGGCTGGAGGGAGACCTGGTATGTCTTGGGCTCTAATGGTGAAAGAGAAAGGTTAGAGTGTGGGAGGGGGGTTGGGGGTTTTTGAATGGTGATGGAGTAACAAAAACAAAAAAGGGAAAAAAAAATGAAGAATAAGAAGAAGAAGGAGAAGGAGGAGGAGAAAAAATGAGGTGGGTTTAGGGCCATGGGGTAGGGACCGTAGGGTGTTTGGGGTGGGGGGGTGTTGAACGGTAAAGAGAATTATAAATTATTTAATTGTAAATGAGAGAAAAAAGATAGGAGAGAGAAAGAGATTAAAAAAGTAATAGAAAATTGAGTGCCATCAAATCCCTGCGTCTTCTTCACCATTCCTGTTTTTACGATTTTTTGGCACCAAAAGGGTAGCAACCCCTTTAGGTACAATCATAGCAATCTCATGCACTTTTTGTAACGACCCCGATATTCTTTATATTTTATTAAATATAAATAGTAATTTGTTTACATAAAACATATACAAAATACAAGAGTTATAATTTTCAAAAGAAATACAAAATAACTTTATTGCGTAAATGGCTTCAAAACGCTTCCGCTGCGCCACTCTGATCCGCTATTTCATTTCTTTCAAAAAAAAATATTGGAAAAGAGGAGTCAACGCGACGGTTGAGTAGAAACACTTCTTTATACACATAAGGTGCTCGGGTGTCAAGTGCACATTAGTTACACATAGCACATATATAATTTCACACTTTCTACCTTTCGTTACCTGACAGTGACCCTTATAACTACCCGGGCCGAAATAACAAGCAGCACATTTCTCCCGCCAGCCTTATCCTCCAATGGTCGTATCCCGGGCATACGCCTTAGTATTGTTCTACGACCCTCTCTCTTGAGTAGATCCCTCCATCTACCCAAGGGAGGGATTAGGAGATGGAAGGGTGGTGAACTCTCCCGGCTACTCAATAGTATGTCCCGGTGGAACACCCCCCAAACCATTCCAGCACATATGGGCCCATTCACACAATTGCAATTTGTTCACATATGCACATCATCATAGTTTAGCAAAGTAAGCTCCACACGTATAAATGAAAGCTTTATGTTTGCTTATTAAGCATATGTAAATAGATAGTAGCAAAATATGTAAATAGATAAAATATAAATATAAATATATAAACATAACTAGTATAAATATATAAATATAAAGACTAAAATATAACTAGTATAAATATACTTAAATATATATATATAGATTAAAAGATAACTAATATAAATATATAAAATATATAAAATGTGATATAGATAAATTTATATATATAAAGATGATAGAAAAATATATAAACTATATAAAGTGTGATATAGATATAAGATGATTGAAATTATCTACATATATATATAAACCAATAAAATGAATATAATTATATATATACTTATACGTACCATATATATATATATATATATATAGATTAAAGTAGTCTTACTAAGTATTACTAAGTATATAATTAGTCTATAATAAGTAGACATATATATATACGTACATAACTATATATATATATACCTAATCTCTAATAAATTAGTTAAATGAATAGATAACAATACTTTAAATATTTACATATATATACGTACATAGATATATATATATACATGTATATTTCTATAATCATCAAAGTAGGCATAAAACTATACAATAAAGTATAATAAATAGATATGTGGAGCTTTCTTCACAAATACTTTCAAGACAACATAGGATATTCTCCTACTAGCTCAATTAAAGAATCATGATCTCATACTACTTCATATAAAGCATAGAACTCACATAATAATTCAAATAAAACATAAGAATGCCATATTATTGTAAGAAGGCACAATAATCACATAATTTTCCAAGAAAGCATAGTAAGCACATAGAACTCCAAATAAGCATACTAATCACATAAGATCTTCAAGATCATGCTCATAATACTATCCATCCTTCAACTTCCTCCCAACAAGAGTTAAACATGATAAAATGAACTATAAAGTAACATGAAGCTAGCAACATAACTAAATCCCTCAACTTGGAGGTATGTTTGGCAAAAGCTCTCACTCTAGGCCATTCAAGCTTGTTCTTTTACATTGCTTGGGCACAAGAGTATGGAAGCTTGCCTAATCTTCTCAAGAAGAAGAAGAAAAACCCTCTACTTAAGGTATAAAGAAGAGTTCCTACCTTAGTTCTTCAAAGTGTGTAGTAATTTGGAGGAAGTGAAGTGTTTGGAGGAAAAAATGAAAGAGAGTGTAAGAGCAAGAGAGAGTGCACGGTTTTGGGCTGGAAAAATGGCTGAAAAATGAGGATTTTGGTGTATATGGTCTTGTGTAATTATCTTCCATGTATTAGACACAAATATCCAATTATTAAATTCAACTAAATACCTATTCCATGCATTATACATGGCTATATATGCTTACACCTATTCTTACTAAATACCATGTATATGTATGTGGGTATGTGTGTGTGTGTATGTGTAGCCATGTACATCACCACTAATATATAGTTATTTATGTATATGAGGTTCAAGAGTATGTATTAGTAAAGATATTTTGATAAAATATAAAATAAAATCAACTAAAATCAAACAAAAACATATATATTCTGAAACTCTTATTTATTAAGTATTTTATTGCTTATTTCTCAGGAAAAAACGAAATTTGGGGTTAGAGAGGTGAAAAGACCAAAATACCCCTTGTTTTGCCAATTTTTCGAAAATTGCCCAAAAATAGAAATAAAATTGTAAAAATTCGAAAATTAATTTTTATAAGTCAAATAAAACCTAGAATATTTATTTGTATTATTATTTTAATTTTTGGATAATAATTAAGCATTTTCAAAATTAGATTTCAAATTAATAACTTAAATACGATGTTTTCCGAAAATTACTAAAATTGCTTGGAAAAATAGGTAAAAGTTGAAAATAATCTATTAAAAATTTCTGGAAGTTTAGAAGGATCAAATGCATAAAAGTTTAAAAAATATTTGGAATTTATAATATTTTATAAATATTTAGGTAGTAAAATGCTCACTAGTTCACAAATAAAATCATATTTGAAAAAATAATCTCTATAAATCAATAACTCACAAAATAATCCTATAAATTTTGTATAATATAAAATAGGTAAATAAGGGATTTACCGGGTCGTTACACTTTCTGTCACCGAATTGATTTAGCCATAATTAAAGTGAATTTGCTTATCACAGTTTTATTAAAATGTTAGTAAAACTAAACTCTCTTTTATTATGTAGATATTTGAAGGCTCAACTAAAATCTGTTTTATTTTCTTGTTGTTTCTTTTGAATTTACAAACATTGCTTGTTAGTGTTTTATGTGTCGAACCGCATTTTGACAATTTTGTTTCACCTTAAATCAACCAAAATAAATGTACCAACAATATGTCATACTATATCGTATCAAAAAAATATATATCATATTATAAGTTGCATGTTAGGGTTCTCCTCAATGTTCACAATCTCTCTCTCTCTCTCCCTCTCTCTGTGTGTGAGAGGGTTAATGTTCACACAATCTCAAGCTTCGTGAACATGTAAGACTTACTTCCCAATTAGTGAATACTCAATTAGACCTCACCGAAAAAGGAGAAAAAAAAAAATACTCAATTAGACATTTGTAGAAAAAATGATAAGTCTTAACAGAGTCCAAATTTGTGCGAACATGATCACATGGACAACTCAATTAACATACTTGAAGTGCAACGCGCAATCAGATTAGCCTACTGTGCATGTATAAATGTTCTGAAGATAGGGCAAACGTCTCCTCATTGGTTTTCATGTTGCGTTGCCTTAGGCTAATCAGCCTGGTTCCAAGCAAAATGCAATCACGATTTTGTTTTCTTTCAATTGACTATTGGGTGATTTCACTCTCTTTTGAAGATTTTAATTTGATAAAAGATGTGATTTTGCAAAGTCAAATCGATACTAATATAACATACACACACTAGAAATTTAACCTTTGTAATAGGAGATAAAATAGAGTTTGGAAATGTCCTTCCCTAAATTGTTTCAAAATAAATATTGATATTGCTTTTATGGATGGTAGATGCACTCATGCTTTTGTTGTTCGCAATTCTTTAGGAAAAATTTTGTTTGCTGCCACTTTTCAAGCCTGGGCTCACAATGCAACCCAAATAGAGACAGATGCCCTTGCAATACATGTGTCATGGTGGATACTCTTATAATTGCTAAAGTTGTACTTGAGAGTGACTCTTCTAATGCAATCCAAATGATTCTAAGCCTAACAGAAGTGGTGGAATGGCATGCCAAACCTGCCATTGATCAAATCTCTCCTCTCCTTTGCAAGTGGCCACAATGGAACTTTCATCAGGTTGGACGTCAAGCGAACACCACTGCTCATGCTTTGGCAAATTGGGCATTTCATTCCGATTTGAGTGGTTCTATTAATTTAGTTGATTTGTACTCTATTTTATCAAACTCAGATCTTAAATTTTCTTCTCTTGAAAATGGTCAAACTATTGTACTTGTTTAATATTTGTAGTGCATTACTTTTTCTCACAAAAAAAAAAGAATTTGGAAAAATAGAGGGTCTTATCATTCCAAATGGTGACCATTTCAACACACTCCACCAAAATTTCTTTTTAGGATAAAGCCCCTCTACAATATTTGACTGATTTATGGCCCATATATATATATATATATATATGTATGTATGTATGTATGTATGTATGTATATTTTCAGGAAAGGGTAATTGATGCGGGTCGAATTTGGGAGTTGTCGGGCTGATCGGTTGCTCCGGTCAAATATGAGTAAGGTGGAGTTGATCGGGAAGATTGTAGCTTGCAATAAAGGAAAGGCAACGTGAGGGAATATTCGAACATAGTGGGTAGATAGAATGCAATTAATATGTATCTTACATTAAATATAGGGATATTTACAGTATGTCCATGTAGATCTACACCCATGGGACCTCTAGGCTTAGTAGACAATCATGTAACGATGTAGAATGATCCATAAGCCTAAAGGCTTAAATTAGTGATATTGGGCAGCTTTAATTAATGAGGTATGTGATTAGTTGGTTACCCTATACTTTGAGTTAGTAGAGCATTTAATGTCAGCATGGGTTAATAGGACGTGACATGGATCTGATCGAAATAGGACTTGATTGCACCATCCAACCTTGGTTCAAACAGTTCGATCGAACAAGTCTGATTAAAAAAACTATCTATTTGACCGATCGAACGAGGTCCACAGGCTTCATTTGATTGTGGAGATTGGATTCAACTCTCAAAAATATATTTTATGGTATTAGATCTTATTTTTGGAGGTAGACTCTCAATTTGATTTGTCACTTTACATAACTTTTAGGTATATATTATGGACTAATCCACAAATTTGATTCATAATATTAGATTGTATTGAATTGAAATGTCCCATCAACCCTTCATTTTAAAATTGGAAAAAAAAATATAGATCACAAGAATAAATATCATGATGGATAGAAAAGTAAATACATAATTAATATCTTCCACAAACAAATCCCACCTACCTTAGTTACACCCCTCCCCATGAGACTCAATATTGATGAAAATCATATATTCAATACATGCATCCATGAATTATGGGATTTTAATACATGATATACCAACGAATCAAATTAATTGAAAGTGTGGATTAAAATTTGTATTACATGATACTACAACGAATCAAATGAAGCCAAAATCTTATACCAGACTACAATCGCCCGTCCAATTTTAGGAATGATTAGACGAAAATCAGGAAAGCCAAAATGGCGCTCCACCTCTAAGGAATTAAGCCCAAAAGGTGACGTATCAACTCTTTAGTGCTGTACAAATTTCACTCGACTCCTTACGGCTGCATTTTTTTTTTTTTTTTTTTTTGCAATTTCTATTTTTTATTGCTTTTATCATTTTTTGAATATATATGGACTTAATTCAGTGACAGGACTAACATTTGTTTTGCAAGGCTTTTCCCCCAAGTTCCACATTCTTCACGAGGAGCACTCGAAGAAACCGTCAAGCATCAAATATGTAGATGCAATTACAATCTAATTACAACAAGAAATGAATGGTGTTTTGAGCCTGAAGAAATATGAGATAAAAACTAACTAGCAATTGGGAAGCAATGCTTCATGGCAAAACGAACTCTGGGCAATATATGAAAGTTGGTTATATGAAACAATTTGTCAAGAACAACCTACGTGATTTCCATTCATATTGTATACAATACAAATTTAGTTTCCCACTCATCAACTATTAGAGATTGCAATACAATAGTGTGACATAAATTTTGTTAGGAAATTAAAATGAAGCAATACATAAATCAAGATTGGTATGAAATTGTTGAATGAAATATTAACAAAAGTAAGTATAACCCCTCTATGGTTTCGAAATAGTGCTAAAAACTCCATCGTGATTTAAAAAATATGGAAAAAAAAATCCCGTATTTTCGAAAAATCTGCACACTTGCTCACTTCGTTAGTTCAACGTTAACGCCGTTAAAATTACGCAATAATGCCTATTATGCCCCTTTTAATCAAAATCGTTGGATCTTAACTTAATAAATGAACAGTCTAAATTGATATTTGAATATAAAAATATAATATTTAAATAAAAAAATATAAATTAAATATATTTATATATAAAATATAATATATATATATTGATGCGGTCCGGATTTGGTTGGTCCACGTGTCCGAGTACTGCGCACTGCGGAATAGTATTTGCTAGTGGCCCACCTGCTAAAGAGGGATAAGCGCACGTGAGACTAGCCGGTTTTGCCCCGGCGTAGGCTTTCCGACGCTCAAGTTAGTGGTAGGTTCAAGAAGAAGATGAACAGTAATAATATCAGCTTGGTTTGCAAGGCAATGAGTGTCTTACCCTTGAGTGGAGAGCCGTGTGGAGCTTTTATATGAGAGTGAGGAGCCTAATGTGACATGATTGGTGGGATCCGGTCACTTTAAGCCCTGTAGCTGCTCTAATATGTGCCTTTTGTCCCCCCTTTTTCCAGTCTTTTGGCGGCTGTTCTCACTCATCATTAATGAGAGGTCATACCCGGCATTAAATGGATATCTTGGGCATTTATGACCAAGGATTGTATTTATGACTTGACATTTAATGCGCCCACGTCTGATGGGATGGACCCATGTGCCAACGAGATGCAGTAGGTGGCAGTGGGCTGCGCCTGCCAGTAGCCTCCAGCTGTACTTGTCCTGTCAGAATACCCATCTTTGCAACGGCTAAGCGTGGGATTTGGCCCTCGATGGGAGCATCGTCGAGGGCAATTTCTCCATTCGAGGGCACCCTTGTTAGCCTGTTGTCGTCTTGTGGGTTTTCTTAACGGAACGAGGCTGGCTTGTGTGCCCTTTCGAGGGCCTTGGTGACTTCGAGGGCAGCAATTCTATACTTGCGGATTTGTGATTTTTGGGAGATTACGATGACGTGGTATGGTGAAATGGCACTTGACTCATCATATATAATAATTGAAATAAAAATAATATAAAATTATAAATTCACACACTAAACATAAAGAAAACGCACGCACTAACACACACACACACTAATATACACACGCAACGCACACACTAACACACACACACACTAACACACACGCACGCACACAGTAAACACAGTGCACACACACACACACACACGAAGTTGAACAGATTTGTAAGAAATCGGAGCTAAACATCACACACACACACAGCGAACAGATTTGCAAAGAAAACCCCTCATTTTTCGAAGATCGAATGGGGAAATTGGAGCTAAAGACTATATGAGTTCGAAGAGAAAACCCTAAATTTTGAAGATCGAAAGGGAAAATCGGAACTATGTGGTGGTGGAGAATTATTAAAGGAAAAAGACTAATGAGTATTTTTAGTGGGTTTTAGGGTTTTTAATGATTTTCTTTAATTAACTGCAAATTGTTCAAAATTTGGTAAAATTGATCGAAGGGTTTGATTCATTTTGGCAAGACGTATAAATTGGTGTTTTCGATTGTAACTCTGGCGACGGTGGCTGGCGGTGGCGTGAAAGGGTGGTGGTAGGGAGGAAGGAGGAAGGATAAAGAAGAAGAAGAAGAAGAAGAAGAGAACAAATTGAAATTTTAATACGATAGAGGGGTTTATTTGTAATATTAGATAAATATATTTAAAATTATGAGAAATGGGGTATAAAGGTCAATATACTTGCATTTAAAGGTGGAAAATGTTTCAATTTCGCAAATCAAGCGCGTGCAATGCACTTTTCGTTAACTCTGGACGGAAGGGGGGGGTTTTGTGCAAGTTTTTCAAAAACAAGGGGTTTTATTTCCCCATATTTGTGAACCACAATGAGGTTTTTAGCACTATTTCAAAATCATATGGGGGTTATATGCAATTTTCCCCTCAAAGTATAATCCCAAATCTTAATATGAAATACAAGAAATGATTTTATTTTATTTTTTGGTTTTTTTTTGTCTTAATCATCTGGTTCCAATTTCCTGACCAATTAATTCGCATTCGGGTATTGTAAAAATCCATTTTGGAGGTGACTCTCCTAACTCAATTGCTCCATTCACAACTTCAAATTTAAAATTCTTAACGTTGTTGAAGAAATTTAGCATTTTATCTCACTAAACCAATTGATAATTTGTCAAGATTTGACTCCTTCTAAGTCGGCACCAGAAAGATTATACCTTTTAGTCCACGTCTTGGTGGATCGATTTATTTTCCAAGTCGTCATTGTCCTGACGAAACTAAAAGAAAGTCCGAGTTAGAATTAATCACAAGAGAAATACATAGAAGTTAGAGACAAGTTCGTTCAGAGAAAATGAGAGACTAGCAATAAGTTTCGGAAATTAAGGTTTAATTATTGGTTTTTTTTAAACTTTTAAAGATATAACTGAAACTATTCAAAGTGATAGAAAAGATATAACTGAAAATTTTAAAGGAAAATTCAAAGAATATTATGAAACCAAAATACAGATAAAACAAACGTAGAGAACAAGTGAAACTCGGAGGCAACAAATGCGACCAAAAATTTTAATAACTTCACATCATAGAAAATATTTTACCCAGCGAAATTATTGATGATACTTTGAATATGCTGCAATTTCATTTCCTTAAATATTATATTGACTCATTTTTTGGTTCATCAATTTATTTTTACTTATTGCATTAAAATATATTAATTCTTTCAAGTTAAATTTAAATGTGATGCAATACTTTTTGTGAGCTTGTGTCATCTTCCCAACCATACAATAAATAAATAATCAATTATAAAAGAAAATTAATTTACTTGAAATAGGACAAGAGCTTTGTTTAAAAAATGGTTTCAACTGTCATTCTGAAATACTCAATCAAATTAAATTAATGGAAAGTTATTTATACTTGCAATCAATACCATTACACATTTCCAAGTTTTTTAATGGATTATAACAAAAAGTTTTATTCCAAGTCAGCACCAGATATACTATTCTAAGTCTTTGGTGATCGTTACTTTCCCAAGTTGTCATTTTCTTGATGAAACTAATAGGCAACTAGTGGAAATAAATTATTTTATTATATTAATTTAATTTATTTTATATTAATGTGAGATAAATAAAATATTTAATTGATGTTAACAAGAAAAAAAAATTATTTAATAAATAAAACGAAATTTTCATTTCAAACTTTCAAGTAGATTAGTTAAAAAATTAAGTATTTTGTGGAAAATTAAAATTGTTTATACAAATTTAAATTATATAGAAATTTAAAAATGCCAAAAGAGAATAATTAAACAGATATTGAAGAATGGAATAAAATACTAATATCAAGTTCCGAAGCTTGAAGAAATGTGAGATAAAAACTAACCAAAAATTGGGAAGCAATGAACATAGTAAGAATGTCAACAAGCTGATGCACTTAATTAGTTCCCTTTCATTTCTTGCAACATTATTTCCTTACTGATTGATACTCTACTGCAGTGGCTACATGTCCCCAGAATATGCAATAGATGGCCTATTCTCAGTAAAATCAGATGTCTTTAGCTTCGGTGTCCTTGTGCTGGAAGTTGTGAGTGGAAACAGAAATAGAGGATTCTCGCTCCACAACCACAATCTCAACCTTCTCGGTCATGTAAGTGTTATTTCCTACTTCTTGTGATGATACTCTCGTAAACCTTTAGACAAAAAGATCCTCTTAATGAGTTCAAAATTTGCATAGGCATGGACACTTTACAAAGAAGAAAACTCATTGGAACTAGTTGATGCTTCTCTAGGCAACTCATTTAACTTACCTGAAGTGCTACGTTCTATCCACGTGGGGCTGTTGTGCGTCCAAAAATGTCCTGAAGATAGGCCGAGCATGTCTTCAGTGGTTTTCATGCTTGAGAATGATGTTGAACTGCCACAGGCTAAGCAGCCAGGTTTTTTCACAGAAAGAGATGTTGCTGCTCAGAGTTCATATAGCAGCAAATGTGCAGCAAATTCAGTAAATGAAGTTACCATTACATGGCCAGGGGGCAGATAGAAACTACTGCATTGAGTTTACTCCTTCCAACCCATCGATTTCATTTCTTGAGTCATCGTACTTGCTTGTATGCTCCATAATATTGGTGTTCACTGCTTGCACTAAGCCTATTTACTGACAGGCTAGGTCCAACTGCAAGTCTGCAAACACAATTATTCTGGTTTTGTTAAAGGCCAAACTGGGCATACTCTCCATCTAATAGTATTGGAATAATTTGTCAACACTTTGTTTATGTGTTAAATATTCGTTAAGATTTAAGAGATCTGATTGTCGCTTCATGAATCGCTCATAAGTTGTTCATTAAAATTTAAGAGATCAGTTTATCGTTTAAAAGATTGGTCCGAACCACCTATTGTTTTGTCACGGCTCGGCCATTTTGTAGTATCTCTTAAGAGATTAGTTTATCGCTTAAAAGATTGACTCGAACGGCCATTTGTTTTGTCACGGTCTGACCGTTTTGTTGTTCTTTTAAGTTAAAGTTATTTTCAATTTGATCCTACTCATAAGTTATGTTATCTATAATTCAACCCCATTCAAATTTTAGGGCAAATAAGTATTTGCTTGCCCTAATTTATGTCGCATTGGAAATTCAAGCCAAAAGAAACTGGAAATATAATTTGAGAGTTAGTTTCTTAAAAAAAAACTTAAAAGGTCATATGGGCCAATTCTTCTCCTCAAATAGCTCCAAACAACATTTTGCTTTTTCTTTGTTCTCAAATTTAAATTTCTATACGATTTCTTTAGCCCATGCCAATCATTGAGGCTCTCAAAATAATTAATGCTGAACTAGAATACGCCTGTGTTAGTTTATCATTGACAATAATGAAACTGATAAGACTCTCAACTTCAAAAAAAAAAAAAAAAAACCGATAAGGCAATGGGGAAAGAAATAAAAGATCAAAACTGTAACAAGTCATCACTACAACAGAATATATAGGTCAAAACTCAAAATTCACTAAATTCTAAAAGTCTCCAAAATTAATAAATTATGCAATATTTGCTTTAATTATCACGCCGGAGGCTGATGATGGGAGATACCGAGATAGAGAAGTTCAACTGATTTCTCATACCTGCTGCTAAGAGTTCACCTAAAGCGACTGCAGAAAGTTCAACAAATGAAGTCACCATTACCATGCCAGAAGTCAGATAAGAAACAACTTGTACAGAACAAATTTGTTCCCATTTTATGTACTTACTGCCTAACTGATTCTATGCTTTTAGCTGCTTTACTAGCTGTTGAAATTCTGTAGTACCGACAATGCTTTTTTAGCCAGCCTCAAGTTCTCGCAATCAGTTAAAATAATTTATAGGTAGTCACTGGTAGCATCTATGCTAACAAGAGCTATGCCAGAAAAGACTGAGAATCAAACGGGACCTGACGCAAATATAATCTGATTGACAAAATGAAGTGAAACCTCAAGACAAGTGTAAGCATGAACATAACAATGTACCAAGGGAAGATGCTTAAAATTAGAGATAAGTTCATTATCATTTTCATATGAGGAGTCAGAACCTAGATGTGGGGACAAACAGAAAGAACATCTTCATGTAAAGACAAAAAAGATGTGCCATAAATTTCAACCTTGAATTTAATGATTGATGAACAACCATTGCTATCAACAAACAGGATGATGAGTTCCGTGGGACTTAAAAATTAGGAGGAGGAGGAGAAGAAGAAGAAGAAGAAAAAGATAGTTTCTGTAAACATTTTCCGTGTTCATCTGCGGAAAGCAATTTTTTAAGTAAAAGTGACAAAAATAACTGCACACATGGATGAATTACGAAAGATTTCCTCCTTGCCTTTTTTTCTAGCCTGCTCACTGGCAATCCGTACAATTTCTGCTGCAACCGATACTATAAGTAGTGCTCAGACCATCAGAGATGGTAGACTGTGGTTTCATTGGGTGGAATGTTTGAGCTGGGATTTTTCAACCCTGGGAATTCTGGAAATCGGTACGTGGGCATGTGGTACAGGAATATAACAGTTAGGACAGTCATTTGGGTAGCCAACAGAGAAAGCCCACTCCCAGGTAAATCAGCCATCCTAAAAGTTACAGAGCCAGGAGTTTTGGTCATTCTCAATGACACTAATGGCATCATTATATGGTCATCCAATAGATCAAGGTTGTCTGTGCAGAATCCAGTTGCACAATTATTAGACTCAGGAAACCTTGTCGTGAGAGATGCAACTGTTGATAACCCGGAGCATTACCTGTGGCAGAGCTTTGATTATCCATCGGATACATATATGCCAGGTATGAGTTTAGGATGGAATTTTGTAACCGGTGTAGAGACTTACATCTCCTCTTGGAAGAGCAACGATGATCCAGCTCCCGGGGAGTTTGCAGTTCATTTGGATCCCACTGGATATCCACAGATAGTCCTTAAAAGAGGTAGTAGTCTCCAGAGTAGACTTGGACCATGGAATGGGCTTCAATTCAGTGGGTCACCTAACCAAAAACAAAATCCCGTATACAGGTTGATGGTACCAATAAATAAAAACGAGGTAAAGTATAGGGTAGATATTATGGACAGGTCAGTTGTTTCGAGGACTACAGTTAGTCAAGATGGTATTGTACGGAGGTGGAATTGGATAGAACAAACCCAAGCCTGGAACATTTATGTTAATTTACCGGTAGATAACTGTGATAGTTACAACTTGTGCGGTGCACACGGCAGCTGCAACATTGGAAATTCTCCATCATGCGGATGCCTAGACAGATTTGTGCCAAAAGATCCAGAATCTTGGCTTAGAGCTGATTGATCAAGTGGATGAATTCGCAGGACAAATTTGAGTTGTCAAGGAGATGTATTTTTGAAATATTCAGTAATCAAATTGCCGGATGCACGACATTCCAGGATCAATGAGAGTATGATGCTGGAAGAATGCAAAGGGGAATGCTTAAGGAATTGCTCTTGTAAGGCATACACACAGTTGAATATAAGAGAAGGGGGAAGTGGATGCCTGCTTTACTATGGGGACTTGGTTGACATCAGAAATACATCTCCCGGGAGGCAAGGTATTTACATCAGGCTGGCTTCTTCCGAATTAGGTAAGAAACCAAATGTTCAGGTCTGCTCAACATAATATGTGTGTTAACATTCTTTGGTTAGTCCTGAAATTACTTCGAGTCTGGAGCACAGCTTTCTAAATAGATCACTTCCAGCAAAATATATTTGTATTAGTGTACTTCCAAGATAGAAGAAATAACTTGTTATCTTGAACACACTCTGAACAACATGATTTCCAAAGAAATGTGGCATGCATTTAGCTTTTCAGACTTGAGCGATACCACGAAACATGATCAGACAAACAAGAGATCTTCCAAAAGTTACTTCTTGAGTATCTAAAGAGAAGAGTTGAAAAATAATTTGCAACAAAACGAAAATATGAAGGAATCATGTTCTTAAATTCTATGTTTAGTCATGCTTTCAGAATATAATACCACAGATTCACACTACATTTTGTTGGATAAAAACACCTTGCAGACTCTAAAGGAAAGAAAAGAGTAACACTTATTGCAAGTATTACATCTATGATGGCAATGGTTCTTCTCTGTCTGAGCCTCATTCTGTGTATTAGGAAGAGAATGAAGGATCAGAACACTGGAAAAGAAGGTATGCATGATGCGTATATTAAATGAAACAAAAACTGCAATAAGCAAAAGAAATAGTATCCTTTAGTGCTTGCATCTTATTTTCAATGTTGCAGTTCTATATAACGGAAGTCATGGCACAGACTCAGAGCCTCTGTTATTCAAATTATCTACAATTTTTGAAAGCTACTGATAATTTCTCAGTCAATAATAAGCTTGGGGAGGGCGGCTTTGGACCCATCTACAAGGTAAAATACTAATTTTCCTCACAGTTTAATGCAGTTCATCAGACAAATGTGGCACAAATATAAACAAGAACTGAAGTGGTTTTAAATCTAATAAATGCACTAAAATCCAAATAAGTGAATTTCTATTCACCAAAGATTTCCAACAGTGATATATTTTGCAGAAATCAGTTCTGTCAAAGATCATACAACTCCAGTCAGAGATATGAAATAGAGAAAAAAACCTTGTTTTTGTGACCGAAAAAAAAAATGCCCCCTTGTCATCAAGTGCTATAGAAAATTTCTGTTTCCGAGTTCCCAAAACATGCAAAATCGCTTATGGAACATAAATAGAGAAAGTATTTTGGTCTATTATAGATTTTTTCTTGGAAGTTCAGCAGAAGATAATAACCATTTTGTCTTTCACAAATAAATTTCTATGAGGATATTTGTAACTAGAAACACTGGGATTATTTTCAATTCCAATATGATATGATGTCCTTGCCCGGAAAGAGAAATGGTACAATTGTCAACTTGTTATGAATCCAAGCAAGAATGAATCCTCAATCACATCAACTGCAGTAAATGATTATAGTCTTTCACATTGACACAAGTTTTGATCTTAGGGCATGTTGGAAAACGGAGAGGAAATTGATGCAAAATGTTTGTCAAAAAACTCAGCTCAAGGAATTAATGAATTGAAGAATGAGGTGATCTTGATCGCCAAACTTCAGCATCAAAATTTAGTGAGGCTTCTCGGATGTTGTATTCAAGGAGAGGAAAACATTTTGATCTATGAATATATGCCTAATAATAGCGTTGACCTGATTTTATTTGGTAAACCCTTTATATCTGGTATAGAATATAGATATTGAATAACCACCTGAAACTATTAGAAAAGGAGAAACATCAAATATTTAATATCTTTAACATATCCTCTCACGTGCAAGCAACATTCGTTTTTATTGAACAAACACCTCATCTAAAAGCTTAAAGTATTAGAGAGGAGAGATATCAAATATTTGACATCCTCAACACACCCCGCGGATGCTGGCTGACTCTTTTGTATCAAAGCCTTGCATATGAAACTCTTTTACATAAATGAGTGATGGTTAGATTTGAACACAAGACCCCTTGTTTAGTCCATATTTGATGCCATACTAAATGATAGCCTCATCTAAAACTCATGTTGTTGGGGAGGAGAGACATCAAATGTTTAACAACTCCAACACTTGTGTGTGTGTGTTTTTTTTTTTCCTATTTTGTTCAAGCCTTGCGCGAGAAACTCTTTTTCTATAAATAACTGGCAATAAGATTTGAAAATATGACTTTTTGTTTGGTATAGTTCTAACGCCATATTGAATACCACATCATCTAAAAGGTAGATCCATTAGAGAGAAGAGACGTCAAATATTTAATATCTATAATATAGAGGATTACCATTATCAAATAACTAACTCTGTAGTATATTTTAGCAGATAAACCGAAAAGTACATCACTTGATTGGCCAAGGCGCTTCAATATCATCAATGGAATTGCCAAGGGACTCCTATATCTCCATCAAGATTCCCGATTGAGAATTATACATCGAGACCTCAAAGCTAGCAACATATTGCTAGATTGTGACATGAACCTGAAAATATCGGACTTTGGCCTGGCCAGGAGTTATATTGGAAATGAGACTGAAGCGAAGACACGCAGAGTTGTTGGAACATAGTAAGAATGTCAACAAGCAGGCAAACCTAATTGATTCCCTTCAATTCTTGCAACATTATATCTTATTTATTCATACTCTATCTGCAGTGGGTACATGTCTCCAGAATATGCTATAGATGGAATGTTCTCAATAAAATCAGATGTATTTAGTTTCGGCGTTCTTGTACTGGAAATTGTGAGTGGAAAGAGAAACAAAGGATTCTCGCTCAATGATCACAATCTCAACCTTCTCGGACATGTAAAGTCTTACCTCCTAGTTGTTGTGATGATTCTCCAATTAAATTTATGCACAATAAACACCATGTAAATGAGTTCCAAATTCTCACAGGCATGGAGACTTTGCAAAGAAGAAAGCTCATCGAAACTAGTTGATGCTTCTCTAGGCGACTCATTTGACATATCTGAAGTGCTACGCTCGATCCAAGTGGGTTTGTTGTGTGTGCATAAATGTCCAGAAGACAGGCCAAGCATGTCCTCGGTGGTTTTCATGCTGGGGACTGATGTTGCACTGCCTCGGGCTAAGCAGCCAGGTTTCTTCACAGAAAGAGACATTTTTGTTGCTCAGAGTTCAACAAGCACAAACACAAACACAGCAAATTCAGTAAATGAAGTTATTATTACGTGGCCCGAGGGCAGATAGGAAACTACTGCAGGGTATTTGCTCTTTGCAACCCATTGCTTTCTTTTGTTAAGCCGTTTAACTAGCTTGTATGCTCCATAATACTGGTATAAACTGCTTGTACTAAGCCTAATTAGTGCCAGGCCTCACAACAGTCTGGGCTCAAATGCAAACACAATTATGGTGTTCTGTTTCAGGGTTAAACCTTACATTGACTCCATCTGGTAGTATTGCAATAATTTGTCAGCATTCTCTTCATGTGTTATCTCAATTTGATAGAGGTTTAATTTTTGATTATTATCTCATAAATATATACATAATTAAAAAAGAAAATTCCAAAATTTTCATGTCAACAAATATATAATCCAGAAAGCCAGAAGAAATTGAAGGGCCATCGCACCACTTGTATCAGTTTCCAAGATGAATGACTTATAAGGGTCTGTCAGAAGGATAATAATTAAATGTCACCACAAGCAACCTCTCAGAGTTATTAAGTAAATGAAGATGAAACCTTGGATTTTACTCAACTTGAGTATGATTACCTTTCACATACGCAAGTTCAAGAGAGACTAGGGCACCACGGAATATGGAGAAGAAATTGTCGTTATAAACTTCTCAGGGACACCATGCAAGGAATTGATGAATTCAAGAACGAAGTGATCTTTATTTATATATCTTTTAGCCACACGGTTGCGGTCTTCTTCTTTTTCTTTCTTTTTTCTGTTCCAGTTCCTGAAATGAGAAGAAACCATTTGATAACTCAAGTTGGAAGGCTCTCAAATAGCTATACCAAAAAAAAAAAAAAAACACTTTTGTCAAATTTAAAGTTCTATATGATTTCTTTAGCCCGTACCAATTAGTTAGGCTATCAAAACATGTTGCACTAAACTAGAACACGCCCGTGTTAGTTCATCATCGATAATAATAAAACTGAGAATACAATGTGGAAACAAATAAAAGATCAAAACTGTAACAATATCAAAAGTGCAGAAGAACAATGTATGGTCAGTGCTCAACAAAGCTGCCATAGTTGTCTTTTCCAACAATCACGGACTCTGTTACGAACATCTAACAAACAAGAATTGGTTTCATGTGCCATCGATTGCACATCTGATGGCGTAATGGTAAGGGGAAAATTCGCAGTCATCACGACAACAGAATAGGTCTAATTCACTGAATTCTAAAAGTTTCCCAAAACTAATATATTATGCAATATTTTCCTTAACTACAATGCCGGAGACTGATGATGGGAGATAACGAGATAGAGAAGTCCAACTGATTTTCACCCCATCAATCTACAACATCCAATGAAGAAATCGAATGAACAGTTCACCTGTCTTCTTGCCATCAACACATTTTCTGATCGGACTCGACATCATATAAACACAGCGCAAATGATTATGGATCGTGAGAAGTTGATCTCCGTAGAGCTTCGAGTTTGGGAATTTTCAGAGCGGGTTAAATTCCAAGAACCGATCCAGAGACTCGTGGTACGTGAAAGTAACCCGCCATATTTGTTTCTCCTTTTGGTTTTTTGTTTCGAGTGTTCAATTGTAAAACGAAAAAGTTACCGTTAAAGAATAATATGGGCTTGTATTTTATAACTAGGTTGAGTAGATTATTTAATCTGGGTCACCGCCTCGCTTAATTCTTTTCTTTGGGCCACAGGTTTTAGTTCAGGCCCAATACAAATTTCAAAATCTTACTCTTGAGATGCGAGTCATAAGCCCATCTATGATCTAGATTCCCGCCCAACATTTTAATGGACATCCCAAATGTCCACTTTGCGTGTAAATTGAGTCCAGCTTGAATCAAGCCTTGAAAAACTTGAATTTAATCATTTTTAATTATTATTTGTAAAAACGTGGATTTATAGAAGTGGATTGTTAGCGTTTTACGAACTAGAGGCCGATTTTAGAATTGTCATTTTATCTTAAATCAAGGAAAGTAAATATAATTCCAATATATCACAATGTCAAACCTCTTGGACGTGTAACTGTTACTTTCGCGCAGTAAAGTGAGATAAAATAGAATTTGGAAATAGAGATCTTATTATATCATTCAAAATAGTAACCCTTTCAACACACTCCGCCAAAATATTCTTTCACAATGAAGCTTCTCTACAGCATTTGACTGATTTATAGCCATGTTTTTTTGGGTACAGTATCTGTATGAATACCCATGAATACATAGAAGCAATTACAATGTAATTACAATATGAAAAAAAATTGGTCATACGAAACAACTTGTCAAGATAAATCCACTTGATTTTCATTCATATTGAATAGGGTGCAAATAACAGTTTCCCACTCAACAACTAGTGCTATTAGAGATTGTGACAAAAAGAGTTAGTTAGGGGAATCAAAATCAAAACTGGAGCAGTACAAAAATCAAGAATGACCTCAAATTGTTGAATGAAATATCAATAAATTTCTTATTTCATGAAAAACACCAAATATATAAGACAAATGTCAAGGTTGAAGCATAAGAAAAGTCTTGTTCCAAGTCAGCACGATTAATACTATTCCAAGTCTGCGTTGGATTGCTTCCTTTTTCCAAGTGGTTCTTGCGGAAACTAAAAGGAAACATAACTTGAGAGTTAGTCAAGAGAGACCCTCCAAGTTAGGTACATAAAAGTTGTTCGTGACATTTTCAATAGAGGACTACTGCATGAATAATTTACTCACCTTCTTTGGAACCAAGAAAGAAAGCAGCAAAAGAGTAATTAATTAAAAAAGATGGATAACTTTTTGGGACCGCAAAGCCAACAACCTATCGTGCATAAATATCTTCAAAGTAAGTGCAAACGTTTGGTGTAGCTTGAGATAATTGTCAATTTGGTTCCATACGATATATTCGTTAGTCGATTTTATTTTAAAATTTATTTTTAGTTAAGATAGTCCCATTAGATAGTACTTTTTCTCCAAAATGGTCCTTCCGTTAAAAATTAACGGAAAACGCACATGCAACTCACGTGCGCCATTAATTTTCAAATGGAGAGAGTTACACGTGAGACTACTTTAATCAATTTTGAAAATTTGGGACCAAATCGGTGAGTGCTTTTGTACTGTACGACTAATTTGGCTAAAATTCATATTTAATTTTAATCATGACCTGATGCACAATTAATTCCTCATCCAAGTCCAAGGACCAATTAAATCACATTATAAGCTTGGAACATTCATAATTCTTTTATTCCCACTTAGGAATTTTCATGTGGGATGAGATTCTCAATAAACTCATTCTCTAACGAGCACCCATTTATGCATACGAGTGTCATTACACTCAATGTTCATAAAACAATACATCTCCCATTTGAAATAGTCATAATGCAAGTCTTTTAATGAGTCAAGTCAATACTCCACTCTAATTAGACTCAATAACTTTGAGAAATTTTGATCATGTTTTACAAACTTGTTTTAAGACTCTCATCTCTATGCGAAGCCAAGTCTCACAGCTTTAATGTAATAATGGAGATTCAACCACAAATATTTAAAGTTATTGAGTCTAATTTAGAGTGGGATATTGACTTGACTCATTAAAAGACTTGCATTATGACTATTTCAAATAGGAGATGTATTATTTTATGAACATCTAGTGTAGTGACACTCGTATGCATAAATGGGTGCTCGTTAGAGAATAAGTTTACTGACAATCCAATCCCACATGAAAATTTTTAAGTTTGAATAAAAGAATTAAGAATATTCCAAGCTTATAATGTGACTTTATTAGTCCTTGGACTTGGATGAGGAATCAATTATGCATCAAGCCATGATTAAAATTAAATATATATTTTAGCCAAATTAGCCACACAGTACATAAGCGCTTGCCGATTTGGTCCCAAATTTTCAAAATTGATTAAAGTAGTCCCATATGTAACTCCCTCCATTTAAAAATTAACGGTGCACGTGCGTTGCACGTGCGTTTCCCGTTAGTTTTTAACGGAGGGACCATTTTGGAGAGAGAGTACTTTCCAATGGGACTATTTTGGTTTTAAAAAAAAAATTGAGATAAAATCGATTAGCGAATATATCATATGGAACTAAATTAGCTAAAATCTCGCGTAGCTTTATTTAAATTAGGAGTCAAGTTTCAAGATTTTGAGGGAAAGTTGTTGTTGACTCTTTTGTTTGTATGTTTTTGTATAAAACTTTTGCAGAAGAAATCAAAAGCTCAGCTTCCCTTTCTTTACGCCTTTTTTCTTCTCTCTAATTCTTCCCCCCCACCCCCCAACACAAACACACACACTGATCAAAGATCCTTTCTATAACAAGCAGATACCTGTTAAATAAGAATGAATTAAGAAGAACAACAAAAGTTATTCCATAGAGAGTTCGCATGGATTTAGTACAAAAAATATTATCCGTGCCATTTCTTGTGACTTGCTCACTGATAATCCATTCAATTTCTGCTGCAACCGATACTATAAATAGTTCCCAGACCATAAGAGATGGTGAAACGATGGTTTCATCAGGTGGGATGTTCGAACTCGGTTTTTTCAGCCCTGGAAATTCAGGAAACTGGTATGTAGGCATGTGGTACAAGAATATAACAGTTAGGACCGTAATTTGGGTTGCAAACAGAGAAAATCCGCTCCCAAGTAAATCAGGAGTCTTAAAGGTAACAGAGCCAGGGCTTTTGGTCATTCTCAATGATACTAACGGAATCATCATATGGTCATCAAATAGGTCAAGGTCGTCTGTGCAGAATCCCGTTGCACAATTATTGGACTCAGGAAATCTTGTTGTGAAGGACGCCGATAATGATAACCCAGAAAAAATCATTTGGCAGAGTTTCGATTGTCCAACTGATACACTTATAACAGGTATGAGTTTAGGATGGAATTTTGTAACCAGTGTAGAGACTTACATCATCTCTTGGAAGAGCAGCGATGACCCATCTCCAGGTGAGTTTACACTTCACTTGGATCCCACTGGATACCCACAGTTGGTCCTGAAAAGAGGTAATATTGTCCAGAGTAGACTTGGACCCTGGAATGGGGTTCAATTCAGTGGGGCACCAAACCAAATAGAATATCCTATATACAGGTTGACGGTATCCATAAATAAGAGTGGAGTAAACAGCAGGATAGATACTAATGGGTCAGTTGTTTCAAGAAGTACAGTTAGTCAGAATGGTCTTGCACAGCGCTGGAGTTGGAATGATCGAACCCAAGCCTGGAACGTTTACGTTAGCTTACCTGGGGATAATTGTGATAGTTATGGATTGTGTGGTGCGTATGGCCGCTGTGACATAGGAAACTCAGCATCATGTCAATGCCTGGACTATAGATTTGTGCCCAAAGATCCAGAAGCTTGGAATCGAGCTGATTGGTCAAGTGGATGCATTCTGAGGACAAACTTGAGTTGCAAGGGAGATGTGTTTCTGAAGTATTCTGGAATTAAAATGCCAGATTCAAGATCTTCTAGGTTCAACGAGAGTATGACCCTAGAAGAATGCAAAGGGGAATGCTTAAGAAATTGCTCTTGTACAGCATACACACAGTTGGACATAAGAAAAGGGGGACGCGGATGCCTGTTTTACTATGGGGAGTTGATTGACATCAGAGATACATCTCAAAGTGGACAAGATATTTACATCAGAATGGCTTCTTCTGAGTTAGGTAAGAATTTGTATATTTCGGTTATGTTTGACCTAATGAATATGTTCTGAGTTATTTCCACTCTGAAGACAAAGCACAAACAAGAATCGCTTTAATAAGCGCTTCAGTTAAAGTACATACTTCCAAGAAAGAAGAAATTAACTCTTAGCTTGAAGACACTCTTAACAACATGATTTCTGACAAAATCTGGCGTGCAATTGACTTATTTTGGACTTGAACGATACTACTAAACCTGTTTGGTCAAAAGAGAGATTTCTTTAAAAGATAATTGTAAAGAATCTAAAAGAGAGACTGGAAATTTGCAACCAAAATGAAAAATATAAAGGAATTATGTTCTTGAATTCTTTGTGTCCTCATGCTTTGAGAATATAACATCACTGAATATTAATGTATTTTGTTCGGTGAAAACATTGTAGACGCTAATGAGAAGAAACGAATAACTCTTATTGCAAGTATTACATCAACAATGGGAGTGGTTCTTCTATGTCTGAGCCTGATTCTTTATATCCGGAAGAGAACAAAGGATCAGAATAAGGGAAAAGAAGGTAGTAGTAAATTTGTATACTACGCAGAAGAAAAACTACAATGATGAGAAAAAGATTTTAAAGTATCTATCAGTGCTTGCTTCTTTGTCTCATTTTCAAAATTGCAGGGCTATACGATGGCAGTCATGGCAAAGACTCACAGCTCCCATTCTTCAAGTTATCTACAATTCTGAGAGCAACTGATAATTTTTCAGAAAAAAACAAGCTGGGAGAGGGTGGATTTGGACCTGTTTATAAGGTAAAATATCAAAGTTTCTTTGCAGTTTTATGCAGTATGTTAAAATATCGTTTCTCAGACAAACAAGGCGAAAATATATCTTAAAAATTGGAATGGTTGTAAATCATAGCACAAACCCGTAAACAAGTGAAGTTCTTTGCACCACAGATTTCAAGGATTGAAATATTTTGGCAGAAAAATGAGTTTTTCTTTGTTTCCTCTTTTCAAAAAAAAAAAGGGGCCCGGGGTTTGGGGGGGGGGGGGGGTGGAGAAAACGTGTCAAAATAACCTTGTTTTTGTGACACAAAGTAAACATGCCCCTTTCATCCAAGGCTAAGAAAGTTTCTGTTTACTGAACTCCCGAACATGCAAAATCCCTTATGAAACATAAAAGAGAAAAATATTTTGGTTTATTGTAAATTTTTCTTGGAAATTCTCCAAAAGAAGACCACCATTTAGTCTTTTGCAAATTAAGTTCTATAAACATATTTGTAAGTTTGGTTTGTCTTTCACAATGACACAAGTTTTGGTCTTAGGGCATGCTGGAACACGGAGAGGAAATTGCGGTGAAACGTTTGTCGAAAACCTCGGCACAAGGAATCGAAGAAATGAAGAATGAAGTGATCTTGATTGCAAGACTTCAGCATCGAAATTTGGTGAGGCTTCTAGGATGTTGTATTCAAGGAGAGGAGAACATGTTGATCTATGAATATATGCCTAACAAGAGCCTCAACCTCATTTTATTCGGTAAGTAAGCGCTTTAAATCTGATATAGAACAGGGTTGTCTAATGTCAGATAACTTACTGCTCAGAAGTATATTTGGCAGACCAAACAAAAAGTGAGTCACTCGACTGGCCAAAACGTTTACATATTATCAATGGAATTGCCAAGGGACTCATGTATCTTCATCAAGATTCCCGGTTGAGAATTATCCATCGGGACCTCAAAGCTAGCAACATATTGCTAGATTCTGACATGAACCCGAAGATATCAGATTTTGGCATAGCTAGGAGTTTTGGAGGAAATGAGACTGAAGCTAAGACACGCAGAGTAATTGGAACATAGTAAGAATGTACTTTATTAATTTCCTTTGTTTTTTTGCAACATTATTTTCTTATTAATCAGTACTCTATTGCAGTGGCTACATGTCACCCGAATATGCGATAGATGGCCTGTTCTCAGTTAAATCAGATGTATTTAGTTTCGGTGTCCTCGTGCTAGAAGTTGTGAGTGGAAAGAGAAATAGAGGATTCTCCGGCAATGATCACAATCTCAACCTTCTAGGGCATGTGAGTCTTGACTCCTAGTATATGATTATCCAGTAAGCATCTATCTAACGAGAAAAATGCTCTTAACGAGTCCAAATCTGTGCAGGCGTGGACACTTTTCAACGAAGAAAACTCACTGAAACTACTTGATCCTTCACTAGGCGACTCTTTTGTTATATCTGAAGTGCTACGGTCAATCCATGTGGGGCTGCTGTGCGTGCAGAAATGTCCTGAAGATAGGCCAAGCATGTCTTCAGTGGTTTTCATGCTTGGGAATGAAGTTGCACTGCCACAGCCTAAGCAACCTGGTTTTTTTGCAGAGAGAGATGCTCTCGCTGCCGTGAGTTCAACTAGTAGCACACACGGAGCAAATTCAGTAAATGAAGTAAGCATTACATGGTCCCAGGGCAGATAGCAAACTATTGCAGTATCTTTTGCTACTTATACTTGCCAATCTACGCTCCCAACAGTGCTAACACACTACCTGTATGTACTAAGCCTCTTCAATATGAGCCCTGCCAACAGAATGGGCTAAAATTAAACACAGTATTCTGGTTGCATGAAAGGCCAAACCACGCACTGACTCCATTTAATAATATTTGAAAGTTGACATATTTATGTGTTAGTATATAATCCATGAGGTCAGAACAAATTCGCCCTCAGGCCAATTATACCTTCACTTGTATCTGTTTTTAAGATGAATGTCCACTAAGGAAGGAATTGCCGCAAGGATGAGAATCTCATGTCACAATAAAGCAATCTCTCAGAGTTATCATCAGATAAATTAAAGGAAGACAATGTCCAACATGCCCAAGTTCTGATGATATTTAGGGGACCTGGCCTGGAAGATGACAAGATAGTGCTGTGAAACACTTCTCAAGGCCATGGATTGTTGAATTTTGCGCTATGGCTGTATCATGAACAGGGAAATAAATCAAAGATCAAAACCAAAAACGATATGAGAAATGCTTGAAGGTTCATTCGCAAAATATAATTTGGAAGAACATGTTCGATGAAATTCCTCACCGAAGCGTAGTTAACTTTAGTAGTAATACGGAATGTTTAAGGCTGTACCGTTCATCTTCATCCTCAATGTTGAAATTTTTTTCCTGTTTCTGAGTCAAAATTCAGCTGTCTATGCTAAATAAAGCTAATATTTGTCTTTTTATCAACATTTCAACAAACAACACTGACGATCCACTCACGAACACATCACGGGCTGTACAAGAGTGTTGGAAAATCAAGAGAGAGAAATTAGAGCGATATAGAAGATTGTAAATCAGTAACCTGGTGCGAAATTGTTGGACGAATCATATCTAAAATTACATAAAAAGATGTTTACAGGTACAGACGAAAATCGGGCATGAAATATATATATAGATATGAAAAGTGATCGTACACAGATAATAACCCAAAAAAACACTACTAAATGTATTGTGCATTGTATTAATCCTAATATCCATTCAAAAATACGATTATTTAATACTTAAAAGAAAATATATTAATAAAAAAATGATCTAAAATTTTCTGAAAATAATAAGTGCGTCATTAAGTATAATGAAACATATATTATATTTTATTTAAGAATTTTTAGTGATATTATTAATTCAATAAAATATTACTTTTTATATTCACGAATTTATATCAGTAACGGATGAATTGCCTAATTGCATATTCGATTCACTAATTTTAGTTTTTTTTTGTGAGTAGAAAGACAATATTTTATTAATTCATTAAGGAAATGTCTGACAAGAACACTAATTTTAGATTATAAATATTGATAATCGAATATGATTAATTAAATATTTTAATTATTCAAAATGCTTATTCAAAACGGACTTAAATCAAATTCAAATCATAATCTAGCCCATTGACAACCCAACTCTATACCACATTTGATTGATTCGTTGCCATATTTTTTTGGTTGTTGATTCAGTTTCCTACTCACCAACTAGCATTGGTAGAAATTGTGGGCTCATAAGATACTATTAAACTTAAATAATATTCAAATGATATTTTCAATTGATGGGTAAAGTATGATGATGTCATAATTTTATTTTTTCTAATATTTTTTTGACATCATTGTATTCGAATCTAACAATTAAGCACATCAATTGAGTAATACCGAACTGAAAAGCATGAAATTTCCCGAAATTATTTAAGTGATGTTTTCAATACATGGATTGAGAATGATTATATCATAATTTCAAAATTTTAATATATTTTTTGACATCATTGTATTCGAATCCAACCATTAAAAACATTTGTTCGACAATACCCGATTGGATAGCATAAAATTTTCCCAAATTGTGATACAAAATTCTGGCACAAGAGTTTGTAAGGAAATCAAAGTCCAAACTGAAGCAATACCAAAAAAAAAAAAATGGCGTATAATTATGGAATGAATTATTAATAAATGTCGTATTCCGAGTAAACACCAGAAGCAGAATGCCAAATCCTAGTATGAAATACAAGAAATGACTTCTTCAAAGTCAACACGAAACATTACCCCAAGTCTCTGGTCATCCATCTCTATTCAAAGTTGTCATTGTCCTGACAAAACTAAAAGGAACACAACTTATAATTAATCCTGAGTTGGGCACATAAGAGTCGTTGGAGACGAGTTCACTAATGTACAAAACAATAATTCCTAAGCGCATCCTTGGGAACCCAAAAAAGCAACAAAACAGGTTTTTTTTTTCTTTTTTTTCTTTCTTCACTCAGTCATCCGATTCTAATCCATTGGCCAATCAATCTAAATTCGGATACTATATAAGTCTATTATGCGGGCAAGGGTGACTTTCCTAACCTAATTGTCCCATTTATAACTTCAAATTTCGAATCCTGAATATTGTTTAAGGGATCAAATATCTTATTTCACTAGACCAACTAGTAGTTGGTAGCAAAACAGTAATTGAAACAACACATCTTCATGTGGGGACACAAAAGCACATACCAAATATTTCAAAACTTTGCATTATGACTCTACAATAATCTAGTTAGATTGCTGACATTGATGCCATAGGATCCCCACTGGTCAAAGAAATATTTCCAAAACAAGCAGGAGGATATGTTCTGTAAGAAGAAGATTAAGAAGAAGAAAAATTGTTCCATATAGGGTTCACATGGATGATGTCGTAAAAATATTCTCCCCAGCATTTCTCTTGACCTGCTCACTGATAATCCGTACAATTTCTGCAGCAACCAATACTATAAGTACTTCTCAGACCATAAGAGATGGTGAAACGATGGTTTCATCAGGTGAGACGTTTGAACTCGGCTTTTTCAGCCCTGGAAATTCAGGAAATCGGTATGTGGGCATGTGGTACAAGAATATAACAGTTACGACAGTCATTTGGGTTGCCAACAGAGAAAGTCCACTCCCAGATAAGTCAGGCATCGTAAAAGTTACAGAGCAAGGACAATTGATCATTCTCAATGATACTAATGGCGTCATCGTATGGTCATCCAATAGATCAAAGACATCTGTGCAGAATCCAGTTGCACAATTATTAGACACAGGAAATCTTGTCGTTAAGGATGCAAGTAATGATGAGCCAGAGGATTTCATATGGCAGAGTTTTGATCATCCAACTGATACACTTATCTCAGGTATGAGTTTAGGATGGAATTTTGTAACTGGTGTAGAGACTTACATCACCTCTTGGAAGAGCAGCGATGATCCATCTCCAGGCGAGTTTACATTTCACTTGGATCCCACTGGATATCCACAGCTGCTACTGAAGAGAGGTTATATCCTCCAGACTAGACTTGGACCATGGAATGGCATTCAATTCAGCGGGGCACGAAACCGAATCGAAGATCCTATATACAGGTTGACAGTATCCATTAATAAGAATGAAGTAAAGTATAGGGTAGATATTAATGGATCAGTTGTTGCAAGGAGTATAATTAGTCAGAACGGTTTTGCACAGCGCTGGAGTTGGAATGATCGAACCCAGGCCTGGAATGTTTACGTGAACTTACCACGGGATAATTGTGATAGTTATGGGTTGTGTGGTGCATATGGCAGATGCAACATTGTAAACTCTGTATCATGTAAATGCCTGGATCACAGATTTATGCCCAAAAATCCAGAAGCTTGGCTTAGAGGCGATTGGTCAAGTGGATGCACTCGGAGGACAAACTTGAGTTGTCAGAGAGATGTATTTCTGAAGTATTCCGGAATTAAATTGCCAGACTCAAAATCTTCCAGGTTCAACAAGAGTATGACCCTGAAAGAATGCAATGGGGAATGGTTAAGGAATTGCTCTTGCACAGCATACACGCAGTTGGACATAAGAGAAGGTGGAAGTGGATGCCTATTTTACTATGGGGATTTGACTGACATGAGCGATACATCTCAAAGTGGACAAGATATTTACATCAGAATGGCTTCTTCTGAGTTAGGTAAGAATTTATACATTCAGGTCATGTGTGACCTAATGAATTATGAATGTGTTTTCATTTTGAGTCATTTCCTCTGTTAATAAAAACCCCAAAGGAGGAGAGCTATATACCTAAAACAATTCAGTTAAAGTATAAAAATATCAGTGTACTCCCAAGAAAGAAGGAATTACCTATTAGCTTGAAGACACTGAAGAACATGATTTCTGATGAAATCAGGCATGTGTTTTGACTTCTTTCAGGCTTGACTAATACCACTAAACCTGATCAGTCATAAGAAAGATTTTCTAGAAGTTACTTGTAAAGTATCTTAAAAGAAAGACTGAGAATTTGCAACCAAAATGAAAATGTGAAGGAATTGTATTCTTAAATTCTCTGTCATCAAGATTTGAGAATATAACATCACCGAGTATCACCATATTTTGTTTGGTGAAATTGTTGCAGATTCTAAAGGGAAGAAAAGAGTAATATTTATTGCAAGTATTACATCAACGACAGGAATTGTTCTTTTGTGCCTGAGCCTCATTCTGTATATTCGGAAGAGAAATAAGGACCAAAATATGAGAAAAGAAGGTAAGATTATATTTACATATTAGGCTCAAGAGAAACTACTACAATGAGAAAAAAGGTTTTAAAGTATCCTTTAGTGCTTGATTCTCAGTCTCATTTTCAAAATTTCAGGGCTATATAATGGCAGCCATGGCAAAGACTCCCAGCTTCGCTTCTTCAAATTATCTACAATTTTGAAAGCCACTGATCATTTTTCAGACAAAAACAAGCTGGGGGAGGGCGGATTTGGACCTGTTTATAAGGTAAAATACCAAAATTTCTTCACGGTTTTATGCAGTATGTAAAGATTACATTTCTCAGACAACTGTGGCATAAATATGAAGCTTAAAATTCAAAAGGTTTTCAATCAAAGCACAAAAGATTGAACAAGTTAAGTTCTTTGTACCATAGATTTCCAGGACAAAAGTATTTCAGCAGAAAAATGAGCTTTTCTTAATTTCTTTAAAAAAAAAGGAAAGTTAAAATAATGAAGAAGAAGAAATAAAGAAAGAAAAAGGAGGCAAATAAGTCCAGTCAGAGATAGGAAATTTTGTCAACATAACCTTGTTTTTTGTGTCAGGAAGTAACATGCCCTTTTCATCAAAGGCTATGGGAAGTTTCTGTCTTCTCAACTCCCAACTATGAATACCCCTTATGGAACAGAACAGAGAAAAAAGTTTTGGTCTGTTGAAAAGTTTTCTTCGAAGTTCTGCAGAAGATGATTACCATTTAGTCTATTGCAAAATAAATTCTATAAACACATCTGTATCTAGAAACACCATGATTAAATTCAATTCAGATGTAAAATGATGTCTGTGCTAAGAAAGAAAATAAAAGGATACCATTGGTACAACTGGTAACCAGTTAAGAAAAATGAAAGAACTTATTAAGGCAAGAATAACTCCTCAATATAATCAACTGCAGTAAATAATTATTTTCTTCCACATTGACACAAGTTTTGGTACTAGGGCATGTTGGAAGACGGAGAGGAAATTGCTGTGAAACGTTTGTCGAAAAACTCAGCACAAGGAGTGGATGAATTGAAGAATGAAGTGATCTTGATTGCCAAACTTCAGCACCGAAATTTGGTGAGGCTTCTAGGATGTTGTATTCAAGGAGAAGAGAACATTTTGATCTATGAATATATGCCCAACAGCAGCCTAGACCTGATTTTATTTGGTAAGCACTTTAAATCTGGTCTACGGGGTTAATTGATCATTGAGTAACTCCACAACATATTTTTGCAGATCAAACAAAAAGTATGCTATTTGACTGGCTGAAACGTTTCCATATAATCAATGGAATTGCTAAGGGACTTATGTATCTTCATCACGACTCCCGGTTGAGAATTATCCACCGGGACCTCAAAGCTAGCAACATATTGCTAGATTCAGACATGAACCCAAAAATATCAGACTTTGGCCTGGCCAGGAGTTTCAGAGGAAATGAGACTGAAGCTAAGACACGCAAAGTTGTTGGAACATAGTAAGAATGCTAACAAGCTGATGAACCTAACTGATTCCCTTCAATTTCTTTGAACCATTATTTCTTATTTATTCATACTCCATCCGCAGTGGCTATATGTCTCCAGAATATGCAATAGGCGGCCTGTTCTCGGTAAAATCAGATGTATTTAGTTTTGGCGTCCTTCTGCTAGAAATTGTGAGTGGAAAGAGAAACAGAGGATTCTCCTTAAATGATGACAATCTCAACCTTCTTGGGCATGTAAGTTTTTCTTAGCTATTATGATGATCATCTGATAAACATTTATATACAAAAGGACCCTCTTAATGAGTTCAAAATTTGCACAGGCATGGACACTTTACCAAGAAAAGAACTCATTGCAACTAGTTGACGCTTCTCTAGGCAACTCATTTAACTTATCTGAAGTCCTACGTTCTATCCACGTGGCGCTGTTGTGCGTCCAAAGATCTCCTCAAGATAGGCCAAGCATGTCCTCAGTGGTCTTCATGCTGGGAAACGAAGTCACACTGCCTCAGGCTAAGCAGCCAGGGTTTTTTGCGGAAAGAGATCTTTTTACTGCTCAGAGTTCAACTAGCAGCAGAAACGCAGCAACTTCAGTAAATGAAGTTACCATTACATGGCCCGAGGGTAGATAACAAACAATTTCAGTATCTTTTACTGCTTGTATTTACCGATCAATAAATTGTTTTTACTGGTTCTACTTGCTTGTACACTCCACAGGAATGCTAAACACTGCCTGTACTAAGCCTATTTACTAGGAATGCCTGGCCTGTCTCAAATGCAAACACAATTATTCTGGTTGCATTGAAGACCAAACCATGCACCGTCTCTATCCCGTAATATTGGAAAATTTCATCAACATTTCGCTTATGTGTTAATTACCCAATCCAGACACAAGAAGGTCAAAGTGATTTGTGAATCCAGCTGGGTACGATGGTGGTATTGGTGTATCTTAGAAGTCAAATCAGAATTTCACCAAAATATTGCGGATAGAACATAATATATTAGCAGAAGCCACTAGATACAAAACAATATGCGATTGTCCTTAACGAAGCAGCAACAAACAAAATCACAATCTACTCAAACAACTGAAAATTATTAATCAACGATTGCGATGAGTTATGTTGAGAATTAACGATCAACAGCACCTGACCTTAATCGCTTCTGAAAGTTGGCTTCTGGAATGAGCCTCTCTTAGCATAGCGCGAACAGCACCACCAGCAATTCGTATCAAATCTTCAACATTTCTCATTGAGGCGAGGCTGTGCCGCGACAGCGACGGGAGGTGGCAGGTGGAGGCTGGGCGGCCATTGGAGTTGTTTCCTCCACCGTTGAGTAAACGTAATCTGATTTGGATGAGTTACACAAGTTCGTGTGTGATTTCGTTTTCCATGCTTCTGCAGTTTTTGCCTAATTCACAATCAACTGAGAGAAATGTAGGCTAGGATCCTTCCTGACGTAGAAAGCATCGAAATCACTAATCGAATCCATATTCCGCTCGTACTGATATGATCCAAACCCGGCATATACATATATATACCTCTTTGTACAGCACCAACACTATCTAATAAATTGCTAGCAAAGATGTCAACTGGACTGGGCTGGCCCGTCTCAGTCTGGCCCAGGACCACCTTTTTTTTTTCGCCGTACAATCTCAGCTCCCTTGTACACAAGGAGGAAATGAATTGTCATTATCAGAACCTACACAATGTATAAATTGAATGCACGAGCTTGACTTGGCAAAATTTACGTATTGCCAACGGTAATGTCGTGGTTGTTGATGGGAGTAGGAAAAGTTCCTTCTCTATACTTCGCATTGGTTTGATCTAATAAATTCTTGTGAATCTTAGGATCAATTTTGATTCAAAGTTCAATGAGCAATCTAAAAGCACAAATAAAAATCAAAAAGTTAATGAAATTGATCTTAAATATTCAAATCAATAGAATGAAACAGATATAGCTCTAGAGTAAGATAGTTGGGCAAGGACAAAGCGTACTAGATATGTTTTTCTGGATTCTATTAAATATTAATATGGTACCATAATTACATATATATATAATGGATAAAATACAATTTATACACATGTGCTATGTCTAACTAGAAGAAACTAAATTGCATTCACAGTGGACTGGTGTTCACTTTCATTCAAGTCCAAATTCTGGACCACCAAAGAAAGATACATCTATCTGCCGTTCCAATGCAGAAAGTTAAAGATATAAATCAACACTGGTCACATATCAAATTCTAACAAAGATTGGGTTCCACAAGGCTTTTCCAAAAGCCATATTCAACAACTACCATATTGTGTTACTTCTAGTTATACACTCCTTAATGTCCACCCAGAGAATGCCCTTAGCAATAGATACCATAAAAACCACTCAGATTTTTAGAGATGGTGAGACTATTGTTTCGTCGGGTGGAAGTTTCGTGTTGGGATTTTTCAGCCCTTAAACTGCCAAAAAGGCAATGGATTCATAAAGTATTCTGGTATTAAGTTGCCTGATACAAAGCGTTCTTGGTATAACGAGAATACGAATCTTGAACAATGCAGGGTATTATGCTTAAGGAACTGTTCTTGTATGGCTTATTCAAATCTAGACATAAGCCGAGGAGCAAATGGATGCTTACTTTGGTTTGATGACCTTGTTGACATCAAAGAGCTGCCTGCAGAAGGACAAGACATCTATATTAGGATATCTTCCTCTGAGTTTGGTAGGAATTCATGCGGTTCTTGTTTTCGCTTCAATTTATTCTGCTTGTTTTGCTTTCAATTTATGATGTCAAACAATGTCAACTATTGAAAAGTGGAGAATGAACATATTCTTTAAGAATTTTAAAACTGCATCCTTGGGCCTTCCAAGGCTATACCAGTTAGGTAAAATAATGTTGCTTTTTAAAATAAAATTTTCTTCAGACTCAAAGGGAAGGAAAAAAGAAATCCTTATAGTGACTTTGTCGCTAGTGCTGGGAATAGTTCTGATTGGGTACTCCCAGAGAAGGAAGAAGATTCTTAGTCGGCTGACAGAAAGAGGTAAGCTACGTAAATTATCTTTTGCTGTGCAAATGCATAATGATGTTCTTTTGTCTTTTTCTTTCTTTCTTTATTTATTTAATTTTTTTTTTTCTTTTCCTTCTTTCTCTATGACAGAGGATCTCCTCTAAACCATTCATTTTGCAGGTGGGCTGAGACATGACCTTGTGAATATTTATAATGATGAAAGTCATAATAATGACCTAGAACTAGCACTGTTTGATTTACACACAATAACTAAAGCTACTGACAACTTTTCAATCAACAATAAGCTCGGAGAGGGTGGCTTTGGACCTGTTTAAGAGGTAAAGATATAACAGTACTTAGCTAAAGCAACAACGAAAATTATCTTGCCTGCCCATATTGCATGTTTTCCTCATCCTCAATCAAATATAGTATCAATATGTCTCAGGTAAATTAGAACCAACATTAATTTATTAGAACCATATTGGATTCAGTAAAAAGAATACCTGTTACATAAGCAAATTCGGATGCTAGGGCCTGCTAGAAGGGGGACAAGAAATTGCTGTCAAACGTCTATCAAGAACTTCTCTTCAAGGAGTAGATGAGTTCAAGAATGGAGGAATTTGTTTTGTGAAACTCCAGCATCGAAATCTAGTGAAGCTTCTAGGATGCTGCATTGAAAGAGAAGAAAACATGTTGGTTTATGAATACATGAAAAACAAAAGTCTTGACTTGATCCTGTTTGGTAAGATCAAATCCTATGACAAATCAGCTCAATTACTGATGGATTTCATCAGCAGTACAAATTACATCTAATAAACACAGATATAGATTAATTTATGAAATATCTACTAAGAAGAATTTGATTCAGAACCCTAATACAAAAGAATAAATACGTTTTCATTCTTGGACAGATCGATTAAAAAGCAGATTATTAGATTGGCCTAAGCGTTTCCACATTGTTAATGGCATTGCTCGAGGCCTGGTGTACCTGCATCAAGATTCCCATCTCAGAATTATCCACAGAGACCTCAAGGCCAGCAACATATTACTGGACTCCAATATGAACCCAAAGATATCAGACTTCGGATTAGCTAGAACTTTCAGAGGGAATGAGACTGGTGCCAACACGAGCCGAGTGGTAGGAATATAGTAAGATTCTTGACACGATCATAGATTACATGCACTTCTTTATTTCGTTTTCTGCTAAATGTTTGCGATGTAGCGGGTATATGTCCCCAGAATACGCAGTTGATGGCGTGTTCTTGGTGAAGTCATATGTCTTTAGCTTTGGTGTGCTAGTGCTTGAGATTGTCAGTGGCAAGAGAAACAGAGGATTTTCTCACAGAGATCACAACCACAACCTCCTTGGACATGTAAATTTAGCAACTTGGAGAAAGATTTTTCTTTATCTTTTCATGGAGGTAACTCTTGTGGTAAAAGGGCTCCTGAATATGAGTTCAATGAACAGGCATGGTTGCTTTACAAAGAAGGAAGATCACTGGAATTGGTTGATTCATATCTTGATCCTGGGGACTCGTGCCACTTACCAGAAGTACTTAGATCAATCCATGTTGGTCTTTTATGTGTTCAACAATGCCCAGAAGACAGGCCCAGCATGTCTTCAGTGGTTCTAATGCTGGGAAATGAAGGTGTGTTGCCTCAAGCTAAGCAGCCTGGATTTTTCATGGGAAGAGACGTATTAATTGCAGAAACTTCAGCTAGCTCAAATGTAGCAACTTCAATGAATGAAATTACCATTACACTTCTAGAGCCTCGATAAATGAATGTTAGATCACTTTAGTAGTAAAATTTTCTGTCAGCAAAGAGGAGTTTAGTCTGTGCCATTGCCTTAAGTTAATCTGTTTCAGCAATACGATTGTAAGAGGTATCAAGTGCACTTATTGATCATGTTTGGGGAAGGTAAAATATGAACAGGAAACTTAAGAATGTACAAACTTCATTTAGAGAGTCCTTTCTATTAACTTAAGAAGGTAACTTGAAAAGGAAATTATATTTACAGTGAGATTTATTTATTTATTTTGAGGAATTGACTCTTCACATAATTCTCATAAACCTAGTTAAGAAAGATGTAATGAAACCACACCCAAAGAAAATTGGTACCTATAGAGATCAGAAGAATGCCAACCAGCTTTGGGTTATAAAGAGAAAAGTACAGAAAATTCACCCGTGTGGATTGTTGGACAAATATCCAAATTTCCGGGAAAAATTAGATACAATCAGCTAAAGGCGGCGGCCGAAAAACATGCCATTGCCACCAGATAATTATTCGTCTACATGGGACAAACATTTTGATCTATGAAAAAGTGCCAAACAAAAGCCTAGATGTGATTTTATATGGTAAGAATCAGAACAATGGCACAAGTCAGCACAAAACACAAATTGCATGAATTTCAAACATAAATGAAACCGTTAAAACTAGGCAAAAGCTAGAGATCATCAAATATAAGTGCTAGCTAAGCTAGAGTTCTGTCACCAAAATAATTGGTACAAGAAAATGTCTTCATTCTGACGTCGAGCAGTGAAGAGGCATTCCCTGCAGCCAGTCAGGCCAGAATTTTTCACAGCAAGTGAGCCATTTGTTGCTGAAAATTTAACTACCACTCATGCATGATCTTTACACTGTTAGAACCCGGAAAAAGTACTTTTGCATTACTGTTGCGGAGATCAAATTTATGTTCACACCTGTTGAATGTCTCAATTCCTCTTGTTTTTTCCCTTTGGCAGCTTGATTTATCGTGGTTCTCAATCTCCATATACAGCCCATTGAACCAGAGAGCCCTGGAGAAATGCTGGTTTAATGAACCTGCCCTGTTCAACCAACATCCATGGCTCAACCAAGCGAAAATATTTTCGCATAGCTATGTCCAAATTGTAAAATTTGGGGGTTTGATCTGGCTCGAGAACCAGTTGAAACTTGTATAATATATTCGTTCCTTTCTAATCATTTCACAAAAACCTAACATGCATGGGATCGCCGTCCCAAAACCAGATAAGACAAAAAGTAAAAACTCCCTGCAATCTCAAATGTAAACCCAAAGGCGCATAGAAGAAGAGGTAAGTTAGGGTTTCCAATTTCAGACATTAATGGATGGCGAAATCATGAGTTAACAACTTTCTCGACGATCCCGATTTTAAGGTTTCGGCAGGGAGCGTTGAGACAGAGAATCCCCAATTCTTCATCATCATCAGTAAATCACTAAATTGCATTTGTGTTTTTGTCTTTTTTAAATAGCAAATTGCATTTTGGACCCGATAAGAAACTCGTTTTCGCACTTACCCCCACAGGAAAAAGGGAAACCCTCCTTTTCACATCCTTAAACCTGATCCAAAATGGCAAAATTTAGCACAGTGCCCCTTTAAATTTATAATAAATGCAGTGAATTAAACTACAATTTCAAGTTTTAAAGGATCAGAGTGATGATTTGGAACCAATTTGGCGGCTAAAACAAATCTTAGATTTTATTTTTTTTAAGGTTCATAGTCTTACACATTTGAGTTGGACATTTATATATTTTCAGGCCTATATATAGCACTAGAAGCAGTAGAAAATCTTTATGGTATTGGATTAGTTGCTTATGATTTAACTTTTCAAAGTTATATTCTTGTTATCTTATATGTGATAAATTAATAACTATTGCAATTATATATAATTAACTTTTGAAAACAAATAATCTTATATTTTCCCTTATATGATGGTTAATCTTAAAATGTCTAATTATATAGATTTGTGCTTGGTTTCAAATGGCTTCACTACTATTTTTTCACGTAGCATTTGATTCTTCATTTGATTTTTTTAGCAGCTCTTTGGTAGGAAATATCTATATATGGTGCATTTTAAAAAGATGATATTGCGTGCAAAGTGATAGGACACAACAAATTTTGCACGCAATACAGTTGCAATTATTTTAATTTATAAATACAATACATGTCTTATTAATTTGTTACATTTAAAAATATTTTATGCACGCAGGAATGCATGCCACAATAACTAGTTATATAAAAGAAGAGACTCTTATAACAACTGTTTTTGTGGTTTGTCATTTTGCTTACTATTTTTTCCCCCTTATTTCTCTCCACCTCCCTTCCCACTACACATTCCTTTCTATTTTTCTTTTCTTTTTACTTTTTCAATCCCTCTCCCCCCTCCCCTCCCTCCTCCCTTCTGCCTCCCATGGAATATTCCTAACTCCTTTATTTATTATTTTTTTTAATCATTTGATTTTATATTATATTAAATTATTTTACTTTTCATTTATCTAATATTTAATAAACATTAAAAAGCCTTATTCATATATAAAATATAATAAATATTGAAATTCAAGTACATAATAAAATTACGTAAATATATTTTTTTAATTTAGCACACATCGAGTATGTTGATTTTGCTAGTCATAATAATTAATTTTGGGGCAATACCCAAGTGGGCCAAGTCGCCGGCCCCAGGAGTTCATTCTCTACGGTCGTCTCACTTCTCATGGTCTGAATTTTCTTTCGTTGATGGCTGCTGCTTCACTGTCTCAAATCTAATGCATGATTACATATGAATTTTCTAGAAATGATATGAACCTTGAAAGCACTTGAATTTAATTGAACCTATTATTGCAGCCTTACCCTGATGCGTGGTTGTCGATGTCACTGGGGAAAATTTCAGTATAGTTTCGAAGTATTTCAAGTCAATTTAGTTCAAATGGTCCCTTCGAATTTCGGATCCATCGGATCCAAAGCTAATGGGTGCCCTGATACCGCGGTTGTAAACAAGCTTCAAAAGCGACTTTGAGGCGCACACTTCAGTAGTAAAGTCAGCATACTCGAATAGAAGCAATTAATATTGCTAACTCAAATTGGATGACTCCCAAACTGCTGAAAGGGAAAGTCTAGTAAACTCATTCATCGAGTGGTATTTTGTCCCTTATGTAGTCAATCAGATTTGATTTTTCAATGCCCAGAAGACAATCATCAACATTTCAATAAACAAGATTGATTACACATGGCATTGATCCTACATCAGTTTCCGTAATGGCAACGCCCAGCGGAGACTTCACAGACTCTAAAACTTCCCAAAATTATTGAAGTTCATCATATGTGGGGCAGCACAAGATTGAAACTATCAGGCTAATGAATCAGAAAACAGAGAAACATCACCTTACAGAAAAATGAAGAGATCAAATGACCAGCTCAGCCTTTCTTCTTCTTGTTTTCATGTCCTTGCTAACCATCAACACATTCTGCAGTGGACTCGATATAATAAACACAACTCAGATGATTAGAGATGGGGAGACATTGATTTCATCAGGTGGAAGCTTTGAGTTGGGATTTTTCAGCCCAGGCAATTCCAAGAATCGATATGTGGGCTTATGGTACAAGAAAATAACAGCTTTTACCGTAGTTTGGGTTGCCAACAGAGATAATCCACTCATGAACACTTCTGGGATTGTATTGAAGGTGATTTATCCAGGAATCTTAGCTCTTCTGAATGAAACTAATGCCATCATATGGTCTTCTAACACGTCTACGGTTGCAAGATCCCCAGTTGCACAGTTGCTCGACTCGGGAAATCTAGTTGTAAGAGAAGCAAATGATGATAGCCCAGAGAATTATTTTTGGCAGAGTTTTGATTATCCAACTGATACACTTCTACCAGGTACGAAGTTTGGGAAAAATCTCGTCACAGGCCACGAAATTTACATATCATCATGGAAAACCAGTGATGATCCAGGGACAGGGGATTACTCTGTTACCATGGATCCCACTGGATACCCCCAGATAGTTCTTAGAAGGGATTCTGTTGAAATTTGAAGGACAGGGCCCTGGATTGGAGTGGGATACAGCGGGGTGCCTGGCCTGAAAAATAATTCCATTTACACATTTGAGTTAGTATACGATGACAATGAGGTTTACTATCGTTATGAGCTCCTTAACAAATCAGCGGTTTCCAGGTTTACAATGAATCAGAGTGGTGTAATCCAGCGCTGGACATGGGTCGACATGACAAAGGGTTGGGATATCTACCTGAGTGCGCCAATAAATAACTGTGATGCTTACAGAAAATGTGGCGCGTTTGGAAGTTGTAATGTTGGAAACTCTCCAATTTGTGGATGTTTAACAAAATTTATCCCGAGATATCCCGAAGAGTGGGTGACGGGAGATTGGTCTAATGGATGTGTTTGGAGGACGGCCCTGGACTGCAAAACCGACGGGTTCCTGAAGTGTTCAGATATTAAATTGCCTGATACAAAATATTCATGGTTTAATAGAACTATGACTCTGGAAAAATGCAAGGTAGAATGCCTGAAACATTGCTCTTGCATGGCTTACACAAGCTTAGACATAAGAAGAGGGGGAAGTGGATGTTTGCTTTGGTATGGAGACTTGGTTGACATCAACCAGCTCTATGAAGCAGGACAAGATATTTACATTAGAATGGCTTCTTCTGAACTAGGTAGCTATTTAGTCCTTAATTATTGATTGTTCTATTGTCAAGAAGTCTATTTATAAGGGGCGAGAAACCTTCCATTATCCAGTTTTACTAAATTTCGAATTGATACTTAAACTGATTATAAGAGGCCTGTCATTTTGGGTTCTACATATTCATTGTATTTTTCATTCTTTAACTTGTAAAGTCCAAGCATGAACCTGTTAACTTCATTTGCTAAAACTACACCAAATTGACGCACATTTTTTCAGATGATATATCTTCTCTAATTTCTATAGAAACAAGATAGAAACTGCAGTAATATACAAGGTTGTGGCTTAATTCAAGGCATGATATTTCACTATAAAACTATATTGACTGCAAAATAGCGAAGGGAAACACTCTAACAATGGAAATAAAGAAAAACTGGGGAATGATGAAGTTCTCTAATTGTTCATTTTCACTTATGGAAGCTGCAATATTTTGAAGAACTACCTTTTGTTTTGAATATATAATATTGCAGACTCGAGAAGGAAGAAACGTGAAGAACTTATTGCTAGCTTGACCTCATTGATGGGAATGGTTCTCCTAGGCATGTTCTTCATACTGTACCTCTGGAAGAGGAAGAAAATACACCTAAAGCTGAGGAAAGGAGGTAAGCAAATTCTGCTGTTTTGAACTGAATATTAGTGGAACAAATTACCAAAATAGAAACTATTTGTTTCAGGTCAGAGATAAATTCCCAGTAACTTTTGAGTCAAATGATACCCATTATGTTGCTCATGCTGCAGGATGGCGTACAGGAAGTCATAATAAGGACCTGGAGCTTCCATCATTCGACTTATCAGAGATAGCTAAAGCTACTGACAACTTTTCACTCAGCAACAAGCTTGGAGAAGGTGGATTTGGACCTGTCTACAAGGTATGCTAGCTGGCAGTACTGAGACATATCATACTGACATGCCAATACATTCATTTGGTACAAGAGACATATGCCGCTTTCTAAAGAACATGTTTAATATAAAGACATCATTGGGACCTGAGGGAACGTGTCAAAACAATATAATCGATACAATAAGCAATTAAAACTGTTATTTCTTCAAATTCAAATGAACACATCCATATCTTTTGCATGAACATGATCAAATGTTAGGGTATGTTGGAAGATGGACAAGAAATTGCTGTGAAACGGCTTTCAGAAACATCAATGCAAGGTCTAAATGAATTCAAGACTGAAGTTATATTTATTGCCAAACTTCAGCACCGATGTCTTGTGAAGCTTCTAGGATGCTGTATTCAAGGAGAGGAGAAAATGTTAATTTATGAGTACCTGCCTAACAAAAGCCTCGACTTGATCTTATTTGGTGAGCATTTCTTACTTTCAGCATAAATCAGCTGACCAAATCATTTTCACATGAATGGTTATGATGCAATTGCAGAACCACAAAATTATGGAACAAGGCAAATATAGTTTAGATGAGTTGAGTTGAGTTGAGTTGAGTTGAGTTGAGCCACAATAAGGGCCACCGTGGGTTAACCAAAAAGTAATTTTGCATTGTATTTGTATCTATGGGAAGCTCTATTTTTTTCTGCTAATCTACTTATATCTGGCTTTGGAAATAATTTTACTACTAATACACAACAATCAACCCCAAGGATGACATACCAACCGGATAAAAATTTCTGACAGATCAAATAAAGAGTAAGCTACTTGATTGACCCCAGCGATTTCAGATTATCAGTGGTATTGCAAGGGGACTCATGTATCTTCATCAAGATTCTCGACTGAGAATTATCCATCGAGACCTTAAAGCGAGCAACATATTGCTAGATATGGACATGAACCCAAAGATATCAGACTTTGGCATGGCTAGAACTTTCAGAGGGAATGAGACTGAAGCTAACACAAGCAAAATTGTTGGGACATAGTAAGAACATCAGATTCATAAATAACATCTGATGCATTTTCCTGTTTAACACCCAAAAGTATAACATTTTTTTCTGATTGATTTAGTGGCTACATGTCACCGGAATATGCCATTGATGGTTTGTTCTCAGTAAAATCAGACGTGTTCAGCTTTGGTGTCATAGTACTGGAAATTGTGAGCGGCAAGAGAAACAGGGGATTTTCCCACAGGGATCACCACCATAACCTTGTTGGACATGTAAGTGTTTTGTCTTGGAGCATGCGGAGGACAAAGTTCTTTTGTGTTGAATGCTCGGACACTTTATAAGATTTTGCAAAACTGGGCTCCTCTCAATTGCCAAATTTGTACTGATGCTCCTCATATTCATCAATTTTGGCAGGCATGGATACTTCACAAAGAAGGAAGCTCCTCGGAACTAATTGACGATAATCTAGGTGAGTCGTATTACTTGTCTGAGTTACTAAGATCAATCCAGGTGGGCTTGTTGTGCGTTCAGAAATATCCTGAAGATCGGCCAAGCATGTCTTCAGTGGTATTCATGCTGGAGAATGAAGTTGTGTTGCCTCAGGCTAAACAGCCCCGATTTTTCACGGAAAGAGATGTTTTTGGTTATGATTCTTCAACTAGCACGAAGGCAAGTTCAAAAAATGAAGTTACAATTACAACGCTAGAGGCTAGGTAGGAAGAAGAATGTTTCATTTGAATATTTTAGTGCTTCGTATGTTGCTTTAAATTGCTGCTATCAATTAACTGCAGAATTTCCTTTTTCTGTAATTTAGTTCTTGTCTACCCTAAAATGCAATGTTTTTCATCGTCATGAGATCAAGTTTAGTAAGTATGAAAGTGGTTTGATATATGCCACTATGTGAAAATTAAATCAAATGCAGCAACTTCAACAAATGAAATTACCATTACGCTTCTAGTGGCTCAATAAATGAATGATAGATCGTTCTAGTTGTATAATTTTCTATCAGCAAACAAGAGTTCTAGACCTTGTTAATTTGTGCCATCGCATTAAGTTAATCTGTTTCAGCAATATGAATGAGGAATCAAATGCATTTATAGATCATGTTCGGGGAAGGTCAAGTATGAACAGGAAACTTAAGAATGTATTTGGACTTCATGCCTTTAACTTAAGAAGGTATTTGAAAAGGAAGCTATATTTTCAATGATATTTGGTTTGAGGAATTGACACTTCACATAATTCTCATAAACCTAGCACTAGAAAAAGACTAATATAAATGCAAAGAAACTGCAGTTACTGCACCAAAAGAACACTGTTACCTAGAGAGACCAGAAGAATGCCAATAAGATTTCTTCCCGAATAACACAGAATTGGTAAATGCCAACTCCCCTACAGTTAAGATTATTCAGGAAAGCCCCAAGTCCTTTATTCTAACGCCTGATCAGGTAATGTAAGAAATGGAAGTAAAGTTCAGTTCATCACCATCATGATCAACCTTTATGCGTGGAGGACAAGGAGGGGGTTGTCAAGTGAAAATTAGAGTCTTTTCTAAATTCGCCCGCGTGGGGTTGTTGGACAAATATCCAACTTTCCGGGAAAAATTAGATACAAACAGCTAAAGGCAGCAGCAGAAAAACATTACAATAAAAAGGAAGAAAAAAGGGAGGTGTGCAACATGAGGACTTCATTAGAAAAACACTGTATAATTATTAGTCTCTAACGGGTAAACATGTTGATCTATGAAAAAGTGCCAAATAAAACCCTGGATGTGATTTTATATGGTTAGAATCAGATCTGTGTTACAAGTCAGCACAAAACACAAATTGCATGAATTTCAAACATATATGAAACCGTGAAAACTAGGCAAAAGCTTGAGATCATCAAATATAAGTGCTAGCTGAGCTAGAGTTCTCTCATCAAAATAATTGGTTCAAGAAAATGTCTTCATTCTGACATCGAGCAGTGAAGAGGTATTCCCTGCAGCCGATCAGCCTAGAATTTTTCACAGCAAGTGAACCATCTGTTGCTGAAAACGTAACTAGCACTCATGCTTGATCGTTACACTGTTAGAGGCCGGAACAAGTACTTTTGCATGACTTTTGCAGAGAGCATATTTATGTTCCCACCTGTTGAATGTCTCAATTCCTCTTTTTTCCCTTTGGCAGGTTGATTTGTCGTGGTTTACAATCTCTATATATAGCCCATTGAACCAGAGAGCCCTGGAGAAATGCTGGTTTAATGAACCTGCCCTGTTCAACCAACATCCATGGCTCAAACAAGCGAAAATATGTTCACACAGCTCTGTTCAAATTGTAAAATTTGTGGGCTTGATCTGGCTCGAGAACCAGTTTAAACTTGCATAATTTATTCGTTCGATTCTAATCATTTCACAAACACCTAACATGACCGAAAGGCGTATAGAAGAAGAGGTGAGTTAGGGTTTCCAATTTCAGACGTTAATGGATGGAGAAATCATGAGTTAACAACTTTCTCGACGATCCTGATTTTAGGGTTTCAGCAGGGAGCGTTGAGACAGAAAATCCCCAATTCCACATCATCAATACTAAATTGCAATTGTTTTGCATAAAACCTTAGTAAATTGCATTTTGCACCCCATAAGAAACTCGTTTTTGCACTTACCACCCCAGGAAAAAAGGAACCCCCCTTTTCACATCCTCAAACCTAATCCAAAATTTAGCACATTGCCCCATTAAATCTATAATATATGTAGTGAATTAAACTATAATGTTGGCGGCTAAAACAATTCTTAGAATTTATGGGTTCATAGTCTTATATGCATTTGAGTTGGACATTTATATGTTTCCATGAGAAAATCTGTATGGTATTGGATTAGTTGCTTATGATTTAACTTTTCAAGGTTATATTCTTATTATCTTATATGTGATAATTGATAAATTAATAAGTATTGCAATTATGTATAATTAACTTTTGACAAGGTATAATCTTATTTTTCCTTTAAATGATAGTTAATAAATATTCGCTTTAAATAGGAGAAGTTAACTAATATTTCACAATAACTTTTCCAAGGTATTTTTCATGGCATATTTACTAATTCATACACACACATGTGAACAAAAAAGAAAAAAGTTTTTAACGTCTATTTTTTAACAATATGCGTTCATAACATGTTCGGATTATGTTAGGTTAGATAAAATTATCTGCAACATTTGATTTATCTTATCAACTAATAAATGCTCTAAGTGGAGCAAGATTTTTTACAAAATAGTAAGGAACACGCACTTTGCACGTGACTATTAACGCCTATCTTATTTTTTTAGAAAAATATTAATTAAGGTACACCATAAACACAATGAGAATATTTTAATTTTGTAAATGAATAAAAACTAATAAAATTGATCATTTTATTATTATATTATTATTAAATATATCATATTAATAGTTCTTAAGGTTATTTTGATTTTGGTTTTTTATAATTTTTTCTCGATAGTAACTTTTTTTATGAATAACTTTTCTATTCGTATATGCTTATTTGTAATAAAATTTGATTGGGTTAATTCTTAATTGTAATACACGCCGTCAGTGTTGAATTCGTTAATTAATAAATGTAAAATAGCTTAACTATCATTTTTACTTGTCATTATATTTGTGAAACTTCTATTATATAGTAAATGAAATAATTCTATTTCTTTTTTTTTTTCGTCAAAATATAGTAAATTAGATATACTAAGTATAACACATTTCATATTTAGGTGGTCTACGATTCAACTTCTTTATATCACTATTTTCCATCAAGGAACCATTACCACTACCACTAATTTTAATATAGTAAAGTCGAAATTTACATTAATCACATTATTCTATCATATAAACTACTATTATCATGCCTATGTTTTTTTCCAAATTCTTAATTATTTTCATTCACTTTCACTTTCACCTTCACTCATGCCTTCACTGTTATTGATATCTCCTCCACTATGGTCATTAAATCAACATCTGATATTATAACCACGACTTTTATAACAACCTCCACTACCACCCCCACCCCCACTTCTATTGCCTCCTCCTATTCATTGCATCAACTCTTACAGCAAATCACTACCATTCTATTAGTTTGTTAAATTTTTGTTTATCTATACAAAGTTTTGAATAAGTATTTTATGTAATAAATGGTAAAAGTTATGTAGATTATTTTTACTTATTTTCATAAAATTAATGTAAAAATTTTGAGATCCTTGTTGTATATTTTGATAAAGTTACACTTTTAGCCTTACAACTTCTTCTGGTATATTTAGTCCTGTATGTTGGCCTTTCACACATTTAGTCTTGTGTATTTCTAATTTTTGACACATTTGGTCCTAGAGTAATAAATTTAGTCATGAACCCATACAAATGTGGTCATGAACTGACAAATGTAGTCTTTTATGTTTGCACTTTTGGTCCTCCCTCGTTTCTCTAGCCAAATTAATGATTTTTTGGCTACACTTCTTTTACACATTTAGTCCCTTGAGTTAAAATTTGTGTAGTTGTGTTGTAATAGGAGGTCTTTTACACATTTAGTCCCGTGAGTTGAAATTTGTGTAGTTGTGTTGTAATAGGAGATCTAAAGAAGTCATTAATTTGGCCAAAAAATCTTTAATTTGGCTGGAGAAATGAGGGAGGACTAAAAGTAAAAATATAAAGGACTACATTTGTCAGTCCAGGATCACTTTTATAAGGGTTCAGGATTAAATGTATCACCCCATGATCAAATGTGTCAAAAATTAAAAATATACAGGATTAAATGTATAAAAGGCAGAGATACATGACCAAATGTGCCACAGAGTCTAAGTTATAGGACTAAAAGTACAATTAAATCGTATATTTTTTTAATAGTTTTTTTTTTCTAGAACTTGATAGCTATCTTTTTATTTAAGATTCTATTATATTCTTAACCTGCTTTTGATTTTATTATTTTTACTTTTTTTTTGGCATGTGTATTTTTTATTTATGAGATTTGCTCTATTGTTTTCTTTTCTTAATTGATTTCTAATTCAACGTGAAGTTTGTGAAATATAATTTCTCCACCTGTAAATTGTTTATATTCATTTTGCCGTCTACATATTTTTTAAGCTTTCTATTTCTACGTTATTATTTATTCACTAAAACATGATATAATTTTATATTTCCTTTTTTCAATTTAAATTAATTAGTTAAAATTAATTATAATTTCTACTTATGAATCATCTTTTATTTACATCCACATAAGATGCATGCGAATAATTTTTGACGCTATTAATTGTACATTTCAATTATTTACTTGTATGTCAATATAATAATTTTTTAATAAATGATAACATAGTACTCAATAAATTTAGTTACATTTTGTACTTTTTTTAATTTTATATTGCCTAAACTTTGTATTTTTTCTTTTTCATTAATATATCCACAAATCACAATGAAAAAGACATTGTAAATTGGCTTAACGAGTTTAAAGTTATTAAAAAAAGAAATTACTTTACAATATTGATATCCAAGAGTATTATAAAAGAATAATTTAATAAATTATTTCTTCACTAGAGTCTGGACGAATTGAAAAGGATTGCCAACTGTTTTTTATTTGTTTACTTTTTTGTACGACAAAAATTTAACATAGTCCATTTTTTAACATCCAACTCTTTTTTCGTAATCACGGTATTTATTTCATCTAGTGTTGAATTTGAAGTCCAAATCTTGATTTTTAAATTACTAAAAAGCCATGAATAAATATTATGTACTATTATTTATAAAAGGCTATTTTAGTATTTACAAAAAAAAACAAAAAAAAAAGAAAAAACGTAAAATATCAATAAATTATTTACACTTTTATAAGAAAATGGAAATGGAAATGGAAATAGAACTAGAAATAGAATAGATATACAGTTAAAAATATTCATGATATCTTTGAACAACTCAAAATTGTAATTTTTCACGTAGAAAATCACCTGTAAAACATTACATTGAGCAGACTTAGCGTGCAATTTATAAGACGAAAAAAATACAAAATAAAAACATAAACTAAATAATAAATTCCAAGTGTCAGTCTTTCCATGATAATTAGTTCCCGGTCAATACTCGAGTGGGGCCGGAAAATTGAATCCCTGAAGTTGTCTCAATTGTCATCATTTGAATTTTCTTTCTTTGATGGCTGCATAATTGTCTCATGCGTGATTTAATGAACTGTCATTATTAGACCTAGATGCTTCTCGAATTGACAGCTCTTCCATTTAAATAAACATATGAACCTATTACATTCCTAAAACAGGAAAAAAAAATGAAAGCTATTTACATAGTAATTAAAAGAAATATACAGCTATAACAATTACATATCCCTAAATTATACAAATATAATAAATATATACATATGTGACAATTACGTTCTAATAAACTGTCCATTTTACTGACACGTACATGGTATAAGCTGATGATGATGGTTGATGTGAGTAGGGAAAACTTGTTCTAGTTTCTAAGTAATTTGAGTCAGTTTAATTCAAGTGGTCCCTTCAGAGTTCAGATTTTGGGATCTATTTGATCCAAAGCTAATTAATGCCCTGATGCTCTGGCTGTGTCTCACACTAATCAGTGTCTTGTTTTCCTCTATTCTCAAAATATTTTTCAAACTATTCCGATCATAAACATGCTCAGAAAGCGACTTGAAGCATACCATTGAATCAACCTACATAACTTCTAATGACAGTACACACACAAACAGTGTCCATGTCTTATTTTCCTCTCTTCTCAAAATATTTTTCAAACTATCCCAATCATAAACATGTCCAGAAAGCGACTTGAAGCATACCAGTGAATCAACCTATATATAACTTCTAATGACAGTACACACACATACTCTGTGTGTGTGTGTATTAGCCAATTTACCCCCAAATTAAATATGAAACAACCTACTTTCTTGACCCGCATCTTTTTAGCTGGTTCAGCTAGACTTAACCAGATCCAAATGATCGATCAATCTTATAAATATCAAAAATTCAAAAAAATATCAGGTATGTTTTTTTCCAATATTCACAATTACTAATTTTCCTTTTTTCACTACTCTACTAATTTGAGCATATGAGGATCTTCGTTTGGGCAGACCACAGCGACCCTAACGCCATTTTAGTAGTTTCAGATTGGTACTAGCTTTGGATCAAATCAACCGCAAGCGCTTTAGGTTGAATTTTCCCGACTCATATCAATTTCTAGTCGCACGCAACGCCGTGATAGGATGGGCAAATTCTCTACCATCACAAGTTCTACACAGTTGACTAAGTGAAGAAAATAAATTGTACGTCATGCATTACGTTCACTTTCAGTTAGGTCCAAATTCTGGACCACCAAGTGAACATACGTCCTGAAGTTATGAAGTACTAAGGAATTAGCTAACTGTTGTTATGAAATCAGATAGTTGTATTACCAGAAACATGAAAGCCATATTCAATAAATATTATCTCTCTTTACTTCTTATTATACCATCCTTCATATTGTCCACCCAGAGAATGCCCTTAGCAATAGATACCATTAACACTACTCATATTCTTAGAGATGGTGAGATTATGATTTCCTCGGGTGGGAATTTTGAGCTGGGATTTTTCAGTCCAGAAAACTCCAAGAATCGGTATGTGGGCATATGGTACGAGAAAGTTACCGTAAGAACTGTAGTATGGGTTGCCAACAGAGAAGCTCCACTCACAAATTCATTGGGGACTTTGAAAGTCATCCAACCAGGCATTTTAGTCCTTCTAAATGAGGCTAATAATGTCACTTGGTCTACCAACACATCATCAGCTCATGTGGGGACTCCTGTTGCACAATTACTCGACTCAGGGAACCTAGTAGTGAGAGATGCAGACAATCCTAATTCGGATAATTTCCTATGGCAGAGTTTTGAAAATCCAACCGACACATTGTTACCAGGGATGAAGCTCGGCTGGAACTTCATGACTCGTCGGGAGGTATACCTCTCATCTTGGAGGACCAACAATGATCCAGCACCTGGAGACTTTACGTATCATTGTGATCCTAGTGGTTATCCACAGAATATCTTGAAAAAGGGTGATGTAGAGGAGTATAGAACCGGACCATGGAATGGTCTAAGCTTTAGTGGGACACCAAACCTGCAGAAAAATCCAATTTACAAATACGAAGTAGTTATAAACAAGAATGAGGTATACTATCATTATGAGCTTCTGAATAACTCAGTTATCTCAAGACTCACATTGACTTATAGCGGTGTTCTACAGAGGTTGACATGGGTTAACAGAACTGAAGGGTGGAAGATCTACCTTACTGCACCGATTGATAATTGTGATAATTATCAAACATGTGGTGCATACGGAAGTTGTAACATTGGAAATTCTCCTGTTTGCGGATGTTTAGGTAAGTTTGTCCCAAAAGATCCAGAAGGTTGGGACAGGGCAGATTGGTCAGATGGATGTGCTAGAAAGACAACCTTGAATTGCCATAATGGTGACGTATTTCTAAAGTATTCTGGTACTAAGTTGCCAGATACAAAACATTCCTGGTACGATGAGAGTATGAATCTTGAAGAATGCAAGGAGTTATGCTTAAAGAACTGTTCTTGTATGGCTTATTCGAATCTGGATATAAGTAGAGGGGGAAATGGATGTTTACTTTGGTTTGATGATCTTGTTGACATCAAAAAGCTTTCTACAGGACAAGATATCTATGTTAGGATGGCCTCGTCTGAGTTAGGTAAGGATTCAATAACATTGATTTCTGAATATACTTGTTAGAAATATTCAAGTCTAACAATTTAAGCTTTTAAATGAGGTAATCATCCAATATCATATCAAAGTCAAGCCAAACAAGAGGTCTCAGGCCTAAATCTCCATCACCACCACCCATTTATGAATTAAAGTTTCACATGCAAGGTTTGAGAGAGTAAAAAAAAAAGGAATATTACTTGCACATGAGGGACATATTAGAAATATTAAATATTTCTCCCTCTAATAACTTAAACTTTTAGATAAGATGATCTTTTAATAATATCAATTCTAATGTTTCTTTTCAAAAAAAATAAAATTTCTACAGGCTCAAAAGGAAGGAAACGAGAAATTCTTGCAGTGACTTTAGGGCTAGTGCTGGGAGCAGTTCTGATAGGCCTGAGCCTGATGTTCTATTCTAAGAAAAAGAAGAGAACTGTCCGGCTTAGAAAAAGAGGTAAGATAGGCAAGTTATCTTGTGTTGTGCAAATGATGCCTTTTTTTCTTTTTTTCCTCTACAAGGAGTATATTATTTAAGTTGCTCATTTGCAGGCGGGCCGAGACTCAGCTATCTGAATAATAGTAATGACGAAAGTCATAAAAAAGACCTTGAGCTACCACTGTTTGACTTGGGGCCACTAACTAAAGCTACTGATAGTTTTTCGATAAAGAATAAGCTGGGAGAGGGTGGCTTTGGACCTGTTTATAAGGTAAATCTGAGGTTGTGTTTGGATTGATGGATATGAAGTTAAGGATTTCAAATCCACGAGAACAACTAAACTTGTCTGAATAATGTTATGTAACAATAGATTTCAAATCCTTGAATTCTAGTTTGAACTATTTTTGGGGTTATTGCGGTGGACGTAAAATCTGTTTGCATAGTCATTTGAAATTCCTTCCCTCAAATTCAAATCCATCAATCAAATAACAACCTAAATAAGTTTTTTAAAAATAATATCATAATCTTATATGTTTCAGAAATTTAATACCTTTTACATAAGTAAATTCTGTTACTAGGGTTTGCTAGAAGAGGGACAAGAAATTGCAGTCAAACGTCTATCAAAAACTTCCCTTCAAGGTTTAGATGAGTTCAAGAATGAGGTAATCTGTATTGCAAAACTCCAACATCGAAATCTAGTGAAGCTTCTAGGATGCTGCATTGAAGGAGAAGAAAACATGTTGGTTTATGAATACATGACCAACCGAAGTTTGGACTTGATTCTGTTCGGTAAGATTACTCCTTTAGCAATCAGCTCAACTATTACTACATTTCATCAGGAATACAAGATTACGTCTTTACTTATAGTAAATACAGACTGTTGCGTATTTTCCGCAAGTGTACGGATCGCTCAAGTAATAAAGTGAAAGTAAGAGTATCGTTCCCACGAGGAAAGGTCTACCAAGTACCAAACTTATAATTTTTCTATTGTTTAAGCTTCGAAAATTTATCGGGATAAGATGAAATAAAAACAAACAACTAAATCAAAGCAAATAAATCAATAAAAACTAACTAGGGCCTAGGCATCGTTGATTGAATCCTCCCTTGTGATAAATTAAACTTCCATTGATTTTAATTAATACACCTTCCCACAATCCAACTCACGAAAATATTTGTAATCTCCTTTCGAAAGTAAAACAAACGTGCCGAAGAATGCTATGTGTCTACTTTCGTGATCACATACGGATTCCTTGGCCCATTGCGCACAAGAGTTGTGTTAGTTAAAAAATCCTTGCAAATTAACATAACCGATTGCACAAGAGCACGATTATTTCTAATCTATGCATTCCCTATGTCTATAACACAAATAGTCAGATTTTATACACACCCTTTCGTAGTCGAATATAAAATCTCAAAGCTTGTAAAGATTGGCCAAAAATTCACAAGTAATAAAAACCTTGAATCATAGATAGGAAGTACGTAAAATAAAAATCAAAGAAGTTCAACAAAAATCACAAAGGTTTCATCAACAACTTAGCCTAGAACCCTATGACTTAATTAGCTAGACATAGTGAAAATAAAACAAAACAAGAACATAATGAAAATAGAAGGAAACATAAGCAAACTCGGCTCTTGACGATAATCTTGATGGATGGAGGAGCTTGGCTTTTGGAATTGTCACCCTTCCTAAGCTTTTGCCCTTCAATCCTCCTTCAATTCTCCCTCAATTCTCCTTCCAAATCCCCCCTTTATTCTCAGCTCCAAAGTCCCCTTTTTATGCACAAAACGTCCCTTAAAAAATAGCTGTAAAGCTGTTGATGTTTTCACCACTATAAAAAGGTTCACTTTTTGGATGGATCGAATCGGGACGGCCTTCACCTGATGGGACGGCTTAAACCGTCCAAAATTGAAGGCATTTCACACCCACTGGACGGGACAGGACGGCTTCGTCAGTCGGGACGGCTTAAGCCGTCCTATTTCGAACATAAATCACCGTTTCTGGACAAATCAGGACGTTCACGCTTCACGGGACGGCTTAAACCGTCCTGATCCGATCGGTTAACTTTATTTCTGCACTTCTGGACACTTCGGGACGGCCTCGCTGCACGGGACGGCTTAAACCGTCCTAAATCGAACCATTTTAGCAGCTGCTGGAGCGTCGGGACGGCTTCGTCGATTCGGGACGGCTTAAGCCGTCTCGGCGCGCGCACCCATATTTTTAGCTCAATTTCAGCCCCGATTTCTTGCAATAACCTCACGAAACTCTTGTGGGTTGATATAGATATCAAAACCTTGAAAAAAATAAAGCTTTAAAGGTGTAAAAACACTTTAAATTGATCAAATTAAGGTTTGGTTACATTACGCACAAATTTCATCCTTGGAACTTTAAAACCTTAATAGAAATTAATGAAATACACAAAATGTCGCCCATAAAAGTGTACACATTTTAAGCTTATCACAGACTCATATGATATTTATGAGATTATCGGCCAAGCATAAAAATTTTCCTATAACTATGAGTAACCCTACAAACTTCCCCTCTTTGTGTCAAAATTATAAATACCCCCTTTTGATCTCGAAATCTAATCAAAGGTGACAAATATTGTATAGAAACTAAGATAATATCATTTATCATGTGACAACAACTTGAAAATTTTACTAAGATTTGATTTATAAAATCATTTGGTTATGTGAAATACTCAAGAAAAGAGGTGACTATAAGGAGGAAATAACTTACCTCGTGTATATGGCCTTTCAAAATTATTGCTAATTTAAATAACCAAATATTCAATATGTTATCATTTATTTGGCAGATCGATTCAAAAGCAAAATATTAGATTGGTCTAAGCGTTTCAACATTATTAATGGCATCGCTCGTGGCCTAGTGTACCTTCATCAAGATTCTCGTCTTAGAATTATCCACAGAGACCTCAAAGCCAGCAACATATTGTTAGATTCTGATATGAACCCAAAGATATCAGACTTTGGACTGGCAAGAACTTTTGGAGGGAACGAGACAGGAGCCAACACAAGCCGAGTGATAGGAACATAGTAAGATCCTTGACTCAGTGATAGATTATTACATGCACTTCTTTATTTAGTTTTCTGCTAACTTAATGTTCTCCATGCAGTGGCTACATGTCCCCAGAATACGCAGTTGATGGTCTTTTCTCAGTTAAATCAGATGTCTTTAGCTTTGGTGTTCTAGTGCTTGAGATTGTCAGTGGCAAGAGAAACAGAGGATTTTCTCATAAAGATCACAACCTTAACCTTCTTGGACATGTAAGTCTAGCATTCTGGAGAAACATTTTTCTTCATTGACTTAAAAAGGAATCCTAAATATGAATTCAATTATAACAGGCATGGACGCTTTACAAAGAAGGAAGATCTTTGGAACTAGTTGATTCTCAACTTGGGGACTCACGCTATTTATCAGAAGTACTTAGAACAATCCATGTCGGTCTTTTATGTGTTCAACAATCCCCAGAAGACAGGCCAAGCATGTCTTCAGTGGTTCTGATGCTGGGCAACGATGGCGTGTTGCCTGAAGCTAAGCAGCCTGGATTTTTCACAGAAAGAGACATAATGCACGCTGAAACTTCAGCTAGCTCAAATGCAGCAACTTCAACAAATGAGATTACCATTACACTTCTAGAGCCTCGATAGATGAATGTTAACTAATGTTTAGCTGCATATCACTTTCTTATGAACAAACAAGAGCTCTGTATCTTGCTAGGGGATTGTGTGATTGTTTGGTAGAGTACAAACTTAATTGGGCAAAAATTACATCTCAATATAGAGTATGATCGGATATTTCACCAAGGCATTCTATCAAGCAGGAGTCAAGCATAAAATCAATACTGGCTATTTCGTCACCAACACGGCTCATTTTTATCCTCGCAATATAAACTAACGTAATAATCCTAATAAACATGAAATTCAGGAATCACAAAAATAGTATAAAAATAATTCAGCTAAAGAACAAGGATACCTGGAATATGACGCAGAGACTAGAATAATGCCGCGTAGCACAAGTATTCTCCCCAGAAAACACATAATCAGTAAATGCTAAATCACTCCAGTTACGATTAATCAGAAAAGTCGAACTTCTTTATTCTTGTAGAAATATTAGGGGCTGGAAGCCCGAAATATACGAGAAATAATACATGCAGAACTATTAGGAATTTGGCCTAACTTAATTCAAAAAATTAATTTATAAAATGAAGCATTATAGATAAATTATATCTCAGTATTTATTTGATGCAGGATAGTTAACAATTCTAAATCGTGTAATGTAGAAAAAAAAAAAAGCTAAAATTCAGCTCACCCCCTTCGTTAAACTGCCGTAAAATATCCGATTCTCCGGCGACAATAGATCCCGGCCACCAACCAAGGCGGCGGACATATTCCGGCTGCTCCATGGGCGTGGGAGATTATCACAAAACTGTGGAATTGAATATGAAATTTGAAAAGACTCGTTAAAAATTAAAATGATTTTCAATATGTTCTCTAAGACTGGAATTTTCAGGATTAATTTTTACTGTTTTTCCGGCGTTGGATTTGATATTTTTATTGATGAAAGCTTATAAATATATTTTAAAATTTTGGATTCCTTTTATTAAATTCTAAGATCCAAACGAGACAAAATTACAACGTCATGGAAAAAAGTCGAAATTTGAATAAAAAATAATAAACTCGAATCATCATGTGCAATTACATGAAGTTTAGAAAAAATAATTTATAATAAGTAAAAGTCGGACTTAGGAAAATAACATGAAATATAATAAAATAAGCAGGGATAATCAAAATTAAACTTAAGAACAACAAAAGGAAAATAAGAGAATAAACTCGGAACAATTATTTTGAACCTTATTAAAAATAGGGTTAATTACAACTAGCACCCCAGAATTTATTCCGTTATAATATTTACACCCATCAATTTTTAATATAACAAATTCAGCCCCTCAATTTTGAAAAATAAAGAGTGAATTGTTAAGTTAAAAGTGAATTTGAGGGGTAGAATTGTTATATTAGAAGTTGAGGGGTATAAAATATTATATGGGAACAAGTTTGGGGGTGTAAATTATAATTAACCCTTAAAAGTATTAAAAAATTGAAATAGATAAATGAGCTAGCCCAGTGAGTTGTGTTTAGTTCTTCACGGCATGGGCCCAGAATTAGTCCACTGGAAAATGGAAATGGCCCATCACCAAATGGATTTCTAAAATATACATCTTCTAATTTTTCATAAGAGAGGCCAAGAGGGATATCAGTGTAATATTAATGTCCATTTTATGGTGCTAGCGCTGTAGTCCAATACTGAGGGTTCAAACTGACACTAGTGAGGTCTTGAGTTCAAACTCTTTTGTCCTGTCTCTTTTTTTCCGTTGACTCGTGTGCGTGTGTGTGGAGGTATCTTTTCAATTGACATCTATAGGGTGTTTCGAGTTGATTGTAATAAAAAAATGTCCATTTTACGATGTTCAAAACAAATAATATATATTAGTATAGTGGACACACTCGATGTATGTGTAGAATAAAATAATATAAATTAATTATATATTTAAATTTATTATATAAATAGAAATTTTTACAATAATAATTAAAAAAAAATCATATAATACTTAATTAAAATAGAAAAATAAAAATGAGAGAACAATTGAAAGTCAGAACAAATAAATCAAACATTCATTAAAATTTAGAAGGTGTTAATGATTTATAAAAAGAATATAGATTAAATAATCACGTATGTACGTTTGTCTGAAAATTATGTTGCAAGCTCGGCTAACATCAATATGCAAGTACTTCGAGATTTTCTCAGCTTAAGTTGTGGCCAATATTTAAAGAGAAATAACTTTTTGTAAAGCAATAGCATAAAAATAAAAAAATAAAAAATAAAAAAAATAAGAGCGTAGCATTCTTAGCTATCCATCGGAAAAATCAACGTTCAACGCAATCATACTTTCAAATATGTATATCTCACCCTCAAAAGGGTCAAGGGGTCGTATATTTAAATCTTGCTAATATATTTCCTCCATTCGGTAATAGTAGCGTTAAAAGTTGTCATCCATATATTAAAAAGAAATAATAGTCATGATATTTGTATCTGATTAATTAATTTGCGCCTATCAAGTGTCAGTAGTATTCCTTGATAATTATAATATTAAGAATTCGTTGAGGGTAAATCTGAAATATATATATATATATATATATATATATATATAAACATCGTCGGGATATCATGAAAACAAAATTTTGATGCCAAAACAATTAATAATATGAAATGAAAGGACGAGGTATTAACCTGCTCTATACTTATTTATATAGAGTATTAATAGCTTAAAACAAATATTAATTTAAAATTTATACAAGAAAAATTGTTTATGTTTCTTCCCTAGATAACCAGAAAAAGAATGTAAACATTTTTTCTTTAATAATTTTAGGCATTCGTACAACTTAAATGTAGTCGGTAAAATTATTTTAGAGTTAGCCAATACCTAAGAGCATCATCAAACAAAATTCAATATTCTTGGGGGGGTGGGGGTGGGGGGGATGGAACTAACAAACACTAGGACCATTAGATATAGGTGCAGATTCTAAATCCTACAATACACAATTAAATGTTGATGAGCTATTGTTTTAAGGTAAAAATGCAAATTTAGGACTTTATGTTGCCAAATTTTGACATTTAGGACTATAATTTTTCTAATTTCAATTTTAGAACATAAATTTAAGTTATTTTGACACATTGAGGACATGATGCCTCGAATTGCGCAATTTAATATGAAAGATGATGTAATTTGATTGAATCTGACGTTTTCGACAACTCTGAAGGGATGTGTGATGTCAGATTCAGTCAAATTACGTCACATTTCAGATTAAATTGCGTAATTCGAGGCATTATGTCCTCAATGTGTCAAAAAAAATCTTAAATTTATGTTCTAAAATTGAAACTAAAAAATTTATAGTCCTAAATATTAAATTTTGACAATATGAGATCCTAAAATTGCACTTTTTAATTATTTTAATGGTAAGGTGGTAGATACATAACTTTAATATTATGAATTCGATTCCCATGTATGTAGATATTTTTTTAATTTGATTATAATTTGTTTGATACTGTATAGTAATTTGTATTTTTTTTTTTTTTATTATTTGATGATAAATGACTATAATTGTTTGTTCTATATTTAATTTATTTGACATATTAATACAATTAATTGATTGTGACTTGTGATAGATATAGATATAATAGATCTATTTCTATTGAAAAAAACAAACAACACTATTAAGTAGGGGACGTATGAATTTCTAGAAAGCAACATCACCAAATGTATACTTTGACTACCACACATAGTATATTTGTATACTTGGAAAATTTGTACGAGTCAACAAAGCTGTGCTGCAAATTACAATGGTAGTACAGGTTTATTGGTCTGACTTTCGACATCTATCACATGGACACAACAAAAATGAACCTATGACTTTGAAGATACTTGAGCTCCAACACACAGCAAGAAGTGAGAGACTTTCGTTGCGATCCCGTAGCACTCTCGGTCATATATCAGAGACAGTATTTATCTATTGAATAATACTATATATATATATATATATATATATATTGGTGAGTGGTATGTTTGATAGTTGATTTGATTACACACGATGTAAAGGTTGTATTTCATTTGAAAGATGATTTAAATTCAATGGTGCTTGAAAAAAAAAATCACATACACACACATTAAAATTGATTCATTTAAGGCAAAATTGGATTTCTGTTTTTCTTTTTTATTTAAATTCAATCGTGACAGCTATCCGTAAGAGAGTGAAGAAAAAAAGTCACACACGCACATTGAAATTGATTTGTTTAAGGCAACATTGTTTTTCTATTTTTCTTTTGAGGGACAATTTATTGTATGAAATGAGTTAAAAACGAGCGGGAACAATTCACCTTGCTTACCAGTGGAAAATTCATTTATGCACTCGATTTAAGTTTGGTATATATCAAACGGTTCAAAATAAATTTACTCAAATATAAAAATTAATATACAAAACATAATACAACTTGAATTGTTTAATTTGTGTGTAGAGCCGAACACCTAGTTCATACGGTAATTTTCTCTTATCTATTGAAAAATACAGTACAAATCTTCTATTAGTCAATCCCTGTAATATCGTACTTAAGCTTGTTGAACATTCTAGTTTGCTTAATTAGGGGTGTAATCGTATATTAAACGGAGCCGATATGCAATATTCGAATATGTATCCGATTAAATTTTTTGATATATGTTTCTGTATTCAAATCCATCAGATATGTAAAATCTCATATTCAAATTTGAATTCGAATCCTACGAATATTTTGCGGATTCGGATATATCCGCATCCATTGAATATTTATGAAAAATCATACAAAATTGTGGATATCCAAATATCCGTTTTCAATTACAATTGTCCAAATATCCGATTGAATATCCGAATCCGTTTATTCAAACATATTTATATAAATAAATAAATAACTTATACAATTTGTCTAATTGAAATTTTTGTTCAGATATATACATATTTATAAGTACAATATATGCTCATTAATATAGATAAAGTTAATATATTTACTTATATTTTTATTTCTTTATAAATTATGGAGATATTAGTAAATTATATATTTTTTTTCTATCCATTTTACTTATAAGAAGAGATTAGCATATATGTATACATAGATACTACTATTTCCACTACTATTATTGATTATAATAATAATAATAATTATTATTATTATTTTCTAATATTATTTATCAAATACAGATAATGGATATAATGAATATATCCAATTGGTACACATTTGGAGCGGATATTACATGGATATAATTAAACAAATATATCTAATTGATACATATTCAAAACAGATATTAAACGGAGCGAATACGTAATTACTATATTTGTATCAATTTATTACTCGAATACCTATAATCGGATACGGATAATATACTCTATAAATGAATACGGATCTGAACGATAAATTAGTGTTCGATTACCCATTTACAATCCCATGCTTAATTTATGAAATTTTTATTAAAATAATATATTTTTATATAATTTTTTCTATTCTACCCCTAAATGGAAAAAAATGTACTTGTTTTACTATAACTTGTACATAGGGCTGTAAACGGAAAACCGAAAATTCGATTACCGTCCGCATCCGTATCCGTTTACGAGGTATATTATCCGCATCCGTTTAAAGTGGATATATCCGTATCCGATTATAGGTATCCGAGTAATAAACGGATACGGATATGGTAATTAGATATCCGCTCCGTTTAATATCCACTCCGATTGTATATCCGTTGGATATATCCGTTTACTTATATCCGTTATCCGTATTCGATAAATTATATTAAATTATTATTATTATTATTATTATAACCTTATCTCTTCTTACCCTTTATATGATTTAATTAGATTATTTATTAATTTATATACATTATAAGAATAAATAGAAAAATAGGAATGAATAATATGAATTATATTAATTGCATTAATGATAAAATATACTAATATCTTCTTACTTTTGATGTGCTTTAATTAGATTATTCATATTTGTATATTTGCTATGTTTATAAATTTTATTTTATACTTTAAGAATAAATTAAATGAGTAATACATATTATATTAATTATAATAAACAATAATGATAAAATATACCTTAAATAATATAAATAAAACACTCTAATTGTCTCAAATATTCATAATTCAACAATAAAACCCGAACCTAACCCGAATAATCCGACCCACCCAAAATATGGGTACTATAAATTAATTTTGTTTTTTGAGTCCAAACCCTAGATCAGTATTCAGCCGACACAGGTTTGCTCTCTGTTCTCTCTCTCACTCTCTGCCGTTGCTTCCAGACTGTTACTTGCTATCAGGTCTATAGAAACTGTCTGTGCCTTTAAGCTTGATGTTTTCATTTTTTTTTTTTGGACGATTTTGCTTGCGCATTTGTGTACTGATCAGCTGATTTGTTTTGTTGCATCTTTTGATTTTAGGCGGTGGTTAATAATCTGGAGGATGCACATGAGTTGATTGATACGGCGATATCAACTGCGTTAAAAGAAAGCAAGCCTGTGTACATAAGCATCAGCTGTAACTTGCCGGCGATTCCACATCCGACGTTTAGCCGTGAGCCTGTTCCGTTTTCGCTTTCCCCAAGTAAGCTTCAATTTCATCCTTTATTTTCTTGATTTGCTAGATTTGATTATGCCGAAATTCCAAATAGATGTTACCAAAATTTTATCCCCGTATATGAGTGCTTATTGTTCTAGTTGTAATACTAAGAACTGTTCTGGGGTAATATGGTTAAGCATTGGGCTTGAAGATTCAGGAATTATTCTCTTTGAAATATATTTGATGATGGAACCATGAAATCATGCTAATTTAGGGACCAAATTTTGCATTTCCATGAAAGATATGATATGATACAGCCTTATATAAATGCAGGGGAGAGGGATGGCTACCCCCTGCAAGACAATCGGGTCAGTGTCGACCTATCTAAGCAAAACAAGAGCTCGTGTTGTTCGTGATGATATCATTCTAGTATGTGTGTGTGTTATTTGTGTTGTGATCTTTGTTGTGTTTGTGTTTTATTGCAACCAGCTTTTCCCATCTGCTGGCTGTGTGTACCATTTGTTTTGTTTTTTTTTTGCTGCTTATATATTGGCGATAAACAGAGAAATAATATAGTGTTTACCATGGTTCAAAGTGCAACTGCATTTTTGGTCCCACTTATGGACTAAACTGAACTAAACCCCTGCAAGACCTCCCCTGCTCTGTATCTGGATATATTGATCACTTATTGCACAATGTGCATCTTATTGCAATCCGATTCTTTTATTCAAAGAAATTAATCTGCTTCTCTATCTGCAGATTGAGCAATCACATGGGCCTCGAAGCTGCGGTCGAAGCAGCAGTTGAGTTCTTGAACAAGGCTGTGAAGCCCGTAATGGTGGTGAGAAAGCTAGGAATTTAGCTAATTCCTATATTGCAGTTGCTCTGTTCATGCAGTTTGCTTTGGATGTCACTATATTTACTCTGTTTTTTGAATGGGAATTTTGTTTTGTAGGTATGAGTTCCACAGGGATGCGGGTGAGAAAGCTAGGAATTTTGTCACAGTTTGCTTTACTTTGTGTCAAAGATTGATAGCAAACACTTAGAAATGAAGGTATGCATGTCTTTTATTTCTTTTAAATTTTTTATTTATATAGTAATAAATAAGTATATAGATAGACTAATGATCATTTTTTTATAGAGTAAATGGATGCACTTTGAAGTACACGATTTGAAAGTTGATGCATCTCATATTGTTTGGTGTAAAAGGTAACTTTTTGGTTATTGTTTTCCACTATTAAATATTAATGTTGGATACAAGTTTTTTTTTCTTTTTTTCTTACTCTTTCTTTTCAAGGTATGCTTGGTGAATAAGAGCAAAGGTTTAGAAGCTACTTTGTTAACAATTGTGATTTGTGATCATTTATGTAATGTTGTGTTAACATTTTAGACTTTGATTGTATTTGCTCCTTTGGGATGTAAAATATTCTAAATCTCGGATAGTATTTCACTTAATCATGTAAAAGACTTTGGTGAGATAAAGTTTTTTTTATTCTACTTCATATTGTATTTTCTCTCATATTTCTTTTTTTAAATATGCATGAATGGATAAACAGATTCGGATATCCAATCAAATATTCGGATAAACGGATTCGGATATTCGGATATCCAAAAATTCATAATTATATTATATTTTAAAAAATCCTAAACGGATACGGATATATCCGAATTCGCAAAATATCCGCCGGATGCGGATTCGGATATAGGTTGCCAATATCCGACAGATTCGGATTCGGATACGGATACGGTAAAATTTAATCGGATACGGATTCGGATACAGCATATCCGCTCCGTTTAATATCCGTTTACAGCCCTACTTGTACACGCTGTATAGAGTTATTGTGCATTTATTATTTTTTTAATATATAAATGTTAATATATTAAAAAAATAATAAATATATAGTAATTCAAAATACTATGTACAAATTATAATAAATTAGTTGCCTATTCCAATTCTAGAATAGATTAATAAAAAATATATAAAATTATATTATTTTAATAAAAAGTTCTTAATTTATACAAAGTGAGAAAGTCAAAGACAAAAATTATTCAGGACAAAAGTAATCGGCCTTAATTTGGATGCATTGAGAAATGGGGATATCAACGACTTCAATATTATCAACCATGTGATTCGCCTCCAATACTGCAGACGCACGCTTCTTCGTACTGAGGAACAATAATAACAGGCTTTCTTATCTTGTCCCTTTGTCTCGATTCCAAAACTGTAGTGGCTACTTTGTTTCGCTTTTTTCGCCCAAATCCTATCGGAGGAGATGAATCCATATTTTCAAATTAGTCCGTGGGTGTATCTGTATTTTTTTTTTTAATAAGAGTGGTACAATTAGTAATTTTGTATAATTTTTGAAAAAAAATGTAAATACAATTAACCTTTTTGTCGAGGAAGACAAATTTGTCAAATTACAAAGTCAATTATAATTGAGGGACGACAATACCTAAATCTATCGTCGAATATAAAAGTTTGATCCTACAAAATATTGTCCTTCAATTTGAGATAATATAGTCTTTTTTTTTTTAATAAAAAAACACTTTTTTGGGGGAGGGGGGGGGGGGGAGAGAGAGAAGAGATATTAAAACTTATAAAATTATCAAGTTTTTAAAGATGTGTGATATAACTACGGTAACATCAAAAAGAATGAACCCATAATTTCTAAATTGCCTAATAAGTGTTTGTGTAATTCTTCACGTGAGAATGATAGAGTTGGTAAAATTCATATTCTCCCAAAACGTAATTAACCCTTTTATAAAAAAAAAAAAAAAATTAAACAAGCGCAGTGGAGTGTACCATCACCCAGCATTAATAATTTAATAAATGTGCTGCGAAAGGATGCCGGTGGGTGAGTCGGTCACCTCCTCAATCCAGAATTTGGAATCTGGGCAATTGAATTGATTGACAAGAAAGGCTTAAATTACATAAAGAGTTAGAGAAACAAAGACGTGGCTATACGTAAACGGTAAACAGAGATCCCTTGTTTTCTTATTCACAAGTTGCCAGCATCTCCACCTAATATCCCTGAATTTAACTCCCAGACTTCATTGTGTGGGGATCCACGGCCCATTTTGCTGCACGTCATCCGGCATTGGTACTTGCTTTTTTGGCTACTACCTCCAACTTGAGGGAGAATAGATGCTACCACATATGTGGTATTCAATTGAATTTTTAATTATTAAATTAAGTATTATGATATAATATTTATTGATATTATTATATTTAAATTAAATAATTAAAAATACTAATTAAATTATATCACATGAATAGCATGAATAAAATCCCAACTTGACAATCCCACGCCCCAACCCTACAACCCTCCACCCCCGCCCCCGCCCCCCCCAAAAATAAAAAACAACCTCCCGATTCTCATTTATCATTTCACAAAAAATGACAAATTTAAATTGAGATTGATCACATCAAAATTAATTGTACAATAATTGAAAAATATTTTATTACATAATTAGTGTCTAGTGTAACAATAATTACCAATTTTATAATAAATAAATAAGTAAACGTATCGATGTAGCTTGAATTTTTGTGGCTGAAAATTACAATTTGGCTGCAAGGATCCTCAATCTGATCTGAATTGGATATTTGTGGAGGCTTGTGGGGCTAGGGAGTAGTAAGTACGATTGGACATCAATTTAACCCTGGTGGAAAATTTGTTCGACGTCTTACTCATGGATATAGGTGGCTCTGGTTAAATTACATTAAATTTTGAATGTATTTATTCAATTTTTTTTTTCACTTCAGTTTGCATGATTGGATATGCGTGGAGGTCATTAGAGAGTCGTTAGTAGTTAGTAGTTTTTGCAATTCTACACCAGTTCAATTATAATAGAAATTTTGTTCGATTTTCTATCCGTTAATGTATCTGTAGCGATACCACATCAAATTTTGCATCTATTTTTCTCTTTTTTCATTTTAGTTTGTGATCGATACGTGCTTGTTATTATTTATGTACATCGTTGATCAACTTATCATATAACTAAACATAATAATTGTCATAATTATTCAATATATGAAAAGAGTCGTCGATCGTGTAATCTTCAATAACATTTACCATATGATGAATTGTATATTATAAAACATAATTTAAATAAAAGTCTTCGTTTTGGGTTTGTAAAACTATATTATTGAACTAGTCTACCTAGAGGGTGCCTTGTATCTCATTTCTATCCACATATATAAAGCAAAAAGTAAAGGGTCGCTCTCTTTCTAACTATTCGACTCTCTTCCCCTTTAATTTATTTCTCTCTCTCAGTTCTATCACACAGAGAATCAAATAATGGGGTGTGCGTGGCCATGTCATCTAAGGCGGATTCTGAGGCGGCGAATGAAATTGCTTGCAAAAATTTCTTCTAGGATTCTGATTGCGGCCTCTCCGATTGTGATCTTTCTTGTTTATTAAAATCTTCTTTTTCTTTTTTCCCTTTTTTTGCTCTAATTAACTGGATTTTTTTTCCAAATAAATATCAGGATAGAATTTTCTTGAAATATAGTTTTATTTACAAACTTGTCATTTTGGTTATAATACGGTAGTGTTTTTTTTTTTTTTTTTGACGATCTATTATATTTCAAACAAGTATATAGTATAACAAAGAACAAAAAAATAATGCAAATAACCGAATTACTAATTTGTAGAACAAAGCCCCCACATACATGGAAATTAAAGTCGTGACCTCTTCGATTTTTGAGGCCTCTTTCTCACAATCCGGCTAAAGAAACCTTATTATTATAATATGACATGTTGATATGTATATGTGTGTGTGTAATTGCTAATATGCCTTTGTGAAAATAGTGAGATAAATTTGTTACCTTTTCAAATTTCTATACCAACGCTCACATTAAATGAAAAGTATATTATTGGAACAAAGTAATGAAGAATGTATCAAACTTGATTTTATGAATAGGTATGATAACATAACTATTATATGATTTAAAGATTCACAATTTAGTTGGGTATCTATCAATTTGATTTCATGACATTAGCCATTTTGGAAAAAAAAAAAACTTCATGGCATTTGTATATATATAACCATGAACCATTGAATAAAAATGCGACAATATAACATAATGCTAGCATGATATGCGATAAAGATTTCTAGCTCAACTAATATATGTTTATTTAGATATCATGACATTATTTCAAATTAAATTACGTTTGTAAATAATTACAAGAGGTAAATGTCATTGGCGTTGTAACCCAGTGGTGGAAGTTCAAGTCGACACTATTGAAATTCTGAGTTCTATCGCTTTTGTTCTTTTTCTTTTTTCCCTTTGGAGGAGTGTGTGTGTGGCATTCTGGTTGATATCTACATAGTATTTTGAATTAATTATATATAAAATACAAAACTACAAGAGGTAAATGAGACACGCAATCCTCTCATTCTACACTATCCTTCAATTATCAATAATCAAAACTAATGACACTAGCCTTCAAAAAATTCAGAAAAAAAAATGATGACATATAGTCGAAACTAATGTTGATTTATTTAATAAATTCTTTTGGCAAAACAATATGGGCAAATGTACATTGTTGTACGATTGGATGCCACGTAGGACATGTTCACGTGGGCTTGCCAACTAACGAATAAATCAAACATGTCACCCATACTTGTCTTTTTTATCCTTTTTCTTTATTATTGGAAAAGATTTTTAAAAAAAAAATCCAAAAGATTGGGCTGAATTATTCGGGTATCGATACCCGATACATTTAAAAAAAATTTAAATGTGGGCCCAAACCCAACTCAGAATAAACGATCGTGGACCAGGTGAAATTCACGTGCCTCAATCCGTCGTGTGGACCTAAAGGAGCCATGTGGGCAACGCTTTGAAGAATCTAATATAGTTTTCGCAATGAAACGCGTCATAAAAAACTTTGATAAACCAAATATGTCGATATCCCCATTCTATGGACCGCGGATACACACTTTCTCTCTCTCTCTCTCTCTCTCTCTCTCTCTAATTATTCTGTTCCAAATATCTACAATCGTATATTGGTTTTAATTATGCAGTAATTAATCAACAAGCCCAACTATAATAATCACAATTTTTGCAAATAGTCAGACATCTTTATTTAATGAATGAAATTAATTTTTTATAAAAATATCAAAGATATTATTTTAAACTTTTTAAAATATACAGTAAATTTTAATTCGATAAAAGTTTAAAGATGTGATTGCTTCCCCCCCCCCCCCGCCTGCAAGCCCCTTACGATTCTGTCGCGACCTGAAATCTCAACATTTGTGTGGTTTCATTTCTATTTTTATACATATTGAGTGTGCTTTGAGTCTTTGACTGATAATTTTCTTTATTATACGCTACACTCCAAAATAAAAGTGTATCTTTTTGTTTAGATTAGCAACCCCACAAAAGACTTTTGGCTTATTATGCATTGAAAATACTTAATTGTCATCTCCATTCGTAATGTATGCACATGTATATAGAGAGATGGATGGATAGAGAGATTTGATTATTTCATCTATTGAAAAAAAGGATCTCCAATATATATAAAAATAAAGAAAAAAAGGATAATTATATTGGAATACCTTGAAGTTTGTATAAATTATAAATAAAATCCTCAATTTCAAAAAATTAACTAAATAATCATGAGGTTCGCAAACATTATATATATTTAACCCCCAGTCTATTGTTGTTAGGATTTTTAATGAAAATCGTTAAATTTTAACACATTTTACCTATTTTACCCTTTTGTCAAATTTGACCAAAATTTATAAATTGTTCAGAGTTGATTTCGTAATATTTTGAATATATATGACGTTTGTTTTTTAATATTTTATATTAACTTAACAAATAAAATTGATAATAACTAAGCAAAATATATATATATATATATATATACACAAATATAAGAATCCGCATTGAAAATTTTAATTTTTTAAAAAAACTAACACATGTTAATTAATTTTCGTAATACACCACATATATTATACTTTAAATATCATTATCGTTAAAAAAAAATACTAAACTACTAAAAAACATATTTTTCAATAAAAAACATCATTCATCACGAAAGATCTAAGGAAATTTCGTCTTTATCAAATCCATGTTAGTATTATAATTTAGTACGTATACTTTAGAGTTATCTAGGTCATTTCTGAAATTTGAGGATTTAATTTGTAATTTTGTCATATCTTAACGTAGTTTAATGTAATTTACGCCTTTTCAATAGTAAAAGATTTGAGGGCGTTTTTTGTCTTTCTCATATCTCCGTTAGCATTACAATTTAGTATGCAAACCTCATGGTTATTTATGTCATTTCCCGAAATAGAGTGTTTTATTTATAATTTAAACAAACCTCAAGGTACTCTAGTGTAATTATCTCGAAAAAAAAAATACTAATTATGCAGTAGAGATTATGTATCTGACCACTTTAAGCGGATAGATATTCAATTGCACATGAATTATCAAATAAAAATTTAATGACACAATAACATAACATGCCTATTTGATTATATATAATTCAATAATTCATAACCTAATTGAGTATATGCACGATGAGATACCATGATATGATTCCACATCAGATTGAAAATTCATCGATCTTGCCAATATTGCATTTGATATTAATAAAATGAATAGTTAAATGAATATCATGTATTTAATTAATTATGTATATACATTTTAAATTTCATAATCTACACAAGTAAAATCAAAACATTACTATTAAACATTGATATTCTTCCAATCAATTAACATGAAACACACCTAATTTCAATGAATTTTAACATAGACCAAATGCAGGTTTCATATATAAACTAAATGATTCAAATTCAACCACATATGACATATTATCCTTTAGAAAATACATATAAAATATAGTTGAATTTGAACAATTAAATATATAAATGGGATTCAAACATCCATTTCATAGGATAATTCTTCTATGAATCAGGTGTTATGGCCTTATTTATGTATCTGATGGGTCAATATTTTAGATCAACTACACTGTATATATATTCCATATGTATTTGATGATGTCTTTTCCTCCGAATCAAGAATCAACCTAAGCCTTGTCCTCTAAAAGTTGGTGGAATATTTTGAGAATATGCTAGTTTGGGTTTTCGACTTGTTAGGAAGACAACAAATATGAGTTTAATCGAAAGTCTCTCTAATAAAAATTCTCAGATATTTAAGTCATAATGCATCGAGAAGAAAATTAGAAAAAAAGTAGACAGAATATAAAATATTCAGGGAGAAAAATCGTACTCATTAATATTATAAAGTACACAGGGAGAAAAATCGTACCCATTAATATTATTATTATTATCTTTTATTTATAGATGAAGTAATGTATGTATAGGATTAGGGGTGAGGACCGTTAAGGGCATGTACCAAATTTAAGAAAGAATTTTCCACTTTCATATTAAAACGAAAAAAAAAAATCCCCAAATTCTAGGAAGAAATCACCTTTTGCCATACGATAAAAACTAGAAAGAAAAAAGCAATTAACTAGGGGCGGTTTCTCGGTTTCTGGCAATATAGATATGTTAATAAGCTGTTTTCAATAAGTGGCTACAACTTGCGCTTTCCGTGTGGGCAGTATTATTTCCTTGTTTTTTTTTTCTTCTTTCTCTACTTTTTTTTTTTCTCCTTTCTTTTATAAAACCCCCGACAGGCTCCCATTTTCAATCAACGCCAAGATAAACAAAAAACCTGAAAACCTGTTTCAACGAACAGAGACAAAAACAAGAAACCCGGAAAAAAAAACCCTCTTGAGTTTCAATGTCTAAGAAAGGCTGTGAGCTTTGCAATAATCCGGCGAGAATGTTCTGCGAGTCCGATCAGGCAAGCCTCTGCTGGGACTGCGACGAGAAGGTCCACGCCGCCAATTTTCTGGTGGCGAAGCACTCGCGGACGCTGCTCTGCCACGTCTGCCGCTCGCCGACGACGTGGAAGGCCGCCGGCCCGAAGCTCAGCCCAACTGTCTCGGTTTGTCAGGCTTGTGTGGATGATGGGAAGAATCAGGCGGCGGAGAGCAGTCGCCGGGGGAGTGAGGATGGTTATGATTCGCACGAGAGTGAGAGTGATGACGGGGAGTATTTTAGTGATAGCGATGATTTGAGCGAGGGGGAGGAGGAGGAGGATGGGGAGAATCAGGTGGTGCCGTGGTCGGCGTCTGGTTGTGATTCGGCGGCGCCGCCGGCCGCGTCGGCGAGCTCTTCCGGCTGTACGGAGGAGAATGTTTCCTTTTCGTCGTCGAAGAGGACCCGCGATAGCCCTAATTTTGACTCTGAGGTATCCTTCTCTCCCTCTTTTTTTCTCTCTCACAAACACGCACACAAATCATCGAAATGTTCGATCATTTGTCTGTGTGAGATTGAAACAATACTTTTCAGAAATTTCTGTATATTTCACATTACCGAGTGATGTTTAGAATGATAATTGGCTGTAGGATGAAGATGGATGCTGTTCGTCACAGAATCTGGATTCCAAATTAACTTTCCAAGAAGCCGGCGAGAATTATGGGGGTTCTTCATCGAACTTTAGACCGCTGAAAATGCGGCGGCGAAGCAGTGACGGCGAATCTATTCCGCCGCTGCCGTCGGCGGCGGCCGGGGGGCAGAATCTTGCGGAGCCGTCATCTGGGACGGCCGCCATTATAGAGAAACTACGAAAATTCCAACAAGAAATCGTAACAGAAGGAGGAGACGCATCTGCGATGATTGTAGGCCTTTGCAAACTCACCAGACATTAATTCTTGCAACCTCAAAACATTTGTTGTTCTTGGAATTGATTCCAATACTAATATTTTCATGGGGAAATTCTCAAATTATACTCTGCTAATCCCCCATTTCCATTTGCTCACTTTATAATCCCCCCATTTTTTTTGTTGTTTTCTTTTTTAATTTTTGCTGTGGAGTTTTCCACCTTTAGTGGATTTAGATTCTGTAATTCCTTGTATTGTTTCCGATTTTATTACATATCAACACTCAAATGTAGTGTTCTTTAATGGGCTTTCGATTACTCTTTAAACGGATTATCAATTAAAATAAAATATCCCAATAGATAATAATATGGAAGAGAAAAGATCCTTAAAATGAATTAAGAATGTAACTGATTCGAGCAATCAAACATTTTTCAAAAAAAAAAAAAGCTTCATATAGATTTATATATAAATAAATATTAAACACTTCATTCTCTTTTAAGCAAAAAGGGGGAAAAAAGAAGAAAATAAAATAAAAAATCTATCATTCTTAATCTTGAAGATGCATTTATTAAATTTTTTTCCTAATATACTCATTTATTTTAACCAATATTATTTGGGAATTTCTAAAAATAACTTTCAACACTCGTTAATTCGATTATGACTTTTGAAAGGTATTTCAGTTATATTAATTAAAAAAAATTATGATTATTAGCTGTCTTTCTTAATCTCTGTGCACAAACTTTGAATGACAAATAAAAAAAAAAAGGGAAACCAGGGAGTGTAATTTAAGAACTTTCCCTTTTAAGTGAAAATTTTAATTTTGACCGATAAGAAAATTCTAAATTTGACCTTCTAAAAATGGAATTAAGTGTCCTTTTCCCAATTCACCAGTGGTAAATTATTTTCAAAGATGTCTCTATCTGGAGTTAGTGTAGTTACCGTGTTAGATTAGATAGATTGAACAATGAACAACGTTTAGGAATTGGTGTTGATGTGTCATGCGTGGTGGTTTAGGTGTTAGGAATAATAGTCAGAGTGTGTGTGTGTGTGTGTGGTGTTCCAAGAAGCAGTTTCCCTGTCCCCACCAATAAGGCATGGCCTCAATTCCTTTCCCACTCAAGCAGTATGGTTCTTTTATTTATTTATTTTTTGGGCCACTTGTTGGAACATTGTGATCCTCCTCGTGGCTTCAATTTCGCGTGTTGAATAGTTGTTACATCAACTTGAAGACACCGCAAAAATAAATTAGAATATTAAGTCGATCATGATTGAAAAATAAAGGGGTTATTTTAAACATTGTTCGAAGATACTCAAAACAAAAACAAAAAAAAAAAAAAAAAAGAAAAAAGAAAAAAAAAACAAAAGTTGAAAACTTATATATCATGATTTTATTTAGGAGTTGAAAGACAATAGTGAAAAGATAAGTATAATAATTTTAATCAAGAGTCCTCTCATGTGCCCGAAGAGAATAGTTCACCAGAATATAAATAAAATAAGTTCATCTAGTCTAAATAATCAAATGCAGACCCAACTAATCCATCCAATTCAAGTATAGAACAATAATTTCAACCCATCGCAGCTATCCAATCCATGTAAATAAACAAGAAAATTAACCCTTTTCTAGAATTCTCTCTCTAAATTTGCAAGAAATTCAACCAATCTTTATTGAATATTTTCCCCCGCTATCATAGACGTCAAACAAACAAGAAATTCAACCCGTTTGCCTACCAAATTATTACACAAACAAGAAATTCAATCCATTGTCTTCTAATGTTCCCTTTATTATTTTAATTTTGGTCCTAACCATTTTGTTTTTAATTTATACTCAGATAGATACTGCAGAGACCCAATATGATAATGACCTTCAATTCAATTATTTTATACATAGTTTTAAGAATTTTATACATTATTTAACGAATTTAGCCTCAGTTCATTAGATCAATTGGTAATCGATAATATTTTCTTTATCCAAATTAAACAAGCAACTCAACCCATTTCATGGAAAGAGGAGGAGAAAATGAAAGGACATAGGTGCGTGGTACGAAAAATAATAATAGTACAAATGTTGTGAAATTGTGATGTAAAATAAGCAATGGATATTTTTGTGGTGAAGCCAAGGATGAGGTGGAGCAAAAGGGGTGGGGGACCCCTTAGTCCCTTTACAGAGGCCATAAGCAGTAGTAGCAGCAGCCTATGCGATTTTTGCAGGCTAAAAACTTGTGGCTCTAATCCTCTGCACTGTTCAAGCATGAGCTTCAATTTTGGGCAAAGTTCTCTGAATCTGTTAAAAGATAAGGCCACCGATACAATATCCCTTCAATCATTACTGTCGAATGTCAACTCAATAGCCAATCGCAAGCGTCGGGGTCCTAGTTTTATTCGCAGTTGCGTTTCTTTCAACCGCTTCAAAATAATTTTAATAATACCCGATATGTGTATATATATATATAATTTAATTATATATTTAAATTATAAATATAAAATTAAAATATTTATTAAATTTTATTTATACATTATCATATATTTTTTAATTATTCGTAATATATGTATTTTATTAAATTTATTATAAAAAATAGCTCAAAAAATTAAAATATAATTTAATTACATATTTAAAATATGAATATAAAATTAAAATATCTATTAAATTTTATACATTATTATATATTTTTTAATTATTTATAATATATGTATTTTATTAAATTTATTATAAAAAATAGTTTAAAATACAAATAGAATTATAAGATTAACAAATAAATAAGAAATAATTTTTTTTAAAAAAAAAAAGATAAACGAGATATAGAGAAATATATATCTATAATATTAATAAAAAATTTAAAAAATTTAATAACCACCAAAAGAGACTAAAGACATCAATGCGGTTATTACTTATTAGACTCCCTATATTCTTTATTAATAATATAGATATACCACCAAGTAGCATAGGTATTTTAGATCAACCATTCTCATGTTCAAATTATGAGAATTTAACTGTCTTTTGTAGGGGAGCTTCACACCAAAATAATCCCATCCGACTTTGTTGGTGCTAAATCCAAATTTGGTCTGTGCCTATTAGAGTCAAACATCGAGTGGTTAATGATCTATGACAAGAAAAAAAAGAAAATAATAAACACACAAATATCCCAATTTTCAGATTTGGGTATTAATTTGTTCATATAATAGTGACATATTGATTATGAAACTGTATAATTGTTCATTTCTTGAATGTAATAATTAAAATATATTCCATTGCTTCTTTTAAAACGACAGTTTTTCATACCATTGTTTTCTCGATGTTCTTGTTTCCTAAGAATTATTCAACACAAATCACTCCAATATTGGGTTCTATCCTCTAATTTTTTTTTTGGGTTATGAGGAACAATAACATGTAATCAGAGAGGAGTTGATCAGAGGGAGGGCTCTCCCAATTCAGAACTCCATTGTCCAGTTGATGTCCCATACGTGCAAGTGCATCTGCGCATCCATTGCCTGAGCGATAAATGTGGGTTATTCTGGCGTTCCATGGCATACAGAGAAGTCTTCGGCAGTCCTCGATAATTAATCCCAGCGGGTGGTTTTTCGTCTCTGCAGATTTGATCATCTTGAATACCACTTCTGAGTCGACTTGCACTTCAATGTTTTCGAATCTCTTGTCCCGCGCAACACTAAGTCCTTGTCTTACTCCCAGCAATTCCGCGACCATAATAGATACATCCCCGAGCTTGGCCAAAATACCAATAAACCATTCGCCTTTGTGATCTCTGACCACACCCCCTGCTGCCCCTGACTTGTCCCTCGCGAAATAGCTACCATCCGTGTTCAATTTTACCCACCCAAGTCGGGGTTTCTATCCTCTAATTTGCAAGCCCATCGAGTTGAGAAATTAGAACCCCATCTTTAAATGTCGTCCAAATTTGGTTATAACTGAGATTTACAACAAACTCATCTAATTTTGCCTGCTCCAACTAGGTTTGTTCAATTTTTGCAGAGTTGTAACATAATTAAAGAATCAAGTATGGCACCCGGTCACGGAAAATCAACAATTGATCTTAGATAATTCTAAAAATTTAAATTAAGGAGAATGAATATTCAAGTTAACACTTAGAAATATGCAACTCATTAGTTTGGGTATGATGTTTCGTCTTTATTCCATCTTATAAATGCATCAAAAACTATTTCCTCAACTACAAACATATTGAATTGGCAAAGATAAAAATTATGTCCCACAAGTTATTGGTATAACCATTCAATACGTGAAAACACATACAAACTAGCATGCCATAGGCAACACCAAACGAACTTATTTGAACATAGCTCAACTAGATAGTTAAGGGAAGAAACTCCGGGGTATATAGAAGCTGCAGTAATTTACATGTTCTAAAGGACATATGACAAGTTACGCAGACTCAGCACATGAAAACCCATATACGATACAAGTAACAACGGTACACAACAAAAGCAGATAATATGGAATAAAGGCAACAAAGTCGATATACATGAGACATTACTCCACATATCAAGTAAATCTGATTGATGATTCTCACAAATGAACTGTTGCTTGTAAACCATCTCTCCTACATACTGCAAAAAGATGGCGTATGTAATTATCAGAAGTTAACAAATAAAAGCAACAAACTCAGACCAAGAAGGAAGAAATGGGGATATAGGCAGGTCGAAGTTGGACAAATCGAAATTACACACCTGCAGCTGTGAAATGGATCACCATGAAGCCGAGTATTAGTTAGGAATCTGTTAGATATGTAACTTCTAGTGTCAGTAAAAGAGCAGGTGTTATGAAAACATTCAATGAAGCATCAAATTAGTATAGAGAAAAATAATATTTAATGGTTATGTTTTGACAATGTTAATTTATCAAACAGCGCCGACATCTCTCCATTTTTGAAATCAGCACTGAAGTCTTGCCAACTCGCATCACAGTTAGGTTTCAGCAACCAATTATGAAATCAAGGGAATAGCCTCGTATTTACAAATAAATGATAGGCAAGAACTATTCAGTGTAAACACAAAACACTAGCCAATGAAAAAGGCCAGTACTTCGGCAATACCCAGGTTCGAGGAAGCAATGACGAAACATGCTGCTCATTTCATACGCAGAGTGAAGAACTTCAGATTAGTAGGGAATTAAAAGGCAAGCGATGTTTCTTTTTGTTTTCATTAGCAATTGTATTTACCAAGCATTCAGAGAGCATGCCAGCAAGTTCATTGTAGGATCTTAAGATTTAGTTTTTCCAGGGAAAGAATTAAAAGATGAAACATGTCGACCATAACAGTCTATCAAAAGATAAAACTATTCTATATATTATCTACTTAGCTGGGTTTCAATTAAAAGAGGGTGGCAAAATTCATATTGCCTGTGGTTCATGCGCATAATTCAAAACTGGCTTCCGAAAAACATTCATGATTTTGGCATTGGTCTTTGTAATAAGTAAATTAAAATCAAGTAGCATTATCGGTGCAAACATGTCAATTACAATAATTGGCACAAACAAAGTCGAAACCTCAATTATCTGAGACTCCTTCAAATGTGGCCAGTATCTTGGGAGCTTCTTCCCAAATATAAGTCAGTTCCCTCTACAAACTGTGAAAAAGGACACTTGGAAGTGATTCTCATGTCTAAAAGACTCATTACACCATTAGTTAAGAGCATGTCCAATAGCTTTTCTTGCAAAAACAACATTTAAAACAACATTTTACTTGCACAGCAATGATGCAATAAGTTGAGCAGCGCTTATGGCCAGCAAGAACGGGCTTTACTATATAGCGATATGCCATTCACAAAGTGGAGCGCTCACTAGTTAACAACAGAGAACTTCAAGGGAAGTCATTTGGTTATGCCACATCAAATTGGGCACCCTAGACATATTTACATTGATAATGAAAAGACAGAAAAAGAATAATATTAACACTAATACTTCTGGATAGCTCGATAGTAAATTGATCTACTTGAAAACATCACTCTGGAAAACTGAGAGAGATACAAAAATCCTAATGGGCTATGTTAGTCCCATATGTTGAGCAACCAGAAGTAGAATGTTTTGCAAAAGATCTTATAGATTTTGAGAAATTGTAATTTGAGCCTTTGATAAGGTGTAGTCAAATGTACCATGAGGCTGTTCATAAGGAATAGACCTAGGATGAAAACTGAAGATTAAAATGTCTGAATATGAAACCAACATATTGGACTTCTATCATGTCACATCCATGGGAAAAAATAAATAAAGCAAACTGAAAACATTAGACAATACGTATAAGATTTAGCTTATTGGTTTGGGTGAGACAAACAAATAAATGAAGACAAACACATGCCAAAATTAATTTTTCAAATTCATTCAACTAATAATAGCAGGATTAAGGACAAGAAACGTAATCCACGTTCCACATGTAATTACAATAAAATCAAGAACCCTAAGGGCCTTCGCAAACATCCCCTGCACTATCATCATTCATCCTAGCATTATATTTTACGTGTGGCAAAATGAGGCAGCCAACCTCAAAGTCCGGATCTCTGGATGACACACTTTAGACCATTTACGACTTCTCAATATGGAATACTAATTGATAGACTGTAGCTAGCACCAAAGACATTTTTCACTTCTCCACTTAGAGTACCAATCGATTCCTCACAGTTCACACAGGACACAACCACTCTCAAGCACAGGTAATTACCGTAATTTCATCGATTCCATAGCTCATCAACCGCTTAGACTCACAATTCACTCATGATTAATGACGCGGTACATAAACATCCATAACATCTGACGAGAAGCAAAGAATATAATAGAAGCAAATAAATTAATCAAATAATATTCATATTCACATTGAGAATAACGAGGCACACACCTTTTCTATCATCGGATGCGTCATGATATTCAGGCTCTTCCTCTTCCTCTGCAGCAGAGGCCACGGACACCACGGCCTCAGCGCTATCCTTCTCATCAGGATATCTCACGACAACGACAGGACAAACGCAATGCCTCACGCAGTAATCGCTAACACTCCCGAGCCTGCCATCGCTCCCTCTCTTTGTTGCGCCAAATCCGCGACTCCCCATGATCACAGCACTCAATCCAAGCCTCTCCACCTCCAAACAGAGCCGCTCCTTCATATCGTGATCCTTCACAATGTGGATTTTGAACGGGATTTGCGCCTCCACGAGGGGCTGCGCCAGATCAGTCGCCTTCGTAGTCGTAAAGGTGTCGAAATCGTCTTCAAGCTTCCGCTGAGACTCCTCGTTCTCAGTGTCCACAATAGAGAAGTCGACGGAGCCCCAGTCGGCACCGTAGAGCACAGATGTCGGCCGAACGTGGAGCAAAATGACGGCGTCTCCGGGGCGGAGGTAGTGGTGCACGGACCACTTGACGGCGAAAGCCGATTCGTCGCTGAGATCGACGGCGATGCCAATCTTCCGCTGGGCGTTGGTGGTGGGAGTTTCGGTGGAGAGAGGGTTGGTCGGAGGTGGGAAGCGCGGCGAGGAGGAGCGGACCTTGATTGCGGCGAGCGGCGGCAGGTCGGAGTCCGGCGATGGGTGCTGCATTTCGGCCGTAGGGTTTTTGATTGGTTTGACTTCTTGTTGCGGAAAGTTGACTAGTGTTTGTGTTAGTGGAATGGGGCGAAAATGTAGGGGGTGGGGTTTATATTGGTGGAGAAAAAAGTGGGGTGGGTGAAAATGAAATTATTTAAACAAGTTGGGGGAATTTTGGAATATACTAGGAATTTTATTCGTAACCAGTGGGGTGGGTTTGCTTGTCTACGACGTCTAGAATATTTCTGTGGGAGTTTCAAAATTTGAACTATTGGGCTTTCTAGATTGAGCGGATCTTATAGAAGGACGACTATCCAATTCTTAACGGCCCAAAGATTTAGTTGCCACTTGTCACTTCAAATTAACTTATGAGGGCTATCAATGGAGCGGATTTTAATCCGAATTTTAACATATTCGATCGATTATAAAATATTTGATGTGTCAGATACGATAATAAATATCCGTAATTCGAAATAAATGGATAGGATATAAAATCAAACAGTCTGATCCGTTAAAGATCAAAATCCTAACTTTAATAATATTTTTTATTATATTAGCATCCTTACATATATAATACTAGTATGTACCTCGTGCTACGCACGTATATCATAATTTATTATATTGCATAAAAAGATAAAAATATAATATTCTATTTATGTAAAATAACATTTACTCTAAATAATTTTCTATGAAGTTCAATAGTTAAATAAGTAATATTTTACTTATATTTGAAGCTTTTAATTATTTTTAAAAATAAAAGTATTGTCATGCCAGAAAAAAAAAATAAAATCTAAATATGTTATCAAAACTAAAGTAATAAACAATTTTTTTAGATATATTAAAGTTATGAATGATAAATTATGAGATACTCTAAGTTAATAGATCACAAAATAATGGATTATTATCCACATTGGGGTCATATATCAATAGAACTTTGATTTTATCTCAAAATTTGATATGAAATAGAAAAATAATAATTATATGACTCATGTAAAAAATAGTTAAAAAATAAATAAACACCATTGTAACCATTTAATTATATCTCAAAATAATAAGTATTATTTGTGCCAATATTATATCTCATGGAAAAATGATAATTACATGACTCATAGAAATACATACATATATACATATATAATATAATAACGAAAAAAGAAATCTAATATCAAAAGTTAAAATATAACATCATGTTTATGTACCAATAAAAAAATAAACATTAAGGGTAGTAATTAGGTGATTTTCAAGCACTTTGGGGCCGAAAGAAAAATAAAAAATAAAGAAATTTTGATGAAAAAAATTGTAACTAATATGAAGATAACTAAAAATAAATTAGAGGAAGTGAGAATTGGACAAAAAAGAATCAAAAATTTCTAAAATATAATATTAAAAGAAAAAGAAAAAACTACCAAATCCTTAGGGGGGAAATTCCACATAGTGTAAAATAACAACCGTAGTAAAATTAAAAAAAACAAAATAAGTGAAAATATTAGATATATGAACTTTTACCAAATAGATTTTTATTAAAAAAAAAGAAAGAAGAAGAAAAATACAAACCTAAAAAACAAAAATAGGTGAAAATATTAGATGTGTCAACTTTACCAAATAGATTTTTATACAAAATAAAAAATAAAAAGAAAAAAGAAGAAGAATACAAACCAATAAATTCGTATAAATTTTCAAAACGTTAAAAAATACCAAATACAATAAACCTCAAATATACTAATGATAAAGTGAAAATAAAGCAAATTAAGTGAAAATCAAAAGCATAAATCTATAAATAAGAAATGATATCCAATATGAATAATTATACAATATGAACATAAAATGATGCTAAAGTACTTGTAAGATGGAGAATGATACCGAAATAAAAAAAAAAATCTAACACTGCGAGAAACAAATAGTAATAGGATAACAAAGATAAAACAAGTCATCAAGTTGAAAAAACAATAAGAAGAAAATAGTAAAAACGTAGGAAAATACGACAATTCAAGATCAATAAAAAATAAAATTACATACCTATAAAATCAAAAGGAGAAAAAGAATGGATGATAAGTGAAGGAAGATTTTTGTACATTGTTGAGTAATTATAATGGAATAAGTCTTATTAAGGTTGTTTTGAATAGGGGGGAGAGAAAGGGGAAAGAAACAATATTTTTGGGGGATGAGTTATAGATTAATTAATAATTAATACACATTAAGAGACCTAATAGATTCAAATTTTGAATTTTTAGAAAACCAAGAGACTCCATTAGATAACTAATGACAAATTTTTTAATTTAAAAATTCAAAATTATAGAAAATTAGGATTTGGTCAAAATTGAAAGATTTTGGGTCAAATATCTTTCTTAAATATATAATAGTATAGATTAGTGAAAAAGTTTAAATACAATACAATATTCAACAATTATAACTTATAATACACTTTTTTATTTTTTTTTCAAAGTAATTTTTTTCAAAAAAACAATGTATAGTTTTTATACATATTATAAAATAAATTTCTACTTATTTAAATTTTATTTTTTACATAAGAAATAATTTTTGGTTTGTTGGATACTCAGGAAGGGAATTCAGGGAAAATGAGAGTAAATAATTACTCTCTTTCGTTTGATTGCTGGTGAAAAAGTGAAAGAAAAGAAAAAAATTATACCCATCAATTTTTCTCATTACCAAGAATGCCTAGAAAAATGAAAGGAAAAGATTAAAATTGTTTTTTTTTTTTTTCACTTTCTTTCTATTCATTTTCCTATTATCCAAACAGCCATGTGAAAAATTAAAATCTATCTCTTTTCTTTCATTCCATTTTCTTTCATCTGATTTTATTTTCTCTTTATTTTCTTTCATTTGCTAAACGCATTGTAACTTGTGTTTGCAAATGGTTTATTTTCTTGAAAATCACTAGAAATATAAGTAGAAGTTAGGGTAGAATTCCGTTCAACCTTTTTTTTTTTTTTCTTTTTTTCTTTGAATCTAAAGCACATAATCACTTTTTGTTTTTGCTTTTGCAAACACCCTCCAAGCATATGTTTAGAATATTAATGATAAAAAGACTAGAGAAGATTTAAGTGATTAAATTAAGAAGCACAAATGTATTTACTATGTTTAGGAAAAAGATGTTGGTGAGAAAAATTAGAAGAAAAATGAAAAGGATGAAAAATAAAAGTCAAGAGTACTATCACTTGAAGCGATGAAAAAAATTTCCTCCCTATTTTCATATAAATATTTAAGAACCAAACGGAGGGTAAAAGTTATGAATTATGATAACATAGTTGTGTGGAATTAGTCGACACATTTTGGCTAAATTGAACTCATATGGTAACGTGGAACGAATTTTTGTACTTATCTCTTCATTTATCTTTCAGAAAAATAGAGAATCTTTTTTTTTTATTTTTTTTGAAAATTTGAAATTATTCATGTACCTTTTAACAAGAGTAACTTTACGTAAGATGTTTTCAATGAATATGAGTTGATTGTTCTCTAGTTAGTGTATGTTAGATCGAGGAAAACTAACTATTTATTATATAAATTAAAACTGAAACGGAATGAACATCAAGGTGGACGTGCCGGAGTGGTTATCGGGCATGACTAGAAATCATGTGGGCTCTGCCCGCGCAGGTTCGAATCCTGCCGTTCACGGCTTTTATATATCGATTCACGTTTTAGTTCTCACTAATGGTCACTTCACTCATTTTAAAAATTTTATAGGTCAAAAAAACTTTTACCAAATTTAATATATAAATATCTTATTATGTTTTGTTCATCTCAACATATATTTATATATCTTAAAATTAAGAAAAATATATTTCACAAATTTTATATTTCATAATTTTCAAATTTTAATTTTAGCAAAAAAAAAAGATATATTAAAATCATTAATGTTAAATAACTCTTGTTTAGTCGAGGAGCCATTTGCACAATGGCAAAAAAAAAAAAACACTTCATAATCACAAAATCATGAGTTCGACTTCTACAAATATGAGTGTTACATTGCATAATAGCAGTCTCCATACAAAATATAGAAGCACTATTTGAATTAGAATACAGTCATGAAATATTCAACGGATTCATCTCATTTAATCTCTATACACAATATCAAAATCATATCATAGTAACAAAATATCCAACAATAAAATGTCATACATGTTAATTTTGCGATCAAATTACCATGATCAACTTAATTTTGTACACACATATTTAAGACATTTTTTTTTTTTTTGTTAATGACACTTCGAAACCAAAATAAGTTAATCAAATGTAAAAATTAAGCAATGGCCAATCAAAAATGTTGCTCCAAAAAGCTTACTCTTCGCAGCTTTATTGGTATTACTCAGAGTCTCTCTGTGCGCAAATTTATACTCGCTACAGAGGTTGTACTGGCTGCAGCTTGCTCATATAGCTCTGCTAACCCCTCTACTCATACTAACTACTTGATGCTTGTTTCTCTTTTTAACATCCCATTTTTAATTACCATCTTTTATTTTTATTTAAGAAAAAAAAATACATTTTAAAGTGGTCTTTATTGACTCCCTTTTAGAGAAAGTGGTCAGAGATAATTCTTGTGTTTCAGCACTTTCAAGGCAAAAATAAACTGCGTAAAGGCAATGCTTCTCTTAAATTGGTTGCAGATCACAACACAAATATTTTTCTAGGGTTTTCATAGATTACTGGAAATATAATATTCTCGAAATTAGTGATAATTCAGCTTCCCAGGCTGGGTTCCAACTAAAAATCAAAAAATGTAATTTTCACACACAAAAACACACACACATACATACATAATATGTAAATTTTCACACATAAATATACTCACGCATATTACTTTCGCTTCACATTATCTTCCAATAGGTTTTTTTTACACAAATGAAGAGAATTTAATAGTGTATTCTACTTCACAAATTTATCCCTATTGATGATTTATTGAAATAAGTTGTAAAATATTTTGAGAAGGTTGTATGAATGTTATTTATGCAAGAGTAAATTTGGAAAAATGAATTAAATATTGTATTATTTTTGTAAAATAATAAATATTTTGAAACAAAAATAAAATATTGACCAAAAAACTAATAATAAATGTCAAAAGGATAAATAATATGAAATGAAGGTAACACATAATACGTAAATTTAGACACGCACATGTATTATATTGGAAAGTAAGTTAAACCCTCTATATATATGAAATAGTTTTAATTTAAGTTTTGCTCGTACGTAATTTAACATATGGTCCCATTAAATTCCTTATTATAAATATATGCCTAACTCTTTTAATTCCTAGATTAGTGTGTAGTGAAATTACGATCCAAACTGAGATTCAAAATTTTGAGCACAATCGGCTCTTGGTCCATAAAATAGTTCCATCAACTTAACCCCTCAAGAATGCATGCATGACTCACACTATCGACCCAATCAACCTTCATAGTAAAACATGATATCCAAATGAAAAACCATCAATAAGATCATAATATTAATCAAAGAAAATTGGTGGGGTGTGTGTGTGTGTGTGTGTGTGTGTGTGAGAGAGAGAGAGAGAGAGAGAGAGAGAGAGAGAGACCAAGACAATGTATTGCCCCATTGCGGAGATAACATTGAAAGTAGTTTAACAACCAAAAAGGTAAGGAAAAGGCTGTGTTTTAGTGTTGTTGACAACATGCATTTCACAGAAACGTTGTAAAGACAAAACTTAAAAAAATAAAAACTGAACAGCCCATGTAGCTAGGGATCTAGTTTTCCTAGTAAGAAGAGAGCTTGAGAGACAGATCAATACTACAATTCGTTGCATGATCAAATCCAGCCATTGTTGAAGAAGTTTCTGAACCAGTAGCCCCATTGACAATCATCTTCTTCATCATCACCAAATCATTATCATCATTTTTCTCTGATGATGGAAAGAACTCATACTCCATCAATACATGATCCCCAGTACCCTCTGAACCACATGATCCTCCTCTCCCTTTCCTGTGCACTGCCACAATCTCTATGCTCTACAAGATGACAGAGAAATGGTTAGATTTCTACAAAATGTTAAATGACTTGATCATATATCAAGAAGGGCCGGTCTTAAGATTAATATTACCTGTTTGCCATTTCCAACTGGATATCCGACATGGGGTGCTGTTGTTCTGAGGCCGTGTAGGTTTTCTTGGTTGATGATACTACTCTGATTAACATCTCCCATGTTCAAACCCAAGAACCCACAATCGCCAACGTCGCACATCTGCGAAGAATACCTGTCCGATGATGTGATCATTCTCCCGCTGCCCAAATTTTCGCCATTCACCAGCTTCTTTTTCTGCAAAAAAAAATTCAAGAAATTAAACAAAAATGACCCAATAAAAAGTCATATAAAGACGTATCAATAAATTTACCAAAAAAAAAAAAAGGATTACTACCTTGTGACAGGCGTTACAGTGTTCAGGCACATAGCACTTGACAACATTTGGGCTCGAAGAGAGCTCTTTAGAGATCCCACTCACATTCTTACCAAGAAAACCCGAGTTGTTCAACGACCCGATTCCAAACAGATCCGTTTGAAGCTGATGGTGATGATCAGAAGCTGGAACCAGACCCATTTGCCCGTGAAAACCCAGACCATAACTCGGGTTTGCGTTCAAGCCCATTTGCCCAGTACCGTTCGGGGCCCCAAACCCGGGAAACTTGGATACCTGAACCGGGTTAACAGGAGGGTTGATACTGATAAAACCCGGGTTGGTGGAGTTGATTTCAGTCATTTTCTTCCACCTCTCCTGCAGCCTGAGACGCTCGAGTTTCTCTACACCCATTCCTCTCTGCGGTGGCTTCTTTTTCGACCCGGTTGACGAGTCGCAGCCGGGTTTGAGCTTTCTTCTCCCAGAACTACGTCGTATTGGAGGCTGGACGTGTTGGTCGTGATCTGAAGGGTTTGTGGGTTGCTGATGATGGTGATTATCAGTGGCCGCCATGAGAACAGAAGTAGCCATATGGGCTTTAGCTTATAATTAGCTAGAGTTGCGCCTTTTAGTTAATGGAACAGTGGAAGTGTGTGAAACTAGAAGAGATTTATAGAGAGAGAAACGAGGGGGGAGAGAGAAAGGAGGTACCAACCAGAAATAGGATGTACAGCTGAGAAATGCAAAATGTGGGGGTTTTTCATGAAGATTTTAGAGTGTTGTGTGTGTGACTGTGTGTGTCCCATATATACGTACAAGTTGATTTGAGCACCTCACTTTTTACTACTGCCAGAGCTGTTAGCATTTGTCTTTATTTTTCTTCACGCGTTTTTAGATTTTTTTTTTATTTTGTTTTATTTTGTTGTTCTTTTTCAATGACTGAGATTTCATCCTTTTTTAGTTTTGTGGGGATTAAGGGAAATGATTAAAGAAGATGAAAGCAAGCTAAATATGTTTCGTTTGGATTAATGTTTGGCACTTGAAGTACCAAAAATACAACTCTAGTGCATTTTCTTCTTCTTTTTTTTTTCAATTAAAATATTTTTATAAATTATTTATTCTTGTATTAATTTTGGAGGATATATACATATATATATGCATACAAAACTTTTATTTATTCGGTATTAGATACATATTTCAATAATCCTTTATAATAAGTTAAAAAATTCTTCAAAATGAAATCTTAATGATTTAGTGGATAATAACAAGAACCTATTCATTTTTTCTTTCAAGAAATCGTCAACGAAAATAGAAAGGAATTTAATCGTTTATTTTTACTTTTTTCTTGGTTATGAGAATTTAATCGTTTATGCTTTTACTTTCACGGTAAAATTTTAAATATCCAAACATCTTGCATTGTTGAGATTGTTGTGTTGTAACCTTAGAGGTGGGCATGGTCCATTATTTTGTAATTAGCCGTATAGTATTGATTTAAAATTATAGAAATACGCATGCTACTATATATACATCATATATATACACACACACACACTCACTTTGAATGCCCCATATACCATACTTAAAGCATAATATAAGCATGACTGTACATCAATACTACAGGCCATTGACACCTTATCCAAATTGAAATTTTTTTACGCGCACCCAACAAATTATGGGACATAAGATGCCATCCATTTGAGAGTATATCCGTTTGGTGTATACACCGTTGGATTAAACATGATGGTATCATAATTTCACTTTTTGACATCATCATGTTTAGATCCAACAGTGTATACACCGGTAATTGTGCATATATATACTTAAGTGGGTGATATCTCATATCCCACAAATTATATTGTAAGTGTATTATGATTAGTCACTCTTCCTTATAAATTATCTATCAATCACATAACAAGTACAATACACTCGTCATATAATTAACATTAATTTGATCGAATCGATTTTGCACTAGAATTTCCACCCAATTTCACTTCATTGCAGTGTGTACCACAAAGGACGGAGAAGAGACTATGGGAAAATATAAGAAACAATATTGTTTTCATTGCAATGAATTATATTTTAGTAATACCAACGAAAAATAAATGACATTGATAATTCAATAATTAATGCTCACTTAAGATTTTTTTAGAAAACAAAACTTATAATATGTATTGTTGTCAAAAAATATATTTTCCTTCTATCATACTTAAAATCTGCATCTTCCCTCATTTTCTACTCATGTTAGGGCACTTGGGTTTTTAATTTCTTTTATTTTTATTATTTATTTATTTATTTGTGTTTTTGAAATTTTTTATTCGAATTTGATTTGATTGAATCAAAGAAAGCAAATGCCAATTATATATTGTAATTGGTCAATTCGATTGAATTATATACTAATCATACAATAAATATAAAACACTTACAATAAAATTGAATCGTATTTTAATTAGAATATATTAAGGTGGATCCTAAAGTAGCATATGCAAAAGGCGAAAAGGTATGAGCCTAGAGCGTAGGGCTGCTGGGGCTTGCACATGAATATACTCACCATATGATATGGCATGGTTACTAATTTTGGTGATTGCTATTCATGTTTTTGGCATTTTCATGTGTCAACATTTAAAGCACCATATAAAAGCAATCATGGACACTGAGATTTCCTCACTTTTCGATCAGCTTCTGCTGTGATACTAATCGATTACTCTATAGATAGTTTGTAAATTTTCTGTAAAGCCTCAAATAGTCTTGATATTTTACTTTGTGTTAGTTTTGCGTAGTATGTGGTCTAAAAATACTACTATTTCTAGAACACCAAATTCAGTCGTCCATCCTCATAAGACTGAATATAATTTTTCCCCTCTCTCTCTCTCTCTCTCTTTCTCTCTCTCTCTCTCTCTCTCTCTCTCTCTCTCTCTCTCTCTCTCTATATATATATATATATATATATATGCATATATTTTTTTTTTATTTTTTTTCCTTGTTTCTCAACAGTTTGGTTTGAACAATTGTTTCTTGCACCTATGTTTTGGAAAAAGAACCAATTCTCTCCATGTTATATCAAAAGATTGAATATATGGTAACGACATTGTTCAAATAGGTTTCAGACATAGTAAATGATGTGTCCAGAAATTATTATTACTATTATTAATTTTTTTTGAAAGGAAGGCTGAAACAATGTGGCACCAATATGATTTGAACAAATTCTTTCTTTTACAATAATTTTTTTTTTAAAGAAAAAGTTATGTTCATTTGACCATGGTCACGTGAGTATATCATGAAGTTTCAGCTTCCAACACTGTAGGAAAATTTTTGATCAAGCCCAATTTAACCACACCTAATAAATTATATAGTAAGTGTTAACAACAATCATCGTGTTCTATTCGATTGACTTCTTTTCAAAGTATATATTAATCATACTATAAATATAATTTGCTCTCCAGATGATTAATTTTGTATGATCAAAATTTACTCGATAGTTGTGGGATTCTTTTGGTTAATAATAAGGTAAGTTGGATGATTCGATGTTTCTTCTCCAACTAAGAATTAAAATTTTAATCGCCACAGAATGTTTCGTTTTATCAAAATTTATTGGGATTAAATCCAACTCAGATCATTGAAGTCCCATCAACAAGTGAATTAAGCATGTCATTTGTGAGTAAACCTCATAGTAATTGCATTAAGAAATTTCAATTTATTTATTTTTTTCCCTCACAAATAACCAAACGAGCCGTAGGCACTAGCTTAGGCGCGTATTTGGTGTTACGCGCAGATCCCAATAAACCCTATGCAGAGGCTTCTGTCCAACCAGGAGCCCTCATAATCCTCCCTGTCTGCCCGAAATCAACACAAACATGGAACACGGAACACCCCAAACACGGTCTCAACTTAACACGTGTCGCCTTACACGTGCCAGCTCAGACCCATCCACTAACCTCCACGTCGCTATTCCCCAGCCGCCTTCTTCTTCGGTAAAAAAGATGAAAAGGATTGTCTACTGCGCCACCCCACCATAGCTAGCCCGGGGGACCATGCAAATAAGCCGGGCCCCACAACCGCATCCAAGATTCTCGCCGTTAAGCCAAAACTAATGATGATGATAATCTACATTTCCCCATTCTCCCTCGCATTGCCTTCATTTTATACAAAGCGTGGTTGCTCAATAGGGAAAGTAGGGCCCGCGTGATGACTTGGCGCCTTGCTATTGGACTGTTCCCTCTCGCGGGGATTAGTAGTGGCGCAGGGTGCACCGTACACACTATGGTTTGACTGCTAATTCTAGAAGTGTGATTATAGCTTTTTTTTTTTTCTTTTTTGGGATAAAACTCTTTTACTTACCAATTAAATTTTATTTATTTATTTATTTACACTTTAACTGCCCCTCAACTCTATATTCTTCTATGTTACCACCTCAAAGGCCTATTGTAATGGAAATGATTGCCAAAAAAGTCAGTCATGATGACTTTTATGTGTTTCTGGTTTATCTATTTGCGTTGGAACAGAAAATTTTTCAACCAAAGTAGGCATTAGGCTGCAATATGTAGAAAAATATGGAATTTAGAAGGTAAAATATGAAAGAAAAAAATTCGTATGGTAAAATGTAAAAATATCATAATTCAAATGGAAAAATGTTATTATTCCTTTTCTTTAAGTTGGAAAAATGAGTAATTTTGCCATTCTCATTAAAGAAAAATGAATAATTTTGCCATTATTAAAAGTAAAGCCAAGCATATCTGCCACAATGCACAAAGTATGTTAATATTCGTAGGTTCTAAAGAGGATAACTTGAATTAATATTAACTGCTTGGGCACCATAAATATTTGTGTGTTAACATCAAGAGATAAATAGGAATATAAGCACAAGTATGATGAAAAAGACATTCATATTGATATCACAGTGAGTATCTATAAATGTAAGTTGTGATTTGTGAACCATAAAAAAAACGAAAGGGGAAAAAATGAGTTTTAGACGATTTAATACTATTTTTCAAATCAATCTTGATGATTCTCTACTTTTTGGAAAAATAAAAACTATAATCTGTAGAATAAAAAGAAAATAAATGAAAAAGAAAAATATCATGTGTCTCCTAAACCGAATTTTGAATGCCAAGATTTTCATGATGTTATCACCCCTTTGGCATGCTGCCATGTTCTTTCTAATGTATGATATCTAAACCGATACCCTTTGATGTACACTGCCAGATAAACTAGTTCTTTTGTACCCATGATAAAAAAACAACTGATGGGTTCGTTCCATCATCATCGTCATAATAATAATAATAATAATAATAATGAGCATGGGATTAATATAATCACTATAGTTAAGGACTTAGACAGAAGCAAGCCAAATTTTATGGGATTTTGTTGATGTATAAACGGAAAAGTTAACTGACTTTATTTTAAAGTGCTATTATTAATACTCTTACTCTTGTGCATTCATTGTTGTTTCCTTGGGATTTGCCATAAGGATGCAGGGAATTATAGTAACTGTTCGTTGTGGCTTTATGCAACTTCTGTGAAAGCCTAACTACTCCTGGCAAACTAGCCAAATATCACCTCTTCCTCATCAGAATTCTTTTGCTGCCGTACACACACCCACACTCTAGAGAGAGAGAGAGAGAGAGAGAGGAGAGAGAATCTCAGTTCAGATTCATATCTGCATTAATACTTCCTGTAATCTCTCTCCTCTTTCTTACATACACCTCTCTCTCTCTCTATATATATATATATATATCTGTGTGTGTGTGTGTGTGTGAGAGAGAGAGAGAGAGAGAGAGAGAGAGAGTCTTAACAGTTTACGGCAACTGACTGTACAGAACTGCAAAAGCCCATCTGAGTCATATAGACAGTGTGAAGTGTGAGGCCCCAGAGATCTCGTACTACATTGCCTTCAATGAAAGATATTTAGATGTGGATGCGAACAAACTTTGAGCATAAATCTGAACCGTCCTCTTATATATATCACACCATACCATTACCATTACCATATCAAATGTGTGCTTTGTACTGGAAATTAAAAAGGTACACTTTTCAACTGGCCCTATTTCCATACAAAAGAAACAAAACCTGTTCGTTGTGTTTGCACCTTGAGACACTAAATAACAAAGGGTCTAAATAAAGCAGATTCTGTCTGAGGAGATGTCTGCTCTATCTCTATGTGGTCCTCAAGGTGCCATTTTTTGTTCAGTCAGATTGTACTTGGCCAGCCTCATGGTATTTCAGAAGTTAAACTTAGCTTATAATACTACCATCTCATATTAAACCAAAAATGAAATTTCATGCAATTTTCTCGGCACAAAAATACGAATAAAGAAAATTGATAATTCATTAAATTGTAAGACATAGACTGCGACAGATTAGCACAAAATTTTCGAACCAGAGAATTATCTTGCCAAAACATTAATTTTTGTTTACAGGAAGACGAAGTTTATAAATGTGTATATGCATAAGAGTGTGTGTGTGTGTGTGTGTGTGTGTGTGTGTGTGTACATGGAAGTTAATAACGCTATCCTTTCCCCTTGATACGTTAGAAATATGTTGGACGTGTCTGATAACATTCAGTAACTATTGTATGATCAACAATTCTAAGTGAAAAAACTCAACAAGGTTACATTAACAGGGGTTCTCTTTAGTAGTGATTCCAAAATCCAAACTTGAGTTCTTTCTACACAGAAGTTTCATTCTACGTCCACAAGTTTATGGTAGTAATGCTACATCCTTAGACCATGAGACTAGCAAGCACAAATAACCATCACCGCAGTAGCAGATCATTTGAGTACCATTAGACAAGACACTTTTCTTTAGTTTAAGTTGTTAAATGAAACTATACGTTATTAGCTTTGGTATTTACCTTTTTTCTCCCAGTAATTTATTCAATAAATTCAATTTTAACCTATGTGGAACAGTTTACAAAGTAATACCTAAAAAAATAACAAGTGCATGTATCCCCACCCCCAGGGCAGGTCCACAAGCCATAAAGAAACTCTAACCTACCTATGAACTACCTCATCAGAATTAAAACCTAGCCACTGAGGTTTTGGTCGGCAGCTACTAGTCTAAGTTGATCTTGTACAAGATCTAACACCAATTATTAGGACGCATTCAAGAAACTTCAGCAGATTTTTACGAAGGTTTGAATGAATATTGCCATAGTTTAATGTGTCCCAACTTATGTAATCAATTCCTATAAAAAAGATCACCAAAGTCATTGTTGTCATTCAGGACATTGGATGCAGAACTGTGAAGAGAATATAATATGCTGCACATATATGTACAAAAACTCACATGAGTCCTATTTACAAGTTCGAAGCTGCTGTTGAGTACGCGACTTGCTCAGGCAAGATGAATGATGCACACAGCATCCATTTCCCTGGTGCAACAAGGCGAACCCTGTGCATCTCTACATCAAAAGCCACCGCTGACAATGCATTTCTTATTCGCTGGGTATAGATAAACAGAGACAATACAATCAACTCATGGATGAAGATTAATGAGACTGGGTAAATAAATTCTACCAAATGTAATTGAGAAAAGCGACTATACCTTGTGAAATTCCAATTCGGGATCTTGAGCTTTCGAGAACCCATAAACATGAATCATTGGCAAAGTACATTGTTCATTTCCATGAAAAATTCCTCTAAAAGCATCTGCATTAAAATGAAAGCATTAGTGCAGAAATACACGTACATCCTATATGTATATCATTAGACTCATAATGGGAAAGAACTCTCAAGTGAAATTTAAGAAAAAAAATTTAAGAAATGGCACATGCCTAAGGCAAAGAAGAAAGTAATGTTATATTGGAATGATGAACCAATGGAAGGGTAGGAAGAGTTGTAAAATTTGGAATATAATTCTATGTGGTTTTGTGTACCAAGAAATTCAGCTGCGTCGTTTGGCAAATTCATGACTACTTGAGTAATGGATTGACGTCTCTGGTAAGCAAACACTGTTTTGATAAATCTCCTCCCATCCATGTTGAATACCTGCAAATTGACAGGATGTCCAGAAGATAAACTGCAACTTGATGCACTTGAAATATATTACGTTGAAACATAAAGTTCAGAGCGCTAACAGTTAGACGGATTGCGGGTAATACAATATAAAATTGTTCATGGCTTTAACACTGATATATCATGTACTTTACTTATAAAAAGGAAATAATATAACAGGTAAAAAATGTCAGCTCATCTTGTTTACAAAAGGACAAGATTAGATAACTTTATGTGAATATGAAGAGTATAGTCAGCAAAAATGGAGATTTCACACCCAATATCAATTTTTCCATCATTTATTTAGAATATTATAGAATAAGAACTATAAGCACAATGGCAACTATTCACACCTCAATTTTCCTCTCAAGTTTGTTGAGGACACAGTTTCTTTCAAGATACTCAACAGCACAAGGATTCAAATCATTAGCAAACACATGCTTGACTGTCTTTGCTGCAGCGATGGCAATGGGACCAACCCCAGCAAAAACATCACCTGTACAGGGACGGTGGGGGGGGAAGAGTAGGCACTTGTACATTAACATTTATAAACGAGAGGGCTAAAAAATCACATCAGGTAACAGACAATTTCATCTTTCTTTACAAAGGCCAACATGAGAATGTCAGCAGGTGGATGACGAAGTGCGGATGCCATGTCACTCAATGGGTCAATTCAATTCACATTTTAAATAACTCATAAGATAAGAAACCATACAATTTGTGAACAAATAATCAGAAGTTTAAGTTTCGAATGGTATTCAGGTATTATCTAATAACATACAGACGACATCAGTGCTTGTGAAGCAACTTTGAAGCCTCTGCCTTTCAGTTGCAAGTCTTGAATTCCAATATCTACAGACAAGTAAACATAAACATTAGATTCAACTAGTAATTGTTGTTGCAATTATGCTTTGATTTCAACTTACACAGAAGCTAAATCAACATGGAAACGCAATCCATTTTCTACAACTGTTGTCCCAAGGGAATTATTCCCTGCCAAAACTTCAAGCTGCATTGTTCTGTAGTCATTGTGAATAGCATCAACTTTATTTACAACTGTTTGTATCTTTGGCCTATTCTTATCCAAAACAACCTGATGTGAAATAAGGCAAAAAAGAAAGAAAAAAGGAACCAAATATTATGTCAAACAAAGCTTAGAAAGCAATGCTAAACTCCATGCTGATACAAAAATTTTACTATATGAACAGGCCAGTACCTTGGCGATAAGGTGTTTATATTGAAGATGCTCATCTCTTAGATTCAAGTGTGCAATATGCCCAACAGTTTCAAAAGCTGAAGGAATAATCATGCGTTCAGGAAGCAAAACCTCCAAGATCTGCAAACAATGCATGACATCTGCATTAGACCCATACAACACCAACAAGCATGGGTAGCAGTAGGGAGAAAACAGATGATTCACACAAAAGATATTACAACTGTTTTCCAACAAAACCTAACATCCTGAACAACAAAATAATCTGATAATTCTACTACTAAAGGCTACAAAGGAAAGGTAAAGTATCATTCGAATTTCAAACACAACTAAAAGAAATTTAACTGACAATAGAAAGAGAGAAATGTATCTCACAACTGATAGTGCCCATGCGGAATACCTCATTCAGTTGCCAATAATCATAAAACAGAGTCAATTTGCATTTCACAAGTTCAAAAGCTGACTCTGCACCCTGGCCATCATGTTCTTGAAAAACTACCTGGAACAACACAATTTGAATATAAGATGTGATACCTCATTGGAGCATATATTAACTCCAGGAAGACAACAAAACTTGTTATCCAAACAGGCTAAGCTATATCAATCAAAGTACAACCCCTTGATCTTTGAAGAAACACTAGGATGTCATCAATAACTAGTCAATGAGATAGGCTACTACTCAAGTTTTATTCAGATACTAATAATAATGCACAATCTCGTATATGAACTAACTAATCAAATTCAAGCATATTATACCTTATCCTCTACTTCCACACAAAAACGGACAATTCATAGAAACAAAAACGAAAGACAGTGCCAAATCGCGGTAGGGCATATACCTTGATTGCCTCAGGCAATTCCTCAATCCTTTTATCTGCATACTTCTCATCCAAGAGCAACAGCCTTGTTGAGCCTCTCCACTTGGGCGGCCGCCTAAATTTGTCCCCTAACAACCGAGTCAAGTCCTCTCCATCACTCTCCTCATCTTCAACCACCTCAACCAACGCTGCCCCATTTTTTCTATCCCTACTTATCCCTCTTTTCTCCCCATCACCCCTTTTTTTCTTCTTCTTCTTAGGTCTAGACATTTTCGCTAAATTCCTAAAGTTAGCGTATCCTTGCGAATTAAAAGTTCTCGTGAGCTTATCTCTATACAAAACCGCATTCAGCGGCTCCCCGTCGCCATCGGCTTTCCCGTAAATCCTCCGGTTCAATGCCACTAGGTTTTCATCTTCACCTCCATCAGGGGAATCCGGCAAGATGGTTCTGAATTGGTCATCAATTTCGTCGCCGGTGACTCTGGCGATGTTCTTCACTCGCGGCCAATTGAGCAGGTGGCCGCGGAGGCGGTTTTCGAGCGTGGAGCAGATGTCAGAGGGGACTCTGAGGGCAGAAATGTCGAAGACTCGAGTGAAGGCGGCTTCATCGAGGGTTGTGACGTTCTCGCCGGAGGAGGGGTCTTCTCGTAATTGGAGGGGAAATGGAGCGTGGCCTTTGCGGAGGGAAGGGCCGTAGGAGAGACTTGAGAAGGAAACAGCGGCGGCGGTGACGGAAGAGAGGAGGGGGCGGAACAGGAGTTTTGCGGCGGAGCACGGCGGAGGGTAGAGTGTGAAGAATGGGAGAGTGTGAGGGCGGAAGAGGGAAAATTTGAGAGCCATTTTTTTGTGGAGCTTGGGTTTATCTCGGATTTATGTAAACACGAATTATTATTTGACAAAAAATAGTAGCCACGCATTCAATAATAGTTTCATAATCTTTGTAAAATAAAATAAAGTAATTTCATAATCTTTATGTATGATTATATCTCTCCCATTCTAATGGTCCAAGTTTCGAATTTCATTAGATGCGAAAGTAATTTTATTTGTCATTAGGCTTAAAATCGAATAGTGGGATTCGAAATTTATATCAAAAAAGTATTGAGTTCAAATTTTCTTGTCTTCTATTTATTTTCTTTTGAGTGAGTGAGTGTGTGCATGGACATGGGAGTATTTTTTGATTAATATCTATAGAGTGTCCCGAAATAATTGTATAAAAAAACTATTTAATTCATTTGTACTAAATGCGAGTATGCAACATCTATTATACAATTCTTACTCACAAATTGTCGAAATTCTATAAATTTAGGATAATCCTTGTAATTTGTAAACTTACAAAGTTTTACAGGTCTATTTGTAAATGCAAGCTTCGTCATAACTATTGCAATAATTTTATAGTAATAAAATTATTTTGTATTCCCTACAATACAATTTTTCTTATATGTATATAGTCAAAACTCTTCTTTAGTGTTCAAATGCAATAATTGAAAATGTGTTAAAAAATACTTTTATTTAAAGGTAGTTATGAATGATTTTGGAAAGAAAAAAAAACAGAACTTCTTTATGGTTTCTAGTTAAAAAAAGAAAAAAATCTCAACCAAACACATTTTTTAATTAATTTTGTTTTAAATAAGGGCTTCTTTTTTGAGGTGAAAAAAAAAACTCTACGAAAGCAGTCTAAGTCGCGAATAACATTAACAGATATGTACAATTTTATTATTTTACAAACTTCAATATATAGAATAACCATCTCGAGGGGGGGCTAAATTGCACTCATCCCCTTTAGTCAAGAACACTTTTTTTTTTTAACAAAAATACGAAAAAAAAATATGGAAAACTAAAGATCAGCTCTCCGAGTACAAAAGCAGGCCGCAAGGCACAAATCAACAAACTATGTATAATGGTAATTACCTAAATAGTCATTAACAAAATCTTGCATATCTCTCTAGCATTATATAACCAAAAACTCGAGACTACACCACCGTAGCCCGCCGACCATGCCTCTCCAGCAACCCCCTCATCACCACCCTCTGCTTCTCCACACCCGAATCAACAACATTATTCGCCGCCGCCGCCGCCCCGGCGCGGCGGCCGTGGGCCAGAGCCAGCCACGCCGAGGTGCAAGTCATTACAGCACAAACCTTCCCGGAGAAAACCAGAGCCATCAAACAAGCAAAAACAACACAAATCACAGCAAGAGCGGAGCCACTCGTACAATAATTAAAATATTTGCCGCCGCCGCGGAGTTTCATCGCCTTTCGCCTATTGTCGTTGTTCGGAGCGCCGCCCTGTTTGAGATCGAGACACGACGAGGATCGCTTGGGCGACGAGGATGAGGACGAGGAGGAGAAGGACGAAGCGGCCGAGTTCGAGGATGTCGACGAGAACAACGAGCGACGGTCGGATTCGTCGTCGAGCGTGTCGTTGGCGCCGGCGTTGGAGATCCCGAGCTTGCGGACCGGTTTGATGAGCTTTTTGGCGGGTTTTTTAAGTTTTGATGGTATGCTGTTGTTGTTGTTGCCTGATCGGAAGGGGTCTCGCCTGGGTTGCTTTTTGTTCTTGAGCTTCGTCATCTGTTGATTTACAAAGATAATGTTGGTTGATCACTCAGTCCAAATGGTCATTTTTTTTTGTAGCACAAAATTTTGTCTATCAATATATATATATATATAAAGGTTAAAATACGTGAATTTACCGTAAGAACGGGTACGGCCGGTCCAATGTGATTTTTAAAACACTGATCATATCAAAAGTATAGGAAAAGTACTGCAATGGTTAACTTGCTTAATTTTTTGCTATATTAGTTAATTATCAAAGTGAAGATTTTATATATAATTTTGATAAATATTTTTTTCTCCATTCTTGAAAATAATAATATATTTTTTTGATTTCGTGAAATTGAAACTTGAAAGTTAAAAAATTGAAAAAAGTAATACTTAAGAAAAGATTGAAGGTTAACACATTCATGACTGCGTCACTACTAATAACAAGAACAACAATAGTCAAAATAGGGGGGGGGGGGGGGGGGGGGGGGGATATGAACGTAACAAGCAAAACAATGGTCAAGGAAAAATAATGCGACCTTATTCATTTAATTATTAAATTCAAGAAAAAAAAATGAGAAATTTTGGGATAAAAACAAATAATTTGTGTACATTGGCGGGCGGGATTTGACTGAAAAAAAAAATAATAATAATAATAAATCAAAATCAAAATCAAAATCAAAATCAAACAGAAACAGAAACAGACAAATTTATTGAAATAAAATATAGATAAATCAAAATTCCAACAGCACGAAAAGTCAGACCAAAACGAGAACAAATCAACAGTTTGTTCCTCTTCAGTTTAGGCCCAAAAAAAAAATGAAAAAAAGGTGTTTCTTAATTCTTACCAATGGTGACTTGAACAAAGCGGACTTAAGCGAACTGGAGAAAACACGAAAGGGCGTCCTCCTCTTGCGGGCAGTGTCGTCGTCGGAAGGCGGCGGCGGCGACGCCGCCTGAGTTTTTGGTGAATCGTCGCGGGCGGCCGATTTGAAACACCCAAATAACTTGCTCCTCCCCCGGTTATCCATGGTTGCGACCGTCTTAATAAGCAATATCCATGCAAATTTAGAGAAGAGAGAGAGAGAGAGAGAGGAGAGAGAGAGGGAGAGACAAACAAGAAAATAGAGACGGATTGAATTGAATATACGTATATATGTATGTGTGTGTGTTTGTATATATATACACAAAGGAAGTAATTTAAGATAGTAAAAATATCTGAAATAAGAATAGTGGCGTATATTTAGGGGGAGAAAAAGAAGGAACGTGTATCTCGGATTGGTGCTTAGTGTGTGTTGTGTGTGTGCGCGTAGTGCGTGTGTTTGAATGGCGTTTCGGCTTTGCCGCTCTTCATGATTTAAGGGCAGTTATTAATTATTATATAGGTAATGGGACTCGGGATCGGATAATATTCCTTCTATCTCGTCGGGTATTAACACTGAGTTTGGCAGAGATAAAAAATAGAAAAAAAAATTTGATGAATTTTAATTTTCCATCAGTATCTTCAGTTGAAAAGAAAATAGATAGAAGGAAAATAAAAATTTATTTATTTTCTCTTATTTGTTTGAATGAAAAAGTGAAAGGAAAAAAATAATTTATATACTAAATAATAATTATATCTTTATATCATTATAAATTATAATTATGTTATGAATTCATATATTAAAATAGATTAATAAGATTAAACTAAATAAGTATAATGTAAATAAAAATATAGAAATTAATATAATGAAATATTTATTTACATTGTGTCAAACGACAGCTACAATCTTATATAATTATAAATATAATTAAGTTATAAATATAATTATGTTGTAGATAATTTAATGAAAATAAAATAAAAAATATGTGAAATATATTTTTTTATGTATTACACAAATAAACAAGTTGTATTTGCTATTTAAAAAATGTAAGGATTCATGCTAGTAGAAGATACAATATTATTTAAACAACTAGTTATACAAATGGGCAATTTTAGAAATCTTATATTATAGAGATCTTTGCGTTATTTTTCTCTCATTTTCTATCCAATTTTGGGTGGAAAAAAAATCAGTGGGCCCTATGCTTATTTTTTCATTCTTAATTTCTTTTGTTCCCTTTTTCTCCCACAACCAAATAAGAGGAAATATATATTTTCCTTCCAATTTTCTTCTTTCCCCTTTCCTTCATCTCATTTTCCACCCTATCAAACGAAGCCTGAGTAACAAAGTAGTACTTTATTTTTACTTTTAATAATTGTAGAGTTTGTTAGAATGCTCTTCAATATTTAATTTGTCGTATAACAACTCCAACCATTTACATGCCTATGATATTTTCTAATCTAACCTTATATTTATGTTTGTTATCTCCCATGTTCAGATTACGAAAAATGTCCCAGACTTTTTGTAAAATTCTATAAAATGTAAGATAATTAGCTCTCTCTCAAAATCAGATATTTATAAATTAAGTCCATTGTATTTGATTGTCTAATTGTTTGTAAAATGATCATTACATATATGTTAATTATGAGCTAGATAGTCTTATTTTTATCCGAATACTTCAAGGTTTAACATCTATATCTATACTATTATATTTTTGAAGGATGTCATTTGACCAATATGTATAGTTCTAACTAAATTCTCAATTTTTAGAATTTTGAATTAATTTTAATTGTTAAAGATGAATTATTTGATTGATTGTTAATTTCTCTCTCTTGTTTATTAAGTCCACTAGCTTTTCACATTTAACTCAACCCCCCCCCCCCATCTCTCTCTCTCTCTCACACACACACACATAAAAGAACATGAAAATATAATAGTAACTTTCAATATATATATATATATATATATAGATAATGCCAAATTTAATTAAAATATTACTTAATACTATCACACTACTAGAAAAAAAAGATTTAGCCACGGATTTTGGCAAAAATCCGTGGCCTAGAAAATTAGTAACGGATTTTATCTGTGACTAAAAGTGGCATGACTAATTTTAGCCACGGCCTTGCATATTCCAAAATTCAGTGGCCAAATTGGCCACGGCCTGACTATGGCTAATGTCCGTGGCTAGAAAATAAATAATAATTAAAAAAAAAGCTAACAAATGAACTTATTTCCATTTTTTAACTTTGCCTCTTCCCTATCATTTTTCTTTTTTTTTTTTCAATTTCCATTTTTTAACTTTACCTCTCCCCTATCATATTTCATGTTATTTTTACTTTCTCCCTAGTTTTTTTTTTCTGTCTCTCCCCTCTCTATCCTCTTTCATGTCTCATACTTCTTAATATCATTTTTTCTACTTTTTTAAAAATTATTTTATTTAAATTTTTTTTTTTACTTATCACTAACTTTATAAAATTTATTAAAAATAGTTAAAAATATTTTGAAAGTATAAATTTTACCAAAATTGTAGTATGTCACGATCAAACAATTTTGAAATATCTAGAAATATACAGTTAGAAACTCCTTAACCATGATAATAATTAAAAAAATATGTGAAAAAACAACTTTGAAATAAATTGTCAAACTAAGACCAAACAAAACAAATAGATTATTTTTGAGGTTTGTCAATCAGACGGACGGTCGGATTACCTTGTAGTTTTAATTTGAAGTTTTAAGATACAATTAATAGTCTAACCAAATATCTTTGCTTTCAATAATAAAAAACATTACATTTTTCTCACTTATAGATGAATTGTTGGATACAGTTTCATTTATTACGCATGAATGTGGCCCCATATCCCTACTTAGGTTGTATTTATTTCATGCCAAACCAATTGACAATATACCAAAAAATTAAGTTGTCATAATGACAAATGAATGGCATTGAAATTTTAAAAGCAGAAGGAACTAATTGATCTGTAAATCTAAGAAATTTACATCTCATCTTTACTTAATAATTCTAGTGAAATATATGTACGTGTATGCTAATAATTACTCCTCTATTTTTTATATTAATATGCTAATTACTTCTTTAAGTTTTTACTAAATTATCCCGACTCTCAATTCTCGACACAGCAGCTCTGTGACATACGCGCTCATTTAAACATAAAGAGCTTAGTAAAGCTGCAATAACTACTAAATAGACCTCAAATTACTAACCAATGCGGTTTTTACCCCACTGATCAATATCTTTTGCAAAGACATACAATTGAAACATGCATATCGAATATTATGTTGTGAACGGGAGATTTTAGTTACATGTTTATCTAACTGCCAGATATAACAGACATTACAATTCAAGTATTCTCAGAATCGTACTGCGAATGCAGGGCCAAATTTCTGATTGAAAATGAAGAGAGAAATAGTACCAGAACAAACAACGCCCTCAATATAGTTATTAAAAACTGAAGGCAATCATGGACAGTACAGTTTCAGATTAGGTAGCAAAACACTCAAAAGTGCAGCCTATATATCTATTCACCGAATTTTCTGGTAATGAGCCTTATTCACAACCTAAACATGTATATCCGCTGCTGGAGACTAATTATTAGGCCACCACAGCAGCAAGGTTAGCATGCAAGCTTATTACCACTAGAATTATCAACCTGTTTTGTTTATACGTAACAGAAAAGCAGCAGTATGTATCCACAGCATGTTTAATCTCTCAATCAATAGCAGTAACGGGCAACACAGACAGAGCAAGCTCACAGTATATTGCAGCTCTGCATGATATTGAAGCAGCAGTGACCAAGCTTTTGTATCAGATTGTAACCCAAATCAGTCGCTTCAGCACGACGTTTCTGTGAGGCAATCACCAGAATTTCTGTCCAGCCTGGCTCGAAATCCATCATCTCATCAGAATCAAGTAGTTGTTCATATCCATCATCATTGTCGCCATCCTCTGATACAGGTGTAATCTCAGATGTTGAGGGCTCAGCAGGCTCCCCTGTTTCCAGTGCCCGATCACGTACATGTATGGCAGTGCTTTGCTGAGGAATAGGTAGTGGTTCCCTCGGCGTTGACCACTGAACCTGAACTGGATGCTCGATTCGTACGCTAGGATTCCATCTGTAAAACCTGTCAAACAGCTGCTCGCATTGCAGGAACTTATCCTATACATATTATTACAACGCACACAATTAATTTTAATCAAGTGTTGAGAATCAGAAACACTAATTAAACAATTTAATTAGTTACCTTAAGAGAAACGAGATCGGCATTGCTCACAATGGTTTTAAAAAAATTGTCCCAGTAATCTGGGTACTTATATTTGGTGACAAGAAGAATGGCGGAGGCTGCTATAACCGAAGGCCTGTATTCTAGGAATGCCGGGTCTAGGTAACACATATATAAAAACAAAAAAGATAAACAAATCAATTCAAATATTGTGAAATGTGTTTTACCGAAAAGAGAAAATAGGGAACATGCATAAGAAGTTAAAAACTGTTTCAGAAAACGCTCCACGAATTTGGCAAATGAAATGTGCTTAGTAAAATGGGAGGAATTCTATTTACATTGTGCAGTGTTAAACTACGTATAAAACATACATTCAGTATCTTAAGAAATAAAAAGGAAAGCATAGTAGGACTGAATTCAAATAAAGAATTCTAAACTTTCTTTTTTTTTTAACCAATGCCATACAATTTGAGATATATAAGAAATCTTGATACATTGAGATTTGACGATCAGGTCCCAAACTATACGGCGAGGTGAGCGCATTTGAGGTGGCAAACTGAGGATTCGAATGAAGAATGGAACGAAATGGAACGGTGTGAGAATTCGCGTCCGATGCTCCAAACGTTCGACGATCATCTCCTCCATTTGCAGCACGGCTTCGGCTGTAAACAGATATTTATTTCCGTTCTGCAATAAAGCAGTTACAATTTTTTTTATAATACGCACATATACACTGTACAATGCCTAAATTCGACAAATTCAAAATTTAGTTACCAAAAAATTTGAGAGATTGAAGCTTTTGTTTCTGAACTTCCATGCCATGGCGAGGCAAGAAGCCCCAACTAGCTGAGGGCCTAATGCGCTAAATTTTATCTGAGTCTATCCAACCACACAAGAAAAATAAATAAATAAATAAATATATTAAAATAAAAGTAAACCAAAGGTAAAAAAAAATATTTCGTATATCATAAACTGATTGCCACTTGAAATAAGGACGACAAGAGAAACAAGTCAACATTCAACCGCTCCTGAATTTTAATTCTTTCAAGATGTTTCACGTTCTCTAAAATCCAAAGAAAGAGTAAAGGAATCAGAATTCAAATACGTGGATACACACATACCGGCATTTCTCCTCTCGAAAAGAACAGATCGAAGTAGGTCACCGCTGTGTAAGGAATCAGAGCATCGTTACTTCTTTGGGATAGCTTCAAATGTCCAAATTCATCATCAATCAGATTTAATCACATTCAAAAATTTTAAAGTCATGCACGAAGATAACTATTCAAAACTCACATTTTCGATTGCCATCACCGCCAATATCCGAGAGTTTTGACCGTCCTCGTTCGAATATCTCTCGAGATCGTGGATCATGGCATTACTCTCTGCAGCTAAGAGTTCGGAAAGATGAACTTCTGCCGTCGCTGTTCTTCTCTCTACAGAATCGAGAGAGAGAGGGTTAAAGGTTTCGAAAAAGTCTGTGTGTGTGTGAGAGAGAGAGAGAGGGAGAGTGAGGGAGAGACTATATGAGTGGGTGAGAAAGTGTGTGAGGGAAAGTAAGTGCTGGAAGTGTTGATTTGATTGAAGGCTTGGCGATTATTTTGTGTCAGCGCCGTTACAGTGCCGTCAAGAAAAGTCGTGATGAGCCGTTTGAATTAACGGGGGGTTGACGGCTTGGAGACCAGTTGGCTCGAATTCTTATTCTACTTCAAATTCTCTCTCTGATCAAATATAAAGTCACATTTTAATAAATAAAAAATGTGAAATTGAAATAAAACCAAAGCTTTCCAATATATGTAAACTTGATAAAAAAACAAAATAAAATAAAATTGCTTTTTACCACTTAATGGTAATCCTAGAGTCTTTTTTTAAATGTAACATTAGAGTATTTAGTAGTTCATGTCATTTTACATGAATGATTCATCATATACAATTCGATATTCACATATGGTATCATCCAAAAAGCCCATATCATTTTAACAAGATAGATTGAATACAAAATCCTACAATATTATAAGGGTTTTTTTTTTCATTTTTTTGGTATGATCGCCTCTATATTAGGTTTAATTCAAGCAAAAACTATTGTAAAATAAAAAATTAGTTAAAAAATTCAGTAAAAAGTGAAATCCAACAATGAAAAGCCTTAATGGATAGTTTATGATATTGTGTAAGTAATATAATTTTTTAACGGACAACACATAATCTAATAATATAATTTTTTAACGGACAACACATAATCTAATAGTTTTTTGTGGTGAATTTCAATCTTTTTGACATTAGTAGTAGTACATGCATCGAAACTCACAGTTTAACTCCTCTCAAATTACTTAAATCACGGAGTTTTTGACATTGTGAAAACTGTCTCTGATATGCACTTAATTTTATAATATTAATAGGTATAACTTTGTATTACGGTAAATTGGCAGTGAGCCAGTGACAACTCTTCATTAAAATTGGACATTGAGTTATTCTCTAGATTTTTAATAAGGGGTGCATTTGATAATTCATACTGAACTTTACCGAAAATTATACAGGAGGTCGGTGTACTAATTTAAAAAACACAATAGTTTAATACTAATATTTATACTGCAAGGGCTTTCATTCTAACTATACTTAACACGGAAAATTTTATGCTATTAACTCTAATAATATAATATACTTTTTTGAAAATATTAATCTATTATAATAAACAAATTACTTCAATAATCTATCAATCATCATCAAATAACAATTGGTCTATTACAATTATAACATCAATATTCTAAGTGAAGAGCAAATATTACAAATAGAAAGACACTAATATCAAACTATAATAAAACCCACATTTACAGGAAATCAAATGCATAACCTTTAATTTACGAGGCTTATGCCTTGTCACTGAGGCAACGTCTTATCAATTGGCACTAATATAATATACTGTGAATGTAAAATTATTTTTATTGGTACTGATGTGCTATTCACCCGCTCACCCAAACACATTAGCACTTTACCAATCAACAAAAACCTCACAAGTGTGAGGTCCGATGCCCTCCAGAGTTTAATGTCCTCGAAAGAGCGTCTGCATATAATATTAAGCCCTAAGTGAATCCCACGAGAGGGGACATACCCTCGGGCTTATCCATTGATAGAGTCCATAGCCAGAAGACCACGAAAAGAGGCCTCGTTTGCCGAACAAGTGAAACTGAAGAATGTGGTTTTGGAATGCAACAAAGCTTTCGAGGGCAGGTTCATCCCCTCGAGGGCATGGGTCTTCTTAGTCAAATGCCTTCAAACTTATCAACAAGACCCAGACAGGAATTTTAGCTAGCAATCCAACTAAGCGCTACACCCACTGCTACAAAACCTGTACCTGCCGCACATAGGACTGTCATATCAGTCTCAGGAGCTTTAAATGCTCTCTAATAAAAGCCATCTTTAGCAGTGAATGTACAAGATATGCATTTAATGTGAAGAAGCCCTATTAATGAGAGTGGGGCTCAGCCACCTTTTTGAAGCCTAAGGAATGACAAAAAGCATGCTTGCTTGTACTCCATTGGTCAAATCAAATAGCCAACCCTCATCAATCATATCAAATCAAAGACCCACTCTTATATAAATAAGCAAGAAGCACTCCGAAATAGGTACCTAGCATTTTTTTTCCCTTCAAGATCATTGCAATCTTATTGTTCATCTTATCCAAAAAACCTTAAATCTAACTTGAGCATTGGAGAGCCTACGCTGAGGCAAAACCGGCTAGTTTCATGTGCGTTCTTTCCTCTTTAATAAGTGTACCACCAACATATTATGTGGAGCGTATCAAACTCTGTCACGTGATCAACCAAAATGGCTCCACATCAGGTATCATGATCTATATATATATATATATATATATATATATATTCTTTCAAAAGGAAAAAAAACATTCAAAATGTAAAAGTTCTATTAAACCATATAGAAAAGCAAGTTTGAGCCATTATTATCAAATAAAGAGGCACTAACGGGGCAGAAAAATTTAGGAAGTGTAATTTACAAAGTAACAACTTATTTAATTAAATAATCATTTGTGTTTCAAATATTGAATAATTTTATTTCCTTAAAATGCAATGCACTGATGGCAGCTAAGTATAGGTGGCAAAGCAGTTCATGGAATTAGTTGATTGCTTCAATCGATCAGTGTATTGGTATATCTTTTTCTAATGCTGGCAACAAGCAGAAAATACCAGGAGTGGGCTTGGTTTGCTTTCAAAAATTCTTATATAAACATGATATTTGGATATATACATTAATCGAATGATTGAAATTATGTTGGACATATTATATATATTGATCTTCTTTACAAATAAATTAATTATATGGAACAAATTAAATTATTTAATGCATAGTAATTAAGGTTTGAAACACTGGCGGAATAAGCAAAAACCCACCAAGCACTACACCAATTAGCTAGATTGGAATTCAAATAAGATAAAGCTTCTTCAATATCTAAATCCGTCTTGAATTTTATAAGATTTTTATTTATTCTTACAGAGTCCAAATTTGATAAAGAAAATTCGTCCCAAAATAGCAATTTGAAAATAATTGAAAATTTAAAATATAATAACCAATAACAAAAATATCCTTTATGTGAAATACAAAATCAAATAAAGCAAGAAACTATTTTAGAATATATATATATATATATATATGAAAACTATAAATCTCAAGAAATAAAAAAACAATGTATTATTGATTATAAATATATATTGCATATTTGCATTCTGTTTAAGCAGTTTTAATGATATTATATACACTAAGTCACTAATTTAATATAGCAAATATTATTAAAATTTGGATTCAAGTATTCAACGGATCGATTGTTTGATTTCACATCGGATCCATTTATTTAGGATTACAAATATATACATGTATATTCAGATTTAATTTATCAAATATTTTAATAAGTCGAATATAGTAAAAAAGAAGTTTTATTTTCACTTTTCTGTGTGGGCTTTTTGTTAAGCCCACCCGAAAAAACGAAGTTTAGGTTAAAGTTACCTCGTTTAACTTTTTCCGATTAGAAAAATAAGTCGTGGTTGAGAAATGGAGCGACTCCCTGAAGAAATAGTTGATGAAATCTTTAAGCTGGTTGCAATCGAAGACAGAGGGAGATGTTTGGGTGTGTGCAAGGCGTGGAAGGAGTTACTGGACTGCGGCGACTTTGCTGAAATCCGACGGGATAAAATGGAGCCCAGCAAGCTTCAAGAACACAGAATGCTTGTGAGGGTAGAACGAGAACTTGCAGAATCAATCGTCAAAATGATGAAATACAATGAATATTATTGGGACACCTTTCATAGATTATTGGCAAATGAAGGCATTGATGAATGTGCAAGATTTTATCGCATGATGTTTCAGCTTTGTTTTCAGAGGAAATACTATAAGGAAGAGTTCAACAGAACTTGGACAAAAGCGTACATCCAGAAACTCACGAAATATCCCTACTCCAGTCCCTGGTCAGTATAGTTGGTTCTAAAAATCTTTTCTTTCATTCTAATCTTAATTAGTCTTTTTTTTTCTTGCTAATTTGTGTTCTTGATTTCTTGTTGATTTATGTTAGCGTTTTCTTGATTTCTTTTTAATCCTTTATTGATTGTTATCGTAGTGTTTTTTTCACTTGTTATCTTACTGCTTTCTTGACTTCTGGCATGGCTAGTGAAAACGACTATATAGCGGCCAGAACGGAACCGAAATGGTGGCAGCCTCTGTTCCGGTGTTTCATCCTATAACTGCCACGAGACTGACACGGCGCGTTGAACATTTAACGGCGGCGGGAACGGATTGGAAATTGAGCCAACGATTTTCTTTTTCTTTTTTTTTTTATGAGCCTATGTTAATTAAGTAAATTGACCCACTATCTCAATACGGGGCTCCTATTTTATTATTTCAAACTTATGATAAATTATTTAAATCCATAAATACTTTAAATGTTTTTTGTATTTATTTATTTTAATTTTATGAATGTTTTTGATTCATTAAAGTTTTCGTGTTTTGGTGATTTGTGGGTGGTGGATTCTGTTATAGATTGACTATACTTTTGTGTAGAGAGGGGTGCTTGTTGCAGAGTATGATTTCAAGATACTGGAACTTGAATGTTCATTTTTCCAAGTTGAAAGGACTGCAGAATTAAATTTATCACTTCACTTGAATAATGTCACTGCAAACTTAGTAATTCTTCCATCAACAAGGGAAAAAAAAACAACAGCGTGCCATAGTTATTTCTTTTGAATTTGTTGCTGAATTGATTAGCTTGTTTATAAATATGCTCCTCTTTCTTTTTCTTTTTCTTTTTTCTTGATGTGTTACTTATTTTACATAACTAAGGTTGATATATGAATCGCATTTGCTGTATTACACCTGACAGGTTCGGTTACGAAACTACAGCATACTATTGTTTGTCCTTAATGGTACAATAACATATTTTACCATCTACTCATGTCTTATGGAAAAATAAACTGAAGCGTCGATCCCTTTTCCAGATTTCAAGAATATTCGTCCACGTTATATTATTCTCGAATGGTTTGATATTCTGCATCGATGCATATGATTTGAATGATGTAGTTATCCATAGTTTGTAGAACACTACTAAAAGAAATGCCCTATGTAAGATAAGATAGTGCTAGAATCGTCGTCAAGGATGGTTCGCTCTATAATCCTGTTTCTTGTTATCTTCTACTCAATATAATTCTGGTTTCTTGTTGTCCGCCCATCTTCTCTTCTATCATAAGTATGGGAGCGATTACCATGCCAGAGGAGATGATTGTCTTGCATGGTGCACTAATGAAATTTTGTTGGTAGAAAGTTGGGAAAATTGGAATAGCCAGTGAAGAAAAGATGGAGACATATTGAAAAATGGTAAAAGGGAGAGGTGGTTGAAAATAGGCAGCAAATGTATTTGGTTTGAGATGGTCGTTAGTTGTTGGTAAAGAAGGGATTTGGAATGGACATGCTTGCTTCACAGTCCGTTAGTGGCAAAATGTAATGACCTGAAATTTGATCACTTTCCTGCTAATTGATAATTCTGATCAAGCAAAGTTGGTACTGAAATAATGGTTTGCAGGTTCCCTTATGGCTTTTTGAACATTTTTATGTTAATACCTGATTCTACTGTATTTAATGTTTCTTGATTATGTGAGTATCAATAATGCACATTCCTGTTTGATTCCCACCGCTCAATGGTGGAATTGTGTGAATAGCAGGCCTTATTTATTTCCTATATGCCCCCACAACTGACATTTAAAATTGAAAGAGAAGAAGGGCTCTACCTGTGCAGTGGAGTAAAAGAAGAATATTGGAAAATTTGGTGGAAGAGATCCTTGAATCTCGGTATTCATGTTTTATGGTTGGTTTATTTTTGAAGAAGGATACTTACCCACCCTTTTTAACGGAAAATTATTTCATGGACGGGTATATGCAACTTGCGCTTTAGATTTAGTCACGTGTTATCTATTAAATTTTTTTATAAAATCATATAACACGTGATTAAATTTGGACTGTAGGGTACATGGGTGCTCCCCATACACCCGATCCATATAAGAATTTTCCCTTTTTAACATGAAAATTAATTATTCAATGAGATAACCCCATTCATTATTATATAAGGTAAATTATATGCTACATGATAGGATACAAGTGGTTGACAGATCCCCATTTCTGTAGTTAAGCACTGTGGCTGGTGTTCAATTGATTCAAACACCCATTTCGTTTTGTAACGGAAATTGATTAACCCAAAAATTCCAGAGAACGGCTTTAGTTCATGGAACAGTACACTAGCACTGTAGATGACACTGCGTATGGACGGGCAAACTAGTCCTAATATTATGGTTTTTACCAGTGACGGTGGGTGGGTTTTTGCAATGGAGACAAGTGAGGAGTGTACCTAAGGGAGTGTCTGCAAAAATTTTTATTTTTTGAGAAGTTAAAGTTGTAGAGAAAATTAAATAGTAAAAATAGGATAGTATTTGAAAAAAAAAGTGAAAAGCAGAAAGAAAGATAGTTTGAATGTTTGAAATTTAAAAAAAAAAAACATGATAAGAGTTTCACTGTAAGATAATCAAATTGTAAATAATTATAAAAATATAAAAAAAATAAAAAAAAATTGGTTGATAACTACTTTCAGCTTTTAACTTTTGTTTTTGTTGAAAAAAAAGCAAAAACTAATGTTTCAAAAGCTATCCCATTGCATAAAAATAACAAAAAGTACAAAAATATTTTTTTAAGTGATTGCAAACACTTCCCGACTACGTCCGCTTTTTGAAAATTAATAATTAGAGTAATAGTTATTGGATATAGTGTCGGGCCATCAGCTATTAGCCCAAATCCCATCTCAACTAAATATGCTTGTATTTGTTGGGGTGGTGTGGAAGTAATTGGGGTTTGATTGAAATTTAATTTGTTAGAAACTTTGATGAATTATCCCAACAATATGAATGATAATGAATGATGTACGACACAAAGATTTTATTTGGTTGGCAAAACCACCTACTCCCATGAGTGTTTCCCACTCCCACTGCGAGTGACATTTTACCCACTACAAAAGAATACATTTTTGTGCTACAAAATTTTATGGAAAATAAGACTTAAATGAAAAAAATTATTAATCCTCATAAAAAAAAAAGGATTTTCGTGTGACAATAGTATTCGTCGCATTAGGTCTACTTGATGTGATGAAAGCCCTAATTGTCACGGAAAGAGCATAAACATGTCACAGTAATTGTGGAGAATATTGAATGACAAGTAATAAGTGTATTATGGTATACATAACTCGACATATAAATTGAGATATAGCAATAATTCGCGTAATCGAAATATGTTTTAGTGACACTATTTTATTTTGTCTCATAAAAGTTTATTCCCGCCGGACTTCATTTTCACCACCTGAGCTTCCATGCAATGGTGAGGCAACACGTAGCTACCAGATCGAAGCTTGTTTGATTTGTAAATATTTCCAGAAAGCAAATGTAAAATGAATATTTTGTAGATGACTTTTTTATCCACCCCCACCTATACAAAGAGGGGCAAGTATGACACAATAATATTAGTTCCCCCCCCCCCCCCCCCCACACACACACACACAAAAAAAACAAGAAATACAATCCCATGTTGTGGATTTTATTTTTCATTTATGGTGTTACACTAATAAGATTGAGCTTTCGGTGATTTTTCAAATGTTTTATATGTTCGGTGTTAAACACAAAAATTCGAACATGATCTAGTGGAAGTAGACAAAGATTGTCATTGTTGTTTCTTGTATTTTTTTTTAATTTCTTACAAAAAAAAGTTTAATTTTCTCCCCTTTTCCTCTTTTAATACAAATTCAATATATATATATATATATATTGATTAGACGGGGCAAATTGGCGGATTGGGTCGGATTTGAATTGGACTCTATTGAATAGGGTTGTGAATAGGTTGGGTTCGAAATGGGGTTTAAGACGTGTTGATAATGAGTTGATGCGGCTTTCAACGAGTTTAGTACAAAATAAAAAATATTTTTTTATTATAATTTTGTATATTTTTCAACTATTTATCTGTTAACTAACATATTATTTAATTTGCAAGAATAATTTTATCACTAATTTTTTATTTTTATGAAACATCATCAAATTATAATATTTTTTTTGTTGAAAATATCTAGAAATTGCATGAATTCATTTAAAAACTATTCGAACCCATTTATAACTCAAAAAATTTGAAGCCCACCAAGTCCATCCTGCTTCAACTCATTTATAAAAATTTAAAGACCCAATTCAATTCAAATCATAATTAATTTAAATAAATTGAAACTATGTTTCTCAACCTATTTTATCAACCTTAATATCGATAAACCTTGGTTTTATCTAACATACGGCCAAGTACACCGTGGTTTTATCTCACATGTGGCCAAGTAGAATAAAACATGGTGCGTCCCGTTTTTTTTTTGTTTTTTTCCCTCTCTCTCTATTGGCTCCCCTATGTCCCAATCCAGCGGCAGAAAGCAATTTTCTATTCGGCTGACTTTAAAAACCGGGGGCTTTTTCCATTCTGGTAGTAATAAAACCACGTTCCCAATATCTTGAAACACCAGAAATACAATCTCCCAGCCTATATATTACAATTTACAACTCTCACCCCCATTCATTTTATATCATCAACACAAACAAACACCGATCAGATATTTACCTCTTCAAATACCACTTGAAGAAAATGAGTTCAACAAGCAGAGCTTGGTTAGTTGCAGCGAGTATTGGGGCAGTTGAGGCCCTCAAAGATCAAGGTTTTGCCAGATGGAATTATGCTTTCAGAGTTTTGCAACAGCATGCGAAGAACAATCTCAGATCTTATACTACTCAAGCACAGAGACTCTCTGGGCCATCTTCAACACTGATATCTAAGAAGATGAGAGAAGAAAAATTGGAGCAATCTGAAGAGTCACTTAGGAAAGTTATGTACCTGAGCTGTTGGGGCCCCAATTGAGCCCAAAAAAGAAAATAATTTTGTACATAGTATCAATTCTTATATGAAATTTGCAGACTCTCTGTCTCTCTCTCTGTCTCTCTCTCCCCATATATATTTGGTTTCGGGATGTTGGCGGCTAGAATTAATATTCCAGTTTTGCATATGTACTAGTGTTAAGATAATTTGGATGAATATTATTGCTATTGGTGATTTTTATACATCATCAATCCAATAACATTGAGATAAAATATTATCATTTAATTTGTTATGAATTGTACTGTATTTGACGTCCCAGAATCAATTTCTATTGAAGTTAAAATTTTTTGTAAAATTTAGTGTGCGAATATTATCTTGGGAGAATGAAGAACAGATTTTTATATTTGTCGGCCGATGATTTTATATTAATATGCCGTATCGAATGTTAATAATAGACAGGAGAAAAAAAAAGGGAAAGAAAAAATCGGTAGTATTTTAAGTTAAAACCATGGTGAATTAGCATTAAATCTCCTATATATATATATATATATATATATATATATATATTGGTTGGAAACTAATCTACTATACATCATCAATGTCATGATCGGTGTACAAGAATTGACTACGTTTTTTTTCTAATGATGTGATTGATATAATTCAGAGGTGAGAATACTTATTTTCGTAAGCATCACCATCTTCGTATATGTTAGTTTAGTGGTTTCTTCAATTTTATATGAGTTTAGCTATTTTTAATAAGTTGACAATGATTTAATATGTATTAAATTATATTTATTACATAACAATTTCTATGTATACACACAAAATATACATATACATAGATTTATAATTTATACCTAATATTTTATTTTAAAATGTACATTATGTTAACATATGCTAACATATATTTATATGCACATACACATGTATGATAATATAAAATTAATATAAAATAATCTACTGATATATTTGATATTCATAATGAAATTGTACGTTAATATTATTTTTAAGTGATATATATTATATTATATATAGTAAATGCTCGTGTAATTACATATATAAATATAAAAAAATTAATACCCACACATGCTTTATAATAAGTACACAAAACACATATAGTATATCATGTATAAAAAAATAAATATATCAATATATAAAAAAACGTCTAATATATGCATTGATCATCAATATATACAGTACTAATATATTATTTAAATCAAAATTTTAAAATATCTTTTATATAAAAATAATATTTAAATCGTATACTTGATTTATTTCTATTTATTTTGATTCATTGCTATTTATTAATTACTAAATATATGAATTGCATGCACTAAATTATTCTATTCCATTCTTCATTCAATGATCATACAAAGTATGGAAACATTATCTCAATATCATTTCATTTCTCATTTTCATTCTTAACTTTATTCCATTTACAATTAAATCATTTCTTGCATACCAATCATGCCATAAATTTAAGGATAGGCTCCCTTCAAACTGTAAAACTAAAAATTTTACCAAAAATGCACATGGGTGACGCAAAAAAAACATCAGATTCAGATAGGGAACTGTGAGATTCGACTTAAAAATGATTTAGTCTGTGCCTATTTGAAATTTTGAGTTATATTAATTGAATATGAATTTCAAAAAATGTATTTGGTTAATATTTCGAGCCCTTCCAATGCATCTGTTTCACTGCGTGAAGACATTGCTTTTTGTTTTTACCCCCCCGACGAAAAATTTATAACTATTAGGTTATGTCACTAATATAAGACATTCATTAGAATTTATAACGGAATTTAATTAAAATAAAATTATAATAATAATTAAGTATAGGACAATAGTAAATTTATGTCAAACAAAATTAGTCCCGAAATCTTTTTTTTTTTAATGATTTACCTCGTTATTGAGACAAATACAAAATCATCATATTGAATATGTACTTTGAGAGAATTAAATCCCCTAGACGATAATTAGATATGATGTTTTTAAAATAGTGCAACTAGAATTTCCATTATCTCATCTGCCAAAGTGATTTTTTTTTTTTCTTTTCCCCTTTTTTCCCTCAAAAAGATTGAATCATAAGCGATGATTTACAAGGACGGTCCCTTTTATTTTATTTAGTTTTTTTTTTTTTTTGATAAGTATGGAAAATATCGATATGCGCAACACATCATGTCATTTATCATAGTAATTTTGTTTGGGTCCCGTATGGCCAAATTCATTGACCCACCCAGAGCAATTTTCTATACCGGAACTTCAAAACAGGGGGTTTCCCCCATTCTGTTGGTAAGAAAACCACGTCCCACCCTCCACTCTCTCTCTCTCTATCTACATACATACATATATATATATATATATCACAACTCTCACTCCCTCTCCATCATTACCATCACGATCATCTTCACGGACAAGTCAAATCAGAGGTTCACTACTTCAAAACTCAGCTTCACATCCAATTCACTGCTTTAAATTTTTCCCTGTATCAAATTCCACTCTCAAGCAAAGGAGAAGAAAATGAGTTCAACGAGCAAAGCCTGGTTAGTTGCAGCAAGTATCGGGGCTGTTGAGGCCCTCAAAGATCAAGGTTTTTGCAGATGGAATTATGCCTTTAGAGTTTTGCAACAGCACGCAAAGAACAATCTCAGATCTTATACCACTCAGGCACAGAAACTATCCGGACCATCATCAACAATGATTTCTAGGAGGATGAGAGAAGAAAAACTGAAGCAATCTGAGGAATCACTTAGAAAAGTTATGTATTTGAGCTGTTGGGGTCCCAATTGAGCCCAAACAGAGAGAATTTTGTATATAGTATCAGTTGTTAAATGAAATTTTCATTCTTGAAGTTCTCTCTCTCTCTCTCTCTCTCTCTCTCTCTCTCTCGGTCTCTCTCTCTCCATTTTCTTCAATACTACTAAGTATAGTCTGTTATGTGGGATGTTGGTAGCAAGTGATTATTAATCCAGCTTGGTATCTTTGAATTGAAAACGAGAACAAGATTCGGTCTTTTTCTTCCCTCTTTTGTTCAGTTTTATCCTCAATGGCGAGGGTTGTTCTTAATTAAACACAAGTAACATTTTATTAAAGTAGTATTTTGGTTCTTTTGCTGAATATTTCGCCCCAAATTTTATGGTAAAATACTTGAACGGTATTTTTGTCAATTTTTATTTGGATTTGTTTTTTTTTTTTTTAAATATGTTTGTCAGTGAAAAATGACAAAAAAAACTCCTGCAAACAGGTATTTTATGGCAAAATTTTGATTGATAATTTATCCGAGTGACTAAATTGCTACTAATTTTTAACATGAATTGAATAAAACTGGTACTAATTTTTAATATGAATTGAATAAAACGTAACCATTTGAGCTTTAATAACCAAAGTAATTATAATTTTAAAATAAGAAATTATTAATGACATTAATATTATATTATTATTTTTCATATCACATCACACCAAGTAATATTGAAATAAAATATTATTATATTTAAGTGAAAATGGGGAAATAAAATGACACGGCATTGGTTCAAATTTAATTATATATATATATATATATATATTATATATAAAGTATTATTATATTTAGGTGGATATATTACCTTAAGAAAACAGCAAAAAATAAATAATTTCAAATCAGCTAGTAAAATATTACATAAGTTATATAAAAAATAAATAATGCATATCTTATCTTGATATTATTATTATTTAAAATTTAGAAACAACTATGATAGATCGTTGAGCAAAAACAAATAGTATTTTAAGCTAAAACTGTGGTGAATTGACAATGGCCCTTTTGATTTGTTATAATACGTTGTAATACAATAAATAGTCCAATCTAAATTTCATATTTGATTCGTAATTTTATCATGTATTGAAATGCCTCAATCCATGATTCCATGGATTGAAGCCAGCATTTAAGCTGGATTCAATCTTAGGGGGGTGCTACTAAAAGAAGTTAGAATGTATTGTTAATATTCCAAAATTAAATTTACTAAATTGTCCTTGTTATAAAAAAAGTCAAAAACCAATGAAAAATAATTTTGAGGGCAAAATGGAACTTTTGCTATTAATCCAATATAATCCACAAAATCAAACGAGATTTATATATCATTGAAATTTGAGCCATGAACTGAATCCCACAAATCAAATATGGCATTTCAACTACAATTATCCAACTCACCAACCAACTCAATACTAAATATACATTTATCCAATCCACCCAATCAAAAGGGGCCAATAAATCTCTGATTCTACTTCAAATTGATCAATGAGTTTGCCCTTCTATTGTTTCATACCTGATGAACCAGATGGTTATATAAATTGCAACGATTTGTTTTCGATTTTAAATTTTAATATAATTGATTGTTTGTCGATTTCTTAGAAAATAAACTAAAAAAGAATAATAAAATAAGTTATGTACGGAAAAGTAGTGATTTAATTGGAAGTATTCCTTTTTATTGTTTTTGTTGATAAGTATGGTAGCATTCACGTGCGCGTCAAATCATGTCATTTATCCTTGTATTTTGCACGCGCCATATGGTCCCCCATGTCCAAATACATCGGCTCAAATCAATTTTCTATACCGGAACTCCAAAAACTGGTGGCTTTTCCCCATTCTGTTGGTAATTAAACCGCGTCCCACTCTCTCTCTCATCTCTCTCTCTCTCTCTCTATATATATATATATGTATATATATATATATACACACACGCACATCTCAACTCTACATCCCACTCCCCTATCACAAACAACGCAAATCAGAAACTCGCTACTTCACATCAAATCCGCTACTTCAATTTTCTCTATATTCTTTCTCACTGTACAGCAAAGGAGAAGAAAATGAGTTCAACGACCAAAGCTTGGTTAGTTGCAGCAAGTATTGGGGCAGTTGAGGCCCTCAAAGATCAAGGTTTTGCCAGATGGAATTATGCTTTCAGAGTTTTGCAACAGCACGCGAAGAGCAATCTCAGATCTTACACAACTCAAGCACAGAGACTCTCTGGACCATCGTCGACTATGATTTCGAATAAGACGAGAGAAGAAAAATTGAAGCAGTCTGAGGAGTCACTTAGAAAAGTTATGTACTTGAGCTGTTGGGGTCCCAATTAATTGTTAGTGCCCCAAAATTTGTATATATATCTTCAAGTTGATCAATGAAACTGAGTTCTTTGTCAATATCAGTATTTGCATCTTAATATTGTACTTGTGTTCTTTGTTCCGTTTGATTGGTTTGTGTGTGTGTGTTCTTTGTTCCGTTTTATATTTTTGAAGTCTTAACTTGAAAGAGAACTTTTTTGTTTTTGAAGTTGCGCAGATATGCATCTCGTACTAAAATCATTCAATTAATTTTATTATTTTATTAATTTTTATTTTATATCAGTACAATTATCATCAGATATCATTATTGATAATTGATACCTTCGCAATTTTTTTAAAATTTTATTTTATATAATTTTTACATTTATTTTTGTCCAAAACTACTTTTCTTTTAAAAAAAATATTAAAATCATATATAATTTCTATAATTATTTTTATTCAACCTATGTTAATCATATCCCAAAATCGACTGAAATACTAGGATGCAACTCACAATTACATTTTATTTTGATGAAGGATAAATTTTAGAGTTAAATTTATAAAATTCATTATGTTAATTTGAATTAGCACATAAAATTACTTGTTAAAAAAAATAATCTAAAATTTCTCATATTCTTAAAAATTAGCACATACTCCTTTGGTTCATTTTATGTTTCAATTTTACCCCTTTTGAGAAATTTGGTGAGTAACAATATGCCCCTTTTTTTGGAGGAGGAAAATGTTCGATCTAAAAAATAAAAAAGAGAAAAAAAATCATAAATCCTAACCTTCAAAATTTCACGTACATTTACAACCCATTTGTGAGAAGAGATTTGTGGTACATAAAGCGGCAGTATGTTGGTTTTTCAATTTTGCCCCTTTTCAAAAAATTAATGAGTAGCAATAAGTTTTGTTTTTCTAGAAGAGGAAAAAATCTGATTCAAAAAATAAAAGAGGAATAAAATCCCAAACTCTAACCTTCAAAATTTTACACATATTTACGATCGATTCGCGATACATGGGAGTTGTGGTACATAATGGGCGATGTGCTAATTTTTAAAAATGTAAAGAGTTTTATACTAATTTTTTTTAATAAATGATTTTTTTGTGCCAATTAGAATTAATGCTGGAATTTGTAAATTTAACTCAAGGTTAAAGGAGTAATTATGGTTCTTAAGTCTTCGCTCGTGGGTTTTATATTTCATGGGATCTTTTATACTAATTTTTATTTCCTGAAATTTATTTGTTTAATTAGACTTAATAGAGAGGGGTGGTCAATGATAAATCCTAAATTTTATTCAATTGATACATATTTAGGGGTATTTAATAGGGCTGGCAATGGGGCGGATTTGGCCAAACCTGGGACCCATCCCGCTGGGGATTTTTTGGACCCTCCCTGGACCCGGTTGATATTTTCAAATAATTATATATATATATATATATATATATATATTAAGAAAATTATATTGTTACAATATTATAAATATGAAAAATGTAATAGTGCTACCAAAGTACTAATTATTTACAATTTTTTATGAACATATTTTAATTTTTAAAAAATTAAATATCGTTATCACATATTTATTTGCACATATTTTGAAATTATAACTTATTTGTTAATGTTATATAATTATTTTTACATACACGAGTATCATATTTATTTTTTTAAATAATTATTTATATAATATATACTTTTATATATGAAAATATTATATAAATTACATAAAATAATAAATAAAAAATATATATAAATTACTAACGGACGGGTTTGAGTTTTAAAATGAAAACCTGAGACCCGCCCCGGTCCCGATTAGGGGTCTTAAAACTCATCCCTAATGAGTTTAACCTGAATCCATTGTCATTTCTAGTATTTATAATTTTTAAAATTATAAAAATTAATGTATAATTATATAATATTTTAAAGAGTGCAGACATAATTTTTCTTAATAATTAATTAGCGCCACTTAGAATACATCAGTGGTGACACTTTTGATGCACGTTCCTACTTTATTGATGTTAAATATTTTATCATTAATACTCTTTTGACTCTGTATTCAAGACTCTTAATCTTTCTCCCCATCACCCAACTTTCAACGCGGTTTTGCCCATAGTTGTCCAGAAATCCAGGAACCAGCTGCTTCCAAAAACCACTCCAAATGCTAATGCAACATAAGAGGTCGTATCTTATATTACAATAAATAAATAAATACCCAAAATTAAATATATAAAAAAACTATAATATAGACAAAGAAAGGGACTACTTAATACGGAGAAAAAATAATATTTCTTTTTGTATAATAATAATACGATTTTTTGAGCACTCCGTATGCTATTTATTTACTTTATATAATTTATAATAATAACAAAAAAAAAATAAAATAGTGCAACCTCACCGACATTTATGTACATAGGAAAAAACGAATATTATCGCAATTTGCTTGTCAATTATATATTTGACAAAAAAAGCATTTTGCTTTCCATAATGAGAAAAATTAAGAAACCACGGGTGTTCCCTAATCCCTAGATTATATGTTAAAAAGTTAATCGTGTGTATCCAAACCATGGATTAGATAAAGCGAACTGAACTAGTTGGTTTTTTTCTAATCAAAAACCTTTGGCCGTTTCCAAAACCATAGGTTAAACCGCTCCTAGTTTTCAGTTCTCATTAATAGTCCCTCTTTTGTCTTCATTATTGACAGATCCCATCATGTATAAATCAAGATTTGTAGCCCTCACACAACCATCAAACGCAAAGCAAGAAAAAGCTCATAAATCAACACACACTTTCTTCCAATCCCTTCAAATTTCTTGATACCCTTGTACCTCTCTTTCTCTCTCTCTCTCTACATATATATACACATATACATACATTAAAAAAAATGGCAAGAGGAAGCCTGATAGTGGCAGCAAGCATTGGAGCCGTGGAGGCACTGAAAGATCAATTGGGTGTTTGCAGATGGAACTATGCTTTGAGATTGATGCAGCAAAATGCCAAAAACAGAGTCCAATCATATTACCACACACACAGTAATAATATTCAGCCTGCTAAATCTTTTGCTGGAATGTTTGGCAACAAGATTATGAGAGAAGCCGAGAAGATTAGCAGAACAGAGAAATCTTTGAAGAAAACAATGGATCTGAGCTGCTGGGGTCCCAGCACTGTTAGATTTTGATTATTTACTAGCTAGCTATTTGTAATCTGTAATTCAGTTTGTGTGTGTGTACAACTGGATGATGCACATTACACGATTCTGAAAGAAAGAAGAAAAAAAAAAGATATTTTGATATTTTGATTTTTATTTTTTTCAGTTATCTTTCTGGATATGAATGTTGTGAGGCTAGATGGATTATATGCAAACATAGCAAGCCTAAATGAGATTAACCGAAGCAAGAGTCTCTGGCCCAATTAAAAAGCCCAAATCGTGTACCGGGCTAAAAGTACAACGGGTCTCACAATCTCGCAAACTGGACTGATAATTGGACAAGGGGTTTTTATACCTTTCAAAAAAAAAAAATTAAGTCCTCTTCACGCTGTGAAATTATAAGCTAAATATCGACTTTCTTGTTTTCAAATATTGAAATGTCCCCGAAATACCCAAAAAATGCACTCGGGTGACACAAGAAACATCGGATTTGGGTACGGAATTCTTAGATTCTACTCTTTTTAAAATAAATAAAAAAAATCAACTCGTGGATGATTCAAACCTATCACCTCATTATTGAGTGTTTTTAACTGATTTGATACGATCTTTTCACTATACCAAAACACTCTATTTACTAACGAAAAATGTATAACATATTCGCCAGCAGGGGTGGGCATCGGGACGGGATTTTATTGACCCAATCGATATCCGTGAATTCGTTCTCCTCAAATCCCCCGGGGAGGCGACACGTGGTACGTGTAGGCCGGTCGAAACCAAGTCGGAAAACTGCCACATCACAAATATAAAAAGAAATTATATTTTAACCAATAGAATAGATTAAAAAAATGACTATATATTAATATTATTATGAGAACCTCTTAATATTTTAAATATATTTATTCTCAAATTTCAGGTTAATTCTTAGGCATATACTGTATATTCCAACATAACAAATGTATAACAAGGAAAAACTTATACTGGAACTTAATTATGAAACTTCTAATTATATTTCTTAATAGGTGCACTATTTAAAATAAAGAAGGAAAATGTAATATATTTAGTCTACTTAGTTCATATCATAGTATTATTCAAATCAATGTATTTTATTCCCATTATTATTAGTAGAGTGACTCATAAAATGAAAAAGAAAATTGTAGAACAAATAAAGAAAAAAAGCAACAATAAGATGCAAAAAAAAAAAAATTAGTATTGTGTGTGTATTCAAACTTAGATTTTTTCTTAAGGAAAATATTTTGAAACATGATGAAAAACAAAAATATGAAAAATCCAATTAACTAATACAACCATTTGATAAAAAATTATCAATATCAACAATTAAGAATAATCCATCAAATTTAACAATTTGATAAATATTATAAGAATAATAAATATATTGGCTTGTAGTTATAATAATATGTAATGTATATGAATTATATCTAATGAACCACAAAGTAAAATAATAAAGTCCAAGAGGAATTAACACATAACAATTAATAAATTATTTTTAAAAAATAATAGATAAATTAGACAATCTAATACCCAATAAAAATTGAAGAAAAAAATATGATAAGGAATAAAGAAAAGTTCAGTAATAAAATTTTCACGTAGCATTAAACAACATAAAAAGATGCAAAAAGTTAATTATATTAAAAATGATATTGTGTCCACATTTAATTTCTTACATGTTTTAAAATTATTACACGACATATCACATTTAAAATATTTTTCAAGTCTGAGTCATATAAGTTTTAGTTGAAAGTTTTTATTAATTTACAAAAGACATTATATCCACATTTTCTAATGCTTCAATTAATTTGTTTTATCTATATATGTTATTATGTAATTATTTAAAATATTACTTATCTATTTTTACATATTTATTTTATGTGTGTGACAGTGAGAGAGAGAGGGGCAGTTTATAGAGGATTAAAAATTCATTAAATAGTATATATATATATCTTTCTTTTGGTCTCCAATGGGCAATGTACAATGCACCGGCACAAATCATATATATATATTTTTTTTGGGTAAAAAGCACAAACCTATTTTCTATACTGGAAACTCCAAAACAGGGGGCTTTCCCCCATTCTGTTGGTGATAAAACCACGTCCCACTCTCTCTCTCTCTCTCTCTCTCCACACACAGATATATATATATATATATATACTGCCAACTCTCACTTCCTCATCATCACAAACAAAACACAAATCAAAAGTTCACTGCTTCAAAACTAAATTTCACATCCAATTCACTGCTCTTAAATTTTCTCTTTATCTTTCCAACATCAGAACAGAGGAAGAAGAAAATGAGTTCAACAAGCAGAGCTTGGTTAGTTGCAGCAAGCATTGGGGCTGTTGAGGCACTGAAAGATCAAGGTTTTGCCAGATGGAATTATGCTTTCAGAGTTTTGCAACAGCACGCAAAGAACAATCTCAGATCTTACACTACTCAAGCACAGAGACTCTCTGGACCATCGTCAACTATGATTTCGAAGAAGATGAGAGAGGAAAAATTGATGCAATCTGAGGAGTCACTTAGAAAAGTTATGTATTTGAGCTGTTGGGGCCCCAATTAATTCATCACTCAGTTGTGTATTTTCAGTTTGTTGGGGGTCTCAATTGACCAGTCCCCCTATATTTTTGTGTGTATATATTATGAATGATAAATGACAGTCCTTAAATTTTTTTGCAGAATATCAGTGCCCTATAATTTTGCTTTAATTAATTATAAATTATGAGCTTATACTTGAATGTTCTCTCTCTCTCTCTCTCTCTCTCTCTCTCTCTCTCTCTCTCTTATTTGGGATATTTGCCGAAAAAAGGGTTTAGATTTTTTTTAATAATATTTATTGGAATTACAATTCCTATTATTTTCTTCAGAGAAGAAAATCAGTGAATATAATTTGATCCTTTGATCAATTTTCCTACAGAAATTGGGGAGGTTCATTGGAAATGTGATCTCAGTTTTTGGGGAAAACTGCAGTCATTTGTAGCTTTATTTGGGTTTTTCTTCCATTCTTAGGTTGTTTAGACTCTACGATCCAGATTCAGTCATATATTTATTATGTATTAAATTTTTTATAAAATATATATAACACGTGATTGAATTTGAATTATATAGTGCATGAGTGAGATTCATACACCCGGTCCATATAAAAATTTTCCACTTTATTGGAACAAATGGAACAAAAGTTAGTAAAAAAAGAAAAAAGTGTTCGAATTATTGAGCATTGTTATCTACATTCTATAGTGGTGTGTGGGTGTTATGAGTTAAATAAGGTTTCCAAAAGCTTTGTTTTGGCACCTTTTCTTTTTTATTTTTATCATATTTGAAACTTGAAAATACAGTAGAATATTTTTAAACATTTTTTTTTGTATATATATAATTGTTAAGACCAGAGCTTTGTTTATCAATTGAAGCAATGGCAAGATATAGAAAACACTCAATCCGCGTATATTATTAAGCCATAGTGGTGAGGTATTGTTGTTTATATCTACAATCCAAAATTTATCTTGGAATTCGAAGCCCGCCAATATTATTGAATTTAACACAGTTTAATACGAGTTCCACACTAGATCACATAAAGCGTGTGCGAGTGCGAGTGCGAATGCGTGTGCGAGTACGAATGCGCGAGAGCGTCAAAATTTAAAAAAATTGAGTGCGGGAGCGCCTTAAAGCGTCTATTAAAAAAATAAAAATAATTTTATATAATGTACAAAATAATTAATATCCAATAAAAAAAATATAATTATGACCAATATATATACTATATTTGAATAAGTAACATTAAAAAGATAATTATAATATTGACAAGAGATATATCCATTCTTCTCTCTAACAAAAGTCCTATGGTTAGTATTCTTTGATCCACTTGTACATTCATAGGCAAAAGAATTAGTATTTCTACTAGTAGAGTATGTTTAGAATGCTAGTAGAGTATGTAAATATTGTGCATATAAACTGATGATAAAAAAGTAGAAGCTATTCATGATTCATGAATCCTACTATGTTAATGATTACTTGATAAATATTGCATCAAAATCATTGTTCAAAAACAGTCCATAAATAACAAATCAAAAATCATATATATATATATATATATATATATATATAACTCAAGTTAGAAGAGAAGTCAAAATTGTTCCTAAATCCTACTCTATTGTGATTCAATCCCTAATACATACAAATTGTTCACAAACCCAATTTTTACAAAGTAAACTTCTCAAAAATACAATATCATGAATAACACAATACGTATCACTTAATTGGGCAACAAATTTTCACTACTTCGAACAAAGTCAAAATAACAAATAGACAAGAGTTGCGAGAGAGAGATACAAAGTAGATGAATTATTCTCCAATTCTGTTCTCCTTCTTTATCCTATCAAAATTGCACGCGCGCGCGCAAGAGAGAGAGAGAGAGAGAGAGAGAGAGAGAGAGACGTACAAAGGATTTTTTATTTTTTGTTTTACTTAGCTGACTAATGATCTTCCCCTTTTCTTAATAGGTTTTGACTTTTATTGTGTTTTAGTAAGAGATTTGGACTTAGGATTATTTAAATAAGGATTCCTTTTTCTTTTCTTTTTTTTTTCTGATCGGAGAACTAAGACATGAGAATTAAGGTGCTTTATTACACTAAATCGAGAATTAGTGAACACTAATTCGAGAATTTAAAATATAAAGTCTCAGACTTATGAAATAATAAGTCGAGAATTAAAAATACAAAAGCGCGAATTAAGATTTTTTAGTGCGCGAATTAAGTTTTCTTAATGCTTCTTAGTGCGGCGCTCCGGCACTCAGTTCGCCAAGTCGAGATCTGTGCGACAGTGCGATGAGCGTTATAGAAGAACTATGTGATCTAGGTTCCACAATGATACAAGATGACAATTATATATATATATGATCAATTCGTCACACATTATCTTTGAGAATATATATATATATATATATATATATATGTGTGTGTGTGGGTGGGGGGGTGAGAAACGCCTTTCAGCCGTGCATTTTTCAATGCCAAACGAATGCATCATCTTCGATGATATGATGAACAAATATATTATAATTTAATTTTTGTTTGTGATGAATTTTGTTTATAATTATTTTGATAGTAAATGTCTTGTTATTGATTGTTTCTTTAATTCTATTTATATTGAATTAGGTCATTAATCCATGAAAAAATATATTTTTTACAAATTTTTCATGAATGATGGTGCTTTTTTACAACATCTTCACCGTTGCCGTTCAATATTAATTTCAGAGACTTGTCTTTTTAAATATACTTCTAATTATAATTTTTATATTCAATGAGGCAAATTACGCTTACACTTCTTGAGGTATAGTGTAATCACATTTTAATCCATGTGATTTTAAAAATTATAAATCTCCTCTTACTATATGTATGAGCTCTACAAAATTCGCCCTTCATAAAAGCGAGACATGATTACAAGTTGTATTTTCTGTGTTTTTTGTGGGATTTTGAAATATGATTCGAATAGTCTTAAGTCTTAACAAGTTCAAAATATGAAAAGTCAATTTAAAAAAAAAAATAGTGATGATATTGAATTATAAATAGTAATGCCTAGCGGTGATTGTAATAATATAAATAACATTATTTCGCAATAGTTGGTATAATCACAAAATTGATTGAGTGATTTTTGTCAATATCAGGATTAATGATGCACATCTCTTGAAGGTTTGAGTGACTATTATAATTGCGGAAAAATCATTTGTTAGCCATCTTTTATCTCTACTAATGTTTACAAAAAAATTTTAAATTTCGATGAAGCATTTATAATTTTAAAAATAATAAAATTTAATTTATAATAATACTATATCACAAGAGATTCGAAGTACTTTGTCCTATTGAATATTATTATTATAATAAAATAGCCAGCAATCGAGCCTTAATTTCCAGGCCACTAACACGTCGACGTCGCAGTCGCAGTTATTTCTACTTGTAGCTTCCTGATCCTGCCTTCTGTCCAAATTCAGTGTCACGGACAAAATTTCCTAATACCACAACCCAAAAACAGCGCCTGTGTTTTATTTGATTAATTCTGAATATTGTGTCAGGTTTATAGATAATTATAATAAGAATATAGTTTTGGTGATACGTACAAAGCCAATATTATATTGTTGGTTATATAAGCAACCTATATTTTACTTGTACAAGTGTATTTTTCAGAAAAAAAATACTTGTATAAATAGTTCTAGAATTAAGAGAAAAATTTATAAAACTTTCATATAATACAGCAATATGACATGATTCCATCAACCAAGTATTAATAAAACTCGGGCGTAATGTTACAATGAGAAATAATAGTACTACTATGAAGGACAAGTATGTAATTGTAACTAATTAATATTAGATATTCTGAAACTTTGTCTTGCCCCAATAATGATTTTCGTGATGTTGTAATAAATGAATCTTTACAAGTTTATAGTAATAAAAATGGTATGGAATTGGTTATCATTTATTGCTAACAGTGATACATGTACGGTGACGGAGCCAAGGGGGATTGGTGGGGCGGTTGCCAAATTCATTTTTTTGTAAATATATTTATTGTTATTTTAAAATTTTGACCCTCTAAAATAAATTTTTGATTTTTATATAAGTTATATAATAAAAAATTTAATTTTTTTATATTCTATTTTATTTTTTGTGATTTATTTTTACATAATCTCATTTATCATAATAATTAATTTTTCTCTCTCTCTCTCTATTTCCTCTCTTTTTTCCTTATTCTCTTCAAATTAAAAAACTAAAAATTCTATTAGATTTTACTTCTTTCTTCTATCCCAATTAAAACACTAAAAATCTTATTAGGGTTTCTCTTCTCTCACAAACCCCACAATATTCAATTTTTTCTCCGAAAGCAACGTACAAGAATGTATTGTATACTAATTTTGAAATTTATACATTTATTTATTTTCTTATGTTGTAATTGACTTTTGTGTAGAGATTTGAATCTTAAGATTGTTAAGATGAATATTGATAGTTGTTCAATATTAAACTTAATGAGTCTTGATATTTATTTGTTGGACTATTGAATTTGAATGAATCTTACAAATTTTACACTTCATATTTAATTGGGAGTGATTTGGAGAATACAATGGCGGAGAAAAAAGAAAAAATATTTTTTGGATTTTGAATATATTTTTTGACTGTAAAGCAAAGAGAGAGACAAAAATCTATTTTTAATACTTTTTGAGTTTTGATTATATATTACTATGTGGATTTATATCAATTTTATTAAGTAATGTTAAAAAATTATTTGTTAAATATTTTTTAAAAGCAATTCATTATGCACTACATTTTCTTCTTTTGAAACAAAGAGAAACTTGTTATTTTTTTATATCATTTTTTATATATTGTTTTTGATTAAAGCAATTTTTTGTATTATAGCACTTATAATTAGTAGTATAAGCACAAATATGATGAGTTTTGTTATTTTATATATTAATATTATAAATAATTCATATATTTATAAATTTTAATAATTAATAATCTCGAAAAAATTTTGCCCCTTCAATCAAATTTATGGCTCCGTCCCTGTGTATCCAGTAACAATAAAACCTTATTAAAAATAATATCATTAATATTTATTATCATTAATTATAAAAGAAATAATAATCTATATTTACTATTTTGTTTTCTGTATTTTACTGTCCCCTTTCCATTTTTTGTGAACAATTTTGTTCTTGATGTCACCCTTGGCACGCGGTTTGTGCCCATAGTTCTCCTGGAATCCAGGAAAAAGCGCCATTGAAAAACCACGATTTAAATACACGGCAAAAATTGACTTGTTTTGAAAAGCAGGAAAACCGTGGGACCTTCTAGACAACACTACACGTTAAAAAAGCAATTAGGATGTTGTTTTAAACGGGTTTTAAAAAATATATTTTTTCAGCCGTCCTTTCAGTAGAATTTCTTTTTAATCAAATAGTTTTGTTTATGAATACACTAGTTAAAAATATTTTAAAATATACTTTTATTTAAAATTATTTTACAGAACATTAAAAAAAATATTTTTTAATTTTTTTTCCTGTCTTTTACATTTTTAAAATATTTATAAAAAAGTAAATATAAATAATTTTTAAAGAACTCATTCAAATAACGCCCCAGTGACATATCCAAAATGCAAAAAAAATTAATTAAAATACAGTAAAATTCGACCTAATTAAGCCGTTGGAATTTATAATAAGAAAAACCTTTGGCTCGTTTCCCAAACCGTTAGGTTAAACAGTACCCAGTTTTTGTCCTCCAAAACATTAAAAATCCCACCATCTATATATATACACACACACACCATATATCACCAAACTCAAAGCAAGAAAACCCCACAAAACAACACAAATTTTTCTTCAAATTTCTCTCTCTCTCTCTCTCTCTCTAGAAAATGAGTGGAGCAAGGGGTGGCTGGTTAGTGGCAGCAAGCGTTGGAGCAGTGGAGGCACTGAAAGACCAATTGGGGGTTTGCAGATGGAACTATGCTCTGAGATCGATGCAGCAAAATGCCAAAAACAGGGTCCAATCATATTATCACACTACACACAGTAATATTACAAATCCTGCTAAATCATCATCTTCTGCTGCTGGATTGGTTGGCAACAAGATGATTAAGGAAGCCGAGAAGATCAAGAAAACAGAGAGATCTGTGAACAAAGTTATGGATCTCAGCTGTTGGGGTCCCAGTACTGTTAGATTTTGATCATGCTATTAGTAATAATTGGTATAAATTGTTGATGGTAATACATCTCAAGATTCCAAAAAAATAAAATAAAAAAATTGTTGATACTATAAGCAGATTTGGTAATTTTGTTGAGTATTATACTCTCTGTTATGTTATATAAGATGGTATTGGCATTCTGTTTAATATTAGGACTGTTTTAAGAATTTAGTCGTTTCGAACAATTAATTATTCTTTTTGAATTATTTTATTTTATTTTATTTTTTGAAAAATTCGATAGTTTTAAATCTTTTTTTACTATTCTCGTTGCCGATCTCTGCAGATTATGGCATTGTTTTTTTTTATTATTATTAATATTTGGACTGTTTTACGAATTCGGTTGTAAAACAAATTTCAATTGATTGAAACAAAACAATTAATTTAAACCTAGCCAGAAGTCCAAGCGATGATTCTGGGTCTTCCGAAACAATTGACTGAATGTTTGAATCATACATAGTGTACAAATGAGCGATTGTCCAAACAATTTGAACTAATTGACTCCTCTGACTGCCTCAAGTTGACTAATTACGAAAGGCTTCGAAATACATTCATGAAGTGTACGAAAGATTCTTAGCTTAATTGCAATTTTGGTACCGTACAACTACGGCGGAGGCAATTTGAGTCTTATACGAATTTAATTTTGTAATTAAATCCTGTAATTTAAAATTTTGCAGCAATTTCAGAATAAATTTGACCGGAGTTTGCAATCTTAATTTGTTAGAAAATGTCACTTGGCTCCCAGCTGATGTGTATTTTGTTTCAGCCCTATTAGCATATTTGTACAATTTTTATGATGATATGTAACATTACAAGGAAATTGATTTCCACCTTCGTAGCAATTCCTTGAGACCCCAATCTCCGGAAAACTCAATAGAGCAAACCCGAACTTATCAATGCCGCCGTAGCCTAGAATGTTGAACGACGTCGACTCCTTGTATCGGGGAACGGACATTGCCGATAGAGCAACATCATTTCCAAAAGACCCATCATCGCTCTCCTCCTTTGGGACCTTTGATCCTAACGGTGACGGCCCCTCCTGAGGGTGTCGTAGGTGCCGAGCCGGACCTACTTCCCCAACAGGTCCCGCATATCAGTATTGCTCTCACCGTTCTTCTATTGTTTAAGTGTCCCACCAAATCAACGATTTTCGCATGTTCCCAAGGTTTTTTGTTGAGAGCTTTTTCTTAGAGCTTTTTTTTTTGTCACTTAATCAAGTCTCACTTTTTATTAATGAAGTCAAATGTTACAAGTGGAAATCATGACAACTGTGGCAATTTTCATTTTTATTTTTTACATGTTGGCATAAAAATAAGCCATGTCAATCATTCTCGGTGGAAAAAAAATACACGTCGGCGATTTGGGATGCCATGTGGGGGCCACCTGACATTTTCTGGTGCAAATTGCATAATCCGGTCAAATTTGTTTTGAAATTGCTGAAAATTTTAAATTGTAGAACTTAATTACAAAATTTAGTTCTTGTTGGAAATTTGAAAAAAAAGAGTAATTTATACCTTATAATGTAAAAATAAATAATGAAAAATAGAAAAGAAAAGAAAACAAGTTAGAATTGAATGGAAATAGAACCAAAAGTTATTTTAATTAATTTGACACCAGCAAACTTCTCAATCATAAAACACTTCTACACTAAGTAGGATTCCTATATACAAAGAATAAAAAATTACTAATTACTCCTAATTCAACCCCCCCCCCCTCCCCCAGTTCAAACCCTAAAACCAACCATCGATAAACCAAGTAAGAACAGTCTCCACCACTTCATGCAAGTCGTAACCCTTCTCCGGCGGATCAAACGCTGGAGACACCCTCTTCCGGCTCCGGAAGCCTCACTAGAGCAAAACACAATTCACCTTCGACCCTCAAAGCCCAAAGCTGCACCACCGTGCCCACCTGCAGCCTATTCCGATCCGCGATATGCCACCACGTCCCGTTGATCATGTAACTCGACGACGTATTCCCATTCTCCTTCCCCATATCCCACCGGCACAACTTCACATCCTCCACGCGCAATGCCGGATCGACAATCTTCACTGCCATAAACTTCTTGTACCCCCTCTCGTCCCGGCTGTCCAGGTGCTCCTTCTCTTCATTGCTCAAGAAATCCTCGACGATCCTGTTGATCGGGATCGATAACCTGTTCTGGGTCTTTCTCAAATCTGTCTCGAACAATGCCTTCTGTATCACCAGTTTCTCGTTCGCCACGTCTCGGCCTCGCGCGATCCTTTGTATGACTGTGTTCTTGAATTGTTCCGGTAGTGAAGGGGGTGCCTGTGATGGGAATTGTTCCTTGTCCTTCTTTCGCTTCTCATGTTGTTGCAGTACTTGTTGTTGCCGTTGCAGTTGTCGTTGTCGTTGCCTCTGCCTTTCGGCTGCCTCGTCGGCCTCTAGTATTTCTAGTGCCCGCGCGCAACATGCCACGAGAGTACGGAACTTATCTCCGGTGAACTCAATGCCCTCAAAATCTTCGGGTGTCAACACCCTGTGCGGCGCCATGTTAATTCTTTTTGTTTCTCTCTCTCGGTTTCAGAATCAAAGGGAAAAAATTGAATATTGAACTTTGAAGTTTTTTCTTGTTTCTTGATGTGTGTAGACTGTTCAACGTATGCATGCATGATGGCCCATATATATATATATATATATATATAGAGAGAGAGAGAGAGAGAGAGAGAGGGAGTTGGAGATATAGTTGTGTCCATATAGGAATGGGAGAAGAGGGTTTGTGAGTTGTGATCTAAGAGGATTCGAATTTTCCTCATATAAAAGCCCTTACAAAATCTGGTTGTTGTAAATTAATTAGGAAACTCAAACTGAATTCGAATTCGAAATTTGGTGTGTAACTGTTAGACTCTAAATTGTTGCTAGTTGTCTATTTCCTTTTGTGATTTGTTGTCTCTATTACCCTTTATTCTTTGCGGCTAAGGAAATCTTATGATAAATTGTTATCATCCGGATTGTGGTTTTGTATTTTATGGGATTTGTGGGTGGTTATAATAATTTTGTGATAATTGTTATATAATCAATAAGTTTATAACTTGTTCGATTGTTCATTCATAAATATCTAAACATATTGATACGGACCGTTTATCAAAAAAAAAAAAAAAAGAAAAACATATTGACACTGATCCATGCTTGAATGATCCAGTTGGGCCAAATAAATTTACCAAATCTACGTGGCTGGCCCAATTAGAAAACTCGCAAAATCTCATCGGCTTCGCAGACTGAATGCACGGGAGACAATTATCTCGCAAAGCGGCCCAATATGAAATTGATTTAATGGATTGTGATGTGTGTGTGTCTATACACTAGTCGATGAGCACATTTGATATGCATGCAAATAATAATAATAATAATAATAATAACAATAATTACATACTTAAATTATGATTATATAATAAAAAATATTTACTATATTTTTTATACATTATTATATATTTTTTTAATTAGTTGTAATGTATGTATTTTATTATATTTGTTATCAAAAAATAGTTTAAAATATAGAATTATAAGATTAACAAATAAATAAGAAATAATAAAAAAAAAAAAGATAAAAGACATATGAAAAAATATATGTATTGATATCTAGAGAGAATGACAAAAAAATAAATTAAAAATACGTTAATAGTGGGAGAGGAGAGAAGAGAGAGGAAAGATAATATAAATGACAATGGATACACAAAAGAGACCAAAAGATACCAAAGAGACAAAGATGTTTATTAACCACTCTAAACTCTTAGAGGAGAGAAGAGAGAAGAAAGATAATGTAACGGACATATTACATCTACCTCCCCTGAGGTTTGGTAAAATTACAATTTAACCTACAATTTTTTTGTAAATTATAGTAAATCTCTCGTGGTATATTCTGTCGAACAATTTACCTCAGCCGTTTACGACCGTTAGGGTTCCGTTAGTTTTTGTACGTAAAATTCCGATAGTACCTTTGAGTGATGTTTTTTGTAATATATAAAAAATATTTGGGGTTGTTTGTTATATATTACATCTTTGTAGGGCTAAAAGTAATAATATTGAAACAATTGCTTCTTTTTTAAGAGCTGAAAATGATGGGTAGGTGGGAGAAGAGAGAGATCTAGATACATACATATGCAATGTATATACACATGCAAGTTGAGAAATCCTACAGTTTCAATTCATCATTACTCGCTCATTTCTTATCCAAATCGTGCAAATTGTATGTCAAAATCGATCACCGTGACGAGAGGAACACGTTGGCAGTGATAGTTTCAGGTTTTGCCAGATGGTTGAGGACCGACGACTGCGGCAGGAATGATAAGGTGGTGGCGGGTTTTCATTTTTCGACAAGTTTTTCGATGAACTTGAAGCGGGTTTTAAACTTTTTAACATGAAAAACACGTTGGTGAGGTCAATTTTGAGCTAGAATCAACGGAGGTGGCGGAATTGAGGCAAAGATCGGACTTTATACATTTTTCGTCAATCACTTGTAATTATTACAGACCACAAGGGGTTTACTATAATTTATAAAAAATTGTAGGTTAAATTATAATTTTGTCAAACCTCATGGGAGGTAGATGTAATCCGTCCTAAAAGAAATTCAAATTTTCAATCATCAAACTCTAGAAATTCTCCTAAAATTATTATGTCTACATTCTAGCAGAGAAGTAGGTGAGTCCAACGAAACCATATAAAAGAGGATAGCATAATTATTCATCACTAATTAAAAGCTCCACCTTCCCCAAAGACAATAGAATTAAAAGTTTTCAACTTCACCAATTAAAGCCCGTCAAATTCCCAAGCAGTCAAATTAAATACCAGCAACAATGAAAAGAAAAACATTAATGTGATGAAATAAATAACAACATTTATATTTTTGACTAACCCACTGTCGTTCTAAATAAGTCGATGTTTTTTCAAGACAAACATACATATGCTCAAGAATGATTACATTAGTGCAATTGGTTTAACTACTAAATGTTGCTTAAGTTTTGAATATTCAACGAACTAAATAAGTCAAATTAATTAAATTCCTTCTATATGTTCTGAAATTAATTATTCCACTATAAGAATGCATCATTTTCAGTACCAAATTAATACTTTATAAATTTAATCTTTATAACAAATTTCGTATGTGACAAATTCGAAATTCGTAAGCAAATGCATTGTCCCTTATTGTTCATTTAATTATATTTATATTAATTATGTCACTAATCCATTATAAATATCTTAAATTTGTGATAATTTTTTGTCACAAATTTTTTATTATAATGAATAACGTGTTTTCTTGTAGTATACCAAAATATTCCTAACAGTGTGATGTAAACTTGTTTCACTATTTAAGTAGTTTAATTTTTCAAAAGGGACCTTCTATTAAGTAAGTCCAGTTAGGGGGGAAAAAAAAGGTCTTGTACGTCCCTAGAGTAATAATACGAAATGACATAACATCAGGATGATATAAGTTCCAAAATCAATTTCACCCAACTTTTTTGAGTAATTTATATATTTAACAAGGCAGGTTAAAAAATAATTAAAAAAGTAAATATGAGTAAATCCTGAGCCATATTAACAGCGACTGGCTATTGAGGGGTAACAATATTTCCGCATCAAGTTTAAACGTGAGAATATCATTTAAATTACTAATTAATTCCTACCACCCAACCAACTTTCACCAACAAACCTAGCCGACATATCTAATAGGCTAAGGCCCCGTACGGGTGCACGTCAATTATTATTTTTTTTCCTTTTATTTTTCCAACTCATCTTCCCTTGCTATAGCTTAATCATGCAACACAGTACAACCAGGTTCCAACCCCACGGTTTAGTAGTAGACCACACACAATTCATCATTACATAACCTCCGTCTCGTTCTCTAGTTATCGTGAAATGACATTTATACCCTCTCTCTCGGGCTCAGACCAAATTAAACCACTCACTACAATTTTGAAAAAATTCTTATATTAACTGGGTGTATAGGCCTCATGCACTATACAATTTAAATTTAATCACGTATTATATATATTTTATAAAAAATTTAATATATAACACGTGATTGAATTTAGACCGTAGAGTGTATATACTCGGTTTATAAAAGTTTTTCCCACAATCTTTTTTGATTTATGAAATAACCTCAGTATCTTAGATAGTCTCAACAAGCATACACAACCTTCAATTATTACAACAAATATTGAATTTGTATAGAATAAAAATAATTACAAATAAATATCAATATTTTTAGTATGTGTTGAGTAAAAAACAATCAATTATAAAATTATCATTTTATCAATGCAGAGATGTTCCTAATTGGACCAAATTTACTATATGATTGATGCATCATGCATGATTAAAAAAAAAAGAATGATGATTGATGGGCAATTGATACATTGCATCCTCTAAACACACCTAATTAGTACTATGCACCATAAAATTGAAGTTTTGGTATTTTGCACCCTTGAAAATACATTAGCTTGGCACTTTGCAACCTTCATCCAGTCCCATAAAAATTTTTCACTTGAAATAATATTCCGACCAAAATTAAAGGGGCAAATTTGATATTTCACATAAAATAAATAAATAAATTAGCAAATTGAACATCGACTTCTTTATAAAAACTATGATAGTACAAAAAAATTGGAGAAAAATAAAAGGCAAAGGAACTCATCTTGGCGGCTTGATCATTTTTCAATATCTCTTCAACTTTTCACTTAATTTCTAGCAACAAATTGAAAAATCTTGACTATTGAAGATAGGTAATAAACAATTATGAAAATATTAAAAGAAGATGTTGACAAAAAAGAGACATTTTACATTGAAAATATGCCATAAAATATTTCTTTTTTGCTATTTTTTTCTAATTTTATATTAAACGATGCACTATCATACACAAATTCGAATCATTATCACTTAATGATAACTTTATTTCTCGAGGTTATGAGGTATTTTTAAAGTGATAGCAAATATGATTTTGCCAAATTGAATCAATTTTTTACTAGTGAGGGTACTAAATTTAGGATAACTATTGGTAATATCTAGGCCAAGTTTTCAAGTTATACGATTATCTTTTGATTTTTATATTACCTTCTGAATTTTAGCGATTTTTTAATTTTGGTCTAAATATTATTTTCAGTGAAAATTTTTAATGGGAATAGGTGGAGGGTGCAAAGTGCCAAATTAATATATTTTAAAGGGTGTAAAATACCAAAATTTAAATTTTAAAATATACAATGCCAATTAAGTGTTTAGAGGATGCAATGTGTCAATTTTTCCATGAATCATACAATAAATGCGATGGTATTGAAAAACCAATTAGTTACATGTCACCAAATTTAATTCTGTGGGAGTTTTACAAGTGGACAATTTTTTCACTAAAAAATTACAAATAAATATGTTCATATTATCATACTTATTTATTTTATCCTGGACAACTTATTTTAAGAGTGTTACTAGGTGAAGTTGACCCATTAAGGTAAAATATTTTAAGTTCAGACAAAGAAAGAAACATTGTGGTTCCCTAGTACTCGTAGGACCAAGAGTTTTCTATCAGGATAGATCAAGCCCTATATGTTTGAACCAAACTAATTTTAGTAGCATAAATAAAAAGTACGTAATAATATTAGATTATTAGTTGCATGAACAGGCAAAACAATAACCAAGTGAACGGACGTCAAATCCAATTTAGTCCTTTTTAAACCCCATTTTGAAGTCCAAAATTGCGCTTTCTCCTTTTCCCGGGAGAAAATAAAAACGCGAATAATATATATCGAAGGGAAAAAAGAAAACACCAAATTCACACGCTATATAAAGAGGCATCTTCTGACTTTCTAACAACTCAAAAATTACGAGTTTGTCAACGCGATTTTCATGACTAGAAATCGCATCACACAAAAAAAGAAAAGATAAAATCGAAATCCGTTCCAGAAAGATTCCGGCGAAAATGGCCATCGCCGACGGCGGCCACCACCACCTCAACAAGTTTCGTCTCTGTCCGTTCTGGCAGTCCGCGACGGCGTCTTCGTCTTCGTCTTCTTCGCAAAACCTCTACAATCAATCACAGAACCACAGTCAGCAGAACGGCGGTGTTGCTCCCAACGCTCGCTCCACCACGGTCTCCTCCGTCGCCAGATCGCTTCTCCCTGCGCGGCGGAGGCTCCGCCTTGATCCTTCGAACAACCTCTACTTTCCTTGTGCGTTCTCGCTTGAGTTCTGTTCTGTGTTGTTCCTTAGTTTTCTTCTTCTCTACAGTAGCTGTATGATTGCCAAACTATGAACCTGCTTTTCCTCGTTTAGGATTTATAAATGTTAGAAGGAAATTTGGATGGTTAAGTAAATGAATCTGAAGTTTTTGTGGGCTGATTGATGAATGATGATTTACTGATTGGTTTTATGCTTCGTGTTTGTGATATTGAAGATGAACCAGGAAAGCAAGCCAGGAGTGCTGTTAGGATTAAGAATACCAGCAAGTCTCATGTTGCATTCAAGGTATCTAATTTTGGTAATTTGTTAATTCTGGTAATAATTTTCAATTTTTTTCTATATCTTGAAGTCGTTTTGCAATAACATTTTCTCAAGTGTAGTTTGCTTCCTCTTTGAGATGCAAGTGAATTGAAGTGAACTTTTTCCGGCATATAACAGCAGATTGTGTATTTCTAATGAATTTTAGTTGAAAAGATTTTATTCCATAAAAACATCGAGATTCCGAGTTGGTATATAGTGTATCGAAATGAAGTGATCAAAATAGCTGCTAACTTGTCAATTTAAATGTTATAAATCCTGTCGTTGCCTGTGGCATAAGTAAGAGGTGCTGTGAAGTGGCTTAACAGTTTCGTTGTATGTCTTTAGTTTCAAACTACTGCACCAAAGAGTTGTTATATGCGACCGCCTGGAGGTATCCTTGCTCCTGGAGAAGGCCTTATAGCTACTGGTAATTAATTTTGTCATTTTTTACATTTTGGATGGCAATGTTTAATCTCAATTAATGGAACTGTGCGTAACTTTTGAATTTGTTCACATAGTAATTTGCTGCAAATGTATTGATTGCATCTGAAAATCAATTTTATTTTTGGCTGACAGTGTTCAAGTTTGTGGAGCATCCTGAGAACCACGAGAAACCAATAAATCAAAAGATCAACGTTAAATTCAAGATTGTGAGTCTTAAGGTGAAAAAAGGAACAGATTACGTGCCTGAGTTGGTGAGTGCTTTGCCTTCCAAGAGCATCTCTCATCTACCGTTTGGTGGATCATAACACCACAGCTGTTGGAATAGTTGCTAGTATGATTTTTCTCGTAATGGTAGAACATGTTGAGTATCCCATATGCCAAGTACATTTAAGACCCACTTTTGGGCCCACTATCTAATATAGGTATTAGACCTAGCCAAACTAGGGAAGTTTATTGCTTGGGCTTTAGAGATTAGCGGTTCTGCTCTGTACAAGTTTTAGCTGCGACCATTCCGTAACTTACTGTTTTCTAGGTACCTACTGCTGTCACATATAGCGCATAGTGAACATCGCTGAAGGGACATAAATATTGTTAGCAATTGCTGTTTCATTTTCAAGTTGAAGTTTATAAATGCAGTGTCCACTTAACTTGAAAGTCTTTCTTAGATGGAAAATAAAGTCCAAAAACTTCACATTCATTTCACAGCTAGCATGCTTATATGTTGGTTACCTGATTGTGGGCTTACAATCGTTCATATGAAGCATAGTTTCTCTAGGCTTTTCCATAACTAAGTTTAGTAGATATTAATGTCCCACTATCCATAGGAATGACCATGGTCTTTCTTTTCCCATCATTCTGTCCTGTCGGGCAGGATGTTAAGAGTTTGAGATCTCTTATGGAGTTTTATGCCAGTATGTTCTGTATCAATATGACATGGCAGGCATTTTCTGTTCTACATTTAATTTTGTACTGAGCTAGTTCATTTTTGTTTAAACTAGCTCACACTCACATCTTATCTTAGGATGCCCTGCTAGAATAAATGAAAAGGCAAAAGAAAAAGAAAGGGCCTGGACTGTCATGTGCAACATTGGTCCGTGCTTTAGTTCCGAACACACGTGATGACTATTTCTTGGGATTGGGCTACTTGGTTTGCCTTAAGCATTATAACTCTATTAGTGTTTTACTTAACTAAAATATACCATAGAAATGTTTGGATGAGGAACAAACCTGAGTACTTAGTGAAGTTTATCCGTTGTGCTCGGACTCTCGTTACGTAGGCAGGGTGTTCTGCTTTGGCCAACAGCGTTCAATTGCTTGCCATTTGATTCATGTAGGCTTATATTTTAGTCCAAAAGACCCTAGCTTTTGATTAAATAATTTAAATTAGGATGTCTATTTGAGCCAAATGTAGGTTGTTAGTGGGCATATATTACATGGTCCCGCTATTTATTTTGATATCATCTCCAATTCAATGTGTATGGCTTCTTAATTGTGCTAAATGGACCACTGTTGGTTGCTATTTTTATGAATGGATCTGAACTATTTCCCCTAGGCATGTGGCGGTCTGATGATAGAAGTATGTGTGAAAATATTACACTCTGGACTATTTTGTATTTGTTGTAACTTGTAATTTGGATTCTTTCACAGTTTGATGAGCAAAGAGATCAAGTAACTGTTGAACGTATATTGCGGGTTGTTTTCTTGGATCCGGAGCGTGCTAATCCTGTAAGACTTAATTTCCTTATCAAAATCTTGCTTTAATGATCCTTAAGCTCTCTTTTCTTTCTCATGACTCTAATTGTTGTAAAAGGCACTTGAAAAGCTGAAGCGTCAATTAACTGAAGCTGATGCTGCTATAGAAGCCCGCAAGAAGCCTCCAGCAGCAGACTCAGGCCCACGTGTGATTGGGGAAGGTCTTGTTATCGATGAATGGGTAAGTTCCCTTTATTTGGATTGCACGAGGGTATTATTTTGATGATTGATTGAAATATTATCGGCTTGATTACTCATATTTTAATGCTGCATATGGTTGTGCTTTCGTGTTTTCGTTGTTCAGAAAGAACGAAGGGAGAAATATCTTGCTCGGCAGCAGGTTGAGGCAGTAGATTCAGTGTGAATACTTTTTTATCCAATGGAGTTTTAAAGAACCATGGCCTGCTCTGCTTCATCTGCATTTGGTGGCTGAGGGATGATGCTCAGGAAAGATTCTCAATGTATAATGTAGAGAAGAATAATTTGAGTGGAGTTTAGTGTTATAGGAATTCCTTTTTGTTGTAAATATCTATCTGATGTTGGGAAAATTTTAATTATTCCAAAGCAATATCAAACTTAGTACTGTCACCCCAGTATTAGTACATGGGGAGTGACTGTTTGGAGTCCACAAGTCATTAATTATGAATGTTTAAAGCGTTTAAATGCTCTTTACATTTAATTATCCTTTCTCGGATCTTCTAGGGATATGTGGCTGAACCAATAATGGAAATATTTGACAATATTCTTCTATGCATCTAATGTTAAACATCTAGTGGCGAGCATCTGATGTGGCTTAATGCTTTGCTTTTAAGTGCATGGAACTCCCAAATATATTACTGTCACCTCAAATTTTATGTCTCACCCAAAAATCTGTGTGTCTATTACTTCTGAATTTTTATTTAATGAACTTAATTTTCTTGGATCCGATGTTTAAAATTTCCTTTTTCAAGAAATGGGGTTTTAAATGGGTTTCAAAATTTAGTTGTTCTCAATATGGACAAACACACCACATATACACACTCATTTCTTTTTTTAAACAGCTACCATCCGCACAAACATATATAACGATAGTTTATCCTTAATTTTGATACACGCCAAATGTGCCATGATTGTTAGGGTTCTATATTTCCAAATTTGTCAAATTAAAGACCTCGGCATATTTACAGTGTTCGACCAAATCACTACACACCTCCTGCACTTTGAAACAAGAAGGAAACGGATAAGAAAAAGAATAATTTAAAAAAGAAAAACTAAAGAAAACCTAATCATTAGCACATCCTGTACATAGAAATTCACTTTATCCACATCCAAAGAATTCATAGATCATCTGGCAACCGAAAGGTTTGGGAACCAAAGATTTGATGGGAAGGGCTCTCTACAAACACAGCAACGCCACATTTAGCTGCATGGAAACCTTCCCACAGAGAGAAATCGATGGTTCCCGAGACAGACTTTTGGGCGGGGATGTCTTTGACTGATGTGAGCTTCTCTAGGCGGCGAACGACGTAGTCATTGGCCAAAACCTTGTCTTTGTTGGCTCCGTTGGGACAGTTTGTGACTAATCCGCTCTCGTACAGAGCAACCATGATTTTGGCTCCTTGATTATCCACTTTCCTCCTTAGAGGCCCCGTCAACGACACCTGTAATGAATCCGGTGTCAGCTTTTGGAACGTCGCCTGTTCGTGAAGAACTTGGAATGTTAGATGGGCTCTGCAATAGTCGTTTTGTATAATATATTGAGTAGTTGGATAAATATTATGTATCTATTAAATTTTGCTAAGGTTGTGAAATCACTTAGAAATACATGATTTTCATCCAATCACATGGTACAGTATATTGAGTGCAGCATAAAATATATCTATAATGACAAAAGAAGCATATTATGATACTTCGGTTAAGTTAAACTTGTCCAGGTAATTCATGATTTTGTTGTATTTTATTGAGGTTGGTCAATTTGTTTAGACAAGAGGTCAATCTAGATCTTTGTGATTTGTCTCCAAGATCAAACTTGACCTCATTGGGGCATTTCCTCTAACACCTTCTTAAGAACAATTTGGATCAAACAACAATTGCTGGTGAAACCTTATATATAGCCAACATCCTAAAACCAATTCTCAACTTTTTTACAAGAAATGTTATAAATTTTCTTTGATAACAAATACATTATACGCATAATTAGATGAATGATTATGATCAACAAAATACGAGACCTGGAACGAGGGAGCTGGGAATCTAGGTGCGGACGCGATGCAGGATATCAACGAGTCGGGCTCATTGCCCACACATTGGGCCCGGCCCTGTACCACAATTTGGGGCGTGAACATTGTATCAAGATTGAGGGCCTCGACATAGGCCTTTTGCCTGACGGTCCATTTGCTCGACCCAAACGGATCTTTCCAGCCCATATAATCCCAATAGTCCACGTGGTACGCCAGCAAAACCAACGGCATGTCCAGGTTGAAGTCCCCCCGGCCCAGCCGCGAGAACACCATCTCCGCCTCCTTGGAGGTGGCGCAGCCCTGAGACGAGAACAGCTCCACCACCAACGGCCCCGCTTTCCGGGGCTCCTCCGCCGCCGGCTCCTCCGTCGACGCTCCATCGTCGTGCTTGGAGCCCCTGCCGAAACAGCTGATGAGACCGCGGCCCATTTTTCCAACTCGAAAAACGAGAGAGCGATCTGATAGTTGATTAATCTGTTCTTCTTCTGATTTTAGTTTTTTCTTTTTTTTGAGTAGTTAATTTCTTCAGTTGGAAGAAGATTTGGAAATCAGGAGAGGCGAAATGGAAAAGGGATGAAATAAAGAATAATCGGGGAATGTGGAAATAATGGTGGAGAGATTTAGAGAGAAAGAGAGACAGAACAGAGACAAGCTAGTAGCGGGGATGGTAACGAGAGAAAAGTGGAGAAGAAGAACCGTTTGAATTCGTATTATATATACTCTTCTTTTATTTTCTATTTTATTTAATACTTGTTTGCATGTAATAATAAAACAAAATTCAAATTCAGAACCAACTTTTACCTAAACATTTTGTATTCGTTAGGTTGGATACATGCCTGATTTTTATTATATATTTCATATATTATATGTATATATTATGCATTCAAACAGTAAAATATGAATAAAATACAAGAAGATAGAGAACATTTCGCTCAACGTTCGTTTCTTTTTTTCTTGTAGGGATACGTAAATATGGTCTTTGCATTAAGGGACAATAGATTAAATAGGTATAGACAATTAGGGGGTGTCGAAAATCCTAATATAATGTAGATGAAGTTAACTTTTTAAAAAGTAGGATCCTTATTATTTTTTATTTTATGGAATTAAAATTTACATTTTAATATACATATATGTAATGTTATGAGATATAATTAACTTAGCGGGAAGCTTGGGCCTTGGCTACCATAAGTACGAATAACGAACATCTTATTTATTTATTTTTTTAAAAAGAGGTCTATTACAATTTAATAATTACATAAACTGTTTCTAATTAAAAAAATATAATTTTATAGTATAGTAAAAATATTAGATTAGTTAATGACTTAATGTGGGTGCTTTTTATTTATTAATTATAAAAGAGCATATATATATATATGTATGTATGTACGTGTGTGTGTACATCTCTCTCTCTCTCTCTCTCATTTGTATTTATGTTTATTATCTTTGGCTTGTTTTCCCAATCTATATGTTAGGCTGAGCGAGAAGGAGATGAAATGGTGTTGATTGCATAGCGTGACACTGCAAAACAAAAAACAAAATTTCTGGTGTATATCCAGCACGAATGACAAGGCATTAGCCAATTGGTTATCCACAAGAAAATAGCCAGGTGTCTAAGATAAAGTGGTATCAAGAACAATTGTCCTTTTTAGACTCGTACAATCTTGCCAATGAGAAATTCTAAACACCCTGTAGCTATTATCTTAGTTTGTATTTTTCATGTGATGCAAATAGGTACAAATATATATACACTACTACTCTACACAATTTAGACTTGCCCAATTACAAAGAAGATTTTTTTTTTTTTTTTTTTTGTGTTAATAAATTAAGGGGGCACCCGATTTGGTGTCCTCTTTATGGCCATATAGCCCAAATTAACCATCCAGCCTTATCCGCATATTTCATTTTTCAGATGGTTGGATAACTATCGTCTACGTGAGAAAGTGACACAATAATTTTAATTTACCAAATAAAGAACGAAAAGAAATTAAATTTAAATACATATATTATTCATCTAACGAGTCAATGCATTGTGCTTGGTAAATGGTCTAAATTCGAGTAGTATCCATTTGGAATAATCCCACAGCATCATATTATTCAAACTCTTCGGACACCACATAAATGGAATCCCCATATTATGGCCCTATCTTTATCCACCCTATATAATCCCCATAACTTGAGGATACAAATAAAGATAAAAGAAGAAGAAGAAATTTTCAAGTTTTTTTTCCCTATGTATCTATAACAAAAAGAAATATATATTTTCTTGTGATTAATTTGATAATTTATTGCAATTATATAACAACAAAATCGCTATGTTAGAAGGCAAGGCCGTGATAGGCGAGACAGATATGCTGCAAGCTATGCAACATGATGCGCTTGATTTGGCAGCTAAGGCACTCGACTTCTTTGATGTTACCGACTCCACCGATATCGCCCGATTCATTAAAAAGGTAATTAACACTCGTTTACTTTTATGATTAAAATTGAAATGATTTGATTATTGATTGTTTGAGTGTGCATTTTAATCTTAAATATTCAACTAGTTTTGTCCTAGCTAGTTTAACAAATATGTCAAGACAGCACGTGAATCTAATGAACTGGCTAGAGAAAAGCTCGATTCTGAGCTCAAGCCCATTGAATTCTAGCTCTATAATGAGCTGGACTCGATCTCAAACATAGCTATTCAAAAGCTTAATATACATAGAAAAGCTCGATTCTGAGCTCAAGCCCATTGAATTCTAGCTCTGTAATGAGCTGGACTCGATCTCAAACATAGCTATTCAAAAGCTTAATATACATAGAAAAGCTCGATTCTGAGCTCAAGCCCGTTGAATTCTAGCTCTGTAATGAGTTGAACTCGGTCTCAAACATAGCTATTTAAAAGCTTAATATATATATATATATATATATATATATATATATATATGCGCAACATTGATACAACAAAAGCTTAATATTTAGTTTAATCATAGTTGAAGTTGTTAGTAATTAATGTTATGATTTTTATTAAGAAATAGAGTAAAAAATTGTTGATGACTTTTATATGTTGACGTTGAATCTAGACATATATATATGAAAATTAAATTACAATATATATAAGAAATTATACATCGTAATATATATAATAGACAAAAGTTAAGTTATTTAATTCATAAAGATAAAGATAAACAGACCATGTGATCAAGATGATGTAAAAACAATAATACTAATTTTTTTAAAATTATTCTCTAAATTTAATCTAATTAATAATTATGTTATATATATATATATTTAAGTGAGCTGAACTCGAGCTCGTGTTCATCATATTGTACTACTCCAACTTAAGTTTTCAAGCTCGCCGAGTTCGGACTTTTTCATATAATTCCAAACTTGAGCTCAAAAGTTTTCAAAAATTCGATTCCTTTGCATTCCTACAATATACACCACCTAACAAGTCTTCCTATTCGTATTTTAATCAAATATGCTTTGTATTAATTCAAAAAAATTGAAATTTTGTTGAATATTTGCAGGAGTTTGACCGGATGCATGGACCGGGTTGGCAATGTATAGTGGGAACAGACTTTGGTTCGTTTGTGACACATTGCTCAGGTTGTTTCATCCATTTTTGCGTTGGCAGCCTTGCTATATTGCTCTTCAGAGGTTCAACTGGACAAGAGGCTGAGGGAGATGGAGACGGAGATATTAATGCAGATGATCATTTTCCGGCTTTCAATGCCATAGCCTAATTAATGCTTTTCTTCATTTTATGTCCAATTTTTCATAATCAACCATAAACCTTCAAATACTAAATCGTATGCCTATCTATAAAAGTTCCAAGTGTTTTTTTTTTTTTTTTGTTTTGGGTCTTGGGCTATTTTTGCTTTAATTTGAATTTATTTGACAATGTATATATGTTTGTACATTTTTATTTCCATGATTATTCTTATAAGTAATAAGTTCAAGAGCCAAAATCCGGGGTTTGGGAGTATATTTACCAACTATAAACTACAAATAATATAAATAATTAAATTTAGAAAGAAAAAAAAAGAGTGTATTAAAAGCCATTAATTAAGGCGGACATTCGAATTTATTAATATACATATGAATGTATATATAGAATAATTTTAAAATTAAAGAATATACATACAGTACTGAACTATACACGGCTCAACCATTGTTTGGCGGTCAACTTAAATAACCCAATAAATTTACCAATTGAAAATTGCATGTTGAAGTGCATCTGATTTTCGACCCCAAAATAGAACATAAAGCAGCCTCATCAGCATTAAAATGCCACCGCCAATAGAATGATGCCACGTGTTCAGTGGTGTAATGCAAGTGCCAATCAGAGTGAATCGCACTTGTTTGCTGGCGTGGCTCGCTAACGGCGCCAATATCCGTTGATCTTTTCTATTCAAAGTTTTTTCCCCCTCTGTTTTCACTTCAATTTTCTCCTTGAATTTGGCCCATTATATCCATATCATGGTTAATTAAATATCTTTTTTGGATGAATTTAAATTAAATGCTTACGAAGGGAAGTAAAAAAGATTGGTCAAATCGAATTATTATCTAATTGTAACATTTTATAGCCATTTCAAAAGTTGTTGGTTTTAAAAAATATACATATGATATTATCTCAATTAGTCTCATCGTTGCTAGTTTCCACATTATACAAGAAAAATAAGGTATTGTCAATTTATGTTTAGTACAAGACAAAAGAAAGTTGGTCACAGTACATCAAGTGACGTCACAAAAATTGTTATTATTATTATTTTTGGGTTGGGACAAAAATTGTTATTAATTATATGTATTTAGTGACATTTTTTTTTACAAAAGTAACTTTCACAAGGTTAATAATGGCAAAATATATGTTTAAGTAATCACTGATGATTATTAGATACACCTTTACAATGACAATTCAGTGAAAATAAAAATTATCTAACAAAATTATAGTGATAATTATTTTGTCGCGGAAATGTTACTACAGAGGTATTATTCATTGTTAACAATGATAATAAAAGCACTAAATCTTATGACCAATGAACTATATTGTGATAGAATATAAATTGCCTTCATCGAATAAGTATCATTAGTGACAAAATGAAAAAGATCGATACTTTATATGCACTATTGTTGATAATTTTTATATTATTACCTAACTTTTTATCACTACTATGGTAGTTTTCAATCTGATTACTTTCAATCTGTAAACCCTTCAATTGCTGAATTAAAAGTAAAAAGCGATATTCCAAGAGCCCATTTCACAATCTCTGGACACTTCACAATCAAACTAAAAAAATAAAGAACCCACCAACATAAATGCTACAAAGAGCAACCACACCAGCACTTACATATAATCAACTCAAATTCATAAAACCCAACGCCATCATACACCATATGCAATTAAAAACAAAAAAGAGGACCAAATCATTGAAATACCTTACAATTATTTTGAAGCAATGATCTCAACCCAAAGCCAATGAAGCTTCTCGATACTGGAACACGCCTATATGTCACCAATCTCTATATGCCGTTCCTTCGAACCTGGAATACAAGATGAATTCAGTAAATGACTCCGTCTTCACAAATTTTATCGTAGTAATCTGAAAAATAACCAAAGCTATTGAAATCAAGAAGTAGATGTTATGAAATTTCGATTAATTGATTCAATTCATCACTGTCGTCTTCATGAACCCTAGCTGCGAGAGACTTTTTTTCTTCTGCTTCTAGGTTTTCTTTTGTTTTCTGTAGTGTCGAGAGAATCAAATGGCAATCTTTGTGATTTGTCCAAAATTTATGGGCATTAATGTCTTTTCATATTATAAGCCAAAATGATGGATAAAATAACCTTCCAACAAAGGCTGATAACCAAACCCTTCTTAACTTTTGATTAACCCGGGTATAAAGGATAAAACCAGGTTTTTAAACAATATTAGTAAACAAAAGTTTATGGCTAATAAATTAACCAAACCACCAATAACCTTCAATGTAAACGACTCCTAATTGATTGATATATGGTAAAGTGAACTAATAAGTGTAAGTCTTGTGCATTTTATTTGCTCAACATACTTTCATGTTTATAGCATGTGCTTTGTAGTAGCATGTGCTTTGTAGCCAGTCCATTATTAAGCCTAAATATTTACTCGTTTTGAATATGAGAATGTGTTCTGTTAAAGTTCTTTTACTTCGTTGTTTCAATATATTTGTTTTCCCCTTATTCTAATACGAGAATTTGTTCCCCTAATTTTGTCTCTCTGCATCAATCTTAAATTATGGGTAATAATAGAATATATTATCGTGTTACGCGAGGCTGCCAACTCCTTACACCAAAATGTTCAATTGTCAAAATATTTGCAACATTGATCTGCACATGTTAAATAACTGAAACTTGGGCTAGGTTCCACTTTTTTGTACCAATATTAACATGCAATTTTGTCAAATTCGATTATACATAAAGCATATATATATATATATGTATATATATTAAAAGAGAATTGTTATTAGCACTTCAATCTCATTTTTATTTTAAAAGTTTACCTAAAATGCCCATTCAAGTGAAAATAGGATTAAACACACTTATTCCCTTAATTATAGATTATATATCGTTTACCTCTACATATTTTGACAAAAGTATTCTTAAATATATACAAATGTTTATCTATGTATGTAGTTCACAAAGTATTTATTCCGATTCATAATCTAAATTTAGTTTTAAAAATGTCTCAACTAAAAATCAAGTTATTTACTCTTCAATCAAAAGTAAGCTTTAGACTCTTTTAAATACATGAATGATTATATTTTTATCAATTACTTCAATTTGTGTACTTCTTTGCTAAAAAGAATGTATATTCTCCATTTTTAAATAATTAACATTAAATTATTAATTAATTATATTATAATTTAATATAATATAATAAACATATTAAATTACTGTTAAACAATATTTATCCATTTTTATTCAAACTTATCAAACTTCACTTAGAATTTATAGTTAAATAAATTTATTAAGTAAAAAGAATCAGAATAGTTTTGTTGTGTTTTATATTAAGTTATTATTATAATAACTTATTGACTTTGTTTTTATTTCTATTTACTTAAACTAACAATTATTTTTCAAAATTAAAATTAAAATTATTTTTATAACTAATAAAGGATTTGAAGTTGAATTTAGAATGTTAGATGCAAAAAAAAAAAAAAGAACTAAAATTGTATAAATAGGAGTTGTGTAAAGGCAATTTTAATTTTTTTTTAATTAAATGGCGCAAAAGTTGTAGTTTATACTTAGGGCGCGTTTACTTGGTGAGGATCAATTAACTCACCTTAAAGGTTAGGCTGGGTTTAAGTTAGTTAAGCCAGTGATTTAATTCTTCTATGTCTTATGTTTACTTTGCTTTTATATTTATCCTCCTTACACCTTAGACAAAATATTCATTTACATTTCAATTAATGTTTAAGTGGGTTTACTAAAGTATTTTACTATTTTGTCCCTCTTCCTTAAGCATATTTCTCTCCTCCAACCAGCCATTGTGCTTCAGCAATGGTGGGTTTGAAGAGATTCGAGTTCGTCGTTCCTTGTCCTAGTTGCCGTGATATGATTTAGTTGTATTTAATGAAATCAATTCGAAAATTTATGTCTAGTCTTCTTCACATTCGTTTCCATGGCAATCGCTTCATCTCCCCCATGACCCTCCTACTAACCACAATTGTTGTTGTGCAGACCATCGCCATCAACCTCCTCCACTGACCCGGTGGTGCAGTTCTTGAACGAGCAGAAAATACTTGACTACATCAAGATCTTCAACGTGAACTCCGAAATCTTCAGAGCCTTCACCAACACCAGCTTCCTCGTTGTGCATCGCCGTCACCAAAGGCGAGATTGGCGTCCTAAATCTGCTGTCTTCCTAAGGATCTGGGGTGTCCCTGACTATTGGAAATTCTCCAAAGAGGAGTAGCAGTGGCATAATATGTAATAACAACCAATTAATGGGCACAATGGTAATTTGATGAAGGTGGTCAAAGAGATGGTTAATTAAACTCTCCAAATTGGAGAGTTTCATTTAAGAGGAGCAGTCCAACGTTTACTCGGGTCAGAAGGTTTTTTTCGGGTCGCGTCCAGTGCAAAGTAAATGCCTGAAGCCGATGGTTAAAAGCCCTTAAACACGCATTAAATGCAAAAGTAAACATGCTCTTAATGTGAGAGAATGAAATATACCATATACTTGAGGGGTAAAGAGTGCCCAATCATATCTTAAAATAAATGAATAATTTAATCAATTCTTCAATACAATCCCTGCCTACCACACACACGCACACCCCAGTCCAAATTCTCTGTTACAACATGGTGTTATATCTTCTCATCTACTCACCAATACACGCAATATGTATTGGCAGATGGTTGGGATAAGAAAAAAGAAAAATTTATGATACGAGAAATTTTTTAAAATTCTCTTTTTTATCTCAATCGTCTACCAATACACGTGGTGTATATTGATGAGTGGAGGAGAAGGTGTAGTAATATTTTATAGCAAAGGATCCGAACCCCCCCCCCCCCCCCCCCCCAATGTGTTATATTCAAATTAAAAAACTAATCATTAATTTGTATCTTAATGACTAATTAATAATCAATTTGTATTTACTAACCTTTGCAGACACCGCGCCTTGTGCAATGCAGCCCTCCCACTAGTGTGTGTGTGTGTGTCTATATATATATATTGACGTGTATTAATAAGATTGGATTTGGGAAATTACCTTACAGAAGTAGGAGTCGATAGACTAATTTTAGCCATTGTCACTTATTTTAGGCCACAATCAAGTTGATATTCCCAGTTCCACTTCAGACACCTGTGAAGATTAGCTAACTACAGTGAGACCCTTTACTGTTCATTCCTGAGGCATTGAGCTTAGTTTTACACACATTCGAAAATATTTTCTACTTAATTTAATTTAGATTTCTTACATAAGGGATAATTTCTTTTTATTGGTTACTTGATTTAAAAAAAAAATCTATTTTTTAAAAAATTGTTATAGGATTGGATTTTAATCGAGTTTTGAATTTTTATCGAACATGAGCTTGACAACAATGAAAATAAATTCTATAGGATGCGGATCGAATTCAAATTTTGAAAAAGTTAATCGAATTAGGATTCGAATTTTCCAAATTCAATATATCGACAGCCCTAGTTAAATCACAAAACCGATGCCCAAGTTGATGGATACAGATACACAATTACAGCCCAACATGAGACTTGTGTCTAAGAGTGAAGGGGTAAAATGCCTAACACAATTCTAAAATTTTAAATCCCTAAAGTGTTTTTGGCCCACCATTTTCTTAGTTAATCCCTGTTCTTTCAAAGCAAAAATTTAAGAAATGTGTTTGGCTCATTATTTTCATAAAAGTTGTTCTCCCAATGCAACACTCAAAAACCCCTCATTTTTCAAATGTTTTCAAAATCCTTTTTTCAAAAATCTATTCTTCAACCAAAACACGGGGTTAAATTTATTGTATACGTATTCTAATGAATAAATAGAACAAAAACATGTCCTTCTCTAAGACTGAAAAAACCCCTGGAGCGAAGCTTCGTAGCAGCGGACATATTCCATCGAGTAAGAAGATGGAGCTTCCCCTTTTATTTCAATCTCGTCGAGGCATGACTCTAGGTAAATCTTTTCATTTCTTTTTTTTTTTGTCTAACATTTTTTAAAGATATGGTTGAGAATGGGGTTTTCATGGCTGTTCCTATTCGAAAATCGCCATATGTTGATTGTAGCTAGTTTTTGAAATTTTGTTAGAATTTTAGTGTTTTTTCATGTTGTGATTAGGTTTTGGATCCTCAATGTTATTTTTCTAAATTTGGTTTTTGCAAGTTTACTCCTAGGATTCGGGTTTGGGTTGGCTTAGATTTTTCTTTTGATCTTATTTAATCTCTAAATATATTAGTTGAAATTGTAATTTATCCCAATGATTCTTGGTCATTTGAAGGTCTGTATGTTGTTTAACAACGGTTCTTGTGCTAATGGCCCCAATTTTGCTTTGTTGGTAAAGAGGTTTGCTAAATTTGTATCTTCTTCTAGATGTATGAGAATTCATTGATGAAAACCATCAAGAATGACTTTAGTTCTAATTGAATTTTTTGTTTAAACAATTTGATATATTTTGCCAAGTTTTAAAGGTATGGTTGGGTTCTTATTTTGTTCCAGTCGGTTGCATGTTGTTAGTTTGTTTACATATTCTAAAAGCTAGAGAACTAAGTTTGATAAGTTGTTTTATTTGACATCTTGATCGTTCACTCTTTCATTATTATTTTGTTTGGCATCTTGATCTGTTTTTTCCTTTTATGATACTTTTTCAATTTTGTGTTAATTTAGGAGCTTTTTTTTGGTAATAAATATTCAACGATTTAGTGTTTAACATATTGCATAAAGATGATATATAGATGGATAACACCAACGATTGTGGTGAAGATAAATTGAGCTGGACTTATAAAGAAAGGGAATATTTCATAAATCTGATGGTATCTGAGGTCAGAAAGGAAGCTTGAGCTCCACAACGTTCAATAAAAGAACGTGGACACAAATAGATATACAAATGTGTGACAAATTCAAAAGGAGGTTTATAGTCACTAAACTAAAGCAAAAATTCAATAGGTTAAAAGAAGGTGGAAGTTGTTCAAAGATTTGATTGAGTGTACGGGATTTGGTTGGGATCATGAACAGAACATTGTCGATGTAACTAAAGCAAATTGGACTACAAAAATTTTGGTATCAACAACTTTATCATCTTTTTATCTCTCTCTCTCTCTCTCTATATATATATATATGTTATATTATAGTTTTAACAACTACATATGAAAAACAAGTATATATATAATAACTCTATCTTCTAATATATAAATTTAAATTTATATATACGTTACAATAGCTAAATTATATTTTCTTTTTGAAATTATATTATTTATTAATTGCCTTGATATGTTACTTAGTGCACCTAATATGTATTTATAGGGTATTTAATATTTATAGGAGAACAAAGAATAAAAACAATTTCTGAAAATTCCTCATCCCTAATCGCGTCCTACTACAAATCATCTTTCCAAATTCAAAGCCCTAATTTTCCCAGTGCAAATTACTCACTCCTATTAGGACTGTGTTTTCCTTCAAACCTATAAATAGACCAAGCAGTTATTAGAATCAACCTCGAATCTCTTTTCCCGAAATTGCAAATTGAGAGAGAGAGAGAGAGAGAGAGAGAGATGGGTAGCAAATTGGGTGATGAATATCTTCGTCGGTTCTGGATAGAGGATGAGATAACTTCGCTGTAATAATTGGTCTTGTGACTTCATTTATTCGACATACTATATCACTATCTAGTGTCTCTTGTAGATGAAGAACCGGATATATACACAATCACAAGGTAGTTGAATGCACGTTATGTGTCCATTTAATGAGATCTTTGTTTAGAAGAAGAAAAAGTAGTAGAAGGAGAAGAAAAAGAAAAAGGATTTTCAAGAATAAAAATGTGGCTTTCCTAGGTTTATTTTCAAATAAATCATGCTTTTATTCACTTTAAATAACACAAAAAATATTTAAAATTTACATTATTTAATTTAATTTATATCGTAATTTATATTATGTAATAATTAATATTTTTATATAAGTGTTTCAAAACTTTTATTTGTATGATATCCAGTCAATAGTTTAATTAACTTTGATATATTGTGCCTATAACTAATTTTTACGAATTATAATTTTCAAATAAATATAATAAGTATTATTCGTCAAATAATTATACATAATATGTATAATATGCGGATTAAAAGTGTCGTATCAAGAATATGAGTATTATTTGCCTAGGTTAAGAATATATACGAAAGATGAAAGTATTTCTTTTAATTATTCGTATCTACGAATATTATATGGGTATAGTACGAATTTTAACTAACTCATATCAAAACTTACTTCAGGTTTCTTGGATTTACATACCAAACCCATTTTGAACGATGTGGGGGCATTGCTAAAACTAAGGTTGTCAATAGGGCTGATTTAAATCCGAATTCGATTCGAGTTTAATTCAAATTTTAGCATATTCGATCGATTGAAACATTCGATGGATTAGATCCGATTATAAATATTTGTAATTCAAAGTAAGTGGATTGGATGTGGAATCAAGCATTTCGATCTGCTAGAATTTTGAATCCAAATTTTAAGCATACATTTTTATTAAGTCATATAACATTATGTACGTAGTATTAATAAAGTGATTTTTTTTGCCAAACAAAAGAAAGGTAAAGACACTTAAATAACATATAATATATACACGCACGTGTGTGTATATATATATATATATCATTACAATTAATAATATAGTATTCCATATTTTTTTAAGGTAGTGTTTTTATCAAAATAATGTATAGTTTTACACAAACTCGAAAATATTTTTTTGCTTTATTTAATTTAATTTTTTTAAGTCATGGATATTTTTATTGGTCACTTGATTTAAAAAAAAATTCAATTTTTTAAAGTTGTTACCGAGTCGTATTTTTAATCGAGTTTTGCCTTTTTATCAAATACGAGTTTGACGGCAACGAATATAAATTATAAAAGAATCAAATCAGATTCGAATTTTGAAAAAATCGATTGATCCAAATCCGATCCACCGACAGCTGACATCCCTAGCTCAAACGAGCAGCTGGGGATGCATTCTTTTTATTTTTTTATTTTTATTTTTGGTGGAAACCAAGGTGATGCATTCAGTATTATAGGCCCAATACGTGACTTTTTGTCTAAGAGTAAAGCCCCAAAACGCCCAACACAACCTCAAAATTTCGAACCCCTAATTTTCCTCGCGAATCCTTTTCCACTTAAAATTCCTCATCCCTTATCGAGTCCTACAACGATTCGTCTTTTCTAATAACCATTTTTGCTGAATTACTTTCATACCAGTTTAGAGACAACTTAAGGCAAGAGTCAGAAACGTATCAAGCTCCAAGGGCATGTTTTGGCAAAGGAACGATTTTATTAATAGAGTTGCTAATGGATGGAAGAAACGCTTTTGGTAAGAAATCACGTTTATTAGCAAAGTTAATAAGCCTTTTGGCAGAGAACAAGTTTTTCTTTCTATGTTTCATAGAGAACACTTTTAATCAGTTAAGAGTTTAGGAAAAGTAGTTAGAGTTAGATTAGAACACGTTTTTTCTTTCTGTGTTTCATAATTAGTTAGAGTTTAGGAAAGTCGTTAGAGTTAGATTAGATATCTTCTTGTTAATGTCGTGGCCTCGTGGGACTATAAAAACGGGAAAACCAGAATGTAACTAGTCATTCTCTGATTTAGTGAAGTTTATGTTCTTCCAAACCTCTCTCTGAGTTAAGTCGAAAGTTTGTGTGAATCTAGTTCTCGATTTTGCTTCAATCTCTGCAATTTTCAGGCTAGGTTTTCTTGTTTCTTCCAAATCGGCACAAGCGATTATTACGTCTTTCCAAATTCAAAGCCCTAATTGACAATTCCTTGAGCCCTGCTACGAATCATCTTTCCATATTCAAAGCCCTAATTTTCTTGCGAATCCAGTGCAAATTCCTCACTCCTATTAGGGCTCCGTTTTCCTTTAAGCCAATAAATAGACCAAGCAGTCATTAGAATCAACCTCAAATCGTTTTTCCCGAAACCGCAAATTTAGAGAGAGAGAGAGAGAGGGGCAGCAGATTGGGCTATGAATATCGTCGTCGGTTCTGGATGGAGGATGAGATAACTTCGCTGTATAAAGTCTATCAGCCCCCTCGGTCCTGTGGATTCAAAAGTTTTCTGTTTGAGATCAGAACCAACTTCATCGTGAGGGGATATCCGGCTTTTGAAGATGCTGTTGTTGATGAGATGATGTTGGATTCAGAGAGATACGATGCATGTATGCTGGAAGATGCAGATGACGTTTCTCTGGTGATAAGGACGAGATACAGGCTTAAGGAATACTGGATGACCGAGGATGAAATAATCAGCTTAACTCACGAGGCAATGGACTTCGCCAGGCAAATGGCGGCTGATCATCCTCAACTCCACATAATCCCTGTCGTTGTGGGGCTCGACGTTTGCACCGTGCAGCAGGAGGGCGAGCCACTAGTTGGCACCATGGACAGGGCGATCAGGGCAGAGCACTTGCTTCCACAATACCTGTGGCCATTTGGCACGGCTGTGGAGCGCAAACCCATGGAGACATTGCTTGGTCAGTTTTTGAGGAATCTGCCCAGGATTAGAGTAGAAGATATTCAACAAGGGTTGGCTCTGATGCGGGTGTGTGGCCTTTGTGGGCGTAGTCCGTCCATCGGAGCTCAGATATCCGTGCTCCAGCACTGCGGTCATGCTTGTCATTCACTCTGTGTTGTGCGGTGGCTGGAGAACAGCGAGCTATGTCCCTCGTGCGATGTGCAGGCCCATGATCATATCTGCTGGACTGCCAGAGCTTCAAATCACCCTCTACCTTGAGTCCCCACGACTGTTATCACTTTTCTTATATTCTATTTCTGAGTTTCAATATATGCTTTGTGAACTTGCTCGTCTGTTTGGAACTATTTCATATTAATTTGTTGCTGAATTGGTTAGCTTGTTTACACCTTAAGTATCCATCATTTGTCCGCTTTATATCCGCTTGATATGATCGTTAATGGTTTGATATCTTTCTGAATGCGTATGATTTGTATGATGTGGATATCCACATTTCAGTCCTTGGATTATCTGAGAAACTTAAATGCAGTGTTTCACGCCGCGAGTTGCAGCATGGAGAAGTATATATAGGGATTAGAATGTCCTGGCCACTTTATTATGTTAGCATGCTTGGAGTGATTTATTGGTTTTTGTGGCTAGAAGTGGAATTTTTTACTACTATTCATGTATTGTTGCTGTTGATATGAATGATAATTTCACAGAAATTGACTTGTCACCAATATCGAATGTCTTTCCTAATTGAATTAGAAGGTTCCTTTTAGTGGTACAGGCGTATTGTGTATGTTCTTCACTCGCCGATGAAAACATTAAGATCCAAAATTTATGTTAAAGTATACAAATTAAAATGCCTTACGTGGCATTTGAGAGCCAGTGCGAGCTGGAGCCCCTGATATCATAATTTCAAGGGAAAATTACATCCACCTCCCCTGAAGTTTGGCGAAATTACATTTTAACCCACGATTTTTTGTAAATTACAAATAACCCCCTGAGGTTTATTCTGTCTAACAATTTACCCCAGCCGTTTATGACCGTTAGGGTTCCGTTAGTTTTTGTATGTAAAGTTCCGATAGTACCCTTGGCGGGTTTTTTTGTCATATATATAAAGTATTTGGGGTTGTATGTTATGTATTACATCTTTGTGGGGCTAAAAGTAATAATATTGAAAAAATTGCTCCGTTTTCCGACAAATTTTTCAGTGAACTTGAAGCGGGTCTTAAACTTTTCGACGTGGAAAACACATTGGTGAGGTTAATTTTGGGCTAGAGTAGGTTTTATACATTTTTCGTTTATCACTTGTAATTGTTACATATCATATGGGGTTATTGTAATATATACAAAAAATTATGGGTTAAATTGTAATTTCTCCAAACCTCAAGGGAGGTAGATGTAATTTGCCCTATTTAATATCAGCACAAAATAAACGGCAAAACGGACTTTTTACACTTTCCGTCCATCACTTGTAATTTCGCCAAACCTCAGGGTGGTTTTTGTAATTTACAAAAAACCGTGGGTTAAAATGTAATTTCGCTAAACCTCAGGGGAGGTGGATGTAATTCTCCCTAATTTCAACTAGATGGTAGTACTGTTACCTCATTTCTAGTTTGGATGAAGGAAGTTTGAAGACACGCGATCCACATGACAGTTTGAAAGATATTCTCCTGCTGCATTTTTGCTTTCCTCAAGCTTCTGCATTTTTATTAATGAGTCATTCATTTCGATTTGCATATCCTAGGTATGAGTTCTACATTGTACTCAAAAGTGAGTGAGATTCCTATCCTAAATTAACTTGCCAAATCTTAAAAATTGGACTTTCAATGAAAGCATCCATGATCAAAAAGTAGACCGGCTCCACTGCAAGAGAACTGCATCATTAGTATTTGGCGGGGAGCCACTCGTCTATTATTAGTGTTGAAGTGATTACTATGCCAGAAGATAATAAATTGTGAAGCTTGGTAATTTTTTTAAAAACCGTACCGACGGAAAACCAACGGAATATTCCCTTGGTAATCTTGTGAAAAAATTACCAAGGGATTCCCAACGGATTTTTCCGTAGGTAAGTTTTTTAAAAACGTTACCGACGGACAACCAACGGAATATTCCCTCGGTAATCTTGTTAAAAAATTACCAAGGGATTCCCAACGGATTTTTCCCTAGGTACGTTTTTTTAAAAATTTCGCTACGGAAAACCAACGGAATATTCCCTTGGTAATCTTGTGAAAAAATTACCAAGGGATTCCCAACGGATTTTTCCGTAGGTAAGTTTTTTAAAAACGTTACCGACGGACAACCAACGGAATATTCCCTCAGTAATCTTGTTAAAAAATTACCAAGGGATTCCCAACGGATTTTTCCCTAGGTACGTTTTTTTAAAAATTTCGCTACGGAAAACCGAGGGAATATTCCCTTGGTAATCACGAACAAAAAAGTACCAAGGGATTCCCAACGGAAATTTCCCTTGGGAAATTTTTTTAAAAACGTTACCGACAGAAAACCAACGGGATATTCCCTTGGTAATCTTGTTAGAAAAATTACCAAGGGATTACCAACGGATTTTTCCCTAGGTAATTTTTTTTTTAAAATTTATCGACGGAAAACCAACGGAATATTCCCTTGGTAATCTTATTCAAAAAATACCAAGGGATTCCCAACAGATTTTTCCTTTGGTAATTTTGTTTTTAAAAATTTGGCTAGGGAAAACTAAGGGAATATTCTCCTTGACTCCCACTTTTATATGATGAACACATATTTTGTATTTACTCATAATATTTCTTTTTTAACACTATGACTCATTTAATTATATGATTAATTGTGAAATAATATTCTAGCCAATAATATTGCAAAAGTTTTGAATGTACGGTATAATCCAAATAGGGCTGTCAAAGGATCGATCGAATTTGGAGAAAATCAGTGCAATGCGGATCCGAATCCGAATACATGCACGTACCGGCTATCGATTTCGATCCGAAATCATACAGGATCTTTATTCATTATTCAGAATTTGACGACGAAATAATTTCGAGATCCAATAAAAAATAATAATAATAAATTCTTTTACAGGTAAATATATAAACTTGTACAAATATATTATATATAATAGATCGCTTTAATAACTATGCACCATATTGAATTGTTCCTTTAATGACAATATATATTTAGAACTATATATAAATACATTTACGTATAGTATATTTAGTGAAGATCTATAATAAGTATATAGATTATTAGTTGTCTATTTAATAATAGTATATAATAGATATCTCCAATAACATATCCTATATATATGTGTGTATATATTGTGTATGTAATTGAGATGTTTAATATCTAGACTAATTGTATGTGTATATATTACATTGAAGTATCTTTATTACTATTGTATTATATATAATGTATAAGTTTAATACATTATATTATCATAATTCATTGTCGGACCTTTAACGGATCGGACTCATTGATTCAAAACCCAATCCATTTATTTTGGATTACAGTTATTTATTATCGGATCTGACCCATCGAATATTTTAGTCAATTGAATATGCTAAAATTCGGATTGGATTCGGATTAAAATCCGCTCCTTTTATGAAATATGTTGATTGGACCAATTGGGGGGGATTGAATAGTTGATTCAATTGAATGAAGAGAATATTTTGAGCAGCAAATTTATTTATTTGATTTATGAGTTCAATTAAATTATGCAACTAAATCATTTTTCAATCACCATTTTAACTAAATCAATTGAGTTTACGAATTCAATTGGGGGATTGATTAACTAAATGTATGTTAATTTCACCATTTTAATTAATCATGAATACTTAAGTTTATAATGATTGTAATTTTTTTGAATTTAAAAATAATTTATTAGTTGAATAATGATTTTCATGTTCAAAAATTATTTGAGATATACATATAGAAAATAAAAATAATAAAATTATTAGAAAACAATATTAAATAAATTAAATTTAATAGAGCGTAAAATATGTAAATATTAATTATTATCATTAAAAAAAATCATAATTAAATGTTAACTGTTATTATTTGTAAAAGAAAAAACAAGATTAAAACGTTTACTCTACTAATAGTGAATTTTTGACTATTGGACTCACTCTTCCTCACTCCCCACCAGGTACACTCTCTCTCTCTCTCTCTCTCTCTTACTCTCACCCAGCTGGTGCCGGCAGTGTGTTGCCGTCCAGCCGCCGGCGCTCACACCACACCCAAACCCGGCGGTCGAGACCCCCTCCCCGACTCCCGTTGCCCCTGCCTCTAGCGCACTGTGCTGGGCGGCGGCCCCAAACCAGATCTGGGCCGCCGCCATCCTCTCTCCCCCGTCGTGGTGACGCCGTCCTCCCCCCTCCCCCGCCCTCTCGCGCCGGCCCCCTCCCCCGCCCTCTCACACCAAACCCCAGCCCAACCCGTCGTGCCGCCACTCCACCCGGCCCCCCCCTCCGTCGCCGGCCCCCTCCCCCCCTCCCAAATCAGTAGCCCCAGCCCCACCCTTCTCCCCCCACCCCCAGCCCAACCCCTCTCCCCCCCAGCCCAACCCCACACATCCCCACCCCCCCTCCCCCCCAAAAAAATAGCCCCCAATGAAGAACGAATTTTCTTGATTTTTTATTTATTTGTTGTATAGTTTTAAATATATTTATGATTTATGTTGTTGTTGTTGTTGTTGTTGTTGTTGTTGTTTGTATTGTCTCGTAGGAGAAAAAGAATACAAAATACATTAGGGAGGAGATATTGTGGAGGTATGATTTTTATTTTGGAAAATTATGTGTTGGATGTAATTTGAATTCTAGATTGATTTTTATTTTAGTTTGTATCAAATTTGTTGTGTTCTTCATTGTGATAATATATATAGTTGCTGAAAATTGATTATTAATAAAGTTGAATATGATTTTTATTTTGTTAATGTGTATTAGTTGACGAAAAATTGTTAGTAGATTGTCGTAGTTGATGAAAAATATATGTTGTTGTTTGTTGTACATATATAGTTGATATTGTAGTTGATGAAAAAAATATGTATTGTATTGTTGTACATATGTAGTTGATGTTGTTGTAGTTGATGAACGCAATATATGTTGTAAATGATATTGTAGTTTATTGTTGTGATATATGTAGTTGTGAACGTATGTTTTTATTTTTTGTGTTGAACATGAGTTAAGTGTGAAATTGTTACTTATAATCATTCGAATATGGTTATTGTAGTTCTTCATTGGGATAATATATTTAGGATATGAACAAATTGCATGCTTAAATTGGGATATGAATGTATTCATCACAAATTGCATTTTTTATATGAATATAAAATATAGGCTCAAAATACATTCCGTAGGTTTGTTAATGCGAAGATATTCATAGCCAACTACATATTTTTTTGTGAGCAATCTTCTCAAGTCCCTTAAGTATATATATGAATATCATTTGTATGAGATAGCATTAACAATGCTAGTTTATACTTTAATTAAAATAAAATTAACAAGTCCTTGAACTTATGTAGATGAATATTCCTCCGCATAGGAGTTGGATGTACACTAGGGCTATTCCTAGTCGTGGAGGCCTTAATCCTGAATTTGTTAGTGGGGTTGAATCGTTTATACGACATGCTAAGGGTACCCATGAATATATGTCAGAGTCAGTGATTCGATGCCCATGTAAGAAATGTTTAAGGAAATGTAACTTATTATTGAAAGATGACGTGAGGTATCATCTTTATCAGCATGGCTTCAAACCAAATTACTGGTACTGGACAGATCACGGGGAGGTAGAACCCTCGCAGACAAGTGAACCATGTATTGATCACGGTTCATCAAGTACTTGGTATACTAGCCACGAATATCCGTTAGGAAGATATGCTAAGATGTGTTTTGATGCTACCAGGCAAAACATTGGTGGTTCTTCCTCGCATTTCAATGAACACGAGTTTGTAGTTGGGGATTCAAATGATCAGCGAACGTTGAATGACAAGCCTCCTAACTCAGAGACTCAAAAGTTTTATGATCTTTTGAATGAGTATAACCAACCCGCTTGGCCTGGGTGTGAAATTCATTCACCATTGTCTGTCGCTGCGAGAATCATGAGCATAAAAAGTGACTATAATATGTCACATGATGGTATTGATAAAATACTCAATTGATGTCCGAACTGAGTCCTACAAGCCATAGTATTCCAACTACTTTCTATGAGGCGGAGAAGCTGATGAAGAAACTTGGGTTGGTTAGCCAAAAGATTGATTGTTGCGTCAACGGTTGTATGTTATACTACAAAGACGATGACAATCGTATTGAGTGTAAATTTTGTGTTGCGCCAAGGTATCAACCTATTGTTGAAGGGAGGAAAATTAGGAGAAAACAAGTTCCCGTTAAAAGAATGCACTACTTGCCCCTGATTCCTAGGTTAAAACGTTTGTATGCCTCGATGAGTTCAGCTCCTCATATGAGATGGCATGCAGAGAATCACCGACCAATCAGGGTTATGTGCCATCCATCGGATGGAAATGCTTGGAAACACTTTGACCAAGCATTTCCTGAATTTGCCCGAGAATCGAGAAATGTGAGGCTAGCTTTGTGTGCGGATGGGTTCACTCCATATTCTCAATCAGCATCACCGTATTCTTGTTGGCCAGTCATTATCACGCCGTACAATTTGCCTCCAGAAATGTGTATGACAATACCTTACATGTTCTTGACATGTATCATACCCGGGCCTAAAAATCCAAAGGCTAATATCGATGTATATTTGCAGCCATTAATTGATGAGCTGAAAGAATTGTGGGATATCAGGGTACCTACTTACGATGCGTCAACTAAGCAAAATTTTCAAATGAGAGCTGCATTGTTGTGGACTATTAATGATTTTCCAGCATATGGGATGCTATCAGGTTGGATGACTGCTGGTAAACTAGCTTGCCCATATTGTATGGGTTACAGCAAGGCAGTCACATTGAAGCATGGTCGGAAAAACAGTTGGTTTGACTGTCACCGGCAATTCCTGGACATGAATCATCCTTACAGGAGAAACAAAACTGGATTCAAAAAGAATCAAACTGAGTATGATCCTCCATCTCCCAAATTGAGTGGACGTGAAATATGGAACGAGGTTTGTTACCTGCCAAAGGTTACAGAACAAAGTGACATAGGTAGGATTGATGGTTACGGAATAGAGCATAATTGGGTAAAACAAAGTATATTCTGGGAGTTGCCTTATTGGAAGGATCTGTTAATACGCCATAATCTAGACGTAATGCACATTGAAAAGAATGTATTTGATAATATATTCAATACAGTTATGGACATTAAAGGGAAAACTAAGGATAATGTGAATGCACGTTTAAATATGAAGGAGTTGTGTAGGCGGCGTGAACTAGAGCTAGTTACTAAGCCTAACGGTCAGTGGGGTAAACCAAAGGCAAAGTATACATTCACGGTAGAACAGAAAAGAATGATTTGTGAATGGATTAAAGAACTGCGTATGCCTGATGGATATTCTTCTAACCTATCACGGTGTGTAGATACACGCCAAGGAAAGATACATGGAATGAAAAGTCATGACTGTCACATATTTATGGAGCAGTTGTTGCCGATAGCTTTCAAAGAATTGCCCGATGAGATATGGAAACCACTAGCAGAGTTGAGCAAATTTTTTAGGGATTTATGTTCCAGTACTTTGAGGCATGAAGATCTAGATAAGATGGAACAAAACATTCCTACTATATTATGCAAACTAGAAAGAATATTTCCCCCTGCATTCTTCGATGTAATGGAGCATTTACCAGTCCATTTGATCGAAGAGGCAAGAAATGGAGGGCCTGTTCAATTCAGATGGATGTACCCATTTGAAAGGTAATCACCAGTTCATATCATTCAAATTCTATAATCACATTACTAAAAACTTTATAATCATAAAAACTTATTTTGTATATAGGTATCTTGGAAAAATAAAGAAGACTGTGAAACAAAAAGCACAAGTTGAGGGGTCAATTTGTGAGGCATATCTACGTCGTAAGACTGCCAACTTTTGTTCGTTCTACTTCGATACTCACGTCCGTTCATTAAGGACGAGGGTTGGTCGTAATGACGATGGTGGTTGTGATGACTCAACTCCACCAAGATTGTCTATTTTCAATCAATCCGGCCGTGCTTATGGTGCGTCGTCAACTCGTCATTTTCAAAATGAAGTCGAATATAATTCGGCAATGCTTCATGTCTTGTTGAATTGTGATGAGATCAAGGAATACATTGAGTAAGTGCATAAATTTTTAGTCAAAAAGAATTTCTAAGTACGTGAATTATTTTTTATTCAAAAAGGTGTTTCTATTACATTCAATTAATACATTATATTGTTTATATAAATTTGTGGGTGTAGCTTTTTCATTGAACATCTCGGGGTTCCAGAAGCAAATTCCATAGATAGAATTCAAAATGAATTTCAAAGCTGATTCAGGGAATATGTGAGTTCACATTAATTAAAAATATTACAAACCTTTTCATACACAAACTTAAAGAAAATAATATGATTATTCTTCTACAGGTCTATAATCCTATGAATCAGATTACTAATCCATTCGTGCATCACTTGGCATTGGGGCCTAATACAGAGTTTAAGACCTATCCTCGGTACTTTGTCAATGGTTACCATTTCCACACTCAATCCTGGTGTCGTGGCAAAAAAACAATGAACTGCGGAGTTTGGGTTAACGGAAGTTATAGTGACGAAAACAATAAAGATGATTATTACGGTATTTTGAATGAAATTGTAGAGTTGGAATATCTTGGTCAACCCATGAAGAAGGTCATTTTATTTAAATGTGATTGGTATGATCCTACTCCCAACAAGGAACTCGCATTGGCGATGAGGAATGCATGATTGTTGAAGTCAAGAAAAGTGGCCGGTATAGGCGGTATGATCCATTCATAATCGCGCAACAAGCTCGTCAGGTTTATTTTGTTTCATATCCTGGACGGATACGGGGCAAAGTGAATTGGTTGGCCGTGATTAAAACTAAGGCACGGAGAAGAGTCGAAAATGTGGAACTATTGGACGTAGCCTATCAAAATGACGAGGGCATACTTGTGAACACAGTAGTTTCTGATGATCTTAACTTAGCTCTACGTGATCATAACAACGTTGTGGAAGATATTGATGACAGAGATTGTAATGAGTCGGAATACGAGAGTGAATCCAGTGAGGAGGAGGATGATGAATACGATGACGAAAATGACGAAGAATAGAGTTTAAATGTGCAATTAAAGTTGTAACATACGTACTTAACAAACTCTTTTAAGTTTATTATTGTAATTTCAATTTTCTATGAATTGTGTCTTACTATGCTTATATATGTGGTTATTCATGTTTATTTGTCTTCTTTTTGTTTGGTAATTGTTTGTGAAACGAAACTTAGATGAACAAAGAACGTCGTGCTCTGAGTAGAGCCTTACGTGGTAAGGCTATAGGCCGGGGCATCTCTACTCGCAGCTCCACACATGCCCCAGTAGCTACCCCCTCACAGTCCCCAGTTCCAACCTCCTCGTATACCCCGGATGCTACCTCGTCACCTTCACGTGATGAGCATCAGCCTACTCCCGACGTAGGATCTCCGTCCACCTTACCCACAAATCCCTCCCTATCACCCGCTGCTTCTGCACCATCATATGAGCATGGTACAGATAATACATTTGACATGCCTATCGCACCACCTGCTTGTAAGGTAGAGATAAAGCCAGCTGGAGGTGACAAAAATCCTTCGTAAGTATTGTTAGTTACAAATTCATGCTTTTTTATTTGGTTTTTAGAAAATATGTTGTTAATTATACAGATAATATATTAAAACTTTGCGCAGATATATCAAAATTTTGGATGGCACCCATGCAATATCTGATGTCATCAAACGTTGTTTAAAAGATCCATACTGTAGGTGGCAGTCCATCCCACCGTATAAGGTTGATGCGATGTTTGATGAGTGGAAGGTAAATAAGATATTATGTAAATATTGATTAATTATTAAATAAATATTATATTGTTCTTCACATTTAATTTTTTGGATGATTGGCAGAAGCACGTATATTACCGGCCACAGTATGAGGCACATATGAAGAAGGCCTTCATTTTTAATGGACGGCGGCGGTTGAGTGGCATGTATTATGATATCAGGGATAGTAGGAAGAGGCCTGCATGGATGCTCCCTAATACCTATGCGGAGTTGTGTAAGTATTGGGATTCCCCAGATTTTAAGAGGATTTCTGATCAGAACAAGAAAAATAGAAGCTCACCAGCTGGAGGTGCCACTTACACAGCGGGCTCTAAATCTATGGCCACTATTGCAGAGGAGATGGTAAAACTGTTATAAATTATTCTTATATAAGTAATCTTCAATTTGCATGACTTATTGTGTATTAAGTATATAATGAATGATATTCTTTTACAGACACAGGAAAATAATAGTGTACAACCATCACCTGCAGCAGTTGTTCTAAGAACGCATCAGTGGAAGTCTGACAAACAAATTGTTGATCCTCGTGCATCTGATTTCATTGTAAGTGTATTTCAATTATTTTCTTAACTTGTTTAATAAAATTAAACATTTGTTTCAATATCAATATAACTATAACATATTCTAATATGTAGGAAAAATATGAAGTATTGAAGAAGCGTCAGCAGCATGAGTCTGACCTTAGTGAGACAGGGTCTGCCAGCACGATATAGTCTGATATTCGGTTGTGGACTGAAGCTGCTGGAGGACCAAACAAAAAGGGTCGCACGTACGGGATGAACTACATTGCAGACCCTTCATACACGACGCTGACATCGCTTAGCCAGGTGCCACCATCCTCCTCGACTAGGCAGACCCTGCAGGATGAGATTGAGAAGTTGAGAGCAGAGCAGCAGGAGATGAGACAATTAATTCAAGCAGATAAGACCGGCTACCAGGAGTTGAAGGATTCGCAAAGTCAGATAGTAGGGATGTTGCATCAGTTGTTGAGAAAGCAGGGGATTCCTTCACCGTCCACCACCCACTCCCCGCTCGTTGATGCTCCAACCCACCATGGCGACCACGATGATGACTACGAGGGTGATGCCTGACTGATGATTTGTACTTTATTTTGATTTGGTATTGATTTGGTATTGATTTGGAGTTTATATGATGTGGACGTGATTTGGAGTTTGTCTGATGTGGTATTGATGATGATATGGTATTAACTACTACTTTATTTGATATTTTGTATTTTATTTCTATTTATTGGTTTGAATAGTATGTAGGCAGGATTGACTACGATGGTTTCTAATATTTTGAATATTTGGTTTTATTTCTACGATGGTTTCTAATATTTCGTTAGATTCTAATATTTTAATTTTGGTTTTGTATTTTATTACGTTAAAAATATTTATAACAGGTCAAAAAATATATAAATATAATACATATATATATTTTATTATTTCAATTCCCAACGGAAAGCCAACGGAAATCCCACAGATTTAATTTGAAAAAAAAGACACCTACCAACGGAATACCTACGGAAATCCAAGGGAAACCAAAATAAAATTTCTGTAGGCAATCCATTGGTAATCTGTAGGTAAATCTTCCCTAGGTTTTCTGTTGGAACTCCATTGCAACTCTATCCGTTGGTAATCCGTTGGCAAATGAGTTCGACATATCTGTGGGTTTTCCGTAGGGAATCCGTCGGCAAATCAGTTCAAAATTTCGGTTGGTTTTCCGTAGGGAATCTGTCAGCAAATGAGTTCGACATTTCTGTTGGTTTTCCGTAGGGTATCCGTCGGCAAGTCAGTTTGACATTTCCGTTGGTGTTCCGTAGGTACCCCGTCGGCAAATCAGTTAGACATGTCCGTTGGTTTTCCGTCGGGTATCCGTCGGCAAAGTCCTACCGACGACACTTTTTCTGAGGGAATTCGGTCCGTAGGTGTTCCGTCGGGATTCCGTTGGAAAACGAAAATTCCATAGGGTTTCCGTAGGTTTTCCGTAGGAAGATTCCGTAGGTAATCACCTGTTTTCTTGTAGTGTAATACTATTTTGTTGGTAAAAGAACATAACAATATCATTTTTTGGACATGAATGATAATATTTTGGTGTGAATTTATTGTATGACATACATGCTTGTTCCTTGCAAATTTTTAGCAATAGTTTTATATGTGGCAACAATTTTTAGCAATAGTTTTAGTGCATCATATTTGCCAAAATCAAATGGCCAATTTTTTTAAAAAAATATAAATAAAAATAAAAATGAACAAACATGTTATAATCATAAAAGAGAAAAAAAAGACATATTTTATTGAAAAAATTACAAATTACACCCTATGAAATTTACTATATAACATGTGCACCCCCTTCAAGTGTAATATATTACAAAGGACATCCAAAGGAATAAAAAATGCAAAAATCTGTCCAAGGGGCAAATTAGGAATTTTTAAAAAAAATTGATAGAGTTAGGGTTTCATCGATGGAACCCTAACGTCTAGGTGGGGTTCTTGTAATTAATAATTTGCTCAAGGTAGGTACATGTAATATTGAAACGAAGAGGGGTACGACTTGTAATATTACATATTCCTAGGGGAGTAGATGTAATTAATATTTAATTAGGAGCCCTAGAATTTTTTTTAAATCAGGGAAGCGAACGGGCACACACAGTATGTTTAAAAGCACCGACTCCAAGAATTTACCTCTCCCGCACCGTCCCAACTCACTTCCCTCTCTATTCAAATTTCAATTTCTGAACCGCAAACCTCATCTTCACCGACTCCATCAAGAATTTACCTCTCCCGCACCGTCACTTCCCTCTCTATTCAAATTTCAATTTCTGAACCGCAAACCTCATCTTCACAATAATTTCAATTCAAGAAATGGAAAATCTTCCCGAAAAACTCGTAGAAAAGATCTTCAATTTGGTTTCTGTTGAGCAATGCGGTAGGTGCCTGGCTGTTAACCGTTCTTGGAACAACATGTTGAATGGTGGTCTAGCCACAGTGAGAGAAGAAAGAATGCAGCCGGCTGCATTTTTGGGACATCAGGCGAGAATTGCCAAGGAAAGAATGATGGCAACGTACATTCTTAATCGTATGCACAACAATGAGAATGTTTATCAAGCCTATAATAGGCTGCGTGCTGAGGGAATTCATGTGAGCTCCCCTTTTTACGACAGGATGGTGGATTTGTCCACTGCTAGAAGAACCACAATTAGTAGTGGCAATATAGGTTGTAAACTATGGGTCCAACCCAACCCAATTGCTTATGGATTGGGTTGGGTTGAAAAGATTTTTAAATGGGTTAAAGTGGGTTGGGTCCAAATGGGTTAAACTAGTTATGATTTTAAATGGTTTTTTCATGGGTTTTAAATGGTTTTTTCATGATTCACTAATAGTTTCTTAATGGGTCCATAATGGGTTTGGCCCAAAACTTAAAAAAATCCTATCAACTACTATAGATATCATCAATTTTATTCAAAGTAGAATATGTCTAAATTTCTCATACCACAAAAAAGTCCTGAGTCTGTCCATTTTAGTCGTAATTTTCCTCAATGTTTGATCAATATTCTTTTTTTTCATTTTTTTTTATTCAATTTTATGCTTGAGACATAATTTATTATTATGAGATGTAAGTTTATGTAAAATATGATATTGAAGATTGATTTTATCTAAAACTTATTTTATTTTTTAAGTTTTAATTTATATGAGTATTTTGTTGTCGGACCCGCTTTCGACCCGCTCCGACCCATTTACAAACTGCTTACAACCCACTTACAACCCGTTTCAAACTATTTACAACCCGATCCATTTACAACCCGTTATTAAGAACCCATTTTGAACCCAACCCATTTTTGACCCAACCCACAAAGGCCCGACCTAAATCCGACCCAACCCGCCCAATTGCCACCTCTAACCACAATATTCGATGAGTGGACCAGAGAGGAGATATTGATGCTTACTCGTCCACCATACTCCCGCTTCGGATCTCCTGTATAATTTTTCTATTGCATCTCCTGTAACAGCGCTCCGATTGCCGACACGTGGCACTCTAACTTGCCGTGAACTTAACGGTTAAGTTAGCCGTATAAGAAATCCATCTTATTTTTTCCAGCCCTGTTTTGGGTTTTTGTTTTTTTGGAAAAAAGCCTTCTCTCCTCCCTGGCAACATGAGTTTCCATGTTTAATAGGAGTCTGCAAAATCTCTACAAGGAAAAACCAATTAAGACCTGGAAAATATAAAAACGAAAATAAAAGAATAAAAAAGACAGCAGAAAAAAAACGCAGCAACAGACTCAAAAAGATACAACAGAAAAATTTCAGAGATGAAACTCGATAAAAAAGAAAACGACCAAGCAACTCTTCCTCAATGTCGAATTTTGTAATAATTCACTAGTACTAATTTCATTATGATGTTCTATCCTTTGTAGTAAAGTGGCATCCTCTAGCTAGTATCATCTTAATTTCATACGTACATATGAAGTTATTTATTTCTCCCAAACAAGTACATATGATCTTTCTACAAAGAAAAAAATATAATCTTTGTAAGCATAGGACAACTGCCTTTAATTTTCTTGTATATGCTACGTTAATTAGTTAAAACATGGTTCATCAAAAATATTAATGAAAATATGCATCTTATACACGTACTTACATGCATTATTTTAAGTTTCTTTTGTTTGCTTGTAATATTTTTCTTTATGGATATAGGATTTGAAGTATGGGTATTTTGTTTTATTATTCATAATACTATTGTGGTTGTTGTAATGCTACTATTTATGATCAAATAGTTTATTGCATTAATTCCGAGAGTCACAATTATGAATTGATTTAATTCTTTTATTTGTTTTAGGTTTTATTTGTCATCCGGAATAATGGAAATAGATAATTTTGTTGACCTTACTTCACGTCGTAAGTTGGAATTTTTTGATGAGACAAATAAAGAAAAAGAGTTAGATAATGATAGTGGAGAAAATGTTCTTATTGAAAATCAGTCAATTTTTTTGGAAGAGAGAACTCCGAAAATTGGTATGGAGTTTGATAGTGAACAAGCAGCTTATACATTTTACAATGACTATGCAAGGATAGTTGGATTTAGTGTTAGAAGGTCTTTATTATGTAAAGATATTACTGGGAGGATTGTCGATCGGGTATTTTGTTTTTCATGCCAAGGTCATAGAGAAGAAGATAAGAGAGAGGTAAAATCTCATCGTCCAGAATCAAGAACGGGATGTGAAGCAATGATGAAGATTAGTTGTCGTCGTACCAAGACGTATAAGGTTGTCAATTTTATTGCTGAACATAAGGGTCATAATGTGGTAAGTCCAAACAAAGTTCATATGCTGAGATCTCAAAGAAGTATGAATGTTGCACAAAAATTGAAAGTAAATGAGATAGATAGTTCTGGAATAGCACCTAAAGCAGGCTATTCGTTCATAACTAAACAAGTGGGTGGGCGTGAAAATGTTGGGTTTATTTTTGAAGATTATAAAAATTATTTACGCTCGAAAAGAACTGTGGAGATGAAGGTAGGTGATACTGGAGGCGTATTAGAATACTTGCAACAGAGACAGTTAGATGATCCCAATTTTTTTTATGCAATTCAAGTTGATCAGGACGATCTGATAGCGAATATACTTTGGGTTGATGCACAAATGATGGCCGATTATACTCATTTTGGTGATGTAGTGTGTTTTGACACAACTTACAGAAAAAATAAAGACGGTCGACCATTTGCTCTTTTTGTTGGTGTAAATCACCACAAGCAAACCATCGTCTTTGGTGCAGCATTATTGTACGATGAAACTGCATCGACATTCATGTGGTTGTTTGACACTTTTGCTAGAGCAATGTCAGAAAGAAAACCTACCACCATTCTTACAGATCAAGATGCTGCAATGGCTAAAGCTTTAGAGATAAAGTGGCCTGAAACATGTCATCGTTTGTGCATTTGGCACATATATCAAAATGCAGCAACAAATTTGAGTAGTGTGTTTACACGTTATCCAAGTTTTTGTAAAGATTTTAGCTCTTGTATTTATACCTATGAGGAGGAAGAAGAGTTTCTGAATGCATGGCAAGCAATGCTGGAGAAGTATGACCTTCAAAGTAATAAATGGCTAGAGCGTTTATTCAAAATAAAAGAAAAATGGGCACTTGTTTACGGGCGACAAACATTTTGTGCGGATATGACAACTACTCAGCGTAGTGAAAGTATGAATAGTGTTCTGAAGAGATATGTCAGCTATAAACATAATTTGTTGCAATTTTTTCATCACTTTGACAGATTGGTTGATGATCGTCGATATCAAGAGTTAAGAGCAGATTTAAAAACTAGTCAGAGTACACCGGTGGCTTCTTTTCCAGTTGAAATTCTAAAGCATGCAGCTAGTGTTTATACACATGAACTTTTTAAATTATTTCAGGAGGAGGTGCAAAAGTCATATGATTCAAAAATAGAATTGATTAATGAGAGTGGAGAAGTTACAGAGTATAAGGTTACTCCTTTCAAAAAGCATTATCAGCACACAGTAACCTATGGTTCATCTCAAGACAACGTATCATGCAGTTGCAAAAAATTTGAGTTTGCTGGAATTTTATGTTCGCATGCTCTCAAAGTGCTTTCTTTAAGGAATATTGTCAAAATTCCTGAGTTGTACATTATGAAGAGGTGGACTAAGAAAGCAAAGAAGAAAGTGGTTGACAATTTGGGAAAAGGCACTGAGTTTGTTGAATCCATGAATGAAGTAGAGGAGAAGAAAATGATTGGAGTTCATTATAAAGAATTGTGTAATTTGACTAATCAGTTAATTACACGGGCTGCTTTGACAACAGAGACATTTGGAATAACAAAAATTGGCCTCCTTAAAATGATTGAAGAAGTTGATGCAAGTTTAGAAAACAAAACTACTATGAGACCCACTCGTGGACCAAATTTGGGTGTGCAACAAAAGATTTTTTCAAGAGTGGAGGATGACCATGAAGTCGCTTCTAATGAAATTACAGTCAAAGGGTGGAAAACTAAAGAAATGAAAGCTATTAAGTCTGGAAAAAGAGTAAAAAGTGGATTGGAGATGAGCATACGAAAGAAGAAACCAAAGCAATACAAAGTATCCTCATCAAGTAATCAATCTATACATGTAGGAAGCAATCAGGTATAATATATTTCTATAGAAGAACATATATTTTTATATTCGTGTAGTTTGTCAATGGTGTTATATTTTGTTATATCTTATAACGCATTAATTATACATTCGCAGATGCTTGAGAATATGACAAATTATCTGAGCACTACGGCTTCCATTGAGTATGGCTCACTGCCTAGTTCAATGTCACAATCATCACAGGTTCTTAAATATAATTAATTCTTTTTCAAGTCGTGCGTGTTTTTTTTATATTTTTTAGCATGTATAAATTACTTATGTTTCTCACACTTATGATGAACTAGGAATATCAAGTTAATAGGTATAATTTAAGCATGGGTTATCCAAGTGAAGGGCACCCAATGCCATATGAGGGACCATCGCAATATGTACGGGTATTTTAATCGTGTAAAGTTAGGCATTTCCATCCCCCCTACCCCCTTCCTAAAAAAAATGTTTGATACAATGATATACTTAATTTTGAATGTCTTTTATTGTAGTTATTCGATCCAATTGTAGATCAGCGACTTAACTTCCCTCCTGCTCATTCAAGAGATGGCCAACAACGAGAAATGAGCTTAACCCAATTACTACAGGTGGTGGCATATATAGTTAATATTGTATATTATTTTTAAATGTTATTTACATACTAATTTATGTTGTATTTTACATATATAGCAACAACTAATTGGATCACAAGAACGCAAGAGGTTTCAATTGAATAACTCTTCATCTCAAAGCTGATGTGACAAAGCCGACATTGAAGGCAGCGATGTTCGTAAAGGGTGAAAGAGCATGGAAAATCATAGTTATTGGCAATCCGATATTCATGCAAGTATTTTTTATGATAAAAAAAAAACACTTTGAACTTTTAACTAGTTTATCAATTATTTGTTAAATACATAGATAAATTTTTTAATAGCAATGTCTTTTCTTTTGTTCTCTGATTTCATTGTTTAATTTTTGCACATAATAACAAGCTATAATGATTGTGCGAAAATTTTCGTTTTACATATGTGAAACAAAAATGTAGCAATTTATATAACTTCTATTATTTTAATTCAAGTGTTCTTCTCGGATGAAATATTTTACAAAATATGTTGCCAAGATTACATCATTAAATATAACAGAAGAAGTTCATGGTTGGCATCATTTCTAGCTCCAACTTAAAGACAAGATTACATCTTAGACTTGCACATGGCAAAATAATTCATGCCCAATTGAAGAATTTGCCATATTAATGAATATCTATTTTTATGATAGTGATAAAAATACATTAAACACAAAATGATTGGAGATGCGAGGTATCGAACAGACTCAAACAGAAAAATTCATGCACAAAATGATAAACGCTTCTTCTTCGATTTCCCCGACCCGGTTCGAGCAGAAAAATTTCAGAGATGAAACAAGAATTTACCAAATTATTTGTGATTCAAAACCCGATTTCTCACTTCTCGAAACCAAAATTTACCGTCACGAAGGGTAATACGCTGTGAAAGTACTCCAATATCTTGAAATTCTTATCAGTTTCGGCGGTGTTTTCGTTGAGGAAGAGTTGCTTGGTCGTTTTCTTTTTTATCGAGTTTCATCTCTGAAATTTTTCTGTTGTATCTTTTTGAGTCTGTTGCTGCGTTTTTTTTTCTGCTGTCTTTTTTATTCTTTTATTTTCGTTTTTATATTTTCCAGGTCTTAATTGGTTTTTCCTTGTAGAGATTTTGCAGACTCCTATTAAACATGGAAACTCATGTTGCCAGGGAGGAGAGAAGGCTTTTTTCCAAAAAAACAAAAACCCAAAACAGGGCTGGAAAAAATAAGATGGATTTCTTATACGGCTAACTTAACCGTTAAGTTCACAGCAAGTTAGAGTGCCACGTGTCGGCAATCGGAGCGCTGTTACAGGAGATGCAACAGAAAAATTATACAGGAGATCCGAAGCGCCATACTCCAGCCCCCTAGGCCCCCTGGGCCCCCAGGGCCCCCTGGGTCCCCGCCGCTGGTAAGTCAGGTTTCTTTATTGATCTGTGTGTTACTTTCTTGGAGTGCTTGTGATTTCTAGGTTTTGTACTTTATCGGTGATTCTTATGAATGTTGATATCTTTAGTTCAAGAAACAGGGCTTTTTGTGGAATATATGCTTTCGTACTTGATTGGTGGTCTTATGATTATGTTTTCATTTTTTAGTTTTGGTAACTTTTTATGGTTTAAGTGTTTAACCCATGAGTTGCACAACAATGAGAACATACAATTGCATTGAGTTTTGGTAACTTTTTCTTGATGAGTTTTCATTCTTTATGTAGCACATACTTATATGAATCAAAGTTGGTTAAGTCAAAAAGAGTAGAATGAATAGCAGAAAGGAAATAGTAAGCAATCAATATGCCAACTTGATTGGCACTGGACTCTGAATTGGTTTCAAAGCCTTCTTAGAAGGAAGGAACCGACCCTCTAAATGAATTGAATTTAGCTCCAGGGATAACTATTCTTTGGCTCTGTTATTTTGTGTTATTTTGTAATGAATTGAAATTGGCTTCATAATGGCTCTGTTAATTTGTGTTTGTGTGGTTTCTACTTGCAGCTTATGAATTTCTTCTTACCAATGCATATATTTTGTAATGAATTGAAATTGGCTTCATAATGGCTCTGTTAATTTGTGTTTGTGTGGTTTCTACTTGCAGCTTATGAATTTCTTCTTACCAATGCATATATACGTGTTGTGATGTCTCCATCTTTTGAGTCTCATCTGACTTATGGATATATATAATATCTTTGCAGATTTTTTGTCATCAATATCCAAATAAAGTGCTGGTGCGTTCAAAAACTGGAAAGCTTCAATTGAATTGAAAAAAACACTGCAATATGTACAGTGATAGGATTTTGTCTCTAATAGACTTCTCATATTTTTTTGTTAAACTGCAACAATAGGTCTGATTTGATTTGGTTTTGGATCGAGTATGCTATATTGTGTGTGTGCGCTTTTGTGATGCATTGGTGACCGCTTTTGGGTTCTCATTTTCCACTTATTACGGTTCTTTGTTCTTGATGAGTTCTCATTTTCCCCTTGTTATAGAGATGAGTTAAGCTCAGATACCGATGTGCCTCTCTGATTAAAGGATTTTAGTCGCTATGAAGTATTTATTTCGTCAAAGTTGGTTTGGTTTTAAGCCTAACTTTATTGTTATAACCCCATTAACTTTATAATAATAAACCAATATAGTAAATTATGGTAATTAAAGTAAATTATTGGGTCTATATTGTTACCATAGTAAATTACGGGCTATATGGTAATTAAAGTTAAAAAAAAGGTGATAAAGCCAGATTTTTTATCAGCTGGAGACCGTGCCACCTCCTGCTTAAACTCATTCTAGTAAGTGCACACTAATCTCACTCGCACTATTGAGTTCTAGGGATGACAAGTGTATACCATTTGTCACTTCCACTAGGCTTTCTTACTACTATATATAGTACAACATGTAAGTATTTTTTTCACAACAGGGTATGTTCTCATTTTCCTCTCATTATTTATTCTATGAGAATAGGCTAAATTGTTATCATTGTTAATTTCCTGTTAGTATTTTGCACATTCTATTTTATCTTGATTATTGTCATCTTATGAAGAAATTTAGTATTAATAATTTTCACATTGAGGTTGATATTATTAATAATTAAACTTAATAACTGTATATATACATACGTGTACGAATTATTTTCATCACCTATATATATGTATCACCAGCTTGCTTATGTGTCTATATAATATGTGTATATATATAATAACCAGGTTGCTCAATTATCTCTCTATCTCTATATATGTGTATATGTATATGTATATGTGTACATATGTGCGTGCGTGTAAGTTATTTTATCACCTATATACACACAAACTTGCTTATATATGTCTGTCTATAATATATAAATGTATATATAATAAACAGGCTGATTCATCTATGTATAATGTATAATGTGTACCTATGTTGGTTGTACTATACCTATATATAGGTTTAAGTAATAGGTAATAATTAAAACTCATGGGAAACGATGATAAATAGTTGGGGTGTTTCAAGATATATATACACACACACATACATGTACCTATAGGCTTCTTTTAATTGTGGGGATTAAATTCAACTCCCAAAAATATATTTTATGATATTAAATTATATTTTTGGAGATAGATTCTAAATTTGATTTGTTATTTTTAGGTATATATTATGGACTAATCCACAAATTTGATTCATGATATTAGACTGTATTGGATTGAAATATTCCATCAACTCTTTATTTTAAAATTAAAAAAAATATAGACCACAAGAATATATAAATATATAATTAATATATTCCACAAATAAATCTACCTACCTTAATTACACCCCCCCATGAGACTCAATATTAATGAAAAGCATGTATTCAATTCATGTGATCATGGATTACAATATATTAGTATATTTCAAGATGATAAATCAAATATGATTGATTTACTTAATTAAAATTTATATTATCATTATCATGAATCAAATGAAGCCATAGGATATTTGATGATACAAATATACCCAAGTTCATATTCTGGTACATATATAATTTTTCTAAAATAGTATTAACAGTGCTTTAACTACATTAACTTACTTAACACTCTATTTCATATCAATTATCTCTATCTTTGTTCTAGTTAATTAGACTCCAAGTGTAATCTCTACTAAATTGCTTTAGGTTGTGAAATATTGAATACTTACCCATATACTTGTAATTTTATCCCTATTATATGAATGAATCAGGAATGAGAGTAAAAGTTTAATAATATAATTTCTATACTATAGTAATATTGGATTATATTTTCAAGGGTATACGTATATATATATATATAGGATTATATTACTTCTTTTCTATATAAGGCTGTAGCCCCTGAGATATAGTAACTCTTCGTCCGGTAGGGCCCACCCGAGTGGTGTTAGTGTTGATGAATTCAAAGGTAAGATCTATGAATATGTGAAGCCAGTCTTGTAACTATGGAGTTGTACACGTGCAAATGCTAGCAGAGCAGCGAAACAATTTAGATTTATCAATCATGGTCCTTTCATGAATTCTATCTTGAATGTGACCGCATATTGCTTGGATCTTGATATGACTAACACCCCTCTGCAACCTTTCAAGAATCAAATTCAACATAGTTTTGACATCTCCTAGATGTTTGAATTAGTGTCGTTAAACTTTTCATACGAAAATCATATTCTTATAAAGTTCTAATGACACTTTATTCAAACTATTTTGGGAAAATATTTAGAAAATTTTCAAACTTTCAAATTTACTTTGCAATATAATGCTTTTGCCATTTTTGTAAAAATAACCAATAAATCACATTTATTCGTTTGTCTATGTCGTTTGTTTGCCATTTTCATAATTACCAGTTTAATATGTTTTTTTTTTCATTTAATTCGTTATAGCATTAATACACAACATGGAAAAAAACAATTAATTATTTTTGTATAAGTTATCAAGTGTTAGATAATCAAAATGTATTGCCATGATCTTTTTAAATTAAAAACAACACTTATGTACTTTGCAATTAATTATTTTGCTGTTTTTACAAGTTGTCGATAGGACGCATTTATTTTTCTCTACCTTTATATAGTTGAAATACAAAAAAGGAAAAAATAATTAACTATTTTTTGTATAAGTTATTTAATTTTTAGTGATCGATCCAATATTTATTGCACAGTCTTGAAAATAAATAGGTAGCACAACAAATTCAAGTACAGATATATATATGTACATATATATTTGTAGTTCAAATAGGTGTAGAAATAGAGCAAGCCAAACAACGCTTGAAATACTTGAGTAGCATAGTGAATTCAACTAAATTCCTCATATCATTGCGATACGAATTGACGAAAACATAATCACTGAAATTTTTGAGAACGTTCGAGTATATTTGTTTGTTCGAATCTGAGGTAAGTTCATTTTTCCGCTCCTACTTATTTGAGGCAATTGCATTTCAATAAAATATACGAATCGCATTCTACTTAATTAAGACACGATTCTTCGTAAATCTATGAAACATCTTATATATGTGGTTCAAATTTATAATTTGTGTATATTACTCAAGATATAGATATTATTAGCTATCATAGTTTCACTATCATATGATTACTTGAGCACATATTCAAAAGGAACCACCTAAGGTATATTGAAATATTTGGAATGTGCACTAGACATGCACACTACATATATGCAATATACACAAACACTTTCTCTAACATATTAATTTTATTATACATATACATACACACCCATTGGAATAAAATTGTGGTATATTTGATTAGGCGAAGTATAACTACATAAATTAATTTAATTAGTTATATTTGGAATATGAACTTACGATTCTATTGGTTTTCAATTAAAATCTTTGTTACTGATTAGATTTTCTTTAATGTTAGTTGCCTCGAAGGAAACATGTTTACTCAAGAAGAATTGGCAAATTTTTACAGTGTCCTACAAAACACGCGAGAGTTCGTAGAGATCAATTGTGGATGTACAAATCCCAGATACGGTGACACGCCCGGAAAATTTAGAGCTTACGTCGATGGGAAGCTTGAGATTGACTGCTACTGCATGGAAAATTGTGCCAAAGGTAAACTTGTAGTAAGTATTTCAAATTGATATTTTACAATGAATACATAGTTCGATAGGCACCTTATTGTATACATCAAAGAAGATTTACTTAATTTTTGAATATTGTGCAATTCAAGTACATAACTGCACATTTTTTGCACTGAAAAAAAACATCGTCCTTGTTGAATAGACAAGTCACAAAATTAGATAACGAATCAATAATCATCCCCCACTATATATAATCATTTAATAGTTCATTGAATATATTTTGCAGTTAATCTCTCCCCGGCCGAGTTTGCAAGACATGCCGGGAGAACGAATGCGCACAACAATTGGAAGAGTCAAATTTGGGTATTTGGTTGTGATGGGCAAAAACTTCCTCTGTGGAGGACTTGTTTGTTGAAGCATCACACGCATGCTTTCCAACGGCCCTTGCGCCAGGTAATTCATCGAGATGAATTTGTTCGTTGCTCTCGATGTAACAAAGAGCGTAGATTTAGCCTTCGCAGTAAAGAGGCTTGCAAGATCTATCACGAAGCTCGTGTTGATAATAATTGGAAATGTTCAGACGTGCCAAATCAATCGTAAGTATATATTACATCAAACTTATTATCTTCCCCCTTTAAGATTATATAATGTATAATAATACTGCAAAAACCAAACTAATGCGCAATTAATAATCATTTCTTATGTCTTGTTTGAAATATCGATTGAAGCTGCAATGACGCTGAGGAACGAGAATGTCGCAAGGTATGCAGAGGGTGTCCAAGGGTTTCAAGATGCGAGGGTTGCGAGCAATGTGTGTGTTTCAGTTGCGACATGTGTCGCTTTGAAGATTGCTGTTGCCAGGAGTGTGTTGAATACATTCTAAATATGTGACTTCTTTTTAGTTTAGTAATTTTTTTTAAAAAAAAATTTCTTTTGATTTTAAAAATCTCCATTAATTCAATTTTTTTTTTTTGGAATGTAATACTTTGAGTTCTTGAATTTAAATTTCACGGGAGTAGGTGGTTTTGCGAACCAGATAAAATCTTTGTGTCACACATCATTCATTGCCATTCAAATTGTTGGGATAATTCATCAAAGTTCCAAATAAATTAAATTTCAATCTAACCCCAATTGCTTCCACAGCGCCCCAACAAGTACGAGCATATTTAGTTGAGATGGGATTTGGGTAAATAGCTGATGGCCCGACACTATACCCAAAAACTATTACTCCAATTACTAATATTCAAAAAGCGGAATCCCTTAGGCACAATCCCCACCAGCTTGTCTCCATCGCAAACACTCCCTTAGGCACACTCGTCACTTGTCTCCATTGCAAAAAACCACCCACCGTCACTAGAAAAAACCATAATGTTAGGGCTACTTTGCCTCTCCATATGTAGTGTCATCTGACAGGAACGTAGATCTAAACGGAAGCACACCACAAGAACCTTTTTCAAAATCAAACATAGATGTAATTTGCAATAATACGCAGCTGATTTCCAAAAAATGGATTACTCACTATTATTTGGAATATGGGTATCAAATGCTCCCCAAATCTCATAGCCTTCAGTTGGTACATTATTGATACATAATCAAGAAACATTAGATAGTGTGGAATTAGGTATTAACATAAAATGTTCAAAAAGCCATAAGGGAATGAATTAATGGTGGAACCTGCAAACCATTATTTCAGTACATGTCAAAGAAACCAAGGTCAAAATAAGCAAACATTACACTATATGCAGATATTCTACATTACCTTGCCATTATGCCCGTTCAAAATAACGATTTTAAGCAGACCAACTTTGCTTGATCAGATTTATCAATTAGCAGGAAAGTGATTAAATTTCAGGTCATTACATTTTGCCACTAATGGGTTGTGAAGCAACCATGTCCATTCCAAATCCCTTCTTTACTCAACTAACAACCATCTCAAACCCAACTACATCTGCTGCCTATTTTCAACCACCTCTCCCTTTTACCATTTTTCAATATTTCCCTATCATTTTCTTCACTGGCTATTCCAATTTTCCCAACTCTCTACTAACAAAATTTTATTAGTGGACCGTGCAAGACAATCGAATAATATCGACTTTTAAGAAAAGCACTAGATGCACAATTTATTATATCTCCTGCCATGGTAATCGCTTCGATACTTATGATAGAAACAGGATTGTAGAGTGAACCATCCCTAACGACGATTCTAACACTATTTTATCTGACATAGGGCATTTCTTTTAGTATTATTCTACAAACTATGGATAACTACCCTAATGACAATTCTAACACTATTTTATCCGACATAGGGCATTTCTTTTAGTATTATTCTACAAACTATGGATAACTACATCATTCAAATCATATGCATCGATGCAGAATATCAAACCATTCGAGAATAATATAACGTGGACAAATATTCTTGAAACCAGGAAAAGGGATGCTTCAATTTGTTTTTCCATAAGGCATGAGTAGACTTTAAAATATGTTATTGTACCAATAAGGACAAACAATATTGTGACCCAATTGGACAAACAATATTGTACTAGTATGCTATAGTTTTGTATCATCATTTCAAACGGGGCTAATAGTGTCGTTTGGTCGACAACTCCGGTTCAAGCTTCACAAGATCTAGTAGTATGGCTTTTGGATTCTGACAATCTTGTTCTAATAGATAGCAAGGATGGTAATATGAAGATATGTACATGTGGCAGAGTTTTGATTACCCATCTGATACATTGTTGCCCGGTATGAAGCTCGGGTGGGACTTGAGAACTAACCCTGATCGTCAATTAACTTCATGGAAGAGCCCTGATGATCATACTCCTGGGGAACTAAGCATGGGTATAGAACTTGATGCTTATCCACAATCGGTTATGTTGAAAGGCAACAAACTGTATTTCCGAGGGGGGTCCCTGGACCCCCTGAGTTAAAGCCCATTCCCGTTTTTAGCTCCAAGTTTGTTTCAAACAGGGAGGAAGTTTATTACATACACGAGCGCTCCTGAAGAAATCTGTTTTGACGTGGATTGTCTTGAACAAGACAACCTCGTCTCACCAGCATTATGTTTGGGTTGAAGCTGATCGATCTTGGAGGCTTTATGCATCAGTGCCTCGTAACTTTTGTGACAGTTATGGTCTATGTGGCCCTAATGGGGTGTGTGTTATTAGCGACTCGCCCGTTTGCCAGTGTCTTGAAGGATTTAGGCCTAATTTGGGGCAGAGCTGGGATTCCATGGATTGTCCGGATGGGTGCGTGCTTGATGAACCATTGGATTGTGGTGGAAAACATGATTTTGTCAAGTTTTCGGGTATAAAATTGCCAGATAGCAATGGTTCTTGGATGATTACAAGCTTGGAGTTGAGGGAATGCAGAAGCATGCTTGAAGAACTGTTCGTGCACGGCTTACACAAATGCAGATATCAGTGGACAGTAGGATGTGTACTGTGGTTTGGGGTTGCTTGATATCAGACGGTTTTCTGATGGAGGGCAGGATCTGTATATACAGATGCGATCATCTAATCAAGGTACGTATTCGTCTCTCCTAATTGTGTGTGTGTGTGTGTTTTGATTAAGCTGATTGAAATTGGAACTTGTGACAGCAAACAGATCACTGGCAATTGTAGCTATGATCGTAGCTCCCATTGCTTTGATTTGTGGCGTGCTTCTTGTCGTATGCTATATCTACAGAAGAAAGATGAAGGCAAAGGTAAATATGCTCATATCATCATTACTTGGATGTTGTTTTTGATATTCCTCTTGATGAGCTTTATCATCATTTTTTTGGTTTTTTTTTTTTTTTTGTCATTAATGTTGCTCTAGCAGTAGTTGTTGAATTTAAACTGGGATTTAGTTCCCATAGCAGTTCATGCTTCTGACTATCAGCAGTGATATGACAAACAAGTCTCTATTCTTCGAGAAATTTCACCGACATACATCTGTTTCTGATCAGGGCAATATGAAGAGAACAGCCACATTGATGTTGCTGATAAGGAGGGTTTGGGTTTAACATTACTGGACAGTCTGGACTTGGCTACTGTCGCCCTTGCCACCGACAAATTTTCAATGGTTTGGTCCTGTCTAGAAGGTACTCTTAAAATTTTCCTCTCAGTTTCAAAATTACAGATACCATCTTTTGATCATTGGAATTTAATCAAAACTTAAAAATTTTGAAAAATTCTATAATTTAAATTATAACACCATTTAACTATGTTTTATACTACCATGTTTTCGTAATTTAACATAAATTGAGGGGTGGTCGCCATAATTTTTCGTTGTTATTATTATTATTATTATTCATCAGAAGCAATTATTAGTACACGTAAAATAAGCAAACGGTATAGTTACCTTTTCACATACTTATTGTATTTATATAAATATATATAGGTATCCATTGCGATGATTAGAGCACATATTATTTTTACACATAAGATAATAATATTCATTAATAATTTGAACAAGACATGAATATATAAAGTTGTTGAGACTGGAAAAAGAAAAGATGAACTTGTAAAATTTTAGAGGAGAAACTAAGAATATTTCTTGTGAAAAAAATTACTAATATTATCATTGAAATGTAGAAAGGTATTATAAATAATGGACCAGTTAATAGATACATTGTTTTTATTTTATCATTGAAATTACTAATATTGATTTGATGGTGGAGGTGTAAAACAAATTATGCAAATTTTAATGAGCTAAATACATATTATGGTAATATATAAGTATAAGTCTAATAGAAAATATCAAAATATTCGTATATCTATTGTCCTTGTTGTTGAATAGACAAGTCACAAAATTTGGGTATTTGGTTGTGATGGGTAAAAGCTTCCTTTGTGGAGAACATGTTTGTTGAAGCATCACACACATGCTTTCCAACGGCCGATGAATTCGTTCGTTGCTCTCTATGTAACAGAGAGCGTAGATTTAGCCTTCGTAGTAAAGAGGCTTGCAATTATGTAATACTTTGAGTTGTCGCAATTATGTACTGGGGTTTTCTAAAGACAGTTATTATTGTACAACTATATGTATACCTACTTATTTGTGTTGCACCTTAATTTTCTTCACACTGAAACGGAAATAGTATCATGTAATGTAGTTAATTAATTGGTATGTAAATAAGGTTGCTATTTATGTGGCAAGCAATGTGGAATATAATACAAAATCCTTACTTACTCGATACAGGTTTGTCAAATGTGGTATTTATTTTCATACACAAAAAAGAAAAATTAAAAATCAAAATCATCCTGATTAGGCTTGGGGGAAGTTAACAATGCTGTATAAAGCCTGAGTCTATCCTCTCCAAGAGACGAGCACCTCGACAGCGGCCTCCGGGGCCTGATAAATGACAACGACGTCAGCGTTAGCCGATGCCTATACCTTCTCCAGGCCAACTGAATGGCTACGGCTGCCCATGTTCGCCATCCGGGCGAGTAATACCGGGCACTCCTCTTCACTTTTTCGTTAACAAACGTATAGCGAAAATGCTGAGTCACGTACTTAACATCCTCTGCTTCAAGCCCGAAAGCTTCTGTGGTTTCGAGAGTCACTAGGGTCGATGAAGAGGGGGGAAGCCTTTCGATAAAGGGCCTCCTCAGGCACCACGAGAGGAGCTCGTCTCCGGAGAAATTGCCGGGGCCTAACATGCAGCAGCTCCTCACCCCGTCGCGCAGAACTTGGCTGCTCTGGAGATGTCCTCTCACTATGAACAACATTCTTTGCACTGGATCACCTTCTCTTGTTATCTTGGAAAAAGCAAAAGTTAATTCATTATAGCTGAAGATGGATAAAAATTTATTCCAGTACCAAAAATTTTAGGGATGATTACCAAAAAACACATGAGGTTTGTCCCGATTAGAGAGAGAGAGAGAGAGAGAGAAACTCATCTATCTATTGAAATTACAATCACTACAAGGTTTGCTCCCTCTTACAAATGGCACTAGTCGTTATTCGCCAAATTATGAAAATACCCTCTCTCTATTAATGTCGGGGATAACTGTAATTTCGATATATTAAGGGTTTCTTTGTAACTGATACAAACTTCAGGGGGGTTTTGGTAATTATCCCTGAATTTAGTTCAATAACTTATACTCACTGTTTCTCCCTTAGTGAATATGAGGGACTTGACACGGTCACAAATGTTCTCCAGGACCAGGCTATCCATGTGCTGGAATAAAGGAACCTGAAACAGTTTTTGCACACTTTCAAGATTTAGATGATTAATTAACAGATTATTGTTCTGAAATTTGAGATATAAGTCAATATGTCTGCTGGCTAATTCACCTGCCTGACCAAATCTAAACAGAGATGATACTTGATATCCCTCCTCAGGCCTTCTGGCAAATTTCGTGTGATCTCACATTCATCGACTCCGCGCATTGCTGCCCAACGCTGCCTCTCGTAATTGCGCACTCTCTGCCTGAACGTCTGAGGCAACCGCCGCTTTCTCATCCACCACTCTATGTTCCTCATCTTCAACTGCATTGCCTGTTTCTTTGATGTCGTCGCGTGCAAGAAGACCTGATATATCAATGTGTCACACACACACACACACACACACACACAAACATTGATTTTAAGACTAATTTCACATAGTTAATGAAGAACAGAGGAATTTTTATAATATGAGTATATACCTTGATGTTACCAATTAACATTGTCACCAGTAGAAGTCCAGTGGTCAGAACAATGATAATGAAAACCACTTCTAGCCAATCTGTTGTGCTCTCCAAGTTCCCAAAAGTACTGTTTGATCATTCACGAATAACACGATAAAATGGCCACATCGAATGACAAAAATGGAAATGTAATAGGCTTGGAATAGGGACACAGCCATAAATTTTAGGATAATTACACGTAGACCCCCTGACGTTAGTATAACTACGAAAACCACCAATGTTGTCAAATTTTATCTTCCACTTAGGCTCCTCCTGAGTTTTGCATAATTACTGAAACCACTCTGCCGTCAATGTTTCTCTTACACTTAGATACCCCCTAAAAAATTTGACTGCAAGGATGGTTTATGTAATTATGCAAACCTCATTATCGATGTGTGCTTTACACCAAACCCCAGGGGGTGTAAGTGTAATTATCACTAAATCTCAATTTTGGAGGACGAGGTTAAATTTCTACTAACTATGAAAATGAAATATAACGGAAGTATATAGACCTGAAGGGGGGCTGTAACATATATACCTTAGCGTCATGAGGCCCCAAAATATCGGAAACAATATCTTCTCCAAGCGGTTTTCATTCGTGACGAGCTGAACTGTCCATTTGTAAGCTCCATAGTTGAAATTATCGTAGTTTTCGAGGCAAGTAGACCTTGCATTTTTGTTTTCTCCCCAGATAAATCTTGTTCTGTCTGTAACGAGACGTTTTGTTCCGTAATATATGGATTGTTGGCACGCCATCATTCTGTGGTTGCAGCCATTTGTGAGCATGCATTGCTCCTTCAAGCATTTGGCTGCCCTTTGGATGCCTAGCAAGTACCAGCAAGCTCCCACAGCCTATATATAGATTAAATTTCAATCATCATAGTTAGTAAACTAACAAATTTGTTGACAAAATAGAAAATAAAATCAACTAAATTATAAGAATCTTGAATTTATTCAAAAGAATATCCCTTTCACTCACTATAAGAAAAACGCTATATATTTGCCGACAGGATTATCGACAGAATACTTCGTCGGAAAATGTTTAATTTTACAAACCACTTACCGATGGTTTAGCAACACATTAGTGACCAACTCTATGAAAAGGGTTCCGACATATTATTCGTTGGAAATCTGTCGGCAAACACGTGGACCAAGGCGGGAACAAGAGTACACTAGTTTTCGACAATCTTCCGATGAAACATAGTGGTCGGAAAATAATTTTCTTCTCTTTATTTTTTTCCATCATTTTTTGGTAACTTGATTTATATGTAATCATTCTTAATGTATAGATGCAAATTGGTAATAATAACAACAACAACAACAACAATAATAATAACAACAATAACAATAATAATATTGATAGAAATCCTTTGACGAATATAATTTCGTCCTTACAAATATAGGTATCCGTATGCGTGATGCATTTGTAACGAAATTCTAACAAGTATTATAATTAAAAAGTTAAAAATACCAATTAATGTGCGGTGAAGCATATACTTATAATGAATTCGTGATTAGAAAAATTTATGAAGAGAAGGAATGTGATGAATAGTTTTGGGAAGGAGGAAGGGATTACAAATAAACTTCTCTCTCATTCTAAGTGAAAGTTTTGAGTTTTTCCTACTTGCATTTTGTCTTCTTATTCCTTAAATAATAATAATAATAATAATCATAATAATAATAATAATAATTTTTTCCCCTATTTTCTCTCACTACAATCCTTACATAAAACATACCAACCATAATTAGACACTAACCAACCATAATAATGGTTTCGCTTTATTGTAATTTCACTTTGTTTGCAAGTACAAGTGTTAATATCAGACAATTTGTTAAATATACGTATCCTAAGATTGTTGCCCCCCGCCCCCGCCCCCCCAAAATCAGATAAATTCGATAAAAATCGAAAGGATAATATATATTGTTGGGCGATTATATATATAATTAATAGTTGTACTTACGTGAGAAGCTACAAAATAAGCAATCATGTTGAGAGCAATGCCCCACCAAACGGTGCCGAAAATATAGCCGGAGAGGTTCTGCATGCGGCGGAGCAAGCACACGGAGTGGTATATTTTGGGCAAATATTGGAACAAAAACATTATTAGCAACACCGTCATCACCACCGTCGTCGATCCTTTCTCCAACAGCTTAGGGATCGTCACCCACATCACGATCTGCAAATTAATTATATATATATAAAAAAGAAATTCTCTAATTAGGAAAATTAATTACTAAAAAAATTAGTGTTAGTGTTGTATTAAGAAAATTAAGATAGAAATTAAATTAAAAAAAATTGCAATGATTGTAGGAATTTTCAGAATATTCCTAAACATATATACATAGGGCACTTTAGGGTTCGAATGGATAAATAGAATTGATTTTCGAACATGAGTCCAAATTAGGATGTAAAATGCGTCAAGTTTTGAAGCCAGAGTGTGCAGAACTTGGCAAGCTTGAGATTGTCAAATTTGAGCTTTATAATTAGCTAGCCTTGTTCAAGCGTAAAACATAAATGTTGAAAAGGTTACGAGCTTTACTTTTTCCCTGATTTTTTTGAAATGGTTATTACAAAAGTAATCTTTTCACTAACAAAAAAAAATAAATGACGACAGAGAGATTTCATCGCAAATTTAAATTGTGGTGAAATTTAATGTAAATAGTATTACAGTAAGAATTAGTTACAAGACATTTATTGAGGGATTTGTTATAAACAAAATCCATCACAAAACATATTTTTGTGACGAATTTCACTAATTAGGTTTTCATAAAATTAAAGACGTGCATTCTTGTAGTGGGTTTTTTTTTTTTTTTTTTTTTTTGTAAAGACAACAATAACTTTCTAATCATGATGCGATTTTATATGGTAAATTCGAAACTCAAGAGGAATAATCTTCATGACAAGTACCCTTGTGATTCAAGAATTATTTGAAAATATTTGATTTAAATAAAGTTCATGACAAGTACCCTTGTGATTCGAGAATTATTTGAAAATATTTTATTTAAATAATCTTCGTGACAAGTACCCTTGTGATTCAAGAATTATTTGAAAATATTTTATTTAAATAATACTCATGACAAGTACCCTTGTGATTCAACCATTTATAAAACATGTAGGTGCTAGATAATGATCGCTCATTCGCTCGGTATATTTTGTAATGTATTGACGAAATAAATCCTATTTTTAAAGTGACAAAAAAAAATCCCAAATAAGTTTCTCCAATGTATTAAGCTTTTTCTATCTGTTTTTCTTTTCTTCAACTACGAGGATGTTTGGCTAAGCTCAGAAACTCCTCAAAATATCTTATAAAATGTTTGAGAGCTTATTAAAATATGCTACAAAGTGTTCAGTAAATTTTTTTAAAAAAATAAGCTTATAAGGTCCTAAAATAAAATATTTAGGAACTTTTAAGTTCTTTTAAAAAAAAAACGGAAGTGTAACTTATTTTTTGTTAGGACCCTTACAAGCTCTTCTAATTTTAACCAAATTAATTACAAAATTAACATTGCTAACGTCTTATAAATTATAATCATCTTATTTATCCACACACTTTTAAAAGCTTATTTTTAAAATAAAGCATGATGTCTTATAAATTCCTAAAAATCTTAATTATTATAAGGTATAGGAGTATATAAAATATTTCAAATAAACTGAGCCAAACATCCTCTATATTATTTCTTCTCTTCTATAACTTTAAAACCTACAATTTTTTTTTTCAATCAACGATATCACATCAATTTAAATAATTGAACAAATATAATTGCATAAAAACTAATAAAATATAAAGTTGTTAAAATTCAAAAGATGTGTAAAGGGTATATGCCACCATCATCCGTATACGGTGTACATAAACACATAGAGACAGAGACAGTCACAGTCACATGCACTCGTATATTTCAAACGCAGTGTGAGGCTACCATGCACCCTCACTAAGATCGCTTAATAATTCCAATCCCAAATCGTCACCATTTGGCACCACTCTCTCTAATATATGTACCATAAAATTTCACGATTTTTTCATTATTCTCGTGACTCACCAAAAACTATACTTTATATATGTAACTTCCAAAAATAATAATAATAATAATAATAATAAAACAAATAAATAAATCTCACCTGAGGCAAGGGAAGGATGACGAAGAGATCGAAAAAGAAACCCTTCTTCGACTTGAAGTATCTCCATGCGACGGCGCGAGCTGCGGCGCCGCTACTGTCGTGAACCCTGGCGTCCCTCTCTCCAGTGGCGGCGGCGCCGTGGGGGCGGCGGTTCATCTTGAAATGGAGCCACATGTTCCAGAGGTGTAAGGCGTCGGTCATGCAGCGGAGGACGGTGACGGTGACGGCGAACCAGCCGTCGACGAAGAGGCACATGAAGCTCTCGCTAATGGAGAGGGAGTAGAAGAACAGAGGATCCACGAACAGCCCCGCCGCGCGCACCAGCAGGAATATTCTGTTCCATTCTTGAACCCACGTTGCCCTAGGGTCCAAGACCTTGCCCCACAGCCACCCTCCGCCGCGGCGGCGACACCCAAAGCCGTATCCGTACAGGCTTTTCGAGTCGTCGGGGTTTTGTTCTTGTTCATCATCCTCCTCCGCCTCCTCTTCTTCTGAAGAAGAAGGATCGGTGTCATTGTAGTTGTTGCGAAGCCGTTCTTGCTCCGAAATGCTTGGCATGCTTAATTAATCTCTCTCTCTCTCTCTCTGCGTGTGTTTGTGTTTTGGGGCTGAGGGTGAAAGAGAAGGAATACTAGGTTGGTGAGACAAATTTTGTGGGTTTATTGTTTGATGAGTGTAGTGTAGTGACGATGAGATATAAGAGATGTCTTGACACATATAATTGTATGGATAGGTGGCATGTAAGAGAATGGAGGGCTAAATTACCACAATGCCCTTGCAGTTATATGTTTATTCAGGCTCCAGTTCTATCTCTATTTAGTCCATTGATTAATTTAATGGACATGGTAGGCTACTGTTATATATGAGCAAATACCCCTGTAGAATAAATAGTTAATTAACTTTAAATTGAAAACAAAATTAAATTTTATTCAGAAATGATAAGGCCAGATATTATTCTGGACCAAACAATATTAATTTACAAGCAAGCCCTGGAAATATTTTGGATGTTACATATGGGTCCAGAAATTTTTGAGTTGAACCAATAGTACTTCTCTTCCCGAAGGACATGATGGTGCAAGTGATGGGCAATTGTTCTTATCGTCACATGTACAGATATATATCCCATGATAGAACTTATAATTATGTCGTTGTAGAAAAATATCATTCGATTATTTAGTCACAACAAATTATAAAGAATAGTGAACTAAAGGGAGGCCAAATTCACACACCATATGAAATTTTGTATTAACTTTTTTTGTAGTTACATCATTATATGAAAACATAAATTTATCGGTAGTCTTAATTGTTGCATAGACCGATATAATTCATCCTTCAATCTCCAGTTTAATTTATTTTGCGCATTTAGGTAAGTATCTCTATCTCTAGTCTCGATCGCATGTCATTTAGCTATATCAAAGTGTGCGGTGTTCATTTAGTACAAGATGTACGGAAACAATGAATCCGCTTCAAGATAAAGTCAGTTCTGATCATCTATTGCATAATCATATCGCATCTTTTGTTACACTCATCAAAACACGCCATGGTGAGCGGTTGAAAGAAAAAAAGGAAAAAAAACTGATGATTTAAAAAAATATATAAAAATTCTCTTTCCTTATCTCAACTGCTTACCAATACACGTGGCGTGTATTAATGAGTATAACAGAAGATGCATCACGATTATGCAATAGAGGATCCGAACTGAGATAAAGTTGTAACTCTTTGTCAATACAACAAAATATAATATTAATTACAAAATATCAAGTACTAATAAATAAAAAACTATTAGTATTATTGTTAAAATATATTAAGTAAGTAATATTTAATTTTCTCTATATAATAATGATCGATCTTCAATTCTCATAAGCAAAGTAGTGATAAATACTAATATGTAATTAATTATGAATGTATAATGATGAGTAATTTTTGTTGACACGTTGAGATGTCCTTATATGTGTACTAATTATCAATGGTGGTACTGGATTCCCGATCCTGATTCGTTATTTTTCCAACACCTCATACGCAATTATCGTTAGCAGTATTAAACTCATAAAAAAAAAAATTTAATCATTATACGCTAAAATGTGCATTTTTTTAATTACTATATAAAATGATGTACAAATGAGATAAGGGTAATTTTGGGAAAAGAGATTGGAGAACAAGGACAGAGACAAACGGGGTCTGATTCGCAAATAAGTTCGAAAAACACAGGTTCCATGCAATTTCGTCGTTTTTGTTCTCTAGTCCTTCAATTATTCATCTTAAAATACTACCTAACAAAAATAAATAATTGTCTATTATGTATAGGTATCTAGTAGGAAAACTTCCTTATACGACAAAGGGCCTGCATGAAGAGCCGTTTGAAAATGGGACTCATTGCTTTTTGGGTTCTAAATGAATCACAAAGGAGAATAATAGATAAACAAGATGAACACACAACTAATTAAAGGTGCCAATGAATTGAGTTTTTGAACAAAAAAAAAAATTCTTAGTGTAAACTCTCAATTCCTCCCCAAAGTATGTATCAATTTAACAGATTCATCTTCTATTAAGATTGGACGCAATTATAAATTGTATTTCTTGTGTTTTCGATGAGCTTATGAAATGGGATTCGCGTAATTAGGATAGTGAAATCACAAAATTGATAGTGTGATTTTGTTTGGCTTGACGAGACGTATCGCTTGATGGCCGGGTATGATTGCGGAAAAATAATCTTTTGGCTATCTCTATTAATATTTACAAAAATATCCTAACCCTCTGAGGGGGTATTTGAAATTTTTAAAATAAGAAATTCTAATTTATATTACACTATATATACTTGAAAATTTGTAAATGTAATTTGTCCTATTATTCTTTTATGATCCTTGTCGCCGTTATTTTTTATATGTATCAATTTAATTAATATGTAATATTGATATTTTTATTTTATTATAATAAAATAATTACTAATTTATATTTTTTGCCACATGATTTTTTTATTTTCTTTAATAACTAAATTTTAATTGATTGAGAAAAATAGCATATAAATTGATCAATACATTTTACTTTCTTTTAATAAAAGAGTAATATTATTAAAATATTTAAAATACAAAAATAAAAATATTAAACACCTGATTAATTCTTGAATTTTTTTATTTGAGCTTGAGATGTGATTGATCTTCATAAACTTCCAAGAGTAATTTTTTTTTTCTGATATGATGCTATATATTACATATTAATTAATTATATTGATACTCACAAACTATTATATCAATTATTAAATGCACAAAAAAAAACTTGCATTACACAATGCTATTCAATACACTAATGTCATATTTGTGGGACTGGAACTCAACTTGTCATAACAACATAAAATGTTAAAATATTTTCACCAAAAATAAATAAATAAATAAAATCTTAAAATATTAAATAATAAGTGTGTGAGTGTGTGTGTGTGTGAGAGAGAGAGAGAGAGAGAGGGCCTCATATCATAACTACTTTTTGTATTCACGAGTCAGAAACAATGAATAAGGAAATAGGGTCCACTGAGAAAGAACGCATAAAAGTTATCTCTACGGCTATTTTGCCTGGATTTTTTGCTGCAGCACAAACATGTATTTTTCGGTGCAAAACATGAAAAGTTAATTTCACCAAAAGCCTCCAATGTAAGCTGTCACGTGGTCCTTAGGGCTCTATCAACACCAGTGTCAGTAAAATAGGTATCCCCTTTGTCTCAGAGCCAATCAAGACTCATTATATAGGTACATGTTTTATAGAGATTAAAATATATATATATATATATATATATATACATATCCAATTATTTCTCGCAATATTTGGGAACCATATGATGTACTTTTGGATGGATAAAATGAGGGAAATGAAATGAAATTAACCGTAACTTTAGCGTTTAACGTAACATGATATAAACATCAGATAACATGAAGTAAAAACTCAAGTGTTACTAATTCAAGCAAGGCAAGAAAGAAAATAAACCGCGAAAATCTCAGAGGAGAGAATTGGACTAGAAACAAGCCATTTCATATCAACTTGTTTTTCTAAAAGCAAGGCCTTACAGGTCAAGCATCTTCATTATAGCAAGGCATTGAAAAGGACTTAAAGGATTGTAACTATTTACATACAGATTGTGTGGATTTACTATCGGAAGTAGACCGTCCCAACCTTTCTATTGGATTTGTCCACTTTACTTCCGGCAGTGCGATTATCCTGCAAACAGGGTACATTGAATTTTAAAAATATTTGTGGCCTAAAAGAATCTTACTACAAGAATATCAGAATTATATATGTCATGTTGGTGAAAGTTTTTGTTTGAATACCTTCTTTGAAACATATATAACTAAAGCACATTCAATTAACTTGCAAAGAGTCGTACCTTTTGGCAAGCCAATTTGGTTCTGTTGCTCGTCTGACGTAATTTCCCTTTCACAACCTTTGGGTCTTGCAGAGGACCTTTAGCTTCCTTTGTACTCATACTTGATTTTACAGCCAAGGCCATCTTCCGAGATTGATTTTCTTTACCACCATCAAAAGTTCTGCTGGAGGGATTAATTCCTCTTGCTCTCCAAGAATTATTATCTGTTGTTAGAGGGACGACTTTAGTAACTCCCCGATTAACATGGCCTTCTTTGCGTTTCTCATGATCCTGAAAGCCACAAATCTCACAAATTACAAAAGAATACTTTTATGCTTTTGTTCTTCACAAAATGTTTTCCAATTCCTAAACAGAACCAACCACTTTCTTCAAAGGACATCTTTCTCTCCCAATATATTGTTAAAAAAGAGGGGAAATTGGAATAATTTTAAATCATTGTATCAATCAAATATATATATATATATATATCAACCATTTTATGTAAATATATATAATTTAAAACCATTATATCACCACAATTATGACATATAGTAATATAAAATTTTGATCTAACACCACCAACAATACATTCTCCCATCCCAATACCAAAACATATCTCCAAAACATTTCACCCAAAACAATGAAAAACAGAACCAGAGAAGCCAGTATATAATCTTGGTCCCCTATAACATCCACAATTGAAACTTTATAATGCATAACCTTTCAAGAGAAGCAAAGATTGCATATTCATCAAGAGATAAGAATTCTTCTCAAACATAACCCGCAAAACGCAAGATCTATTTGGGTGATGTAACAAACACTGCCAATGTCACAAACACACACACACACACAAACGTATATATTAAAACACTTAAAAGACCAGTTTACTCCATCTGTGTCGGGAATTAACTTAAAAATTCATTGTTGAAAAGCTAACAGACTTAAAGACTACCAAATCACTGCAAGTTCTCACCATTTTTTTACTGGCTTTTCTGTCGACGCATGAATCAGATATATAACTCAAATTCTGAGATCGAGCAGCAGGCGCCTTGTTCACATTTGCTCGGTTTAATTTGTTGTCAGTTGGAAGTTGGGATATTGTCCTAACATTTCTGCTATCTGGCGTCTCGTTCATGTTTTCTGTGGACCCCACACTTGATTTACCTGAAGAAGATTTCTGACCTGACTGACTACTACTCATGCCTTTGATCTCCACCCTAGATGCTTGTCTTGTAACATAACTCTTTCGAAGGCTATTTCTAAGATTCAACAATAGCCCATTATTCAGGGCAATGGGCTGAGTAGATGCCTCAATGATTTCCGAAGTGATTGTGCTGGTTGAAGCGCTCTCTCCACCTCCAAAAACAACAGATTTAGCAGATGAATTTTTACCAGAAAAACTAGAAATTGATTTTTCATCAAATGAATTGTTTTTCATTTCCTTTTCAGAACCTCCCTCTATTAACGAAGATTTGCTGCTCAAACTTTTAGAAGGCTGCTGCTTGTTTATGGTAAAGCTACAAACTACTGGTTCTTGTTTTCTACTCTTTAAATCTTTGCCTCTCAATTTTGAGATTGAAACTGGAAGATTTGGGGAAGATGATCCCTGGAAGTCTAATGTAGATAGCAACTGCTGGGCAGAACATTGATGGAAGCTGAAAATTCAGCCAATGTAATCAGAACAAAAGTCTTTAACCAAGTAATCTAACTCAACATACCAAATGGTATTCATAACCAGTATGGCTTAAAGAAATTAAGATGCTTACGGGTGGCTTATGTGGAACCACTCATCGTCTCTGCAACAAAACATAAAAATACAAGTAAACTAAGCCATCCAGGTAAAGCGACTTATATGAACACTCCCAATTGCAAAGGACATGGATTTTTTTTTTTTCTTTCGAAGGACAAAAATGCTGATTTATTTTTGGTTTAATTAGTAACAATACTCACTTGTCCTCGTGCGAGGAGTCACATTCTAGAGTAAGATCAACCCACATGGGAGCTTCTATTTCATCCTGCATTTATCAATCAACAGAGAAAAGAGTGGTTCATAACAGTGCTTGCAGGGAAATTATTTAAGCACTACATATACACATGGAGACACACACAAAAATCAGAGGAATGAGGATTTTTATTTAAAATTTCAAAAAATATTCCTCGAAATAAAGGGGGAAAATAGGGAGAGCACAACTACAAAATTAACAACGTTTGCAGTAAAAATCGGGGAACATTAGCAGAACTATGATGCGTAATCCATTAACAACAAATATACGCAAATCATTACATCAATAACTACTAACTAGCAACTCAAAATCGAAATCCCGGTACAGACATAAAAAAAGATCAAATGAATCAAGATAAACAACATACTAGTAAAGATTGACGAGAAACAGTGAGAAGGCATGAATATAAAAAGCATACAACACTGTAGCCAATAAAATTACCAAAATTGCCCAATGATCGACGGGTTCCCTGCTATTTCTTGGCAGATTTTCGACCACTTTCTTGGCATTGGGGCCGTTGGCGGCAACGGAGAGCGGTTGCCGTGTGTTCTTTGTCAAACCCATTTCTCCTTGCAATCTCTATTCTCTAGTTCCCTAGCCTTATTTCTCTGAAAAAACCCTAATAAAAAGTCAAGAATTTAATCATGAAAGATGGGATGTTTGTGGAGGGATTTTCGATTTGACTTGTGATTATTGTGGAGGGAATCCAGGGTTTTGAATTTAAGCTCTAAAACCTTTGATTGATCTCCAAAGGAACACCCATGGAGCGTCAGCGAATGGCCAGGTTATATTCGACCGTTGAGCTTGAAGATTTTTTGAATAGGATTGCTGCTTTAATTGTAAATATATAATATAATATGTAAATGAAACCAGCACAACACACGCGGGGATAGCTCAGTTGGGAGAGCGTCAGACTGAAGATCTGAAGGTCGCGTGTTCGATCCACGCTCACCGCAAAGTATAATTTCTTTTTCAGTTTTTAATTTTTCTTGAATTTACCAAGTTTGTGCCTTTTACCTCTCAATAAAAATAAAAAACTAAAACAAATAGCTGGCTGTAAATTTCCATGAATTTACACGACCTCTTATCATCTCAAGTTGGAGTAAAAAGGGTACTCGTGCAGGTATTATAATCTTTAAATTTAGGAAAATTACTAAAAAAAAATCTTTATTAAATTTTTATATCTGAAAAAACTGGTGAAATTAATTTTCAATCGTATAAATCCATTCCACTATTTTTTTCATTTCAAAAAACACTGCAGTCATTTCTTTGACTCAATAACCCTTTAACCTTATACAACAAAAAAAAAATCCCTAAATGGATCATTTTCTAATAAATTTTGTTAAGAATATATTCTCTTAAATCGTCTAAACCAATGATGACTAATAGAGTAACTTTGTGAATATTTTTTAATTATGATATATATATATATATATATATATATAAATTATGAAAAGTCCATTTCCTCTAGTTTAGAGATACCTGAATTGTAATTGAGAACATTTTATTTTTTAGAAATTATCTTCCGAAAAAATTGACATAATAAAACAACAATACTAAAATCTTCAGAAGTTAATTTTAATAAATAGATTTTTCTGCGTGTAGATTAACAAAAAGGTAAGTGAAATTAATTTTATATATATATATATATATATAAACAATATAAGAAACTCAAGGATAACTTTACTTCAAAAAAGTATAAAGTTGATAAGATTTTTTAGAAGGAAAAATTGATGCACCATTGCGGAACAGGCATAAACGTGTCACAGAAGTTCTTATTCAAATTGTGTTTAATGTATACTTGTAATGTAATTAATGCATACACCATCGCTAAGTATGTGCTGAGAAAATTATACTTGTAATGTAATTAATGGATACTTTATTAAAAGGGTAAACTACGTCTACACCTTTGAGGTACAGTGGCATGATTTAGAGGAAAGAAGATCAACTTACAACGTGTAGCTCAAATTCACACCATCTTTTGCAATACATGCGACCCTTAGCAACGAGAAACATGAAGAGTAAATAGTTCTCTACCTGCCATAATTGGGCCTTAACACCATCAACAGATGCAGCTCCCTTCTGTATCTCTTCGGCTTGTTTCTTCACATGTCCATACTTCGAATGGTACCTAAAAACAGTCTTAACTGAACACAAATCAAATTAATTCATACTCCTGCCACTGGAAGAACAGGAAATTTTTTGTTTGATTTCTGAGTAACACCATGTCATTTTGCCCAGAGGAGAGGGAATGGCCAGGTTATATTCGACCGTTGGGCTTGAAGATTTGAACAGGATCGATGCTTTAATTGAATATATAATGAAAATGTAACCAACACAACACATGTGGGGATAGCTCAGTTGGGAGAGCGTCAGACTGAAGATCTGAAGGTCGTGTAGTCGATCCACGCTCACCGCATGACATGATTATTTTTTTAGTTTTAAATTGGTCTTCGTTTTTTTATTTTTTAATTGGTGTACAATTTGCACCCTTTTTTAAAAATAATAATAATTAAACTAGTTGCTGGCAGTAAATTACAATGAATTATCCTCTTTCAATTTATAGAAGGACCGTATTGCATATTAATATCAAAATTAAATTTTCATCTAGTTCAAAAACTAATAAAATTATTTTCTTATGTTATAAAAACTTAATCTTCCAAGTTGAAGGTAATGTCCGGCCTTAGCTCCATGACACAGATATAGCTTTAGAAAAATTAAATGTGTTCTTACTCTTTTCACTTCAGAAGTGGGAGTGGGATGTGAGACTCTCACCGTCTAGGCTGTTCTATTAATGACCTTTTTTTTTTTTTTTTGATAAAAATCTTTTGTTGTCGACAAAGATAAATTGTGGATTAAAAAGGATAGGAGTTGGAGATATTTAAAAATCTTTAAAGCCCTTCTGATTGGTTGTGCCAATACACTTGCTATCATCACCAGCCACAATTTCCATCCCCACATGATTCTGCTTTGTCCGCTCTCTACACATAAAATCATCATCTACCCTCCTCCACAACTTAAGATTGAAACTCAATTCTCTAAACTCACCAATCAATGGCATCAATGGCATCAATGGCTGCAGCTGCCAGCTCAACCACTGTTGTTAGGGCAACCCCATTCTTGGGCCAGACCAAGAATGCCATTAATCCCATTAGAGATGTTGTCTCCATGGGAAATGGCAAATACACCATGGTACCTCGCTCTCTCTCTCTCTCTCTCTCCATATTATACAAGATTCTTGCATTGTTGTGAGATCCTAAGAAGAAATATTGTTTTCTTGATTGTTGATAGGGTAATGACTTGTGGTATGGACCAGACCGGGTCAAGTACTTGGGACCCTTTTCGGCTCAGACTCCGTCGTACCTGACCGGAGAGTTCCCCGGCGACTACGGGTGGGACACTGCTGGTTTGTCTGCTGATCCTGAGGCATTTGCCAGGAACAGGGCTCTTGAGGTATTCTATATGCATTGAGTTTAATTTTTACCACCAAGAAGGTAGTCCAGTTGGAATGGCTTAAAACCCCCAAATATCTTTAATTAATGTTATGGCAATCAACTTTATAGGTTATCCATGGGAGATGGGCCATGCTTGGAGCCCTGGGATGCATCACCCCTGAAGTTCTTGAGAAATGGGTGAAAGTTGACTTCAAGGAGCCTGTCTGGTTCAAGGCCGGTGCCCAAATCTTCTCCGAGGGTGGGCTAGACTACTTGGGCAACCCCAACCTAGTCCATGCTCAGAGCATCCTAGCTGTTCTTGGTTTCCAAGTTGTGCTCATGGGACTCGTCGAAGGGTTCAGAATCAACGGCCTCGATGGAGTCGGAGAGGGCAACGACCTCTACCCCGGGGGCCAGTACTTTGACCCTCTTGGCCTGGCTGATGACCCTGTCACTTTTGCTGAGCTCAAAGTGAAGGAAATCAAGAATGGAAGGCTGGCCATGTTCTCCATGTTTGGTTTCTTTGTTCAGGCCATAGTTACCGGCAAAGGGCCACTGGAGAATCTGTTGGACCACCTGGACAACCCTGTTGCTAACAATGCATGGGTCTACGCCACCAAGTTTGCACCTGGATCATAAGCCCTTTTTTTTTTTTTTTTTTGTATAATGTATTGATTGCAATGGGAGTTGATGTTCTCTATGTGTGTGTGTGTATCCTCACCTCATTTATTCAACTCAGTTGCAATATATTCTTTGTGGGCAACTAATCTATTCAAGAAATCGAAAGAGTATGACAAATTACAAGATGCTTGACCATCATCGCTGTGGCCTATAGAAGTAAAAGAATAAGTTACAAGGTGCTAGTGTCTTTTCGATGAAAGGCTTAAAAATATATTGACTATATCATATGATGAATTTGGTTACAGAAAAGGCTTAGGAATACTTACCCTTCTAGTTTTTCTTTTCCCCATTAATTACATCCAACTAAGATGTGAAGTCGAACTACTACTATACACAAAGATGAAAGAACTCTTCGTTGTCGGGGAAAACAAACAAGTGGAACCCCTCTTACGCTAAGAAGCGGGATAGTTTAGCCTTCCACACAACAACACAACTGGATCTGATATATATTATATATAGATATACACAGACTACACTCTCCTACCATATACCTATATTAACACAAACTGAACCGATGTTGTGATCCGACAAGACTGTTCCTGAAAAGAAGCACAACATCTTATAGTCATTACCAGGTCTATTTTTTCCGCTAAAAACCAATAAAAAGAATCAAATTTGATGCTAAAACTCTTTACTTTTCAATCCCCACCATTTCCGGCGATGTTTCTCAGCATCAGGATGGGCCATCTTGTGTATTTTGGCCTTTGTTTCCCTTAACCGACCCTTGTAATCTTTTTTCCATGCCTCGAACCTCTGTTTCAGTCTCCTCAATTGCTCAATGGGGTTTCCAGAAGGCGGTGGATGAACCGACTTGGCCACTGCAAGCACTTCGGCTTCATGTTCAAAACTCTGTGTCGTCTGCTCAAACTCCCTAACAAGAGGGCTGACCGGATTTACGACACCATTGACAGGGGTGCTACAAGTGGCAGTCTGATATCCTGTATCCTCTGAATCATAAGTAAAGGGTGATTGGGTGCCAGGGAGCTTTCCAGGTTGGCCTATACTATTGTCAGTACTCCCAAGACTCTTTTTTGCTGCAGCCAAACTCTTCTGCAGTAACAAAACAAGTGAATTAGGAATAAGGGTTACTTTTTTAATCCTTCGCAATTGTTAACTTCCACAAGACAATTCAATATTTGAAATTTGGGCCACTCTGTTTATTTCATATGTAGTTAGTTATGCATCTTTGGTAAACTTTTAGCTGGAAAAATGACAAATTTACAATTGATGAAATTGGAAATACACAATTGAAATTCTAGCTCCGTGCCTCATTGTTATTAATCAAAAGTCTTTGCAAAAGAACGCTATGAACTCACCTGTAAAGATGCCATCTGCTTTTGCCACACCTCCTCCATTGATTTCATCTTGGATTCATATTCTGTCCAACGAGCCTCATATTGTTGCACTTGCTCTCTCAAAGCTGCATTTTCCTTTTCCTTTCTTCCAAGTTCCGCTTCTGCCATCGCTAAACGCTTTTGAAGATCTTCCACAACTGAAGGCAACATTTCTGGTGGCAGATCCTGCTTACATATTGATATGCAAATCAAACATCAATAGAAGAATGGAACAAGAGGGAGAACCTTGATGTATTCAAGTTCTGCCTTTTGCAATACATTACCTTGACTTCAGAAACCTTCCTGTTTGCCCGCTGTTTACTAACATTTGACTGTTCTGAATTCGGAAGGTGACTAAAATGCCTTCGTACCAACCATCCGCGAATTACTGCGAAAGAGAAATTACAAGAATTAGGAGAGATCATGAAATTCTTCAGCCACCGACATCTTAAAAGGATGGAAGCTTTACCAGATTGTGTCTGCACAACTGCCATAAGATGCTCATCTAGCTTCTCGGAAGCAACCTCCTCCTTCAACCCGAGTAATACACCATACTCTTTTCTTGCAATTTCACCACGGACATCTGTGGCCATATAATTGTCACCACGCAAGGGAAAATAATATGCAGTTTTGCTAAATGAGTACAGAAATTGATTATTTTTTCAACAAAAAGATCCCCATGTCTTTCAAATAATTTGGTTCCTAACCAAGAAAAAAGAGGAAAGAAGCCTCAGCATGTAAACAATAAATTAACAATATGTACGAAAGTGTGCAATTATCTGCCCCCAAAACAAAAGATGAGCTTACTGTGTGGCATCAATTCAGTGAAATTATCAAAACAAGGAAAGCATTTCTTCTTTGCAAATTCAATTCAAAAAGGAAATTGATAAATTTTAATTACATGCAGTATGAAATGGCCTTACATGATTGCAGTGCTACTACGCCTCTCTTAAGCTCGTGAAAATATCGACGAGCACGATGGCCACGGTAGAACTTCTGCACCTCCAGAGTCCCTTGAAGAACATGTTTTCTAACATTTTCCAGGACACCGATCTATAGTCAACCATAAGAAAAGATCAGACAAGCTTCTATAGATCTCTTAATATTCCACAAGCAATCTCAAAAAACCTTTTTCTTTTTCTTTCCTTTTTACTTTTTTATTTTTTTTGTCTGAGTAGTCTATGCTATACTGAGAATGTCTGACTTACACAAAATGCACTAGAAATGGTAGTCCTATAAACGAAACATGAACTCACTTGTCCTGCTCGGAAGTATAATTTTGTATAACCAACTTGGTACATCTCCGGGAGGAGATCAAACTGCTGGAGAATGGCAACTGATGTACTTAAAGGATCGTGACATGCATTACTTTCAGTTAGTAGGAACCCATACCTGAAATTCATGCCAGCATATCATGAAGAGATCAAAGTGATTTTAAGAATTGATTATAAGAATTGAATAGACATGAAGATAGTGGTCGCTTTACCTTCTTGTGAATTCTTGATGGGTCATCCGGGTGGGGAACCCAGATTTCGAAATTCTAACAACTTCTAGAACCCCACAGCATCTAAGTTGCTCTAACACAAGATCTTTTTCGAATGCACCAGGAATCTTCTTACTATTTGGCTTTATACAACGAATGAAATGTGGAGTTGTGCCCTCAAGCTCCTGCATTAATTTAAACAGCTGGCCCTGCAACCATGGAAGTAGAAACTCTCAAGAAACATATCATGTATGCTGAGAAGTTCATGCTCTATGAGTTTTAAAACCAAAGAGAATTAGGGTCATAAAGAAGTTAATGAGTGAGCAAAACGTTGCACTATGTCTGGAATTAAAGATTACTGAATCAAAAGAATAATCAGCACAAAAATGTTATGATTTCTTGGTCAGTGGAGTGAAAATTTCTTTTTTTGGTGAGAACATGTGGGTGTGGAGAGGAAGAACAGGACTAAGCACCTTGAACTTGGTGGCTACACTTTGCTTCTGACAAGCAGGCGATGAACTTGCCAATTTCCGAGATTCTTTGAGCAAAAAGACAAACAACTGAGGCAATTGGCCAGTGCATGATGACAGTAGTTCAATGATTTCAGAATGCAATGGATCCCTGTTCTTCTCCAAGAAATCCCGAGTGTTATAAAGAACCTAAAGAAAACATTTAATCTTGGTTAAATACGGGACCAAAAAGAGAAGGTTTCAAACATGTAAATGGGTTGAGCAATGTGATAAAACATGACAACTTAAAAAGCAATACCATTCATAATTTCAATATTAGTTTGTCATCCTGGTCATCCATGGAAGAAAGTCCCAAAGAGCACAAAAGTACCAATATTGATGTTTGACAAATTTCCATATCAGTATCAGCCAGGCCAAAAATTGTGTAAACAGAATTGACGTATATGAGATTCATACGCTAAGTCACATAATTGCAGATAAGTTCCTCTAGCATACTCTCTTTGTTGCATAATTTCGGAGTACAAACATGAAAGTCAAGCTATAACAGTAATGATATTGTCCATCAGGGGTCACTAATGTGCCAAAGTTAAAATGTTAAATGAACCGAAGGTTCTATAACTATAATCCACCGGAGAAATAACCTGAAGGTAACATAATGGAAAAAATAACTCTTCTTAAAGTTAAAAGACAAAATTTGGTTATAATGTATCTGTCAGAAACATCCCTCCAGTAAAAATTTCAAAATAAATATTGGCAATCAGAATCATATCATATACCTAACCATTGGCATTCAATGGCAACCCATTTCTAGCATCTAGCCCAAACTATGATTAATAGATATAATATGGGTAGTAAGCCTATCCGGAAGCAGCACATTTTTTAAATGGGGAATTTGGATAGGCTAGATCCGAACAAGAGGTTTAATATCAAAAGTTTGTGGTATCATGAGATATATTCTCCATGTCATAAGTTACACTACTGTAACTGTTCCTACTGTGAGAAGCAACTATACCAGATGACTTATTGGCAATTCTTATAAATTTCCAAGACTGCAGCTATAGCCATCATTCAGACAGGATAACAGAAATTCCACTTAGGCATATCCATAAGTAAACTTACCTCTCCAGCATAATGGCGAACACTAAATGCCCCATCCCGCTCTCCTTTAAAGCAATGATTAGAACTCAAGTGCTGCTTAAGCTTAGTGGCAAAAGTTAAATCTGTAGCCTTGGGGAAATTTGATTCTTCATCCAATAATGATATTAGCCCAAGAGGTTTCTGTTAAAGCACACCAGTGTGAACCATGAAAACATAAAGATGAAGAATGAATTTCAGTTTTTCAAATTGTTGCGATATAGAAATTAATCTAAATTGATAAGGTTAAATCATCAATTGGAAGAAAAAACATATATATATATATATGGAGAGAGAGAGAGAAAGAGAGAGAGAGAGAGAAATACAAAGAAAGAGAAAACAGAACACACACACACATACACACAATTATGCATTGTTGAGACACTTGAATATGGAAAGAGAAATACCTTCTCAAAGAGATCCAAACATTCTTGGTTGTCTTCAAATTCTATTTTTGTCCAGTCAATTCCATCTAGGTCATACTCCTGGAGTACATATATGAAACATTTAAAGAAATGTTTAAACAAACAAACAGGCAAGCAAATACTTGCACCATCATTATGTATCAATACATTCAGGATTTGGATGGAGGTATTCCAAAATTTTGTATAAAAATTGAATATCCATATATTAGGGAATGTTCTCGGAAAGTAAACATGTCAAGCAGGACAACCCGCAACAACCAACAGTCTGCATGAGTTAATTGTTTCATCCAACAGCAAGGCACGATGTTTTAGGGCTATGGATTTGGGGAACTATGATTGTGCAGGTCAAGTGCTCTTTTTGAAGCACGGAGTAACCCCTTCATGCCTATTTCGAAGTCAATGGAACATACATAAGATGCATACCTCTTGCTCAAGCTTGAAGAGATGTCGGTTAAAATGTTGTTGGAGCCTCTCATTAGCATAATTTATACAAAACTGTTCAAAGCTATTTTTCTGGAGGCAAGAAAGAAGATAAAGAATTGATAAGACACAGCTGCAACATATTATAAACACCAGAAAAAATCATAACAGCTTACCTTAAATGATTCAAACCCATAAATATCCAGAATGCTTATGGATCTCCCAGTGTGCTGTTTTCCGAACATAAGTGATAAATTGATCCTTTCTACAAGCCACTCAAACAAGCTTGCGTAGATGAGCTTAGCTAATGAGTCTCTTGTATCAATTGCCTGTATCATGGTGGGGAAAAATTTTGACTCAGATGTATGTGGAATGGGTGGGTTGATATATCTTCGTATAAGTACGCATACATGTTTCACATGACTAGCAATAAAAAATTTTGCAGCTCACCACACATTTATGTCCAAGAAACAGTGAAACGTTGAAAACATATTAACCTGTTGCAGCTTCAGCCTTTTTGAGACCTTATCCTTTCCAGCTCGTATGGTATGGGTTGATAGAGCAAGCATTAGGTCGTTAGTACTACAGCCAATCAAGCCAGCAGCGTTTGTTACAGCTGTATATAAGGGGAAATCAAGCCAAATAGTTTTAGTGAAAGCACCTAAGTTAGTCTAAAAGAATGCTGTACTTATATGGATGATAGATTGTCTCGACTTCATATGGGAATACGAGACAAATCAACTCCAGCTAATTTTCGCGTCCCACCTTATAGAGAACATAAAGTTTATCAATCTACTACAATAACTATCCATCCAAGATCTAAAATGGAGTTGCTATACATACATGGCACTAAGGAAAAAAGAGGGAAAAGGACCAAGGGACAGGAAGAGAACAAAAAGTGAAAGAAATAAATCAGCAGAAGAATTCTTGATGAGCCAATATTAACAGAAAGAGACAAGAGTCTTTTGACAATTACTCAAAAAAAAAATAGAAAGAAGTACAATACTCCAAAACCTTAACCTAATGAAGTCCAGTTAAAGCATTACCGATAAAAAAAGGACACAGAATAAGTTGTAGCAAAAATTGTAATGATTTCAGGCATATAAAGAGCATTACAGGAGTGCTAAGTTTAGACCAAAACAATATGAAATTTATGCACGGTGCAGCCCCTTCCACCAGCATAATTTCCATAAGAAAGTAAGTGTTCCTGTAATATTTACTCTGGTGCAAAATCAAGTTTAGTGCCAATGGTACATTTCTACTTTACGGACTCGAGCAAAGAACTACAGATTTGCTAATGACGTCATGTACCATATACAATCCTTCTGACTTCTTGGTAAATGTCTTTGAAAGCAGTTTACATTTACAGTATGGTAAAGGTATATAATAGAAGGGACTAAGAGGAGGACAACCTATCCGTTTCCGCAGTTGCGAAAATTTGACTTGAAGCTTATGACCTAATAGGGAGTTCATAGCAGATGATAGAAGTTCATCTGGGTCTAGAATTGTTTTGTAGACAACTGAGTATCATTTATGCTACTGAGAGATAGTATCTGTATGAGCAACATAATAAAGAGTAAATACAAGCCCTGAAGATACAAAAGAAAGATAAACTGAAGCAAAACATATAGCTACCTTCATCAGCAACAACCTTTACGTGGTTTTCGTTGTCAATAACAAGAAATGATATGTTTCCCAGCCACAACACTGCAGCAAGCATCCCAAAGGCATGCTCCTGATCATCTTTGCTAATTCCGACAGTATCCAAGGCTCCCTAGTGAGGACAAGAATTACAGAATTAGAAATGCTCTGTAACAGAAAAAGGATAGAGACAGAATAAATTAGATTCTACAAGCGACTATGTTCATGCAAATTAACTCATTAATTTTATGGGAGATGTATGACATTTTCATAAGTAAGATTCAAACCTCTTCAGATGCAATTGTTAGAGATAATAAATGTTTAAAGTCTCTCCTTTGTTATTGCTTAAGTTTTTAGAATTGATGACCCATTGGATATCTTATCAGATGAAAAAGAGATTCACAAGCTAGACTTCAGAAAAAAAAAAAAGGGTACTGTCTTCATGTGAAGGGGTGTGTTTGGATCATCTTGTCTTTTTTTTTGGCTGGTAACTAGTTGAGCACGACACGCTCAACTTGAGGGGGGTATGAAAATATTACTCTATTTAACATTGTTTTATTTAATTTATTTTAGGTAGTAGTCTAGTAGATGATACATGCACCATACCATTTTCGTACTCTAACCCCAAACCCACCTCCATATATATGGGATGGGATTCTTCAATACATAACCAAGGTATGGTTCTCTCTTGTAATAGCAATGAAACGTGAGGAGGGTTAGTTCATGGACAGGTGATTGCTAAACCACAGTGGATAACAAATCCAGTACATAAAACAAGCATGAATTTTGGATATTACCATAAGATTATGAAACGTCTGAGCATCATCAACATCATGGATCTCCAAGCAACCACTCTGATTGAGATAGTTATAGTCACGAGCACTTTTTAACATCAACCTACCTGACAAGGAACCCACAAGCACAAGGTAAGCAAAAGAAGCGATTAACTTGCTGATGCGTAACATATGGTACTAATAGGGTGTTTGGCTTAGCTTATTTAAAACATCTTATAAGCTCCTACATCTTATAAGATATTTTAGGAGCTTATAAGATGTTGATCTTATTTTAAAAATAAGTCATTAAAGTGTTTGGATAAATAAGATAGGGTATAACTTATAAGATGTTAGTAATGGCAATATTATAATTAATTTGGTTGAAAACAAAGGAGCTTGGTAGATCTTAGAAAATAAGTTGCCACCTCCTCACTTTTTTAAAAAAAGTTTACAAGCTCCTACACATCTTTTTTTGAGAAGCTTATAAGCTCCTCCTCCAAAGTTTTTGCCAAACACTTTGCACCATCTTATAAGCTCTCGAACATCTTATAAGATGTTTTGAGGAGCTTATAAGCTTAGCCAACCTCCCTCTAAGTCGTGTGTCTGGCATGAAAATCTTTTTAAAGGTGGATTAAATTGAACAAAAAATTTGCTCATTAAACTGCCATGGATGAAAATATGTTCCAACTGCTTGAAATTGGCACTCATATTTCTTGTAAGTCAAAAGCTTCACAACTGTAGGAATAATGAAATTTGTAACTTTGAATCTATACTACTTGCAAAGTGCTCATATTTTACATGCTCGTTCCAATTGTAAAAGACTCACATGTCAATAATAGTTTGCTTTACATATTTTCTTAAGGAGTTTAAATCCTCTAACTTTGAATCTATACTATTGGTGAAGTGCAGATATTGAAAGACATACATTTCAATAAAAGTTGATTAATACAAAACTTCAACAACTGCTCAGTTTAGAGAATCTTTAAGATGTACCCAAAGCTTTGCTAGGCTAAAGAGACACTGAGAGTCTTAAAGTGAAAGCTATACAGCCAGTAGATTATATTATATCTATATACATCGGATGAGATCGTTTAGTTGCCATACACACATTCGGGATTGGGATTGAGGATTCAGTTTATGCCAATTCTTTCACTTTCCTCTCCTTTCCCTTCAAGCTTTACCAGATACAAAGGTTCTATGAATAGCAATTTAAGATCTATACAAGCAGTCCTACATCCTGCCTACTTTAACTCACAATATAGCAAAAAAGTAGCTACATGCCGATTCATTATGTTGTGCAAAATATAACCATGCGGACAAAAGCAAAAATATAAGTTCAATGTGCTGCACTCATGCATTTCAGGCATATAAAATGCATCTCTGGTTTTTGGATTAAGTTGTGAAGGTGCACTGAATTTAACTCTCATATTAACTGTATCCTTAGTGATAAGAAGCTGTCGCAAACGAGTTTAAAATGTCCAGAAATGGTATTCCAATTGCAACCTACATTTGTATTTTCAAACTTATTTCAAATTCAGATCTATGGATTTAAGAATCGAAATGGGGAAAAAACTGAAACAAACCTCGGAGACCAGAAGGAGCCCCAGCACAAAGCTGGTAGAAAATGTGGTATGACCTCTCTCCTTGGGCCAACTGAACAACTCTTGACTGATTCATTCAAATATTTTTGTACAAAATGTTAATTTACAAAATATAGAGTAGAAAAGAGAGTCAAAATTGTTTCAGATAGAGAGACTACAGACTGACCTTTTCAAGTAGGACTACACCATTGAATCAGGATTAGATGTTTGACATGCACCAATCATAGAAACAAGTCAGTTAACAAACAGTATTGTTACCAAAGTTCAACTTGGCAAGTATAAGCATGCTTACAAGTCTGTATTTTAGCACCACACAGTTTTCCAGTAGCATTAAAGTGGATTTCAATTAGTTTCCCCTGCACCAAAATTTGGAAAATCATCAAGCCAGATATTCACAAGTTGACTTCTAAATATCAATGTAGGATTCCTCTTCAATTAGGGCATAGTGGACAGAAAGAACTCACAAATCGGCTAGAGTTGTCATTCCTGGCTGTTTTAGCATTACCAAAGGCCTCAAGTATACAGCTTGTTTGCAGGACCTCAGACTCTATTCCACCACTACCTCCACCGAGTGCAGCTAAATATTGCATAGCAATCTTAGCTGTTTCAGTCTTCCCAGCACCACTCTCCCCACTACAAACCATGAAAAAAAAAAAAGAATCATTTCTTTCCCAGTAACATATTCATACATGCTAAGCATCACCAAAACGTTTAATATGTACGAATAGAAAAGCATCATCTCCACTGGAGCAGTATATATGAAAAAAGAAACAGAAAAGAGGAGGAAGTATTTCACCAAACCTTATGATGATGGACTGGTTTATTCCATCTGCAATATTGGCAACAATAGCAAAAGAAATGAGATTTAATACCTTGGCCTAAGTGATACAACAATAATAAGGAGAATTTCAAGTACTTCAAAGTATTTGAGCAATACCTGCCATCATTTCATTGTATGCTTTGTCAGCAACAGCAAAAACATGCGGGCCATCCAGAAGCTTCTGTCTATAAGCTGTAACAAAGTCGCTGCCATATAGTTGGACATGTTTGAAAGGATTGACTGCCACTAGAACAGGGCCTGCCTTGCTCTAGGCAAACAAGGACAAGAAATTGCTCAAGAGTGTTCACAGAGAGCATTCATACTACTGACCAAGAAAAATGCTGAATCATACTTACGTAGACTATGTCTTGAGAATATCTATACTGAAGATTGTGAAGAACAGAAGGCTCGTTCAGATAACTAAGTTGTATAAGATCATCCACCCCTTCAAGAATGTCTGGGTTGGCAGGTAAGATATCCTGTGTAGCGACTGTCATAACCTATTATATTGATAAAATAGTGAGCACATAAACCACTTTCTTCGGTGTCATCATAAATACTCAGAAATAATAGAATATAGGAACTAACACTTCCATCAGACCGCAGAACAGAAGCTTTCTCCCCTGAAGTTGATTGTATTTGCCCCAACTCCCATTGCCCACTATATAACCGGCACCAAACACGAAGTTTCTGAAAAGAGTTTACATGAGTGACCACTGATCAGATCTATGTCACATGCAAAATGCTGACATGCTTAACATTTTAACAAGATAAGAAAACACAATCCTCGCTATTGTTAGGACCAAAATTATGACCCCAGCTATTGATTTGAATGCTAGTAAACTAATAACACGCTGGAAATTTGACTTACCCAAGAAAATCGTCTAGTGTCCAGATTAGAACCCAGAGCCCAATATGACACAAAGGAAGTCATAAGAGGAAGCAAACAGAGCAGGTTGCATAAATATGTTGGTAACCAAATACACGGGCAAGAGAATACAAGCTACATTTGTGACTTTCCGTCTTGCATAAAGTGTTACATCTCCAGTAAGGAAAGATATTTAATGACAGAAGATTATGATTTTCAAGTATTTCAGCAAATAATATTGTGAAAAACACCCATAGATGGTAGGGATTGTGATGAGTTGCTGTAATCTTCTTTATCACATTTCAAGAGTGTCGTGAAATTTTGCACAGATGAAGAGTCCTAACCAAATTATGTGAGCCTTCTGATCCATGTACTCAACCCTTTAAATCATAAGAAACAGAATTGACAAGTACATAATCAACTAATAGACGTGTCAAACCCCCCAAAAACCCACGATAAATCTCAAATAATCAGCATCTGACCGTTCAAAGAAAAAGATCAACCAATACCAGCAATCAGACAACAGAATAAAACCACATTATCTACCTTTTTAATGAAATATCCAACATTGTCATCGCAGTTGGACTCCCTAAACCTCGGGGGGGATCCCTGCTGCTTATTTGCCACCTCGGCATTGTCCTTCTTTTCCAACTCTATCTGTTGTCCCCTCTCATCTGATGCTGCCATGACCATGAGGTACGGTGACTCTCCTGGTTCTTTTTCCTTAACCTTTTTAGCCCCAAAACTATTCCTTCTCATTCCCTTTGAGTCATCCTTCTTTACACTACAATTTGATGCGCTCCCTGCTGTCTGAGGTTCCCCTGTTTCAAAGCCTTTCGGCAGCGGCCGCTTGGCCGATGGACGACGAGCACGAGATGTTCGCTTGGGGCGTTTGGGGAGAGCCGGTGGCACGTCCTTCGGCTTCTCATTCTCGTCTCTTTGCCGGAGAGACTCCAGCATTTCCTCCAAGGAGCTCCGAGCTAATGAATTTGGCGATATCGACAACATTTTTCCTTATTTCTTTTTTTTTGTTTTTTCACAATTTTCACCCACAGAACTCTCCAATTCGAATCAGAATCGTCGCAAGATCATACCTTTATTCAGATTTCGAACAATGCCTGAGGCGACATTGTTCAAAACATGAACTTAAAACCCTAATCCAAAACAAAAATAAAAAATAACAACTTCAGAATCACGGCCTCGCGTAAAGATCAAATCCTCGTCCTCCAACGAACCCAAATTTTTCAGGTGAAAACGCCGACAAATATGAAATTAATCCAACGTCTCGGGTGAAATAAGGAAAATTAAACCAAATCCCATAAAAAGGCAAATTGCCAAAAGCAACTCAAGAGCTTCTTCTTCCGGAAAACGGCTCCTCAAAAAAAAAAAAAAAACCAAACCTCTGGATTTTCTGGTTTAAATACGAGGTTAACGCGTGTTAAGGAAAGAAACCTGGGAGAGATCACATTAATGGCGTAATGGCAGAATCAGATATAATTATAAATTATCCCCAATTAACACAAACAAAAGGTCCTCACAGAAAAGCTGGTTTTCCTTTTGTCAGAGTTTATGGGAGATTTTAGACGTTATAATTAGGAATGGAATGTAACCAAAAAAAAAAAATTGATATGTATCTTTTAAATTTTGTTTTGGGGAAATGAAAACCGTTGAGATCTCTGATAACATATATTTGAAATTTAAATATAGAAAATTAGTTTAAAATAATAACATGAGATTAATTAAAAGACACGAATGGGTGAAGGTCGGGACAATGGATTGGGGAAGTGGATAAAATAGGCGAAAAGGGATAGTGTAATTGACATATTTTGACTTTCCCACGTGTAACTAACTAAACTAGTCATGTCACAATTGCCAATTATAATTTTCTTTTTATTTGGAGTGATATTTGAAATATTACATCAATATAGTAACTCAAGTAGTAAAACACTAAAAAAGAAAGTGTACAAATGATCACAAAAGCAATGCAATTCCAAATTCAATTTTATGAACACTGAGCAATAATTATTGGAAAAGTAGGCAAATAACACATTGAAGAAATGTGGGCTTGCTATGTCTAAGTGAGTCAAAGGGATGAGATATGCTTCGAATTATTTGGCAACACAAGCAGAGTACTGCATTGATGATTGAGGTCACTAAGGGCAATCATTCAACTGAACTTCAACAGATTTGTGAATTGACGAGTTACTCAGCGGTCACACCGGGATTCTATCCTACACAAATTCTATAGTTCCACTTGTATTATAACTACAATCGGGATAGAGTCATAAATTTTTTTATATAACGTTAAAAATATTTTTATTATATTGGAAGGATGAATTTTCTTTTTTTAAATTATATAAGAAATTTATCTCGGCATAAGCTTGGGGAAGACATTGACTACAATTATCAAATTTTCAACTTAGTCATTCTTTGCTAAGAGAGTATGTTATGAGAATGTGTTTCTTAAGGTCTTTCTTTTTTTTTTTTCGATTTTATACAACCAGTTCATTGGATCATTAATCCGAATCGGGTATTGCAGAGGCTCATTATAGGGACGATTTTCTCAATCTAGTTGCTCCATTCACAATATCAAGGTTCGAACCTTTGATCTTGCTTAAGGAATTTAGTGCATCATACCGCTAAACTTTAATCATTGCAAAGAAATATTATTACTATAATGACGGTACTATACATGAATTTGTTAAAAAGAAATACATTTGTTTTTTATAATATGCACACACGCAGGTACTACAAAATGGAAAAAGAAAAAAAAAACTTATTTTGATGAAATTTGACAGATCTTGATTTCGTATGCGTTATTTGGATGCAAACGAATGTAATTCAATCAATAACATAAAATCAGAATAAATAAGAATTAGTCTAGTAAATAACAATTTGTAGACTTTAATCGAACTTCCACTCTAGCATTGGGAAAGAAATGGTTGAATTAATTATTAATTAACTTATTATTACCGTCAAGTTTATTATTATCATTATTTGATAACTAGTTCAATGTCCGAATTAATTCTTATAAAACTAGACATAGCTACTGGCTCCGTCTTAAATTGAGGGCACGTGGTTATTAAAGTAATTTGCCAAACCATTAATGATTAAATTAATTGGAGGCGCCCTCAGGATAACGGAAAAGCGGGGCCCGGATAATCGAGAGACAAAGGCACGCATATTTATTTCAAGAGCGGGAATTTACAAGTGGGCCCCGGCGCATATACCCACTCCCGCCGGATCCCAGTCCATGTCAGGATTATTCCCACATTCTCCTTTCCGTTTGTTGTGCAGCGACTATTGGTACCCACACGAAATCTTCAACAATAAAGCATGTTTTATTTATTATTTTAATATATAAATATATATAAAGTGTAAGAATTTTAAATTAAATAAATAATTTTATATATATTTCATGAATATTAATTATAAAATAAAATATAAAATATCATTTTAAAATAAAAAATACTATCCGATTGACATCTATCAATTATTTTAAACACACTCAAACTGGGGCTACAAATGTGGTGATCCAAATCGAGCTTTGACTTCTTTTGCAAATTTAAGATCAAGCTCAAATTAAATAAAATGAACTCGAGCTTGATGAGTTAAGGAAAATGAGGCTTGAGCTCGGTTCGAAACTGCTTTAAGCTTGGCTCAATTTACTTCGTTTGGCTCGATTTTATTAATAAATTATAAGTTCAATTCCAATTTGGGTCGGGTTCAAAATTGTTTGATTGTTTTTATTGTGTTTGGGGTCAACTTTCCTTTTATATTTATTTTAATATTATATATTATCATACACGTAATTATGAATTATATAAAAAAATTTATATTGTTTTTATTCTTATTCAAATTATGAAGTGCACATGCAACCGCAGCTAACTCATCATAATGTGTTTTTCCTTAATTATACCTACGCCGCTGTTGTTGTCGGCCTGCTGGGTATGATGCTTATCCTTTTCAACTAATAACGAAATCTACTACCAAAACTTAATATTTTAAAATTTTGCGTTAATCACAATTCACAATGCTACTGAATTAGATATAAAAATTATCTTTCATAATTTCAATTGCTTATCTGTATATTGGACGGGTACTAGTGGTTGTTGGTCTACATGGTTAGAGGCATCAATCACTTAAATAAAATTTCATATTAAGTTTTGTATATATATAAAAAATAAAAAAAAACTGTTGGCTATATATGATATGACCAAGTTTCCCTCTATTAGGCCACGTCACCTTTCCACCGGAGAGATATTACCAAGTATGAAGCCGAAAGCCCTCGAATTGGTGTGCTGTCCTCGAAAGAGGTCCTAAGCCACCAAAAAGGGTCTTCCAAGTATGCCCTCGAATAGGTGTGTTGCCCTCGAATTGGTGTGCTGTCCTCGAAAGAGGTCCTAAGCCACCAAAAAGGGTCTTCCAAGTATGCCCTCGAATGGGTGTGTTGCCCTCGAATTGGTATGCTGTCCTCGAAAGAGGTCCTAAGCCACCAAAAAGGGTCTTCCAAGTATGCCCTCAAATGGGTGTGTTGCCCTCAAATTGGTGTGATGTCCTCGAAAGAGGTTCTAAGCCACCAAAAAGGGTCTTCCAAGTATGCCCTCGAATTGGTGTGTTGCCCTCGAATTGGTGTGTTGTCCTCGAAAGAGGTCCTAAGTCACCAAAAAGTCTTCCAAGTATGCCCTCGAATGGGTGTGTTGCCCTCAAATTGGTGTGCTGTCCTCGAAAGAGGTCCTAAGCCACCAAAAAGGGCCTTCCAAGTATGCCCTCGAATGGGTGTGTTGCCCTCGAATTGGTGTGCTGTCCTCGAAAGAGGTTCTAAGCCACCAAAAAGGGTCTTCCAAGTATGCCCTCAAATGGGAGTGTTGCCCTCGAATTGGTGTGCTGTCCTCGAAAGAGGTCATGAGCCACCAAAAAAGGTGTTCCAAGTATGCCCTCGAATGGGTGTGTTGCTCTCGAATTGGTGTGCTGTCCTCGAAAGAGGTCCTAAGCCACCAAAAAGGGTCTTCCAAGTGTGCCCTCGAATGGGTGTGTTGCCCTCGAATTGGTGTGTTGTCCTCGAAAGAGGTCCTAAGCTACCAAAAAGGGTCTTCCAAGTGTGCCCTCGAATGAGTGTGTTGCCCTCGAATTGGTGTGTTGTCCTCGAAAGAGGTCCTAAGCCACCAAAAAGGGTCTTCCAAGTGTGCCCTCGAATGGGTGTGTTGCCCTCGAATTGGTGTGCTGTCCTCGAAAGAGGTCCTAAGCCACCAAAAAGGGTCTTCCAAGTATGCCCTCGAATGGGTGTGTTGCCCTCAAATTGGTGTGCTGTCCTCGAAAGAGGTTCTAAGCCACCAAAAAGGGTCTTCCAAGTATGCCCTCGAATTGGTGTGCTGTCCTCGAAAGAGGTCCTAAGTCACCAAAAAGTCTTCCAAGTATGCCCTCGAATGGGTGTGTTGCCCTCAAATTGGTGTGCTGTCCTCGAAAGAGGTCCTAAGCCACCAAAAAGGGTCTTCCAAGTGTGCCCTCGAATGATTGAGTTGTCCTCGAGGGAAGATGTCCCATTCGAGGGCATGTCCGCTGGATCATTGGTAAGTACTTGGCCCATATCACAGCTAAGGGGAGGCCCAACTACTCTGTCAGACGCAGACAACCCCAGCCACCAAATATGCCCTGACAAGATAGGTTGACCCTTTAAGTTGCAGGTGCCTTAAATGCTCTCTTATAAGTACAATCTCAAGCATTAAATGCTTAAGATATGCATCTAATGCAAAAGTCAAGCCCCATTAATGAGAGTAAGGCCCCAGCCGCCATTTTGGACTTCAAGATGTGACAAAAAGCATGTTCACTTGTACTCCCTGGGTCAAATTAGATGGTCAATCCCCATCAACCCTATCAAATCAAAGACCCTCTCTCACTATAAACAGGCAAAAGGCTCTCCCACATGAGGTATCTTACGTATTTTGCATTTTCTCCTAAGAAAATTGCACTTACTATTCATCATCTTCTCCAAATACCTTACCACTGACTTGAGCGTTGGAGAGCCTACGCCGGGGCAAAACCGGCTAGTCTCACTGCGTTCCTCCCTCTTTGGCAGGTGGGCCACTAGCAAATACTATTTCGGAGTGCGCAGTATTCAGACACGTGGACCAACCAAATCCGGACCACATCAATATAGAATAGTTTTATTTTATTTTTTTTATAGAAACATGTCTACTATATCCATAGTATGTTACAATCAATCAATCATATACGTATTTTAAATGAAAAATAAACTATTACAATCATTTATTATCAAGCAACAAAAAATACGAACTATTATTATATAATAGGAATCAATTAGTATCAAATTAGAAAAATATTCATATTCATGAAAAATGGAAAATATAATTTTAAGATTATGGAGCCTTCACTGTGCCATTAAAGCCAAGCCTCATCGATTAAGAATTTTAATTTTGAGCGGACTTTCTCATTATTCTTTTATGCAGACTTTCTAATTTAATATGTACACATATATATATATATATATATATATGTGTGTGTGTGTGTGTGTGCGTGTGTGTATGTGTGTGTGTGGGCGCGCGCTTTCTCTATCTTCGAAATTGTGATTCCGCCACTGTTGAATTTATAACTTGTAACATGATTAATTTGAATGTCATTATGGGTTGCTGGGAAAAAAATAAGTAAAATCATTCTCATCGTGGAATTAAATTAGATTCAAGTTAGACCTGATTTTTCTTATTTTAAATCGTGTTATTTGAGAAGAAACTAGTGGCTGCACGTGAGATGGGACTTTATCAGAGGAGGAGTGGATCCTCGCATGCAACGACACTGGTGTTTTATTTAGCAACGACCTGTCTTTCCATTTGATTTGACATTGTCCAATTTCCGAAAAGAAAAAAGAAAAAATCCATTAATAATTATTAAAAAGTATATAAAGGGAAAGTAAATCAATGGACAATGTCGACATTGTCTTGATGGTATAATGTGAGCTGAGTTGACTGATTGCTAATGATTTGGTATGAGTTGAATTCAACTCAAATTTGAATTTTTTAAGCTCAAACTCAGTTGTATCTGTTCGTAAACTCAGGAGTTGGCTCACACTTTTTTTAATGTTTATATTTTTAAATATATAAATAATAAATTTATATTAAGAATTAATATTTTTATTATTTTAATATTTAATCTATATAATAAAAATAAAAATAATATTATATTATTCATAAATTTTATTAAAAATAGCAATATATTAAAAAAGTGAGCTCGAACTTGACTTTAAACAAGCCGATAAGCCAAGCTCAAGCTTCATCGTTTTAATTCAAACTTGGGCTCAAAAATTAGTCGAGCTCAACTCATTTATACCCTACATTGTATTGAAATTCAAAGCGAATTATTTATTAAAAAATAAAAGAGATTCAAAGCAAATATTTTATAATTTTGAAACATCAACTCCACCATTTGAATTATACCTCACATTATACTCTTATTTTGTTTTCAAAATATAACGAATTTTATTATTATGTCAAAACATAAAGTTTTTGTATGCGGGTGACACTACATCAATACGCTTTAATTTCATTTTATACAAACAAGAACATCGCACACTATACGTGTGTGCAAAATATAAAAAAATATATATTTCAATTCACTACTTAATTTTTTTTAGGATGAAAATATGAATATTTTATTAAATTTCTTTTATAAGAATACTTTTTTAAGAATTATTTGAAATAATTTATTAAATTATAATAATTTAAAAATAAAATAATCATATGAAAATAAAATTACATGATAAAAAATAAACGCAAAAAGAAAAAAAAACCAAAGTAATTGTAATTAGAGAAAGTAGTTTGTGGGTTGAGAATATGGGTTTTTTAAATTGAATATAATATTATAATATTGACCCTTTTATTTGTTTATTTACTGCATGTATTTTTTAATTAAAAGGGTAAAATTGACACATCAAAATTTGGTATCCAAATTGAATTGATTTCATGTGCATTTTCAATTTTAGCCACAACTTGATATGTCTCTATTTATTCCACATAAAATTGAAGGTTAAATTATGTAAAATTACATAAATAATAGTAATTTGTGAGACAAAAATGACTTTATTTTTATAATAGTATAGGTAAATTATGGTGTCAATATAATTTGTTAAGAAATTGTGACACAAGTTAATATTTTGAGAATAGAGCACGCCCAATTACCTTACTTTGGGCCCAGTGAGCACCTTAATTTTGCTATTTTTGGCTGAAATTAAAAACAAAATCTCTAAAATTGTCGTCTCATCGAAAATACATCAGCCCAGGCCCAATCAATTTCCTTTGGGTCCAATGAACACCCAAATTGAGCATTGCATATTTCGCCCAAAATCTCTTCGTCTAGGGTTTTAAATTTCAATTAGAATTAAAGAGGAACCCTAAGACCCTGCAGGAGCTCTCGGAACACAACAATGGCGAAGAACAGAAACAAGAAGAAGAAGAATGGATCGGCCGCAATGGCCGTCGATGGCGTCTCCGCTGAGTATTCTGCCAGGGACGAGTCTCAAGGTGCCAACTCTCGGTTATATTTGGTTGTTCTTATTGGTTATTTTGTTCGCGCATCAGTTTCCGTAATCGATTTTGGCAGGATATAGAAATCGAAACTTACTCTGTTTTCTGAAACTTGAACCCTTTGTCAGCCATGGACACATCTGAGACTGTAGGTTCCAGCGTTTCTGTTGGTGGAAACCTCGGGTAAGCTCAAGTTTTGCTTCTCTTTGATGTATACATTGAATTATGCGGTTTTGTTTGAATTTTTTTTAGCAATTTGTTAGTGAACGATGAGTGGGCCTATGGATGTTGCCAAGTTAATGCTTTTTGCTTATACTGCTTGTAGAAGCTACTTAATTAGACAAAAGTAATATACGTATCAAATGAGATTAAGTAGATGAATTCTTGTGTGGTGTACTACCATACATATGCAAATATTCTGATATCGTGTTGCCATACAATTTAAGGTACAGCTAATATTCAAAAATTTAGGTAGTGACGATTTCTTGACCTTGGCAAGAATAGGTTGTTTGTCTCCCGACAAGTGTGTGCCACTACACTTCATAGACTTGAAGATGATTGGCTTTTGGTTGGGATCTGTGGAAACGTGTCTGATGGATTGTTTTGATTGCGATTTGTGAATATTGTACAAATGCGGCTATTTTGTTTTGGTGCCATTGGACAGAATGTCCATTAACAAAGCTAGTCGGTGGGATAAAAAAAATTATCACCTAAGTTTGCTTTGTATAAGTCTACTGCTAAAAGCATCTCAGTTTTGTGGGATATGAGTTTATTGCTCATATCTTAATTGGAAGCAGTGTAGTCACTAAAACTGGTAGCAGTTATCTTAAGGTTCTTTTTATGGAATTTTGTTTGTGGTTTTTATATTTGGGTTAATTCGTAGTTAATATAATGTTTTAGTTCTTATGTTTCTCTGAGGCCTATGTCAGCTTGGACAGCCCTTGTCTGAACACCTTTTTACCACGAAATCAAAGACTTATCTCTGGCATGTCTTACAGTTTGGATAGTTAACTTTCTTAAACTTGTTTTCCCCGTGATTTTTTCTGCTAGATTCAAAATTACTCAAAAGATCCTTAATACTATGTAAGTTGACAAAGCCAGAATAAGTTATATAGCTGAAAGTAGTTCTTTATAAAATATGTTTACTGCTATGAGATAACATCTTGAGTTCCTATGAATGCAGGAAGACGAAAAAGGGAAGACCAATGAAGAGATCAAAGAATGTGAGGAAGATGAAGGCCATAGCTAAAGCTATATCGCAAAGTGAGAAGTCTGTAGAGAAAATATCAAAAAGTGAAAGCAAGATTTCTAGAACTAAATTTGCTAAAAATCTTTACGACTAATCTATTTATGCTATGAATGTACTCGTATAAGTCTTATATTATAGAACGTGTGATATTTCTTCTTGTTGATTGGTAAATGATTATAGTTTTTCCATCGGTGATCAAAGTTCAATTTGCCTTTTTTTGTTGAGTGTCAAAATAAAGATATGAACCTGTGAATGGCTAGCTAGCAACATCTATTTGTCTGTCTGGTGGAGATATGGATGTTAATGTTCCACCCGATTGCTGGCTAACATAAACTGTGAACCAAGAACATGAAATGGAGAGATATAAAACTTATTGATTCCATGCTTGGCGCAGGTTATTCTGATATATTTTCTTCCTGTGGATATAATGTCCGACCTTACTTGTATTGCGTTTGATTTATTTGTGTGTGGTATTTCAGCACCTTCAATTATATGTATAAAATTGTTTGATTTTTTGTGGTTGGCAGCCCGGATCGTAGCTTCAATTTCGAATCCGCAAAAGTGGTTTATAGTGGTAGGTGATATTGGAGAGTTTCAATTAAAAATTGTCGAGATGTCAAATCCAATAAGCTTACAAAATGACTTAACGGTGAACACACATAATCGTGAAATCTGTGTGGTAATTTTGAAATTTGGGTGTATCTAGTTCATTTTTTATATATACCTCACATTTACACACACACACACACACACATATATATATATATAATTTAAGTTTCTTAAGAAATAACTAGTTAAGATTATAAGTGATGGTGCAATTATACATTTTAATAGAAATATAATGATCCGGCGTCCAAAGAATTAAAATGTCACTTGAGTTAAATATTTAGAAGATCAATACTCATAAAACAACGAGAGACAATTTCTTCTGTTAGAAACTTGTAACAGATTTTTGACCCAAAAATATCGAGTATAGTAAATGATTGCCACATTCTTCCCTAAACTTATTTCAGAAAAATACGAGTGTTATTTGTTATAAATTCTTCAATATTATCCATTTAAATTTGAAAAAAGAAAGAAAATTAAATTATTTACAATGTCGACGCGGCGCGAACAATTTCCTTGCGTGACGCTTCCTCAATTTCTTGGACCCTTTCAATTTCCCAATAAAATAGGAGAGAAAAATAAAATATCCTGTAAACTGGCCTTCTCTCTCTCTGTCTCTCTCTCCCTCTAGTTGCATTGTCTGAAACTCTGCGTAGAACATAAGATCGCAAATGAAGTTGGCTTCAATAAACAGTTGCAGCGGCAACTTCAGCGGCTTTCGTCCAATCCGAGATTCCGGGTTTAGACAACTACACACTACTATTCGTGGTAGGTCATGTTTATCCAGCACAAGCCCTCCATTTACCTTATCTTTTATGCCATTAGTGTTTTATGTTTAAACTTTTCTGATTTTAAGGTAATTATGAGAAGGGGCAGCCAAGATTGCTCAAGCGGGAGCCTGTTAATGGAGAAAACGTTGATTTGCCACTGTCCAAGACTAGCAAAAGCGATCTTGCTAGTTCTTTTATAAATTCGTTTGCGGGTATTGAATTTTCGCATTTGTTTGACCTAGGTTACTTTGGGATTTTGAATTGTAAAATGCCTTTTTTTTTTTTTTTTGCTTAAAAGGTTCAGGTAGGACATGGGCTGCTTTTGTTTCTCTTTCTAATGATATTTGCTGTGGAGGGCTCTTTGGAAAATTGAATATTTGTTACATCTTGGATGCTTTCAAGCTGATTTTTTGTTTCCTGGTTTGATAAACATTCAGAATATGTAATTTCTTTGCTGTGCTGACTTTTAATTGACTTGCATTATCTGCTACTGTTAACATACCTCATTGTAGTTATTGCATTATCTGACGTATTTGTCCAATGTTCAGCTGCAGCTTTGGTTGCAACACCGATGGCAAATGCTGTAACCATGGAGAGCATAAATGTAAGAACTTACTAACCTCAGCTCCAGGAGCTTAGTTCCATTTTTACTGTCTGTTTACTATTTTATCAAGAAATGGTGGTTTGTTGGTCATTTATGGTTTGGATGTATGAGGTTGTAATTATTCGGTTATTGTTGCTTAATAGTTTTATTCTATGTTCCATTGCTTAGTTCCAACAAGAATGAAGCTCATCACTTCTTATATTTTAGTATTTACTTCTCCGATTATTGATTTTTCATTGCTCTATCTTTTTTTTTTCTTTTGGATAAATACACTGCTCTATCTTGATGTTTATTCTTTTAGTACTGGATATTTAGATTTTACCCTTCAGATCTTTATATGTGGTACTCTTAGAACTGGGCTTATATTATTGTTGTGGAATAAAGGGATGGGGATATGGAAAATTTTGTATGAGCAGGCATTGAGAATATAGTACTAATACATTTTTGTTCTGAAATGTCATGTTACTTTGAATTTTGGATTATACCTTAGTTACTTTTTGTTGGGTTTCCATCTTTAAGATATTTACTTTGTGATATTTGGGTTTATGGTTGCTTTTGAATGGATTTTATCCACCAAACGCTTCTCTTTTACCTTGAGAAACTCTGTTTTGAGCTTGGAAAAGAAAATAAAAATTAAAAAATGGAAAGATGTTTTAAATCCAGCCAATCAATTATGAGGCAAGACCTCAATATTCTTAAACCTTAAATAGAACAGCTACTTTTGGTGACTCAAGGCGTACGTTCATTGCCTATCTAATTGTTGTCAAGTTGGAGTAGGGTTAAATTCTGTAACACACAAACTTTTACAAAGCTTACGTGATGTGCTGTGTATCATCTTTTATTTTTTTTACTATTTTGGTTGTTGTTTTCAGGAAACAACAGGTTCTCTGTACGACCTTGCTGATGGGAGCACTGATTGGCTTGCAGGCCTCTTATATTCAGCTAGTCAACAAGCTAATGCAGCTGTGCTGGACCAGTTATCAGCTCTCAGTTTTTCTAGGTATATAATCTTTTCTGATATGTTTTCTGCTTTATATCATGTTTATAGCCACCTCTGTAAGCTGTCCTTGCTAGTGGATTTTACGTATGTCTATCTGCAGTTTAGCAGTCATTTTTGGTGCTGGGCTTGTAACCAGCCTTTCGCCTTGCACGCTCAGTGTTTTGCCACTCACCCTTGGTTATATTGGTAAGGAATTTGGCATAAAGATTCTTATCTCATATTGCCATATAATCCCAACGCCTTACTCATTTCTTTTTTTTTGTTATTCTTTTTTTTTGGTGGGGTATATTAGGAGCATTTGGCTCTGGAAAAAGTAAAACAGAGGTAAAATGATGCTTTGAACAGAAATTTTCTCTACTATCTTTTCCGTTGTAAATCTCTTTCGTCCTATATATATATATATATATATATATATGTATATATATATGTATATATGTATACATATAATGAGTTCTCTATTGGACAGGGTATATATGTATACATATAATGAGTTCTCTATTGGACAGGTTATTGGGAATTCGATTTCATTTGCGATGGGATTGGCGACTACATTAGCACTACTTGGTGTGGCAGCCTCATTTGCCGGAAAGGCATATGGTCAGATTGGGCAGGGGCTGCCTATAGCTGCTTCCCTTTTAGCTGTTGTCATGGGCTTGAATCTGTTGGAGGTAATTCATACCATTAATTGCTTGTTACATTTGTGGTAGGACTTCATTTAACTAACAAATATTTGTGACATCATGAGTATCATTAGAAAGACGCCTTTATTTCCTTTTAATTATCCCTACCATAGGTCTTCATTTTTCATTATTGGCTTCAAACTTTTACCCTAAATTGTTGTGTGTCTCCATTTAACTTCTATACCTAACCATGTTTTTTTGTCCAATTGGTTGGTGCTGCAGGTGATTGAGTTACAACTCCCCTCGTTTTTCAACAACTTTGATCCTCGTGCTGCTGCTGCTAATTTTCCTTCAAGTATTAAAGCTTCTTCTAAACTAGCATTTGTTAATTCACAAATGGCATCATCTAGATTATGCCGTTATTTGTTTATTTGGTTTTGTGTAATTATCAGGTGTACAAGCATATCTGGCTGGACTCACATTTGCATTAGCTGCATCTCCTTGCAGTACACCTGTGCTTGCTACCTTACTTGGATATGTCGCCTCGACCAAGGTACTTATCTGATCTTCTTTAACCATTTTAATTGGGATTTAACTTTAGTGAAAAACTTTTATTAGTATGTTATGCTGCATTAGGGAAATTCTATAAATATTGTTTTATTTTGAACTGTAATTTGCTTCCTCCGACTTGAATTTGACTTTTGCGAGTTAATGAAGTGAAGAAAATGGTTTATTTGATCTCCTAACAGGACCCAGTGATAGGGGGCAGCCTACTTTTGACATACACAACCGGCTATGTTGCTCCTCTTCTTCTTGCTGCTTCCTTTGCTGGTGCTTTGCAGGTATGAATTTGATACCACCAATCCTGTCGTGCTTTCAGTATGTGTAAATGACCAAAAAGCACGTGATTATCTCGCCTTGACATTTGTTAGAATAGGCACAAGATATATTGACATCCCCTTAAATTTAATCCTCTAATTTACTATCTTCTGTGATACCTATTTGGAGAATTCAACAATTTTAGTGCATCGATATCTGCAGAGCCTTCTCTCGTTCCGCAAGTTTTCTGCATGGATCAATCCAATGAGGTAATATACTTTCATAGATACAATTGTGAATTGGTTCCTTTTATTTGTTCTTGAACATGAATACTCCGTATCCCGCATTTACTTATATTTAGAAGTACAGTGCTTGATTTTGTGTTTCTGCTTCTAATATTTTCCGTTCAGTGGCGCCCTCCTGCTGGGTGGTGGCGTCTACACCTTGCTGGATAGGCTTTTTCCGGCAACGATGTCAATGTAAGCAGCTACAAATCAAGCGAGACCACGAGGGGAAACCAAGTTAGGCTGTGCAAAATGCTAGAACTTTAGAATACCATGTAGACTGTAGAATACACCAACAACTTACAACATGGAAAAATTTAGATTTGCATCTTGTATATGTAATTGTTGGTTGACTGTTGGCATTAAATTGAAAGCATGGTGGCTATTTCATGAGGAATGGACTACTTATTTTCTCTATGGACTCCAGGGTGTGGATTTCATGGAAAGACATGGCGCTTTTATGCAGTAACTTCAGCAATGAGAACCCATATTACAGAACAGAACTCAATAAAAATTGTCACAACTAACCACGATGATAATATTGCGTTGCCACCAACTGAAAAATGATTCCAATTTTTCAGCGGCGATGGGTGGGTTTTTCCTACCCAAGTAAAAGCAGAAGGCAGAATGACAGTATAAAAACAAGAAAAAATAACCAAATAATGTCATATAAATATAATAATAAAAACACTCAACCGTCCCTACAAGTAGTTCCCATTTTCCACTGATTTTCCCCAACTCCCACCATTTTTTTTTCCAAAGAGAGAGCTTCTCTATATATATATATGGACTCCTGATTCCCCAAAAATTTCAGCACATTTTCATAATATAATTTACATATACATATATATATATATATATGCATATATATAGTGACTGATCAGCTAGTGCGCGCCACGGTTGATCATTTCCACGTACTGGTTAAGGGATTCCTGGCGCTGCAGCCTCATCTCCTCATTGAACTTCTTGATGAACGCCTCCACTCGTCGGTTCAAGTCGTCCTGACTCAGCGACGGCTCCCTCTTCAGGCTGCTGCCGCCACCGCTGGCCGGAGACGGGCTCCGAGTGTTGGTCCTGTCATTGAAGGTTTCTGCTTTCTTCATCGTCTTTCTCGGCGGGGTATTCTCCTGCTGGTGGTGGTGGTGGAGGCGGCCGCCGCCGAGGACTTGGCTGTCGCGCTCCCAGGTGTCGGATTTCCTCAGGTGTCTGGTTAGTGGGATTGCGCGTCCCTCGGTTATCGTTTTCCATGTGCTCTCCAGCGTGTCGTGCCTCTTCGGCTTTGACACTCCCAACACTGTCTTGGCACCTGATAAGAACCCAAAAGGGGGGATTATTAGAGAAGCACAAATTTAATTTATTACAAGCCAAACAAGGACCCTAATTATCACTTCCATTTCATGATAATGCATGGCATGATTACATAATTACCAAATTAATAATGAAAGAGGTGAGCAAGAAATTTGCATAGTATAGATATATATCCGTTTAGTTTCCCTGAAATTTTTCTTCAAGCATAAGCATAGCAAATTAAAAACCTTTGATATGAACCAAGTTAATTAATAGTTCGGTAGTACAATTAATGCACGTTGTTATTCTAATGGGCACAAAAAAGAGATGACTCGAGCTATAAATTTCATAAGTACATTAGTTCTCTAAAAACAAATGTGATGCTATCTTCAACATTATAAACAGAAATTACATTTATTATTTATTCGTTATGTGGTTAATAATACCTTAAATCCTTTACTATATAATCGCGCTACAAAACAATACACTAGACTCTGCTTTGAATTAAATCTTTCTAGTAGTTGCATGTTATTGAAAATATGCGTGCACTTTTTTATTACAGCATAAAGATTGATAAAAGAGGAAAAATAAAGATAAAGACAGTAACACAAAAATTAAATTATTGCGTCACTTTTTATTGAATAAAATAAGGCCACAGCAGAAAGTTTTTGGGCTTATCACCTCAAAATCTGCCGTCGTCCACGAGGTTTTTGGAGTGAGGAATTAGGGTGAACCTCTTCTAATTTGTCGCGTTCTTTTTACGCCACCGCTTTTGCATTTTTATTTAACAGACCAGTGACCACGCAAAAGATACTGGTAAGGTTATTATCACCTACGTGATGGTCGACCAAAAGTTCTGTACTTAGGCAAATTACTTTTATACCGAAAGATGGTGGGGTGATTGCCTCGATCTGTGGGGGTCCACTTAATTCGTGGACCGGCAAAAACACCAGATCGGGACCAGCCACGCTCTAACGGTAACATTTTAGCCAGCTAACACTACTCGTAAATCCCCATCTCGCCGGTAAATTTCAAAAACTAGCTTCTTCCCGGCGAATCCCCACGCCGGCGAACTAATTGTTATACATACATAATATTTATATATATACATATTACATACATAATATATATATATGTTCACATACACACGCCCAGAGAGACGCAAAATAATCAGGAACAGAAAGGTATACCATCAGGACTGGCTTTAACATTTCTCCGGTGACCGAATCTGGCAGAAACCGGCGGCTTCACATTTGAAGGAGAATATTCCGTTGAATATTTATTTTCCGGCGCATTCGACATGGATTTAGCAACCACATACTCATTCTCCTTATTGCTCGTCGCATCCTCCGCAGGGGCTGCGGCGCCGGTACCGCCGTTAACGGCATTAATATCAAGTGTCACCGTTTCGCTCATAGTGCTCACCGTTGCATCCTACGTGCTCGTACGCGCCAAACACGAATTGATCCTTCTCCATTTTCATGCCGTAGGTGCTGAAATCGTTCGGCACGACGCCGTCGTACTTGTATCCCGCCGGCGGAAAATCCGTCTCAATACTTTTAACCTGCCGCCATCGCCGCCGTGGGTTGTGGCTCTACATGAGTAACATGAGCCATGGCATCCAGCGGCTGCAGAGGAGGCGACAGCGACACGTCGTCCTTCCTCGCCTGGAGCTTGGTGGAGGCGACGATGGTGATGATGATGCAGTTGATGACGAGGTACAGATACGGCGGTTTCAGCCAGGAAACGACGCCGTTGTAGATCGACGGCACCTCGTAAACCGCGAACTCCGTGATTGCTGGAACAGAGAATTTCAGCATAATCGCCGCCGATAACACAGTGGTGGATATTAGCACAACTTTCAACGACAGCATGATGCTAGTTGATGTTTGAGATATCATAGGCATTTTTTCCGGTGACTGAGGTTTATAGTTGTGATAACCCTCAGGCAACCCGTCGGCGGAGAAGAGATTTCTAGAGAGAGAAAGTGAAGAAGAAATGCGGAGCGGGGTAGTAACGCAAGAGTGTGGAGAGTGAAAACTGGGATGCTGCTTTATAATTCAAGGTAGGGAAAGATGGGAATTTATGTTAAAGTGATGGGTAGATAGGTCATTCCAGCAGCCAGTAAATTTGTATGCCTGGCTGGCGTAGTGAAATTCGATGTGGAGACACGTGGCGTGTGCACGTCGGATGCCTACGTATAGTTCGTGTCTATCTAATTACCATTTGTTTTTTTTTTTTCAAAAATTTGAAAATCATGAATGTTAGTGCTAGATAATGCTAAAGAATTTTTAAATTTTGTAGTGTAGAAATATTTAATTAAGAACATTGTTCATTAAAATTATTTAGTAATGATGTAAAGAATTTGTAGAAAAATGGGAAGTAGGTACATAATTATTAGTAGGTTCTAAAGAATATTTCAATTTTGCATCTCATTACTCATGTAATGGGTCAAGAAGAATAAAAAAGATAAAACAAATTATGTTGCAACTGAGGGAAATATGTGAATCCGTTACATCAATTATCACTAAATATCAAATACAAATAAATTATTATACAATTAATCATACATTATTATTCGTCCAACTTAACATCCACATTGGTGAGAATCGAACTCATGATTATATGGTCATAAGACTTACTTTTTACCACTAAATCAAGGACTGTGTTGAGTCGTTGGTGAAGCCTTTCACCATAAAATTATTAGAAATTCTCTTCTTGAAATTTAAATTCTTCATCCAAATACAATCATTTCAAATGTACTACTAAAAATAGTAAGTAAAATTTGAAAATTCATTATCGTAACTTGTTGGAACCAACTCAACTTATATTTATTTAAAAATTTTCAATATCCAAACACAATCTTAAAAGAATTTCAACAATCTAGTTAATGCCTTATATTTTATACTAATCTATATTCTAAAATTCACTCTCTCTCTCCTATTCATTTGCTCGTTAAGAAGGACATGTTTTTAATTGTGTGTAAATAGTTTCCTCCCTAATACATAATAAAAGTAATAATATAAAGTGTACAATATTACACTTTTACCACATTGGATGCTGTGAAAAATAATTTTTTTTTCTCCCCAAAGTTTTCCCTAAAGACACCGTGTAATTATGAGTTATTTAAATGATATAGTGCTATTTAATTTTTTTTTTTTAAAGATGGTTTCGAACAACTGAATAGTTTTTAATCAATAATTAATCCTGTGAATAGATCGGTCACGAATTTCACGTAAAGCTGCCCAACATATAAATTAAAAAGCCAAATCATATTTAATACCTCAACAACTATAATAAATAAATATATATATAGCGAAACAATAAAAATCTTCAAAATAATAATAATAATAATAATTCATTCTTTTTAAACCATAAGATATTAATTAATTAATTTAGTGAGGGGCAATGGGCGTGTCCATTTGGATAATGTGAACGTGCAAAGGTATTAACTTTGCATGTTGTGTGGGAATTTAGTAAGCAAAGAACGAGGTTAATTAATTAGTGCAGCTCATTAGATTGCATTAATTATATTTATATCCTCTTTTCCAACGGATATATATTCATATGACCGTTACATCCGGGCGCGGTTCCAGGATCCGACCACTTTGCTAATTGGATCATCACGTGACTCACAGTCACAGCGCACTCCCTCACCGACCCTACTACTTCGTGATCGAAAAATGGGAAAATTTTCATATTAATGTATTATCTACATAAATTATTAGATAATTAAAATGTTGATGGTAAAAAAAATCCTGATATCATGAATTTAGTAATTTGCTATATATTTCTTTCATATTATTTTCCAATAACGTCTACCAATAATATGGGGAAAAACACTTAGCACCCAAATGAGACATTTTCTCCAAATGGCACCCAAACAAAGTGAATATTGACGTTTTAGTTGGACAATTTATCTCGATTTATGATTTTTTTTTTTCACGTGTTTTATTATGTGGAGTAACAGACTTAAGAATTGTAACCTTGAGATGGAAATCATACTTTAATAATTAGTTAAATGTAAATTTGTTATTTTATAAAGATTTTTGTGTATATATAGTATAATTTTATATAAATCAGAAGGAGTAGTCATCTCTACTAACCATGTAACTCTTAATTTTAACAGGATGTCACATATACCAAAATCTTATGATGATTATTAATATGAATACGTTATTAAAATGATCATTTCATATTGCCCTTTAGGCAAAAGTTAGACAATACTTTCATACACCTAATCTCAAACACCAAAAGATGCAAATTAAAATATGTCAACAATAGGTTCCATATTATATTGACATATTTTAATCTGCACCTTCGGTGTTTTCAGCCAAGGGTGCATTCAAGCAATTTTCGCAAAAATCCATTCTTCACTTTTGTCTCAAGATTCATTTTCTTCATATATATATATATATATATATATATATATATATTTTCAAAGCCTTTGATTAATTTTATTGACAAATAAAAGTACAAATGAAGCACGCACAAGGGTGTTATCCAATTAGCAGATCTGCTACGGGAAAATGTCTGGTGGAGAGTTGTTAGACGGTGATGAAGATAAAATATTTAACATGCGATTTTACTTGCAAAACTTGCGTGATAATTTTGTGCATGAATCGCCCTAGCTATACTGTCAACTTTATTGACTCTCAATACCCAATACCTAGGATAAATACAATCATAGGTTCGGTAAGCTACGGGGATAAAGATTCTGTTTCGTACAAGAATTATTAAGGCCTTTGGCAAATCCGTGGAGTCAGAAATTTTAGTTTGGGAGTAATGTCAAATTTCTATAAAATATCAAGGATTTATTTAATTTGAAGGATTGTATTTATATTTCTTAATTTGATTTTGGGACATTGAGTCGTATTATGGGAGTTGAACTCCATATCTGATTTGTAAGTCCGTGTATTGATAAGGTATGTACTATGAACATATGATGTAGTTTAATTTAGAATATTAGACTGTACTGATTGTGTATGTACTATTTTGTAAATACACAACTAATATATTGAATCCACAAAATCCAACTCCTATAATAATACCCCCTCCCATGAGATCGAATACACCATTTAAGTATGTATTCAATACATATAAACATGAATTGTGACATTTGAGTAGATGTCGAGACAATAAATTAAACGATGTAGATTTAATGGACTAAAAATGATATTACAATGTACTTCAATGGATCAAAAAAGCCTAACAGCATTTTTATGAGATTTTGCTTTCCGTGTTTTATTGGAAAATTTTCTTGCGTAAAAAGGGTTGAATTTTGAGAGGTCTATTCAGGCTAATCATTAGGAGCACAGAATGGTCGAGCGAACACACGAGATTGGTAGCATCATATTGGCACCGTCTACCCAATGTGCTATTGACAAGTGTTACTGGCCATCAAGCAAGAGACCCTGGTGCTTATGGACTCCATTTTAAGCCGTTGACCAACAGTTACAACGGGTACCCTTACCTAAATTAGATAAGAGTGACAGCGCTTAAGTAAAACAAAGAGTTAATGAAGATGTTAGGGATTCAAAGTAGCTCATCTACTGCAAGAACTTTTGCAACTTTTGAAGATAAATCATCTTAGGCTGAGCTAAGATTATTGAAAGGAAAGATCAACTAAACAGACCTTTTTCTCTTTTCTCTTTTCTCTTTTCTCTTTTCTACCCCCCTCCTTCATACACAATAAAAAGTGACTTTTGTTTTTCTTTTTTAATTTTTCATGGTCTGCTACAGCCATAGTCTCTTTTTCAACTTTTTTGTCCAAAAAAGAAAAAGAAACACCACTTTTTATCTTTTGTCTACCATCCCGGAAGAAAGACATGCACAGTACCCTTTTTTCCCTATCCACAAGTGTTAAGGACTCAAATATACGGACAAACAAGATTGCAATGAGCAACAAAAGGAAGTATAAATTTATCGCACACATGAATAGCTTTATTCCTTTTCAGGGTCAGAATTCATCCAGATGAATAAAAAAAGGAGAAGAAATACATGCTGAGAAAGAATATTATGCTAAAACCAGTTTATTACTCAATACAAGCTACAAATGAAACGCTCACGCGGCTAACCTACAAATAGTTTACAGCCTACAAATATAGGAGATATGAACTCCCAAGGCTATTTTTTTTTCCCTTCTATGAATCCTATGACAAAACTAGAGAAACATTGCCGTTCAGTGTTTTGAGAAGAAGCCTTGTGTCAAAGAAGAAAAGTCGTACTCTTTTCCGGATTGCAGAGATCCAGATGAAACCGATGATGCAGTTTGTTTGCCGGTTCCAGAGGGTATACCGCCATTTGTAGGCGCATTAGCTCCCACAGCATAAGAACTGGAACAAAATTACAAAACATTATAATCTTGATCAAGAGAAGTTATCAGCAATAATAAGCGACTAGGGGTGGCAATTGGGCAGGTTGAGTTGAAGATGGATTGGGTTGAAAATGGATTTCAAAAAATGAGTTGGAGATGGATTGGGTTGAAAATGGGTTGGATGTGGGTTATAAATGGGTTGGTGGTGGGTTTGAAATGGTTCCTAATGGGTTCAATGCATCATTTTTGTATGTTTAATCAAAATCAAAAAAAGATAAATTAAAATTACTAACTCCTATACTCTTTAGATGGTTTTAGAATACTAAAATGAGTTACAATAATATTTTTTTTATAGAGTAACCCGTTTAGGACCTAAAATGAACCCATTACTAACCCATCATCAACCCATTTAGAATCCAATATTAACCCCAACCACAAAAGACCCAACCCACTTTAAAATATGTTGGACCCAACCCAACCCAAAACCATAACCATGTGGGTTCGGTTCAACCCGTAAATTGAAAACCATTTTGCCACCCCTATAAGGGGCTAATAACTCCCACAAGATCTTTGCACATATCTTAAAAAGATAAACCAACATGTTTCCCCTTAGTTGGCAGAGCTAAAGGCCGAGCAAAATGACAATGAGAACATTAGGTTTCACATACATTTGAGTATGGCAACAAATATGACATTGAGTATTTCTGTGAATTTTTTTAAATTTCAGATCCTAAACGACACAAAATAACGAATTGTTCTAACAAGTGATCTCATATCAAATGAAAATGACAGAAAAATAAAATGAAAGCCTTCATCATTGAAAAGTTGAAATTTGCAGGAGGCCGTGCACACTGATGTAGTTGAAATGGAATTTCAGAAAAAGAAAAAAAAAATAAGAAGGATGAGGGAGCATCTAGTTCCTTTTTGATACAAAATTTAAATCTCTATCATCAAAAGGTCAAAATTGAAATCCATCATGTGACTAATGCAAGAGGTTGTAGACCACTAGTTATATGGGGAAATGAATAGAATCAGAAATGAATATTTAAAGCTATTTCTGTTTCAAATATTATAGCAAATCGAAAACTCCAAACAGCACCATGGAGGTGTTAGCAAACAAGGATATCTACTGTCAATCTTGTTTGTTTTCTTTATTAGGATGCTAATAAGTCCAAGACCAAATTGCATTCCATAGAGCTTAGCCTAAGTCCATTCTACTGCCAATTGATTCACATCAATTGGGAAAAAGAACTGAAACCATATATCCATCAGAAAAGCAGCACTGGAATTTTGTCGATGTGATCTTAGGCTGGTATGAGGCAAAGGGAGAGAAAATAAACAATGTTTCTATATTGATAAAACAAAAAGTTGAAAGACACCGTCAAGAGTGAGAGGTATTCATGCAACACCAATCGATCTAGTCAAAGGGAGAGAAAATAAACAATGTTTCTATACTGATAAAACAAAAAGTTGAAAGACACCATCAAGAGTGAGAGGTATTCATGCAACGCCAATTGATCTAGTCAATCCCCAGAGTCAGTTCTCTATCAAACACTAGGAGAGGAAGAAGTTCAACATAGTAATATGCTTTCTCAAAACTGGCATGCACATACCTAGACGTTGGAAGAGAAAACGAGTTCCCAGCTGGATGAGTCACTGCCATATTCCCCATCTGTGTCAGGAGCAGAAAAAATCAGGCTTTTCGTACATTTACGGTTTCGTGCTGCCAATACTACAGCATCAGAATATATCACTTTATTCTACCTGCATGTATTTCTGTGATTCAATATTTCCAGCTGCTGGCATCATCATGCCAGGGAACTGGTAGCCAACATTGAGCCGACTTTGGTTTGGCAAGTTGGTGCCATTCAGCCCTAGTTGTGTGTTACCAGCACCTTTAGGCACCCCAGAAGAAGCATTGGCTGTGGCAGCCATTAGAATAGATTGTTGATGAGCTAGCATAGCAATTTGTTGTTGGTGGAGTGCATAGGGTGAAACCATGTTGGACTGCAAAAAAATAAACATGACAATAATAGATAATAACTAGGAAAGTACTAAAAGCCCCAACAACAGCACAAGGTACAACCATAATATAATAGGAGAATTATTTGACTCAAATGTGGAAACAGAATCATTTCAACCTCTCATTTACAACAAAATGTGGGGCCACCAATTCTGTTATAAACTGTAAATATGGACCCACTGATACTGTTAAAACTATAAAGTAGAAGGTGCTGGCCCTTCTCTTTAAGGGACAGGAGTGGAGTTAGTTAACTGAAATAAGCAAATCTCACCATAATCAGTGGGGAGAGGCTGTTGACACTACTCTAGCGCAAAACATACCTTCTCAAAGAGAGACATAATGTCATTTTTGACATCTTTTTGAGGTTTCCCTGACATGGAACTAGGTGTAATTGCTGGCATATCCTTAAAAAGATCTTCAATTCCAGAAGCAGATTGGCTCTTATTATCGTCGACTTTAGCTGGGCCACTCTTTTCTGCTGTTGATGATGCACCAGCAGCTGCAGAGCTGTCCAATGTTACTTGCCACCATTTTGAAAAAATAAAAAAAAAAAAAGGAGGTGCATATACTCCAAATAACAAATCCAAACAAATTACAAATTCTTAATGGCTCAAGCCCAAAATAGAGTGGGCAGAAACATAACAAAACCTTTGGAGAATATTGAATGAGAGTAAAATATACGTACACTGAAATCCCGCCCATGTATTGTCATCACCAGAAGCTCCTGCCACATTTTCAACAGAACCATCCACGGATAGCATATTAAAAAGATCAGTAGCATAGTCAACTGTTGGGGGAGAGACTGTATCTGCAGCTAGCTTCGAAGATTCAGTATGTGGAGCTGGTTCTGTTTTCTGAGTCACTTGCTCAGTCACCGGAGCTGGAGCAGCCTGTTTTGAAGCATATGGGCAAGGACACAGTTAGACACCCATCCTTTCAGGAGGCATAAACTATAGCAAAAATAAATAATGAAAATTTTCTCCATACATAATATTGTGTGGCATTCATAAGTGGCATCAACTTGGAACTCAAAAGATGTGTAGATGATAAACTGCTACAGTTCATTCGATAACTAAACATGGGTAACAGTGAAAATATTAAAGCCTAATATATTAGTTTTTTCACATTTCAACTTTTGTACGTGTAGCTTAGTTTTAAAAAAAAAAAAAAAAGACTTTTGTACATGTAGCCTAATCCACTGGTCTAAACCTCTTAACACTCAATTTTTTGCTCCACAATCTCCATCAATAAATTCCATCCCGAACTTAAAATATACCGGAAAACCTTGCATCTAACACAATTTTTCATCAATGGTGGTTGGATGAACTAGCATCACAGGAGTGAAAGGAGCGGCGGCATCATAAAGAAACATTGGAGAAAGAAAAATAGGAAAGAAAGAAACATCAAGGCATATGTAACTCAGCATACTTGTTCTGGAGCTTTTGGTGGTGCAGTAACACTGATTCGTACAGCAGGACTATGTTCCACCATACTAGGTGCTCGAACACTCTTCCGTGCAACAGAAGAGTTCCCAGAGTTGCTGACTTGTCCATGACCACTTCTATCATTTGGTCTTTGCAACTGAACAGAAGCTTTTTCTTGTACTCTCCTTGCAGGTGACTTTGACTTACCATCCTTGGGTATCCATCTCTTCTCTTCGTACCTTCACAGAATACAGACATGATAAGCCACAAATCTGTTGGTAGAACCAAACATGTCTCACAAGAGTGCACAAGAGAAGTCCTTGAGATTAGGAATCTCATACTTTGCACGAATAAAGTTCTCAATCCCAACTCTATCATAATTTGGGGGAAGCTCTACCTCCCAGTAACTATTTGCCTTCTCATTTCCCATGGCTACATCCAACAAAACAGAAGCTAATTAATAAAAGTTTCTCAATACCAAATTATTATCGACCCAAATGACCTAGATTAAAATCTTACATTGAATAAATTCAACCTGTTCAGGAAGCCATGTGTCAAGTGTAGCAGATCTCACCTGGAAAGGCATAAAATATATAAGCAATGAACAATAAACAATTATTCATCTACTTCCAAGAAGATGAACAAATACTTACAGAAATTGTTAGAATTTACAATTGATTTTCTACAACTACCTCTAAGAGGGACAGGAGATGCAGAAACGTCAAGCAGAAAAGAATAATGGTAGTTGAATATCAGTCATTTTTCTTATTGATTGACAGGAAAGGAATGATCTCAAAGAGGTTTAATATTGTTATCAATTGATAAATGATCTACTGATTTATCGATTCATGCAAAGCATGCAAACTAACAGTGCGTTTGGCAGAGGAAAGAAAATAGGGAGGGAAGAAAATGAAAGGAAAGAAAATGGGTGGATTTTAATTTTCCACAGGTATGTTTGGTTGAAAGGAAAACAGATGGAAGGAAAATAAAAATCTATTTATTTTCTCTTGTTTGTTTGAATGGAAAAGTGGAAAGAAAGAAAATGATTTTTGTACTAAATGACAATTAAACCTTTATATCATTATAAATCATAATTATGTTTATGAATTTATCTATTAAAATAGATTAATAAAATTAAACTAAATAAGTATAATGTAAATAAAATATATAAATTAATATAATGAAATATTTGTTTACATTATGTCAAATGACAACCACAATCTTATATAATTATAAATATAACTATGTCGTAGAAAATTTAATGAAAATAAAATAAATAAATAAATATGTGAAGTACATTTTTAATGTATTATACAAATGTACACGTTGTATTTGCTATTTAAAAAATGCAAGGATTCATCATAGTAGAAGATGCAATATTATTTAAACACCTAGTTATACATATGGGCAATTTTAAAAATATTATTTTATAGAGATCCTTATGTTATTTTCCTCTCATTTTCCATCCGATTTTGGGTGGAAAAAAAATCAGTGGGCCCCATGATTATTTTTCCATTCTCAATTTCTTTCCTTCCCTTTTCCTCCCATAACCAAACAAGGGAAAATATACATTTTCCTTCCAATTTCCTTCCTTCCCCTTCCCTTCCTCCCATTTTCCATCCTACCAAACGAAGCCTAAATCCTTTGCCTAGTTAAGCATGATACTACCAGAATAGGCATGTTCTTCGATATTGCACACTAATGATAAAATGGGTCTACACCACCGTTAGTTCAACAGTTAGATGCGCACATTCTTGTAATTGAGTATGAGAACCAAATAAACTAAACCAAAGATGAGTTAATAAGATATGATATCCAAGTAAACATAAGAATTAGGTTCAAGCGATATGAATATAGATTTTGAAAACAACAAAATGGAGTAACATGTAGAGATAAAATAGTTGGTTCAACAAAATGAAAAAATAAAATAAAAGAAGGAAAAAGGATATGAGCTACAATGAAGAAAGTTTGGCATAGTGAACAATGTCATCAAACAGAAATAGACAAGTCTAGTCATAGAACCACCACAGGTTTACAAATGACTCAATTTGACCTGTCTATCCAACATATTCAGTTTTATTTTTATATGATATATTGTACACATAGCTTTAAGCTCTAGCACAGTGAACCAAGTCAAGTCTTTTATAAATCTGAGAAGACACATCTATATCATCAAGAATTTACTATATATACATGCATTAGTTGCTGGACCGAGAGAGAGAGAGAGAGAGAGAGAGAAGATGTCACCTTTGAGATGTGCACTCCAAGACTTCTATGGATCCCAGAGCATTGCATGCATATAAATATTCCTAAGTTCACACTAGCCCAACGGGGACCTCTGGATTTCAAAGGCACACAGACGTGCATTGACACAGAAATGGATAAGGAGAGATGTTGATGACTTGAATTAGATCCATGAAAGAAAGCCTTAGGGGAAAAGAAAACTAAATCAGTAGAACTACGTACTTGCTCTTGCAATCAGCACATTCCCTGTTCTCTGGCAATTTAAGAAGTCCTTCCAAGATCTGAACACACATACATCATGAACATCAGGTCGTGCTAGAAAACATATAGACGAAGACTAAACCAAGAATAACTAGCTTTTAGAGTAAAGAACTCCTAAGTAAATCACATATTATAAAGAACAAAATCATCTAAGCGCAAGCAGAAAAACAAAGGGGGTCAATATGATTAAATAGCAGTTTCAGAACACTTGGCATGATGTTCTTGTGCCTGTAACTGGATTTCCATTGTGCATAAGCTATTACATGATATAAGGGTATATAAATGTGTGTGTATATAAATGTGTGTGTGGGAAAGTGTGTTTGAAGAGAGAGAGAGAGAGAGAGAGAGAGAGAGAGAAATCTTTTCTTTTGGCAGTTTTTCTGCAATTCTTTCAGTTAACCTGTGAAAGGGGAGCATGAGGTTTGTTTAAAATATGCAGAAAAGATAAACATCGCCAAATGGCAAGGAAGCCAAGTCCTGATACCAACTCAACAGCTTCTCTAACTTTTTTTTTTCCTGTTGCTGAACAGGCAGCTTCTACTTGATAAGAAAAACAGAATAAGAATATTTAAGAAGTTAGGATGAAAAATGGTAAACAAGGAAAAAATAATGATGTTTCTTTAAGTTGAGATGCCCAACAAGGCCTTAATGATTTCAATCTGCCAGCAATCAAGGGCCAAACTGTAGTGTTTTTGACTTCTATTCTGATTTTAATACTTTCCTTAGTTTTTAGGGCCTCCATTATTTGAGGATGGAGGACAGCTCAGGTGAATGGTAATTGTACACTTGAGTGATTCGCTACAAAGAAGTTGCAGAAGTACATAAGGTATTGATTGTTTCATGTGAGATGCCCAAAAAGCCTATTATGAGCAGACATGAACCAAAATCTGTAAGGTATAGCTTTATTCTACAGTTAGCATAAGGCGACAAGGTGATCATATGCCATGTATCTTAGGAAACTACACAGTTTCCACCTGCATCATACTTCCTTATCACCATGATATTTGTGACTTTAATTTTCATAAATTCCATCTGTGCCATTTTGATTGGTTTTGTTTAATTTCCAATAAGACCTAAAAATCTCAGCAATTGGAGGTGCGTGTGTGTGTGTGTTTGGGGTGGTGGTGGTTGGGGGTTGGGGTTCTGATTCCTTGCAAGTAGGTAATACCTACTACAGAGCTGCACTAAATCATAAACTACTTCACGGTTTTAATAAACCAAAATCAAGCAATGAAGCATCCATCCGCATTACAACTAATTAGAGTACCTATACCAGGCAAACCCCAGAGAATAAATCTTCATTCAATCCCCATAAAATCTTAATAATACTACAGACACAACCTTAATCACACAATTGGCAGTACTATAGCCTTGAAATCTGGTACTCCAGTTTGTTAGCCGTTAGGAAGTAACATGAAGGATGAGCAAAAGACTCTAAAGGAAGTAAAATAATCAGTTCTGAACTATATCTGAAATCAGTTTCTTCTAGCTCACCACCTTCTCTGAACCATTTATCTCTTTTTGTCTCCCCAAACTTCTCTGTTGCGGATCCTAAAATCTACAATTCCATCTAGGTACATAACCACAATTTCACAAAATTATTCACTAATCACCAACTACCAATGACCAAACCCCTTAAATCAACCATCTTTACGAGCGCAACAGATACCGAACAGCAGAAACAACAAAAACACCAAATCCAAAACAGAAAACGACACAGAACAAGAACAAATGACAATTAATGAACAACTAAGCTATGGATGAAAACAATGAGATCGAAGTTACAAATTAGAGAAAAACCATAAATCCAATGAAAAACTGAATACCTTTCGATGCTTGGCATTGAGCTCCTTGGTAACGTTCGCCTTGCTGTTCATGGTGTGATTATTTCCCAACCCGCGTACCCAAGTGAGGAGGAGGAGGAGGAGGAGGAGGAGAATGGGAAAATTCAACGGCTACGGCTGAGATCTTCGCTTCTCCCCTCGTCCCCTCTGGGATCACCGTCCGATGAGATGACCTACGGCAGACGCGGAGAGAGAGAGAAATTGCAACCCGATTTCGCTTCTGATTTGACCTTTATTTGCCGATGTTTGCTGTCTTCATTCTACTTCTTCTTCAATGTCTTTTTTATAGTAAAACAAAAATAAATATCTTTTTTGGGTACGTGTGAACTGTGACGTGGGAATGGTTCATTTAGCACGTGTGAAGTGGGTTGGCCTTGGCGGAAAAAAATGTCTTTTATATATATATATATATATATATATATATTCTTTTTTTGGTTATTGTTACGGTAGTGATAATGGTTGGCCCAATAATTAGAAGTTGGCATTTTAATTTATGAGTGAGCTCGTTTAGGAAAAGTCATAAAATGTATAGATTAATGTTATGATTCTCTGATTACGAGTCAAGACTTTATATATCACGTTGTGGATAACATTAAAAAATAGGGATTATTTTGAAGCCAATAAAGTATTTCAAAGTAGTTTTGACACATCAATGAAAATGATTTCTTTTTGTGTAATTGGGCCACGACCAATAAAAACAATGTTCTAGATTATTTTGTACGAAAATGTCTCATTTTGGTATGTGGAGCTTTATTGGAAAGTGGAGATTCAAAATCAAAACAGTTCGTATGAACTATTTCAGGTCAATTTGGATAGTTTTAAAGCAACGCCAATAAGTAATTTTTAGAATAGATGTTGGTATTTTTATTTAAAACTCCTAGAAAAGCAATTTTTGGGGGGTTCAACTAATTCTTTTTTTTTTTTTGTCTGTTTTTTTTTTTTAATATATGGTTTTCTTTTTATAAAAAGTCAATCCAAATAGCCTCTCAATTTAATTGATTCAGGGACAATAAATATTGAAGGATAAAATAAATTTAATACATCACTGACATACTTAAATTAGCTACATCAATATTCCATATAGAAAATGAACTATTGCAATGGCTATATGGTATGAAAAAGCTAATATTGTATTAAAATAATACATGCATTTATGAAAAAATTAACCTACAATGTTAAAGTTACAAAGTCTCCCATTATCACTTGAGAAATGTACTTACATTATCTATATAATCAATGTTTTGAAACACGGATCGGACCGATTGGAGGCTTGTCCGATTCGATTAGCCCCAAAAAACCACTATCCAATTGGCCCAATATAAACCGGCTAATAATCGATTTAACCAGAGCTGGTTCGATCACTTGAACCAACAGATTACAGTTTTTTTTTTTAAATCTTATTTGTTTAACAAACTAAAAATATTCTATATAATATAAGATCAACAAAATCTCAATTCTTTTGGTACATTCTCTCACTCTCAACTTCATTTCTTTTAAAAAAAAAAAATTACTCCTTAATGATCGATCAAATAACCTTTTTTTTTTTTTGCTAGAACTAATTTATCTTGTTAAATCTCTTATAATTAGTTAAAGACTCTCGAGTTATAACCTAGACCTAAGTATATAAAGTTCTTTGGCATATAAAATCACGTTGATGCCTTATATGATGTGCAATAAGGGAGTGGACAATTTTGCTTTGCTTTAAATACATTCTTAATTTACTAATGGCATCTATTTAATTTCGATGTGCACTTCAACAAATTTTTGTTTCCTGCAAATAAATTGAAAACCTTATTTTTTTAATTTAAGTCTCAAAATACTTAAAGTGGTTTTTTTTCTTCTTATAACTGCATAAATTTAATGTAATCAAGTTACTTGGGTCAAATTAATGTAAATAATTATCATTTGAATTTGTTAAAACTTGTTACTATAGTTTCGAGATATGGTAGTCAATTATCTTTTAAAACAACAAATGAATTAACTCATCGATAAAGATGATTGAAAGATGATTTCACTTGTTAAGACTTTGTGATTTAGAAATACTTATAAACTTGATGGTAAAATTTGTTGTTTGGTTCAATTAATATTTTATGAATTTAGTTGAATATTTGATGTGAAGTGATATTTTTTTAATAGGAATTTAGAAGAATTATAAAAGATTGAAAACTTTTTTCAATGTTTTTTTAATATATTAATTGTACTATTTTATTATTAATATCTACAATATATTATCTATATATAATATTAAATATATTATATAATTTATTATAATGTCACATCGATCGAACAGGTTGAACCAGTAATCAATAAAGTGGCCGACTCTATGCTCGATCCGATTTTCAAAACATTATATATAGTACTTTCTAATGTTATTACTTATGCTCAAAATACATAAATACCTCGCTTCATAGTTACAAATTTTCTCACAATTAAAAGACCAGGGAGCAGGCAATGTCTTTTGAACTCAATTACATGAATTCTTTATTCTTATAATAATATTATAGTAAATACAATATTTTTTATTTTATTATAAATTGAAGAGAACAAATACATTTTATATATAAATACTAAAAAGTAAGAAGATATATTTTTTTGTTTCCTTTCTCTATTTCCGAAAGTAAATAGGAAGATATTCCACACACTCCAAGAATCCTCAAACAGTCCGCTTACGTAGCAGCTCTCTAATTCCAGCTCAGCTCATTCTTTTGCCTTGTTAATTCAAAATTAACTCAATTTTTTCTTTTCTCTTCTTTTTTGTACTGTAATCAGAATTAAGGAAATTTAGGGTTTACCGGTTTACTACCAAAGCAAGCAACTTTTGGTTTAGGGGGAAAATTATTCAATCAAAGATAAAGGGTACTGCAAAACATGGAACCAGAGTATGTCGGGTCCGGGCCCGGGCCGGTGTCCGAGAGTGCTAAGCCCGGGTGGAGGTGGAAACAGATGGGGGATGCAGAGAAGGCGGCGGCGGTTACTGAGGAGATGAAGAGGATGCAGCGGCTGCCGCCCAACAGCAGTTACGCCTCCCACCGATTGCGGGTCTTGAACAAAATCCAGCAGCTCCTCTCTCTCCAGGTAATTGCAAATTACTGATTAATGCTGAAAATTTAGGGTTTCATTTTGATAGCAATCGTCAGCTACGAGGATGATTCTCAAGAATGTTTGAATTGGATATGTAAGGACCATTAAAGCTAATTAGCAATGGTTTAATGAAAAGAAGAGAGCATTATTGAGAAATCGAGCTCGCCAGCTTCATCTTTTTTCCCCGATTGATTTTCTCGTTCTCTACTGGAGAAATAACGGATACGTGAAAAGGGAGAACGCTATTATAATTAGTTGTATCATAGGCTTCTTGGTATTAAGAGTCGAAGTTCAATGATTACTGCACTTCTTCCAGAGAAATGGCTTTGATGATCTATTCAGAAGAAGTTAGTACCTATAGGTCTTTTATGGATAGTTCACAAAATGGATACTGCTATCAATCTTGGAATGGGGGTGAAGGGGGGAGCAGGCGTGACAAGAATTCTAGATTTACAATAATTTTAGTTATTCCAATTCAAACGAAAATTTTATACCCGATCAAAATTCGACAAAGTAACCAATTGACATAGTTTCAACCCTGTATTTATTAGACCACTTGAGTAGCTTGATGCTCGGTGGACCCTTTCTGCATTATTGCCAGTCATTTTCAAGAACACCATATTGAAGATTTCGTTTACTAATGGAAACATATGGATTTATGTCAAATGCCATTTGAAAGTTGAAACAATTTGAGTTGGAAATCTGTTACATTCTGCTTAGATTTCTTGGTTTAAGTAAAAGTGGTGAACAATTGTATGCATGTGGTATATAGGTAAATCATTGGCCAAAATGTCTGTTACTTGCATTTCTAACCCACTTCATTTCAGTTGATTCCTATGCATCGTGTTTAAATTTGGCCACTTGTCTCTTTAAACCAGTTAGGCAAGAAAGATTACTAAAAATATAAAATGTCTTTTTCTGATAAGCTTTTCTTTGTAGTTTTTTCTTTCTAAGCCTTGAAGCATGCATTCTAATACATTTATACTTAAGTAGTTATGTCTCTATCTGTTTTTTGATTGACAGAGGACTAAGTCGCAGAATGAGGAGTTGGAATTGCTTTTCTCTGGGCTTCGTATCTGAACAGGCACGTTGGTTTGCAAGAACTGGTTAGCTTAGTGTAATTAATTTGTTGGTTCCGTTTGTTGCCCTCTTTTTTCTGAAATTCTATAATTTCTGTTCTTGTTGTGATTACCTTTTCAGTTACACCTGATGTATTTACCTTGAATGCATTCAAAATCAAAACATTTTCCCATCATATTGTTGATAAAATTATTTTTATATTTCATCTCAGCTGTGTTGGTTTTTGAATTCAGCTTAATTTCTGTAATATTGTCTTCAACTTCCAAGATTGAACTCCGAGGCTTCTCCATTTTTGGTCTAATACGTTTTACAATCTTTCTTTTTAATTTTTGGTGTCCACATTTGTGATGCAACAAAAAATTGAACTGGATTGTAGGTTCTATCAATTCTTAATACAGTGATAGGAGCTAAAATGACAAATTAATTTGAACTCTTTCTTTTCTGTTGTTAAATTATGATTTTTCTGATTGGAAGGTTTTGCACAGATATATCAGAATAGGAGCTAAATGACAAATTAATACTCTTTCTTTTCTGTTGTTAAATTATGAATTTTCTGATTGGAAGGTTTTGCCACAGATATATCAGACCATGGCATGGACTCGGTATATGCAGAAATCTCGAACACTGCAAACATCATGAAGCTCCTGTATCTGTGGCTTCAAAATTGACCAATCATCTGAACATTTTCCAGTATAGATCAAAAGCTGGGGTTTGGGCGGACAAAATAGTTCGATACGCTTTAGTTGTAAGCACCCGGCTCTAGTATTAAGACAGTGTATAATTAGGGCATAAATGCATAAGAATGTAAATCAAAACTTCTTTTGTCTTTGGTACAAACTTGATTATCATTCCTATATGCTGTTTTAGGCATTTCTAATAGAACGTGTTAAAAGATCTTGTACAGCAGCAATTATTTGCTCAAACTGAAGCCGGTTGTAAAAGATTTTCTTATCTTCTGGTTTCATAAGTTGACATTGTTGGTTCGAGATGCTCCATTTTAGTTTCTATCCTGCACCTAGCTTCTTGATGGAGGAATGCAATTCTCTTGATCCACACACACACATTTATATATTATGATTTGGGGGTTGAAGGCACTTCGATATGAACATAGGATCTTTTCTTATATAATAGTTAATGCCATTTCAACCAAAGGGAGTCGCTACTTGATCAAGATATATGCTACCGAGCATATAGCGGTTTTTTTTGTTCAGCATCGTTTGGATTATAAGAAAACAAGAACGGTATTTACATCACAACGTCACACTAGTCCGGTACTCAACAATAACCAAACTACTCCAGATATTCTCCCTTATTCTCACAACATTTAACAGACGCGAACGGATGAAAATCTTTCTCCGACCAGTGACCTCGGGGGATGAGCTCTTGGGAGGCTCATCATAGAACTGTTTCAGATTCTCTTGTTCTTCTGTTCTGAGAGTTGAAATCTTACTTTGGTGCTGTGTGTTATCCATGTCTTGTTGCATTTTCTCCAGCTTTGCCTGCATCTCCTCCACCATCACGAAATTCGGCTTCTTATGGCCGTTTGGAAGATCCGATGGGGGTTTTCCCTTTAATTTTCCTTTCACAATTGCGTATGCTTGCATACCGCCTGAACACATGAGATAAGTAGAGATTTTAATAGGTGATGTGTGAGAGATTAATTGAACATTTCAAATGAAGATAGAATAAACACAAAATCAACATAAGGGATGAAATTGGTAAATTCAATTTATGAGTGCAATTCAATTTTCATAAAATATAAAGGAGAAATTTGTTTTTTGAAGGAGGAAAATCCAATAAAGTTTTATTGCTCTAGCTATATTTCAAAAATACTTGAACTGATACAACGGATAACAACGTCGATATGTCCGAGTGGTTAAGGAGACAGACTCGAAATCTGTTGGGCTCTGCCTGCGCAGGTTCGAATCCTGCTGTCGACGTTTATCCATTTGCCTTTTTTTGTTTTTTTTAAATAAATTCATGAAAAAAAAGGAAGAAATAATGAACCCGTATCTAGTCCCCTAAATCAGCGATAGCAATAAGAAAATACAACTGCTAAACTCTACAAAAGGTAAGTGATATCACGATTCACAATATCATCAAGCCAGGGCCAGGCTAAATAGACTAATTCGATCAGAGGCAAATACAGTTCTTGATTCTTACTATAACTATTTATATTCTGTAAAATATACATATATTTTAAGGGGTAAATATGAAGGACGGATGTAGAAGCAGAGTGACCTTTAAGGGACTCCGTCATGGCGGAGTCGACGGCATATTTGCCGACGTTCCTTAGTTTCGCGGCTGTCCATCGGAGCTCCTCCCTTATTCCCATCACCGTATGTACCCTGAAAATATCTAGTCTTCCAAGTCTCCCAGATCAACAACTGCCTTTTATCATATCTCGGATAAGGTGTCAATTACAAACTGATATTTTTATGCAACACTTAAAAGTTAAAAGCGTACTCTCGTAAATTTACATATTTGGAGCAAACGACCAAGTCGAGTCGAGTTGAGTCAAGCTTAAGCTTGAAATATCTATACTATATATCGAGTGTCCTCATATAATAATCACATATAGTATTTTTGGTCTGACTTTTTTGTTTTTCTTTCAAATTGTACTTGATTTTTTGTGTAATAATTTAGTCTTTTTTTTTTTTTTTTCTGTTTTGCATAAATATAATAAATATATTAAATAGTTAAACTATATACTCAAATAAAAAATTAATAGATATTTAATTTTATTCCTTTTAAGTATAAGCATGAAATTAAATTATATTTTTATTTTATTTTGTATAGGCATCAAATGTACCCGATGATAGAATATACTAGGCTTGAGCTCAATAAGCTTAATTTTTGAAGTTTGAGCTGTACTTGATAAAAATTGGAGTTCGGCTCGATCAAACTTGAATTTTCAAATAATTTGAGTCGTTCAAGTTCAAAATTTTGACTTATTTAATAAAATGAAAAAAATCTAATTTATTTTACTTTTTATTTTCTCAAATTGTTATTTTTAATCTGTATAAAATAAGATACTACAATATAATATTATTATATGGTAATATATATATATATATATATAAATATATTACTAACATAAATACATACTAGTAAAATAGTATATATATATATATTCATAATATAAAAATATATATTATTAAAACTATTAAAAATAATATCCTGGCTTGGGATCCGGCTTGTGAGCCTTGAACTTCTATACAAAAACCTTGATACAAAAACCTTGAACTTGATTGAGCTCGACTCGATCTCGAAACAATTCAAGCTCAAGCTCACTCTTTTGCAACCCTATTTCTCACTCTGGCTAGGACCACAAAGTCTATATTCTAACTTCGGGTGTGCGAAATGTAATACTCGTAATATTATGGGTCACATTGTACACACACAATTATGACCTAAACCCCGACTGTATTGCTTGCTCGCCCTACCAGTATATTTGCGTTTCTGGTAGTTTCTCTGATCTCCATTTTTTACCTTCGCTAGCTAATTCATCTCACTCATCGCCTCAGGCTCATCTCGCACCTTAAATCAACTTGGGGAAAACGAAGATGGCGGCGTGGACAGCGGCTCGCCAAGCTGCAAATTTGGCTCGGCTTTCTACTCCCAGATCAGCGGCTGCTTCCGCCCAAGCCTCGCTCCTCGTCCAGCGCCGGGGTCTCGCCGGCGGCGGCGGTAAATTTTCTACTTTTTCACCTTGGTTTCACTTTTATTATTGCGATTAAGCTTGAAATTTCGATCGATTTTTATTTCCTTGGGATCGCCCTTTTATCATTCGTACGATTGTGACTATAAATTTCTCTTGTAATTTTATTGTATTCTTATTGGATTCTTTTGTGTGTTCGTAATGTAGATCATCATGGTCCTCCAAAGGTGAACTTTTGGGAGGATCCCATGAGTCCGTCAAAGTGGAAAGAAGAGCACGTAAGTTTTCTTCGATTTTTGATTTTGTTATTGTAATTTTTGGTTGAGAATTTAATGCCTAGCTTTCGATGTTTAATTGACGCGTGGCTTGAATAATTATTCTTTTTAACAAATCTGAGGGACAATTATGCTTGATGCTCGTTTACTGTTCAGATTGTAATCTAGGTGATTTGCATTACTCAAGAACTGGATTACTGTATGACCAGGAAAGGGAAGAGGAAAATTTACAGAAAAAATGGAAAAATAAATAAGGCAGGAAGAAGAAGAGTGGCTAGACGACTAAACATGCATATTCTTCTAAAGAACACACACGGCACACATACTTTTCTTTTGATACTGGGTGGATCCCCTGCTTTGAATTAGTATTAAAGAAATACTTCAAGTTTGAGGGAGCCCTTGCTCATGCATTTTGATGGTTTTTACAGGATTTAGAAATAATGAATGCGATTCTGAGCGTTAGTATTAGTCCTGAGGAAGTGCCAATTTTCTTACCGTTCTTGGACATGAAGTTTTGAGAAGTTGATAGAGCTTTATATGTTTCCAATCATGTGAGCCACAGATGGAATTGATTCTCACTTTAAGGTTTCCTATCGTTTCCTCTTGAAGGCAGATAATGTTATATAATTGACAGCAGTCAAGTACATTGTTGTGGCACTAATAATTTTGTAGATCTGTTGAACCGATGGTCCTGACTGATAAAGCATTATGTACTTCTTGTTCCATAGGCCTTATGTAGCTATAAGGTTTTTTTGTGTATGATGGTATATTGTGCTAGATTCCTTCAAATCCTATCTTCTCGACCATCTGGCATTTTGGAAGGATTGTGCAATTGTCCTTATATTTGAATACTTGTTGGTCATTGAACAGTTGTTCACGATGATACTTTTTGGTGATTGGACTGAAGCCACCCACCACCCGCCATCCAAAACACACAGACACACACAAATATTAGTAAATGAAATTAGAGATAAAAACATTGTTCTGTGGTTTTAGAACAAGCTAGCTAGTTGTGTGAAGATGTGCAAAGATGCACTTGAAACCTTCGGTCAACCTGACTATGGTGTTTTGCAGTTTGTGATTGTGTCTCTTACTGGCTGGGGTTTGCTCTTTTTTGGAGGTTACAAATTCTTCACAAGGGGCAAGAAAGACATCAAGGAAGAGGTACAATTTCGTTCATAAGTCATTATTCTTGTTCTGATTCTAGAGTTTCTAGGCATATTGACCATCAAATTGGTTAGCAGTTACAGACGTTTGGTAGAGATGTTTTAATGTTATATGGAGCATTCTAACTAATAAGTGCTTTACTAATTTGCTTTTATCTTTGCAGAAAGTTGAAGGGGCACGATGATCTGGGGATCGCCCGCATGTGAGGAATAACGGACCTACGTAGGGCATCACGACTTCGATTTTCTTGATTCCCGTTATGATCTATTTTGAGATGCTTAGTTTTGGAATCCTAGTTGGGGATGAACTCTTGAGAGGTGTAAACTGTGTTGCAACGTCTCGTTTTCTTGTTTGGGATTGTATAGCAGAAAACTATACAAGTTAAATACTTCTACCAATAAAAATGTTCTTGTATTTGCACCTCCATTCCCTACGGGTGAAATGCGCCGAGATATGCAATAGCACATTTTTCATCTCCTTACTCTCAATTTTTTTAATCTAAAGGCTCGTATTCAAGGTTAAAGTTTCTTTAGCCTAAATAACTAATTATTCATATCTGATTAATGATGTCTGTTGCTAAAATTCCAGTTTTTCCAAGAAAATTACGCTGCCGCCTCCTGGAACTTTGATCTGCCATTCATAATTTCACAGTAGATAACCAGGTCATTGATACCACTATTATGAATCCAGCTACTTAATCGACTGGATAATCAACCCAATCTCAAGTACCTGCTCAACTGCGAAATCCGTACAAATAAGAAACGCTACTCATTCAAGCTTTAACCAAATAGATCATGTACTATACAACATAATGCAACACCCTCTACAAGGGCAGAAGTGGAAATTCATCCTAACCATCATACTTCCCTCTGGTTGTTACGGACGTTCCCGACAAGGTTGATTGTCTTAGCCAGACAACTAAAACACTATCGTCCCGGTATTGTAACACTATAAGAATTTCACACAAAGACAACATGGACACTATTATGCCAGTATTCTAGCAATGTAAAAATTTCACACAAAATTTAGCTTGCCAGGAGCACAATTTGTGCCTCACTCTGCATCTCTTATTTCTGCTTCTACATCCACCACTGAAACAGATGAATCCTTTCCTGTACATCAGGATATGTTATACTTAGCACGCATTATGACAACATAATTCATAAAATGTGGAGGAAAGTGGTATTCGTTCTTTTACCTTTCTTTGCACGAGGAGAGAAGTTGCCGAATGTCTCATCAAATGTTGTTGATTGGTTGGAAAACTTAACTGGATCCCTCACAAACTGATCACCCTCCACTGCGTATAACAAGTGAATCAGCAATTCTTTAGCTTAGAGAACACGAAGGGCTAGCACAATTTACAGGCTTAATTATGTCTGTTCCCCTAATGTCACAAAAGCTATGAGTAGTTACAAAAATAGAGACAATACAGAAGAGTGTGTTGAAGATGAGGCCAACCAAAGATGAGTAAATAAATAAATGGCTCAGAACTGCATGATGCTCAGTGTGTTTACCTGAGAATGGCTGACTACAGAATGGACAAAGCTGCAGATCTTCCTTCAATATCGATCTGCAACGAATAAGTAGAGAATCAGCCAATGAAGTTGGTAAGTATAACATAGTTTTTGACAAAATCAAGGACACAAGAACTCGGTACTTGAACACTTGAAATTCATTTCCACAGTTTGGACACTGCATGTAAGAGAGAAAAAAGGTTTTGTTAATTGAATAAAAGATATTGTCAAGCCATTGTGCATCACGAAAAAAGGAGAAGAAATAGAAAAGGAATGCTCCTCATGAACCAAAACACATTTCATCTTTTATTTATGCTATGTTTGGAACAAGAATTTTGGTGAGAAAAAGTGGAAGGAAAATGAAAAGGATCAAAAATGAAAGCACAAAGTACCATCATTTGAAGCAAAAGACAAAATTTTCCTTACCAAAATCCAAGAACCAAACGGAGGGTTAGTATTATGTAAATGAAGTATATGGTCTCATGACTAAGGCAACGAGAAAATCAGAGATTAATGATGAAAATCAAGTACCAATAAGCATAAGTTGCGATGATCCTTCATGAAACATTACATGTTAGTTATGGGAAGCCAAAATTATCTCTTACACTGCTTTGGACTATGTCTCTGCCCGCCCACCATAGAAAGGCTCCTATACCGACAATTGGTATGAGCACTGCAAGAAGCTGAAAACGAAGACCATAAGAGATACAGATTCAACAGGTATGATTGCTGCTACTGTTAGCCATAAACAAGTGGTGAATTAAATCCAACATACACGCCCCTAATAACCACTTAATGAAGATACATCAAGTTGCAAGTGCAAAAAAATGATACTGAATGCACGAATTGAGCAACAGCAGTCAGCAAGCATATAACATAAAAAAGCAAGCCTTACCTGTAACTATAGACAATTACACAAATATTCTCATTTGGTTCCAATATTACACACACCTCCCTTGTAAACAGCCACCCCTTTCTATTGATTATTGCACATTAAATGATGTTATAATTCAAATCTTAGCAACTTTTCTGAATTTTCTTGCATGTTTAAATGATGTTATCAAAGTTTATCAGTAAATATTCTCAGTTTTCATTGAACTTCAATTATCAAAAAGGGGTATCTAAAATTTGGTGAGATGGGAAACTTATGTAGCCACAAATATGCACATCTCAAATCAATAGTTAGGTTGCAGACTGATATTGGAACTATTCCACATCAATTTAACATAACGTTGCATTTGTACATAGGATATCAAGCCAGCCAGTCGGCCACCTAAGACTGGCATGAATATATATATATATATATATATATATATATATGTATGTATGTGTGTGTGTGTGTGTGTGTGTGTGTGATGTTAAATCAAATGAGGACAAATAGAGAAATACCCAAATGGAAACAATAGCATCAAGAAGCCAGCCCAGCTGCCCAGTCATAGAAAGATAAGTCAGTAAAATTGCCAAAGCAAGGTTTCCCAACACTCTAGCAGTTTCACTGTTAACTCTCCCGCCGCCGCCACCTCCACCGCCGCCGCCGCCGCCAAGCCCATTAAAGCCGTTATTGAATTTCACCACGACAGCCCTCCTGTCCCTGCACACCAAAATCCCATCTTTGCCCCTGCCCACTCCGGAGAATGGCGATTTCTCCCTCAGAGCTTCAGCCCTGAACCTGTCTCTGTGAAAAGATTCAATTTTTATTCTTGAAAATGAGTAATAATTGATGGGTTGCGAAATTTTGAACTTGTATATGCTGTGTTTCTGGCTAGAGTCATTGTAATTGTGGAGGGGATGTAAGGCTGGGAGATTGATGGAAATCTGTAGAATTGCTTGCATGGCCAAAAACTAAGAAAATCTAGTGAGATGAGTTCTTGGTGATTGTGTATGGAGGTGGACTGGTCGAGCAATCAATTTCATGGTTTGAGAACAAGATAAACTTGTATGGATCTTTTTCCTCTTGCTCCTTCCATTGCATATCCTCAGACGGGTTAGTTTCATGCGACTTGGGTCGGGTTATTCGGGTCAGGTTCATTGTACCCAAGTACATGATATATGGATCATTGGTTTTTAAGTAATTAACCTAATTCCACGTGTCCATTTTGACTCCGTCATTTATTGCATTCAACTGATCAATTGTAGGCCAAATTATATTTTAATTTTTGAGGGTGGTCTGCAAAAGTTAAAAAAAAATAATAATAATAATTCAGTGATTTTTGTTGAAGAAAAGTTATTAGGAAGGGGGACGAAATTCAATTTTTTTAAAAAAATATATATAAATTTTAATTCGATACAAAATTAAGAGAGGTGACGACTCCCCCAACCCTTTCCGCTCTCTTTACTTATAAGGAAGCTGTATTATCATCTTACTTGTACGGTTCAGATGGGCATCTGAGATGCCGCAGCCCAGCAACACTATTCTCAACCATTTGCTTAAGTACGAAAGATCATATTGAGTATCAAATTTTTTATTCCTCTATTTTATTTCATTAAATCGGAGCCTATGACACATTCACTCTGTATTTCAGTTTGTATCTGTTTTAGACATATGATTTGATGCCAAAAAAAACAAAAAAAAAGGATAAGAGATTTGATCTGGATTAATATTGTACCAATATCAAAATGAAAGCCTTATCTCTAGTGTCCGTATGAGAGTGGCTGCAAATTATAACGCTATGTGGATTAAGAATGCGACAAGCCCACAAAATTATGATGCGCTCATGCGTACAAGTTTGGTTAGCCCAATAATCCAGGGAAGAATGAATTAGATTTGTCCCGGGACCATTAGCGAGATTCATATTTGATTTCTTTATTATCATCATATTTATATGCTACAAAAAAAAAATCTGGATTTTTGTGGACGCAAGAAGCTGCTACATTCCTATTAAAACAAATACTCTATTACTAAGTTTCATGTTGTTGCTATCATTATTCATTTTTTTTCTTTTTATTTTTTAATTTTTTCCTGAAAACAGCAAATTTTAGTTTGCTGGATTTTTGTGGACCCTAGGCTTGTTCCCTGACAAGATATTTGTTACTACTAAGATTGGAAAATAAATCAAGCTACTTAATACTCTACTCGAGTTGGATTATAAAAATTCATTGAAGCTCGATTCTGTTAGAAACTCTTTCCAAAATATCTCAAATAATTATATTATTTTAAGTGCCTTTTAGTTTATTTTTATACTTATTTTTTACTTTACTTTATTCAAATTACTTTAATTAAATATTTAAAATGTGGTTAACTTTTAAATTCAAATTTCTAACGGCATTCTTATCATCTCATTCACGCCTCTTCAAATAGCAGTAGTTGTTTTAAAAGGATGCATTGTTTTCTTTTACACTATTTTCATTTCTATATATATGCACATATTTTTTCGGAAAAAGATAGAGAATCACTCTAATCATTAATCCTCAATTGTTGCAAAACTCAATATACATAGTGTGCCCTCTCTACCATCTTACTTCATTGTTGTGCCAATTATAAAATTATCAAAAGGGTGATTGGTGTATCTATTCTTTAGAGTGCAGTCTATTAAATAGATTTGGTGTTCGGGCTTGTATCCTGGGAACAATCAATTTCCGAGAAAGACACCTGCATAGTGCGGAAATTGTTGTTCTTAAGAAAGTACCTTAAGTGGTGCGCATAGCCCTATTCGATTTTATTTTATTGCAGGTTTCGTTATTCAAAAGGAATATTTTCCAACAAGTTAAGAACAACAATTCCTAGAATGACTACTCCAAACGTGATGAAGATGCCAGTTCAAGAAGTTGAAAAATTGGAACGTTTCGACGGTCCGAATTTCAATCGTTGGCTTCAAAGGATTCATTTTTGCTTGACTATACAAAGGGTTGCATATGTTCTTCATGTACCGTATCCACCATCAAGTAATGAGGACGGTTTCTACTCTCAAGACCAAGTCAAATGGTTGGAAGACGATTATATTTGTAGAGGCATAATCTTAGGGGCAATGACCAATGGGCTATTTGATTTATTTTGGCATTATTCAACGGCATTGGAGTTGTGGACTGCACTTCTAGCAAGGAACTCTACTGAAGATGCTGGGCATCGAGCGTACTTGATCAACAAGTATGTTGAATTCAAGATGGTGGACGATAAGCCTATTCTCGAACAAGTTCAAGAGATGGTTCGAATTGCTCGAGAAATTGCCGCAGTTGGAGAACCAATGACTGAAAATTTTCAAGTTTCGACGATCATTGGCAAGTTGCCGCCGTCATGGAAAGACTATCGAAAGATGTTGAAACATAAGCGTGAGCAACAATCCCTGGAGGAACTGCTTCAACATTTGCAAATAGAGGAACAAGCGCGCGCGCGTGATAAATTAGAGGAAGATCAAAACCAAGTAAGCGGTTCCAATTATACATCTAATAAACTGCATTCAGTTGATACATCTAATCCTAGCAATGTTTTTAATGGTTCTAAGATGGCTTATAAGAAAAAGAAAAAAGGCAACTTCAAACCTGGTTTTAAAAGGGGTAAAATGTCAAAACCGGGGTTCAAAAAACAAGGTCCTTGTTATGTTTGTGGGAAGACCAATCACCTGGCTGCACAATGTCGATTCCGAAAGAGGCTAAAGCCTCCCCATGAAAGCAACAACATTGAAGAGGAGAATGTTGTGGCTATGATTTCCGAGGCTTTTATGATGGAGTCTAGTGCAGGATGGTGGTTGGATTCAGGAGCTACATGTCATGTGACACCATATAGAAATTCTTTTAAAACATATAATAAAATGGAGGAGGACAACAAGCTCTATATGGGAAACTCTGCAACAAGCAGAATAGTCGGTTGCGGTTCGGTGGATGTGCAATTGTCTTCGGGAAAAACTCTATGTTTGAAAAATGTGCTTCATGTGCCAGGCATTAGAAAGAGCTTGATTTCAATTTTCTTATTAAGCCATCATGGAATCCGAGTGGTGTTTGAAACCGATAAAGTGATCCTAACTAAAAATGGGACCTTTATTGGTAAAGGTTATGCTAAGGACAAGATGTATCTTCTAAGCACTATTAATGAGAATTACATGTATTCTTCTTATGTGTGTGGCTTGAATTCTTCTTATGTTTGTGACTTGAAAGATATTTGGCATTATAGGTTGGGACATGTTAATAAGAAAATAATAAAAAGAATGTCTCAATTTAATTTGATTCTCGAATGTAGTAGTAATGACACTATAAAATGTGAGATTTGTGCTCAAACAAAATTGACTAGAAAGCCCTTTAAATCTGTAACTAGAAATTCTAATTTATTAGAATTAGTTCATACCGATGTTTGTGATAATAAAGAAGTCGAGACTAGAGGTGGAAAAAAATATTTTGTGACCTTTATAGATGACTATTCTAAATATACTTATGTATACTTACTTAGATCAAAAGATGAAGTATTTGAGGCATTTAAAATATATAAATCGGAAGTGGAAAATCAATTAGGAAGGTCCATTAAAATTTTAAGAAGTGATAGAGGAGGTGAGTATTCTTCAAATGAGTTTAGTAAATTTTGTGAAGTGAGTGGTATTATACATCAAACTAGTGCACCTAGAACCCCTCAACAAAATGGAGTGGCGGAACGGAAAAATAGAACCTTGCTAGACATGGTAAATGCTATGTTATTAAGTTCTTCTTTACCTTCTAATCTTTGGGGAGAAGCTTTATTGACTGCTAATCATATTTGCAATAGAATCTTGCATAAAGGCTTTGATAAAACTCCATATGAACTATGGAAAAATAGAGCTCCTAATTTAGAGTACTTTAGGATATGGGGTTGTATTGCTTATGCTTTAGATACCTCTTCGAAGAGAAGCAAACTAGGCCCTAAAGGGATTAAATCAATTTTTATTGGTTATGCTAATGGTAGTAAAGCATATAGATTTTTAGATTTAAAAAATAATATTGCTTTTGAAACAACTTCTGCCGAATTTTTTGAAGATAAAACCATAAAAGATGCTAACTCATTTGATATAGATAGGGGATTGTTTAAGTCACTTTTACCATATAATAATAATAATAATAATAATAATAATAATAATAATAATAGTACTAGTCGTAATGTTAATAGTTCTCACGATATTGGTGAAACTAGTGAAACAAAATTAAGGAGAAGTAAAAGAATGAGAAAAGAAAAAGATTTTGGACCCGACATGATCACGTATAATATAGAGGAACCTAGGGATTTTAGAGAAGCTATGTCTTTGCCTGATGCTAAGAATTGGAAAGATGCCATGGATGACGAGATTAAGTCGATATTAGATAAAAATACATGGACTTTAACTAATTTGCCTCCTAATACTAAAACATTAGGAACTAAATGGGTATTGAAAAAGAAACTTAAGATTGATGGTTCTATTGATAAATATAAAGCTAGACTAGTTGTTAAAGGTTTTAAACAAAAGGAAGGGGTAGATTACTTTGAGACATTTTCTCCCGTTACAAAATTGACGTCTATAAGAATTATGTTTGCCATAGCCTCAATATATAATTTAGAAGTGCACCAAATGGATGTAAAAACTGCATTTTTAAATGGTGATTTAGATGAAGAAATATACGTTGAACAACCTGAAGGTTATGTAGTAGAAGGATCAGAGGATAAAGTGTGTAAACTGAATAAATCTTTATACGGACTTAAACAAGCTCCTAGGCAATGGAATAAAAAGTTTAGAGAAGAAATTAAAAAGTTTGGTTTTAAGAGTAATAAAGTTGATGATTGTGTATTTACTAAATGTGTTAGTAGTACTTCTGTCGTAATTACTCTGTATGTTGATGACTTATTAATATTTTCTTCTAGTTTAGAATTGACCAATGAAACAAAGGATTATATTGCTCATGTTTTTGAAGTTAAGGATATGGGGCCTGTTGATGTAATATTAGGTGTAAAGGTTATTAGGAATAATGGGAAATTCATTTTATCACAATCACACTATGTTGAAAAAATTCTGAAGAAATTCAATAGATATGAGTCTAATCCAAGTAATACTCCGTTAGATCCTCATCATAAACTTTTGCCAAATGATGGTGAACCCGTAGCTCAAAGTGAGTATGCAAAAGTAATTGGAAGTTTAATATATTTGATGAATTGCACAAGGCCTGATATAGCCTTTGCGGTTGGGAAACTAAGTAGATTCACTCACAACCCCAGCTATGAACATTGGAAAGAGATAGATAGGATCTTGAGATATTTAAAAAGTACTGCTAACTATTCTTTACATTATTCTGGTATTGGTTCTTCTTTGGAATGTTATAGTGATGCAGATTGGGCTTCTGGAAAAGTTGACTCAAAGTCTACCGGTGGGTGGTTGTTTACACTTGGTGGTGTTGCTGTAGCTTGGTCGTCAAAGAAACAAACATGTATAGCAATGTCTTCAATGGAATCTGAGTACGTGACTATGTCATTAGCAGGTAAGGATATAGTTTGGATGAGAAGATTCCTAAGACATATACCATTTATTGAAGGACCAGTGCAGCCCGTTACGGTATATTGCGACAATAAAGCCGCTATCCACTTGGCCAAAAATAAGAGGTTTACAAGTAAGTCGAAACATATTTCTAGGCAGTATCACTATATAAGAAAATTAGTGAAAAAAGGAAAAGTCGTGTTGGAATATCTGTCAACTAATGAGATGCTAGCAGATCCACTCACGAAAGCGCTTTCAGGGGAAAGAATTTATAAAACCTCGAGGGAAATGGGATTAATACCAGAGTAAGTTCGGATAGCCAAAGTTGTAGCCTACTTTTATTAAGATATTTGTATAATATCTTTTAAAAGTTCAAGGGAAATTTAACTTTAGGTGAATCCAAAGAAAAGGAAACTAGGATAATTTTCGAGTACATCATTTTTTTTTAAAATTCCATTTCTATGAGGTGATGTACTTTTACCTTTCACATAAATTTGAGGGTTGGACAATTTGTTCTTAACATGCTTATAGACTTATTTACAGTTGGGTTGTGTGAAAGCATTCTTGATAAGCATGCCTATATGAGTGGAAGAAGTCAGGGTCGCTTCAATGGATTTTTGCTGGTGAAGTCCTAAACCACCCATGAAAACAGGATCAGCGCATGACCTCTAATGTGCGGCTTGTAAATCATCATCACCTGAATTTGAAAGAACTTAATATCTCGGACAATTCTTTGATAAGATCAAGGTTTGATCCTCTTACTCAAAGAACCTGATATATTAAGTTACTCTATAGGTTCAAGGGTATTCCACCTATAGATATTCATGTTTTATTACATATTGACGTTTATTAATACATTATAATCTTTTATTTATATATATTTATATATTATTTTGGAAATGGCTGGGGATTGTTAGAAACTCTTTCCAAAATATCTCAAATAATTATATTATTTTAAGTGCCTTTTAGTTTATTTTTATACTTATTTTTTACTTTACTTTATTCAAATTACTTTAATTAAATATTTAAAATGTGGTTAACTTTTAAATTCAAATTTCTAACGGCATTCTTATCATCTCATTCACGCCTCTTCAAATAGCAGTAGTTGTTTTAAAAGGATGCATTGTTTTCTTTTACACTATTTTCATTTCTATATATATGCACATATTTTTTCGGAAAAAGATAGAGAATCACTCTAATCATTAATCCTCAATTGTTGCAAAACTCAATATACATAGTGTGCCCTCTCTACCATCTTACTTCATTGTTGTGCCAATTATAAAATTATCAAAAGGGTGATTGGTGTATCTATTCTTTAGAGTGCAGTCTATTAAATAGATTTGGATGTTCGGGCTTGTATCCTGGGAACAATCAATTTCCGAGAAAGACACCTGCATAGTGCGGAAATTGTTGTTCTTAAGAAAGTACCTTAAGTGGTGCGCATAGCCCTATTCGATTTTATTTTATTGCAGGTTTCGTTATTCAAAAGGAATATTTTCCAACAGATTCATTAAGCATAATAAACGAAACCTGAACACATTTTTTTCGTTTGATAAAATTAGAAGTTCGGCTCGAACTCGACTCGTCTAATAATCAAAACGAGCAATGTGACAAAGTAGAGTTCATGTAATAATCTCGGTCGGCCTAATAAAACCATAACAGCACAGCAAATCCTAAAAAAAATGTCGCGATATTATTCAACATACGATACAAAAGCTGAAAAGAGGCAAATATCCGTTACATTATGTTTGTTATACAACATGAAGCTGCCAAAATGAAGTGAAGCAACAATGTTTGCTCTCAGTTACCTGATTATTTTCCCTGTCATTCATTTTTCTTGTCAGTCTTTTCTGCAACTGCAACCGATCCCTTGCGGTATGGCTCGGCGGAGTACGCATACTGCATCAAGAGAGAGAAGAAAACCATCTCCACAATCACCATCACATTCTGAAGAGCTTCCTGCAGATGCTCCACGTCCAGCCAGAAATGGTTCGATTTTATTATCCCCATCGCTACAAGAATGTCCAGAAGAATTCCCTGGAAAAAAAGGGATGTAAAACAGCATCAGCCAATCATTCCTGCTCGCGCTAGGTTTTGGGACCCACATATGCGCCAAAACATTAGGGAGCATTGAATTCGGTGGTGGGGTCTCTGTGTGTGTGTATGTGTGTGTTATAATAAAGCTTCTCTTTTTGGTGAAGAAAGATACAAGAAACATACCTGCCAGAAACAGAAGAAGACAATGCCTTTGACACACAAAAACTTGGCGAGAGGTTTGTGTGGTGCTAACTCCTTTGCGAAAACATGGTAGAAGACCACCAGGGAATACAATGCCAGTGAAACTGAAATGTTCAAGATAATGGTGAATGTCCAGCTAAGCCAGCTCGGATACATATCAAGAAGTTGAAATGCTATCATCAACACGGAGCAAACAGGGCGAATCACAACAAATTGCCATGTCCAGTACTTGAGAAGCACTAAGTTTTTGTGGTCCAAACGGACAGTGTGAGGCTGCATTTAACATAGATGTACATACATTTAGAAACCTTTTTACTATAATCCATCAGATTTTTAGGAAATAACAGAAACTACTGTTGATATCAGAAAAACAGGATCTGGAAATCATGCCATTTCAAAATAAAGAAAATGACTCAGCTGATGGCCAACTATTATCCACAATGCAATCAGACGCAGGCATTAACAATATGAAGGTTTCTGGAGTACGCAAATTTCGACTTGTTAGTTTCAGGACTAAAAAAAAAAAAACCATCTTTTGATCATTGAAAGATATTCAATAAAGGTGTAAGAGTGAGGTGCAAATAAATTACAAGGATGGTGCAAATAAATTACAAGGATGGTCTACATAATTTTGAAACCAAGAGGGAATGTTTGTGTAATTTTATATAGTTATAGGGGAGGACATTGTAATTATTGCTTACTTTTACACCCACATATCAGAAGAATTTGAACAGCACACAGACCTCGGTGATTAAGATCTAATACCATGATCTTGGTAATTAAACAGGAATTTATTAAAAAAAAAAGTGAAAAATACCTGGAAAAGAGTCATAGGAAATGAGTGGTGAATTTCTCTCCCTTTAATTTCATCAGGCACTACGTTTTTGCTGATGGATATGTTCAAGTAAGTATACATCAAAGCCAAAAACTTTGCCATCACCTACAATTAAACAACAAAGAACTCAATTACCTGAATGACAGTTACAAAGGCGAAAAGAATTTGAAATTTCAATCGGGACAAAAGAAAAATGAAAAAGAAAAAAAGCTCACCAGAGCCTCATAACATTCTTTTATGGACTCCAAGAAAGTAAAAAATGTTGAGCTCCCTCGTATGTCTAGCAAACCAACATAGGAATCAATAGCGTATAAGGGAGCCATGAGGACAATAATAATTATCGCCTTTTGCTCCTTGGGCTTCTTCCAGGACATGTAATGTTGGGATACTAGCTGTATTGAGAAGTGCAAAGACAGCATGACACATATAGTAGATCCGATCAGCGTGAATTGACCGCGATCCATGGTGGAGGTATAACTGGCTGTCTAACAGAAAAACTATCAGGACCTGCAAGACAAAAGCAGAACGTTATCCCAAAATTTTGTCCATTCAAGAGCTAGCATCCTTATATGCTCTAAACAGATAATGCAAAACTACCAACGAATATTTAAAGCTTATAGATCTGTTAGGATCCATTTCAGTCATTTGCATTTATCCCTCATTGTATCAAGTATGAGTTTGAGCAACTCAAATGTGGTATTATTTCATAACATTTGAAAACATTTAGTATATGAACATCCATATGGTGTAGTAGAATTTTCCATTCTTCCTATTTTACACAAAGTTTAGTATCCAATAAAAGATGTCCATACATGATATAACAAAATCTGTGCAAATTCAAAAATCGACCAGATTTCCCGGACGAGACTTGGTGCTTGCTATGTTGCTCACTTGCTCCACAGAAGGGAATGATCTCCTTATGAACAACTCGCCTAAAAGGGATATTCATAGGTTACCCTTGAGTTTTTTGGCCTAAACTTATAAAGAGTTCAATTTGTTATTCATTTCCCAACGTGGGATGTCACAGAATTAGCCAAAGACTAAAATAAAAAAGTTTGTCGTTAGTATTTTCAGAGTGGTGCATATATGTTTTGGTAAAATTTGACAATCAAAAGTCAATTTTCATGATTATTCGTTCGCTAGAGGATACCTTCTTACACTGAATTTTTATGTTCTGAACTCTCTTCACAATAATAAATATCGCAGCCCTATCGCAGCCCCTTTATTGACTAAATTGTCAACAGAGACACCACTCCACTCCACTCCCCTCAAAAAGTTGAAATCTGGGCTCCACCGTGAAGGATCATAATTATTGTGTATGGATATATATGTATGTGCATTCATGTAGCAACGGGAATTACTAAGGCCTTGTTCACTTCTATAGTTAAAATTTGAATAATTCGATTATCGATAGTTTGACATAACCGAATCACTCAAATGTTTAACCATAAAAAGTAAACGAGCCCTAAATGCTCCACGCCCCACCCAAGTAAACCAAACCTAATAACTCAAAATTATTAGTGGCTCAATACCGGATACCGGAAACCGGATGGCGCCACCAATTAAAAGATATGGAAACAACCAATCCACTGTGTACGCAATCTTTACAAAGTCAAGATTAAATCTCCTAAGCCCCGGAGGGGCCAAAAATGGACGAACCAAAAAGAAAAAAAAAACACACACACACACTTAGACAAGAACACCCTCATACTCGGAAAAAGGCAACCATTGATACTCGAATTATTTGATGTTCCAACAGGTCAATGTATTCCATTATTGCAGCAAACAAACTCACAGAAAAAAGGGGTAAACTTACAGAGTTACACCGTGATCGAAGGTGAAGAAATCAAAGAACAAGAAAAAGTTGAGAGCTTTTTTTCTTGACGAATGAGCGGGGCCCGAGAGATTCTTGGGTATCTTTTTTCTTGACTATGTCTATTTACTTCAAAAACATCCAATTGGTGGACTAATAAATAAAGGAATGGGAGCCTCCGCAGCCCTGTTGTACAAATGGGATATATATATATATATATATAAATATATATGTGCGTGTGATTGGACTCGTTGATGGGTATGGTTTGAGTTTTAGGTTAAAAAGCCATAAACCGGAATATATATACACTTTCAAGAAAATAAATAAACATATATATTTTGCATCCGGAGTCCGGACAGAGGGAACGTGGTCTATTTCAGTGAAAAGGTTGAACAATAAAATTGTCACTTTAGGCGTGACAACGTGATTGGTGCGTGGTCTCGGATCTCGATACTATCTAAATTTTAATCGGCTGAAGCCACAAATATATATATATATATATATATATATATATATAAAAGTAATGGCATTTAATTTTTCGTTGTCTCGTTATTGTTGCCTTTTCTTAGTTTAGGAGACAAAAGGAACCTACGCATACGCATTCAACTTTTCACGAATTTGTACTTTTTTTTCCATCCAATAAGATTGATTTTATCCTCGAGGAGTTGATATGACATTGTGAATTGCTATGGTAAATATTACGACTGATGCTGCTGAAACTGATGGATCACAAGATTGGCCTGTAGGGCACGAATGTAATGCATGGAGCATAAAGCATACTCATATCATACAATCACACAAAAATGGATATATATGCAATTAAACTATGGACAATAATGTCATTATCCGCTTTATTATATTTTTACATTTCATGTACATCTAATAAAATCAATTGAATAGGTGGCATAAAGTTTCTTAATGGAGTACCAAAGATCAAATGACTGACCAACAAAAGCCCCACACCACATTGCATGTGTTACATGGGTACAATTACATGTTCAATATCAAATGAAGATTAAAAAGGGCATGCAAAACCAGGGCAATCAGAGTGGTGCTATTACGTGCAGACAAATGACAATCAAGAACAAATATTCTGCAAATTTTACTAACAACAAAAGATCTGTTATTTTGTGCAATGAAGCCATATCCCTCTTGGCTCTTCACTTGTAATGTATGCCAAGTTCATTATGCGTTCACCACAAAACTTTAAAGTCCGTTACACCTTACTAATTATCATCTGACCAAAAAGTTTGAGCACAAGCTGCAGATATTATGGGTTGCTGGGATTGGAATGGATGACAGGAACAATACAACTAGCCTGATGTATGATGAGCTCTAATCCTGATAAATCCTGTCTCCAACTTAAGTTGCTCTTTGCCCGTGACAACTTTCAAAAACATTGGCAGCATGCTAGTCGAAGCTGGTTTACTGCACCACAAGAATCAATATTTAGAGCACAGTTGATCTCTTAGACGTATCTCTTAGATTGACATGCTTGCTCGTAGAGGAATTAAAAAGAATATACAACATTAAAAGAATGAACCTCCAGCTCTCCTGTGAACATTTTAGGAAATTACGTCGATATAAAAGCCACTCAAGTGCATGGATGAGCAATCAAAACTTTCTCATAGTTGTCGTGGATCAAAGTTAGGCAGGGAAACATATTAATTAGTCAACTTGAATTTTCTTAAGCATCGCTCAGAAGGCAAAACTCACATATTCAAGATTCAAAGTATTTCAGCATGTCACTCACCGAGGAGGTTTTGCAGTAAGACATCATGAAGAATCTAAGCCATTTTAAAGCCATCTTGCAAGTATCCACTAGACGAATTTCCCTTCAGCTCAGTCAAGGATTCAGTGATCGGATGGACAGTGTCGCAAGAATTCATATACTGTGGACGACTTCTATTCTACAAAACTTTTAGAACCTCGCCTAGAACGAGTCCCCATTGAGTCCAATGGCTGCCACCCTGTTCACGAATTCATAAATATTTTGATACAGCCACCAGTAACATGATGGACTAAATTGGTCAACAGAACTGCAAAGTTTTAGGATTCGTTTATATGCCTTCAATTGTAACTTTTTACAAGAAAAGGTTATTCATAAGAAACGCAGGCGAAAATGGGAGCACACACCTGGCAGAAAACAGTGAATGGCTCCCTCAGTGGTCCATCACATGAGAGCTCACTTGTACTTCCATCAATGAAAGTCCCATCAGCAAATATCACCTATCCCAGAAGTAATTTCCATTGAATTTCTCAGAAACATGAATATAGGTTCACATGAGAAGATGTACATAAAGCAAATAATACTCATATACTTATTTCTTGTTGTAAAGAATTAAAAATGAAAGGAGTAGCAAACTAATGTAAGTGGGCAAGAACAAATTGCAGTGCAGCAGTTGTAATGAGATCAGCTTAAAAATACCTCAGATGCATAGCCAGGAGTTGCACCTGCTATAGGCTTTGTAAAAGAACTAACTGGAGAACTTCTCTGCACAGCCTCACAGAAAGCAAGCAGCCGCTCACGACTCCCAAGTTGTACTGCCTAAAGCAGAATAAAGCAGTTTGTATCATATATAGGTCAATCTGAACTGAGATTGAAGCAAGCCAAGTTAGTAATATCTCCAAACACAACTTGTAGTATCAATTATCATTCATTAACATATTAAAAAAGAAATAATTAAAGTTGGCTGATAAACCTGCACTACGTCATGGCGAGGAACCCGGCAACCTGGTTGCACCTTGTATCCTTGACCTTCCATGACTTCTGCAATCAGAAAGCTTCCCTGGCAATAGCTCAAAATGTCATGACAGGATAGAGAAAACAATTTAATTAATAAACAAGATGAAAGTAACATAGGATGGTTTACCTTTACTGCTTCCCCAACCATTTGTGGAGCAAGAAATAGACCTTGAAAAAGTATTCGCATAATATCACCTGGAGTTGAACCACAGTCAACTCCTAGACCTGGCGCAGAGAGACGAGCCGCAGCTGCTGCTACGCACTTTTTTCTTCCAGCGACATACCCACCACATGGTGCAATCGTTCCACCAGGATTTTTTATAAAACTTCCAGCAATTAGATCTGCACCCTGCCAGCCACCGATAACATCTCGTAAGATTTGATACTCAGGAATCTATGATGAAGGAGAAATCAGAAAAAAGCCCACACTACATACCACCATTGGAGGTTCAATACTCTCTGTAAATTCACCATAGCAGTTATCCACCATCACCAAACAATTTGGATTCTGCAACTGTATATGCAAATGCACGGCAAGATAACTAGGATGATCAACCCTTGCAGAAAAAAAGGGAAAGGAATATCCACAAAGAAATACACTAGAATCGGTATTGAACCCCAAGTAAAGTTTGATGAGCTTTTCCCGTCTCTAGCTCCCAGGTCCTCCCTCATGCATCATAGCTGAATGCAATTCACTGACTCCACACATTAACCAGATCATATAACAGAACCGAGTTTTTAGAAGTTACCTTGATTATCTTTATTGCTCTTCCTATTTCATCTACACTCAAGCTGCGTCTCCATGAATAACCACAGGACCTCTGAATGAGTGCACATTTCGTCTGAGGTTTCACAGCAGTCTCTAGGGCAGCCCAGTCAATCCCTTCATCCTCAGCAAGCTGAAACACAATTAATAAGAGTCACAAAGCTAACACGCAAAAGAAACAGAAATCACAACATCTTGGCAAGTGAAAGAACCATATAAGTAGCAACATACTGGCACTTCTCTGTAATCTATTCCAAAGTCTTTCAAAGAACCTAAATTGTTGGAGTCCCTGATTCCAATAACTTCCTCCAGTGTATCATAAGGAGCTCCAGCAACTGCCAGAAGCTGGCAAATAATCAGTCTAAGCATGTTATAGATGCAACTGATGCATGAAACAGTGAGTGAAAAATAAATCCTCATTCAACAATGCAAATAGAGATAAGGAAACATAAACTTACCTCATCCCCTGGCCTTAGGAAAGCAAACAAAGCACAGGTGATTGCATGAGTACCTGAGAAAAACTGGCAGGAAAGGAGAGTAAGTTAAGAAAGCATGTCAGCCCTGTCAAACAGATAAACAACAATAGAAATGGCAAACCTGTGCCCGGACAATTGCAGATTCAGCACCAAAAATTTCTGCAAAAGCTTGATCCAGGGCTTCGCGCCCACCAGCTTCTTCATGACCATAGCCTGTGCTCCCACTGAAGTGCTGATGCAGATACATACATGGCATAATTACTCACAAAGTGCTTAACAGAATAAGCTAGATGATGCATGAATTGACCTCAAAGCAATGCATGAGTGCAACACATGGGCACTAAACAACTCATGTATGTTTTCCGACGGTCATGTAAGTCATTAGGTGATCTAGGCATTTCTTTAATCTTTATAAGAATTTTATAGTTAAATGGCCTCTTAGATTAACCAAATCGTTTAAAAATATTTAGCTTAGCACGTGTTAATCAAAGGCGATTTAATTGGGATTGCATGCTATGTAACAAAGGTGTATGATTCAGAAGCCTTTCGATCATCAACAAACAAAAATAAATAATAGCTCATACGGTATACTTAATAGCACATAGGTTAGTAATCATACGTACTCAATACTAAACAAATAAACTGCATTAATCAGCGATTAAACTCATTCCAACTCGAAAGCATGCCAAACAAGCCAAACTATTGTGATAAGCAAAGCCACAAAATGAATGCCTCCCCACCAAATACCAATCAGTATAGTCCAAGCTTACACATCCCCAGCGAAATAAACACAATTAGCAACAAAGAGAATGCTAACGAATTATCCAATCAGACATATAAAGAACTTAAAATTTCTGCGAATCTAAGCCTACATGAGATCCAACACGAGCATTTTGAAATGCTTTAAGCACGCGCGCAGAGTTCCGCGCCACCAAATTATCCACTGCTCGGAACTCAGAGTACAACGAGTCAACCGCTTCCTCAACCTATGCAATTTCCAAGCATTTTTCAAAAGAAAAAATTAAAAAAAATAAATAGAAAAAACCCATTCCTCAGCAGACAGCAGTCCATTTCGGACAAGGAGTTGAGATTTAGTGTGGCTTGGTGCAGTGATGAGTTGTACCTCTGGGACAAATGGTTGTTCCTCGCGACGGAGAGAGACAGCTGAAGCTCGAGATTTTGGGCGAGCAGATAATGTGACCGTTGGATAACCGGCGGCCGCGCACGGTAAGGTGAAAGTGTGCGCTGGATAAGCAGTGGGGGTGGAGGATAAGAGCACAAACATTTTCACCACCAAGCTATGGGAGAAGACGATTCTCTAAATTCTTAATGAAGCCGAGGCCCATTAGTAATTGGGCTAACATTAAAAAGACGGGCCAATGTATCAATTGTTTCATATATTATCAACATTTTATTTATTTATTTTTTGATATAATTCGCTCGGGACATTATATACATGTCAACCAAAAAGAAACACACGTTTTCAAAACCTAAATCCAACTCATTGAGAATCAAATTTCCATTTTTGTTTGTGTTTACATATTTTCCTTGAAATGAAAATTTTATTTATGCAATTAGTTGTTTTGAAATCATCACATTCATAGTAGATTCTATTTTTAGCCTTATGATGTATAGTTTCTCTTTATTGTAGATTTTTACTTAGAATTAATACTGATCCTCCTCTTCCATTTATAAGTAAGAACATTGATGGGCTGGCAAATAATCAATGGCAGGGTACAATAATTGATAGTTGTACCTGAATATCATACAAATCACTGTAAAAATTCCCAGTAGAACTAGCTTTCATTTGAATTCCTCCAGTTATTCAGCTAAGCCACAGTATATCTCCAAGCAGCAACAAAATGGACAAGAAGCTAACAATCAAACGCATTTTCATATGACCATGTAGTATTTATCCAACCACAATAAGAAAAAGAATACATGTGTATACAAGGGAAAAAACATTTCTAGTGTACACAGGCCAATGTGCAATTGATATTTTAATAAATCAAAAAAATTCTATAAGGGGGCTGGTACATATTCTTTCCTTTTTCTTTTTCATTTTCTTTTTTTTTTCTTGGTACAGACATATTTGACTACACATACGTGCTGCATCACATTATGCAGCACGTACACGGCTCCTACCCTTACTTCTCCGTGAGCTAGCAATACTAGAAATCAATGTGCTACCAAAGAATCCTATCGCCTCGGTCCCCATCAACTTCAGGCCGAGATTTTGGAACAAAAAAGACAACCTATTTGAACTTCTTCCACTAACCTGCTGCAACTGTAGTGCCTGTTCACGAGATATTACAGTATAAAGCTGCATCGGTTGATTTAACGAATCTTGGCTGTTAACCTCCTTCCAGTTGTAGTCATCACTGTTATATTCATGGCAGTATGTCCCGATAGTCACTTGCATTAAACCCAAAGATTTTGGGTCACCATAAAAGGGATCAAATACAAAATTGAAATTGTCAAATGCTAGATCAGGTTTCTTGAAGAGTTTTAACAAAGTATCACTGTTCTGTGCAATATTCCTCTGTATGGACTTGCTAGGATTATTAATTTGCCTAGCCCTTGTAGCTTGGAGGATGCGAGAAGCTTCTCTAAGGCCACTTAGATAAGCACCGTGCATGGTGGCAGGGTATTGCCTAGTTGTGGCCTCACCGCTGAAAAACAAATGGCCTCCCACGTTTTCTGCAAGGATATCATAGTCATTTCCAGATGACTGCACCCGAATATGTGAATATGAACCATAAGAAAAAGGGTCATTTCCCCATCTCGTACATATTGATTGTATCGGATCAGGCACCTGAATTCCCTTTGGACCATATATGCCTGTAAATAAATAAACCCGAGAAGGCTCAACTGAATCTCCCAAAAGGGTAAAAATAACCGAAACTTTCAGCAAAAACAAGAAAGAAAAGGAAACTGAAAAGGCATTAATATCAATAGATTGATAAAGTCAAGGATGGAGCTAGAATTTTTAATTAACGGAGGGTGAACATAGAATCTCTATTATATGAAAGATGAATTTGTCATTTTGTTGGGGTTGGGGGGTTAGGGGATTTAATATATAATCGTTCTCTAAATATTTGAAGGGGGGCAACCCATCTGTCTGGCTCCATCTCTAGATGAAGTGCATCATTTCCTAAAAGCGCCAGGCCCTGCATCAGAAATTACCTCTGAGAATACTCAGAACCCGATGAACAGAAGAAGCAGGCTCCGTGTTTTCAAAAAGTCGTGCTGCTTCTCCAGCTACCAGCGCAATGAGGACCGGGGCACCTGAAACAGTATGGTAGCTGTAAAATAAAAAGAACTCTCCCCTTCGGTGGCTGGATTCACTTAGTGAGCCAAATGTATCCAAGTCCTCGCCCCAAAAGTTATAGGGGAACACCATTGCAACCTTATTAAGCAACCCAAACCCAAGTCTATCTATCGCTGCCAGCTTCCTTTCAGGTAACTCGGGTTCAAATCTGATTGTTCTTTTCTTAAGGACTCCAAGGGGGACCGTACAGAGGACCATATCTGCTTGGAAAACTTGGTTTCCTGCAATGACCTCAACTCCTTCGTTTCCATACCTAATGGTCTCAACGGTCTTACCATAGAAGATTGGAACTCCTTTACATAAAGCTCTAATTAACCTCCAGTTTCCTCCGGCAAGAAAACAATGGTCCCCTCCCATCTCATAAGGATCATCTTGATCCCAATAAGCAGCAGAGAGGTTTGAAAGGCTTCCCGCATTGGAGAATTCCAAGTTAGCAAAATGCCAGTCAAGAAGTTGTTTTTCATCTTTACTCCTAGCAACAGCATATAATTGCCTAAGTGTTTCTAGAACCGAACCTAAAGAAATATTAGCAGCACATCCACCCATTAATTCTCTAAGCTGGCTGACTTTGTCAAGCAGCTTATTAAAGATGAGCTCAACATTGGAATCAATTTCTTTATCAACGGGTCTCCCGTCAGGCCAGTACAAAGGACAGTTATCCCGGACCTTGTGAAGAGGAATGGAAATTTGCCTAGCTAAAACTCCTAGAGGGTTGGCATGAATTCCAGTTATTACACTACCACCAAGGTCAACAGCTGCATAATTACCCTTTTGACCCATCTTTTGAGTATAAACTCTTCCTCCGGGTCGGTTCCTACCTTCTAGGATGAACACCTTGAAGCCAAATGACCTAAGCTGCTTTGCTGCTGCCAATCCAGAAAGTCCAGCACCGATTATTATTACAGAAGCTTCCTTAGTTTCCTCAAATGTTTGAGACTCAAATGATGGTGACACCCCAAAATTTATATATCCATTGGTGAGAAGAAAGTCATAAGCTGCATTTATCAAGTGAGCATAATCATTGCTTACTGTTTCCTTTATCTGCCCTTTGGAAAGCCATGACTGCACATTGTCCCGCCACCTTGCAAGTATGTGGTTCCTCACAACTATATAGTCATTCTGCTCTTTCCCACCCAATTGACTCACTACCCCAGCTTTGATTTCTTCATCAAGTAACTCATCAATTGGAAATCCCAAAGATAATGCTATCATGGCTTCTACCTCGGTTTCTTTCTCCAAATCTTGCTGTGTTCTATTTTTCTTCCTCAGAGAACCACCCAACTGTTTCTCTATCAACTCATCCATCAGATTCTCATCGTAATTTTTCAAGACCGTTTTCCTTCTCGACGATCTCTTGAAACCTGGATTTTCCGATCCTGGGGTATCCCCAGTCTCCCCCATTGTGATTCCACTTCCTGAGCCCTCAACTAGTTCAAATATCTTGAAATTTTACACCCAAACAGTAACCTCATTAGACATTTCTTCAAGAAACAACCATGTACGGTGCAAAACTTAAGAAGCATCAAGAAGTTTCCTCACTCGCCAACTGGGAAAAAGCTTTCAATTCTTATAATCAATTCCACTCATCTCGGGTCTTGAATACAACTGACAAAAACTAGAATTCACTGCCAAATATGCTTTAACATCACATTTTTATCCAGATTTCGTCCAAAATCACTCACAACCCCATTTTTACTGCAAGGAACTTGAAATTCGGCACAATGAGGGAAAATTACAGCCCGAAACTTGAATTTGAAAAATGATTAGAGAGTTCTCAACTTTCTCACGAAAACTTCAACGCCACGGGGTGATTTTAAACTGTGAAAATTGTGGCGCAAGAATTGGAGGGAGGAGCAGAAAACGTACCGTTGAGGGAGAGTCAAATTGCAGAGGACTCAATTTCGGTTAAACGGAATTAGGGTTTATTTTGGGAAAGATTCGCACCTCGCAGCGCGGCAGAGCGAGTTGACTCAGTGAAAATTGTAAATTTGTGCGATTTGATTGGACTTGGAGGGAAATTGAACATTGTATGATAAGCTATTAATATGCCCAATTGAAAATGTCGGCGGGCTATGAAACTTTCTTATTGGGCCTCGTAACTTGTGGTGATTTTCATTGGGCCCAGCTATGGCCTAAGAGCATGTCTGCAGGCCGATAAGGGTCAGGGCTTAGACTAACCAACTCATGAAATAAAATCAATTTTTTAATAATATTATTAAAAAATACTAATAATTTTAATTATAAATTTATCAGTATTCAGAAATATATAACCCTATAGGCTATAATTATAATAATAGTGTGTAATAATCTAAGAAGTTATTGTGGCATACCGCTTAAGAGACGAAGATGTACATAAAAAAAGAACTACAATAAAGTTTACTTACTCAAAATAAAACAAAACATATTTTTATCCGAAAGTGAATTTTATCTTATCCGAAATAGTTGTCCGAAATACCTTAAAACGAAATCAAATACTCCCTGAATTACTATTTAATTATTGACAATTTGCCAAAATGAAATGGATAAATGTAAAAAAAGCTCTTTGAAATGTTGTAACCTATGATGCACGGACACGCCTAAAAATGATCTTGTGCAGTGTCGAACACGGACACGACTCCGACACGACCCCGACACGTATCCTACACGGCAAAAATGTGTTCGAAAATAAAAAAAGAAAAAAAAGAAAAAAATCCGACACGATATCTGACACGGCTGAAGGATGTGTCCGACATGGCTGGAACACGGTTGGGGCTTTTTTGATATATTATAAAATTTAAATGGGGTCTTTTTTTACATTTTAAAAAATTTAGTGGAAACACTAAAAATAACAAATATTTTTTTAATCTTTAAATCTTATAACCCAATTAAGACATATTTGTTTTAATGATGAATATTATTATTTAACTATCACATACTTTAATTTAATAATTTATAAATAGATAATATAATATAAAATATTTTTTAATGACAATGTCAGAGTCGTGTCGTGTTTGTGTCTCCGTGTCTGTATCCATACATCATAGGTTGTAACTCACAGTATATCATACATTGCATAGTGACATGTATATGTGCTCAATGCATAGGTCATATAACAAGTAATTTAAACAAAACTTCGCATTGAATTGTAAAATCGGATCTTTGTTAGAAGTTAATGGCTTAGGATCTTAACGTATTTCATTTTGGTATTCAACACCTTCAATTGTACACATAAAATTGTTTGATTTATTATAATTTATATAAATACGATTTAATTAAAATTTAATACCTTATATCTGAAATCCAGATCAAACACGTTCTATGAAAATTTATTGTATTTTGAAGTCAGTACAAATCATTGATACTCTAAATATACATATATAATTCTAAAGTGAAAAATAATTAGGACGAGTATGATTGGTTCACATGGCTTGCACAAACATGTAGTTGTAGTGACAGAGACATCCAACTCGATACAATTATATATTACCATGATTAGCATATATATATATATATATATATGAGGCCATCCCCACCTAGGTGCAGCAGGCATGGTACCATCATACCATGAAAAAGCTAAGTTATTATTGCAAGAAGATGGGCAGGTAGTGCACTGGTAAATAGTTCAATGTCAAATTCAAGTTAATTTATATATGGTTAGATTATTGTGAAAAGGGAGGAAAGTTAGGCGAGAATCTAGGCGAAATTATGGAACTTAAACTATGTCGGCAAAAATGACTGGTTTTCACATGTCTACATGCCAAGAAATAAGTAACCCTTCAGGAAATTTTAGCTTTAATCCGGTTCAGTCCAATTAGTATTAATTTTACGGTGATTGTATCACAATGATCATGTTATTGGCATATATTTTTAGAAAAATTATCAATAATTAGTCATACATCGAGTGCAATACACTTAAGTAGTGTTTGGTAGCCTAATTGAATTAGAGTTGATAGCTATTCTATTGGATTATTTCGAAAATATACAATATCCATCCAGGCTTTTTTGGTTGTTTGGTAGATGGCGTGTTTTGGGTTGATATCCATTGAATCCAAGTCGAACTTGTTTGGTGGTATTTTTATGACTATTTGGATATGGTTTTAAATTACCAAATGCTCCTAAATATTTTGATTAGTCACAAGTTTGCCATCTCTGAACTTCCACAAGTAAAAGGACTTATTGATTTCATTTTATATTGTCATTGTTAATACTCAAGCGGTGAGGATTTTCTTAAATAAGGTTTCTTGTTGTTTGTTAGTTGTTTTTTTTTCTCTCTTTTAATTTTATTTATTATTAAATAAGTCATTAAAAGTGTATGAATTTAAAATCTTTTTATTGTTGTTGGTATGAATTTGAAAATATTATTAAAAGTTTACGAATTTCGTTTTATCATTAAAAGTGTACAAATTTGAAATTATTAAATAATTTTATCTCCTTTTCTATTTATTGAAATGTTTGTTGTTGTTAGTTAGTTTGAAATCTTTTGTTGTTCATATATATATATATATATATATATATATATGTGAATTTGAGGGTGAATAAGTTATTTTGCACTACAATCTAGCTAGCTCCAATCCATTGGATACTATATCCCATCTCCCGCATGAGATGTGTAATTACAAAAAGTTCTTGATAATGTATCGGATTGAAACTTCTAAATTTCACATAACACATATGTGATATAATTTTACATGAACTTAAACAAGAAACAATTTTCACTTTCATTCAACCCTTTTATGTTGCATATCTAACTTGTTAGAGACAAAGCAAACGGAGGGCTGAAGGGGACAGTCGCCCCTCCTTCAAATTTATGTTGAGCTAAAATTCTCATATATGTTTTTGAAAAACTTCAATTTACCCTCCTTCCCAATCATAGAAGTACATTTAATATTCTATAAAAATATGACATCGCTCCTCGAATTAAAAATTATTGTGCGACTTATCTAATCGACGCAAAACTATATGATCTCATACACATGAAACTTGAGCATTCAGGATTTTCTGTAACATTTCCGTGGTGGGCGTACCAATCAAACTCAGCATATTCAGCGGAGACTTAATGAATTAACTCAATGTTCACGGATCAGTGATCATGTGATTACTCGTTACAGAGACCCCCAAAATGTCAACTACAAGTTGATTAGTTTAAAACAAAGCCCACAGCCCCAAACCATTGACCAAACAATGAAAATTCACTCCACATACTGAGATCCAAAACTATTTTCTAATTAACTGCTTTTTTAAGTCCGAATTGTTGTGGACTATTTAAGGAAGCAGTGTCACAGCATTTGCCAAAAAAACAAGAAACCAAGCTCAAAGGGCTTTTGGTCGTAGAAATTAAATAAAGATGTTAATTAGCATGAACAAGTGTTTGTTATTGAGCTGCATTGTGGTGGTAGTAGTGTGTTTAAGAGGGATCAATGGATATGATACAGTGACATGCTATACAAGGAAAAGTCCGTGCTTCCTCAAGTTCCTGCAGTGCCCCGGCGAGTGCCCATCCAAGCAACCAAGAGACCCCAAAGCTAAAGCTTGTTACATCAACTGTAACTCACCCATTTGCCAACCTGAATGCAAGAGTAAGACAGTGCTTACCTTTATCTTTTTAAATAATGGTTAAGAGTACCAATGTAGGTCATGGTGCTATCATTCAAATTTTAATAAATTATTCAAATCGCCATTGAGCTCTGTCTCATAATTTTGGGATTGTGAGTTTGATTCCGTGTTCAAGTGGACATTATTCTAGTTTCATACTAATTTTTTCATACTGTATGCTAGTTCAATTTGTAGATTTGTCGATTTTGATCAATCCCTATAATGAGAAATAGAGATTTAAAATTTAGAAACAAAGAAAAGAGTTGCATAATTATACATAGGATTCAAGTGGTTGTATTTTAATTTATTGCCATTTTAGTTTCTTTTAGGATTAAATAATTTGTCGTTTACTCATCAATATTCGCCATATGTATTAATAAGCAGTTGAGATAAGAAAAGAGAAAAATTTACACGAAAAATTTTCTAAAAATTCTCTTTTAGTTTCTTTTGGGATTAAATAATTTTCTCCTTCACTCATCAATGTACGCTATGTGTATTGGTGAGTGGTTGGGATAAAGAAATAGAAAAAAAAACTTATGATATGAGAAATTTTCTAAAAATTCTCTTTCTTTATCTCAACCACTCATCAATATACGTTGTATGTATTGATGAGTAGAAGAGAAAATGCAGTATCCTTTTGTAGCAGAGAATCGAGGCTGCGGATAGAGTCTTCTATTACAAAGTAGTATTTCATCTCCTATTATATAATTCACATTCATGCCATGTATGTGAAATTACTTCCTTAATTATATATTTGACCTTAATATTTATGTTTGTCGTATATCTATATATTAAAATAGGAGATTAAACATAATTTACAATAGAGAATCTCGTATGATAATTTTGGTTTCGTGCATTGGTTTTTGTGTGAAAAATGAGACGTGTAGCGATATGTAGCACACAAAAATGTGAAAAGTAAAAAAAATTCAAACTAATATTTTCGATATAGTAGTGCTAATTGCGAGTATATTGTTAAGTGAAAATATTATTTAAAAAGTATGCTAGTTGTACTTGCTCCTAATTAATTAAATTAAAAGTAATATTTAAATATAATAATGATTTATTTATTTCACGCGGGCCAAAAGACAGCCATCCTAGGCCCAGCGATCAGAATTTGCATGGCATTTTAAGCCCGAAAACTGATGGATAGAGACAAAATCTGTATGTATAGATAGGAAGCCCAACTGCAACGGCCCCGGCGCCGCCTGCCTGGACCCCCGCTTCATCGGCGGAGACGGCATCGTCTTCTACTTCCATGGCGAGGCCAACCAACACTTCACCTTAGTTTCCCAATCCAATCTCCACATCAACGCCCGCTTCATCGGCTTAAGGCCAGCCGGCCGCCGCCGCGACTTCACCTGGATCCAAGCCCTGGGAATCCTCTTAAACACCCACAAATTCTCTGTCGAGGCCACCAGGTCATCAAAATGGGACCCCGAATCCGACCACCTCAAATTCACCCACGACGGCCGCGAATTGTCCATCCCCGAAACGTACCCCTCCGTCTGGGAACCATCCGAAAACAACAACAACATTAAGGTTGAGAGAACATCGGCCAAGAACAGTGTGTTAATCACTCTGCCGGAAGTGGCGGAGATCTCGATCAATGTCGTCCCCGTGACGGCGGAGGATGACCGGATCCATGGTTATAAGATACCGTCGGACGATTGTTTCGCTCACTTGGAGGTTCAGTTTAGGTTCTATGGGTTGTCGGAGAAGGTTGAGGGCGTGCTGGGGAGGACTTATCGGCCGGATTTTGTGAACCCGGCGAAGCCCGGGGTGGCGATGCCGATTGTCGGGGGTGAGGATAGGTACAGAACGACGTCGCTTTTGGATGCCGATTGTGTGGATTGTGCGTTTTCTGGGAGCGATGATGATGCTGAGCTGGTTGAGCCTGTGCTGAGCAGCGTGGATTGTGCGAGTGGTGCGAAGGGTGGCTATGGTATCGTTTGTCGGAAATGAAGTGTTCGGAAATTCAAGCTAATTATGTCTTTTTTGTTGGTAATAAATGGGTTAATAAGATGGCAAATGGTGATTTTGCCCTGTATTTTTATAAGTTATTTCTTATCAGTTGCTGGGTTTTTAAGTTTTGATTGATTCAATAATAGAAAGAAAGAAGAAGAAAAAAAGGCAATTATTTAACCAGATATGTTGATTCGATATCTTAATTTGCTATAGTATTGGTATGCTTAGCACACAAAATACGTTTACACCTTTGAGTAATACAATCACAAATTAGTTTTTATAATTTTAAAAATTATATATACATCCCAAAATATGTATCATCTTAACAAAATTTATATTTCATAAAAATGGTATGTAATTGCGAGTCGTCTCTCTGGTGATTTTTAGTAAGGTTTTGAGATGGAATATGCATGGTTTTTATGAGTCCAAAATATAAAAATTATATATGAAGTTAATTAAAAAAATATAATGGTAGTATCGAATTATAAATGATGATGCCTCGTGGTAGTTGTGGTAGTATAAAGTGAAATTACATTGCCAAAGTTATAACGAAATCGATTGAGAAATTTTGTCAGATTCGACGAGACACGTATCTTGGTAGCCGAGTTAACTATTGTGGGTGCAGAAAATTATCTTTTAAGCATCTCTGTCAATTTTTATAATAAAATTATAAATCTCGATGAAGTATTTGTAATTTTTAAAATAAAAAAATAAACATAATTTGCCCTAACTAAAATATAACAATTAATAGGTTAGTTTTACGTTTACTTATGAAAGTGTTACAATTGAACAAACCAGGTTGATCTAAGCCCCAGCAAACGTGGGCTCATCAAATTGCTCTGAGTCGTGATGGGCCGGCTCAGTCGAAGGCCCAGGCGAAATAATTGCGCAATGTTGAGTGTTGCTTTTGGGTATTCGAAGATAAGATATACATACTTAGTATCTTCAAATGGTTTAATGTATATCCTCCAAGTATTATACTAATCTATGGATACAATATACTAATATTAAAGTTTCGTCAACATCATTAATCCAATAAAAACTCACATAAATCTCATGGTAAAAATTTAGAATTATGTTTCTAAACACATAAATCCAAATATATTTCTAAGAAAAATAGTCAATTAATTCATTGGCCGATTAACTCGGATCTGGTACTGTAAAGGTCCATTATGAGAGTGATATTTCCAATCCAATTACTTTATTTGGAACTTCAAAATTCAAAACCTAAATATTATTTAAAAAAATCTACTAGTTCATTCTATTAGACCTACTGATAGTTCATAACTAAACATACAAATATAGATAAACAACCGGTTACGTTGAAACTTTGAAATTATTTAACATCCAAAAAATGTCATATGTATGTTTGTTATGTAATGTCATGTCATGTCTTGTTGAGGATATTCTGAATGCGGATATAAAAATTTTTCAAAAGGTTATGTAAATTTATGTCAAAAACGAATTTAAATTGGAATTGTAGCCACAAATGGCAAAGAAGAAAGTCGTGAATAAGCTGCGCCAGCTGCCATAGGAAACTTGGCTACATGAATTTAATTTCTTTGACAGAGCCAACCAAGCAAAATGTACAAAACTTTCTCCGTTAGAAAAATGATGATATTGTTACAAATTAAGGGCCATTTTGCACAAAATGTTTTCATGGGTCAAAAAAAAAAAAAAAGATTCGGATGATGAATTGGAAATTAAAAGTTGTAAAATCATGATAACAATTTATTGAGTTTTATTGAACATTTTATATTGATTATTTTAGTTCATTAAATTATTCAACTTCAGATCTTTAAATATTTTAAATAGAACTTTTAAGAATTTTTAAAGTAATTGTCCAAATTCTTCAGTTAGACCTAGATAAATTAATTTCATCCAAATGCAACCTAAAAAGTGTACTTTTATTAATTAGGCTCCTTAAGCACTTAAGCTTTCCTGTAATTCTGGACTAATTATGTGAAAAGCAAAAAATTAATAAGATAGACTTTTGTTCAAAGAAAATAATTAAAGTCTAGATGATTCATTAAAGTCATTCCATCATTTTTGGAGGTGCCATCTCCCTAATATTTATATATATATATATATATATAATCTATTAAAAATAATTATAGAGCCCAAAATCAATAAAAAAAAAAAAAGTAGATTAATTCTCTTCAATAAAGGAAAGCAAAGCACAACCGAAAAAGAGAAAAAGACGAAGAAATCTAAAAAGCTTCACCAATGCACTAGAAATCGAAATCCTAGCTTGATTAATTAATTAGTTTTTTTGTACCTATAGACATATATACATACATATACATGTATATATGCGTGTATAAGCTGTTGATCGAAATCCTTAAAAATATTAGTACAAAACATGCAGAGACCAGATAGTTAGGGTGATGATTACAGATAAATATAATCACCTGTAAGATTTAAGAATACTCCCACAAAAGCTACATATAATGGCCTTCCAGGACTTCCAATAAAATGGGATGTAACAAAACCTCGTCAGAGTTTGCATGTCCGCCACCGTGGCCCCGTGCCGGCACCGTGAACACATCCCCGCCACGGGCTTGCTCCGCCGCACCACGCTCTTTTGGTCCACCAGGAAACAGAAACAAACCATGAGAGAGAGAGAGAGAGGCTTTTAGAGAGAGAGAGAGAGAGAGAGAGAGAGAGAGAGAGAGAGCTCTTTTTCCTTGTTGAATTCAAATCGGCTATAAACCGAAAGATAGAGCTTTTGTTTTCAAGTTTTTCTGAGGAGCATAAAGGGCTGTGGGTTCGGCTTACTTCTTTAGGAGACACCAGAGAAGCATATACCGAAGTACTTATAGTTTTGTTTGAAGGAATTATGTAATACTCCCATCTATTTTAAAATTCATTTATCTGTTCGCCAAAGGACAATATTAATTTGCTTAATTTTGAACTACGAGATTTTGTACTGCCTAAATGCTTATATTCCCAATCATAACGTATCTTATCGAATAAGAATATGGTGGTATAAATAAATAAAACTGATATATTATTATTCTTTTTATTTTTAATGGATAGATCTGAGCATGACTTTGAGCTCTAACTCAACATCGATAGATATTATATCGTAGTGGCATTGTGTATATACTATTTAACGATTTATGATTCAATCTTTTTTTTTTTTTGATAATAAAATTTGTGATTCAATCAATTAAGTATATATAATTTAGATAGCATGAAATGAGTCCTTTCGAACCAACTACTCTATATATATATGCTTATTATTATTATCATTATTTAACGAATTGTTCTAAAAAAACTAAATTGTTGATTATTTTATTTATAAAATAAAAAGAATACCACCCCGCCCCCACCCCGCCCCACCCAAAAAAAAAAAAAAAAAAAAGCACACACTTACACGCAAAGTAACAAATATTGGTATTTGTAGATAGTTGGGGTAGAGAATTGGGATTGAGAAAGGTGTGAATATTAACAAGAGGATGATTGCCATGTGTAAAAAAACAGTTGGGCGCGTAATTAATGTGTTTAATGAAGTTAGATATGGCCCATTACCCTTCAACACCACTACTGCCCAGCTAATTCACTAATTATTAATTTATTGTCCCATTAATTAATGCATATCTTAGTTACTAAGATTATTGCATTTGGCATCCATTTTAAGGATATCCATGCGCATCAACCCCAATCATAATCAAATCGAAATTGATGTGTTGAAATTGGAATATTAACTTGACTTTTGATTAAAGCTATCATCAGAATTAAAAATAAATAAATAACAAAAAATGCCCAACTACAGTTTTATTATTCAATTTACGTATGCAGTTAGTTATTCTATGAAATTTAGAATTATGAAAAGTTTAACCCACTTCCACTTAATTTTACAAAATTTACTCCTAGTTTGGTGTCACAATATTGCGATATGGTCCTCAATCCACTCTTTACTTTTTTTTTTTTTCACATTGAAAAGTAAACTAGTTATGGGTCCTCATATGATTGAAAACGACCACCCCCTCATAATACAAATCACGTCTTTTCTTCAATTATTAATTACATACCTACACTTGATCGTAACATGAATATATGAAAAGTTGTTAATTGAATGCATATCAGTCACCCTATCTCTTTTTCTTTTAACAAAAATAGTTATAGAAATTAGAAAAATATATTTATTTTTACTTCAAAAAAGTGGCAAATTTAAGTAAGTTTGGTGGCCACATACTAAGGAAAAATGCTATTTATTAGTGTTATTTGTCGACGCCATGTGATCATCGGGTATGGATCATCTCCATACCTAACAGCTCCTGATCATTTTTATGTAACACTGATCGAGAGAAAAGTTTATATATATATATATATATATATGAATGACAATTATTTGGACCCCATTAAAAACAATTCATGATATTTTTGTCACTAAAATTATCCAAACACACTATTATAGATTGGATGGACAGTGGAACCGCCACAGTATATGCACCCAATTACTTTAAAATTACTTCATATTGTTAAATTTGAGCAGCCATCATTATTTTAATTTAGAACACTCTCTATCCGTGCTTCAGTATAGTACCTAACTTTTATTAATTCAATTATTTGTATTATTGACAAAACTATATATAACTGATAGTAAAATTACAAGTGATAGGTACTACCCCATATCGCCTAAGAGTCCTAACTAGGCAACTACATGTGGAGGCACATATTGAAAGTTTTGCTAGTTGTTATCTTTTTATCTTTAGTTTTGTTAATAAAAAATTTATTTATGATGAAGGCATAGATTGTTATATCAATATTTTAAAAACTAATAAAATATAAATAGTTATATACTTCATAATGATTTTAAAATACTGCTTAATTCCAAATGGATGAAAGCAAGTCTACATCAATTTATTGCTTCAAGTTGAAAGTAAACGATATACGCAAACTTGATATTTATTTCTTAAGACTGGTCCACGAAACGAGCACATATCCTAGGTATAGTATTTGTTCATTGCATTGAAATTGGACGGTTTATATAATTATTATACATCATGGGCACCCTATATTTATACAAATTCATTTGAAATATAGTTTTTCAAGTACTTGATTATGCGTGTTGAATTCAATGGCAAGTTCTTTTGTACCAAACTTATATTTCTATTTAATAATTTGAAAAAAAAAACACCTAAATTTCCTAGGTGTACTTCTTTTCCCAATAGAGAAGTAAGGAAAAATTAGCCTATCAATATCCTATATCCAACTCAATAATTGAGTAAAAAACTAGGGGTTCAAAAGTACATTTTTGCAAAATTTAGAATGCAATTTTGTCATTCTTGAAGGGCATAATTTTAAAATTTCAATAAAAACTATCTATTTTTTTTTCTTTTGGCCTTAGTAATCCAATTTTGGCCAATTGGTCGACTAATTCAAACTCGGGTACCGTAGAGGCTTAATATGAGGGTAACTCGTTCAATCAAATTACTCTGTTCACAACTCCAAAATTCAAACCCTAAATGCTATAAGAAATTTAATATTTCATCCCATTAGGCCAACTGTTTATTGATAATAAAAATTGTATTTGTAATATAACATTTTAATGTGAAAACAAAATAGGAGAGTGGGAAAAGAATTAATTATGGGGCGGTTGATCTTTGTGATCCCCATTTTGGTAGATGGGTGTGAACAAAATTATACCACAGTCGCATAAGAGGCGCTGATCTGGTCAATTTCATTAGAGGAAAAAAGAAAAAGGAGATCTTGGCCAATTAATTACTAGCTTCTTCCCAGTCTAATTTGAATTTAATTTTGATGATGAAATTGCCTAAAGTGTAACAAAAATTGAAACCACCAAAAAAAATAAATATGTATTAGTGAATCAACTATTGTATAAAAAAATAATTAGAATAAACATTTATATATTGCTAAAACAGATGAAAGATATAAAACAAATTAAATTTAGTTTTTTTCACTTAAAGTGAGGGCATCGATCATAAAATGAATCTAGTTAAGAGGACAGATTATACTGATAGATTCAATGAACCGAAAGAAAGAAAGGCCCTTTTTTCTTTCCTTTTCGTTTTTGTTTATATACTTCCAAAACTTAAGGTCAATACAATTATTTTCATGTGGATATTGACTTTCAAATATAAAACTGAAATATATCTAATTTATGATGTTTTTCTATGGAACATGTACTTTTTGGAAAATATATACGTGTTTTAATGAAACTGAAATAATTTGTGTGTAATCTAATGTATGTAATAAGAGGATAGTAATTTGTAGGTGTAGGAACATTAATAGTAATTTGTATCGATTATTACCAATACCCCCTGTATTTTGTTTTCGTCTTACAATTTTCACTTTTTGTTAAGTTGACTAATAGTCAACATTTGCATACCAACGTGATCTCGCGAAATTACCATTTTAAAGGCGGGAATGTTATTTGAATAAATATGAATTGTCTCATTTACCCTTGAGGGTGTTTATAGTAAATAATATCATTGTTTGAGGTGTTTTATGGTAATTGAATACAATATCAGGGAGTTTAATGTAACATTTTTGTTAAATACACACACACACACACAAATATATATATATATATATATATATATACAAACACATACATAAATACATACAAACATCCTCTTTCGCTGCCGACCACCATCCGTCGCTATCGCAACTGACCACCATCCGCCGCCACAAAAGAGAGAGATCGTGAGAGATGAGGGGAAGAGAAAGGGAGGGAGAGATATAGAGGAGGGAGGGAGAGAGAGATTGAAAGGGGGGGGGGGTGAGAGATCTATAGGGATCGTGAGAGAGAGAGAGAGAGAGAGAGAGAGAGAGAGATGTCACTCCTGCCCTCCGTCCTTTGTTGCCCCCCTCCTTCCTTCGCCTCCACCTCTGCCGCCGCGCGAGAGAAAGAGATCGAGAGGGGCGAGAGAGGTCGCCACCATCCTCTGCCGCTGCCCTCCGTCTTCTGCCTCTGCCGCCGCGCGAGAGAAAGAGATCATGAGGGGCAGGAGAGAGAGAGATATATATATAGAGGAGGGGGGGGGGGAGAGAGAGAGATGGGGAGGGAGGGGGAGAGAGGAAGAGGCGGGCGTGGGAGGTGGTGATCGTGTTTGGGGGTGGGGGGGTTAAGTTATGATTTTGTTTGAGAAGATGGTAAATTTTTTTTCTAATGAAGGGTATTTTGGCCAATTCAATTTTATACCTATTTTTTTCATTTTTTATATAAAAAAATATTTCAAATATTCAAGGGGCAAAAATGCCATTTTATTATTTCCGTCTATTTTACCAAAAAGCCCACAAAACTTAACGGGATATTGGTAATTACCGATACAAGGAGGTGTTATTTGTAATTTGACCTAAACTCAGGGGTGGCGGGAGTAATTATCCCTATAAGTTATTATTAATCAAATATATTTTGTATTTAATCGATGTGAGATAATTAACACATTCCCATCTCTTGTCCGGACTCGAATATATCAGAAAATATCTTGGAGATACGCAAAAAAAAAAAAAAAAAAGATATAAAAAACGATATTTTCATGTAAAAAGTGAGTGAAATAATCAATCTCATAATCAACAAACACGAGAAGGGAAAACTTTGACAGTAAAAACCAAAACTCTGTTGTAATCAAAGTCTGTGATATTTGTTCTTCAAATTTAGCATTTTCTACATCATGCATATATTGAAGGCTAAGTTTTGACCAGCAGACCTAATTCAAGAGTTATGATAAATTAGTGCTGCCAAACCCAACATTTTATTTTACATTGAAATATCTTATACAGCGTGACAAGTTTAATTTTGGTCCAACTAATTTGAAACATTTGTAACGAACTTTGTGTTCGTCTATCATCTTCTACTACTATGGGAGAATTATAATCTATATTTGATTTGATCAAACCCAACAAATTATTTGGTAAGTGTATTTATCAAATGATTAATTATTCTCTCTAAATTATCGATCAATTATATAGTAAGTGTAAAACACTCATCACGAATTAACACTGATTTAGCCAAGTCGGGTCTAGGCTAGAATTTTCCATTATTATGTGTAATTATACATTATTTTACTTAGTTTTATAATCCCAAATGTCTACCCCTAATTATTGGGATTTGGTCAAACCTAAAAGAAAAATGGCAACAATAAACTTTTGCTGTATAATAAAATCATTGAGAAATATATCTTTTGAAAACTTAAAAATGCCTTCCATCTACAAATTTTTCCAGAGGATATTTTGGTAGAGAAATTTAAAGAAATTCAAATTTCAAAAATGTAGGTATCGAGGCCCACTGGGCCATATAGCCTTGTTTTGTTTTGCAGATTAGGCTTGCTTCTTTGCTAGGTCTGGCGTAATATTTGTGTTTATTTACTCTTCAAACCGATTGGGCCTGCTTCTTTGATACAGATAACCGGATCAATACCTCTTTTTACTTATTCTTCGTCTTTCTCTGTTTGACTCGAGCCATAAAACTAACTACGTCAGCCTAACGGCGAAATAAGGTAATGATATTTTTTTTCCAGTTAAAATTTAATTATTGAATATTAAGAGGCTTATTGTATGTACCTTTTGAAAATTCAAAAAGTATTTGATATATAATTTATAATTTATAATTCATGTCTGTTAAGTAGGCCTGGCACAGGACGGGTATTACCCAGGCTCAGTTAGTGGGTCGGATATGCATTGAGTCTGATTCTAATATGAGTTTTATGAATGGGTATTGTTTAGGGTCCCGATCTTGGTAGAGTATATCCCAACCCAAAGCCACACATAGTGTAAAGTGTATTTATTTATTTTTTTTATGGTTATAAAGCGTATTTAATTAAAAAACAAGTAAAAAGGAAAAAAAAAAGTGCTTTCTGTGCTCTGCAACAATTTAAAAATTTGTTTTGTGAAAAATGTGTAACATAAATTTGTCTCAGAAATCAGAATACGAATTGAAATCCCTTTTTTCTCAAAAAGAATTTTTTTTAACTAATTTAGGAAAGAAAGCAAATTATCTTTATAATAAGGTGAAAATGGGAAAAATGCTTTTGCCCAAAGAATCCAAACACGCCATTTCGTGTGCCAAAAAAAAAAAAAAAAACTAACGAAACGCGGACAAGAGGAAATTACAGATGCACCTGTGCCAGCTTCTCGTGCAGGTTCACGCACTGTACGCCTACAAAATGTGAAAGCAAAAAAGCTCCAGAATTAGGAGCTGGGTCTCTCAAATTTTGGTCGTTTCTTGTCCGTGGTTTTTGATCCATAATGGAGAATGAGGAGTACGCGAAAGAGCTGAATGTTGCCGTCAGAGTGGTCCACATGGCTTGTTCACTTTGCCAAAAGGTGCAAAAACAATTGCTTTCGACGACCTCTGATCAGGTTAAGTCCAAGGATGATGATTCCCTTGTTACTGTTGCAGGTACTCTTAAATCTTTCTTCTGTTAATTTATTTCCTTGAATTGGGCTTGTTTTTTTGGGTTTTAAATCTTTATGGGTTCTTGAATGATCAGCATTTCGTGAATTGGGTCTTCCCAATTTCGGATTTTTTTTCACACTGCTTGATAATGCGGGCAATAGTCGTTCCATCTGTGCGTTTATGAGCCTTTTGTTGTTGTTGTTGTTGTTGTTGTGGGGGGTTGTTCCTGGGTTTTGTTTTTCGGTTAATATTTCTTTATTATCATCTTCTTCTGGAAATTTTGCTTGTTGTTTCTCTAACTTTACCAGTTGGATGCTTAAGTTCTGTTCTAATTTATGATTTTTTTCAAACGGTTACATTTGAGGACACATCAAAATGGAAAGAGTTATTGGGAACTAAAACTGTTTGTATACTTATAATTTTCAATTTTCGTATCGTTTTCAACTTTTCATCAGTTGAAAAGCAATGGAGATTTGTGGGTTTGTCCGAAACACCACTTAATTTTTTAAGCACTCAACTGGAAAGAAACAAGTAAATGTGTTGCTCTCAATGAAGGTATATATTACTATAATAGATGTATCTATCAACTTTGTTTTCTTAATCCATATGACTGGCGTGTTTATTTTTGCTTTAAAAATGATATTGAAGGAAAATATGGTCAATTGGATATAAAAATGCTAAACGAAGTCACTAAGAACCAGCAGCATTCGTTTTACCCAGTACGAACTCTTTAATTGATATATTCTGCCATCCCCTCCTATAATAAGATATATATATATATATATATATTCTCTCTTGCCGACTCTGTGTGTATGTTTCTCTCTCCTTTTTCTCCTCAGTTGCTTAAGGTGAATGAGAGATATAGGCAGGTGTAAAATAGCAAACTAATCCTATACTTGCATAGGTTGTAAACATAAAATGTGAGATGGTTTCATTTGCCTATGTTAATGCTTATTCTTGATCCACAGTTGTATACTTTAAATGCTTTGAAGTATGTGCTTGCGTGTGCGTGTGCGTGTGTGCTTTCTTATATTCAGAAAGTTTTTCTTAGTTATAGTAGTTGGCATCTTTATTATGATATGATTAGCTCATAGACTTCAATTCATTTTAATTCTGTCAAAGCTGTCAGCCTGTCCCACTTGTTTATAGATCACTCATATTCGAGGATGAGAATGCTAATCTGGACATTGAAAGCTAAAGTACTTTGAATGTTATTTACTATGTCCTCTTGCTGATACAGTCAAATTAAGCTTATCTTGAGTTCAAGTTATAATGTATCATGTATGTCTACGTTATGCATATCTGTTTGACTGATAAAGATCTAACTATTGCTAAGTACAACCTTTTACTTATCTGTGGAAAAATATAATGCTCTGGGAACCATATTTAGAACTTCTCTTTTGGAAAACCATATGTAATACGTTTCAAGAATGTCAAATTACTGTGCTCAAAGATGTGCCCTGCCTTGGAAGGGAAAACAAATTATGCAAGCTTTAAAATAACCTGAGGGGTGGTGGCAGGGGGTGGGGGTGATGGAGTGTTTATTCAGACATAATCGTTATTCTTTTATTGGTAACTCAATAATCTTTGGATGAACAGACTGGAGCGTGCAAGCAACAGTAAGCTGGTTGCTCTCAGAAGCTTTTGGAAGGCAAAACATCTCCATCGTTGCTGAAGAAGATATTCAAACTCTGTCCAAGCCCGAATTATCATCTCTATTAACAATGGTTGTCACTGCTGTAAATGAATGCTTGGCTGAGGCAGCTCGATTTGGTCTCCAGGGTCCTAAAAAGCCCCTAAGTGCTTCACAAATTCTAGAGGCCATCAGCCAATGTAACTCACGCGGAGGCCCGTCGGGCCAGCATTGGGTCCTTGACCCGGTTGATGGAACCCTAGGTTTCGTTCGTGGAGATCAGTATGCTGTTGCTCTTGCAATGATTGAAAATGGAGAGCCCGTGATTGGAGTCCTTGGATGCCCTAATTATCCTGTGAAGGATGATGGCCTAAATCGAGAACATCTTGTTATATCATCATCAAAAGGGGAAGTGGGATGTGTGATGTATGCAAAGAAAGGCAGTAAAAAGGCTTGGATGCAGCCCTTAATTCATTCTGACAAGAGGCTTGAGTGGCCAAATTCTGCAAAGCTTATACGGGTTTCTTCAGTTGATGATCCTGCGCTGGCCACCTTCTGTGAACCAGTGGAGAAGACTAATTCAGATCATTCGTTGACTGCTGGAGTTGCTAGCTCTGTTGGGTTAAGGTATGATATGTATTTATGTAAGTTAGTACTTCTTACAAGTTAGCTACTTGCGGTCATTTTTGGCTGAAATTTAACAAATTTCATGAAGTATTAACATAGCCTGCAAAAGATGAGGAATAGGGTGTGTAGAGCTATATGGGGTTATTGGAAAGGCTTTCGTTTTTTGAAGTGGGTAATTTTAGAGATTGTGGGGAAAATAATTAGTAGTGAAAATCGGGAGCATTTGAAAATAGAAACTGCAGAAGTTTAAAAAAAGGAAAAATTCTAGAAGTTGCTTAAAGTTGAGTAGGGGGTGCTTTTAGCTTTTGATATTGTTTTGTTTTTGTTTTTGTTTTTTACTCCGGTTTTTCCTTAATAAAGGCAAACTCAAAAATCGCAAATACGAGTCATCTTTGTTGCTAGGTGACTATTCTTATCAATTGTTGTTGTGTGAAGATGGCCTGGAGGATCAATGTCTAAGAGTACATTAGTTCATGTCTCCCCCCACCCCCTCCCCCCCAACCCCCACCCCAAAAGAAAAAGGAAAAAGGAAAAAGAAAAGAAAAGAAATTAAGCTGCAATGTTAGCTTTGTTTAGAACCTTAATAGCTATTCTAAAGAAATTTTTTTTCCTCCCAGTTATGTTCAGTTTTTAATTTTATCAGTTTCATTTCTTGATTTTGAGAGATGTTACGTTGCATCTGCAAGAATAAGCGCAACCTACTTAGCTGTTTTTCAAAGCGATGTCAAAAACATTTTCTTTTTTCACTTAAAAATGCAGAAAGAAGCCCTTGCGTGTCTATAGCATGGTCAAATATGCAGCAATAGCTCGAGGAGAAGCTGAAATTTACATGAGATTTGCAAGGGCCGGTTATAAGGAGAAAATATGGGATCATGCGGCTGGTGTTCTCCTTGTGCAAGAGGCTGGTGGGGTGGTCACTGATGCAGGGGGGCGCCCTCTGAATTTTTCCAGAGGAATATATCTAGAGGAGCTTGATAGGGGTATCATTGCTTGTTCGGGTATTAAGTTGCATGAGAAAATAATTGGAGCAGTTTATGCTAGCTGGGAATCATCTAACCTCTGAGCTTTCTCTCCTATGCCAAGAAACCATGGATGATAATAGGATATCATCTCAGGTACCTGCTGCAAGGTAACGCCACTTTAGAATTAGTGCTTTCTTGGTATCTATGGTTTAAAAGATCGTGTTCCTTGATGCTTCTCAAGGGTGACTTTGCTGAAATTGACTGGTCTACTTGAGTTACTTCATTTTTCTTCCAAAAATTTATTGGTTTGATTCTTTTTGCTTTGACCCAATTTTGATGCTATAGTAGATTCTCTGGGAAGAAATATATAGAGATGCATATTTAATCGTCTCATCTAAAAGTTTACGCTGTTAGAGTCTAAAATGTCTTATAAAGGATAGACGTCAAATGTTTAATATCTCTAACAAAGATCTACACTAAAGTATAGTAGTTTAGCTGCATGTAGCATCTTGAAATATCTGATATAGAAACTGTTCCCATTTTTCCAGGGCGAGGAAGTCGCATACAATGGAGTTGTTCATCGCTTATTCAGTTTCTCGAAGCACTATGAGTAAATTGGCTCTGTTTATTTTCTGCTACAGAGGAGTCCCACAGAGCATAACACTTAAATTTTTGGTGCAATAGGGCTAATAAATTCGGAATGATCAACACCCTAACTTTAGTATTGAGTAGTAGATGATTTCACTAAGTAAGAATTTAAACTCTGCATGTTTTTGCTAATCTTGTATAGTTAATTAACGTATTTCGCTGTGTTTTAAGGATCGAAGCACGTGTTCACGTGCTTGCGATATTACACATGTCCCCGGAATGTGTAATATTATTACTAAGCCTTAGAGATGGAATTAATTGGAGTCTGTGGTTTCATAAAATTATCGTTGCAGATGGGACTTCGCAGAATCCCCAGCAAAACTCCTCTTGTAATTGCCTTCATGTCTGCGAAAATATTTGTGAAATTGTCAAATTTGAACTTCTCTTTCTCTCTCATCCAGGATTAGTTTTGAAGGATAATTTGTTTAATTGAATACGAATGGGTTACGCTACACACTCTCACCATTTACAATCACAGGCAAGTATATATTGTGTATATGAATAAGCGCGCGCGTGTGTATGTGTGTGTGTGAAGGGACAGGGTGAAGGAGTTGACAGCACCATCAGTCCTTAACTCAAAAATCAAGGCAATGCTATGCTATGCTACCCATAAATTTAGGAGAAAAAGGATAAAATTATTCTTTATATTTTATAAAATTGATTCTACTTCGAGGTTAAAATTTTTTATTTCATTTTTATAAATAAATATATATATATATAATATATATTACATGTGGATTCCTGAGTTGAAAAGCTTGATTAAGGTAAAACCCACAGGATTACTAGTAATTATGAATCCATTTCGAAGGGTATAATACAACTGTCGTGTGATTGATAATTATTTTAAAATTATATATCAACGACAAAATAACTATAAATATGCTCGCTACGTGATTAATATTGATTCTTGTGAATTGAGTCTAACCTAGAATTTTCATAAATAATGGTGCTTTCTGTTCTTTACTGCTTCGAAAATGACAAGCATTAATTAATGTCGGAGTTAATCACAATTAGTTGTTCCAGGTGGTGAGATGATTGCGCATTAAGTTAGTTTGACCTCGTGCTTTGCACCTTTAACAAAAATATGCTAAGTTGGCATAGCTAACCCTGCTACTAATATGGTAGTATTAAAGTGATACTTCATTTATTTTAAATTTAACAAAATTCTATTTTTCTCTCCATGCTGTAATTAAAATTTCAACTGTCAACACCAAGTATAATTCTTATGTTAATCCACAGACATTCATAATTTTTTAAAAGAATATTTAGTCTATTTTAGGGAGCAAAAGTGTTGCCCACAAAAGATCGACAACAAAGTAACGAAATATTCCTTAGATTTGTTGCTTAGAATGACGTAAAGAGCAACTAATAAAAGTATGGGAGATATTAACGCACAATCACATATATTGGGAGCTAATCCAAGGTTAATAGCTGCCCGTAATTTACCCCCTCTTTGTAATAACAATAATGTGAATTTATACAATTTTTTATTTTTTTAATTAAAAATCTCAGGCAATTAGGCAGTTATAAATAAGACAAAGGGAGTACTAGATAAGTACAGTAGCCCCCACTTGAAAGTATGTGCTTGACGCCATTTCCGCGTTTTTCCTCTCTGGCACCCATATTTCTTCTTCTAACCTTTGAAATTTTAGGACCTATTTTAACTTTTTTCCTTCTTCAATACCTATAGTTTAATTCATTAATATATTGATGGAATTAAAGCGATCAAATTAAGTTTAATCCAATAATTTTGATGAAAGGAACAACTCACTCATCACCGCTTACTTTAAAACTTGTGCAGTACATTGTGTAACGAACTCTTACTTTCACAAGCTATGTCGGAGTGATGATCCACTTATGGTCCTTTTCCCTACTCATCTATTACGTCCATGAAGATTACACCTTTTAATTGGGGAAGTCACATCAAATCTCTCACTATAATCTTTTTGCTTATAAAAAATAAAAAATTAAAAAAAAAATAGAAGGGCCCCATCTTAATTTATTTATACAGTCACATCTATTAAAAACTGTATAATTGATAATTTTGTTTGAGTTATAAAAACTTATATCATGTGACATATTAATTATTAAATATATCAAAATACTTTAGAACAAAAAAGTAATGCTCGCGTTAATAATACTCTAACATCACGATTCTTCATAATAAGGCCGATAGTCGAAATCAATATGCTTAATCAAGCAAACAAGAGGAGGAAAAAGAAAAAAAAAATTGAAATTAATTCGTACAGCGACTTGTTCAAAAGAATCCGTACAAATATTATTAATCTTTATAGTCGGCGATATTGGGAACCAAGTCTATTTTATTCTCGTCTTTTATAATAAGATTTTGACTTAGCAAATATATATTTTTTTTTTCTGAAAAAACAATTGAAATCAAATACTAAATATATGCATGTTTCTCGCAGACTGAAAATTAGCCTTGATTGGCGGAGCCTAATGAGGATATTGTCAAACTATTGACGGAATTAATTACGTATTCGTTATATAGATAAAGTGGTAACAATGCTAAGCTTGGCCTAGGACCGTCCTTTGTCTTAACAATATTAATAGCATTAATAAATAATTAATTTTTGCTCGTGTTAAGGGTCAGAAATATAAATAAATCGAGTTGAGTTGGACAAGTTTTTTAGTCGTGTTCGATTTAAATTTATTATTGAACGTGAAGTTTTATTTGAATTTAATTTAATGATTAAATATGTTGAGTTTTAATTGTTGAACTTGCCTCCAGCTTAAATAATCGATATTCTTAGAATTGTTAAACACTCATAGTAAGTAGTGTTAATCATCGAATTCAAATTTAATGTATTCAATGATTAAAATTGTTATTATATTTTTATGTATTAGCAATTAAAAACGTGGTAGAAATTAAAATTTGAATTATGTGGTGCATATAAGAATTTTTCAAAAAAAAAAAAAAAGATTTGAAATTTCTTATGGTTTTTTTTCTCTTTAAAATGATGCTTTTCAATAGTCAATTAAGTCCTCATCCCGGCAATACTTGTACAGATATATTAGACGTCGACTTTCAATTCTTTTTTTTTTTTGAAAAAAAAAGAAATTCATAGAAGTTGCCAAGCACATTGTCAAGTTCTATGAATTTTCTTATTTTTTTTTTTTCAGAGTTTAAAAAAAATGTATAAATAAAATAATTTTTTTTAATAGAAGTTGATATTGTTATTGTCGACTTTTATTAAAAAATATATTTTTTAATTCGATAATTTTAAAAAAATGATTAAATTTATGAATAGGTTACTTTTACAAAGAATTTCGTTTTTATGTCAGAATATTAACACAAATATTGTTTTGTATTAAAATTGTAAAAAATCCATTAGTTGGTGTGCCATTTTTTCAAACAGAAAAATCCTAAAACGAATCTTGTCACACGTCGTGTTATTCTCAGGAATATAAATTGGCATGCACGGATAATGTAAAATAAAATGGGTTATGTAATTGAGGGATTGCATTACAATAAATAGATATAAAAAAATTCAAACTGATTAATTATTTAAGATAATTTCATGATGCTGTTGAAATCAAATCATATTACGTAACAGGCACGGAAACCAATGTTCAAATATTCTACTTTCATCAATTCACTCGATCCTTAAATTACATTTTTGAATTTAAAAAATAAAAATGAAACATAAAACCGGGATAGAATATTATAAATATTTTTTCTTATTGGATCAACACTTAAAAAAGGAAAATTGAAAGAATAACTTGATTAGTAAAAATTCTTATAGCAAGACAATTTAATTATTAAGTATAAAAAAAGGATGATTTTAATTATGGCATTTAACCCAAATGATAAAGTTCTCCACATGCACAGAGATAGCATTAATGAGTTGCGAGCAATAATTCTATCTAGTTGGGACCCCGAGTCTAATTGCTAATTTAACTACTATGGTACTAAATTTTCAAAGTTCAAACTCTGCAAAATAAATAATGTACTAATGTAGCAATGGAAAATTTTTATCGGTACCGGGTTCGGCCACACCATGACTAATAAGGTGGTGAGTGTTTTACACTTGTCATGTGATTGGTGTACAGTTTAGGGAGAGCGACCAATCACATGATAAATGTATTAACACTTGCTATATGATTGGTTGGGTGCGGCCAAGCCGGGTCTGAGCAAGAATTTTCCATGTAGCAACAAAACAAAGCCGGCCCCGCACCAATCCCATTTAACCCCCTTCCACAATCACCAGAGCCTCTCTCTCTCCCTCTCTCTCTCTCTACACACACAGAGATATACATACAGGGTGATGAATCTATAGATACACAAAATTGCACATCACAAAACGCCAATAGTTTCATTCTCGGCGTATATACCTCACTCACTCACTCCCACCGTCCCACTCTTGAAACTAGAGAAAAAAGAGTTTGTGCGTTCCCTCGAAAATCAAAATCACCAAAGTCCCCACTCTCTCTCTCTCTCTCTCTCTCCTCTCTGCATTTCTCTGAATAGAACCCGACGAATCACAAAACGCGTGATTACGTTGTAAAGCCAAGCAACATTCATCATCCCTTCTTTAAACATTGTCCCCTACAGTATAAGAATCAATCAATCAATCAACCTGCCAATTTGCAAACTTTTATCATTGTAACCATTTGTATTCCTCTCCCTCCTCTCGTTCTGCATTATTGATTTATATTATTGTCCAATAACATAACATTCTCTCTCTCTCTCTCTCTCTCTCTCTCTTAAGAAACTGTACTTTTTCTGTGTTGATAATAAATCTTCCCTTTTTGGGATCAGAAAATTATTCCCCTGTATTTCCCTGGATGGATTTGGTATCAGGCGTGCAGCAACTTCATTTCTTGTAAGTGAAAACTCTCCATCTTTTCTTGTTTTTCCACACGCACACGCACACATTTATATATATGCTTATATATAGATACGCATATTTTGAATTTGGTTATCGTAATTTGAAGCTTCAGCAGATTAAGAACACGGACACCGGCTGCCATTTTTGTTTCTAGCCAAGCATGACAAGTAATCACTTGAAGCTTCTTCATATCAGGCTTTACTAAATTCCTATATATGGTCAAAAATTTGCAGGTTTTGAACAAGGGCTCAAAACAATTTCGTTGAATTATCATCCAAAAAAAAAAAACAAAAGAAATACAAAATAATGGGAAAAACAGGCAGAGATTGGACGCAGATCTACGCAATCTACGGCGTGGATGATTGGCAGACCCCACTCTTTATCCTCATCCACGCGATTGGATTTTCAATTCTATCCGCGATATTCCTCCTCTACTTCGAGTCCACTTGCCACTTCCTCCAGTACTTCCTCCCGGGCCCAGCCTCGGCCCGTTTCGCAGCCGGATTCACGGGCTCCGTCACGGCCCTCTCCGCCGTCTGCCTCTTCTTCGCCGCCGCCAACTTCTTCTACTCAGCCGTGTCCCTCCACTGGGACATGTCCCAGCGCATCGTCTCCTCAGTCCCCGACTGGTCATCCGTCAAGCACGCCCTCGACCTCGGCTGCGGCCGCGGCATCCTCCTCAACGCCGTCGCCCTGCAGCTCAAGAAATCCGGATCCTCCGGCCGGGTCGTGGGCCTCAACCCGACCCGAACACAGAACCGGGCCATCAGCCCCACCCGCACCCTGAGAACCGCCGGTCTCGAGGGCGTCCAGGAGTACGTCACGTGCAGGCCCGGCGACCCGAGAACGCTGCCGTTCAGCGACGGGTACTTCGACGTGGTGGTGTCGGCGGTGTTCGTCCACACGGTGGGGAGGGAGTTCGGGCCGAAGACCGCGGCGGCGGCGGCGGAGAGGATGAGGGTGTTGGGGGAGGTGGTGAGGGTGCTTAAGCCCGGCGGCGTGGGGGTGGTGTGGGACGTGGTGCACGCGGCGGAGTACGTGCAGAGATTGAATGAGCTGAAGATGGAGGAAATCACGGTGTCGGAGCGCGTGACGGCCTTCATGGCCAGCAGCCACATCGTCTCCTTTCGGAAACCACGTCAGAATCTCGTGGGTCCCGGTGAAGTCAGACTAGATTGGAGATTCAACAATTTGGGTTGACCTAATATATATATATATATTTATTTATATATATATATATATATCTTTTTCTATTTAATTTAGGTTTTATTTATGTGGTGCTGAGAAAAAGAAAATTGGTCTGGGGACACGAAGTGGAACCAGATACCTTGTCTGAGGCATGAAATATCAGTATCAAGTATGCGCATGCATGTTCGCAATTGTAAATATCATGCATCAACTTTAAAAATAATAGACACTTCTTTGTTTTTTTTGTAAAATGTATGTGTTTTTATTAATTATAATTTGGTATTTATGTGAGAATGGAAATGTGCTTGAATGAAATATTGATATTATAATTCATTATAAAAAACCGCATACTTTTGGAAGGAAAAAATTTCCATAAAAAATTGGTGGCAGAACCATATCTTTCTTAGGCTCAAAACCCCACAATTGTGCTTGTGAGCGTGTGTGGTCCGGCCACCTGTTTGGCAACTGTTCAGCAGCACCCAAGCGGAGTGCTGTTCGATGAGATTTCAGCGGAATTCCAACAGGAGTCCGCCAAATACCGGTGTTTTCTTTGTAGAGATTATAAAAACGAAAACATATTCGGTTTGCAATGTTTTTATCATGAGAATTCGTATTATTTAATTAAATATAGAGTTATTTATAAATGAGATCTGCTATTAACTTTATGGTAATTCTAAATTAATTAATTTATGGATGCGATGATTGGGGAAGGATATCGATATAGGAGGAATACGCACGTGCCAAATGGATATTACCCATGACGTGGACCAATTGGGTCACGCTATCTAGAAGTTGAGCCACCGACGTGGCACCTTCTGAACAATGCCACGTGTCTCCATATGTTCTCCGGTTCAAGGGGCTTTAACCTCCTCGATGCATTGCCTCCAAGCCGCCCGCCTTGCGGCCTAAGTGTCTCCTCGACGATGTCTCATCATTCCAATGAGGGTCTTGTCTATCTCTGGAGTGGTCCCTCTCCGTATGTTTTTATTAATTATAATATGGTATTTATGTGAGAAAGGAAATGTGCTTGAATAAAATATTGATATTATAATTTATTATAAAAAAAACCGCATACTTTTGGATGGAAAAAAATTTCCATAAAAAATTAGTGGCAGAACCTTATCTTTCTTAGGTTCAAAACCCCACAATTGTGCTTGTGACCGTGTGTGGTCCAGCCACCTATTTGGCAACTGTTCAACGACACCCAGGCGAAGTGCTGTTCGATGAGATTTCAGCGGAATTCCAACAGGAGTCCCCCAAATACCGGTGTTTTCTTTGTAGAGATTATAAAAACGAAAACATATTAGGTTTGCAATGTTTTTATCATGAGAATTCGTATTATTTAATTAAATATAGAGTGATTTATAAATGAGATCCACTATTAATTTTATGGTAATTATAAATTAATTAATTTATGGATGTGATGATTGGGGAAGGATATTGATGTAGGAGGAATACGCACGTGCCAAATGGATATTTCCCATGATGTGGACCAATTAGGTCACGCTATCTGGAAGTTGAGCCACCGACGTGGCACATTCCGAACAATGCCACGTGCCTCCATATGTTCTTTGGTTCAAGGGGCTCTAACCTCCTCGACGCATTGCCTCCAAGCCGCCCGCCTTGCGGCCTAAGTGTCTCCTCAACAATGTCTCATCATTCCAATGAGGGTCTTGTCTCTCTCTGGAGTGGTCCCCCTCCTTGAAGTAGTCCCCCTCCATACGTTTTTATTAATTATAATTTGGTATTTATGTGAGAAAGGAAATGAGCTTGAATAAAATATTGATATTATAATTCATTATAAAAAAACCGTATACGTTTGGATGGAAAAAAATTTCCATAAAAAATTAGTGGCAGAACCTTATCTTTCGTAGGTTCAAAACCCCACAATTGTGCTTGTGAGCGCGTGTGGTCCGGCCACCTGTTTGGTAAATGTTCAGCGGCACCTAGGCGGAGTGCTGTTCGATGAGATTTCGGCGAAATTCCAACAGGCCGGAGTCCGCCAAATACCGGTGTTTTCTTTGTAGATATTATAAAAACGAAAACATATTAGGTTTGCAATGTTTTTATCATGAGAATTCGTATTATTTAATTAAATATAGAGTGATTTATAAACGAGATCCACTATTAATTTTATAGTAATTCTAAATTAATTAATTTATGGATGCGATGATTGGGGAAGGATATCGATATAGGAGGAATACGCACGTGCCAAATGGATATTTCCCACAACGTGGACCAATTGGGTCACGCTATCTGGAAGTTGAGCCACCGACGTGGCACATTCCGAACAATGCCACGTGTCTCCATATGTTCTCTGGTTCAAGGAGCTCTAATCTCCTTGATGCATTGCCTCCAAGCTGCCCACCTTGCGCCTAAGTGTCTCCTCGATGATGTCTCGTCATTTCGATGAAGGTCTTGTCTCTCTTTGGAGTGGTCCCCCTCCTTGAAGTGGTTCCCCAATGCAACGGTTTCTGACAGACATTTGCATCCGAAGTTTCCACTATGCTATGTCAAAGGAATATTTATCGTACGGACATCGGAAAATGGGCTTCATCAACCCTGATCCAGCCCACTCTCTCTCGCGACCTATTATAAATTGAAGGTCTCAATTGTTCACAAGGTATGATTTCTAATTTTGTACTTACACTAGAATATACCATTGACTTGAGCTTTGGTGGGTATTCGCCGGAGACACTCTAGTGAGGCTTATGTGTGTTCCATTCTTACAGATCGGGGACCCAACCAGCAAACTGTTATCATCCACTGAGTACAGGGTTTTTTGCTCGAATCCAAGATCCAACATCATCAGATATATATATATATATATATATATATGAGAGTATAAAAGTTTGAAAACAATAATTATAAGTGGTAATTTATACTTAAAAAGTAGGTGATGCGGTCCGGATTTGGTTGGTACACGTATCCGAGTACTTCGCACTTCCGTAATAGTATTTGCTGGTGGCCCACCTGCTAAAGAGGGAAGAACGCACGTGAGACTAGCCGGTTTTGCCCCGGCGTAGGCTCTCCGACGCTCAAGTCAGTGGTGGGTTCAAGAAGAAGATGAACAGTAATGATATTATCTTGGCTTGTAAGGCAAAGAATATTTCTTACCCCTGAGTGGAGAGCCATGTGGAGCTTTTATATGAGAGTGAGGAGCCTGATGCGACATGGTTGGTGGGATCCGGTCACCCTCAGCCCTGTAGCTGTTATAATAAGTGCCTTTTGTCCCCCCTTTTTCCAATCTTTGGCGGCTATCCTCACTCATCATTAATGAGGGGTCATACCCGGCATTAAAGGGATATCTTGGGCATTTATGACCAAGGATTGTATTTATGACTTGACATTTAATGCGCCCACGTCTGATGGGATGGACCCATGTGCCAACGTGATGCAGTAGGTGGCAGCGGGCTGCGTCTGTCAGTAGTCTCCAGCTGTATTTGTCCCGCCAAAATTCCTATCTTAGTAATGGTTAAGTCTGGGATTTAGCCCTCGATGAGGGTGCCATCGAGGGCAAGTTCCCCCTTCGAGGGCACCCTTACTAAACTGTTGCAGGATTTTGTAAGGGGAACGAGGCTGGCGTGTGTAGGTGTGCCCTTTCGAGGGCCTTGACGGCTTCGAGGGCAGCAATTCCACACTTAACAGATTAGTGACTTTTGGGAGATTGTGATGACGTGGCATGGTGAAGCGGCATTTGACTCATCAGTAGGCAAAGTGAATACATTTTATTTTTTTTAGATCGTAATTATTAATGAAATGGGCCTTGAAGATGAAACTAGTTGGCTTCGTATAACTGGGATATTTAATTTTTTCTCTGATTTGTTGAAAAAATTAATGAGCTTGTTAATACAGAGCCGTTTGGTGGAGCATTATTTCTTAGTTATGATCCACCAAGACATGCTTGTTTTCTCACATGCATGTGATTAAGCTGCTTTATATTTTGCATCCAATTTATTACTGAAAAAAAAGAGGAACAGATATATTATGTTACTTTTAATCGAATCTTCTGCTACATAATCGTACTATATCTTCTCTTATTATTTGGATCTAGGACATTGATGATTTTTGCAAACAACCCAAGAGTAAAGTTTTTCTTCTTGATTTTTGCAAACAAACCAAGAGTAAAGTTTTTCTTTTCTTTATAATAAACATAAATATCACTCACACACACTATCAAGATTCGAATTTTGGCATTATACTTCCGAGTCTTTAAAGGTAGGCACATATCTAATAGGCCGATTCTGGCATTATACTTCCTAGAATTTTAAAGGTGGGTAAATGTCCAATGGGCCAAAGTCTGGCAAAGAAGAGTAACGTTAATTATATGTTTTGTTTCGAATGATTTGAATTTTACTTATCCTAGATATGATTAGTTCTTTGTTTCTTTGCTGTAATTATCAAATGGATTCGTGGGCTACGTTGTTGGAAGCTGACGGGCCCAGTCCATGAAGTAAAATTTACTTGGACTCATAGTTTAGCTTGAGTCCATTTTTGTTGTTGAACTGGACCGGGCCAAAATCCTGAGTGCCATATGTTGGGTGCGGCCGTCCAAATATTAATCAGCGTTCCTATTCTTATTTTTTTGTATGTGGGAGATTTTGTTGATTCAACATATTTTATTCTTGTTGATATTTATAAAAGTTAATTAAACTTGGCCATCTAAATTATTATTTTTTTCCGCTTTATAATTTCAAATTTTAAATATTAGTAATTATCATTTAAAATATATATATATATATATTTTATTAATTATGACTTAATTACATTTTTCAACCTAAAATCATACCTAAGGTGGCGACACACGTTATTGCTTCGACTGATATTTTTGATCGAAATATATAATTAAATTTCAATCAATTTAAACATACAAACTTTAAGTGGTAATCAGTGATACTTAAAATTTAAAATTATAAAATATAAAAATACTCATAACTCAGACGGTAATATTTAATTAACTCTATTTATATTGTTTGAGTATGAAGTTGTATTGATTTATAGTTTGTGGCCTTTTGTACTTCTCTTTCTGTTTTTGTTGGGACCTTTTGCTTCAGGGATGTTGAACAAGAAAACAAATTAGAAAACACCAGGGGAGGAACCAAAAAAAAAGAAACACCCCCTCACAAGATCTACAGCCTCGGATACATACATCAAATTACAGATTAAAAAAAAATTTATTTTCCAAAAGTTCATGGCTTTCTCCGAGACTTGAGCGGTAAAATTTGCACGGACCCGCAAGCCGATGATTGATTAAGCCATTATAGACATAACAGAGAACCGGCTACGCCTCGGCCGGAAATTCCGCCACCGCAAGCTCAGCTTCTGAGTCGGCGGTGCCAAAGCCCTTCTAACAATCTCTCGGCAAGCCTGTTGCGTTCTCAGGGATCTACTTTCCGGCGTTGCTCCCTCGTACCGTAGGCTTCGCGCCGATCGAGGAAAAGGCGATATTGAAAAACGAGATCGAGGCGACGCCGCCTCAGAGCCATACCATTTCGGTTTCCAATGGACGGTGGAGGCCGGCAGCTTCACCGGCGATGGAAGCCTCTCTAATTTCTGATATTCCATGAGATCTAATATATTGGTTTGAATTTGATTGGGTCTCTGCGAATGGCTTTTGTTTGAAGAATTTAGGGGTTTTTGCGTTTGCGCTGAATAATTGGGCCTCGATTTTTATTTTTTTTGGGTTTTTTTTGTGTATATATATATAGATATATATATGTCCACATAAGAATTTTAGGAAATTTCGTGCCGGAGAATTTTGACTTAGAAAAAATGTTATTGGAGAAATTTGGCGAATATTGAACATTTTGAATGCACACGGTTTTGGTTGACGATGTCAACGGTCATAATTATTTATTTATTAATTTTTTTTTTATTGTCGTGTTTATTTTGACTTGCTTAATTTATTTAGTGAGTGGTTTATGGAATTTTTCTAGAACAAGTTTGACCGTCAAAGTATTAGTGCGCTAATTAGTTAAATTGCACACCAATATTATTATTAATTTATTAATCATGAACTCAAAAAATTTTATTGGTAGACTGTATCAAATCTCTTTAAAATGTTAAAAATAGATCTTACGTGCAACATATGATGGAGTTCAAACGTTGATGAGGCTCAAAAGTTAATTGGTAGCCACAATTAACACTCAAAGTTTTTAGAAATCATATATGGCTTACGGCTATTGGTCCGCAAGAAATATAATTACGCACGTACTTTGACTAGGCCATTAACACCAAGGTGATTTCAAACATCATTATCATTTACTAAATTAATAGATTATTAATCATATTTTAAATTATGACAATTACCTACAGCTGCAAAATTATAAACAACAACATCTTATTTTAAAAATTACCAATAATATATATTAACGTTTATAAAAAATACCCTACCATTAGGGTTTTTAATATTTTTCATTAAAGATTTAGTGAATTATTGAAAATATCATTGACCAATTTTCCCACCATCTTTTAAATATCAAAATATCTTATTTATAGCAATTGCAAGTTGTGTTTTTTGGTATATTCGATGGGGTTTTAAATTAAGATCCACATGTTCTTGACAAGTTCAAGATGGAAAAATTATATATGAAGTTGGTAGTGTCGAATTATAGATGGTGATGCCTGTTGCTGATTGTGGTGGTATAAAATAAAATTATTTTACAAAAATTGGTAGAATAACAAAACTGATTAAAGAGTCTTATCGACCAGGCACATTTTTGGGGGGCTCAATTGACTACTATGGATGCATGCATGTTATCTTTTAGGCAATTGTATTAATATTTTAAAAATTATCTTAAATCTTAAGGGCATTTTTCATTTCAAAATAAGAGAAACTAATTTATAATTACATTGTGAAGGTGTAACTTTGTCCGCTTGTTTTCCCAAAACAATAGAAACCGTTCTTAATTTGGGAGTGGGCACTGGAACTATTGATGCAAGGAATTAATCAACATGACCTTATCTTCAAGAATAACCCTAAACCAATGTCTCCGATCCGATTGACCCCAGAACTCTTTACTGGATCCCTTCCTCGTTAGGAAAATTTTCGGTAAAGAGTGCATACCTCACCAATATTAAACCTCGAATTCCCCCCCCCCCAAAGTGGGGCACATGGCATATTGCACCCTTTAAAAATATTTGATTGGCACAATGCATCCTAAAATTTAAATTTTGACATCTTGCATCCTTCAAAATACATTAATGAGGCATTTTGCACCCTCCGTCCATTCCCATTAACATTTTTTACCAGAAAAAAATATTCTAACCAAAATAAAAAAGGGCAAACTTTGTATTTACTATACTATATTAAAAAAAAAACCTAACCAACTCAATGTCAACTTCATCCTAGAAACTAGAGTACAATACACAAAAATTGTGGAGAAAAAAATTTAAAGAAAAGTGACAACTTAAGTGCTTCTCAATTTCTTTTTCACCAAGTTTCTAGCAACAAATTTTAATATCTTGACTATTGAAATTGGATTATAAATAATCATAGAAGTATTAAGAGAAGAGGATGGCAACAGATGGGCATTTCACATTTCCATAGGATATCAAGCCCCAATCAATAGTAAGTTCACAACCTCTATTTTGAATTTTATAGTGATTATATACACGTGTTCTTTTCCTTATGCTGGTTTTTTTTTTTTTGTTTATTTACAATAAACTATTTAATAAGAACAAAAAATAAATACGTGCAACGAAATTAATGTTCCTACAAGAGGGAATGTAACTTTCATCAATTGACATAGGTAGAACCGAATCAGTCGTTGGTGATTAGAAATAGATGATTGATTTTTTTTTTTAATAGCAGAATCCTTAGTTCAAGTTGGGAATTACCAACTAATCCAAATTAATTCTTGTCCAAGTTAAGCTTGATCAAAATATCACAAAAATATTCATAAATGTGATTTTGCAAATTGCCAACTAATCATAAACTGTAAACTCGAAAAAGTCATACGGAATCAATAAGTAGAATAGGAAAAGATGCATGCATCTTCCTTTATAGAACTTGTTTCCCGTAGAACTTTGTTTCATCTTTCTACGCTTTCTTCAATCTCCCCATGCATTTCATTGTGAATTGAGATTGTTTTGTTACTATTGGATAAAAACTGGATTAAAAGTTATTAATATTGTTATTTTTATTTAATATCTTATTAATATTTATTTAGTTTGTTTAGCTCTTTCGTAATATTGGACTTTACTAGTTTTGTCATGCTATTAGTAAATTGCTTAGCGTTATTTTTTTTTTAAGCATAATAAAATACCAAGTTTACCCTTTTTTAATTGGCCAAAATATTATTTTGGGTGAAAAAATTTAATGGGAATGGGTGAAGGGTGTAAAGAGCGAAACTAATGTATTTTCAAGGGTGCAAAATGCTAAAATTTAAATTTCAGGGTGCATTGTGTTAATTAAGTGCGTTTAGAGGGTGGAATGTGCCAATTACCCCCAAAGTGCTTCTTCTGAAAAGGTTTTCAAAAACATTTGGGTTGCTGCCAAGATCCACAACCCCTATAAAATCCTTGTATGGAGACTTGCTAATAACTTACTTCCCACTCATAGCAACCTTATGCGGTTCATGCATCCGGATGATACTTTCTGCCCTTTTTGTGAATCATTTCATGAAACTCCGAAACATATCTTCATGCAATGCTCCTTTTCAAATTGGTGTTTCAAATTTGGCCAATTTAGTCATCTCTCAATGTTTCAGTGGGTTTCAATTCTTTTTGATGATGACAATCATTTGAACCTCAACCTTGCACATAAGAAAGAATTCCTCATCTTTCCCCTTTGTTTGATGGAGACCATTTGGAAAGCTAGAAATCGTCTAATCCATGATCATGCGGCTCCGATTATTGAGAGAGTGTCTCGTATAGCAGGGAAACTCACTTTGGAACACTGTCAGGCTCAAGTCCTTTGTATTTTGTCAAATTGCCAAGAGCAACAAAGTACTTCTTGGTCCCTCCATCAAAAAACCAGTTTAAGATTAATATTGATGCTGTTTTTTTTATGATGGTAAATGCTCATTTGCTTTTGTTATTCGCTGCTCAACAGGGGAATTTAGATTTGTTGCTACAGTCCAAGCTTGGGCACACAATGCAACTCAAGCTGAGACAGACGTTGTTGCCTTTGCATTCAATATGGTAAATTCCTTGATGATCTCGTCTGGCATTTTTGAAAATGACTCCTTAAGATCGGTTGTTGTTCCCAACAAAAACTGCGGAATGGTATTCCCAGCCATCAATTGCTCAAAGTAAACACCTTCTTCTCAAATGGCCAAAATGGAAGATAGCCCATATCCGTCGCCTAGCAAATGTCACTGCTCATGCACTTGCGAGATGAGCTTTTCATTCAAATTGGAATGGCTGTATTGATTTGAAAAATTTGTATCTTATTTTGTTAAACTCATGCATTAAACTTGAAAAAGATGCTAAATCTGTTGTCCTTGTTTAATTTTTGCAATGCATTTTTATTCAGCAAAAAAAAAAAAAAGAATAACCCTAAGACGCATAATAGGAGTAAGTAACAAATCTGATGCTAAAACTAAGCTTTTGTATTTGGGCTGTTTGTGAGCCCAATGTCCTCCGAATAGAAACAGCTGAAATACACTGGCCCAATGAGCTCAACTGGCCCAACACCTTCTTAAGCTCGCAGGTGCAGTGTGTTAATATTTTGATAGACAAAATGGTTCATAATTGTAAAAGCAAAATATTGATATCATATTAATTATAATATATATGAATAAAGTTCTTGTATAAACATATATATATATATATATAAATATACGAATAAAGTTCATATATTTATATAATATAACATGTGTCGTACCAATTACTCCCTTAGTCCCTTAGACCCCCATGACGATTTAAAACCCCAATATTTATTTATAAATTTATAAGCACAGATATATTTTGCAAGAGTAAATTACCATGTTAGTCATTGAATCAAAAAAAGTACAGAACTAAAATAACTAAACAAATATATAAACGACTAAAAGTGAAACCAGACCGATGTAAAATAAAAAAAAATTACTAAGTAAATAAATAAAAGAACCCGAAAGTGACAATACACAGCCTTACAAGACCAAGGTGCAATATATTTGCTCATCCAATGTCATGTGGGACACGGAAACTATTAATTAAACTGGATTCGGTCAAACTAGCAATAATTGTATGATAAATAAATTATAATTAAATATGATTTTAATTTGCCAAAGTTCAATACGAGAATATATGATGAATCAATACATTATAAATTCAGTTTTTGTGACGAATTTCGTCTATAATAATTCCGTGAACAGATGCCTAGTCACCGATTATTTTTATTTATTTTTTAATTATATTTATATTGAATCCTATTACTAATCTAGTATAAATACGTTAAATCAATGGCACAATCTCTCCATCATAAGGGGCGCTTCCTTATAACGATTTTCCGCGTGACTTTTCTGAGAACGAGGTTCAGAATGTGTATTGTTTCAAAGATATTAATTTTTTTTAAATTATGGAAAGATATGAATGGTTTCTTGGTTGGTTGGCTGCAAAGTCACAATCCCAAATGGCCTGTGGCATATCAGGGCCAGTGACATTGACTATAATACTAAGTTCATTTAATAACTGTCCCTAATTATTGACAAAAAAAAAATATAATTGATGAAATTATAGGCCCACACCCTAACCCTAGCCAGTCCAAAACCCTACTTGTTCCATATCTTGTCCTCAAGAAATAAGAAATTAATGTATCGATATAATGTCCCCTCTGATTTTATCCATGCTTTTTTCACACACATACTCTATTAATCCGAATGCATGAGCTAGTTAACCTTATAATAACTATAGCTTATCATAATTTAATCACTTTTTCGAATTTTAGAGATCACATAGATTTTTTTCCCGTGGAAGTCAGTGGCGGAATTAGAATCACAAGATTAGAAGAAAACATTTATTTACTGTATTGCTCGAACTCATCTTCCTACACAATGTTTGTGTATATATTGAGCTTAAGGGTGCACTACATACGACAGAATTAGGGCATCACTTAAGATTGAAAGCATCGTATATACATACATATATATATATATATATACAGAGAGAGAGAGAGAGATATGAACATTTGAGATATATTGAAATCGTTATACATTAGAGATGGAATCAGAAATTTTAACTTTGAAGTGGGCGAATTAATGAATTTAAAAAAAATGTAAATAGCCATCATATCACTTTCGGGGGGCTTAATTTTAATTTACCTGATGAAAAAAATATACTTGTACAACAATTTTATATAGATTTGAGTTAGAAAGAACAACTACTTCTAAACGGCCTCCTCATCAATTTGTTTGAACAACTCGCAAGAAAGAACGAAAAATATTGTACTCAACATCATGACCACTTACCAATTTAATATTTAATAAAAATAATTATATTATTCATTCTAAACACATACTCAATTGCCATGCATTAATTAATAAACTGGAGTACAAGATGAATCATAATCAGATGAACAGAGGATTACAAGTACTAGACCCTGGCCCTTGACAAAGGAACCATGGAAATATATTTAAGCACATATCTCTATCATCACCATTATCTACTTTCCATATTAAGCTCTAGTGAAATCGAAATATCGTATTAAAGTTGTTTTGTACTCCTTCCTTAAATGGGAATGCGGTTAACCATAATAAATTTCATGTGGTTAGAAGATAACGATTCCTTAATTTAATGACAGATGAGATGGACCCTAAAGTCGTCATCAAACACAGTGGAGATTAAATTAATTAAGACCATTTTTTTTTTGCTAAGTAGCCCCTCTTAATTCATTAATTGTTGTGTCAAATTGTGCAAGAGAGCCCATATAGCTGGTCTGTAGTGGTGGTGGCCTTAGAATATACTTTGCTGATCATGTCTTTCCAAATATATTTCAAGAAAATGCATCCAAGCTATGTAAGTTTAACGGGAAATTCTTACCCGCACTAAGTTCGGCCATACCGGGACTAATCACGTGGTGAGTGTTTTACACTTGTCATGTGATTGGTGTACAGTTTAGGCAAAGTGACCAATCACATGACAAGTGTATTAACACTTACTATATGATTGATTCGGTATGACCAAGTCGGGTCTGGGCAAGAATTTTCCAAGTTTAACTTAGGAGATTAAACCAAGAAAAATTGGAACGTGATGGAAATAAAAGCTGGCACAATTAGGACAAATTGAGAAAGTTACATATAGGGGCAATATTGTAATTTTATAAAATATAAAAATTAATATTGTAATATTCAAAAACGAGCATTATATGAATTTGAAGGAGATAGAGATAACGAGTGTCGGTACCAGCCTCTCTAATCACCCTGTCATGCATGCCCCCTTCCGCCCTCCCCCAATTTTAAAGAGTGCTTTTTGAATATCAAAAAGTTATTTTACCTTTTTGATCATAGAAAAAATTAAAAGTCATTTTTACCATGTTTAGCTCAACTTTCAATATCCCCAGAGAAATGATTGCATGTGAATAATGCAAAATAGCCTATATCTTGGGTGGAGAGTATAAGATGCATATTAACTGGTGTTAGGTAAGAGCAAGTGACAGTATTAATTAAATAATTGAGTTAATTTTCCTTTATTTTAATTAGTTCCTAGCTTTCATGCAATATTTTTAAACATGAAATTCATATGATCTTCTTTGTCATGAGATTTTGTTCAAGAATACATATCGAATCTAGCTAGGCCTGAATGTTTTTGTATTAATATTATGAATTGAATTGTGAACAACTATGTTCCCGACAAATACTAAGAAAGAATATCAACTACATATGCATGTTGCAACCGTTATTACAAGAATTTGTTACATGTCGACTAAAAATATATATATATATAGTGTGATCATCAAAAATTCATGTATATGATAACATGTGAACTTAACATAAAATTAAAGAACAAAAATAAAAAGATCAATATACAAACTTAACATTAAAACAGAGATTTTAATTAATTAGGGTTTTCAATCATCCCGGGTTCGGGCTCAATCAAAAAAAAAAAAAAAAAAATCTCATGTCAGATATATATATGGAGAACTTAAAGAAGATAAAAGATCAATAAACTTTCAATATTTTCACATGCACCTACAATAAGCCGAAAACATCAAAAATTAAATAACAAAACTCATAGAACAATACCATATATTTATTAGTTTGTATCCCAGAAGAGAATTAATAATAAATGTCTATAATCGGGTAATTCTACTATTTCCCTACAAGCAAGACCTTAAATTTCTATAGCTTTTCATCTACAATGACCAAATACATAGTGTATATACCCAATCATTTATATAATTCATAACACCCAAAATAAAAAACAACAGTCAATATATATACGCCCTGAATATCACCTATCCTATTTATATATATATATATATAGATATTTATAATTATATAAACTATGCAAACAGGATCATATCACCTGAGAATTAATCAAAATCCTCGTATGATCTTCCCCAGCAACGTCAAAACCTCAAAATCCCATTAAAAATCCAATCTGTTTTTCGATCAATCACGAGTACCAATTCATGCCCGAAACTTGGTAGTGCTGCTGCTGTCTGAAAACCCCATCCAACAAAGCTTGTTGCTGCAGAGAATTGGGCGTTTGCGGGAGCTGGCTGAGAATGGTGGCTATCGAATTCGTCGTTGTTTCGTCTGTATTCTCCGCGAGAAATCTCTTTGTCGGGGGAGAATTGTTATTATTATTATTGTTGTTGTTGTTGCTATTATTCCCGTTTCCTTCTTCGTTCCAGTACAAACATGGGAGCGTTCGTTTTCCGGCCGAGGCCTGAAGGAGATTGTTGATGCCGTTAGGGTCTGCAGATGCCATTAATGGGAGCTGTGGTTGCACCTTTGATGAGCCCAGATGAGAACTCATTGAATCATGGCTTGTGAGCATTCCTTCAAACAGTTGGTGTTCGTGATTCTCCAGCAATGACCCGAAAGTCGAGTTCTTAAGGCCTGTCAGCTTCTGTGGCACGAGAGGCATTGATAACGTTGGCGGGATTGAACCGATCATGTCGTTGATATCGTCCCGTTCTTGATCCATGGGCCTCTGCACGTTGTTCTTCTTGTAAATCCGACATAAAACCCAATCATCCAGCTAAACAGAGAAAAAAGAAACTATAAGATCACAGATATGAGGAAATTAAGAACAGGGATGGATTGAATTATCACGGGCAGGTCGGATTACCCTTAGAGAGCCCTTTTTGTTGCCAATATCGCAGCCCGGAGGTTTATTTGTGGGCGCTTTGTTATCAGCCAGCCTGTACTCATGCATGATCCAGTTAGTCTTGATTCCTTTCGGAGGCTTCCCTCCATAGAAAACCAGGGCCTTTTTAACCCCAACCTTCTGAGTCCCTCCGGCGGTCATCACGGGCTTATCTGTCCCCGTTGCCTTCCAATAGCCCGAAGTTGCGGCCCGATTCGGCCTCGCCCCGTTCGGATACTTCCTGTCCCTCGGGCTAAAGAAATACCACTCCTGCTCCCCAAATATCGCCTTCGCTGAAAAAAAATCAACAAACCCCATTAATGAACTGACCCGTAAAACCAAGAAAAGTGGCACACCTATAGTATCACATATAGTTGGGAAACCAGCAAGAATCCTGTTTCTTAGACAAACACACACAAAACACACACACACACACACACACACACATATATATATATATATATACCCGGAAGTTCCCAGGGATCGAATTTGTAGAGATCAACTTCGGCGATGATGGCGACGGGGAGGGGGGCGGAGGCGGCCTTTTTCTTGAGGTAGTGCACCACCAGTTCTTCGTCGGTGGGGTGGAAACGGAACCCCGGCGGCAGCTGCGGCTGCTGGGATCCGGTGGACGAATCCGCACTTTCCATGTGGTATATATATATATGATTATATAATTTACGGGCCGGTGTGGTTGAGGAGAGTTGTACCTTGCGTGCTTATGGATTTGGGAGATTGATCGGAGAAGAAGAGCATGGTACAACACCAAGAAAACGAAATACCATAAAAGCCGAAAATGTGTTTTTGCTTGTGACTTGTGATTTTAGCTAGTAGGCTAACCCCCAATCTTTTTTATATACGGTATATTGTGATGGTACAAAAATACTCTGTTACCACGTGTTATTGGGTTCAACACCCCCATGCAGGTCGAGACCAACCAAATCGCGCCACGTGTTGGCGTTGAGGGGTAGAATTGGCATTTGAATAACGGGGTTAATTTGATGACGCGATTAGGAATAAGGAACCTGAAAATTAGGCGATTAATAAACCGACAGGCGCGTGGTTAAGAGGGCAATGAGGAGGAGACACGTGGATCGAAGGGGGACCACCGTAGGCTCGCAGCTACTAGGGATGGATTTTGATAAGACAAAGATAAGCGTGGGTGGGAAATGGGTGTTTACGGTCCCTCTGTGTTACGCTTTTATTATGCAAATAATTAAGGACTTTCAACATCTTTAATGGTCCAATTATTTACTAACACGCACTGGTAATATTTTTTGATTTGTTACGAGGATGTAATTAAAAGTTCAAAAAGTAACAATTTTTTTTGTAACCTTTTTATATTGGTATGAAATCATAAAAAGAGGTACTAATATCATAAGCTTGTTTTCGATTTGTTACGAGAGTATTGTTTGAAGTCGAAAAGTAACAATTTCATGGAAAAAAATGTTGGATGGCGAAGTTCACCAGGTCCAATTATACAAGACAAGAAAGGGTAATTATGATACTAGGATTAGTCCAATCCTTATAATAGTGGTGGTTGAGATTTGGCCATAGTATGAATTTTCTATTAGAACAATTAATTAACATTTGACATCTATTGGTGATTTTCTACTATTTGTTACATGTACGTGCATCACCTTCTTTTATAAAAATTAAATCCTATAATTCAAATAAACTCAATTTATTAGTTGTGAAAATAAACTAAATTTTCTTATTTTATGTCGCGAGTAGATATGCAATTGCATAACTACAAGAAAATAAGTAAATTAATGACAATATAATAAGTGATAATAAAAAAATTATTATTAATTATATGCATTTAGTGACAATCAAAATATGTTGTTGCAAAGTATAGTTAGCACAATATCAAAGGTGACAACATAGTATGAAAATGTGACAACACAGTATAAAATTGATAATTAGTGAAACACCTATAGTGACAATTTAATGTACAATGCAATCTTGCCACAAATTCTAATGACAATTCTTTTTTGTTACCAAGTTATCAGTATAAGTGCATCACTATTTGTTATAATTGTCACTAAAGCATTAATTCTTATCACTATTGAGTACACATTAGGACAAGATAAAATTAAGTTATTATCACTAAAGAAACTTAATTAGTGACAGAATAGAAAATGTTGTCACTTAATATAATTATTGGTGACAACTTTTATATTGTCACTTTTTATATTTCAGTCACTAATATTATTTTTTCTTGTAGTGCATTTACTTTGTTAAAAAATTTGGAACGCTACCCCTAATTTAGGAGAACGAGGTGGTCGTATTTTAAGAGAAGATTGTTATAAATCGTGAGTACCAGTATTAGTCAATTTCATTTTAAAGGCGAAGAGTGCAACTCTTCTTTTAGTCTATCCATGATCAAATCACGATCATTAATTATAAAATACTATTTTACAACAATATTATCATATATTAATTAATAATGTAGAACATGTATCTGGTATTGCTTAGATATCAAAGTCAATCATTTCATTAATAATTTTGTAACGCAGTGTTATTTTTTTGTAATTTCTTTTGCGTAATAAATATATATTTTGTTGGTTGGAATTTGGAAGTATATTGTGTTGAAAAGGGCCGAGGAAATTGACTAGTTGCTGGTATTGTGACCATTAATTTTTGTGGAGAAACAGGGTATCAACTATTAGACATTATAAATGCCATACAATGACATGCATTGCACATCATAATTACGCTATCTTTTTGTGTTTAAACTTAATTGGTTAGGCTTAAACTTGTGTCAGCTAACAGTTCGATGATATGGGAGGATCAAAAGAAATATATTTAACTATTTATGAAATATATATGACTTCTAAAGTGCTTCATCTGATACATATTTTTCAAGCCATGATTCTTTCATATAATAGATCCACAGTATTTACATTAATTAAATGATTTTATAAGGAATAGTGAAAAATTACAAATATATATAAATATATTTGTTTGTGCTTACATTAAAAATTTAATCAGACCCATCAACACTACTAAAACCAAACATAAATTAAACACATTAACGAAACACTTTTTTAAAATTATCTCACCAATATAGTTATTAAGGCATTTTTACAAATATATATATATATATATATATCACTATAAATAATTTTTATCAAAATCATTTATGTACTAAAACATATTCTATAGACTCTAGTAATGTCACTAAAGACTCTTAACATACTCAAATATATAACACTTTAATTAATATTGTAAAATTAAAAGTATCGTAACATCCATTTATATTGACTATTTATCATATCTTAATTGACTATTTCTTTGCTGGCGCGAGTTTTCACCAATGAATCGAAATGACAAGTGATTCAAAATTATGCTCGAAGGACCTATATTAATTAATGGACATTTGTTAAAGTCTTTTTGAAAAGTTAAGGCATAGAGATGACAAAACAAGTAGAAACATTTAAAATCTACATTCTTTTTGGCACGATTTTAGTGTAAATAAAAAGTGTGACAAAAAAAATCTTGTGGAGGCTACGACACACGACGGGTGGGGTCTATTGCTGGTTTCATGATGGACCAAAGTCCGATTGAGGGTCAAATCATACACATATACACGCACACTTAAATTTAAAATTCAAGCCATTAATTAGAGTTAATTATGAATAATTTTGGAACTGATCTTCAACCTATAAGAAGTTATTATAAGAAAAAGTAATATTATTGATAAAATTTAAAAATAATAAATTATCACTAATTACTGTATTGAGTGACAATACTTTCTATCTTATCATTAATTAAGTTTTTATGGTGACTAATAATTTTTATGTTGTCACAATATCATTCAATAGTGACAAGAATTCATGTTTTAGTTGTCACTATTAATAACTAATAACACACATATAGTAATAATTTGGTGACAATAAAAAATTACCCTCAGAATTTTGTAACAATATTCCATTGTCACTAAGTTGTCATAATAGGTGTGTTGCTATTGTTAATTTTGTATTATGTTGTCAGCTTTTTATATTATGTTGTCACAATTAACATTAGTGCAAATAATATTTTGTGACATCATAAATTTATTGTCACTAAATGTATATAATTAATGATAATTTATTTATTATTATTTATTATATTGTCATAAATTTATTTATTTTCTTGTAGTGAGTGCAATTAAATGAGAATAATGGCAAATTGACAATACTCTAATTCCACATTCGATGGAGGAGACAGTTGCATCAAACCACGGACCCTAATGTCCATAAGATTTTCGATTAAAAACTGCGGCTCCGATTAATTGGCAAAAGAAAAATAAAATAAAATAAAATAGAATAGGGTCATCGTATAATTAATTTGCAGTTAAACTGTTCATAAGTTCACAACTACCTGATTATGATTATGTTCTCATGACTAAATTTCAATAATAAAGTATATATACATATTTGTATAATTATTTGTTTTTCAAATTTTACCTCAAATCGTATTTGAACACTCTAGTATTAATCAATTAATATATTAGAACAATAATTTTTTGCGCATTTGTTGGAATATAATTTGAAAATTTGACGTGGAAATTCTCCATGTAGCCAAGACGACCAAAAAAGAAAAAAATAGAGAGAAAAAAAAAACATACCCAAATAGAATAACTATAATTACGTGCAGGTTTTTTCATTGGTCATTTGTAATTCTATGGGTCCCACCATCATCAGTCAATAATTAACTACGTTATAAGATAATTAAAGGTCTCGAACTTTCTTAGACCTTTGTCATAATAATCTTTTGTATTTTATACTGCATGGTTGATTTGGTAAAATTACCAGATTATGCTCTAACAGTATCCAGTCTGAGGAAGTGGAACTTGGTACTTTCAGAAAATAATTAAGATTTTTACTCGAACCAAATTAAATGTAATAGCCATTGAACTCAGAGTCGAGTGATGGATATTTGAATATAGTATCAGGGAGATTTTAAGTTCGAACCCTCTTGTCATCTACCACAAGTGTGTGTGTGTTGGGGGGGGGGGGATTCCGGTTGATATTTATAGAGTGTCTCGAGATAACTGTATCAAAAAAAAAAGAAAAAATGCACTAGCTAGGTCATGTTGTAACACTAGCTAACAAATTAATTAATTAGAACAATGATGTTTATATTTTATACTTTTATGTATGTATGTATGTATACACTACACACACACACACAGAGGTAGGTATGCACACAGAAGGACGTACACAAGAATGAATTCATGGTAAGGGTCATGTGATGGTAGAAAATGAAAGAAGAGTAAGTAATTAAGGTTTGAAATGTGGGAGGTTATGAATGATGTAGAGTGCATGTGGGTTGCACAAGTTTGCAAGTCAAGCCCCCTTTTTAATGACTTAAGAAAAATAGGGTATCAATCGGTTTCTGCTTCAAGTAATACCTAATTCGCCCTTTTATGTGTTTCGAATCAGGGAAAAGATTAATTAATTTATTACCACGTGCAACATGGATATATACATACATACACACACACACATACATATGTGTGTGTAGTTGCTACATGTCTCTCCATCGTCACTTTATGTGCTTTATGACTGCAACCGATCATCTTTATTCATGATATATGTACTGCGCCTAGCTCTAATTATGTTCTAATGTTATTGTCAAATATGTCCTATATAATATATATATACATATATATATATATATGCGTACGATTTGTTAGTTGAAATTTAGGCAACAAAAATCAGATATTGAATTTGCAATTTTCAGCGTATATTGTTTCCCCAATAAATGCTATTCAAGTATGTTATGGCAGCAAGAAGTTGGCGAATCGCGACTACAGGTCGCCTATGTAGATGTTATAAAGTGTTACAATAAATGGGTACTATGATACTTTTTATCTTTAAACACTAGCTAATTAGAAGTGTCATTTAATTGAGTGTTCTAATATTTTTAACATTTTATAATTCTCAGTTGTACGCTATAAATTGATTGACATAAGAATATTATCCTTAGTCACAAGGTTTGATACTTTCAAACGTTAAATTTCTGCAACCATTCAAATTCAAAATTTTCTCATTAAATGTATAGATGTTTCTTGATTTGTTGGGGGCTATACAACATTCATACATTCCCAAGGAGCTCTTATTCTAATAGTTGGATAAAGCTTCCTTCTTAAAATTAAATTATTTCAATCCCACAACTAAATCTGTATATCGAATCATCCCAATTTAACAATAATAATAATAATAATAATAATAATAATAATAATAATATATTTCCTGCATACACTGAAATCCTCTATGTTATAAATCAATTTTTTAAAAAATGATACCTTTTCATTTGAAAATTTTTCTTTGGTCCATTGATTTTCGGTATCTGGCACCCCATTAGGGTTTGACAATATTCGAGGTATGTTTTATGGGGACCTATATAGACGACTATTCTTTCAATAGTTATTTTTCGCACGCATAAGCTAGACTCGAATACGAGACCCTGCTTAACTGATCCAAGCCTCTAATCACTTGAACCAACAACCGTTCCATCTTTTGATTTTAAAGATGTAAGCGTCATTGTTCGGCTTGTAATTGAGTCCATCAATTAACTTAAGGGTATGTGTGATTATAGGTATGCCAAACAAGAAAAGAATAGAATTGGGCAGAATTTGCGGCACAAGAAAGGGGCACTGCCTCACTCTCATAACAGATTCAGGCAAAGTCACAATTTGCATGATCACTACTCATAACCCTTTCAGTTCTTTTCACATGTGATTTTATTCAATCCGTTTCACATAATTATCCACCCCTCTTACGGAATCATTTGTTTGGCAATATTCATATCCTTTTCAAGTGTATATATATTTATCTTTTTTCTTTTTAATTGTGCATCATATGTATATATGGCATCACTAGTTAAGAAAAAGAGCCAGTTGCACGTCCCGAAAAACCTAACCTTAGCTAGTTCTCACATTGTAATGGGATTATTGTCATTTTCATCCGTTATATTTGGGGGTGCATGTTATTTCCTTGTTAAGTATATCCTCTACAATTTTGGTCCTATATGTTTTGAAAATATTGCAATTTCAGTCCAATTTCACTGGAATCCGTCGGAACTTGCTGACGTGATGTCACAAATTTATGTGCCGCATCAGCGAGTTCAAAAGGATTCCGATGAAATCGGACTAAAATTGCAATATTTTAAAACATATAGGATCAAAATTGTAGAGGGCATACTTAACGGGCAAAAAACATACACCCCCATATATAACAGACGAAAATGGGAATTATCCCTAAATATTTGTATGTTAGATTGCTTTGTGATGTCTTTTGTAAACATCCTTGTCAATATGCGTTGATGAATATGGGCGTTAATTCCTAGGGTTTATGCTAGTTAATGAGATTGCAATATTGAACAGAAAAAATTTAAAAAAGATAAAAAGAAATTGTACTCCACCCATATTACATGTAAATATCTCTTTTAAGCGGAGATATTTGTGCAACTTAGCTTTCATTCAATATTAATCTCATATTTTATGGAATTTTGAAATTTAATCTCATAACTCTCATTTTTCTTTTCATTGTCCATCTCCATCCTTCATCTCTCCTTGACTGAATTTTTTAACTTTCTTGCATGATATGTCGTTAAATCACTCACATAAAGATCCAAATAAAAGAATATTGAAAAATTAATTGTGTCACGGGGAAAAGTTTGATAATTCCGTAAATAATGAAACTAAAATTGGTAAGAGTAAAGTTATGGGATGAAAGATAAGGTTTTATTTCTAATACCTTGACGATTATTTGTGATATTATATATTTCTTGTCTTTATTTTTGAATTTAATGAGACATTGTAAATCATAAAAGCCCAATACGATTCTCGAGTTTGGCCCAAAAAGGAAAGCCATCCTAAAACGCAAGCCCAGGAAGGAAAGCAATCCTTAAGCCCAAATCCAGAAAGGAGACCATTCTGAAGTCTAAGTCCAGGAAGGAGTTTTCGGAGCCTAAGCCCATCTAATTACTTTTGATGATGATAATTAACTTCAAAACCAAATTAAAAAGGGCATGTGATAAATGTGGAAGCTCATATAATTAGCATTAGCCACCAAACCCACAAAAATCTCAACTAACACTCCTAACTATCCTGATTTTCATAAATGTATCTTGATTTTCAAGAAAGGTAAGTTACACCCCTACCTCTATATATAATTCAGGGCCGCACACAATGATACTTACAAATTTTTCAACACTCTAAAGCATTTCTCTTGTTCTAAATTACTCTTAATCACTTTCACTTACATTTCTTAAGATTTTAGGCATCATTTACGTCTTATTTTATTATTTTTATGTATTTTTTAAACACAATACTCCCACAGTTTAGTAGTGTGCTAATCTCTTTTTTGTAGGTTTTTTTCCTTAGAATCAAAGATCCTTAATCGAAGTGCGAAAACTCATTTTTTTCGCATTACAAATTTTAAGTGCCCGAAAAAATCGCAACCATCAATTTGTTTGTTTGATTCTTATTTATTATTTTAGTGGAATTCCAACAACTTGTTGGGGGACCATGTAGGACAAATCAGGCATATATTCACGTACTTTTCTCTTCACACAGGAAAACAAATTACACGAGTGAGAGTTTTGGATCGTAACAATAAATATCTAGTAAATTTTGGGATTAAATATCCCTAGTGATTTTGGGGACTAAATATCTTAACTAGTTAACTCATTACATAGCATTATTTTACAACATTCAATCACACGACATTCTGTAACCAAAAATAAAAAATAAAAATCACACGATATTCTAGCTAGCTAGAGCTAGATATGCGTCACACAAATACCATAAACGTAAGTGTTGAAATTGACTTATTTTATGATCCCTTTTCAATAACTAGTGACATGGCTCCATCCTTGCAGGAATTCCATCATATAAAAACCTTAGGTCGATACAAATATATAAGGGCGAATTACACTGACTATCCCTGAGGTTTGGCTAATTTACGAAAAATCTCCTATTTTTTCAAAAATTACCAAAAACCCCCTAAGGTTTCAAAAATATTACAAACTTATTCAAATTTCCGAAAATACCCCTTTCCTTTTTTTGGGTGATTTACACTGACCACCCTGAGATTTGGTTAATTTACGAGAAACCCCCTATGATTTCAAAAATTACCAAAACCCCCTCGAAGTTATACCAATATTACAACTAGCACCTATTTAGGTTGACTTATTAACAATATTAAATCTTTTTTCCCCCTCTGTAATATTGTTATCATAAAATTTTCATGTAATAGATTTGAAAAAAAAATATGATTATTTATTCAAATAAATATTCTGAATTTAATGCATTAAAGGTATCTACCAACACATCAAGTATGTTATATTATCGCTAATACGGAGTAAATTTTAAGAGAAATGAGTTAGAGTCCTCAAGCTAAATAAAGTTTTCAAGTGCATTATTTAATTTTAAGTTTTTATTTCAATCAATGTTTATATTTCTCATTTCACATAATGGATATATACGATGCATATAATTATATTTTTCTCAAATATAAATTTAGCACATATTACGTATATTTAGTATAAATTCATAACATTAAATTCGAAATATTTATTTGAATAAGTAATCATATTTTTTTTTCCAAATCTATTAAATTAAAATTTTATGATAACAATATTACAGAGGAAAAAAAAAAGAATTAATATTGTTGATAAGTCAACCTAAGTAGGTGCTAGTTGTAATATTAGTATAACCTCAGGGGGGTTTTGGTCATTTTTGAAACCACAGGGGGTTTCTCGTAAATTAGCTTAATCTCAGGGTGGTCAATGTAAATCACCCAAAAAAGGGAAGGGGTATTTTCGGAAATTCGAATAAGTTTGTAATATTTTTGAAACCTTAGGGGGTTTTTGGTAATTTTTGAAAAAATAGGAGGTTTTTCGTAAATCAGCCAAACCTCAGAAGTGGTCAGTGTAATTTTTCCAATATATAATCTACTTTTATGCATAATAAAATATTTTTTAAAAAAATATCTCAATTATGCATTAATTTTAACATGCCGACGAAAAGTATCTCAATAAACCTTGAAATATTTTTTCATGACACTTGTAAAATGCCAGATAAGCTATTTATTAGGTTACCCAATTGTGTAACACTTTTCTTTTTGGGTAAGATATTTGCTTGACACTTTTACTTAGGCTAAAATAGAAAATGCTACAATAGCGATGTTGTATTGCTACTTTATCATGTCTCGATATACATAATATATAGTGGGCTAACTACATATATGAGTCGTATATTTACTAAATTAGAATCGTATTTCCGAAAATTTTAATAATCGTAACCTTATTTAGTAAACATTTTACTTGTACGGATGATATCTAGCCTCATAATCGTTCTTAAAATCTTACAAATTCTTTGTTGAATTGGACTTTTGTACTCAAATATATCACTCTGGAAACATCATGGTCACAAACTTGAATACATTGAATTTGCCCATAACCCATAGCTAGTTGGCATGCACCAAATCTCCAACAGTCAAAATAATGGATTTCATTTTCTCCATGAAAATGCACTAATTAAAGTCGGCATTTAATTCCAAGTGCCAAAAATTACGGATTAATTGAGCTTAAGGGACCATCTATGTTTTGCCTAATATGGTATTAAGATAATCTAGTTAAGCCAAACATTGCTTTCATTAATGTCTAGTTGTTGCTAATCAACTTCAAATCACCTGCTAATTTTGTAGACCAAAACAAAAGCCTCTGTCATTATTTTCTTAATCCGAGGCGCAGTTAAGCCGGCCAAGAATATGTAGTGCTCCATTACTTAATCATCAACCATTCGGGATCCGATCAAGAAGATGGGGTTGCTAGGGACGTGAATGACCTTAAATTAAGTTTTATATAAGTCTTATTTTTTTTAAAAAAAAAAACTATAAATTTAATTAATTAAGATAGATCTAGTACAATAACAGCTAGCGTACAGAAAATGGGGGCAATCGATCCAATCAACGGACTTTTAAAACAGAACCAGACTATCAAGTAACTTTGTGAGCTATCTTATTCGCAAATCTTTTAACAATGCAAGCACCTTGAGTCCTATATAAGGTTCTATACTATAAAGAAATAAAATTTGTGTTATTATATTAAAAAAAAAATACCGTGAAAGTGATCATTAATTATATATATTAAGTGATAGAAAATTTCCGCCAGATTCATAACTTTGAAAATTGTGATTAAGTTCGCTGATTGAAATCAGCGATATATCCATAATGACAACAATATATTATCGTAAGTTATGGTGATAGTTTTTATTGCTATTAAGTTGTTACTATACACATGCCGCTAATGAAGTTCTCCATATGTTGATTCATATCGTTGATGGAATAAAAATTATTTTCACTTAATCATTTTATCATTAATACATTACAGGTATATTTTCAGAAGTGATATTACAAATATACTCTGCTACGAAAATTCAATTCTGGTTTAAAGACATTCTAAAGAAATTCAATTTATATTTTATATTCCGTAAAAAACCAACCTCACACCTAAACACATCAAAATTTGTGAGCTGTTGTCCGAGCAACCACTGAAGCTCCTTTCAATGGCGATGATGTATCAGATTCTAATTAGCCCGCCTCCAACCATTATTAATGCGCATTTACCTTTTAATTGTGCGATATATATATTTCTTTTTTGAAAAAAAAAAATAATTGGAGTGGCGGTGCTTTATTTTCAAAATGCTTACTATATTTGGTAAATGAATTGATTAGTTGGGACCATATAATCCGTGAAGAGATCCTAGTGTATATACAATTATGGAAAAGAAGGAACAACTTTATCGTAATTGTTATCCCGTAATTTATATTCAACATATGCTTATGCTGTTCCTGAAAATGATGCACTAAACACCTGTGTTTTTACGCTACTAGAAAGAGTTTTCTAAATTCTTTAAAATGGTTGTTTTAAACAGAAAGGGCCCATTTAAAATACTAAAACATAAGCGAATAAACAAAAAAAATTGCTAAAACGTGATTGAAAGTGCAAGTTTAATAGATAAACATAAGAGCTACTACTATTAATTAGTTACCCATGGTTTTTAATTTTTTTGTTAATTCTACAAAGGAGCAGACCCCCGCCCCGCCCCCACCAACTCCTCCTCGAGTTTGTATCGCTTTAAAATTTGCATGTATTTTTTTTGAAAATTTAAAATTTTGCCTCCTAGATCATTGAATTATCTATAAAATTTTATGAAAAATTGATCTCATCCGCTAAATAATTTTTTTTGACTACGTCCCTGTTTGAAATGGTTTTGAACGCTCATATTCTTTTTACCGACGCCCTATTCTCACTAAAATTTCATTTCCAAAACAATTAATAATGGAGAATTTCTTTAAGAATATGACATAGATTGTCTCTCTATTTTTCTTAACAACCAAATAATTTTAGAATTTCGAAGTCTTTATCTTTTAGTCCACTTAATCAAGGCTTTTTTCTTCGCAAAATGTTAAAACTGAAAATAGTGAAGCCCAACCTCAAAACTGGGATTTAGCAAGCTTGGGTACAGAAACGGGCCCAGTAAATGGATAGGTTTGGGCGTAATACTGGGCCACATTGGGTTGGGTACAATAATGGGCCGAGTAAATTTTTTATTCTAATGAACTTTTTTTAAACAAAAATACATTATTGATAAAATATCGTCAGCTAATATTGCGACGTACGTACTTATGTAAACAAATGTCTTAATCAGAAAACCGACGAACGAATGATGTGCGGTTCTTGAAATCAAATTAAGTGAAGTGGGTATGACTATTTTGTTGTAATAGAAAAATCATGTATTCCTTACCTAAATTAGATTTGGAAAAGTTGAGTCAAAACAAAAAAAATTAAAACGCAAGAAAAGAAAGACTGGAAAATAATAACAGAAAATTGTTGATTAAGCAACCGACGGCAAATCCTAAGCCCAAACTCAATTCGATCGAGTCAATATTGATCGCATAATTAGTATTCTGCACTTATAGTGTAACTAATGTATAATTTAAATAGGACAACTAATCATTTAATAAAAAGTAACACATTTATCGTATAATTTATTTAATTTGACCAAACTGCTAAAACTAAGTTCGATTATAACACTCGTAACCGGCAAATTAATTGGTTAATGAAAAAAGGAAACGAAAGCAAAGTGGTAGAGGGAGTCTTTTATGTTGTGAATCCTTTGATCAGCGCCCGAAAAAAACAAACTGAAATCACATGCCAATTTTGTTTTTTTTTTTTTTTGTTTTGTTTGAAAAAAAAACGAGAAAAAAAAGTGCCGGCTGTGGAAATAGAAATTTCTTCGCAAATATATATATTTTTTATTTCTCTTACAGCACGTGAAGGAGATATCGATTCAATTAATTGGCTAATGGGAGTCGGCCTGACTTTTGACTTGTATCGTCTGAATTCACAGCATTTGATTAGGAGGGTGTGACCAAAGTTTATTTAAAATATTTTATAAATTCGTACTATTTTATAAAATATTTTAAAAATTTATAAGATGTTGAATTTTATTTTAAAAATAAATTATTAAAATATTTAAATGAATAAAAAGGTGTATTAACTTATAAGATATTAATAGTGATAATATTATAATTAATTTAATTTGAAAATAAAAAAACTTGATAAATTTTAAAAATAAATTATCTCCATTAAACTCTTATAAATACTTAAAATATCTTATTTGAGGAGTTTCTTTTCTAAAATTTTTATCAAATACTTTACATCATCTTATAACCTCTCAAGCATTTTATAAAGATGTTTTGAAAAATTTATAAACTTATGCGAACACCTTCAAAAACAGCTGCTGCTGAATGCTCATACTATAGTGAAATTTGCTCCCGCCAACAGTTGGACCATTTAGCCTAATGATTGGGCACGTTTGACATGTGCTGTTGCTTCTAATTATTCCTGGTTTTACATGTGCCAAATTATTGATTTTTTGGGTTTTATTATTTTATATAATAATTGAGTTTGGTTTGATGAATCTGACAGATGATAATTCAGAAATTTAACGTTACTTACTAATTTTTTTTTTAATTAAAAAATCACCAAATATCGTCATAATTAGAAATCATTACAATTCATGTTATAATCCCGAAAGCCATACTTATGTAAGTCAAAATTCTTGTTTGTTAAAAAATCCCCCCGTTCACATGTTTGCAGTACTCACTTCTACAATTGCCAAATTATTCATTTATAAATGCATTTACATTTTTGGAACTCTCTCTTACAACGAACGAATGCAATGATCATCAAGAAAAGATCTTATCCTCTCAATAGTGAAAAATTATTAGCATTTCATTTTTAATAAGGACCACATTACAAATCTTCCAAGGAAATAATGCAAAATTACCTGCCGACTCCTAAAACTCTCTTCCTAATCAAAGGTGAAAAACAGATTTCACACCACCCTTCTTACAATAAAAATACAGGCTAATGGATAGCTAAAGTTTTGATCACAAATCACACCCTCCGAGTGTGCAAATTGAGATTTCACAAAATGTGGGGGCAAAGCTGGCATTTCAAATTTTAATGCCTCCCCAAGAATTCATCCTCTCTCTCTCTCTCTCTCTTCCTTCTTCTTCCAATCTACTAAAACAAATACATGTTAACCCAAAGAATTCCATGTATTTACACAATCCCCCCCATAATCAATCTTCTCCATTATCACGATTTGACCTCTAAAATATTTTCACTACTCACTGCCTGAACCCAAACCCGCCATGCTGGGTCGGGTACCGAACACCAAACGGGTCGAACCTGTCTTGCCCACACACACCCATGTTGTGTGTAAAGAATCCGGGTCGGTCCACCCGCTGAGCTGATCTGTGCCCGCTCTGGACTTCTTCGTCCACCACATTTTGCAGAGGGGCATACATGTCATTTTGCCCATTCATGTTATTGTTCATCTGTGGCTGCTGGGTCGGGCCCGGTTGAGGCGGACCGAGTTCGGCAAGGGGGGTGAGCCCAGCTAGCGTAGCCCAATCGAAATTCCCAGAGCCCAAGTGCTGAAGATTCAGCTTCTGCTCCTCTTGATGGAAATTCTTGAGAGAATTTGTGCCTGGGAAAGAGAAGTAGCGGTCATCAATCTCCGGCAAGGACTCCAACACGTCGTCGTATTGGGACGACGAGGATGACGATGAACCGATGCTGTACTCTTTGCTATGAACACCGCCGGGCACGGCGGCGGTGGGCTTCTGGGAGCTTGAATTTTTCTTGTAAATTCGGCAGAGCACCCAATCATCCAACTACAACGAAAAAATAAAGAACCCCGTCAGCAAAAGAATCAAATGGAACAAATAAATAGCATAACATAAAAAAATATTTCAAAAATCGGAGAAATTAATATCTTACCCTAGCGCTGCCATTTTTCCTAGGAGGTTCAGCGAGTCTGTATTCGTGCATAATCCAGTTTGTCTTCGTCCCTTTAGGAGCTTTACCAACATAGAAAACGAGGGCCTTCTTTATGCCAACTTTTCTACCCTCCGTCATGATTATCTTATCAGTCCCGGTGGCTTTCCAATACCCCGAGCCCGCCACCCTGTTCGGCCGGGATCCGTTCGGGTATTTTCTGTCTCTTGGACTGAAAAAGTACCATTCTTTCTCCCCAAAAATAGCTTTGCCTTCACACAGACATAAAATCAAACAGTTAGAACACATCCACAAACAGTTAGAAGACGTAAAATCAAACAGTTAAGAAGACATCCACAAACACAAGTTAATCAATCACACTTACTGGGAAGATCCCAAGGATCAAACTTGTACAAATCAATATCCCCAATAATCTGCAAAGAAAAATGCTTGCCCGCGACTTTTCTACAGAGATACTGCACGAGAAGCTCCTCATCCGTGGGGTAAAACCTGAACCCGGGTGGCAAGCTCAATTGGGAAAGCGGGTCGGTTTCTCGAACGCCCATTTTTCTCTTTTCGATGACTTGATTTGATTTTTCACAAGTTGCAGTTCTTGTTACAAGGCAGGTACCGAGAGAGAGAGATTGTTTTCTTGAAATTTCGGCAAAAATATTAATTTCTCCCTTTTTCCTTCGGAAAAGGGCGTTTATGGCGGCTATTTATAGAGAGAGGGGAGGGGATAAGTACGGTAGTCCTTGTCGGAGTGGGGCTAGGGAATGACCGTTCAGAATGCGACACGTGTGGCCGACCTTATCTGATGGGGGCTCGCCGTTTTAGGCCAAGTGCATGCACATTCTATGTTACTATTCCTCATCACAGCCACTTCGCTTCCAATCTTTTCGTACCATCTTTTCTTTTTCTTACACGTCACCCCCCCAATCTGTATATATTCAATATTCTCTTTTGTCCATATTTAATTTCATCAGGTTAGTTCATTCCTATGTCGATATTTTATTCTAATTACTGCTATATGAGCGGTAACTTTTCTTTTGAGAACAAAAGAAATTTGGTAACATGTGGTGTCTTCTGGATGCTGCATCATCCTATGGATAATTAGAATTTTTTACTGCATAAATGTGCATTATTTTTATTTAATTATCAATACACGCTATATATATTGATAAATGATTGAAACAAAAAAAAAAAACTTAGACATTAAATTATATTCAAGTTGAATTCCTTGTTGTCCCTTTTATATGTACTAACTTAAAAGGATCGCATTACCGCTGGACTTAGAAGGTGTTTGCCTAAACTTATTTGAAACATCTTACAAGATATTTTAGAAGTTTATAGAATGTTGGATCTTATTTTAAAAACAAGTTATCAATGTGTTTGGATAATTAAGATGTTATGTAAATATAATATGTTAGTAATGACGAAATTATAATTAATTTGATTGAAAATATGGAATTTAATATGATCTTAAAAAATAAGTTAGTTTCTCCTTACTCTTTAAAAAATATCTTGTAAGCTACTAGGCATCTTATGTTAGTAGCTTATAAGTTATTTCTCCTAAAATTTTATCAAATACTCCATCACATCTTATAAGCTCTCAAACATCTTATAAGATAATTTAAATAGTTTATAAGTTCAGCCAAACACCCTCTTAATTGTGTTGTGCATGCAGTAATTAATATACTATATCCATTCTTTTATTTTGTAAGTTTTTTTATTTTATAGCACGCTCACGCTCCATTATTCAATCATATTATTATGATTCAAACTTTAAAATTACACTGACCCGCTTCTATCAAATATGGTATAAAATATGCTTTAAGGAGTGATTATAAAAATTACGTTCTCTTTTAATTAATTTATCTTTCGTCAACTCGAGAGTACTTGAAATAGCTACATTTGTTTTCCCACAGACATTAAAAATGCAGATGTACCATTCTTTTAATTTTAAAAGGTTTGGTAATTTTATTTAAAATGCTTCCCATATGGAAACTTTAAAATCAATTATTTTATAAAACTACAATCCCTTGCACTATAAGCTTATTAATATACTAATTACTAAAATATTAATAGTGACTGATATTCCCACAGATATTATATATAAACTAGCATTTACCCCATATTATGCACGGATATTATAATTTATTGTACTACATAAAAGATAAAAATAAAATATACTATTTATGGAAGATAACGTTTATTTTAAATAATTTTCAATGCAATTCAATAATTAAATAAATAATATTTATTCATATTTAAAACTTTTAAATTTGAAAAGGAAAAAAAAAGTATTGTTCTGTCAAAAAAATCATATCAAAAAAATTAAAATCTAAATATATGACACAATCTAAAGTTATAAATAAAATTTTTAGATATATTAAAATCATGAATGTTAAACTATAAGCTACTATAAATTAATAAATCAAAAAATAATGGATTATTGTCCACATTAGAAGATGTGACACTATGATTTTTTTTTTGCGCACCTAAATATATATGGATTTGAATCATCATAAAATAAATTAAAATTTAGTTTACAAAAAATATATATAAATATAAATTAATAAAATAATAATTAAATTATAAAACATCAAGTACTCTTGATGTATCTTAGATGCTGTGAATCTTCTTTTACATCTTCAAAAAAATATTTTGCACTAAACTTGCATAAAATGAATCTTAAATGTTGTAAATATTTTGAATTTCCTTTCATATCGATCTCTCTCTCCCCCTCCCTCTCTCTCTTTGGATAAATAATCTCCTTTCATATCTTAATTCATTTTCTGATGAATATTTTAATTATAAAATATCTTACTTAGTGGAAATCAAAAATCATAAAAAAGTGGGATTGCATAATTGGATATGTTAGTGGGGTAAGTAAGTGGATAAGTGGGATAAGGTAGTTTTTAATTATTGTTATTATTATTTCAAAAGACCTAGTCAATCAATTTTAATTTTTTAATTAAAAATTAAAAAATTGAGATATCAAAGCAACCAAATTGTAGTAAAAAAACCACTATCAAAATTATTTTGTGACTTATTAGATGATTTTGGTCAAAAATCTCTGTATTAGATGGAAACCTTTTATAATATACATATAACATTAAACTATATAAATAGCAATGAATAAACAAAATAGGTTTATTAGGAAGTAAAGAGCAATAAATAAACAAAATTTGAATATGTCGACAATTTAATATCAAAAAAATTAAAGTCAAACGATACGATAATGAAAAAAAAAGTTGGACAATAAAAGGTGGGATGATAAAAAGATGAAATAATATATTATTGATAATATTGTGTCCATATTTAATTTTTTTTAATCCTTTTAAAATTATAATTTAACTTAAGATAGAGCATATCATATTAAAAGATATTTTTGCAAGTGTGAGTTACATAAATTTTAATTTGTCGTTTAAAAAAAATTGATGAGAAACTTACCTTAAAGGACCTTATATTAATATTTACATTCCTAACATTTCTTGAATCACAACTAATTTGATAGTATTACGTAATATTTTAATTAGAGTTTTTTTTTATGAATATATTTTTATCGAAAGCTACTACTCCATTCATCCCATAATAGATGTTATTTAAAGAATAATTTATTGTCCCATAATATATGTCTTTCTCACATTTCAAGATGGAATTTATTAGTATTTTTTTAATATACCCTTACACAATAATTAGTATCTTTTGTCAATTTTTGAAAAATCTCCCAACAACTCATTAATTATGGGAATATTTTAGTCAAATTAATCTATAATTAATGGTATTAGTTCATTTTCTTAATCATTGTGTAATAATCTAAAATGACATCTATTATAGGATAGAGGGAAGTATTAAATTTTTATAAGAGAGGGAGAGAGAGAGTTATGAATTGTTGGTGGATTTTAATCATTATGGCTTAAATATATCATTATAAATAATTGGTGGGTTTTAATCATTGAAAGATAGAATTAAGAAACTTATAATTAATAACAACCAATCAAATAATTTATTTTAAATAATTTAAAATAATTAAAAAAATTAAGAATTAAAAATTTAATCAAAATTGTAAATTATGATCAAAAAAATATTTTTTTAAATATATAATAGTATAGATATATTAATCAAACCTGAAAAACATATATTATATCAATTTCGATAGTCGAATTATACCAGCTTTGCGACGTCTGGAGGTATGAATCACCAAGTTGGTGTGCCACGTGCCCAGCTGTGTGCAAAACTTCTAGAAAGAAGGAATACACATATATACGTCACAGGGATAAAAACATGCTACAGTAACAATATGGTGCTCGCGGGAGTGCCTACGTTGTTTGTCGTTATCCCAGACCATATATACGATCATGTGAGTTTGGCACTTTTGTTCAAGTGTCGAAATTCAATTTGTTTGCAGCTTATACATGTTTTATTTATTTATTACTTACTTGATCCAATTTAGGTTCTCCAAGGGTCAATCAATACTGTGTTGCCTCAGTTCAATCTCCTATTTTTGTCGCGCATATATAATTAGTGGTCGAATCGGGATCCCAAAGTTAGAAAGCACTCAATCTAATTCCAAAATATAAATAATATATATAATTAAATTGAAAAAATTAAGAGAACATCGAGCAACATGTTTTAAATAATAGTTAAAAAGATTATTTAAATTTAACCACATATATATAGAATAATTTTAAAATTATGGATGCCTGCGAATATCTTGAGCAATAACTGACTCTGCCTACTTGATATAGGAATGTGTGTTGTTTGTGATAATTTTCATTTTTTTTTTTAACTTCTTCATCAATTAATTTAGGCTGTTTTTATTTTATTTTTAACTTTTAATTTCGAATTTTTCATCATTGTTTTTTTAATGCGGAGACGGTACGTTACATCATTAAATGAGAATTTCAATCAATAATTGAATATATTCATCAATCATCACAGTTAACCAGCCAATTACCTTAAAAAAAAAAAAGGATCAACTAACATATTCAGCTAAATTAATTGTTATCCAAATCAAAATCAAATGATTGCATAGTTTTTAGAGCCGCAACCTTAACTTTATCAGCTTTAAATATCGTGGTTACTCTATTGTTACTTTTTTAGTATAAAAGTAAGATATAATTGAGATGATGTTTTTTAATTTCTGCTCCAAAATTTCACTCCTAATTTTTTTTTAGTCTTATCCATTTAAGTTCTGAATTTATTAGCCGATTAATCCGAATCGGATACTGTAGAGGACCCATTATGAGGGCGACTCTCCCAATTTAATTGCTCCATTCACAACACTAGGATTTAAACTCTTAATATTGTTTAAGGGATCTAGCGCCTCATTTCGCTAAACCAACTGATAGTTGGTCACTCCCAATCTTTCATAAACTAGGTGCAAAGGCCCCAAAATAAACAAATGTGTGGCTCTGAACTTTAAGGCTAGGTGATAAAACAATACTATTTCAATGACGAATTCTTCTCCTTTTGAACATAAGATATTTTTATATCAACAATTGGAAAGGAATTAGATTCGACAAGAGATCCATAGGTTACTATTTTGAAGTAAGATTACTACTTTGAGTATGGTATCTGGTTCAATTTTAGCTCTTGGTTCTTGACTTTAGTATCATTACAACTACAATTCAATCATTATTAAATCACTTTTCAAAAAGGAGTGACTATAGAAGACGAATGCCATAATATCTGATACTAATTGTGGAATGAAAGCTGGAGCCTTTTGTAAGAGTATCTATAAAGAAATGGGTTTAATTAGTTATTGTGTAGAAAATCAGTCCCTCTGATCTAGAGACCAAACTTATAATTAGGGTTATTCTATATTCATCAAAATACACTACAGAAAAAAAATACGTTTAATTTATTAATGAAATAATTCATTATGAATTTATTAAAATTTGTCCACAAAATATTCTATGATGATTTTTTTCGTTCAGAATTTTATCAGTAAATTCTTTGTCTTTGATTATTGTTTGAAATCTAGTTTAATAATATTTTGTTGCAAATTCATTACAAATATCTTATATATCTTTTTTTATCAGAATATTTTGTATATCTGATAAAATCTAACCGTCACAATTTTTTTTTAGTAATATTGAATAAATTTATTCAGAATTCAAATTACACAAGTTATGTTAAATTCCGAATTAGCTTAATATTGAAGTAACCATAATCCTTAATTAATTATAATAATAGTTAATATTTTTCTTTTCAGTCCAATCCAAGTGGAAGATCAAAGAGAAGTCAATAATAATAGCCGCAATTAATGGTAGGGAAGTAAAGCAAAGGCCTTTTCAACAAAAAAGAAAACCACTTTTGTCAATTATCTCTCCAAAAAACATATCCCCAATGCCAAGCTTGATACATTTATCGAATATATTTCATCTTTTGTGTGTGTGTGTGTGTGTGTGAGAGAGAGAGAGAGAGAGAGAGAGAGATTTAGTGTGCTGGATTGTATAAAATGTTCGCGTGTGTGTGTGTGAGAGAGAGAGAGAGAGAGACATTTACCGTAAATATTACATTTTTTGTGTGTGATTTAGTGTGTTGGATTGTATAAAGTGTTAGCGTGTGTGTGTGTGTGTGTGTGTGTGTGTGAGAGAGAGAGAGAGAGAGAGAGAGAGAGATTTACCGTATATATTACATTTTTTGTGTGTGATTTAGTGTATTGGATTGTATAAAGTGTTAGCGTGTGAGAGAAAGCTGTAGGAAGAGAGAGAATCATTTAACACGTGGGGCATGGAAGAAGAAAACACGTCGGTGAGAGTGGGATTGAGTACACGTGCTAAACACGTGGACACAAGAGAAGAGAGGCGTTTGGAGTTAGGCGGAAAGAATTTGTTGCAGAGCCACAGTTGGTCGACACGTATCCATTTTTTGTACTTTTACCATTTCTTTTGTGATGTTGTGGGCTTTATTTGTTGGTGTTTCTTTCACTCTACAACCTTTGAAAGTCTAAATGACTTCAAGATTTGATCAATTACTGTAGGCCTTGTTTGGCTTTCTTTTCTAACCCATTTTATCCTCCCAAAATAAAGTTATTTTTGGCAAAAGTTATCTTTTTCCTCTTTTTTTTTCCCAAAAGCTAGAACTTTCCCATCATTTAATGAAGTGTATTGAATTGTTGGATGAATACTAGATATAATATATATTTATACATATAATAATCTTGATTTGGTAAATAAAATAAATAAAGAGATCATACTAACGAACACATGTAAAGCACCATACTACCAAATACATCATATCGAGACTTTGTTTGATTCATCCTAATAAGATTTACATTTTGCAAGCTGATTTTGTAGTATTGTTTGACATTGTCAATTGTTATGTATGATTCTTCTTTAATTGATGTCAGCTTACATATAACTCTTTTAGTAAAATAGTTCACAGTTAACTGCATGGGGAGGGCGAAACATTCACCTTACCTTTGCCATTCGAAAATACTTTTCCGTTCTTGATGAGCAAATTTTTTAAGTTTGATTACAGATTTTATATGGTAAATAATCACTTGAGTGTCAGTTTATAGGGCATTATTGTCATAAAGAAGGTAATACTAATACCAAACATCGTGTTAATTTTCGAGCTTAGGAGCTGTTTGGTCAAAGGTTGGAATTTTATTTTGTTGCGAATTAGTGATAAGTTTTGTTCGAGTTGGATATTTGGGATATTTTATAATTTAGGGCACGTGGTGGCCGTGGAGGTGATTAATGATCATTTGAAAAAGGGAGCATGGCAGAGCAATAAAATGATTTGGAAATGTTCGGTAGGTCAATGGGGCATGTCCAAAGCCTTTTTTTTTTTAAGTGATTGTGAAATGATAATTTTGTGAGGCTCGGATTCTGACAACGTTTGCCACTTTTCTTGGGCTTGGTGTCACGCAATAGAACCTTGATAGGGATATACCACCTCTAATTAGTAAATTCTAACGACATAAGATTAAATAATCTATATGCTATACTTTATTGTATAAACTCCACGCCATATTTTAGTTTCATTTGGATAAGTATGAATATGTGTAAGCTTCCTATAGTTATTATTACAGGCATTGACTTAGTGTTGAGACAACTTAGGGCTGCTTTTATACTACAAGTGACGGAGCTAAGGGGACCGGAGGGGGCGATCTCTCCCTTTTAAGTTTATATTGAATTAAAAATTTATGTGTTTTTTTTTTTAATTTTAAATTTTGCTCCTCAAAAATATAAAAATTCTTTAGATATTTTATAAAAATTTGATATCGTCTTCTCAAATAAGAATTTTTGGCTCCATCTCAGACTACAAACAAGCACTCCTTTTGCTCGTAAAATGATTTTTCATAAGGTTTACAGAATTTATCATAGATATAATTTTGTGATAAATTTTATTCTTTATAAAATTGTTATTAATTTTTTTTATTAGTAAATTATTGCTTTAATTATGCTATAATAGAATTTCTGATGACTTGTATCGAAGTCTATCCAAAATTACCCGTGAGTAAAGGATGCTCTTTCTACTAAGCTGTGCATATGATAATAAAGATAAAATCTATAACAAATCATAGTACTAAATTTTTACATTACTAAATTGTTACAATCAAAATAAACCTGATTATAAATAGTGATGATTTAGAATATTAATTCATCACGTGACAAATAAAAACTATTGCCATATAAAAAATATCTTTCAACTTTCATGATAATATAAATGTATTATCAAATATATTGTTAAAATTTAAAAAGCGATACCTTTTTTAGGAAGAAATAATATTAAAGTCACACATTGCACAAAAAGGGGTGATGTGGACTATTTATTGTGTGCCAAGTGGCTTGTTGTAGCCAACCCCAAACTCACTTGTATATTAATTTGTTACCTCGCGAATATTAACAATTATTAATTTTAGTTATGCTTTAACTTACGCTATTATAATTAGAATACATAAATTTATACTTCTGATGGTACTCAATCATATCTAAAATTTTATAATTTTAGGCATCTATGATTGCACGAGCCAGACGTACTTTATTGATATCGAGATATTTAGATTTTCAAATAATGAGTTTTAGTTTGTTTAGTTTGTTTGTTTGTTTGTTTTTTTAAAATTTTAGTCATTTGATTGTAATTCATTAGCTGATTAATTCGAATTGAGCATCGTAGGATTCATTATGAGTCTAACCTTAAATAATGGTTGGTTAGACTATTATTATTTAGATATCTAGCGTTTCATTCCACTATATCAATTAATAATTGGTTAATTTATTTATTTATACTGTAAAAATTGTTTGTTTGTTGTTGCTTATTATACATACATGCAAGAATCAAACATTTATTACCAAGCTCGAAATTATAATCGTGAACGTTCTTATATTATTTGCAATGCGAACACATCATTTATTACTGTTAGGTTAATTACAATAAGGAGTAGAGTTATAAATTTTTATTTTGGGGGAAACTTAAATTTTTGTAAAATATTAAAGATACTTTTATTATTTTGAGGGAGGCAAAATGTAAAATTTATTTTTAAAAATTACATATAAATTTTAGTTTGATCTAAATTTGAGAGGAGCGATCGCATCCGTCACCGGTTAGCGTTGGTATAAGATGGTTGTATCATGATAAACGCTATGGATCGATTGGGTCAAAGATTAGGATTGAAAATTAAAACAAACAAAAAAAGAAATTATTGATCCAAAAATAAATATTAATCAATATTAAGCTAAAATGATGTTTTATGTCACATCATATCCTTTAAAAAGCATACAGGCATATATATCCATATTCCAGCTGTATAGCAACTAATAGATGTGAAAAATTCGTAGTTAGCTGAGAATAGAAAGGAGAACCACATTTTTATTGACAAATTAATGGGAAACGTCACCTCAATTAGTCTTACTTGTCTTTGACAAAAAGAAACGTTTTATCTTCGAAATATTTAAAGTCGAAGCAAACAATTTTAAAAGTCAATCCAAATTAAAATACTATTCTGGTATTTGCACGCTGTAGCAGCCAATTTATAGTAATTTCGGAATATCTGGTCCGAGATTCCCAAGGGTTCAACCGCATCAGCCTGCGCCCCTGCCGTAACAAAAATAAATAAATAAATAAATAAATTTGATAGTTTAATACAAATAATGTCATATTATTTTTTTAAAAAAAATTATTATGTATTAATTGTTATGTGACATAAAAAGTATTTTAGTAAGGAATGCTAAATTTCTTTTAGTAGAATATAATTTATGTGACACTATGATTCAGTGAATAAACTGCTGCAATACTCAATTCCGTTGTACTCTAATTAATGTGTGTTTGGAAATAATTAAAAGTACGTATCGCATTATCTATAAACGATACGTTTTTATTGTATTTCGTTGATAGATATTGTTCTCAGAGAAATTTTAGTCTGGATCGAGTTCGGTCGTGTAGATACTAATAATGATAACATAATGAGAAAAATTGCAATATAATTTTTGTATATTTTGATTATTTGGGTCATATAAAGAGTTTCCTTTATTTCTAGTATCCCATGCTGTACATTAATTGTTGGTCCACCTTATTGACCATTCCAGTATGACAAATCTGTGAAGTAGAAATTAACCCAATGAGAACCCACCTTGGAGGGGATCACTGAGTTCGGGCTTTGATCTTGCATTCAGAACTGGGAAAACTTTTATGCTCTTTTCTGACTTGACTTTTTGTTACACGGACCCCAAGGAAAAAAAATGATTGACTGATTCATTGTTTGCGGTATATACATCATTAATCATAATTTTAAATGATTTAAAGTAAATCAATTGAGGACTACAATAATTTTGAACGCTATAAAAAAAAATACCTCATTTATTAATAAAAAATTTGTAACAAAAAAATCATATTATATATTTAAAATATTTGTGATAGATCGATGAGTGTTAAAAATATTCATTGCAAATACAGTTAAAGAAGTAATTGATGATAATGTATTCACTAACGAATTTGTTATAAATAAAATCCGTTACATAAATTAAATTTATAATGGATTGATTTGTCATCAAAGAAAACATGTTTTCATGGTGGAGTTTTATTTTGAATAACACTAAACAATTTTTTCAATTACGTTTGTGCATTTATATTGCATATGATGAATTACTTTTACATGACATGCATGTATGTTAACATATCAAATATAAGCATAACGTGCTTATACACTAATAAATATGATCATACGTAAAAAGTTTATATTTCAGATTATTAAACTAAAACTACTTTCAAAATAATTAATATTTCTTTCACGCAAAAACGAAAATGCATATCAAAAGTTTTTTTTTTTAGAGAAGAAACTCTTCTTTTTTGAAAAAAAAAAACCACTTTAGAGTAAAAAAATTATGTTTGAATGATTTTTTTTTAAAGAATAGAAGTAAGAAAAAAAACCAAAAATGCCCTTTTTGAGAAACTACCCCAAAGTAGATTTAAATAAAAATATTTTTAATTATTGTATTTAAATATAAAATTATTTAATTTAAAAAAAATTTATTATAAAAAATATCATTCAAAAAATATTTTTTTTAAATTCATCCAAACAGACCAGGAGAGCTTCAACGATATAAAGTATTTTTAGCATTGTAAATTGGTCTAATTAGACCGTCTAATGAATTTAACGAGTCAAATTCCCAAGTCCCAACGCCAAACTCGTACCACGTGAAGTCCATAAAAAAGTAACAAGCGGCCCAGGATTCTTTTTGTTTTGGGTCGTCTTGATGAACTTAATTCCAAAAGCCCAATTGATTGTCATCCCAGTTAATTATCTGAATAGAAATTATTTTTGATTATACTTTAATTATTTATTGAAGCCAGATTTTATCAACAGCATACGTTAAATTTAGATCAGTTGGATTATCTGTTATAGAGCGGTGCCAATACAGGCTACGTGTATTGATAAGTAGAGGAGAAAATATAACAAAGTTCTATAATAGAGATTCAAATTGTTAATATAATGAATTATCATCGATTAATTAAATTGATGTACTGACGTCCTAATCGGGTCTACATTTGGATAAGCATGCATTTAATCGATGTCGTCGCTGCAAATTTGACATCATGTTGATATTTATATAAATTTAAACACAAAGTATCATGGCGGAAGTAGAATAGAAATTACATAATTAATTTCTAATCATATCAATTATTTTTCTCAATTTTGCACGAGGAAGAAATGTTTTTGTGATGTAGTACTAGTGAAACCTAGGAGCAGTCTCAGTCACGTCAGTCGGTACTGCCTCGACATATGCTAATGCTATGCCAATTAATTGTGATTTTCAGTATTGTCCCACACGACCTACTAAAGTAGACAATAAAGCATGTGTTTTTAATTGACTTTGAATTTAAATTCACGTGAACTCTAGTTTTGATCAAAATGTTTTTACAGGGCCCAGAGTGAGAGTACACACAAAAATTAAAGGAAACGACAAAACATCCTCGTATTGTTTGCCAAATGACAAAATAACTAATGCAACCGTGTGAATGTTAACATGTTATTACCATAAAGCAACTTTTAATTATATGTACTACAAAAAACAAATGAAAAAAAATAGAGAGCAGCTTAACAAAACATATGTGGGTCTCCGAAATGTTATAATATGTGGTCTTATTTAATCATATGCCTTTTTTATTTCTTTTTTTCAATTTACAAAAGTTAAAATTAGTAATCTATAAACCATCCCATACACTTCACCAAAGATGCAAATGAATTGAGTTGAGCTTTAGCATTTTTTTTTGTTTAAAAAGCCTTGAGCTCGAGCCCGACGAGTCAAAAAAAAAGGAGATTCTAGCTCGGCTCGACTCGACTCATTTGACTTAAATTTATAAATCAACTATAGGCTTGAGTATGGCCTCAAGCTTGAGTTCAAAATTTTTTAATTATATTATTGTGTTAGAACTACCGATTCGAATTGGATATTTGAAAATCAATATCAAAAAAAAAAAGTTCCCAAGCCTACGAACAATAATTATTTAGCTCGAATTCAACTCGAAAATTATACGAGCTCGGTTGAATTTTTGTCGAGCCGGCCCATCAAGCTAGCGAGCAAGCTCGATTCTTGTGCATCCCTACACCCCATCAGATACAACGTATAAAATACGCCAGTGTGCAAGATGCAGACACTCTGGAAAGTGAGTTTTGGCCATGGCAAAATTAATTTTTGTGTGCTTTTAAACGTTTGTTTTGGCAGCGCGACAGTCTGCTACCTTGGTTTTCGATATGGAGCCCATAACTTGCAAAAAAAATAATGAAATGAGAGTGATGGCATTGGCGCATGTTTAGTGGGTATTGTGCAATGCATTGGGGACAGCTATCATTTGGTACGATATTAATCGAGTCGCTGGCCTGGCCAAGTACATGTTAATCAAAAACCTGAAATTTATGAATATACGGATCTATATATCCAGAAATGTCACGCGCTTTTGGCATTTCGGAAAATGATTACGATTGCATTTCGCCATTTTTGTCGTCACAAAATTCTTTTCTTTTTATTATTAATTGTAACTAATGACAAAGTTAAAATGTCAATTCTTGCTACCGTTGAATCGAATTGTGACGGAAAAAAAAATTATTATTACGTAATAAATATTATTAGAGCAACATAAAAGGCAACCTAAATACATTTTATTAGTGATGGTTTTTGTATTGTGACCTAATATTTTTATCTCTCGTTTTACATTTTTTTTGTAGTGTAGAATCACCACCAAAAGCCACCACATACACTAATGGAATAATTTATTACAGATTCATGAAATTTGTCATAAAATGTAGTTTTATAACAAAATTTGTTCTACATAAATATGTTAGTAAGTGTTTTGTCAATTACTAGTTTTATATATGATGGAGTCTAATTGTCACAATTTTTTTTTTAATTTAATAATGAATAATTACTCCCACCACCCCTGAGGTTTGACCTAATTACAAATAACACCCCTTGTATCAAATATTATCAATACCCTTTTGTGTTTTGTTGCCGTCTTACAATTTTACATTCCGCTAAGTTGACTAACAGTCAACATTTGCCATTCGACGTGATCTCTCGAAATTACCCTTTTGAAGGTGAGAATGCAATTTAAACAAATATGAATTGACTCATTTACCCTTGAGGGTGTTTATGGTAAATAATATCATTATTAGAGGGGTTCATGGTAATTATATACAATGTCAGGGGGTTAAAGGTAATTTTTTTGTTAAAGTGACATAATAGCTGTTGTACGAATTTTTTTTGCATGCATGGGAACCTGCCAACTAAATTTTGCATGCATGGGAACCTGCAAACTAAATTTTTATGCCTAATTACACACATAGGGCAGAGGGTCATTACACCATAGTGCTCAAAAACATGATAATTAACAATAGTATTCATTACAACACGGTGAGAAGCATAACCGAACTTGTTCAAAATCAAAACAATCATGCTCATTACATAATGATATCAAACAACAACAAATATTTTCCAAACAATGCATTCATAAGTTCAGATTAGTGCATCGGGTGGAGGGGCTGAAGATGAAGGTCTGTCGTGTATTTTCTTGGACCTTATCTCCCTTTGATGAGTAGTTGATGGCACCAAAATAGGCTGGGAAGCAGACCCTTCTTGCCGTTTGTCCACTCCAAGAATCTTGCCTCTTGCTACCCAAGATGCTCTCCTTGCACTTCTTTTTGCTTCCATTCGTCCTTTAGGACCTTGGTACAATGCATTTGTTTTTATTTGGAAGTAGTAGGAACTTCTGAATTAGCGTTGACACTTGTTTGGGATGATGACAATGTTTGTTTCTGCCAAAAAATTGAAGGCAAAAAAATCAAAATCAATTTAAGGCATAAGAATGACAAATATTTTAAGGCATGACTTAACAAATAAAACTTAACAAACCTCTATTGATTTTATCCCTCTTGGTTGGTTAGACTGCATAAATTTTTTATTATTCTTGGATGTTTCAGAAGTTTGTGATGGTCCAATGTTCCTTTTCCTTGATTGTCCTGTCCACCATCACCCATAGGACAAAAGGAAAAAAAAAAATATTATTAAATAGTCGTTGAGATCTAAACACAGAAACAAAAAAATTAGTATAAATTGAGGTAATGGTTGTACCTTCTCACAAGTCCTGCTATTATGGCCAAAACCATTACATTTTTTACACCTAACTGACCTTGATCTCTTTGAAGGGGCAAGTTCTCCAGTCTCTCTTCTCCTTGAAGTTTTGGGCCTTCCAACCAGCCTCCTTTTCAATAGAGGTCTCAAGCTAGTGGGTTGCACATCTAGGTCTTTAGGCCAAAAACTTTGATCAGGAATAGGATGTATTATCCTATTGTAGGCCTTTCTATAATTCTCTGTGGAGAATGTTGGATGCACAAAATCTTCCAATTTCAATCTCCTGTAGTTAATGGCAGAAACAACATGTCTACAAGGAATCCCAATTAGCCCCCAAACCCCACACGTGCATGATATAACCAAGACATCAACAACAAAATGACTCCCTTTATCCCTTACTTCATACAACCCCTTACCGGTCACTTGCAAATGACATTTCCTACACTCTTCCCTCACATTGTTCAACACCTTCAATGCATATGGTGTTATTGGTGATTTCCATTTTTTTGATAAGGCTGCCCTCGTTTGAATAAAGTCCATCATGTTAGACTTTATGCCATCCATAAGAGTTAAAAATAGGTTTACCCCTCAAATCACCCACCCAAGCATTGAAGGACTCGAAAATGGTATTTGTGATGTGATCATTTTTTATGTGTGTGCCAAAGGCATGCCTAAACCACTGATTTGCAGGTATATTCCACAACCAATCATAAGCAGCTTCATTGAGTTGCCTTATTTTTTACATGGAGTTGCTTAAAAGACTGCCCTACTTTCAGTACTAAATTTTTAACACCTCCCTCTTCATAATACAATATAGGTTCACCCCTCATTGAACCCCTAAATGGATCATTTGATAACTCATCATCTGATTCATTAAAGCTTTCATAGTGATCATCACTGTGATAATCATATAATGCATAATGATCTTCATCAAGAAGTTTTTAACTTTCACTGCGCCCCTCATTATCACCCTCCCCAAGACAGGCCCCCTCACTGCCCCCCTCATTATCACCCTCCCCATGATAGCCCCCCTCACTGCCCCGCTCATTATCACCCTTCCCATGACAGCCCCCCTCACTACACCATTCACCCTCACTGCCACCCTCAATGCCCCCCTCACTACCCCATTCACCCTCACTGCCAAAACCCTCATCATTTTCCCCTCCCTCATTTTCAATATACATATCAAATTTATCACATACACTATTCCTATCAAACATAATCAACACATCACAGTCATTACACACATATATTCTTTCATCGGACCCATACACCCTATTAGTCACATTAATCACATTAGAATGCCCTAAGTTAAATAGACCCTTCATATCATCAATGAAATCTTTATAATTGTACATATCCCTAGCAATTTTACATAATTCCTCATATTTTTCACCATAATGAACCACTATACAGTACACTTTATCCATAACCTACCAAAGAAAAACAAAATAATAATAATTACGGCTTAGAAAAAATTACAAACAAAAAAAAAGCGACAAATTACAAAGAAACAGTTAAAATACCAAAAAATACCTTATTCACAAAACTTGGACTCTAAAAATTGGGGGTTTTGTACCAAAATTTCACAACACAAACAAAACCGACGTCATCACATCTCAAGAACAAAAAACCATCATATTATTTACTTAAAAACGAAAGAAAACCCCAATTTTTTGAAAACTAGGGCACCAAAATGTACACCAATCACTGTCAAAGTTTAAGAACACATGACACTCACGAATGATTCAAAGAAACATACTAAGAATTTCAAAAAAAAAACCTCCAAAAATTTCTTTGCACGAAACCCTATCTTCGAAAAAAAAAATGCACTTCAAACGAAGACACTCACCTCGTGGTCGCCGTTCACTTACATGTCACCGCCGTTCAGACCCACCGGAGTGCCCTCTTGCTGTTGAGCTTCACGTCGCCGTCGATCATCCACTGATTTTACCACCAAATCTCAGAGAAAATCAATGGGTTAGGGTTTTAGAACACCTTCTTTTCTCTCTCTCTTTCTCATTGCTGAAAGAAGCGCCAAAAATAAGGTCTTTTACCAAAAAGATGACTGAGGGGTAATTTGGTTATTTCATCCATTCTCCAATTTTTTCATATTTTCATTAAAAAAAATTCAAGAGGCAAAATAGACATTACATTGATTCCATCTATTATACAAATAACCTCACAAAACACAGGGGGGTATTGGTAATATTCGATACAAGGGGGTGTTATTTGTAATTAGGCCAAACTTCAGGATTGGTGGGAGTAATTATCCCATTTAATAATGAAAGGTGCTTATTTTATAATGAATTTTTTTAGACTATATAGTAAAGAATATATGCTATTATACAAGAAATTAACATTTTTTTAATTTAGCGACTATACGAAAATTATCACTAACAATAGAATTGGTTTGAGAATAAATCTTATTTTATCATGATAGCAATTAACAAATTTTTTTAGTTAAAAATTATTTTGGTAATTTTAATTAATCATTAATTAATAATGTAGAAGTATTAGGCATTTGGGTCTAACTCAATCAAAAAAGCTAGCTTATAAGATGAGCGGGGCTTTGGCCTAACTTAACCTCAAAAACTAGCTTATGATGTGAGGATTGTCCAAGCCCTCACAAGGTAGGCCACATCTCCGTATTTAGTTGATGTAGGATAGTTAAAAGACAAGATATGCATGTGTATAATAACATACATTAATAAAAATCTTATTATAAATTAATTTGACTCATTTACCATGTATGCAACATATATTGTGTTCACATATGTCACTAGATGCCAATAGTGATAATTATAATTATACACTATGTATTTGTGATTAGTAAGTTGTTATAATAGTACTTTAATAATATTATTTATTTTTTTAAAAAAATTCTATAATCATATAAAGATAAAGTAATATTCAGTGTCGTTGAAGCTAGCCTATTCCCCAGGATATTATCTTTTAATTTTAACTGTAGAATGTTGTCTACTCTATCCCAAAGTTTCGGTTTGTGAAAAATTATTTTCTCAGGACACGTTTGATACTTTTGAAATAATTGGATGTAATTCATTAAATACGAATTATTAATAAAGAAACTACATCAAATTCTTACTTATTTATTGTTTGTTAACTTATTTGTTCATTCAAATTATTTATCCTATCCTATGTTGGATTAAATGTAAAATACCTTATTGTCCTCCCATTTTTTAAGTGTTTTTCATATTCACCCTCACAATTTGTAGTATCATTTCAATCATAAATATACTTATCCATTGTCTCACTTTTAAAACTATCATCCAACTTTTGATATGATTTATTTAATTAATTCATTTAAATTAGTAAATTTGTTTTTATAAGTCATAATACTGTGAACATTCAATTTTTGATAATTAAAATATTTTCAACTTTGTGTTATTTAAATATTGAATATTAATTAATATAGTGAATATATATCTTTTATTTGATGAACTTATATTAAAAACGTTCAACAAAGAAAACGTTTATTTGATGAACTTGCAAAATCTACAGTTATTCAAAAATTTGAATATTTATGTAAAAATCAACTGCTAATATGGATTCAAAAGAGGTTATTATTTATAAAAGATGGTAAGATTGTCTTTTTATATTTATTAAAGGAAGAAATAGAAAACAAAGAAAAACGTATCATATCTAGAAGCGTGATTTGTAATCTAATAAATCTGTCAAACAGATCTCGGGCCACTGTATAATCATGGAAGTAAAATTTAAATTTGTATGTAAATGATAAATTAAGTCGATAAACATATCTATTAGATTCATTTCAAAATAGCAAATGTGTCCTTATAGTGAAACATTGACTACAAATGCTATACGGATTTAATTATTAATACGAGACATTGTAACCCCTCCAAAAAAAGACTTCGAACAAAATTTAAACTCTTGAAATAACAAATTTAAGAATCAATGGAGTACAATGCTTAAGTGACAACCCGTTGACATTCTACTTTAGTACATTCTCTTATTGCACAAAAATGGGCTAATCCCGCTTAAATTCCTCCAAAAGTATGGACTTTTATTCTGAGTTATATTCGGAAAATTAGAAGAAATTAGGTCACATTCTTGAATATGTAGAAATCAAACAATCCATCATTAATCAACCACGAAAGCCAAATTCATTTCCTCACAACCCCAATTCCCACCAAGGCAAGATACGCAATCAGCCTATATCCTACAAGCATTACAGCCAACGCAACCATAGAAACAGCTTGCCCGTCGAGTCCGACAGCTTTTATAGAAGGCAAATCCTCAACCAGACAGGTTTGATCAGCCCCACATGGATACGTTTCTCTGAACCTGTATTGTGTCCCCAATAAAAGCTTCAAAATATAGTGATTAATGGATATATACTTGATCCACCTCATGAATTTAGGCACATGCTCCACAAAAAATCCACTGGCAAGTTGGAAAATTAGAACAACCACCGACCCGAGAACGGTTGAAGATTTATGGTCCATGATTAGAGCTCCAATGGCAAGCCCGAGGCCCTGAGAACATAAGACGCCGTATAGGGTAACAAACAGGCCTGACAAGAAAGGCCGGGGATTGGCTTTCAGGCCCGCCATCCAGTATGTTATGAGATAGTAAATCGTGGGAAGAACGAGATCCATTGGCAGGTTACCAAGGGTGAGGGCCATGAAAAATGATGATAGCTGGTACATGCCAGATGATCTTTCTTTTTCGAGCATCATTCGTTCTTGAGGGAACGTGAAGATGGATTCGAAGAGTGGAAAAAACCCCCAAAATATTGAAGAGAAGAAGATAAGCCCCACCTGGTCTTGTAAGTCACTTGTATCCGATTGCCACCATAAAAGTCCAGACAATACAGCTAGAATTAGAACCTGAGCAACCTTTGAACCATCGAAAGTTTGATGCTTTCTTTCTTTTAACCCTCTTCTGAATAACACTGAAAATTGTGACCACCAACTGTTTGGCCATTTTTTAGACTTCTTATTAGCATCTGTAATTACTTCATTAGATTGATTGCCCATAATCAACTCTGACTTTACACGCTCCGACAACTTCTCCCTGTAAGCGCTTGTCAATGTTTGCTTAATGGTTGTTTGATCTTCTAGGTAATCAGAGTCTGTAACTCCTGTAAAATAAAATAAACTAATCTAAATTCACTACAAGAAAAAAAATAATATTAATATCAAGCTATTAAAATAATCATATAAAAGTTATCATCAATAATTATAATAAATGATAATATTTTCTATTTTGTTACTAATTTATTTATTTATTTATTTTACTGGCAACAAGCTATATTTTGTCACAATATTCACTTAATGGTGACAAAAATAATTACTGCTTTAGTAACAATTATTAACAATTAGTGATACACATATAGTGATAACTTGCATAGCAAAAAAAAAATTGTTATTAAAATTTTGTGATAAGATTCTATTATCATTAAGTTGCTACTATACACTACAAGAAAATGAATAAATTTATGATAATCTAATAAGTAATAATAAAAAAATTATCATTAATTATATACATTTGGTGACAATAAATTGATATTATCACAAAACATAGTATGCATAAAGTCAGTGGTGACAACTTATTGTAAAAAGGTGGCAACATAGTGCAAAAGTGATATTTAGTGACACACCTATTGTGACAGCTTAGTGGCAATGGAATCTTATCACAAAATCCTAATAACAATTTTTATTGTCATCAAGTTGTCATTATAGGTGTGTCACTAATTATTAATGGTGACAACTAAAGCATTACTTCTTGTCACCATTGAGTGATATTGTGACAACATAAAAATTGTTGCCACCAAAAAAATTTAATTAGTGATAAAATAGAATGTATTGTCACTTTATACAATCATTGGTAACAACTTTTATATTGCTACTTTTAAATATTGTCAATAATATTATTTTTTCTTGTAGTGATATATGTGCCACTAACTATTAATTTTATAAAATGTTGTCACCTTTTACACCATATTATCACCATTAATGATATGGTGACAATTCGAACCGGATCCCCTACCCCATAACAGTACCCCATCCCCTACCCTACACTCTAAATGTGCGACACATATAAATTTTGAAGATTTACTTAATCACAGAATGTTTAGTCCCATTAATTGTATTTTTTCGGTTATCTAGTTTGGTAAGAAAATCTCTTTTCTGTCGTTAAATAAATCTTCAGATTTACATGTGTCGTACATTTAGATTGTAGGGTAGGGCATGAGGCACTATTATGGGATGGGGGATCCGATCCGAAACTCGGACTGGATCCCCTACCCCACACTTTAGATGTGTGACATATATAAATCTTGAAAATTTACTTAACGATAGAATGTTTAATTTCATTAATTGCATTTTTTTCGTTATCTAATTTGGTAAGAAAATCTCTTTTCTGCCATTAAGTAAATCTTCAGATTTAAATGTATCGCATATTTAGAGTGTAGGGCAGACAATGAGGCACTATTATGAAGTAAGGGATCCGATCCTGGTGAAAATTATAGTTTGTGATAACATAATTAGTTGTCACTAAATATATATAATTAATGATAATTTTTTTATTATCACTTATTATATTGCCACTAATTTACTCATTTAATTTTCCTTTAGTTACGTAATGTTTTAAAACAATAACAAGGAAAAAAAAGATTATATTCATTTTAAAACTCCATAAATAAGTGCATCCACGCACATTGGACTATTCAAAGTGCTCATTGGGCTATCGAGCTCAACATATCAATTACAGTTTAGATCCTCTATTACTTTATTTATAGCATTAATTTGACATACTAACATGTATTGAATAATGAAATATTTTTTTTCGCATTTATAAGTAGATGTGCCTAAATAAATAATTAACATACCGTTGGCAAGATCTAAGAGGAAATCTGCAGGATTCATTGTGACAGAAGGAGAAAACCCGATGCTGGAAAAGTAATCCATAACATCAGAGCACTTGCCGAAATACAAAGGGTTCCCTTCAGACAGCAACAGAACCTTATGAAACATGTAAAACAGCCTGCTTGAAGGCTGATGAATCGTCATCACCACTGTTCTGCCCCCGTTAGCCAGCTCCCACAGCGTGGAAACAATCCTCTGCGCCGTTGTCGAATCAAGCCCCGATGTGGGCTCATCAAGAAACAACAAACTCGGATTGATCAGCATTTCTTGCCCGATGCTAACACGTTTTCTCTCGCCCCCGGAGACCCCCCTTAGAAAGGGCCCGCCGATAATGCTATCCCGGCATTTAGACAAGCCCAGCTGGTCTATCACAGCTTCGGCGTGTTGTACCTTCTGATCGTTCATTAAAGTCCTCGGCAAGCGGAGGAGTGCGGTGTACATTAGGGTTTCCGTTACTGTCAGGTGGGGATAGAGGACGTCGTCTTGTGTGACGAAGCCGGTGTTGCGCTTCATAGCATTGGAGAAAGGCTCGCCGTTGTAGGCTATGTTGCCGCCAAGACGGCCGCGGCCTAGCCGGCCTCCCAGGGCAGTTAAAAAGGTGGTTTTGCCACTGCCTGATGGGCCGATCAAAGCCAGCATTTCGCCGGGGCGCACCACGCCGGTGATGCCCTTTAGGATGAGTTTCTCGTGTGAATTTTGGTTTTTCTTCAGGAGTCCTCCTCCTTGCTGGGTTTTGACTCTGTAGACAACGTCCTCAAACTGGATGTATGATACCCAAAAGTTGTTGAGGAACTCAAGTTGTGGCATGGACGAAATAATTTATTGTGTTGCATAAACATATAAGAATAAAATATTCTATTTATGTAAAATAATATTACTCTAAATAATTTTCAATACAGTTCAATAATTAAATAAATAATATTTTACTTATATTTGAAGCTTTTAATTATTTTAAAGAATAAAATATTGTCGCGCCAAAAAAATCATATCATAACTAAAAAAAATTAAAATCTAAATATGTGAATATTCGCCCTAAACTTGCGTCAGATGTATTTTACGTATTGTGAATATTTTGAATCTCCTTTCAAATTATTTTTTGATAAATAATTTCCTTTTATTTTGTGATTTATTAAATAATTTTGGTAAGAGATCGCTGTCAAAATCAATTTGTGGTTTATTATATGTACATTTTGTCGTTTATTAGATATAAACATTTTATAATGTACACATAAGAAGTTTATACATACTATGAACCACAAAATGATATAATGCAATCCAAAAGGAAGCAAATAACAATAAATAAATAAAATTTGAATATTTCAACAATTTAATACCAAAAAGTTTGAAGGTAAAAATACAACAATTAATGAACAAAAAAAAAGTTGGATAATAAAACTTACACACAACGTTAAACTATATAAAAAGAAATGCTAGAGATAAAAAGATGAAAAAATAAATTGTAAATAATATTGTGTTCATATTTTAATTTTTTTTAATCCTTGTAAAATTATAATTTAATTTTGGTGATATAACATATCATATTAAAAATATTTTTTGAAGTTTGAGTTATGTAAATTTTAATTGAATGCCTTTTTCTATATTTAGTTGATATTTACATTCCTAATATCTTTAAATTATAACTAATTGGATGGTATTACGTAGTATTTTAATTAGAATTTTCATTATCTATATATATTTTTATTAAAAGTTACTATTATATTTTTTTGTTCTTTTATGTATGTGTGTGTGTGTGTGTGTGTGTGAGAGAGAGAGAGAGAGAGAGAGAGAGAGTGAGAGAGAGAGAGAGTTAAATATGGATAATTGGAGGAATTGAACGATTAGTAGAGAAAAATTAACAATTAATACAAATCAATTAAATAATTCATCCCTAATAATTAACAGCTTGGTGAAAACACTTCTTCCAAATATATAATAGTATAGATAGATAGATATAGATATAGATATAGATAGATAGATCTAGATGTATACAAACTATGGTTAGACGGTAACTGATGTCAGTGGCATGCTTGTTTTATTAAGACAGAAGGATAATTGTGATTGCATAATAAGTTAGCTACTCAAAAAGTACTGTAATTAAATTACGGTTTTGGATAGGCATGCACATATAATGCCGGACCGGATCCCCTACCCCATAATAGTGCCACATCTCCTGCCCCACATTCTAGATGTGCGACACGTGTAAGTATTGAAGATTTACTTACCAAATTAGATGTTTTGTCCAATTAATTATATTTTTTCAGTTATGGGGCAGGAGATGGGACACTATTATGGGGTAGGGGATCCGGTCCGCGAACCTTCGTTTAATTAGTTGATCATTTGATTATAAGTTCACTTCATTCACGCGTCACTTGAAATAAATAAGTAAATTATAAATCATCATTGATTACTTAGGACCTTCAATGTGACGGGGCAATTCACTTTCTCGAAGATTGCATGAGTTTGATCCCCGCCGGCGGCGGCCTGAGTTTGCGCCTCCACGTCCACCCTCTCAGTCCCCATCCCCGCGGTCTTCTCCTCCCCTGCACCGCCAGTAAATTCACCGTACAAATTATTATTTTGTCTCTCGCCGTTGATCGTTAAACCCCTGCATTGCCTCGTTCAAAATGCACGCGCGCGCGCACACACACTGATTAAAAATGACTGACTGATCATGCGGATTCTGAGATTAAGAAAAGTTCAGAAATATGAAAAAAAAAGAAAAGAAAAGAAATATATGGGGTACCCGGGTATTTGCGGTCGTGACATGGCAGCAATGAGCTCTTCTCGCCTACTTTTAGTTCTGGCCTGCCGGGCGGTTTGTTTCTTCCACACCCCCGCGCTCAGAGCAATGATACCTCTCTCTCTAGCTCTCTCTCTCTCTCTCTCTCTCTGTATATATATATATATATGTCTATATGTATATGGGTTCTGTTTGTTTCCTAGGGGAAACAGAATAAATTAAATATTGACGTTATTTGCTTTTAAAAACTTGTGCCCCATTGGGGCCTTGAGTTTCTGGTGTATTTATACCCGTAACGTTTTGGCTTTTGCTCCTATTGGCTACAAGTAGCGTGCATGGGATAGCTATAGGTAGTGCCAATTTAAAATTTTTGTTTTATTTACTTTAATTGTTTTTGAGCACTCTATGTATATACACACACTGATAATAAGGCCTATAATGTAAAATGGAAAATATTTGTCTATGTCTGAAAAGACATACGAAGCAAATGGATGCCGTACAAATTAAGTAATAAGTGAATGAGAAATTTGATACAGCTTGCACCGAAGATGATACATAATTTACAACCTGCACTAAAGTTAATTTTCCATCATTTTAACTTATTTTAACTGTCCAAAGATGCAACGATGCTATATAAATTAAAGCAAAAACATATCTTTCAAACAGATCCAGAAAGCATAAATTAAATAAAAACAAGAAAGTTTATCTTCTAAGAGTTACTATTAAATATTTTTTTAACTTTTTCATTAAATTATTCAATGAGTATTTTTTCACTATTTTTCCATTGATTAGTAATGATTTGAATGACTTAATATTTTCGAGAAAGACATTTTCCTGATTTCAAGTTATAAATTATAGTTGAGAAAATTTTACTTTTTGGAGAAAAGCATTTTCTTGAATTTTTTTTTTAAAAAAAATATTATTCTAGTAAAAAATTATTCCCAAACTATTATTTTCTTAAAAATATTTCTCATATTATTATTTTTGTTGCCTATATATATTCCAATGTAAGAAAAAATAAATTGGTAAAATACATTATGCTCCTTAAGTTACTCTTAAATTCTTTGTAGATTTTTCTAAAATTTAAATTTCTAAATTCTTTTGTGTAATACTTACTCTTTTATATCCTTTGTAATTATTATCTTTCAAGATCGTTTTTTCTTTTTTCTTTTTTGGTTCTTGTATGACATTATTATTAATTTGAGTTTCATATTAATAATTGATATCATTACTAATTTGGGCTTAATATTAGTAGTTGATTTTATTCTTTCAATATAATGATTGGAGAACTACTTCAATTTTTAGACCCTTTTTTTTTTTACTTTAATATAGTGAGTGATTATTAACATAATTTTGTTAAAAAATTATCCACATATATTTAATTTTTATGATTAATACTTACTTATGATATAAAAAGCTTATTTAGTATTTTAAATTTGTATTTTTTGATAAAAAAAAATTATATTTTCATGTCAATTTACGATTTTAGAGTTGATTTTTAGTATAAGTTTAGAAACATGATACTTCTCAATATCGCTATATATATTTTAAGGATGCCTAAAAACTTATAAAAGATTGAGAATGATCTTAAGTTTTCAATTAATATTATTTATTTATATATTTTAAAAATCAATTTGAACATGAAATTTTATTATGCTTTTTAAATTTTTAAAAATATTTAACTTCTCATGTTTTAGATAAAGAGGATTTAAGAGATTATTAAATATAAAAGACAACAAATTTTATGTAATATAATTTAGACGAGTAAATGATAAAAGGTTCTATTTGGGGGTGTATCTGATACAAGAAGAATAGTTTAAGGGGGTAAACTATATATAGAAAATATAAGGAGATAAATAATGTAAATAGGGAGTAATAATATGGGAAATACTTTTGATTAAGTAATAATTTGGGAATTATTTCTCACGAGAGTAATATTTTGAGAAAAAAACTACATTTTCTTGGTTTCAAAGGTTGATGAAATATTTTGATAAGAGTTTTTAGTTCAATGAAACGGAAACGACTAAAAGAAAATTAATTACAAAAGTAAATATTAGTATATATGTTAAAGAATTTTTTACCCTTTTTACGGGTGATTCCATCAATAATAGGATAAAAATCACGTTATAAGAAAATATAATATTAGTAATAAAATATGAAATGGGTCATCTTTCAGTACGCCTTTAATTTTTTCAAATTTAATTATTTGTAATATTGACAGTCCTGTAGCTGGTTAAATACACCCCTAACCTCATAACATGACTCTATGATGAGGACAAAAATTTATGTGTTGGTTGTCACCATTGACTATTAATGATACATTTACGGTAACAACTTAAACATTATTTTTGTTTCTATTTACATTTTGCAAATAATTCTTGTGATAGAATATTTTTTTTGTCAATAAATATATATAATTAGTGACAATTTTTTCATTATCATTTATTTTATTTTCACCAATTTATTCATTTATTGGAGCAAATACCCGGTGAAATAATTTTTGATTGAAAAATAATTTCATGAGTTTTGTCATTAATAAGGTTTTTGTCATGTTGAGGAGTATTATTATTGAATAATAAAACTGAGATAAATAAAATAATTATAACATACGCGCGTGAGAGAGAGGGGGAGAGAAATATTGCTCAAGGAATTTCAACTCAGGTTTGGTTTGATGGATACATATAAGTTGAATAAGGAAAGCCAAAGAATGTGTTAAACAAATTTGGACTTAGTAAACTAAAAACAAAGTTAGATTCGATATAAATTAAGAGGGTGTTTCGTTGAATTTGTAGGGCCATAAAATATCTTTTATAATATATTTGAAAGTTAATAAGATGTTGTTAACTAGTGATTATTAACAATCTTTTTGTTTTTTTTTGTTTTTTTTGAATGAGATTATTAACAATCTCAAAGAAGGCAACCTATAAGATCTAAAAAGATGTCATTATCTTATTACGCGGTCCGCATTTTTTGCTACAAAATGGTGCTGCATTTTCTTCTTTACTCATCAATACACGCCATGTATATTAATAGACGGTTGAGATAAGAAAAAAAAAACTTATGATATGGAAAAAATTTTAAATATTCTATTTCCTTATCTCAACCGTCCACCAATACATGTGGCATATATTGATGAGTGTAGGAGACGATGTAGCATTTTCTTGTAGCAAAAGATCCGGACATCTTATTACGAGGTCATTGAAATAAGAAATATTTAAGGACCTTCAACATTCTTATTTTTAATATTTTTAAATTCTATTTTAATTTTAACCATTTTAACTACAAAACTATTTTTGGTACTTTTTCATCTTCGATTAGTTTTTTTTTTTTTTTTTTTTGAATTCATATACTTCCGAAAGCAATAGGATCCAATTAATTAACATCTAGTCTAGAATCTCAAGAGATCTTTCAAAAACATCTAGTCAAAACACTTGTTCTCCAAACATCTAGAAGCACTAATTGTCATCCAGTAAGAAAATTAAATATAGAGCAATACCTTTAATTGTCTTGCTGTCCAATAGTTTGAATAGTAGTTAAACTAGTCAGGAAAGTTGGGAGTATAGCTATAGCAGCAACAGTAGCGCCTTGGTTAACGCTATTACTATTAGTTTGCCAAAGTAATAGCAGCAGCATTTATGCACTGGTATACTCCTACTAATAGACTGCAATATAATATAATGTACAGTAGTATTACTATAGGGTATATTAATGCTACATAGTGCGACTAATCTTTGTTAGTCTGGTTGGAAAGTAGAAATTTGATCAATATATATATACATATATACATGTATGTATGTATATTGTACACAAAAAGAGGGAAGATTTATTTCAACGCCCTGTAAATCAAACCGCCATTTATTTCACCATTTATTTTAAGTTCATGCATGCAAAGATTATAAATTAATTAGAAAATAAATCGTCATTAATTAATTCAGACCTTCAATGTGACCGGCATATTCGCTTTCTTGCAGATGGCATGACTTTCATTTCCGCCGCTGGCGGCGGCGACGGTGGCCTGATTTTGCTCTGCCACGTCCACCATCTCTGTCGCAATCTCATCCGCTGCACCGCCACTAAATTTGGTACTGTTTATACAAATTATTATTCAGTGGCCAAGTACGTAGAAAATTATCTTATCGAGAGGCAATGAGTGATGAAAAACAAAGTTTTCATTTTGTTATCTGTATATTTTGGTATTTGAGTCTTGAGATTCGAGAATTAGTGAAGATCAAGGTTAATAGTGAACTAAACAATACCGGATAGCCAAAAAAAAAAAAAAAAAAAAAAGGGAAAAGCGGCAAATAATTATTCATCAAATCATTGTTCCCGCAACAAGAATATATAAAGTCACTCCAAATTTCTGGTTTTCATTGTTTGCGACAAATCCAATAATAACATATTGCGTTGGAAAAAAGTTCGTTATAAGCTTTTTTTCAATTTAAATTTCATTAATTATAGTTACATAATCTTTTTTCTTTTTTTTTTTTGACTTGAACTAAACGGGTAGTGATTTTCTCTTTGTTTAATTGAAAAAAAAAATTGTTGTTTGTTACACGAACACTATAATGAAGAACAAAGAATTCAAATATTCAATATCGCTCTATATTTCCTTATAATTTTCAATAATTTGAAATGCGTTAATTGAGGAATGCAACAGTTTCAAATATGCTTGGAGCACATATCGGGCCCTAGATGGGTCTATGTATGTTTAATTTCAATGTAATATCTCACTTCGTTCAAAAGCATAATAAAAAGTTTATTGGTTCATATTATATGTATTTATATCATTTATGAATTGGTTTTCCACGACATGTATAACGTGTTTGTACATCGAAATATGAATCTAACATCCATATATAATTTATACTTTCACAACTTTAAAATAAAACTATGTTTGAAATAATACCTATCAAGAATTAAAGCATGCCTGCGTAAACTTGCAAGGATGCATTTACTTTCAGTAATAATGCTGGTTTAGCGAGAATTGACTTCCATTAACGCGCATATACTTCACAAGTCGACTAACTCGGGTAATCCTTCGTGACCTATGATAACGGATGTTTAGGGCCATCAAAATTGACTCGCCAAATTGGCATGTTTAATTAAACCATTCTTTTGACATGAGTCGTAAAAGACCCTCTTGACCAACACTTGTGTTTAATTACGATTTTTGCCATTGGCCCGCAGGCAAGTTTACATTTAAAAGAGGACTAAAATTACTAGACGACCAAAAGATACGGGGTATTTTTATAAAATCAAAAATTAGAAGACTAAAATTCCAAACAGATAAAGTTAAAAGACCAATTTTATAATTTTGTCAAGTTTTGGGACTTTAATAGTTGATGAACTCGCCGAAAGCCCAATTTGTTGTTATCCAACACAAAAATATTCTTCTTCGTATTTTTAATTCAATGTTTATTTGAGCCACATTGTATAATAAGAAGAATTATCCCGAGCACCAATAAATTCTCCATCATTCACATAATTTGTTGATAAGCACAAAACATGGCATATTCAACGCTATATGTGATACAAAATAAGTTTAACATCTTACTTTTTTTTGTTATTTTTTTTTTATAAAAATAGGGCAATTTGCACTTTGCACCCCAAAAACAAACAAATTGAACCCTTTGCACCCTTAAACAAGAAAAACAACACAATGCACCCTTGAATTAATATACCTACGACAAATTGTATCCTCACCTATTTTTAGGCCAAAATACCATTAAAATGAAGGATAGACTTGTCAATAGAAAAAAGAAAAATGAATCATTTTCTTTTTTAATGTGCAAAGTATTCATTAATTATTTAGGATAAAAATTAAGAAGTGCAATTGATATAAATATATATATATATATATATGTATGTATATTAACTTCAAAATAATTATCCTAATTTGAGTTTCTATAAATGGTCATTGAATTTTTTAGCATTTACAAAAAAAACCAAAAAAAACATAATGTTGGTGGGTGACGTGAATAAGAGTAATAGCTAATTATTCAAATTTAAGTCTAATTAATATATATATATATATATATAGAGAGAGAGAGAGAGAGAGAGAGATACACAATTGAAATCAAAACATTATGTGCATTCTATATTAAATTAGAATTTGTACTCTTGAATATATACTTTTTGAACACTACACCCATGAAGAATTTAATATACATACATACATATATATATATAATGTAATATAGTTTAAAGACATATTTGAATATTTAAAAATTAAAGTCTTAGAATATAAATTATTATTTTAGAAATTATTGAATCACCTAAACTTTGATGATTAGTTTTTAGATTGTATTCCCATGACCCAACAACATTACATTTGTCGTGAACTATAAAAAAAAATTAAATTAAGCATTTAATAGAATCTAATTAGGTTAATTATTTAAATTTTAAATATAGATTAATTTGCATTATACACCTTAAAACTAAATTAATAAGTTGTACTATGAAAATAAAATTAAAATAAAAGGGAAACGTGTCTTTCTTTGGACAATTTTACCCATCATTTTAATAGTGTTTTAGTCTAAACATAAATGAGGGTGCAATCTGTTATAGTTATATCAATTTGAGGGTGTATTGTGCTAATTTTCTTATTTAAGGGTGTAAAGTATAAATTGCCCATAAAAATATAAATCCTTTTTCGGAACATTACAAAAATTAAATGTACATATATATATATATATATCATGTATCATCCACTAAATTTTTTGATATAGTTCACCAGATATAATGTTGAGCGAAAATTTTATTTTATAATTGTCATTACTAAACAATTAGTCACAACTCTATAAATACTAACAAGTTGGTGATAAAAGAATTGTAATTATAATTTAGTGATAGGATTTTTCTTATTACTGATTTTTCATTATAAGACATCATTAGTTGTCAATATTGACAATTTAACTTCAATTATTGTCACTTTTGACATTGTAAGTAACATTTTTGTGACAAATTAAAGCAAAATTTGTTGTAATCGTTCAAGGAGTAGTAATAATAATAATAATAATAATAATAATAATAATAATAATAATAATAATAATAATAATAATAATAATAATAATCTTCAGACTCTCCAAATCTCTTGTTTTTATAACATGTTCTTCACACAAACAAAACTTGTCAAGGCTAACTTAGCTAGAGTCGGGAGTGGCGAACCAAAAGCTTAAACTAGTACATTTTCCTCAATAGTATACCCACAATAAGAGAATCTCCGTCAAGGATACGATATTTCCCACCACGATCGATCTCCTCGAATGTGTGTGGTCCCCCAACGAACTGACACTTCTGACATTCCCTAATCGCTTTTGTACATGGACCGCTCTATCCTGTATGGAAGACAACCACATTACACTGACAAAAATGATATTCAACTAATGACTTCAAAATAGAATGTCACCCTTACATATAAATAGTCATAAATTTACTGTTTATAAGTATGATATATTAACTAACAATTTTTTGCAATTTTTTGCACTTAAGTATTGTCTCTATATTTTCTAATCGAATTCAAATCCTGTTAGAATGTCTTCACTGAATACAATTTCAACCAAAACTTGTTTATTTTTTAATAAGTTGAGCGCCCATGAAACTTGATAGTTAACATCAGATCAGAACTTGTTTGAGGATGAGTACTTAATAAATCCCACCATCATCAAATAATATTGCTCTAGAGTATATATAACACAAAACTTGTGTGTTTAATTATGAGCACTTTGAGAATTTTTTTTATATTGATAGCTCAAGGACTAGAAAGGCCAAATTAAGGTATCCCTCGGTGCTGCACCTAGTGCTGTTGCACCTATTGCACAGCACTAGGTGCCTCAAAAAAGTGACACGTGTGCAAGTATAAAGGAGATCAAAGAGAGAGATTTTAATGTATATTTCAGACAAAAAATTGTGATGGGTGGTGTAGGCACTTAATTTGAGATTGATTCATATAAATATGTATGTGTGTGTGTGTGTACATATGTTACAAATTAGATTTTTGTACTTCTTTTTTTTTCTTGAATAAATGGAAGTTGAATCACAATTAGTTGCAATGAAATGAATAATTAATTATATTATAGCCAAATATGAAAACTATTATATCTTCTTTAGTTAAATATGTGATGGGTAATATTCGTCATTTAATATATATGTAATCCAAAGTTACGGTGAAAAAAATTAGCTCGATAGTATGCAAATGACTAAATATACGGATTAGTGAAAGTACGAGTATAATACGAATGTGAAAAAAGATATTTGAGGGTAAAAGTACGATTTATTTTGCTATTATTTTCTCAAAAATCGTGTTTTTTTATGTAATTTAAATAACATAAAAATATATTAAGATTCATTGCTAAATTATTTAATTTGCGATCATAATATAAATTATATATTGTTTTTATAATGATATATATATATATGTATAAAGTATCACAAATTTGTTAGTTATATAGCATTCGATCAATAATTAAAACTAATTGTGATATATTGTAAGTATAAATAATTTTTATATATTATAAATTTAAAATAAATATTTCATAAGATTGAATATGGGATATGTATGTGCGTGAGAAATTGAAGTATTTTTCAATTATTCACGCTTGCGAGTATTATATAGTATAACACAAAATTAGTTTTAAACTATAATGATATTCATAGTCATGGGAACTTGAATCCACAATTTTTTTTTATTTACTTTTTTGATAAGTTAGAATCCACAATTTCAAATTTTCCATATTTGACACACTAACTTTATTATTTTACATTTTGAATCTTTATTTTTAAATTATAATTTTTTATATTGTAATATCCCTTGCTAATTACGTTTATGTTTTTATTAGATCTCAATAAAGGGGCTCCTTTTAAATTACATTTCACAGCATCCACGAAATAAAGATTCATGTGCCCGTATATATATTAATGTTATTGTTCCTAATTAAAGGAGTGTGTTTCAAGAAATACTTTTGATTTTTATTTATTCGTTAAAATACTACCAATAACCAATTCGTTTAGAAGGACTAAACAATAAAATTTTTAAACAACTTTCAGTGGAACAATTAGATTGGAATGGTTGCCCCTATAATGAGTATCTGCAATACCCAAATTCGAATTAATCGATCAGTCGATTGGAACTGAATTAAGACAATAAACAAATAAGTAAATCAAATACTAATTAAATGCATGTACTATGCCCAAAAGCACAATAAGAGTTTTGAGCCTTAAAAATTAAATTCAAGGTTTATTTCAAGAGTCATATAATTTTTTTAGAAAATCAATAATAGAGATTTTTCACATATTGGTTTTGAATATTTATTAGGTAAAACATTTGAAACCACAGCTTGAAATTTTGGTGGCATTCAATTTTCAAATAACTGTAGTTTAATTGTTAGGTAAAAATATTCTAAACGTTCATACTACAATTTCATATATAATAATTTTAAATAGAATAAAATTTAATATACGAATTGCTCATTTATGCTGAGATCTTGGCATTTAAGTTAAGTAAGTAAAAACATTAAAGTCCATAGACATGCATTCCAATTTCATTACGTCAAGGTTCGAAATTTGGTAATATAAAACTTTATAGATTACAAAATTGGTTAATTTTTTTTTCTTTATTGACCAAAAGAAAGCATTAAGATAAAATAATTAATTTATAAGGTTAACATTCAAGGTACTTAGAATTAGTAACATGTGTCGCTTTTTTGAGGCATGCGTCACCTGGTGCAGCATCGAGGGAACCCAAATTAAGATACCTGTTAATCTTGAATTACATGCCTACTCCTTCAGAATTACAGTACGCATGTCTCTCCTACACGATATTGACAATCGAAACTGTCAAATTTTATAATATTATATATTTTATCTGAAATGGTTTAAAGAAAAGTAAGATTTAATTTTTTAAATTGTCGCAATTCAAAGATAAAATTAAGTTGTCATTATAGGAGCCATAGTAATTGTCACTGATGATAATTTAAAAATAATTTTTTTTTTATCAACATTAACGTTATGAAAATCATTATTGTGGTAAAATAATTTTTTTATTACACAATATATAAAATTGATGGTGTTTATATTGGCGCTTAATGTAGCACTACTAAGGCCTTTAGTTTCTAGCCCATTGGTTAAAAGTCGCATTAGCCGTGAATGGCCTCCAGTTACTTCCTTACTGGGCCCATCTTTTTACATGGAATTTTAACCAGGCCGAGCCCACCAACTGCTTGTCAATGTTTTCGAGCTTCAATTTAGTTTTTTTTTTTCTAGGAACTATATATGATGTTTTTAACTTGCCAATATTATTTGTTGAAAATATAACACACACACACACACACACATACATAAGAGATTCAAATTAAAAGAACTAAATCATGCTACAGTGAATTTTTATTGGACAAAAAATTACATCAAATAGGGTTAAAAAACAAAGGGAAAAGAAAAGAAACAACAGCATTCTTGATTACAACATAAAAAGAATAAAAAATACTTCTTGTCGCAAATCAATGAATAGAGGACTGCATGTTTATTAATATTACATATTTATGACTCTCAATTGACACAATAAATTAAAGAACATCGTGGTAATTAAATTAGAAATTCAGACGGTGTTGATCAATGGGCTTCAGTGAGGTCTGTAAGTTGCGGGTGAGTTGAAATTAGAGAAATTATTGGTAGTGTGATGATAAATAGTTGTCTTTTGATCCTCCTCAGTCTCTATCAAGCTCTCTATTACAATGTCTGCTGCGTTTTTAACCACATCCGACCAGTTCCTGTGCCACCATTTTAAACAACAAATAAGCAAAAATAATATTGCATCAATGTTGTCTCTGTGTGTGTGTGTGTGTAAATATATATATATATATATATATATATATATATTTGTGACGAAAATCTTGCACCTAGCAACCAAATTACTCTATTTAAAAGCCTTGGTAATCAAATGAGACTTGATTGCATCTAACCAATTACATATATCGAGTGTTATTACACTTGCTGTATATATGATGCTAATTTTCACTGTATTTAAGTATAGCGAATTTATCATTTGATTAGCTTTGATTTGATCGAACTTAATTCAATTAGAATCTTCTTGTTAGTGGAAAAACGGATTATGCTAGTATCATTATAATTTTAGTATTACTTTCTTCGGACCATATGTTAATTTTATGAATTTTACCTCATATGATGATCTAAAGTCGGACTACTGAAAAACATTGGATTTGAGACTGTTAACTATCCCACATCGAATATATACTGAGATGTAGTTTACCTTATAAAGGCTTGGACAATCCTCATCTCTTGAGCTAGTTTTTGGGGTTGAGTTAGCCCCAAGCCCTTAATCTTTCTGCATGGTTTACTAAGATGTGGTTTATCTTATAAAGCTTGGACAATTCTCACCTCTTGAACTAGCTTTAAACTAGCTTTTGGAGTTGAGTTAGGCCCAAGCCCTTAATCTTTCGACAGAGAGTGTATTAAGTATACCACTTATAGATGACCCACTAAATGTCTAATTTCTGTAAATAAAATATTTATAAAGTGCATTCAAAAAAGAGTATGTGGAGCTATTTATTAAGGGGAAAAAAAAAAAAAAAGCCTTGTTATAACATATATTTTTCCAACTGCAGTTATAAACATTTGTTATAACTATTCAAAACAAATGAAACAGCCATATTAACTTACATTGATACATAGTAGTACTGATAGCTAGTACGATGGCATTAAACATTACAAAAAATGTTGCACATGATTATAAGATACAAATATAATATATACAAATCATGATTACTAATAAAGTAACTTAATTGAGATGTCTTATAATTGAGGTACTTCAATTAAGGAGTCGATCGATAGAGGCTTACTGGGGTTCAGTTCCAAATACAAGAACATTTCAAATGAGTAAATCACCGTCAAGAAAACAAAAAACATGCATATTATATTAATTAAAACTCACCCCTTTTGAGAGTCGAAAGCAAGCCCCACAGTATACTTAGCCTCCTCCAGAGCTAAGCTAAACCTCTCAACCTCTTCACTAGCCATCCTCCCATCGTTCACAACCCGTAACTCCGACGGCTTAATGTCGCAAAAGATCGGGATCATCTTCTTCTTCAGATCCATCATCAGAGCCAATTCATGAAGGCAAAAATACGACTCACAGTAACGTGGCGAAAATACAGCCACACCTATCTTGCAGCCCTCTATCGCCTCGTCAATTTTTTCGAATAATTTGTCACCCGGTTTCATACTTTTGTTGTCCAAAAACGGGTGAAGCCTGAGCCGGTAGAGATGGTCATACAACAATGAGGCCACGGACCGTTTCGTGTCCGTGCCCCGGTGGTTGATGAAAACATCGCACGGCTGAGGAGATTTAGTGATTTTGTGAAATATTTGGTTTTTCTTGTTCCTAGGGTTGAGGACTTGGCGTTGTAATAAATTCATGGCTATCGAGCGTTGCATAGTGATGATGCTACTGAAATGTATTTTTCTTGGCTTGAAAATTGATTTCCTAACCGATTGATGGCAACGTATAGGAATGTAATATCTATTAATTAGTGCTGGATGGTTTTGTGGTGTCGGGTAATTGTAATAACTAGTAGATCTTATATAGGTATGAAAATTTTACTTATTCATTACTTCAATGTGTGTGAATTTAGAAAGTATTGTTGAGTTTACAACCAAATTTTAACGTTTACCTTTGATTTCTTGGTATTGGAGAAGACATATGCTGACCAAATCAGGTCCAAGCCAAATTTATTCGTAGCCGTCCGATCGTGCCAGAATTTTTTTTGATCTACAAGATTTTGCATACGTAAGAATTTCAGTAATGGGTTAATATAGTTCAATATATTTCCATAAAAACGTGTGAGTTGACAGTAGAAAGGCCATGAAAAGGTTTGAATCTTCTGACTGATGCTTTTGCAAAGTCTCAATTTATCGACCCGTCCAATACGTTTTTAAGATCACGACAGTAAAATATTGTATGTATTTAATATGGCATTAATATATATATATATATATAGTAAGTAAGAGAAAAATTAATTAATTAATAAAAGCATATGGGGCATACAAAATATTCCATTCCAATTATATTAATTAATATTAGATGTCTAGGTTGCCTGAACATGTTGAATGTTCCTCGTACAAAGAAGGAAGTGCGCCTTTGCTGGAATTATAAAACCCTAATCAGACACTTTATTGGCGCTGGTGGTTAATATTTTAAAATTTTCCATGTAAAAAAATAATGGGTCTCGGGCCAAATAATTTATTGTAGACCACGAGAGCAGAAATTGCCAGGAAAAATTCACATATATATACATATATATATATATATATGTATATATGTATGCGTATTCTTGTTTTGTCCCTATAGGTATGTTGAAACTAAAAAAGGAAATAGAGGAAGAAACTCAACGGCTTTTTAATTTGGAATTTTACGAAAATGGCATGTGAATACAGAAATTTCTTGGAATGACAAATATTTTAGTTGGGATTATATATATTTTTAATCTTACATCCATGTCTATGTATTCCGAGGTGTTGGCTTCACGCCTGGGGCTGCAGCATGGTTTACATAATCATTTCTTTAGTGTATACATGACTGCATATGTATTTTTACAATTAGATACATACAATCAATATACAATGGAGAATCAAGAGAAAAAAAAAATGCAAGATTTTTTGGGTTTAATTTATTATAACTCTCGTAAGTGTTATTTCAAATAAATGTGTAAAGTTTGGTGAAGTTTATATTTGTACGATGTCATGTTTTCGCCATGAATATATAATGAATGGGTTAATTGATTCCGTAAATATGTGCTTAATGTCTATCCATAACATAAAATATAAATTTAGTATTAGTTAATTAGAATAGATGATCGAAATTTATGTTTGAAAGTGTCAATTTCTTTTCTTTATATCTCGTGTAAATACTATCACAGACGACTTGTGGTCAATGAGAAGTCAAAATTCACGATACCCTTGTCGGGTTGAACTTTAATTAGTATATTCTAGTTGTGTTCATGAATATATATATATATATATATATATATATATATCTGAACCTACGGCTAATCCTAAATATGTCGTACTTTGTAAGGGGGAAAAAAGATTGAAAAAAGAAACCCTTTTGAAGTGCAACATTGTCGTATTAATTACTGTTCTACTTTGAATGAAAACGAAAGAAAATATATAATCTCATAAGATTTGACTAGTATAAATGTGTAAATATCAGTATGTGTTAGCATATATATATGAATGTCTTGTACGTATTTGTTAGAGTAGTGTCCAATAAGCCAATATATTTTAGCTTGTTAATTACTCTTTGTATTAAACAGTCTATTTGATTAAATAATAAATTAAAAGTTTCACATTTTATGACCGTCTTCATCACATAACATTAGTTATATTATTTGTATTTAATGTATGTGGTTGAATCTCCATGATCACATTTAAGTTATGGGACCTGGCTTCGTATAGAGATAGAAGTTTTGAAACAAATTTCTAAGGCGTGATCAAAATTACTCCAAGTTATTGAGTCTAATTGAGATTGGGGTATCAACTTGACTCACTAAAAGACTTTTATTTATAACGTATTTCAAATGGGATGATGTCTTGTTTCATGGATATCGAGTGTAGTGACACTCGTATGCATAAATGGATGCTCATTAGGGAATGAATTCACTGAGGATCCCACATGTAAAGTCCAAAATGGGAATAAAAGAATTAGAAAAGTTTTCAAACTTATGATGTGCTTTAACTAATTCTTAGACTTGAAATTTTACAATAGTCTTGTAATTGGGCATTTATACTTTGATATAAGTGTCGGCTCCATGGCGAGTCTTAGTACTCGTATGTTGGGTATAGGTCTCTCATATATCAAAACTAGTGAAAGTCAATAAAGGATTCGTTGCTAGCCTAGTTGAGCGAATGAGTTTTTCATATATTCTATTGTAATTAGTCCATTTAAATCCTTGCACAAGATGGAGGACAATGATTAGAAAATACGTTTTCTAAGTCAATTGTCAAATAGACTACTTGCAAAGAATTATTAGAATTGAGGTTAATAGGATTTTCCAAATCCCATATCCTAAACCTCAATCAGAAAACTATACAACGAAGGGACCGTACTTGCATGGTAACTCATAAGTAGAAAGGGTCGCGCTAATACTTCACCTATTGACTAGGTATTCATGGGCTTATTGCAAGACATCGACCACGATGGATGGGGACCATTAATTAGAAAGGGTCCTAATAAAATAGTGATTAATTAAAGGAGTTTAATTAATCGTAGATAATTTTATTATCTAAAAACATTACTTTGAATACAAGTTTGTCGTTAATCGATTGGTAAACCTGAGGGGTCACACATAATAATTGACCAAGTACCTAAGTATATGAATTGATTAATAGTGATTAATCAAATTGAATTAATTAATGAGATCAATTGAATTGAGGGCTAGTTTAATTGACATATCTCATTAAATTGGTGGATATGATCAATTTGGGAAAATTGATTTAGGAATTAATTGATTAAGAATCAATTGATGAAATTAATTTGAAATTGGATTTCAATTAATTTATTAATTGAAATAAGATTTCAATTTAGGACTAAATTGAAATATGATTTTAATTTAAGAAATAAATTGAAATAAGTTTTCAATTAAGGACCAAATTAAAATATGATTTTAATTTGGGGATTAAATTGAAATTAAAATTAAATTAATTTAGAATTAATTTAATATTTTAATTTAATTCTAGAATTTCAATTTAACTATAAGACTATGAGATAAATCTTATAGTTGATGAATATCAAGAAGTTTAATGGATGATAAATTAGAGGAGAATTAAAGGAGTCTAAATTGGATCCAAATTCAGCATGAAGCTAGGCCATAAGAAGGGTTATAAATACCCCATGACCAAGTCCCTTTTTATGTACAACAAAAAAAAGAAGAAAAAAAGAGCTTTTTTTGTCTTTATTCTCTCCACCAAGGTCATCCATTTTTGACTACTTGTTTTTATTAGCTTTTTGGATTATTATTTAATCAATAAATAATAAATTGAAACAAATTAAAAATTCCATCCTCTTTTCATAGCCCCGTATACTAAGTATTAGTATAAAAATTCATATACATTTTGATTTAAATCGAAATCTTATATAGGATTTAAATCCGTGGTGTGGTTAACGTGTGGATACGCTTGGAGGGAAAATAATTTGACTTCTACGAAAGTGCGAATTGTTTGTGATAATTCGGGAACGTGAATCGCGTATTTGAATACGCTCTATTCCTTACGATAATAGAAGTGCTAAAAGGTAATTATATTACTAAACTCATTTAAATGATTTGGTTATGGAATTTGTATAATAGATCCGCATCACGATAGTATATAAAATGTTATATGTTTTAAATAAAATTTTGTATTTCGTTACGTATACGTCCTGGAACCTATGTGAAACTAACAGTATTTAATATAAATGCTATATATATAAAAAAAAAATATTGGATATATACTCATACGTGTATACAATTTGTGCATGTATATTAATAATATATATGTACAGTAGTAGCGGCACATGCTTTTTGGGCCATTTTTCTTAGGGCCCGACTGCAATCAAAATCCCCAACTCTGCATGCATCCTTTCTTGGCCCACTTGTCCAATACAATTCATATTGCTAAATACGATCGAAAGGGGGTTTATTTTGTGCTATTTAACCAAGTATATACATCCAATTGTATTATAAATTATTCAAGAAAAATATGCTAATATAATAGAATAAAATACTAATATTATCATTAAACAATCTAAAGGTTCATAACTCAGTTGAATACATATAAATAGAAGTGGTATCTTAATTAATACTAGTATGATACTTCATATTTTTCTGAAAATACGATTTTTCTTCAGGTTGTTGAATTTTGTCATTAATTCATCATAGCCAGGAAGCTTTGGATGAACATGGCATGACAGAGACCTTGATATTCCATTTTTGTCCCTGTGAGAGCGTTGATTAGCTTGTCTAAGAGGAGGACAATATTGCCAATTATTAAAGAATGATCCATCCCAAGTCTCCATAGTTGCGTTAGTGTTTGCAAAACACAGATTTTTTCCGAATTTCTTGATCATCCCTTCAAATTTTGAGGCCTGATTAATTTGATCTCTGAAATTGTTGGTATTATCTTCGTACTCCGTATCCATAATTCCATTATTTATCACCCACTAATCGTATTGTGCTGCAGGAAAGAAAAAGAGATTAACAACACCAAGAGTCGAAGATGATAAAAATATTAAACGGTAATATAAAACTTATAACGGAGACTTTATCATCTTAAACGGTAATATAAAGCTTATAACGGATAATGAATATATTTTATGAAACAATTTTTGCAAATTTAGTAGCAAGTGTATATACGAGTACAACTATTTGTCTAACAAATTATATACAATCGTTCTAACTTCATAAAAATTGTAATTATAATAAAATAAAATATTTCAGCATTAAATGTACAATTTTATTGATACCTCTCTATATTACCACAAGACACCTTACATGCATCCATGAACTTTTAATAATTCTAGTGTGTACTGTAGCATATAAGGAAACAGTATGGTGGGAAATTCTTGTATCAATGGATTGTTAATGACGGTAGCCCTATGCTCCATCTTACATGATACACGTAAATGTTTTTTTTCACAAAATATATGTAAGATTGGCCTGAGCGTAATAAGTCGAGTACATGGCTCGGAGTATAACTGACACTTGAAATAAACAAGAATTTAAGAAACTAGTACGAGGTAATTAAATTCAAACAAACGCTGCACCTTGATTTCAGGGATGAAATGTCGTTCCGGACTCGGAGAAACCGAAGGAGAATTTGTATGCTCGACCCATATTTCTTGCAACAATTCTAGCTTAGCATGTTTTGCTACGGATGCCGCGCCGAGATCACGAATTAGTTGAGTGCTGACAACGTTTCCAGGCAAGAGTTCCACATTAATCCTTTCGAATTTCTGCCCAAAATGCTGTGCGAATAAACATCTAATGTAATGGAGCTCAGGCAATTCTCCGCATCTTGAGGCACCAAATATCAAACTCGACACCGCTTCAAGAACCTCACCGGGAAGCTCACTGCAGTCATGATGAGACAGGCTTGCATGAATTCATTGAGACAGAGAGAGAGAGAGAGAGAGAGAAATGGCCTTGAATTTGGCTTAATAATTACCTGCGCTGGCTAATGTGACGAAGGTTTTCAAGAATGCAATCGCAGAAGCCCTCCAGTTGATCATATGCGGATAATTTACATTGGTCTTTGTATAATTGCTCAACCTAAAATTGACATGATTGGTGACATAAAACATATATAGTCTTTAACTAGTATATTAAAGTTACAGTCGCTCCCCTAAATTTTTTCTATTTTCCCCTTTTCGGGCTCTGTCTCTAGCTGTATTCTGTAGAAATGATGTATAAATTTGATAATGAGAAGTTAGTTAATCACCCTGGCTTGAGAGACGTGACGCTGGCCTTTCCGAAGGAGTTGAGCAATATCAGCACGCGATTGCCTAACGATAGCCATTTTTCTGCTCTTTTGATTCACCAGATGAATCTTGAGTTGTTTGATCAAGCTTTTGCTGCACAAAATAATTAAGTAGTATAAATTGTTCAGAGAGAGAGAGAGAGAGAGTGAATAGAGCAAAGTTAATTTGCACCACTTGGAAGCTCTTCTCCATCTGGACGTGCCTTTGATCAATCCAACAATTGCACTAAACACATTCAACCCTGTCTTTCTTTCTTCTTTTTCTCCCATTTCATAAGTCTAAATTTCGGTGTCTCGCTGTATAAGAAGAACAAGGGTAAAATAAAATAAATATCAAATAATTTGGCTCAATTGAAAGTAATAATGTCGAGTAGTTGCAGTTTGAGTATATCTAGGATCATGAGGAGCAAGAGTATCAAGAAATTCCTTGTACGATTATGGACAACATATTTTTCTCCAAAATGATGCGATAATTACCAAAAAAAAAAGGTCATTCTGATCCTTTTCTATACAAGGGAAAAGGCATAATTATATGCAGGGTAAGAAAATCTCTCACGTTTTTTGTTGTCTTTTGTTTTTATTTTTTTTCATTTTCGGCAAGTTAATTATTTAGTGCAGGCTATGGATAAAAATCATTAATTATTCAGAATTGTTAGAAAATTTAGGGTCCTTTTAGATAGGTTTAAAAGAAAAAAAAAAAAAGGTGTTTCTCAAGCTTTTTAGGTAGATAGAGTTTTTTTTCTTAAATCAAGTAATTTTGTATTTGGATATATACAACAATTTAAAATGCTTTAAAATGTACTTTTTTGTGAAACTAATCTCGATAATTATTTTTCTTTTAAAAAAAATCACTATTAAGCTTTTTTCTGACTTTTGCTTTTTCTAAAAAAAAAATCCAATTAAGTACAATTTTTTTGCTAAAGTGTTTCTTTTTTGAAAAAAGTCCACACAAATGAACTCTTACAAAGGTATATCAAAGAAATGTGAAACTGAAACGTTCGTTTTATTATCACATTGAAATTAATTTCCTAGTGTGATTTGTAGTTTATGTCCTTTAAGGAAAAAATAGAGTTTTATTTTCATAACTGAAATTAAAATTGGAATACTTAATGCTTGATTAATTATTTTTTCATACGCTTTATAAAATGTGTAAAATTAAAAATATATTTGAACAAAACAAGCCAATGTCCATATATACAGAGCAGCGATTTCAAATAAAGGACTAAAAAGTGTAATAGTATTATATATGTTATAACTAGAAATCTTAATTAATTTAATTATCTGGCCTTATATATTTTCGTGTAGCGTGGTTACCCTTATATATTGTCAAATTGCACAAATTATTTTATAAGGGCCAATATATCTTTACACACATTAGATATCATTATTTCATAAAAATTAATATTTTAGTATATTGTTTGAATTTTTTATTTTGATATTGAATAAAAATAACTTAGATATAACGTTTGGGTTTTAAATAAATATCATGTATACTTGTTTATTTATTCCTCCACTAGATGTCGGCCACGTGGATTGGTCAAACTTGTTTATTACGGATCAAGTGGTAGCGCTTCCATTGACATAAATAGATCCTGCTCCACTCAATTTAGGGATAATTTCCCTTACTTCCCCTAAATTTAGGTAGAATTATAAATAATTTCTTCTTATTTTGAAAATTATCAATACCCCCTTAACACATATTAACATTTACAAAAAACACTCTGTCGTTAGTGAATTACCAAAAATGCCCTCAATCAATTTATTCATCATTTTTTGAGGGCTGAAATACGCTTTTTTATTGTAAGATTTTGAAACTTGATGGGTGTTTATTGTAAGTTTTTGAATTACATAAGGGTATATCTGTAATATTTTCGAAACAAAGACACACAACGAAGGGTCGTGCTTTTTGACGGGTTTTTCCGGCAGTATTTGGAAGGGGTCTTAATTAAGTTAATTACAATGAGCAACACATTGGTGAAGTCCATTTTGGGATAGGGCCGATAGTGACAAAGGAATTAGACGGAGGAGATGTAATGGCGATCGAGTTAAGGTTTGATGTAATTTTTGTTCAATTAAATCTAAACGGATGGAGTGTTAACAAAATTTATTCAGGTTTTTTGACGGGCTTAAGTAGATGAAAAAATTAGTTTGTAGCTTCACCATCTAGACAATGGAGATATGGCGGCGATGCGAGGTATTATTCATGTTTAAAATAAGAGGGGGTTATTTATAATTTTGTCAAAATTTAGGAGAAGTGAGGGTAATTCTACCTTACAAGTATTTAGGGGGAAAATGGCATTATAATCTTTTTGTTTGATTTAGTAATAAGGGGACAAAATTCAGGGGGGTATTGATAATTTTCAAAACAAGAGAGAATTATTTGTAATTTTACCTAAACTCAGGGGAAATGAGGGTAGTTATCCCCTCAATTTATGCCACCGACAAATCATCAAAAAGAAAAAAAGAATAAAAAAAAGGAAAGAAAAAAGGGAAATATATGCACTAATTTTGTCATTAATTCAATAATTCATCACTCGCCACTCAATAGCAACTCAACTCTTTTTTTTAGTTTTAATTGAATTCAGCCGACATTTTTTTGGGACATATAGAAAACCAATTATATATATGTGCATAATTAGTTTAATGTAATCATATTTTAATACGATATTTTGATTAGATGCATTTTATTTTATTTGACATCCGTTGAATTTAACACAAAAGTACGAAAAGTTGATATTATTCTTACATTAGACAATAACAAACTTCTTTGTCACGTATTTCTTCAACTTTTCAACTCATCAAAGGCAAGATAAGAAATATATATTTCGTATTTTATTTTCTTCATTTTGTCCGGAGCATCAATTCATCATGACTTTGATTCCCCCCCACCCCCCACCCCCCCAACAAAAAAAAACACTCAACCAAAAAAAAAAGAAAGAATTATCTATAGCAGTTTTTGGTAATTTATTTTTCAATTTATCAGTAACTCCATCTTGTTTTTCTCAAAATCTCATGAAAATTCTTAAAAAAAAAAAATACTTACTCCATCTTGTTTTGTAGGGAAATTGTATAAAGTAAATCAGGAGTGCTTTGTATGGATTTTATATTTATTTCAATTATGTAATCAATTACAATATTCAAAAAGAAATATATAATTATCAAAAAGAAAGAATATATATATATACAGTCACGGAACCAAGCCTGGACTTTGGATGGTGGATCGGCCCTTCAAATTCGTAACTAACTAATTTTAGATGCATTTTTAAAAAAATAAATAAATTTCACCTTCTGAAACAAAAATTTATGGGCTTCTCCCTCTCTATATATAATTCACATACATTAAAATACTATATTATGGTAGTTTGTAGCTTTGGGTTGTTGGTGAATCGCTCAGCTGTCACAGTTTGGTGGTGAGTAGTACTCTCTCTACCAGATATCTTAAACCGCTAGTGCTGTATCTGTTTCATTAGTTGCTTCAATGCTTCTGCGTCTTGATTACTCAAGTGCCCATCTCTATGTATATATGCATCGATATCCAGAGAGAGAAACTCCAAAGGTAGAGAGAGAGAGAGAGACGACGAAGTGAATTAAAGATCTGGATCCGTTTGAAGAAGTGCTCAAATGGCTTCCAAACTTGTAATGATCACTGTCTTCATTTTCGATATCATTGCTTTCGGTTTGGCTGTTGCTGCTGAGCAGAGAAGAAGCACGGTATGTGTTGAGCAATTTCGCATAATTAATTTGTGTCTTTATTGAATACTACTTCTCCAGTCAGGTTTGGCTGCATCGAACAAATCACATAGCAAGTGTCGGATATTAACACTTGTTCTGCAATCTGTCGCTTTGTCTAAAGTATACATGACCAATCAGACCGGCAAATATAATTCATTTGTCTCGATAATGAACATTATTTGTTTATAAATCTTGAATATTATAGTCGTTGTTGTCAGGGCACTGTAAGGCAAGATACAGAGAACGACTATAACTATTGTGTTTATGACTCCGACATTGCCACCGGATACGGCGTCGGCGCGTTTTTGTTCCTGATGGCGAGTCAAGTGCTCATAATGTTGGCAAGCAGGTGCTTCTGCTGTGGGAGTGCGTTAAAACCCGGAGGCTCCAGGACTTGTGCTCTTCTTCTTTTCATCTTCTGCTGGTACACTACTCTCATTACAAGCAATCCAATACCAATAGCATAGTTATGAGTTGATAATATGGAAATTGACAGTTGAAGGAATAAATGATGCAATTAAAACATTGACATCTATTAACAAACTTTACAGAAATTAGCTATAAATTACAAATACCGTACCTGAATCATCAAAATTTAGTCAAATTTGGAAGAACTTATCGAAAAAAGTTGATAATATCATGTTTACATGCGAGAGCAATCTAAAAAGTTCACTAAAATTTGAGTTATAATGTAATTTAACTATACGTGCTAATCAATAGAAGGAGTAAATGTACGTTGCAAATATATAACGAGGGACTTATGGTAATTTTGAAACAAAAAGGAAATATTTATCAATTTTATATAGGTATAGAGGGTTCGTTGTAATTATTGCTTGAAATAAGAAGTTCTTCTCATCCTTTGTGGGTTCTTCATAACTTCACCATATCAGGTTTGATGCAGAGGGTCGGGGGTGAAGTCAATTAGCTGCCCTTCTGAAGTCTATTTTATATATATCTTTGCAAAATTCAAAATTTTGCTCTTCAAGTTTGTGTGTGTGTGTGTGTGTGTGTGTGTGTGTGTATATATATATATCGTAAAAATACAATCTCGTCCTGCTAAATAAAAAATTCTCACTCTGTAAGACTATCACTGTACAGGGTGACATTTTTCATTGCGGAGGTATGCTTGCTGGCCGGTTCAGTGAGGAATGCGTACCACACCAAGTACCGAACGAGGTTTTTTGAGAGCCCTCCATCTTGTGAGAGTGTTAGAAAGGGAGTTTTCGCCGCAGGAGCCGCATTCGTCTTCTTCACCACCATAATCTCCAAGTTCTATTATGTTTGTTATTCGAGTGCCAGAGGAAGTTTCAGTTATGGAGGAGAAACGGGGGTTAGCATGGCAGGATACAAATGAGTCTCATTTATAAACTATGCAGATTATCAAATACTTTGATTTTGGAGTCTAGTCTAGATGAATAATATGTAATTCTATACTTCTCATTTTGATTTGTTTGTCCTATGTAATTTTTTCTTTAGTTGTGGATAGAGTACTTAAAAGGATGTCCTTCTGAGTCTGTTCGTATTTTGGAAAACTTTTGAGCAAAATTGATAAAAAAAACGGAGATTATTGTTGTTTTGGTCCTATTATATTCAGGTTCTCGCTTTTTTGATCCCGAAATTTAAAAAAAAAAAAATTATCAAAGCGATCCCACTGAATAATGCTTTATTACCAATTTAGTCCTGCTGTTATTTTTTTCAAATGGAAAAAGCATGTGAGCGACACGTGAAGCGTTAGTCTTCTATTTTTTTAGGGGAAATAAGCAACATCATTTGATTTTGAGGGTAAAGAACACATCTTCCATCTTATTTCCCACTAAAAACACTCTTTGTTCTCCAATTTTTCCTTGGCTCAGGGGCCCAAATTTTACGGGAAATTTTTACCCGTATAAAGTTCGGTCACACCGGAACTAATCACGTAACGAGTATTTTATACTTACCATGTGATTGGTGTATAATTTAGGGAGAGTGACCAATCGCATGACAATTAAGTGTATTAACACTTGCTACATGATTGGTTGGCCGTGCCTAGACAAGAAATTTCCCAAAATTTGCCTGTTTCAAATCTCATCTCGAAGATTAAATTAAAACACCGCTTTAAGGTTTTTTTTTAAAAAAAAAAACAAAGAAGGCAAAAAAGACAAAAGTTGAACTAAGATTGCGGTTGACCCTGATTTAATTAATTCTTTACCATTTTACTTACATCCTAATTTGATAATTATTTATTGCACTAACAGTTCACTTGAATTGACGTAGATAATATCTATACACTGAAAACTGATTTTCACCCTTTCACGCATGAGTAACATTGTCACATAGTAGTGATCTATAACTTTGGGCATAACATTATTATTATTATTATTATTATTATATATGAGAAACAAACTTAAATCTATGACGTTCTTTTTTCGAATCATCCCTTGAAAATGAGCACCAAATGTGATGGGATTGCCATGATTCACTGGTGTTATCAAAATGTCAACCGGTTTGTTGATATCTTGATGGATGTATAAATAAGCTGTTTCCTAGTGTCAAACATTAATTGTGTCACGCCTGATATTTGTATGAAGACTTAGCTCATTTTTTTTCATGCATGGGACTGTACACGGATTCAATCGGCACATAATTTGATCTTTCGGCAGTATTAAAACCGTGCAAGCTACGAAATATATATAGGCTCATGGTCTAAAGGAAGAGTCACGAGATCAATTATTACCACTTATGTTTAATTCAAAATATAAATTATTTTAAAAGTTATTATGATGATGCTGTAATCCGTCCCACATCGAGTGGAGACGAGGTGCTTGAACGCCTTATAAGCGCCAAGTCCTCTCCCACTTAGCGAGGCGCCTTTTAAAGGGCAAAACCCCCCGGCCTGATCGGATGGTCTTAATGGTCGCAGGAGGGACAATACCTCGTGGGTGAGGCCACCGGGTGGAGATCGAATATGGTTCATCATATGGCGCCCACCGTGGGGCCCGAAGGGTCTCAAGCCCCTCGTCTGGGGGGGGGGCTTATGATGATGTTGTAATCCGTCCCACATCGAGTGGAGACGAGGTGCTTGAACGCCTTATAAGCGTCAAGTCCTCTCCCACTTAGCGAGGCGCCCTTTTAAGGGACAAAACCCACGCACTACAGCTGAGCTAGGACAGGCCACGCCAGCCAATGAGTCAGGAGCTGGGACAATTCCTCTGTGTTGGTGGAGTCTAAAGGGGCAAACCCCTCCTTACACACAAGAGGCGCCTTTTAAGGATAAAACCTCCCAGCCTGATCGGATGGTCTTAATGGTCGCAGGAGGGACAATACCTCGCGGGTGAGGCCACCGGGTGGTGATCGGATATGGTTCGTCATATGGCGCCCACCGTGGGGTCCGAAGGGTCTCAAGCCCCTCGTCTGGGGGGGCTTATGATGATGCTGTAATCCGTCCCACATCGAATGGAGACGAGATGCTTGAGCGCCTTATAAGCGCCAAGTCCTCTCCCACTTAGCGAGGCGCCTTTTAAAGGGCAAAACCCCCCGGCCTGATCGGATGGTCTTAATAGTCGTAGGAGGGATAATACCTCGCGGGTGAGGTCACCGGGTGAAGATCGGATATGGTTCATCATATTAATAATTTTATTAAAATTGTTATAAAAAAAGTAAAAAATTGGAAGGCAATTTAAATTTTTATAAACACCCTTTAAATACTTAATATCTTGTATTAGTGAATTTGTGTGGTGTGGGTTCGGGGCGCGTTTCATTCTTTCTTTCCAAGTGTGCTATGTGTGGTGTGTGTTTTTTCTTGGTGTAAGCATACTATCTTGCATTCATATTATAAATATATATTATACATGTTTAGATATCAGGAATTGAATTCTAACAGTGTGTGTATTATGGTGTATGTGCCTGTAAACTTTCTTGGCACGAAAAGTTACGTTATAAGCACACGATATCTCTTAAGACATTGTACCAGCCATTTTGCCTTCGTCACATACCATCATGAAGCATGCTTTTTCATCTGCTCTCACTATCAATGCTCAATTCCATTCTCGAGCTTTCTTTATAATACTCAATTTCTCTAAATTTGACTGACAATCATCCATGGAGGCTGCTAATTTCAGTACCACAGAGAAGCAGGGCGATCACAGTCACGCAAATCATCAATATATGTCTCACTCTGTGATTTCCAATCTGAATCCAGGCCAAGCCTGGGGCAGATATTCACTTGAAAAACACACCGCCATGTCGATCAGGCCGCCTCACAAGACAACCCGATCTCCAGGGCCTGGAAATAATCAGAACCCGTCGGGGTCATTTCAGGGGTCAAAATCCCTGCCAACTCCTCCGGGTTCCAAACTAGCTTTCCCGTTTGCCCTGGACGACGATCCTCATACCGCCACGGATTCATGTTTTCTTGGACAAACACGATTGCCATTGTTGCAGCAACAGAACAATCCAAATATGATTTGTTTCGCACATCAGCCTCTGGGCTTTGAAGGGCCTGAAAATGGCATTTTTTATCATCATCAACTCTCTGAAACGAACCCTAAGACTTACAGGGGAGTCAGGCAGCGCCACTTGGGCAAATGGGTGGCGGAGATTCGGCTACCCCGCAACAGGAGCCGGCTCTGGTTAGGCACTTTCGAGAGCCCCGAGGAGGCGGCGCTGGCCTACGACCGCCAGGCCTTCAGGCTCAGAGGCGAAAATGCAAGACTCAACTTTCCACATCTTTTCCTTAATCCCACCAAGACACCGGTTCGCGATATACCTCCACCTAATCGGGTGTTCTCTGAAAAAACACAGGAACCGGTTCAAGAATCTTCAAATATTGTGAACAATCTTGAAAAGGGCTGTTGTGAAATGTATGATCAGACAATAAGTTTAGATGGACATGGCTTTACAGACTTTGTGCTAGGGCAAGGCCAGTTTGAGTCGTTTGAATCTCAGTGGGGAAGCAGTATTGGAGATATTGTTGATCTTTCAAACGCATCGCAAATGGATTATTTTCCAGGGAGTTCGATATGGCACAACACCGTCAATGTTGATTTGCTGAACCTGTCTGATCTCGCCTTTCCAGGGTCCACTGATGAGCTCTTAAGCGCCATTGATGCTACAGAAGCCTCGAAAAGTGATGCCTATTAGCCTCTCATCTTTAATAGTTACATTAGTTTCACACACGCCCGTAATTTACTCTATCAATAAATTTGCACCGTTTTTTAATAAATTTCAGTGTTCCATATATACAAATACAAATAGGCATACATGTAACAGAAGATCCGAAATGTCATACTTGCTTGAAAATTTTCATTATCCAATCTAGTATTCACAATGCTTACAGGTTTTATCTGGTCAAATTTCTACTGAGATATCTTATAGAAGAAATTAAATTAGCCGTTAAACACCGAATATGATCCTCTATTTTAAATTGGTATTTTTTTTAATTATATACTTGACATGATATTTTTAGACTTGACATACATTTATTTATTAAGATAAAAAATAATACACAAATTGAAATAGAAGATTTCGTATACACACCGACGTGTGCAAGTTGTAGTCATATTGTAGAGAAGCATGCATGAAGTTGGTGGGAGTGAATCATGGATGACATCAATTTTGTGGAATTAAGTGGCAGTTATGTTGGTTGATGAATTCAGCTATACATATTCTTATGCGTGTCATGAATTGATCAAGGCACCTTTGGCATTAGTTTTCTTCAAAACTACAACAAAGTCAACTACAGTCCAAGACTTTTGTTTTATTTTATTTAATACTATACATGCGCGCCGTGAGTATAAATATATATATATATATATATATTTGGATATATCGTTTAATTTAAATGAGAAATCAACAGTCACGTCTCAATTATAAAAATGCATACTTGTAAATAATTTAGGCGCGTCGGATGGGATCCCCTACCCCAAAACGATGCCCCATCCCATGCCCCAAACTCTAAATTTATAACACGTGTAAAATCTAATTAACATAACTAAATAATCTGCCGTTAAGTAAATATTGAAGATTTACACGTGTCATGAATTTAGAGTTTGGGGCATGGAATGGGGCATCGTTTTGGGGTAGGGGATCCCGTCCGCAACCAAATTGACTTTGGATTTTTGTCTCAAATGTCAAATTGTACCAAAATTACAAAAACGCCGACCATCGTTAAAAAAATTATACTAAAAATCACTTAACTAAAACACATTTTTTATCTTAAAAATCAATGAAATTATTTTTCAATCTCAATATAGTTATAGTCAGCAAATGCCAGAGTGCTGATTCAAATTTGGTGAATAATTCCATGTGTAACACAAAGTGGTCGTCACCAAATCTAAGGGTTATAAATGGGTTGGATTTAGAGCAAATCAATGCGATTTGAATCCGAATTCGATTACAAGTATCGACAACTAAATTTGATTCGAAATCCTATAGGATTTTCATTCATTATTCTGAATCCAAATACGAAATAGATCCGAAATTCGATAAAAAGATCCAATCCGATCCTATTTCAATAAATAACATTGAAGAATTATAGTTAAAAATAAAATTAATGAAAATAGAAGAACATTTTAGAATATGTATGAAAATTATACAATATTTTGTTAAAAAAAATATCTTGGAAAATAATAATAGTATATTATTAATTATAATAACACATATAATACATTTTATTGAAGTATCTTTACTACTATTATATTATATATAATCTATTAATTTAATAAAATATATTATAAAAATTCGGATTCGGATCTTTAACAAATCAAACTACTTAATTTTACCTTCAATCCATTTATTTTGAATTACGGATATTTATTATTGAATTTGATCTATCAAATATTTTAATCAGTTGAATATACTAAAATTCAAATCGGATTCAAATTAAAATCGCTCCATTGACAACCCTACCAAACATTATCCTTTTTTATAAATATGTCCATACCCCAAGCCCATAACTCTGCAAAATAAACCCAAATATCCTACATTTCCAGGCCCCATCCTCCTTTGGCTTTATTAGCAAAAAGTTATTGAAATATCAAAGAAATCTAACCACAAAATCTAATTGGTTCTAAGTGGCATGCAAAGTCCACAAAATATTATCCTATCCTTTCCTTGTGCTCTATTACATATCTATCCACGAGCTCCTACATTTTTTGTCGAAAACCAGCCACATTCCTAGTATATATATATATTTGATATTTCCACGCGCACACACACAGGCACACAGCATCAAAAGTGTCGATTAAGTGCCGGTTTGAGGCCAATAAAAATCGCGTAATATCTAGCGATTAGTTAAGCTCTTTTTCCAATTCAACTTCAATGGCTGCTTGTCACGGACCTAGACCTTCCAAGCTCCCGTGCGGCACTTAGCTCCTCATCGCCCCTCGCGAACTAACTAAGTCAGCCTCTCCCGAACGTGCTTGTGTGTGAAAGACTTAGAAAGATGACACAAGAGAACAAGAACACAATAAGATTTCCCAAACACTCATTTGTATTCACTACTCACTCAAGACTTGGATGATCTTTACAAATGAGAAGTAGTCCCCTATTTATAGTTGTTCTCCTCTCCAACTAAGGGTGGAGATGCATTTGATCTAACGGCTACGATTCGCTTCTACCTACTCATGGGGTTTTTACAAATATGACCCTTACCTACCCATGGAACCTTCTAAAGTGCTATTTACAAATATGCCCTCTTAGAAGGTTAAAAATATTCTAAGTATGGTTACCATAGTCGAAACCTCTTTATGCCCATCCCATTTGCATGATGCGTGATAGCCGCTCTGTGAATCAATCGAGGCGTGACATTCTCCCCCACCTAATTTGGCGACGCCCTCGTCGTCATAGAGTCAGGGACCTGCACCTGGAATTTCTTCCGGTGAGGACGCCTCTTTGTCCGTTGTCGTATCCCTAGAAAACATGCTTCCAAGCAAGCCTTCAAGTCCCGTAATTTCTCTGACCCCATCGGTGGCATTCGTTTCCAGTTCGGCCCTCTATCCGATTCGAACTGTTCCATGATGCTCTCCTCTCGCCTAAAAGGCCACCCAATCATTGTCTTCTCCTCGACGCGTTGCATGGTTGATAAGTGTTGTTGTTCAGCTTTCGTCCGACAAACATTCATCTCTTTTCCTCCGAGGATTGGAACCATGTGGAACTTTCCTGCGTCGAGAATGCAAATGACACCCCGGAATGGCATAGGAATGACTTGTCTCTTCCTCGTGAAATCTAGTCCTAGCACCACTCGGTGTTCCTTCATAGGTTCAACTGAGAAATCCACCTGGCCTTTCCATGTACCCAATCGAAGCTCTAAGCCTCGTGCTATACCCTTGATGGACTGGGGTCCCGCACCAATTGTCTTGAGCCACCCTTCTCCCCTTGAGACACGAAGGCCCAACCTCCTTGCTTCATCCTCACTGATGAAGTTGTGCGTAGCACCCGTATCCACTATGGCTTTGGTAGTCGTTCTGTTGATTTGTGCTTCCACAAGTATCAACCCCTCTCGTGTTGTCCCCGTCCCATTCTCCACACTAATGGTATTTAACTGTTGTATAGACCCGATGCGTCTCACATCTGCCTCCTCGCTGCTTGAGCTTGCTTCACACCTTGCCACTAGAGCACTCAAGGACCCCAACTTTGGGCAGTTCCTCATCAAATGAGGTCCTTTGCACACGTGACATCCGCCTCGAGGTATGGAGCTTCCTTTTATTTCTTCAGGCCCTGATTTACCTGACAACAGGTGATTTGCCTAACCTTCCCGTTTCCTCTCAACCTTGGTCGGGTACTCTTCCTCATCTTCAAGCTCAGTGACTTCTTGCTCGCCTTCAGGTTCGTCGGAATCCCACTGGTACTCGGTTAGGCACTCAGCTGCAGCAATGGCCTCGTCTAGCTGTTGCAACATTCCTCCGTTGTACTTCTCGCTTTGCCCATGTTTGAAGTCCATCGATGAAGTAGAATAGCTTGTCATCCTCGCTCATGCTCGGAATCAAAAGTATCAACCTTTGGAATTCGTTCACATATTCTTGTATAGCCCGGTGCTGCTTCAACTCTCTCAGCTTCTTTCTTGCTTCATAGATGACGTTCTCCGGGTAAAAATGACGTTTCAGCTCCCTCTCGAAGTCATCCCAAGTATCGATCTGGCAAGCACCACGCGCTATGTCGGCTTGTTTCCTACGCCATCACAGAGTAGCAGTTTCAGTGAGGTATAGAGAAGCAGTTTGTACCTTTGTTGCCTCGTCAGTGATGTTTAGGGTCTTGAAGTAGGACTTCATTTCCCACAAGTAGTTGTCAAGGACTTGAGCATCTCGCTTGCCATCGAACTTATTGGGTCTCGGATGTTCAATCCTTGGTCCCACCTCAATTACACCACTGCCTCCACTCATTGCAGCTTTTCAACATAAGGCTACTTCCTCTTGAACTTCTTCATACCCCTTAAGGATTGCGCCGATGGCCTCCCGCATTTCGGTCCTCTCGGCTTCCAATTGTGCAAGACGTGCCACCACATCTTCCATCACGACTTCCCTTGCAGCTTCGGCCTCGAATGTACTTGTTTTATGTGCTTCGAGCTGTCCCAACACATGTCTCTCCAACTCTTCAAGGGAATGTTAGGCTCGTCCCGCTCGTTCCTCAAGCCTAACAAGGTTCGTCACCAAAGCTCGACGCTCCTCGCTCTTGCTTTGTCCACGAATGGCCTTGTCTTTATTCATAGAGCGCCCCTCGCGCTCCTCCGCCACCAAGTTTGAGGTGTTCTCTCCACGCTTAGCCATCCATGTCCTTTCTTCACGCACCAAATCCAAGCCGGGCTCTGATACCACTTGTCACGGACCTAGACCTTCCAAGCTCCCGTGCGGCACTTAGCTCCTCGTCGCCCCTCGCGAACTAGCTAAGTCAGCCTCTCCCGAACGTGCTTGTGTGTGAAAGACTTAGAAAGATGACACAAGAGAACAAGAACACAATAGGATTTCCCAAACACTCATTTGTATTCACTACTCACTCAAGACTTGGATGATCTTTACAAATGAGAAGTAGTCCCCTATTTATAATTGTTCTCCTCTCCAACTAAGGGTGGAGATGCATTTGATCTAACGGCTACAATTCGCTTCTACCTACTCATGGGGTTTTTACAAATATGACCCTTACCTACCCATGGAACCTTCTAAAGTGCTATTTACAAATATGCCCTCTTAGAAGGTTAAAAATATTCTAAGTATGGTTACCATAGTCGAAACCTCTTTATGCCCATCCCATTTGCATGATACGTGATAGCCGCTCTGTGAATCAATCGAGGCGTGACATACTGCTCTGCTCCCCTCACCATTCTCCATTCACAAAGAAGTATAATTTCATTCCCCTTTTTTCTTTTCTCTAGTTATCCTATGCTTCATATCTATTGTTATTCATCAATTTAGGGTTGGAATCGGAAATTTCAACTTTGTCGGCTATATTGAATTTTTCGCAAAATATAAAAAGTGCTTTCACTATAAGAAATAAAACTATGATAATATACTGAGTGGAAATGTAAAAACTATTATTAATTATACACATTGAGTAACGAAAATTTTTGTTTGGCCACAAAATGAATTTTCATAAAATGCATAGTGATTAAAATTACAGTTAAGACTAACAAGTTTATAGTGGCAAAAAAATGAGTATTATTTATATTAGTCTTAATATTATTGTTTATTTTTTAATAAATATTTTATATTTTTTTTGTAGTGATTTTATTATTTTTAAATAGGTAGGTTTTAAAATTTGGGTAAATCCATATCGTGTAGCATTATATTAACTTGAGAAGAGACGATTATTTCTACCAACTTCTTCCGCGCCATTTTATTTTGAAACCTTAGTTAAATGTAACACTGTAATATTCTTTTCCCCTGCAGGGAAAATCTGGTGCATCCTTGAAGGAATCCAGTCTCGTTGGAGTTAAACTCTCAGACCACATCAAAACTGACTTCATCAAGGTACACATTAATTCCACCATTTTGAGCAACATACATAACATTAATTGTATCAAAACTTGTGAATATCATTAATGAAAGTTGTATGATTTCTTGCAGAGAGACTTCAGTTCAAAAAAGCTATCTTCTGCAAGAATTCAGGCAGTTGCCACCACTCCGACATTCACCCCTACAACAGTCCAGGGCAAGAAAACGTTACGAAAGGGGACCGTAATAGTCACCGGGGCCTCCTCCGGCTTGGGCCTGGCCATGGCCAAAGCCTTAGCCGAAAGCGGCAAATGGCACATAATCACGGCCTGCAGGGACTTTCTCAAGGCCAAAAAAGCAGCCAAATCTGCCGGGATGGCTGAGGAGAATTACACCATCATGCATTTAGACCTTGCCTCTCTTGAAAGTGTGAGGCAATTTGTCGATAACTTCAAACAATCAGGCCGGCCTCTCTATGTCTTGGTGTGCAATGCGGCTGTCTACCAGCCGACCGCGAGGGAGCCATCTTTCACGGCTGAAGGATTTGAGCTGAGTGTTGGGACTAATCACTTGGGGCACTTTCTTCTTTCAAGATTGCCTCTTGATGAGATGAAGCAGTCTGATTATCCATCGAAAAGGCTAATTATCATCGACTCAATCACAGGTATATTGGCACAGGGGGTGGAGCAGTAATTTTAGTTTTACATGGCGAGATTGGAATAGAATATGAAAGTATGTTTTTATAGTTTTCAGGGAGCTCCCCTGAATAACTCGAACAGAATCGGGGATTTTTATTTGGGAGGCAACATTGAATTTTTACAAAATATTTGTGTTTACATTTCAGGGAATACAAATACATTGGCTGGTAATGTACCTCCAAAGGCCAATCTTGGAGACTTGAGAGGGCTCCATGTTAGAATTTTATTCTAATTTGGACTTCTATTAATTGGATATTTTATTTTTTATAAAATAAAAACGGGCTAAATTAATACGGTTAATGGGACTTGACTTATAATGCCTGATTTGTTTGACCCACTATTGTTAAGGCTTTGATTTTAACAGACATGGTCTGACAATTGGTGTAGGCCCATCCTAGAAAGCCCATGATGGGAGGGCCCTAGGGTTACATTATATATTTGGCTAGGTCCCCTCTCCACTCCACACTCTGATAATCGCTTGTCCCATTGAAAGCTATCAATATCGGTGAGAGATGGAGAGGAAGAACTAGCCATGGATGTTTGTCTAAACATCCATATTGATCGACTATCAATGATCGATTTAAGGTACGTTAATTCAACTTTATATATATATTCATATATTGTGTTCTAAATTCATGGTGTATCGATCCTGCGATTACAAAATATTTCTTACAGTTGGTATCAGAGCAGGACACTTATGAATTTAAAACCCTAATTTTTATTATCTATTATTAGATTTAATTTATTGGATTATGGATCGAAATTCTTCGCCAAATTGAAATTTTCGACATGTGGCTTCTACTTGGTTTCGATTAATAAGATTGTGATTTATAGAAGAAAGACATCTTCAATAATCACGCATCGTGCCTGTCGAAATTCATAAGGATCATGTATTCTACTTTTCAACCTTGGTGTGTATGTCAGGTGTGCTTCCTTCATTGTTTCTTGTTTTATCATGATGGAGTCATGTTACAAATTACCTCCAATGCTGGAAACATACAAAATCAAATTAGTCAAAAAGGACATCCCATGTAAAAGTAGTTAGAGATGCATCAAAGTTATCTAAAAACAAAAGTGGTTCTGTGATGCAATTTTGGTGCAATTAATTACACTTCTACTGGACATGTTTGACATTAGATGCTTCACCAAAAACTTCATCCCATTTTGTTAACACTAGTATACAAAGATCTTGACATAAGAACAAATAGTGCATACGAGATCAGAAATAATGAACCAGCATGCCAAACCTCATTAGCTGGATGACTTTGCAACAAGCATTTGTTGATATTTAGAACCTTGTCAAATATATATATATATATATATATATATCCCAGAGCATATTGATTGGTTTCATTGGATTCTTGTTTTGACATGTGAATTAAATGAGAACTTGGTGGTTTTTATTTTCTCACGGTTTTCGAAAAATTGACCGAGAACCTAGTTAATATAATAATAAATGAGCATGGATACTTATTCTGTGCAATGTTCAACAAAACTATATTGAAAGGCCAATTGAGATTATGGAAAATAGCTAATTCAGCTAATATTATGTAAGTCTTGATTCAAATTGCTTTTAGCTGCATTAATTTAAATTATGATTTTTTGGTTATGCATGATACAAGATTCTTTAGTTGCTAATCATGAGTATCATATTACCCCTACCTTGATTATTGTATTTCTAAAATCTAATTAAACGAATTGGATTTTGTGAAAAATAGAATGCAACTGATTATTCTTATAACTCTCATAAGCACATATTGCTTTTGTAATTGATTTTGTGGGAGTCTTGCATACATATTGCTCGTGTGCAAGCTAGGCAATTATTTTTAACTCGGCCATGTGCTAATTTTATGAGTTGAGATAGATAGTTACACCAAAGTGTTCTATTTATTAAGACTTGTAAAATTTGTGGCATGCATAGTTCGAGTTGATAAAATTATTATACATTCTTACCTGCCCAAAGGGGGTAAAATATCTGTAATAATTTTGATTAGTTGGTGCGGAATATATTGATAGGGGTATGCTGATCTAGAAAGTTCGTTTCCCAAAGGAGACAATTTTCGAAGATTAGGGTACTTCTATACCGTTTTGCACAGAGGGGCCTATCATGTGTGACTACTCTGCCCAAAGGGGAGTTGTCATGACATGTTGGACTCTCGGAGGAATAAAGCTATATTGTTTCAAGCTTATTCCAATTAATTGCCTATTGATAATAATTCGTTGTATTCTTGTTGATTTGGACTATTACTGTGAACTTAATGGTGGTAGTGTAAGAACATATTGATGAGAATGTACTGATATAGAGGGTTTGTTCTCCTAAAGGAGTCAACTTTTCAAAAAATCAGGATATTCCCCTGCTCGTTCTTGCATGTAGAGGACCTATTGTGGATGACATACTCTGCCCAAAGGAGAGTTTTGTCATAGTGTGCCTAGATTCTCTACTAAATAAGCATCATTGGTTTAAGTTTATTCTCACTAATTCTCCCCACACTACATGACTATTATGGCATTCATGTTAATCGTATTTGTGGAAAATAGAGCTTTTGTGTGTAGCATACTCTGCCCAAAGGGGAGTTTGTTATCACATAAGAGGTCTCGATCTTGTTAGCTGATATTATGTTTTATATATATCAGCATATTTGAATTTGTTTTATTTATTGTTCCCTATGTGGAATAAAATGGTCTATTGTTAGATATTTGCCTTTGTTCTAAGTTACTCAACAAGAGTGAGTTTATTTCGAACTTTAAAAGGCAATATGATATGGACATGATATGTTATTTATCGTGAGATTTACCAATACATACATAGCCTTGAGTTTAATAAAATCTCTAAAGTTGTTGCTTTCCTAGAATGCCTTGTTTTGAATAATAAGAATCATCACTTGAGTCTCCTAATTGTTGAAGAAGCCACTTTATAAGCAAATGAGCAATGATCCGACTATTGTGGGAGTTGGTTCTATCTATTTGATTTGAGCACAAAATTGGAGTTGTGTGTCTAAAGAATCTGTTATTCCGTGATTTTGATGTCATAAATATTGCTTTTGATTTCGCGATAAGAAGCATTTTATGATTGGAGGATTCTAGACATCTTAAAAGTTTAAACCAGATTTTAAGGTTTAATATCTCTATACTTGATATGAATGATGTACATTATCAATTTATTCTCCTAGAGTTTGATTATGTGAAAATCATTCTCATAGCTCACGAGTTTTGAACATAAGGATTTGTGTTATATGTATGAATGGAATTATAGAAGATATTAATTTTCGATAAGTAGAGAACTTGATTTTCTACAATAGACTGTGGTCATGAAAGTTAGACTCATTCATTATTTGGTCAAATAAAACATTTATTATGGGGTTAATGTTTGTAAAGACCCAATAGGCTAAAAGCCTTTAGACAAATGGGCTTGTTTAACCCATATGTGAGGAATACTTGAATGAAACGACTACCATTGGTAGCTTTGAAAATTGAATTTAATTCAATTTGATAAAATATGATTTGTTTCTTTTGACCATGAGAAGTAACAAAAGAGCTTATTTGTTGGTTTTCCAAAGTATTTGTCATATGTACTGTGTAATTATTTTCATGAATACTATAGAGTTCCTCCTCTTGATAAAGTTATTTCCTGAAATATATTAAAGAGAAATTTTTCATGAGGTGATGAAATGCTTTGGTCTCTTGAGAGTGGAAATAATCACATTGTTAATTGAAATTAGCATTTTCAATTAGTCTCATAAATATTATTCAAACTTTTGACCAAATTATTGGCTACAGTGCTTTCCCATTCTCATCTTTTGACATGTTTGAGAATAGTTTTTCAATAATATTTAAGAGGAACCATTCATGGTTCGTGTGAGGATTTACACTCAGTTTATTTCACCATAATTGTCTTCTTAGAATGCAAGTTGTTTTCTTTGAAATGACTCTAATATATTTGGAAAATTCTTTTTCAAATGGTGAAGTGTCATACTGATTGTGAATATTTGGAAACATATTTAAAATTCCGCATTTATCTTAAAAGGTGTACCTATTATTAAACTTCACTTATCACCCTGATAGTTCTGAGTAATTGGTATGAATAATATTTGGTGTCATACCTTGAGAGACTTCTTTGATTGTGTTTTTGTTCTTGGCTTTCCTTTTGTATTGAAGAAAGGTGAAGTTTATATATTCAATAGAGAGTTTATTTGAAATCTTAATGATGGATTTCAATTGGGATCTATTGTGCAATATTTGAAAATATTGATACTATATTTTATTACTAGTGCTTTATGAGAAAGCGATTTAGCAAATTCATATTCTTTTCTGTATACTCAAGTCTATGTGTTTAAGAGTTAAATGGGAAAATTTTTGCCCAACTTATCACGTTTCTCAATGTAAATCTAATTGATATAATCACTTTCGATAACACATTAGGATCTAATACTTGAAAATTTTATATAGCAAAGATATCTTTATTTTGATTTTTGAGAAAGATATTTTGTGTTTCTTGATTGTTGCGAAAGTGATTATTATTGAATTGTTTAACTGATCCTGGGAAACTAATATATATAGTTTCTAGTTTTCAGTTTGATTTTTAAGTTGGGAATACATGGACTTTGTTATAATCCACAATGATATGTGGGAGTCATAGATATGGATCATTATTCAAAATTGTCAATTGTGAGAAAATATTTGATCAGTGAGAAGTTCTGTGAATGGTTTAGTCAAAATTTGCGGGTAAGAAATTTATTTAAAAGGGGTGTATGTCGATAAGGATAAATCCTTTACTCTCCTTGTTTCAAATAAATTTCTTAATAATATGTTGAACTTGAAAATTCTCAATTTCTAATTTTTTTTTTGTAGCATTCAAGTTCTCTTTTTGCCGTAAAATTTTGATTGAAAATTTAAAAATAGAACTTCTTGTTTTGGACAAATTGGAATATTAAATGGTCAATAAATTGTTGAGTGTCTGAGTTATTTCATGATCCAAGCACAATAATGTCTTATTATTTTCATGGAATGCTTGGAGAAATAAACTCTTGCTTGATACTATGACTTGGCCCATAAGATTTGAAATTGATTGTTGATTTCTAAAATTGCCTACATTTGGTCATCGTTAGTAGGCCTGATAATTGAATCATTTGGCTTGGATGTGCTTTTATGATTGATGGGGGGGTGTATTGTTGCATATTTTCTTGATTCAATCATTATAAGTTTAAATTAATATAGAGGAGACTCATTTTAGAGTGATTGATTTTTCTAATATTGAATTACTTATTAACTTGAGTGGAATAAGTAATTGTTGGGAAAATTATTATGAAGGATTTTGAAGGCTTCAATAAATCAAGGCTAATACTTGGTGTTGGGTCTAATGCACTATATGTGCATATTTTGATGAATGCTGTCTTACGATATATCTTTGATGATTCTATCTATTCTTGGTTGATGATTTATTTATAGCATGATCATGTGATTATTCATCCTCAAATATGTTGATATATGAAGTTAAATTTCTCACTTGTATAGACTTGATCGATGATAAGCAACATTGTGTCACAGCACATAGTTTTTGGGCCAGTTGCTGAAAAGTTGATGGTTTAGTTGATATCCATCAAGTGGGATATACATAATTTTAACATGTATATGCAATCAAGTCTTGGCATATTGAAATAGTGGGAGCTATTTAACTTGGTTCATATATTATTATTTAACCCATTTTGTTACAGGGTTAAGTTGGACTATGCGCATCAAGATATAAAGCTCTTGGATTAATCCATATTTGTGTGCACACATTTTTTGATATCTTAAGGCTTGGTATTGGCCTTAAGAGATGGGTATGTCTCATAAATAACACCATGTTGTTATCCGATTATCGATCGAGACATATATGACTTCCTAAGAAGTAATTGGGTTTTCTTGGAGTTTCATTTTGTTCTAGAAATTCATTTCTTACAAGAAAACCACGTTGGATTTTTTGGAGTTTCATATTGACCTCGAGACTCATATTTTACAAGAAATCCATATTGATTTTCTTGGAGTTTCATATTGTTTTAGAAACTCATATTTTGCAAGAAAATAAAATTTTCTTGGGATTTCATATTGATACAGAAATTCATATCTTACAAGAAAATCAAAGGACCGACAATGAAATAGCATGTGTTTGGGTCATGTTGTAATGCTATTTCTTGCTACACCACCATGTCTGAATCCATGTCGGTGGAATTGCTGGTGTTTGTGACCATGGAAGGTCTTGTGTCAATTAAGGATGCAATTATCGCCATGATCCAATATTAGTGATTTTCACTGGACCGGATTGCAGAAGTCATGTTCCCTTGTCGTATTGTTGTTTTCAAAATATGGCCACAGTCAAAACTTGCAATTTAGCCCGAGAGTCATTTTTCAAATAAAATATTTTTGGGAGATTAAAACATCAATTAATATTTGTCCAAGTGGGAGACTGTTAGAATTTTATTCTAATTTGGACTTCTATTAATTGGATATTTTATTTTTTATAAAATAAAAACGGGCTAAATTAATACGGTTAATGGGACTTGACTTATAATGCCTGATTTGTTTGACCCACTATTGTTAAGGCTTTGATTTTAACAGACATGGTCTGACAATTGGTGTAGGCCCATCCTAGAAAGCCCATGATGGGAGGGCCCTAGGGTTACATTATATATTTGGCTAGGTCCCCTCTCCACTCCACACTCTGATAATCGCTTGTCCCATTGAAAGCTATCAATATCGGTGAGAGATGGAGAGGAAGAACTAGCCATGGATGTTTGTCTAAACATCCATATTGATCGACTATCAATGATCGATTTAAGGTACGTTAATTCAACTTTATATATATATTCATATATTGTGTTCTAAATTCATGGTGTATCGATCCTGCGATTACAAAATATTTCTTACACTCCAAGGAGGGCTGAATGGGATCAACACCTCGGCCATGGTAGACGGTGGAGATTTCGATGGCGCCAAGGCCTACAAGGATAGCAAGGTGTGCAACATGCTGACAATGCAAGAATTTCACCGCCGTTACCACGAGGATACCGGCATCACATTCGCCTCCCTATACCCCGGCTGCATCGCCACTACGGGCCTGTTTAGGGAGCACATCCCCCTCTTCAGACTCCTCTTCCCTCCGTTCCAAAAGCTCATCACAAAGGGGTTCGTCTCAGAGGAAGAAGCAGGAAAAAGACTTGCACAGGTTCCAGAAACTTCAAAATTTTAATAAATTTTCACAATATTCTAGATTTCAACTAAAAATATGTATAATATGGCTTTATATAAACTTGACGAGACGACAGTCTCTATCAGTTCTTTTAAAGCATAGAGTGATGCGACTGATGTGGGAGTGAGAATGAGATAATTAAGTGTAATTGTTTTGTTGACGATGCAGGTTGTGAGTGATCCAAGCTTGACAAAATCAGGTGTGTATTGGAGTTGGAACAAGGACTCGTCATCATTTGAGAACAAATTGTCTCAGGAAGCCAGTGATGCTGAGAAAGCACGTAAAGTGTGGGAAGTCAGTGAGAAACTCGTCGGCTTGGCCGACTAATTTTCGCCACAGGGCCACCATTTTTTTGTTTTTTTTTTTTTTTTTTTTGTATTGAGGAACTTGTAGTCGTGACCATTTCTTTTTAGGGAAAATTAAAAAAAAAAAAGTCACCATGTAAAACTTCTTGTTGAATCATGAAGCTTTTGAGATTGTTTCTTGAATTGCAGCGTCATATAAAAGACAAGCCTTATCTTAGAAAAACTTGTTATATTAACTGTCCCTCTTTTATATAAAACGGTATATATTACATATCAATTCATTACATTAATATTTTCAAATGAAATTAAATTAATAACAAACTATATCAATTATGACTAATCATCAAATACAAGAAAAATTATTATATAATGGATAATTGCTATTTAACAAACTAATATTCGCATGTATGACTCATGGAACTCAAAAAATTGAAATCCTTTTCATTTTATGTCACATCAACTATAATCATCATACCTGTTTCAAAAAAAAAAAAAGAAAAGAAAAAAAACTGTATTCATCATACTCTATCTAAAAACCAAACGTATTCTTTAGAAATTCAATCAGATTTTTTTAAAATAATTTAATTTGCTTTACCAAAACAAATGCCAAACTTATATCAACGACAGTGTTTTGGAATGTTTTTCCCCAGTCGTTGCAACTCGTCGTATTCAAATTTTCCCGTCTTCCAAAGGAGTTTAAGCCCATGCGTAACATGAAGCTTCATAAATCTGAGTGTAAAAGGATTTGATGAGCTTGAAGTTGCAATTTTATATATTTATGTATTTAGGAAAAGACTAATTAATAAAAGGGAATTGGAATTTGATGATATTTGTGTTTGAGAAAAACAATTTTGTTGTCGATAAGGTCTAGCTCAACTGACGAAGTTGAGCCCTAAGAACCTATAGGTCTTGGGTTTGATTCCTATCAATGAATGTGTATTTTTTTATTCCTACCTTAATGGTGGTTTATTATCCTACTTTAATAGTAATTTATTATAATAGTTTGCTTATGGTTTGTAAATTCTTTACTTTTAAGAGTTATTGATGTAATCCGATAATATGTACTCAAATATGAGTTCTTTAGTTTGAAATATGATATAATAGTTTGATTTGCGCTCCAAAATTTATTGATGTGATCCGATGTTGAACTATGATGTAATAGTTTGATTTGTACTGCAAGAATTATTAAAGTAATTCGATGATATGTACTCAAATATGTACTAAAAAAAATATTTCGTTAAATGAGATCTCACAAAATTAAAAAAAAAAAGAAAAAAAATTATTTTAGATTTTTTATTTAATAGTATGTATATTTTTGCAGTATTATCCACATTTTAAGAAATTTTAGAAAGATCTCAATCCCTAATCTAATTTCATTTCGTTCCAAATCAAAACATCCTTTTTGTTTCACTAGTGGGCCGTAGTTTTTCATTTACGGAGCCATGTCATAACCATTCGGCTCAAGGCCCCAAGTCTTGGGGCCCAAAACGATATTAGCCCTTCTTCCTGTATCCGGTCCGGCAAACAAAATTGATTTGCTGAAGTAGGGTTTAGGGTTTAATTCATCTTCGCCTTCTTCTTCCTCTCTCTCTCTCTCTCTCTCTCTCTCTCTCCAGCAGGTAATTGAAACATTGAACATCGAAATAGTTACAAAAATTAGGTTTAATCATCTTTTTTCATAGCTTTGACCTTGCAATTTTGCCCTTTTGTCCCCTTCCATCAGAAAATCTTGTATTCAAATGGGGAAGAAACGGAAACACAGTGAAACGGAGGCTGCGGCAAATGCAAAGGAGGACGAAACTGCTCGAGAAAGGCCCAAAAGAACTCTTCTTGGCTTCAAAAACAGTGCTGAGGATAAAAAAGATGATGACGGGCCTTCTCCTGCGGGATTCAGGAATAAAGAGAAGGTCTTGGTCACTTGTTCTCGACGCATTAATTTCAGGTATGTTTTTTTCTTTTTAATTTTTCATTGAATTTGGTTGTAAGTTTTATTTTCTTGTGGAAATTGTTTCGGCCAATTGATGTTGTTTTTATTTGCTGTGTGGAAATGGATTAGGTATCGTCATTTGATGTTGAACTTGGTGGACCTTTTGCCTCACTGTAAGAAAGACAATAAGGTCGAGTCCAAGGAGAGTAAAGGCACAGCTTTGAATGAGCTTGTTGAGCTCAAGAGTTGCTCTTCCTGCTTGTTTTTTGAGGTATGTAACTTTGAATTTTGCTCTCTATATTAGTATCTTAATGTTATAGTATTTGCGTGATGATCCTGTTTATTCGAATGTTATTCGTTTGATCATGGTTGTTGTGTAAGCATGCACTTATTTGTTTCTCATTTCAGTGCAGGAAAGGCAAGGACCTTTATTTATGGATGGCCAAGTGCCCCAATGGTCCTTCTGTCAAGTTTTTGGTGAATGCAGGTAAAAATCATATCATATGATCCTTATTTTGGTAATCTGTTGAATACGCGTGCACACACACACAGCATGAGTCAAAATTTTCCCCTTTAATCTTCGTGTTAGAGAGGGGACTTGATTATGAATTTTTGATTTTCTAGTGCACACTATGGAAGAATTGAAACTGACTGGAAATCATCTGAAGGGTTCACGACCAATCTTAACATTCTCATCCAATTTCGACGAAAAACCTCACTGGAAGCTTTTAAAGGAGATGATCACACAGGTCAGACCTGCTCTTATTTAATATGTGATCATCCACATTTTTGCAATCCGCATAAAGCAATTGATTACTTTAGCTTGTATGGCTTGTCACCTTTTGGTTTTTGAGCTTTGTGAAAGGTGTTACTATGTCATTTCAGACTTGCTTGTGTTATCAGTTCCATAATTTAAGGATTCAATTTTCTTCATTGTTTACCTTTATTCAGATATTTGGTACTCCAAAGGAACACAGGAAATCTAAACCTTACCATGATCATGTATTTGTGTTCTCAATCGCTGATGACCATATATGGTTCCGGAACTACCAGGTGGGTTAATTTGTATGCAAATGAAATTTGACTGTGATGATGATTATGTAGTTGGGTTTAGTTATTCATACTTTCCTAGTTTTTACAAAGTAATCTAAATTAATATTATCCATTTCTCTAAGCAGATATCATGTCCTCACAGCGGAGCACAAAAATTAGACCGTGGAGACCTGGAAAAGATGACACTGATTGAGGTTTGTCATGAGACACTATGCAGACCTCAGATACATGCAATGTTTTTGTATTCATATAGCTCTTGTGGATGGTAGGTTGGTCCGAGATTTTGTTTGAACCCAATCAAGGTATTTGGTGGCAGCTTTGGTGGTCCAACACTATATGAGAATCCATTCTATGTATCACCAAACCAGGTTGGCTTCTTGGTTTTGCGAATCTGCTTAAAGTTTTATGCTATAATGTTTCGTTTCTCCATTGCTGAAAATGCAAATCCCACTCTTTTGCATCTGCATCCGTTTGATGCTTGAATCTTGATCTTTGACATAGCTTGCAAGCTTAATTCATAATATTTCTTCTGTTATTATTTTCTGCTTTATATAACTTAGAAGTTGATGTCTTCAGCATTGCTGTTGAGGAAGCATAATTACTCATAAAAGATGCGGAGGCATAATCAAATTGTGTATTTTTTAAAAAAGAAATGGTTGAAAGCATGATCTTGCTGGTCGGTTGTTGATGGTCTTGTATTTTGCATGTAGATTCGGTCATTGGAGAAGAGGAAAAAGGCTGGAAAATATGCCAAGAAGGTCAAAGCCAAGACAAGGAGGAAGATGCACGAGCTGGAAAATCCCCTGGAGATTGATGAGTTTGCAGATATGTGGAAGGAGTGATAAGCCAGTATATGGTTTGATTAGATTTGCTGCAGCCGAATATTATCTCTAGGATCACTTCAAGTTTTGACATTTTATGTAACTATATGCACTTGGTGCAAATCTCCTCTCTTTAAGTTTTAACATTCTCATAACCTGTGTCTGCCTTACAACTACTCGCTTATGTTGGTGATTACACAGTTAAATGTTGTTGTCATTCAAATTTCAATAACTCTTCAAACTACTTTCTCATATGTAAGATGAATCATACAATTATATTGATAAATTTTGGCCAGTTTTATCAAGTTTTGATTGTTGAAAAACAAAAGAAGTTTGTGCAATGACACATAGTTACCAAAAAGAAAAATGCTATTGACATTTAGTGTTGTCCATTTTGGTACTTCTTTGCCTTTTCTTGTTAACATTCTCATAACCTCTCTAAATTCTAGTAATTCTTTGCCTTTTCTTGTTCAGGATTGATTGATTGATCATACACCGGTTTAAGATCTATGAGCTCTTGGACTATATTGTTATCCATACTTGACAAGCAGAGCAAACTTGACAAGCAGAGCAACACAATTGTATCCGCCCATCGAGTGTTTATTTCCTAATCCATGTCTTTCCTCTGCTTCACATTTATACAGAAAGCTTGTCCAGAAAACAGAACAAGCAAAAACAAGAAGACAACAAATGACTAAGGGAAATTGATAACTTTCGATCATCGACAAAGTGTTGAAACATCATCTAGGATTCCTGCCCACTCCAGTCGACCCAATTGGCTTCGCTTCCGACTCGTGGGATGCTGTTAACTCTTGAATACAGATCAACCTTGAAATTAGCCCCACACATGGCACCTTCACTATCGACCCGCGGCATTGCCCTCAGCTTATTCATGGGATGCTCGAAGCTCATAAGTCCGCCCTCGCTATGGAATATGCACCCTGCCCACAAATCAACGTTGATTTGTAATTTAGGGAGGGTTCGATAACATATCAAGTACAATTCTATTATGTCATATGAGACGTGGCCAAAATTTAACTCTGGCTATAATTTGATCGAGTAGTTACCTGCCGGAAATGGGGCAAATGATTTAGCGCAACCGGCTTTGATCACTTCTAAATCATCAGAGATCACCACAGAGCCATCGGCAGCAATGCCCCAGTACAACTTAACTCCTCCATCAGAACCCTAAAAAAACCGATAATCAATGTTCTTAAAAAAGTTTAGTATGAAAATTCAATAAGATACAAGAACGAGACAGAGCCAGAGGAGGCAGCTGGCCTCGCCACTTGTATTGAACTAAAATTTACATTCATATATTTATCTGAAAATTTTAAATTCTCCCCTCCAATCATATAAACATTTTCAAATTCGATCCCGACACGCAAATAAAAATTTCAGACTGCGCCCCCTAATAAAGAGGGACATACCAGTGCGGTGAAAACAGTTCCAACTTTGCTATCATAGACAACAAAGGCAAAAGTCCCATCAAGATCCTTAATAACTTGGTCCGCGGGATACGGGCCGCGGTCCCGGAGTGTCCTGTAGGCCTCAATCACCAGCATAGCCTCATTCGCATTTCTCGACAATCCATACTGCTTGATTTGTGCACACAGGTTGTTCAAACTCCCCATGAACAGACAATATATGTCATCGTACCCACAAAATAACCTGTATAAACACAAACCACAAGCAAAAGTTTCAGAAATCTAACATCAAAAAGAACACAAGAACAACATTTCATCAAACTCACACACACAAAACATTTTTCATACCTCTGATTCTTAAGCAGAAGAGACTGGTTTTCGGGCCTGACGTAGGCAAGAACAGCAGCATCTCCAAAGCTCATAGAGAAAGCGTTATTGGGGTGTGAAAAAAGGAACTCCTTGAGAGTTTCTTCAGGTAGCTTAGGCTTTTTGGAACCCTTATGCGAAGCAGGGCTGTTGAGCTCTTCAGGCGGATGAGCAAACGCCTTGTGAAATATAGCCAGCATTTCTTGTTTCTCCTTGATAATTTCTTATCTTTTTTTTGTTTCCTTGTAGATTATGAAATGAAATATGGGTTTTATGAATGGTGCGCGGTGAAGAATTTATATATAGTTGAGCAAAGAGTGATATGGTGATGGGAGTGGGGGGTGGAACAAATTTTTTTTTTTTTTTTTTTTTTTTTTTGGTGGTTTATTTTGAAGAGCTTAGGATTGACACGATGTTAGATGTTTGTTGGGATAAGGATTGTTTTTTGTTTCCTTTCTCGTACTACGATGGCTTTATCCGTTTGCAGACTTTTTTCTTTACTGATTAATGTCATTATTTTAAAATTATACATATTTTTCATAGTCAACCGAAATTATATTAAAGTCAAAATTATACTATACTCTCTAAATTGAAGACATTTTTTATTAAACTATGTATAATTGTTGAAATTTCAGCCTTCATAACGAAAATATTTTGAGGGTCATAATTCGATTGAGATAGCTGTTTGAAAGAAATTAATGGCTTTGAGATCATGCAAAAGGACTATTTGAATGCTAATTTTAATATTATGGATTACAAAGTATGCACTTAAAAATAAATGGTTCAAACTTAAAAGGTATTCTTATCATATTACAAATACTTGCTATAAATATTATACTTTATTCTTTTTTATCAGATTTGGTTAGAGGAGATTTTTATCATTTTATAATTCTATTATGAGATTCGGTGTGGCATTTCCACTTGTGCCATTATGAAAATATCTTTTGCTACATATATAATATGAACGGAAATGTAGATCTAAATTTTGATTTTCCAAATTTGGGATGGTCAGAAGTGTGATGGGCAAGAGTTTGGTGTAAACTGAAAATTTTCTTATGCACTCAATATGAATTTTCAGTCCGGGTCATCTGTTGTATCTCCTCCTACACTCATCAATGCACGCCACGTGTATTAATGAGTAGTTGGATAAAGAAAGGGAATCTCCAAAAAAAAATTCATATCATAAAATTTTCTCTTTTCTTATTTCAACAGCTTGCAAGTACACGTAACATGTATTGATGAGTGTAGGAAGAAATATAACATCGTTTTATAGTAGATAATTTGAATTGACGAATTTCACACACGCATTAAAAGGGTCTCGATTATACCACATCATTTGTTCATAAAAAAATATAATATAATTTGAATCATTTAATTCGTATAGAGATTTAACATCGATTTCATACAACAAAAAAAAAAAAAAAATTTCCTAAAACTGAAAGGAATCTTATCCACAATGCTCCTGGGGATGTCTGAAATTTTAAAGATAAAGAAAATAATCTTATCCAAATTTGGAAAGTGTGAGCGTGCGCGTGACAAGGATGTGATTCATCATCATTTTGAGAAGCAAACCCATGTGCCTCGCGTTATAAGTCTGTGGGCTCTGCCCAGTTTCATATTTTTAATTACTATTTTTAAACAAGTATTACATTAGTAATAAAAAATCTCACGAGCTTCACCAATATTATTAAATTAACATTTTAACCGATCAAAAACAACAAACTTAAATTCTGCATACAGTATGGTTTTTAAATTTATCGTTATGCGTCCAATAATCTGTGGGTGCAGTTTCAGAAAAGAGTTCATTTATTTCAACCTTTTCCTGATTGGAAAAATAAAACTTTGTTCTATTCAAGAAACTCAAATTTGACTCTCAACTTGTTCGTCATCCAATCACATTTTATCTACATTGACCGTCTCTTATGAGATTTTATTTTTAATATTTTATTCATTTATTTCAACTCATATATTTCATATTAAATTTTTAGATCATCATAATTCAAATTACAAATCAAACTATTACACCATAACAAAAAAAATAATAATAATTTACTATTAAAATAGAACAAAAAAATTACTATCAAGTAAAATAACGACCCACTCATTTTGATGCAGAATCGAATTTACTATTAAAAATTATCCTTATAAGAATTAAAATTACATGAACCTTTTCGATTACGATACATCAGAAAATCTTAATGCTTCGTGGCAAATAATTTTATTAATGCTCTAAAATTTATATTGAATTTTTTTTGGTTACATATTGAAATATTAAATGGCTGAGAGATTTAAAAAACATTAAAATGCATTATACCCCTCAATTTGGCCCAACTAGGCCTGTCAATGGAGACCCAAACCCAAGGCTCCAATTAAAATGACATGAGGCTCCAATTTTTAGAGAGTGAATTACTTTTGATTGCACAGCGCGACATAAACAATCACGCAAGGTGAAGATGCTATGTCACGTGTGATTTTTCCGGCATTGCTCCGATGGCCAAAGTCCTGGCATTGAGAAGTTTTCAAAATTTTCTATATCACATTTGTCACATCAAATTTTGCATATCCTACTTATTCAACCGACAAAAATTAATATCCTAAAATTATAATTTTCCCCTTCAATAGGCAGTTTGGCTTTACATCTAGGCTTCATTTGATTATGGGGATTGGATTCAATTCTCAAAAATGTATTTTGTGGTATTGGACCATTTTTTTAAAGGTGAACTCCTAATTTGATTTGTCACTTTATATAATTTTTAGATATATATTATGGATTAATCCACGAATTTGATTCATGATATTAGATTGAATTGAATTGATATATCTCATTTGCCCTTCATTTTAAAGTTGAAAAGAAAGGTAGACCACAAGAATGGAGGAAGATGGATAGAAAAGTAAATTTATAATTAATATCTTCCACCGACTAAATTCAACTCCCATAATAACACACCCCTTCATGAAATTGAATATTGTTCAAAACCATATACTTAGTAAATGTCTTCATGAATTATGAAATTTCATTACATGATAGTCTAATGTATCAAATGTGGTTCATCCAATTGATTAAAATGTATATTATGTGATCATACAATGAATCAAATGAAGCCTTAATATTTTGTTAGAGCATATTAGCAAGTTTTAAAAGCCAAATGCTCATCAACAAAAAAAAAAAAAAATTTAAAAGCTAAATATTAAGTTAATAGAATTTTCATTTCACTAAGGATCTCAATGAATTTTAGATCAAGTCATCCTTAAGTAAGCAAGCGAGTTGAACCTGTGTGACATTTTAAACAAATTCAAATTCGACCTCAAACTTGTTTAAAAACTCAAGCACGACGAGCTTAAGAAATTAAACTCAAGCTCAACGGTAGAGTCAAAAAATCCGAATATCTTTTGCGAATTGTTATTGGTACTATAAAATTGCTATTGGTATTCCATCTTTATTTTTTGTATTGAAAAATTGACTGAATTGTCCATTCATCTTTAGAACACTATTTTGTATCAATTTCAATGACATAACTTTGTCTTTATTGTTAATCATTTTCATATTTTGGTTATTAAAAAATACACGAGATCACAACCTTAATGTAAACTCTTTAATTTTTTTGTTTTATCTTTCTTTTTTGTCTCACTTAATGCAAAATATATATTACTAACACAAATTTTCAAGTCAGACATGAACTTTTAGGATATATACGAAATTATAAAATAAAAGAAAACAAGATAAATATATAAAAAAGTTGGATGATAAAGAAAGCGAAAGATATTGTATAATTCTACCGATATTCAAATATGCAAAATATAGGTAAAAAGAAATAAATTGTATATCCCCATTAATTCTATTTCTCCTCAACATTATCTAACTTCAAATAAACAAAAAGTCTTGCAAAACAACAACAACAACAACAATAATAATAATAAAAAGAAGAAGAAAAGAAAGATTTCATGACTAAAATCTTTAAGGCGTGATATCCCATTCAAAGTTTGCACCAACTTGTTTGCTCCATATATTATTTTTACAAAACACACACACACACACACACACACACACACACACACACACACACATATATATATATATATATATAGAACAATTTGCACATTGAGGGAAAAAATATATTACATAAATGTATATATGTTAAAATTAAAGTGTGAGTAAAAAACTTAATGAATTAATATAAAAAATATGAAAAAGAAATAAGTACATTGGTTGCTATTAGATAGGTTGTAAGAATAGTAGATATCTTAAATTTGCTTGGTACTCCTAGTATTCACAAGCTTTATTTTTTCTTCCAACTCAAAAATCACTGTTAAATCTTCTAAAATATCAATTGCCTCCATTTTCAAGTAACTAAAATTAATGTGACAAAAAAATAGAAAAATATAATATAAAATATGGACAACATATTGCACAAAATACAACAATATTAGAACAAATTTTTTTGTCAAGTCACCATCGAAATAAAAAGTTGAATAATAATTTTGAAGCTATTGTCACCAAAGCCAAAAGAAGATGGTGAATAATAGTATTTTTGAATGCATAAAAGTGAATAATAGATTATTGGAGCCTTTTGTCCAATAAATCAAATTAAATTAGTATTTAAAAATTGAAAGGGTATATTGACCAATTGATAAAAATTATAATATAAGAGGGAGACCCTATAACAATTTTGGAGTGACAATAACAATTCTCTATCTTTTTACTATATTTGCCTTTTCACTTTTGTAAATATTTCTAAATTCGATATCAAGTGTATAAAATTATAAATAGATGTTACTTAAATTATCAATTATCTTTATTATTATAATTAAACAAAAATCAAATATTTAAAATGTAGAACTGTCCAACCCAAATATTGATCCAGTGGGCTTGGTAGCATTATTAAGATACTTCAAGATCTGTTGAAATTGGGCACGGCTCCATCGAATGAATTAAGGCCCAACGTAATATGTCTATATCTCTTTCCACTCCCATTGACGAGCAAATGAAAGCCCAATATTGAAGCCCAACCAAACATGACATTTCGTTCATTTGTATAGAAAACGGTACGGAGTGAATTCTGAATGACACTGAATCGGTACTATTTTAACCGACGGTTTGGATCATTTTCCTCAACCATATTTAATTAGTGTGCTCTTATAGATGGAAAATTCTTGTTCCAACCCGATTTGATCGCACCCAATCAATCATGTAGCAAGTGTTAATATACTTGATATGTGATTGATCACTCTCCCTATATTGTACAACAATCACATGACAAGTATGATACACCTGCCACATGATTAAATCCGATATGACCGAAATGGGTGCGGGTAAGAATTTTCCCTTATAGATGACATTAATGTGCATGCCCGGCTTAATAATTTGTGTTTCTTATCATTATCTATACATTGCACCTTATAATAAAAACAAAGTGTCAATTTTAAAAATTGAAAATAATACTAATTATATAATTTAATGTGTGAACGCGAAAGTCAATTGTAGCGTTATCAAATTGAAGCACCTATATTAATGAATATAACATAAATTTCATTCGTCTCTCTCTTATTCCACTTCAAAGTTCAAAGTCTGCACAGCACTGCTGCGTGTCATGTGATTCCGGCTCAAAAACAAACTCATCCAGGGCCATCACAAGACAAACAGCATCAATGTGTAGTAGATGGCCCAATCTTGTAATAATTAGATAAGCTACCGCACATTTCCTCCTCTGTTTCTTTTGTCCTAGTACACACCGGGACCACACTCCCCACCACTATTTATTAATGTACTTTCTTTAGCATCCACTTGTCAGAAAATTTTAATATATGTCGAATCAATATTAACTACACAGTGAGTATTTTGTATTTGTATTATGATTAAAAGAGAGATAATTTAAAAAGAGTGATCAATTATTTAACAAGTATAATATATTTATTATATAATTTATTGAATTTGATCAAATTAAGTTTGGATAATAATTTTTTCTACTTATATGTGGCATGTGAAATGTACGGATTTATTATTATTAATTTTTTTTCAGACAGCTCATCTAAAGTCTAAACCCAACTACCAAGTACACATAACATCATGTGCAACCTTACTTTTTTGCAACAAATTGTTTTGTTTCATTTGGACTTTGGAGATTGGAATTTTACGTTCTTAATTTGTTTGGAATCTGATAAAAAAAAGAACGCGATTTTTGTCGGTTTGGTTTCTAAATCGGTCTGTCTCGCTGGAACCCACGGCGTCAATGCATGCATGACGTGCAATCTTTTGGACTTGTTCTTATCACGGTAATAATTTATAGGGACAACTACACTTATTTTTCCTGAATTTAGGTCAAATATTTTAAATACTTCTTTTTTATTTTGAAAATTATCAATAATCCTCGAACATTTGTCCTCATTTAACAAAAAATCTCAACCTGACTATCAAAAGTTAGCTTAGCTCCAGACTATTTGTGAGTCTGTTCGTTAGATATGTCTCCAGAAAATATTGTTTACTTTTATGTTTTAAGAGCAAGTTTTAGGCTGGATGATCTATAATTTCGTTTACTGGTTAATAGGACAACTTTAGTTTACAAAGAAAAACGAATAAAACACCCCCTCGTAATAGTTGTGTTTGTACTTTTGAACCAATTGAATTGAATTTGATTCTCCGTTGCAACACACTTCTCTTAAACATCGCTGAAATGAAGGCAATGAAAACATCAAATAAAAATTTGGTTAAAACTTCTTCAGATTTGGGTAATGGTGTGTCACAGCAAAACACAAATCAAAAAGAGCATGACTCGCCATGCGATCTATTAACGTTTTCTTTACAAATCTCATGAATTGGCTACGTTTAATCTAGAAAGAGGAAGTCCTAAAATATCCCACCACGTTTGTCGAGAGAGAGGAAGAGTATTGAGTAGAAATTATCAAGGCCATACATTTTTCCGGTCAAATTCATGACAAAGGATTTCAATGGCATATTGTGTAAATAAAATGAAGAAAAGGACAATAGTCTCAAATTGAATCTCCAGTTAAGACGCTTGATAGATTAACTGCCCAATTTTTGAAGGTCAAATTTACATGCGTTAAAAGGCCTAACAGTGGGCCCCTGCATAAATGTTGGGCCACATATATAACTTTAAAAATAAATGTTTGTTTTACGGGCAATAGATTTGTCCAAGCCGGCATTTACCACAATTGTGAACATCTATAGAGTAGTCACACATCAGTTATCAAGAAATGCAATCTATCAAGTTTGACAAATTTTTTTGATTAATTTTGTAATTCCATTAATTTTTATAAAGTAATTTTATTTTATACCACAACTACTATCAAACATCATTATATAATTCTATACTAGCAGTATTTTTCCTTTTTAAATTAACTTAATATATAACCTATATATTTTGAACTTGTCAAGACCATGTGAATTCTATCTCAAAACGCCATTGAAAGCATAAGAAATACAGCTTGTAATCACGCTCCGCCTAGATAAAAAAAAATGAATTTTGTTAAATTTATACATAATTTAGAGGGTATTTATAATTTTTGAAATAATATGGGGTTATTCGTAATTTCACCTCAATTCAGGGGAAGTGTGTGTTATTGTCCCTATTTTTCACAAATTTAATATCGATTATAAGTATGGAATAAACCGAATTTTCCTATTCAGTTATAGACGCTATTTACACTTTTGTCCTCTAAATTATCACTTATAATATTTTACCGTCTAAGCTGCATACGGCGTCATTAAAAGTTAACATATAGCGACGTGTTCATGACTTATAATTAATTTGAATGGTTAAATATTGCCAAAAAAATTAACAATTTAGGTGGGAAAATACAAAAAGTTGTATATTGGACGGCAAAATATCTTTTGTCTACATATAATTATATGTGTCCTAGTTATGAGGATGCGATTAATTATATATATATATATATATATATATATATATATATATATATATATATATATATGCACGTAGTTATGACAATTCATCGAAAAATTAAATAATGTCACTGTCATTGTGATATGTTGAGTTATCACTAAAGAGTGAAATTTTTCATAATTCATACTTACACAATTTTTGTTATTCTCAAACTTGTGATATGTTTTTTTTTTTGAGTACGCGTGGAAGACTTTATTAGGGATATCTAATTCTAACTAGACTTGTCAACGATTACTCCCTTCATTTGATATTATTTGACATAATATTTTTGTCTCAAAATATATAACTGTCATTTTACCAGAAAAAGACAATAATTAATACACATTTTAAAATTTATCCTCACAAAAATAATAGTACACCACACGCATAGCCTTCCTAATTATTCTACAAATTATATTTTCAATGTGTTATTAATAAGAATAAATTTGTCAAAGTCGGAACACTGTTAAATTCTTCTTAGTCTGTGTAGAAGTTAAATGCAATTTTGATATTTTGCTACATAATTATCTCATATATTCTCCTTCATTTATTAATATACGTTGTATGTATTGCTGGATAGTTGAAATAAAAAAAAATAAATAAAAAAAAAGACAATTTTTTTTAAAAAAATTTCACATCATAAATTTTTCTCTTTTTTATCTCAATTTTTTATTAATAGACGTAACGTATATTAATGAATGTGTCAAAAAAATATAACACAAGATTGAAAGTGATTTAAATGAGAGAGAATATGAAAGGGGAATAGTAATATGTATTAAAAACCAAGGTATGCTAAATTTGACTAGTACAACCATTAATTTCAGCAAAACTTACAGTTTCGTAATTGGCACCGAAGACCAAACCTGGCGTTAGTTACCACTTGCCAGGCCCTGGGCACTCTTTTCAAACGTCACACTCACGGTTTTTGGTAAACTTAAGGTAAAATTGGACAACCCAAAAGCTCGTATCCGTGAATCGGTTTACCACAATTTCGTACTGGGAAGGACAAAAAATCTGTAAAATGGACCCCATTTCACGCTACTTTCAAAGACACTCATCCGTTATCATCAAAAGTTTTAAGTTTTTAACTAATATCTTTTCATATGTATTTTTAATTAATGCCATCGGTAACAAAAAAATATAAAGAAAATGAAAAAAAAAAAATAAAATAAAAAGCACTATCATTTAAAACAAAATAATTTTTTTTTCCTATTTTCATTAACAAAATCTAAGAATCAAACAGATTAAAATTACTTTCCGCTCTAATATTCAAATCGTGGCTTTTTTTGCCATTTATGTCATGATTTTAGCATTAAAATAGTCCTTTAAAGCATAATAAAAGCAACTTTTTTGCAGAATTTTTAAGGTATTTAAGTTGATTTTTATATTATAATTAATACTTTTCTGCTTGTTTTGAGTAGAAAAGTTTTGATTTTTTGGGACTGTAATGCAATTATAACATGTAATCCACGAAAAATGCTCCTATAATTGTAACTGTGTTTACTTTTTCAATAAATTTTGATCAAAATTTTGCTTTAAGTGCTTATTTTGATACTGAATCATAACATAAGGAACTTGTAAAGATCATAATTTCAATATTATGAATGAAAGTAATTCTACATAAAATAAAAAAAAGAACACAAGAGACATGAAAAAAATATTTTTCTTAGAATATATGTCTATATTGATTATAGAAAATATTTTGTAAAAAGAAAACATATGTATTTAATTGATATTTTTTTTTATCATTTATGATCATATACAAACAAAACAATTAACAATACAGTAGTTAAAATAATGGCATAAACAAAATTTCAAATAAAAAGTAAATAAAATAAAAATACTTCCAAACTAAATAATTTACTCTCTCTCTCGCAGTAAACTGCACCAACTTTTCTCACGCCCCCCTCCTCCACTTCCCTGATATATACTCACACATCACCTATTAAACACTCGCCCTTCGCACTCCCTTCTTTTCAAGGTGTCCTCCCCTGGTTTCTCCGCTTACAAAAATCCAAGATTTTCCATTTGTACCTTTTGTTCTTGCATGGCAGTTCGCTTGTTAGCTTATGAGGTGGCTGACCTCTGCCTAGGCAAGCCGCAGCTCCGCTCCCTCTCCGCCTCCGCCACCGTCGCTGACGCCCTCGCCATCCTCAAATCCTCCGCCGACAACTTCATCAGCGTCTGGAGCTGCGACCACCGCTCCTCCAAGAGGAATCTCGAGTGCCTGTGTGTGGGCAAAGTCTGCATGGTCGACATAATTTGCTATCTCTGCAGAGAAGAGAATTTGGCTTCGCCGGGTCTGGCTTTGAAGTCTCCGGTCTCTGTTTTGCTGACGAAATCTAAGGCCCTCGTCAGGCACGTGGAACCCTCCTCCAGGTACTCATTCTTGGATAACCACAACCCAACTCCCTCCCTCTCTCTCTCTCTCGTCACATTTATGGAATTCTCTATTAATTTCTGTTTGTCTTCATATAAATTGGAAATTGGTAAATTTTGGAAATCCAAGCTTTATTTTTTACAGAGTTTGAGTTGATTTTGCTTAAATTCCTGGTTAATTGGCTTAATATGGAGCTTTAGTTGATTTAACAAATGGAAACTTGGGGAAATTTCTAGAATTCTCTAGCCAGATCTGGATGTTATTTATGGTTTTCTTGATTTTTTAACTGAATAGGCGAACTCCCAACATTTGCTCTGTTTTCCCTCAAAAAAAAAAAAAAAAACATTTGCTCTGTTTTTGCTCTGCTCTGTTTCTTACACATTGGATCGATATTGTTTGGTTTATTGGTATGATCTTGTGATTTCTCTAGACAAACACAAGAAATTCTCCGAATCAATTAAGATTAAAACTAAAAACAATGTTATAAATCTTGTTTCTCAAAATTGTTGACCTAGTTGATTTTTTCTGAAGCTCAATTTCTTGCTTTGTGTTTGCAGCTTACTGGAAGCCATTGATCTGATCCTTCAAGGAGCTCAGAATCTGGTGGTCCCTATAAGGAGCAGCTCAAAGAGAAAGCAACTCCCAAAATCATCATCAATCTGTCCAACCAATCACGGCGGCCAAGAATTCTGTTGGCTCACACAAGAGGACATCATCAGATTCCTCCTCAGCTCAATTGGCCTATTCTCCCCCATCCCCACCCTCTCCATCGAAACCCTCGGCATCATCAGCCATGACTACCCTTCCGTAGACTACCATTCCCCCGCCACATCCGCAATCAGGCCCATCGCCCGCTCCCTCATCGACCAGACCTCGGTGGCGGTGGTTGACGGCAGCAGGGCTTTAATAGGTGAAATTTCCCCTTTTACCCTCGCCTTGTGCGATGAGACGGTGGGGGCTGCCATCATGACCCTCTCGGCCGGTGACCTGATGGCCTACATTGACTGTGGGGGCCCGCCCGAGGAGCTCGTAAGGGCTGTGGAGGAGCGGTTGAAGGACAAAAACCTCGAGGGCATGTTGGAGGAGTTGTTTTACAATGTTAGTAGTTCCTCTTCGTCCGATGAGGAATTGCCCTCCCCGACCACGCCCTTAGCGAGGCCCGGGTGGTGCACTAGGTCTAGCAGCTACTCGGCCCGGATGGTGAGACGGGCAGAGGCGATCGTGTGCCACCCGGGGAGCTCATTGGTGGCCGTGATGGTCCAGGCGATCGCGCACCGTGTGAACTATGTTTGGGTGATTGAGGATGATTGCAGTGTGGTCGGAATCGTAACGTTTGCTAACATGTTGGAAGTTTTTCGTGAGAATTTGGAATCAATGATGTGAAGATGTGAAATTTACTGCTGATCAATCGAAACTCAAATCTGTTGAGGACCGATGCGTAGAGTTGGTTTTCGGTGTAAGAGTGTTGATTCTTGTTTGTTTGGTTATTAAAAAGGAGGAACATATTGTGAATATGAGCCTGTTAACTTGTTTTTGTAAGTTCTGTTTAGCAATTGCTGCCTGAGGTTTTACTGGTTCTGGACGTGGATGTTTGGTTTGCTTTTCTTGTTTGATTATTAATTTAAAATGGTTGCTTTTTTGAACTTTTTGTTTGTTCATAATTGAGGGACAAATCATGCATAATTTCTCTTTCTCTTTTGATGATTGGTTCTCCCCCTTTCTCTTTCTCAGTTGCCTATTTCTTGTCCGAAAGTTTGAAACCTTTTGTTCGGATTGAAGCTTAACATTTTGGGGATAATTATACCTCAAGTGTAAATACATTTTTTTCTTTTTTGTTGCTTGCTGAGGTTTGTATAATTGTTAAAACCACCTCTGCCGTCATAAGTTAATATAATTACTAAAATCCCCTTTGCCGTCGACATTTATCTTCGAGTTAGACCCCTAAAAATTGACTTCATGGGTGATTTATGCAATTTTTGCGTAATTTCAAAGTGTGTCGTGTATTTATAGAAAACTTTTATGCTATGTTTGGAATAAGAATTTTGGTGAGAAAAAGTGATACTAAAATGAAAAGAATTAAAAATAAAAGCATAGAGTACTATTGTTTGAAGTAAAAAAAAAAAATTTCTATCTTATTTTTCTTACTAAAATTTTAGAACCAAACAAAGGGTTAGTGGAGTAGCCTAACATTTTATTTCGTATCATATATATCTTAGGTGAAAATATGGGTCTGTTTGGGTCCGGATCGCTTTGTTAAAAAAAAAAAAAAAAAGTTCCTTAAAATACACATATGGGTCTGAATCATTTACACTTTTGACGTGGATTTGTAAATTGTTATAGTGAAAAAGAAAAGAGAATTCGGAGAAAGGATCCAAAGTATTGGAACCCACCTTATCTTGCACTCGTTTGGACAAACGACCTAAAAGTCCTCAAAGCTTTATAATCAGTATTTATTAAGCCTTGAAAGCGTTATAATCAGTATTTAATATTGTAATACCTGTACCCTAATGTTTGTATTGCTTTTTTTCTTTTTTTCTTGGGATGTCACATTTCTATTGATCTCATTTAAAAATTCAGACGTTTCTGAGAATAGACAGATTTTTAATCAACTTGTAATTGTCCTGACCTATCTCTCGGAGCTACGTTATGCAATTTGTTGGTTATTTTAGCCCATTGGCTTCAACTTGAATTGAAGTGCCCATTCGAGAGTGAGACGGTCGTCGGAAAATTTTAGTTTAAATTCAATTTTACTACACCCAATTAATCAATCAATGACCATTATTGTAAATATCATTAATCATACGATAAGCGTAAATCACCGCCAACATAATTAATACAATTAATTGGAAACAAACCATATCTGGACTAAAATTTCTCATTGACGTCCCCAAGTGAAAATGACTTTGTTGATTTAGACGCTCTCGGAAGAATAGTAGTGATATCAAAAGGCCTCTTCCATGTTAGTTGGTTGTTGCACCTATTTGGCATGTTTTCAAGGAAGATGAACCCTACTTTTTTGCTGTTAAGGAAAAGTTCTATATGAGCTGTTTTTGGACACCTCTTAACACCTTTAAGTAGTTTAGGGGAGATTTTAGTCCAGATCTAATTTAGTCGAATCAATATTAATTACGTGGAGAATATTTTATACTTGACCGGTGAATGATCGACAATTTAGGAAGAGCGATCAATCACTTGAAAAATGCAATATATTCATCATATAATTTGTTGGATTTAGCCAAATCAGATCTGGATAAGAATTTTTCATAATTTAAATTATGCTATATATAAATGGAGCCCACCGAGGAGGCCTTTGCCTCACTGAAGGTGGAGCCCCATAAATTTTAAGTTGTGGATTCATTTTTTTGTCTATATGAATTTTACTTAATTAGTTATATACTATTTTTTTATTTTTTATTATATTTTTTATATATATATTTGATATTTGGTGATAATAAATTTTAATAATCTGCCCTTTGTTTGTCAGTATTGATTTTCTGTTGTCTGTGGTGAAATTGTTTGTGTGGTCCTTTTTGGTTTTGGTACACTGTAGAAAGAGTTTTGTTGGAACTCTTTTCAGTTGTTCTTCAGCTTTTAGTTCAGCTTTAGTATTTTGAGGAAATTTGTTGGAGATGTCATGCATTTTCTTTTCTTTTCTATTTTTTTTGTTCAAAAAGAGTTAAAAAAAATTGTAAAAGCTATAAGAGATTAAAAGTTAAAACAACATCCAAGCTCTTTTTACAAGTTATATTTTGTCATGGTTGCTGAAAGCTATTTTTTTTCCCCTCAATAATACATTATCCATTTCCTCCACTCAACTTTTTAAGACTGTTTGGTCCGAAACTTTGGCCTAATAAACATATATTTCATTGTTGAAACTATAGGAAGTGTAATGTCATTGTACGAATTCTGACAACGTACGCTTATGGTGATGTGTGTGCATATATGAAAATAATAATAATAATAATAATTCGCTATTATTCAAGAAAACATAAAAGAGAATCTGTTTTAATTTAAAGTTGGATTTGAGGGCACCGAACGTGACCAGAATCAGAATTGCGATTTGATGGGCAATACTAAAAGTTGGCCCATGTGATGTGATGTGAATGTGAATGGGAAACTGTATTTTTGGCCAGCATGTTAAGCAATTCATGGTCAGGATTTGTTCGAGAATTCTAATGTTAATTTTTTTTTGTCTGAAAATTACAGGTTCAAAAACCATTATCAATTTTGATCCTGGAATGTAGTGTGAAGACGAAGCAGAAAATCAGCTTGGGGAGATTATCAGATTTCACATCCGAATTCTTTTCATAATGAATTTAATAAATGATTGTGTGATTTTCCAGCTCTTAATTTTTACATGTAATCTGGGGAAGGCTTTAACAAAGGTAGGGTTTTTGTGGGGGAATTCAACCAAAATTAAAACACATGATTTCTCATCGTTTGGCGTTACATCACTCGGTGCATTTCAGAAATCACCCCTGAAGTTTAGTAAAATTATAAAAAAAAACATCCTTGCATATGTGAAGTTATTGTTAAAATCTTTGAATTAGAGGATTAATGTTATGTTTAGCGAAATAGTGAACACCTCTGATAAACCCATTTGAAAGTTCTAAATTCTGATGTTTTGTTGATGATTTTGTAAAATTGGTCGTAGATAAATTGGATTTTTTATGCATCTTTTAAAATTCTTTCAGTATTTTTGTTGATAAATTGATAGGTTGGTGTTAAGTTTTTGTTTTATTATTGTTATTTTCCCATGAAATTAAAAAGCCTAAATGTATTTTAGGGTTTTTTTTTGTGAATTTTCATGTTGTAAGGGCTCAAATTCAATCATCTGTGAGTTATTATTATTTTGGAATGTCAAATACAACTAAAATACTTATTTTTTTTAAATAAAACTTTTATAATGTGACATAATGAAAGACAACAATTTTACAAAACTAACGCCACAAATGACTAATTAGAAACAAATAACAAGTCAAAAAAGATAACATCTTATACACCAATCTTAAAAAACTAACACTATAAACTATGCTAAATTATGATAGATAATAATGAAAACACCATAAGAGTCATTTTAATTTGGGCAAAAGAGAATTTTCAAAAATTCATATTAATTAACTAACAGTGATCATTAGTCAACTTAACAACAATTGTAAAATGTTAGATGGAACATAATGTTAAGAGATAATAGTAATTTTTCATATGTTAGGCTAGTTTTGTAATTTTTCCATACATTGAAGTGATAATTGTAATATATATATATATATATATATATATATATACTGTTATCTATACTATTATAAAAGAAAGTCATTTTTGTCTCACAAATGACGGTTATTTATGTGATTTTATAAAATTTGTCCATCAATTTTACGTGGAATAAATAGAGATACGTAAAATTGTGGCTAAAATTGAAAATTCATATGAAATCGATTCAATTTGGATATCAAATTTTAATGTGCCAATTTACCCTTTTAATTAGTAAACAAATCCAATAAATAAGCAAATAAAAAGGTCAATATTATAATATTACATCCAATTTTAAAAACCCATGTTCTCAACCCACAACCACTTTCTCTAATTACAATTACTTGATTTTTTTTTTCTTTTTGTGTTTATTCTTTATCACGTAATTTTATTTCATATAATTATTTTATTTTTAAATTATTATAATTTAATAAATTATTTCAAACAATTCTTAAAAAATATTCTTATAAAAGAAATTTAATAATATATTTATATTTTTATCCTAAAAAAAATTAAGTATTAAATTGAAATATGTATTTTTTTATTTTGCACATACATAAAGTGTGCGGTGTTGCTAGTAAAAAGAAAGTCATTTTTGTCTCACAAATGACTGTTATTTATGTGATTTTACAAATTTGCCCTTCAATTTTATGTGGAATAGGTAGAAATATGTAAAATTGTGGCTAAAATAGAAAATTTACATGAAATCAATTATCGATTCAATTAGAATACCAAATTTTGATGAGTTAATTTCACCTTTTTAATTAGTAAACACATGCAATAAATAAACAAATAAAAAGGTCAATATTGAAATGTTACATCCAATTTAAAAAACCCACATTCTCAACCCACAAACCACTTTCTCTATTTACAATTATTTGATTTTTTTTCTTTTTGTGTTTATTCTTTATCATGTAATTTTATTTTTAAATTACTATAATTTAATAAATTATTTCAAATAATTCATGCTATTATAAAAAGAAAATTATTTTTGTCTCACAAATGGCGGTTATTTATGTGATTTTACAAAATTTGCCCTTTAATTTGATGTGGAATAAATAGAAATATGTAAAATTGTGGCTAAAATAGAAAATTCACATGAAATCGATTCAATTCGGATACCAAATTTTGATGTGTTAATTTTACCTTTTTAATTAGTAAACACGTGCAATAAATAAGCAAATAAAAAGGTCAATATTGTAATATTATATTCAATTTAAAAAACTCATGTTCTCAACCTATAAATCACTTTCTCTAATTACAATTACTGGGTTTCGTTTTTATTTTTGTATTTATTCTTTATCATGTAATTTTATTTCACATAATTATTTTATTAATAAATTATTATAATTTAATAAGTTATTTCAAATAATTCTTTAAAAAGTTTCGTATAAAAGAAATTTAATAATATATATATATTTTCATCCAAAAAAATAATTAAGTACTAAATTGAAATATATATTTTTTTAATATTTTACACACACTTAGAGTGTATGATGTTGCTAGTATATATATAATATTGAATTGTGAATTATTAGATCACATTCAATGATTTTTCTAAGATCTGATTTTAATACGCTTAGTCTTCCTCAATCAGACGATTTGATACAATCAGTGCTACCTATCGTCTAATAAATAGTAATAACTTTTTACATACTGAGGCTGCGGCGAGGACACAACACATCCTATTTCCTGTATTCATCAATTTGCACCAATAAAAAAAAAGAAGAAAGAAATTCAATCTTTTAATTTCTGTTACGAAATATGGCTAATTGATTTAGCTCGATAAGTAATAACCATTAATTATTTTGTGGGTTCAGTGAAACAAGTACTCAACAGATACCAACATGTGAAAACAAACATAATTCTAAAATATAAAAAATATATGAGGGAATATGCAAGGATAGCACTCAAATCAGTTTCAAGCTGGAAAGTTACACGCACTGTAAAATATTCAAAGATCTTTAATTTAAAGGGCATACTGAATAGACTTTTATAACAACCATGGTAGAATACAATACAAAGTTTCAACATTGAACAGTGCCATAATTCACAACTATATATATATATATGTATGTCTATCTCAATAAACAAGAGATGGTAAATAAAAGTATTTTCCTATAAACAAATCAACAATTAGCCATGAATAAGCTTGTCCAAACATCATCTGTATTATTGTTGTGCGTCGTTTGCGGTTCCTTCAATGAAGATTTCAGTCGGTTTAAGGCAATCCCGGAGCGAGTCATGCCCGAGCTGTGCTCTTTCGTTATCTCCAAATCCTAATACTTGCCCTTGGTTTGTAACTACAACAGTATGGTACAAGCCTGTGCTAACTTGAGAAATGTGGTGGGGTCTCAAACTATCTAGGACTTGAGGTCTCACTACTTTGTCAGAGACCGCCCGATCTAGAAAACCGAGGCTTCCAAAACCCATCCAACCAAAGCCATAAACCGAACCATCATCCACCAGAACGAAAGTTTTCCTCTTACTAGCACAAACCTACAAAATACAGGAAGAATATCAGCGGGCAATGTATAAATACAAAAACATGGTGCGAACCAAATGAAGATATGGCAATGGCACAAATTAGAGAAGGCAAAAGGGCATTCTGGACATTCTTTCAGTGCAGGGGTAGTAAAAAAAGCAGTAAATTCCAAAAGCAAAAGATAATTTCTGATGCATTTTAATAAGCTCCTCCTCCAGAACGAGAAAATGCAAAAACAGACAATCATGTACTGTTTCGACTTTGCATTCCAATAATGTCTTCCAAATAAAGTTTGAGCAAACCTGCACTGCAAGATGGTTCCGTATGCTGGTAAGGTGTTCTGGAGTTGTCTTATCAATCTCATCTCCATGGCCCAGTGCACCACAATAGCCTTTGCCCCAAGTATATACCTGCAATCGTAAAATTACATAGGGCAATTAGTGTAACTTAAATGAATTATACTACACTTGTTAATGTATTTCTTTCTTCCCGATCAGTGTAACATACATATCCATTGGAATCAAGAGCCACAACATGCTCATCACCAGCAGACACCCGAACCACGTGAAAACCCTTCCTCTTGAATGCTAGAATTGCCCTGGGCTGAAGCTCATTGTGCTGCTCTCCATGGCCCAGGCAGAAATTGGTGCCGGACCCAAATGAGAACAGTGTTCCATCATCTGCCACAGCAAGACCATAACTGGGGCCTGCCGCAATCTGAACAACAGAAGCAATGCACTCGAGGCGTTCCACCTTTTGGGGGGTAGGTCTATCCTGTGTATCACCATGACCAAGCTGACCATGTGTGTTGGTCCCACAAGTATAGACATGGCCTTGGCTTGTAAGGAACATTGTGAAGCTCAGCCCCGCCGCTACCTGGAAAGATCACTCTATCATAACATCATACATCTGAGCTGAAACATGATGACAGAAGTTCGGAAATTGAACTTGCCTTAGCAAATGAAAGGCATGAAATTTTAATCTTCAAGACAATCTCATGAAGTATTTCTCTATTTTAAATTAGGAAATCTACACTTATTGATGCCAATTACCCCCTATAACTTGTCCTGATTGAGGTATGACGGAGTTAAAGGATCGTTTCCCGACCTGTTATGTTGGATCTTGTTAACCACAACCTCAGCTAAATATTTAGTTGAAACAAATTCTCAAATAGCAGTCTCAACCACCATTCCTGATAAACGATAGGTGACCACAAGAATCTTTTTGGTTCTTTGTATTATTCAATTGTTTAGCTCTTCATGCTAGCATTATGTTATTTCAGTCACTACAGAAAGTGAGTTGTGATCACTATTTATCATTTGAACTTTTCTTGGTGATAGAAGCACGATAGTTTAAAACTGAATTCAGGCACAAAACTATTATTTGTTTTGCATCCTTGGCAAAATCAATACCTCGTGTTTTACTTTTTGAAACGAGAGCAAATCATGTTACGTGGCTTTGACTTGGCAAAACTGAAATCACACAGCAATTATGAAAAAGTTCTACGATAAATTGTATCTACAAGAAAATGAGAAGAGAAGAGAACAGAAAGCAAATTAATATAAAGAAGAAATTTCTCTACACATGAGAGCTATAAGTCCTCACCCAATGAAAATGAGATATCCACTCAAAAAACAACCCAGAACCTTTTTATGCAGAACCATGTTACATTCCAATCCACAACAAAAATGAATAGACGATGTTATCACCACAAACGAAAGGATCATAGCAAGTGAACTATAATAGTCCTTTTAGCATCTCATAAATCCATCCAAAAGGAAAACTAAGATGCGTCATGGGTTGAATACACAACATGATAAGTCACACACAAAAAAAAAAAAAAAAAAAAACTGTTCCATGACTTGACGCATAAAGGCCAAGCTGCATTGGTATGCATTGGCAAACCTCACTCCGTTTTATCCTAAAACTGAGCTTTTCAAATTTTTGCGTAACTTCATTCAATATTCTTTCTGTTTCAGTAACGACTGATTAACAGTGAATAATTAGTAGACAAGATAAATTATACTCCTTCAGAAAAAAATGAAGATCACGTAATTTCAAGTGATGCACTTGGAAAGCAAAATAGAAGGCTCAAACTAGTATTATTGTCCATGATGCAGAAGAATCAAAAGACGAACCAATCTTAAGTTTTCCCACCCCTAAATGGCCTACCAACCTGCTTGCAAGGAATACCCTTCAGCGCTTCCACAAGCCTTGGCCGGAATATAGGACGACCTGTATCTTTATGACCGCAACAAAATGATGAATTATCTCCACAAGTGAAAACCTGCATGGTGCCAACCAAAAAATTCGGATTATACAATCATGAATAAATACTGCATAACTTTGTAAAATTATTCTGTGTTCCAATTATTCTTGAAAGATGATGAGATGCCCCAGATATTAAGGTTATCCAGCATTTGCCTTTCCAACACAAGGATTCCTATGAACAAATCCAAACTGGTGGCAGCACTAAGACGATCACATAAATCAGGACGATCACATTTTAGAATATTTATACATGTATATGCACAGTAAGGTAATTTGAACGGATTCAATGACCTAATACTCACAACTGAACAATATAACAAAAGTTACTTTGTATGTGCGCAAGCACAAGTAACCCCACAAAGGAATTAGATTCATGAGAATACTTACTACCGCATTAATTTCTGATTGTTAATTCCAAATTAGCAGTGATGCAACAGCTGTAGGGAACAAAATGGAAGAAGAAAATAAAGCAACTCATCCTGTGAAGATTCTCCCTTTGAAAAGCTTGAAGGGTAAAAAACAGTTCCATGCAAACCTAATAAGTAACCCCAAAAGTACCCTAGTGCGGCAAACAAATCAACTGAGTTGGTATTCAAGGGTACACGTTATCTCTTGTGTTGTCGAAAAATATAAGATTAAGGCCTCAGGCTAAAATGCAGCAAAAAGATGAAGCATTGGGGCAAGACATACCTCTCCAGATTGTGTAACAAAGGCTGCATGGTTGTGGGACGCAGAGACTTGAATTACTTGAGCTCGACATGGAAAGCCAATTGGAGTAAATGCTACACATTGTGTTGTTTCTGGACCATGACCAAGGACGCCACATAAACTGGACCCACAGGAGTATACTCCCAAGTCATTGATCAGCAAAGTGTGATATCTTCCACTTTTGATCTGCATCTGCTGAAAGCTTTTCGGAATTAGTCAAACAACAATACAGCCACAGGAGTTATGACTCGAGAACGTATCTATTGCTCTAATTGGAATGTGCATCTGGGTTATACACACACACACACACGCGCCCAAAAGAAAGGGGGAAAGGGGCTTGTTGGAGAAAATTATGGGAATTAAAAGGAGAATGATTTTTTTCATCTGAAAGACTCCAAGCCAAAGTGAAAGTTGTGCTCAAATAAGTTCTAATAACACAGGTAACTAAAAGCACAAGGTGGATTATGTAATTCCATAATCATTCCAATCGCTATCCAGAAGCTTTAATAAAATTGTGTTGTTAATTACGTACAAAAGAGTGTCTTTTTTTCCATGCAGGCCTGGACCTGAAAAGATATCCCGAATGCTTATTCTTAGCTTCATGTTAAATTCTAATATAACCCGAAATGACATGTCATCAACAAACATACGAGAGAGACTACTGCTTCATCATGGCTTAATATCTTTACTTCTAATCAAAATTACTTCTTCAGCTAAATGGATATCAAACATCAACTAAATGTAGACAGTAGACAAATCAAACTAACCATATCTCAAGTCCACTAAACCAATCATGCACCATACCACAAGTCTAAAACAGCAATGAATGAAAAACGCTACAGAAACCACAAGAATCAAGAAATAGTACATTGCCTGCAGAGGTTTGAACCATGTCAGAAGACTGCTCCACGGACTGCAAGAACCTCAAGACCCGCTTCCAATTCTGATTGCACCGACCATAAAGCTCATTACGAGAATTATCCCGCAGAGAAGAGAAAATGGAGTGCGATCCACAAAGCTTAAAAGCAGCAAAATCCACTAAAGACCGAAACTTTAGAGGAAATAATTCAGGACTCGACCAAAAATTCCTCGAAGCCAACTCCAAACACACTAAATCCAACGCGCTCAATCGCCCAGAGGTCAAAATCTCGAGAATTAAGTGGAGTGGCAAGTCATCCATTAAACTTGACTTCAAGCGATCCCCCATTTTTTGCGAAATTCAAATCGAAACCCGAAAAAAGAACCGTTATTTAACGAAAGAAAAATGGCGAGTCAGGATAGACTCGGGGGAATTAGGATCCAACAAGACGAATTGAGCAAGTATCAAATTTTAAGGCGAAAACGGAGACAATGCAAGCAATTTATGAAGAAAAAATCTAAGTGATAAAAATCAGACGAAATCGAATACAGGAATTGGGGTTTGGATGAGAAAGTCAGCGATGATTTGTAGATTGAATTGTAATAAATCATCAGAATGAGGAAACCGGAGTAAACCACTGACTTGACAAATCGAGATTAAACTTTCCGAATTCAAAATTTTCACAGACAAACAATAATGGGAAAACAACCCCCGATCTGGACGGAAAAAAATATATATATCCCCAAACTTCGCTGAATTGAATTGCCGAAACGGAAATTTGGAGGCAAAGTTGGACAGGGAAATTAGTAGTATCGAAAAATCAAGAAAATTGAGAATGACTCAGTAGAGTAGGTAAAGAGAAAAGGCTGCGTCGTCACTGAGAATGAAACACACTGGTTTTTTATATATACAAGCGGAAAAAGAGGAAAGTGACCAGTGGAAGAAAAAGCTATTTTCTGTGCCGATCATTTTAAAACTTTTTTCAGCCAAACAAAGGAGGAGTTATTAGCTTAATGCCAAAGGCACAATCGGAGGCGGAGAGTGGAAAAGACGGGCAAATCTATTTTACACGCTGTCGCTTCATCCTTCGAAAATTCTCGCGTGTTTGGATGCAGGGGAATTTTCTAGAAATTGATTTAGGGAGTAGGGCTGAAGTGAACGGAGCAGTGTTGTTCAAATTGGATTGGATTTTTTTTAATTGAATTGGAATAATATTTCAATCTAATCATGATGAAGTAAATAGAATATGATGAATACTAATCAAATAGTTATGATTTTAGAATGCTTAAATCTCTAATTCCTTGTGGTATTCCTCAAAGTTAGCATTGTAATGACGTAGAGTTTTCTTGGTTAATTATATGGCGGAGTATGATACGCTCCGATTGATATGTTGGTCCCACTTGTCAAAGAGGGACCTAAGACTAGTCGATTATTCCTCGTCGTAAGCTCTTCGACATTCAAATTAACTTTAGGGTATTTTTGGATAATAAGATGAATAGTAAATCGTAATTCTGGCATGTATTGCGTTAAAAAATATTTGATACCTTATGTGAGTAAGTCTTTTTGTTATTTATATGAGAGATGTCTTATGACATGGCATGATTGATGGAAGTTGGTCAGCAATTTTGACATATGGGAATACAAGTAAATATAATTTTTGTCACTTTTTAGATTCCAAAAAGGCTGCTAACCTTACCCCTAATAAATGGGGGGCTTAACCTTGCATTTAATGTGTATTTTAAGCATTTAATGTCAAATATTGTATTTACAAGAGCATTAAATGCACCTGGGACTGATGAGATAGACTCATGTGTAGCAGTGTCAGCCTTCCCAACTAAGATCTTCCCGTTTGCAGTCATATTGGGCAAAGGCCGTGTTGAGGGCTCGTGCCCTCAATACAATAGTGTTCGATGGCACTTTGCGCCTTAAAGTTACTTGTACCCCTGCTTCACTTGCCCTACATAAGAGGTTTCAATGGCTCAAATAGGCCCCTCGTGGCTCAAAAACCAAGGACTTAATTGAGGAGTGAGCCTAGAGGTATTCCCCCGCTTGCGACTTGCACTCCAAAGCTCCTTCACTTTCACGCAGACACACTCTTGAAAATAGTAAGTCTCTCCGAGGACATCAGGTCTCACACTTATAAATTTTTGACCGTCGAGCAGATATTGATGTGTCTGAATGAGGTGGTACGTGATACGTTAGTAACAAATGTGATAATTTCAAAAAGGCATATTAGGCAAATAATTTCCGCCTATGATTTTTCAAACAATTAACTGCGCTAAATTTTCCTTTAATATAGATATATGAAAAACTATCCATGTAATATTCCATATTTTTGGCAAAGTAACACAAATTTTCAAATGAAAACTTCTTTTTACTTATTAAATAAGAGCCGATTTTTAATAAATTAAGAGAAACGAAGTAATAGTAATGGTCTTTATCTCCTCCCATCATATTATGCTCGAACTTTTATATTCAATCATTAATGCATCAAATATCTAAACAATCAATGTAAATATTGATCATGTCTATATAACATGAATTTATCAAATCATGCCACCCCTATTGATTCTTTAAAAAATCAATTAAACAATTTACATATTTCAAAATAATACATTCAAATAATTTGTTTTCAATTGAATGCACTGCAGTACTTACTAATTTAAATTCAACAGTATGATAAATAGAAGTTGACGATTTTTTTGTCAAAATCGGTGATAACATCGCGGAAGTTTATTATTTTACTATTTCGTTTTTTTGATGATAAATAGAAGTTTATTATTTTAATTAAGTTTATCTATTCTTGAACGAAAATAAAAACAGATAAACAAAAAGTCAACACTTGACCATTGTTTTATTAATATATATATATATATATATATATATTAATATTAAAAAAAAAAGGAGGCTCTCCGGCTTTCGAGCTCTGTAGCTTTGCTGTTATTCATTTAAACAAAAAAAAAAAAAAGTGTTTGTTGTCGATGTCCGTCGCCAGGTGGGACATTTATGGAATTACACGTAAGAAAATTGATGATATAATGGCATTTTCGACGCGCGGGTTTTGAGTGTAAGGCACGCGCAATAAGTTGTCAGACTTTTTCGATTTGTGCCGGATAATATTGACAAAATTATATATTCCATTTTTTTTTTTTGTTAAGTACGGTGAAAGTAATCAAATGAACTTTTAAGACGAATTAATTGACTTTTTTTTTTTTCAGATAACATAATACATATTAACATTTGAAAGTTTAACAATACCAAGATGGTATGACGAAACTAAAATATAAAAGAACTCAAAATAATTGTATTGACAAATAAAATAATTATTTAGGATAATTGGGAGAGTAAAATATAATAAAGTTCTCGTGAAATTAGGCATAAGTTGCTCAAATTATTATAAATTAATAATGTAACGAACAAATAAAATACTTTACTTGGTCAGTGCTTGTGCCTTGATTCTTTTACCCAACTTGTTATCTTCTATTTTATTTATTTTTAATTTAGCTAAGGCTAATGTCTAAATGCAACATTAATAAATTGACCAAGCTTGCAGCAAAATTATATAGAAAAATGGGAATAAAAGAGAAGAACACTTTGAATGAAATAAAACACTTACAAACACGATTTATATGCAAGAATAGAATAACATGGAAATGGAATGATTTCAACGTAACATTCTAATGATTTGTATGTACAATAAATGAAAGAGGAATGCAGTTCTCGTTCCTTGATTGACTCCATTTCCATTATTGGTAATTAAAAATGGATAGTATGAATTGAATAAAATTATTTGAAATTATCAAATTACTCTTTACAGTAAAATGTTTAAAAACTATTATTATAAATGTTTAGGTTTAATGAATATATCATAATTATTTTATAACGTAACAAAAATGACATTTAATATTTTTATACTTTAAAACATAAATATCTATTAAAAGTTAACTTATGTGTTTTATTTTATTTTATTTTATTTTCTTTATGTGATTGTTGATTTGTTACTATACTTTTCAAGTGTAACTAACAATAAATTTCGATATTGGTTGCGATGAAACTTATTGTAGAAGGCAAATAAGATAATAGAAATTGAGAGAGGAGAGAGGTTGAGAGAATCTATAGATTGAGAAATATTCAATGATAATAGATTTTTTTGCTGGTAATTATTCTTAAATTTGAAAGGATAATTTTGTTTAAACTAAAAAGAAGTTGATTCTCAATGAATAAGAAATAGTGAAACCCCATGTAAAATATAAGTAATGGCTAAACTTGTATTTTTGGGAATGAGGATTCTTTAAGAAATGATAATTTTCAGACTAAAACTATACTAATCATGGGTTAGGAATAAAGATGAAAATATCTATTGCATTCCCATTTCATTTTTACATACCAATCATGCTCTTAGAGCTATACAACAATTATATGGTAATATACAGTTATTGGGGTTGTAACTCAATAGTTGGAGCTCAAAATGATACCATTAAAATGCTAATTATGAATCTTTTTGTCATTTTCAATGTACATGTATGTATTTGTGACGTTCTAAAATTTAGAAGATATTTCGAGTGACATATTACTCTTCTATGGAAAAAATAATGCAGGGGGCCACTGCTTATGCCAGCACTATAAAAATTAAGATTTTTTCAATGATAATCGGAAGGACCTATGTTGGAGATTGCGTGTTAGGCCCAAAACTCCTGACAGCCCAGGCCATGCCCGTCACGGCCAACCTTTCTCGTGGACTGCGTATGCTCCTACAACCCCATTCTTCCATCATTTTTTTTTTAAATTATTAAGGTAAGGGGAATAATAATGAGGAAAAAAAAGAATGATGCAATTAAGTATTTTTCTTAAAGTGAAGACCTTCAAGTTAAAAAAAAAAAAAGAAAGTAAGAAAACAAAATTGTTTCAATTTTTAAAATTTCATTTTTCTGCACCGTACATCGACTACTTTGCTAAGTAAAATTTCAACTCAATAAAATACTTCTCTTTTTAAAAAAAAAAGACAAAATCTCAACCAAATACAAGTGTCCATAAAAATACAAGCATGTAATAAGATAAAATATTGCAAGTGTCCATAAAAATACAAGCTTTTTAAGTAAAATATCTTCACTCATCACTGAATTTAAATTGAGCATTTATAGTTGGAATCGTAGAATGCGTTTGTGATTCGAATACACATGCTTGGATAGATTTTTGGATAAATTTATTATCGTCACATATTCAATTTAAAAAGGTACAACAAAAATGAATGTTTTGAAACACATTATCGTCTTACAATCATTTAAGAAAATAATATTATGACTAATAACATTATTTTATGATTAAAAACAATCATCTTGTTAAATAAAAATGATCATTTATTATAACAAACTAAATACAAAATCCAATTGTATCATATTACAGTTGTTTTAGCTCAATTTATTGCATAAAATTTTAAATTTCAAATATTGAATCGTTCTTTAAAGAATTCAATCCCATTATATTAAAAACATGGGTAAAAATAGATTTTTTTTTTAAAAAAATACAGTTTCCTTTACTTACCAAGAAGAAAAAAAGAAAAAAAAAAGATTTTATTTTCTAAGTTTAATTGTAATTTTAGTTCTGTAAGTGAGACCCCTTTTTAAATTTTGTTCTATAAATTTGGTGGATGCACATTTAGTCCTATATATTTATTCAATTTTACACATTTGGTCCTGAATTAATACATTAAGTCTTGTATGTTGGTTTAATTTGACACATTTCGTCATGAATTGATACATTTGATCCTCCTAAGAACATGATTATATTTGAAATTTTAGGATTAAATATATCAATTCAAGACCAAATATATTACATTGAACCAATATATAAGATTAAATATGCAACCATCAAATTTATAGAATGAAATTTAAAAATTGAATCTCACTTGCGACCAAAAGTGTAATTAACATATTTTCTAAGAAAGGCCAAATGAATATCTCAATAACTTAAAGGGCCAACCGACATGTAACGGATAACTTAGGGGTCAAAAGTGAAATTCCCCTTACGCGCCGACCCTCGAAACCCTAATTAGGTTTAGTACCAGAACCAACATCAGCGCTTTGCATAGCGCTGTCAGCTTCGCATTCTTGGTGGAGTTGATCGGAGAAAATGGGGAAGAAGAAGGAGAGGTCGGCCAACGTCTCGGGAAAGCCGAAGCATTCACTGGATGTCAATAGAGATGGAGGCAAAGCTAAAGCAAACAATGGCCGGAGCGCCGCCACGGTGCGGCGGCTCAAGATGTACAACACGCGCCCGACGCGCGACGCGAAGGGGAAAATCCAAAAGCACGATCTGCAGTCGAAGGAGTTGCCGTCCACGCGAATTATGCCTGATCGCCGCTGGTTTGGTGAGTTCTATTGCAGTCAGGCGTACTTATTCCTTTGTTTTCTCGGCCCAAAGCATATTTGAACTTCGTTAGATGATGGAAGTAACGTTTTGGCATGGCAGACGACTTAAGAATGTATTGCTGCTACTTTTATGCAAAGTTTGCTAATTTTTTGTCACTGACATAAGAATGTGGATGAGTCCAGTACGTTTGATCTCCAGTGAACTGGCTGCCGAGCTGAAATTCTAACATTTAAAATCTTGCAAGATGATAGTATCTGTAGTTTTAATTGTTATCTTTTCGTGCTGATCAAAGTCTTGGTAGAAAACCTTACAATGGAGCGAAGCAATATAACTACAATTCTAATTAATAAATACTCTGGCGCATCAGTATAAGATAGACTTTGTGGAACAAAATAGCACGAGAAGCTTTATATTATAGGTGGTATTGTGGTAAAGTGCTCGATGTCAAGTCAAACGAGGTCATAAGGGCTATGCAGTTAAGGTCTGAAGAATAATATGTTTGTCAAACCACTTTTGATGAGATTGGAGCAGACCATGAAAATTGCATGTCTTGATTGATATGGAGTTGGCTTTAAAGCTTGGAAATTTAATGCGACTCAGTAATTGCATAAATCAAGCTATGGTCCATTTATCTGACATGCAACATGGTCTTAACAGTTAAGTTTTACCTCTACGGGTTCATGAATGACAAACGAAATAGGCTGTTGGGTTTTCTAGAATTACTGCAGTCTTTGTTCCGAAGCAGTAAGATGGTATCTCTAAATTCATATATGTTCATCATTTGCTTTCACAGGCAACACACGTGTTGTAAATCAGAAAGAGCTTGAATTTTTCCGGGAGGAGCTTCAAAATCGTCTTTCGAGCAGCTACAATGTCATTTTGAAGGAAAGAAAGCTACCCATGTCCCTCTTAAATGATAATCAAAAGGTATGAAGCACCTTAAGTATAACTTTATGTTAATGAGGGGAACCCAAGTTTACTTTGCTTTCATGTCTTGTTTGCTGATTTGGTTCTGTTCTCCCAAAATCTGTTCAAAGCAAGCAAGAGTTCATCTTCTTGACACAGAGCCTTTCTCTGATGCCTTTGGTCCTAAGACAAAGAGGAAGAGACCTAAATTGTTGGCATCTGATTATGAATCATTAGTCAAGAGAGCTGATGGTTCTCAAGGTGAGCGATATTCTTCTGACTTGATGCTATATCAAATCTTTTGTTTCGTCTACTGTGGGGTATACTGATGCTACTTAATGTGATATTCATTTCTTTAGTTGGAAATGCAGTTGATAACTTTTCAAGCCTACTTTGCAGATGCTTTTGAAGAGAAGCATGGTACTAGTACGTCTGCTGAAGGAGGTGAAGATGGGTTCAGAGATCTTGTACGGCACAATATGTTTGAAAAAGGTCAAAGTAAGCGCATCTGGGGAGAGCTCTACAAAGTTATTGACTCTTCAGATGTTGTTGTCCAGGTGATTTAAGAAACATACCTTTGCGGCATTTGTCTCGTCCCATTTATTTTTAAGTAATTTTGTTTGTATAAGCTCCTATTCTCTTGATTATGTCAATGACTTGGCCGTTTGCCTGGAATGGTTGAAGAGAAAACATATTTAGTATTGATGGGCGATAATAGTTCTAGAATTTGAGTAAGGACTTTGTGCTTGCTGAGTGCTGAAAACACGGTCTAATGTTAACTGAGAAGAAATGTTTGAATTTTGAACAATTAAATTGGGATAAGAATCTTTTAGAATATTGACACATTGGGGCTAAATTGTCTTGGCTGGTATGAATTCTTACTCACTTGAGTAAAGAGGATTCACCGGATTTGTTGTTACGTGCCCCCCCCGCCCCCCCAACCACAAGAACCCACACCCTAAAGAGTTCCAGTGAAGCTTGTCTTTGCACCCACTGGGATGTCGTGAAAATCTTGGGGACAAACATCTTGTATAATTCATGCTGTCTCTAGTATTGGAAAACCTTTTTCAGTTTGGTTTTGTACGTACAATCTGCATTGAGTTGACTAGAAACCTTGTTAATGCTTTTGCCATGCTGGCAACGGGGTTTAGTTGGTACTCATCAATTCTAAATGGCAGGTTTTAGATGCCAGGGATCCACAAGGTACGAGATGTTACCATTTGGAGAGGCATTTGAAGGAGCATTGCAAGCATAAACACATGATCCTCCTATTAAACAAGGTTTGCATCATCTACTTTCATATATTTGGGAGCATTAGCTCTTAAATCTCAATTTAACCTATCCCTTCTGCCTTTTTCTATGTATGTAATAAAAATCCTTATTTTATCATCTTTCTCTCTTACATCTATCCATCTATCTATTTACAGTGTGATTTGGTTCCTGCTTGGGCTACAAAAGGATGGCTTAGGGTTCTCTCCAAGGAATACCCTGCTCTTGCTTTTCACGCAAGCATAAACAAATCATTTGGAAAGGTATGCAATTGACCTCTCACTCATTGAGTCCATTGAAATTTCTAATGTTGATGAATTGTCAATTTGACTGAGTGATAAATAAGAGGGCATCGTCCACTTTCCACGTCTCGTGATGGTTTGTGTTTCAACTTTCAACATCTTGATCATGTGATGTGATGATTGTAAGAGGACATCCTAAAATTAATCGAGCATTATGCCTTGTGACAAGCTATTTGGATATGGTCCATGCTTTTCCCAACGCTTACTTTCGGGGGTGTTTGCAAAAATTTTTGCTCTTGGAAAAGTTGAAGTTGTATAGAAAATTGAAAAAAAGTTGAGTAGTAAAAGTAGGCAGCGTCTGAAAAAAGAAGTGAAAAGTAGTTGGAGTGTTTTAAGAAAAAGCTGAAAAGTGCTTCAATATGAGATAATCAACTTGCAAATAATTACAAGAATACCAAGCAGAAACAAGTTGGTCTATAGCTGCCTTCAGCTTTTAGCTTTTTTTCTGCTGGAAAAAAAAAGCAAAAACTAGTTAACCAAACACTATTCTACTGTTTAAAAATAGCAAAAAGTACATTTATTTATTTATTTATTTATTATTATTATTATTTTTAAAGTTATTGCAAACACCCCCTTCCTATCATTTGATTGTGGTGTTCCTTTTCCATATCTCCTTATCGTCATGGAGCGAGAACATTTTTGTCCTGCGATTTTTGGATATCAAGAACAAACAGGAGACTTTATAACTGGTATTCCTGATTTTTCCTGAATCTGAAAAAAATGCGAAGAAGAACTTAAGTCAGTGTGAGCCACCAACTATTTGTCACCGTATTCCCATTCATACTTCTCACAGAATTTTGTCTTTGTGAAAGCATGTCTTCGTCCATATTTCCACTAGCATTTAAATATTGTATGCTTGCTAATGATATCTTTCTTTTTTTGGTTTTTGTTACTTTTAGGGTTCTCTTCTCTCGGTATTGAGGCAATTTTCTCGTCTGAAAAGTGATAAGCAAGCTATATCCGTAGGTTTCGTGGGATATCCCAATGTCGGGAAATCATCAGTTATCAATACTTTGCGAACAAAGAATGTAAGGCTCTCGATGTACTTTATCCTAGCGTTGAATTGGCACTTATTGGCACTTCTTCATTGTGAATAAGCAGCACTAAAATTTCCTGGGATTTTCCTTGTTGCTTTTGAATTGGCTCAAGATTATTCATTTGCAAACCATAGTCTCGTAAAGTTTGGCATCATAGCCAGATTGACCTACATTTGCTTGGTGTTTGAATTTGCTTTGTTTCGCTTCAGTGATTAACTGTGATCAATGGTTCGAATTAGTATATGCTTTATGTTTGCACCTGATATGATTATCTGAAATATTCAATGCCTACCTTATCTTTGACATCATCATCATTTTTTTGTGAGCTGCCCATCCATGATGTTTGTCTGTATTAGGGATGCAAATGAATCAAGCCTACTCACGAGCCTGATGAGCCGGCTGGACAAAGGTTCGAGCTCGAATTCGAATAATTCGAGCCGAGCCGAGCCCGAATAAGTTTCGAGTTGAGCTCGAGCCAAGTAATTCTTGTTCGTAGGCTCGCGAGCTTTTATTTTGTTAATATTTATTTTTATTTTTATATAATTATATATATAATTATAAATAATATATCAATTTTCAAACCTGAGCTCGAGCCTGCTGCTCGAACATAATAAAATAATTGAAAATATTTAAACTCTAGCTCGAGCCCGAGCTAGAGCCTATAATTTATTCATAAATTCGAGCCAAACGAGCCAAGCCGAGCCGAGCTCGAACATGACTTGGGCCCAAGCTCGAGCCTATTTTTTCTTGGCTCGAGCTCGAGCCTGAAAAAGGGCCGAGGCTCGGCTCAGCTCGTCTGCATCCCTAATTTGTATGATGTTTAAATATAAGCACTGAAACCTGTTCTTGTTTTATTGACTTAGTTTAAGTGGTTTGTCTTATCTTCTATGCTTGTTATATCTTAGGTTTGCAAGGTTGCACCTATTCCTGGAGAGACTAAAGTGTGGCAATACATAACACTCACGAAAAGGATCTTTCTCATTGATTGCCCTGGAGTCGTTTATCAGAATAGCGACACTGAAACGGATATTGTCTTGAAGGGTGTGGTAAGTAATCTGTGATTAGTCATATGGATTTAGTGTTTCGTGATGCCTTGTCCATGAGACTGATATTGTGAACTAAAACATTGTTAACCAATTATCCTTCTGAAAACAAAAGCCTAAAATTGTAACCTGGTTTGAGTTTAACTTCCCTTAATGAAGTTTAAGTTCAAGGGTGGTCAAGGAATTGATCTAGGTGTTTTTATGTTGGGAGGGAGTTTGTGTGGGTTATAGTTTAATGGGGATGAATGGGATAAAATGAACACAAATGAAGACACCAGGCTGCATAAATCAACCAAGACCCAAAAGGGAGAATTTATTTTTGAGTCTGGTTCTTCGGTGTTTTTGTACTTCAACTTTTCAAGTAAAGTGTTGCTGTATTTTCATCACCTTCTGTCATATTTCCATCACCTTCTATTGATATAGTAAGACATGCATCTGTTATAGTAGGTAACTACTGAAATCAAGCGAACTACATTCATTGCTTTTGTTTCTTACCAAAGTTAAAAAGAAGTGTTATGATGGGGATTGTTCAGGAGCGCTCTTTTTCTTTATGTGTTATGTGTCAACATAAATAGCACCCCGCCAATTATATACGGGAGGTTTAATCTATCATGTCTATACCTTTGCTGTCCAGCAGTAAATATTTTTGCATGCGTAAGGACTTAACAAATTGATTAGTCATTGTTTCCAGTGTTAATAAACTTGTATGGGTGGCTAAACTTTTATTGCAACCTGTTGTTTAGAGTATTGAGAACCTTAAGAACAAATAAGAAGAAAGGTTATTATTCTGACAAGCAGGGTTTTTATGTGAAGCTACCATCTGATCCATGTTTGTCGCTCTGCAGAAATTTCTTCCTTGTATACAATTGAGTTGAAATAAATTTTTTAGCAGCAAAGCATTATGCCCATATTGCAGTTGCTAATTTTATGTTGCTGATCCTGTTGCTGTTTGCATAGTTTCATAGTGATGCCATTCTGTCCATTTGCTGTCCTTCAGCAAATCTCGCAGACTGATTGATTCTTTGTCTCCAGGTACGTGTGACAAATTTGCAGGATGCTGCCGAGCATATTGGTGAAGTTCTGAAGCGGGTCAAAAAAGAGCACCTTAAGAGAGCTTATAAGATTAGCAACTGGTAAGCCTTTGCTGTATGCTGTTAGACATGACAAGAGGAAAGAATAGTTTCCAAATGTTTATAGAGTTGGCTTTCTCTCATGATATCAAATATTTTAATTTTTGCGTTGCTTACCTCCATAATACGTGTCCGTTTTGAGGACTAAATCCCAAGTATGCTGGGGGAGCTGTTTTTGATGGAAACAATAGCTTTCAGAACATTGTGATAAATCAGATTATCTGCTAGAAATTTAACTTAATGCGCCTGCATTCCAGGCTACTTAAAAGATTACGTCAACCCCTACTTGTTTAATTAAAAGAATCTAGCATCAACTTGCACTTGTTTAATTAACAGCCTCTAGCTTGAAGTTTAACAGAACTGGAGCTTCTTGGTTTTCAGGGAGGATGAACACGACTTCCTTGTTCAGCTGTGCAAGTCAACTGGAAAACTTCTGAAGGTAACCTACGGTTCTGTATTAAATATGTAATCATGGAAACTCTGTTGTTACCACTTACAACAAACACTTGAAAAATGAAAATAGAAAAAAAAAAGATTGGAAGCACGAATTTCCGGGACAGAGACATGTCGTACTACTTATCTCAGATCAGAAGCTTTTCGATAGTTTCAGTTTAGTACGGGTCACACTAGCACTCGAGGACTGATGATTTTATATTTGTGTGGTTAGGGAGGTGAACCTGACTTAATGACTGCTGCAAAGGTGATTCTACATGATTGGCAGAGGGGTAAAATACCATTTTTCGTTCCGCCTCCGAAGCAAGAGGATGATGTATCCGAGCAGCCCACCAATGAAATAGAGGAGGAGAAAGACAAGGCTGTGGATGATGATAAGGCTTCTGCTGCTAGAAGAGCCATTGAAGATGTTATTTCATCCCAAAAGATAGATGATTTTCCGGTTCAAGAGGATCTTTTCAGTGAGCAGGAATTGAAGGGTGAGACCTCAGAACCAGCTTCTGGGTCATAGAGTTATGCTTCTTTCACTCCTTATTTCTGCTTTAATGTTTTCGGTATTTTTCCCCCTTCGCATGAATGACACTGAGGCGTTCACAAAGTTTTGTTTCAATATTTACAGTGCAAGTTTTATTTCAACCGTCTGGCCTCGTACTAGTAAAATTTGTTGAGCGACTGTTAAGTCGAAGTATACACGAATATTTGTACCTCTGTGGTTTTTGTACTAGTAAAATGGCTTTCGCTTGCTCTATTATTTCTTATTCGTCTAACAGTAATAAATCTGTCGATTGTTACAAGTGCCTCTCGTATAAAACTTCCCATGTCGCGTTACAGATGATGTTTGAATTGGAAAACTGGACGGTGTCTTTCTAATTGTGGCCTCTGTTGTAGGCACCATCATATCAGGAGTAAGATACGAAAATCCCATTATTCCTACTTCTTAGGTCAATGAAAGAGAAAGGGGAAACAAGAAAAGAACACATCTTAGCGGGAATTTGTGATTGCATCATGTTCTATGCCAGTTTCTTGCCTATATTTGGTAATGATCGTGACTGCCACATACATTGTAGCGTCCATAACCACTACAAAGACCCGTTTGGAATGCGTATTGTTTGCGTGAGCTATAATATACCCTTGCTCATATGTGAAGGAAACGTGATACGTGATGAATTTCACTATTGCTAAACCACTTCAAAAAAAACAACTCAAAATTTGACCTTGTTGAACTAAATAAATTGGGGCTGTTACATTCAAATACATACAAGGTAGGTTCCCCCCCCCCCCCCCCCCCGGCTCTCTTTGGGTAAATTCTAGGCCTACCCTTCTCTCTGCTTGATTTTTGAGTTCTTAATTAAAGCTTATTCTCTCTCCTTCAATTGCGTTCACCAATGACATAGTAACAATTAAAGTTAATTTGTCATGTACTAGTAAGTGATTTAAGACGATCAAATCAGTTCCGACTAAAATATTTCATTAGAGCACGTACCATTCGACCCGAGAAATTTATTAAGCCACGGTTGCATTAATTAGTCTGTCGAAGGGGAACACAATAAAGATTGAAGCAAGAAATATTTTATAAGGCGGCTGATTTTATAATTTATTTTCTAACAAATTGACTATATCAATTTGGCTTGTAATCAGTGAGTTACCTTATCAAGTGGAACTTGCTGGTTTTTGCTTATACACACGAGTCAAGATACCAGCACCATGTGATATAAACATATTCAGCTCTATAATTTTAAACACGTTGCAGTTTCACACACACACACACACACATATGCATATCTTAGTTAATTAATCAAATTATTATTATTTTTTTTGATTTGTGAAATGATTTTTCTTCTTGTTACATTTATTAATTGTTAAAAATGACAATTTTGATTATAATTTCCATTACTTTCAAATTGGTAAAAATTATTCTTTTGGCAAAATAAGTTTTGTTGACATGTAATAGATAGCGCAAACCACATGGTTACTCATTAAACTTTATTTAGTTTCTCATAGCGTGTGTTAACTTTTATTATTTTAATATTATAAATCATGTAATCGATTGTGTCTCTTAACTATAAATTAATAATGGAAATTGAGATTGCTCTCTCCTTTTCTTTTCCCTTTTTCCTTCTTTATATATATATATATATATATATATATATATATATATATTCTAGTTTTTTGGGATCCACGTTCTGTGCATAAATGGAGACATTTTATATTACATGGCAGCATTTCTTAATTTATTGCTGCAATTGTTTTGTTTGCCATGTTCTTATGCATTGACGTCAAGAATGAGGTGGGAGTGGGATATCTAGCCAAACTATATTTTAACATTTTCTTTGTAATAATTGATTTTTCACATATATTTACTATGGAAAAAAAAAGCAAAAAAAGGCTTCAATTTCATATTTAGTGTAGTATATATATATATATATATAATTAATATAAATATTTTATTCTAATTTTTAATTTTTCTTTCTTTTTATGTCTATTGTCTTTTGAAATCTTAAAATTCTTTTGTAATTTATACTTTTATAAACAATGCCCGATTTATTAAGTTCTTTTACCAGATATCTTTAATCACTACAAGAAAAGCACTCCTTCATTAATGTAAATTTACGACAGGGTGATTTTGTGGTATATGTGATGAATTAATGATAGAATTTAATATAAATAAAATTTTTAAAAAAATAACAAGACATTTACTAAATAGATTTGTTATAGAGGAAATCCGTCACAAAATAAAATTTATAATGAATTAATTTATCACTAGATGGTATGCATTATTTCAGTGAATATAATAAAATTTCAAATTAGAAACTTCAGTTTGTTCTTTTAAGAAGTTATAAAATAAAGTATTCTGAATAAGTCTAAATAATATAAAATAAACATATAATATCATAAAATAATTTCTTTTTGGTGCAATGCACTGGGGCACTTACTAGTAACCAATTAAATTATTTTAAATATTAAATTCTGACGATATTTTGTAATTGTCACACATTTGTTGTAGAGAATACTAAATTGTAAGAGAAAAGAGAGTCTGCAGGAACTGCGGGTAAAAGTTACTGTTGTATTTTTAAGGAATATATATATACACAATGAAATGGAGGGAAAAACGATACCGTTTACCGACGCCACCTTTAAAATTCCTCCGCCATGAGTGGGGTGAAAGAGTCCGGAAAGTGAAGAAAGGATTTTGGAAGAGAGAGAGAGAGAGAGAGAGAGAGAGAGAGATTTGAGTGAGAGCGAAGTGTCATGAGCTGGGGGAGGTGTCTCCAGATTAATTTTGGATATTCCAGGCCTAAAAGTCGGTCTTTCTCCTCCATTTTTATTACACCACACATAACGCGAAACTCACGGCCTCTCCCTCTCTCTATCTCTGTCTCTCACACACACACATACGCAGACATGGATATGAGATGGCCTTTCGCATTATTTCAGAGATCATGAATGATTAGTATTTAGTGTCTTCTTCCTCCTTCCTCGGTTTAACCTATACCCAACAAGATTCTCTGCCAAGGGATTCAGTTCAAAAGAAAAAAAAAAGATTGTTTCTTTTTAATATTTCTTTCTGCCTTCATTGATATCATTGCCACATATCAATTTCCAAGTTCCAACAAACCCCATTTCGTTTTCATTTCTTTTATTGAAGATACATTAGATTACGTATCTTGTTTGGCGTATAATCTTGATGCAGTTCTGGTGTTCTTGGCTCTAACAGTGGGAATGGTGCGTTCTTTAACAACCCTCCCCCAACCCACCATGGCCAAATACAAATTTGACCCATTCATATTATCCACATTACAAATTTGCATAGATTAGTTATAAGAGAGCGGGTGAGGGGTGACACTTCATTGAAAACTTCAAAGTTTTCGGTTTATTTGAGGATGTCTGAATCCAAGTCCGAGGGACTTTGGGACCATGAGGAGCCCAGGTCACTGGCCTTGACCCCAACATGGTCCGTTGCTATTGTATTAACCATATTTGTTGCTGTTTCACTGCTCGTGGAGCGCTCCATTCACCGGTTGGGTAATGTGAGTGGACATTCTCTAATCTCTACTTGTTTAAGATTCTGTGTTCTTTTTCACTAGCTTAAAAAGCAACTATACTATCGTTCGATACATGATTATGCGATCACTTTCAGTGAGTTGACTTCGTTTGCTGTTTATGGTTCCTATCATCTCAGTGGTTGAAGAAAACTGATAGAAAGCCTCTACAAGCAGCTGTGGAGAAAATGAAGGAAGGTAAATAGCTATTCTTTATGCAATTTGTTTACAATATCCTGAATGAGATACTTCTCCTCTGTTTTGGTATAACAATAATTTTTGCAACATTGAGCTTCGTTTGGAACTTTACTGCAGAATTGATGCTTCTTGGGTTCATATCCCTCCTCCTTACCGCAACTTCAGGCATTATATCTAATATTTGCATACCCACAGAGTTCTATGACAGTATATTTACCCCGTGCACCAAACGTGAAGTTGATAAGGAATTGGAAAGTCATACTTTGGAGGGGCGAAAACTTTTGATGGCCTTTACAGATCCTCACACATATAGGAGAATGCTGACTGGTACTCTAAATCAGAATACCTGCCAAGAGGCAAGTGCATACTATACATGTGTGTGTGTGTGTGTGCACGGCTTTCTTCATTATCCCAATTTATTAAGTGATTAATTTTCCTCTGCTCTCTGAAAGACTCAAAACTTTTATTGAGTTTGAATATTCATGCAGAATTATGAACCATTTGTATCACATGAAGGGCTTGAGCAACTCCATCGGTTCATCTTTGTTATGGCAGTTACGCATGTAACTTACAGTTTCTTAACAATGGTGCTGGCGATGGTAAAGGTAGCATTTTTTTTCCATGTCTCAGTTGCTTGTAAGAACTATGCCTAGCAGTGTCTAACATTGCATTCCAGCAGGGCCGATGCGACTCTAATCCTGTTTTCTCTTACCCTTTTTTGGTCATTTTTGCTAATTATATTTGCACCTGAGGTCAATTATATTGACATCAACTCATTATATCACATTTAAATTTAGGTGATGCCCATGTTTTGACACGGAAGATGAATATTTGTTATTGAATATTACTGATCTTTTATGACTCGTCGCTTTTCTCCACATGTTATTCGTTCCGAAGAGACTATATCAGATGGCATGGCCTTTCCTTTTGTTCGGTCTTGTAATTAATTGCTTCTCAGTATCTCTTGCAGATTCACAGTTGGAGGAGGTGGGAGGATGAGGCTCACATGGACAGACATAATTCATTAAGGGGTAATTTCAAAACATTTTTTTCTTTGTTTGTAAAGTTTGATCTTGTAACATTTTGACTGCAATCGGACCTTCTCATTTTGCTTTCTGTAAATTGGACAGTGAGGGAATCCTTAAAAAGGATGAAAAAGAGATTTTGGAAGTTGATATAAAAGCCTATATTCAGATATAAATGCATATAACTAACCAGAACAAAATTGTTTATCTTGCAGAAATCACTAAAGCACTGACAATGCAAAGGCAATCGACATTTGTCAGAGTCCACACATCAAGTCCTATGGACAAGAACAGATTTTGTATTTGGGTGGTGAGTTCACTTCTCTCCCACTGCATTTTTACTAACATCTATAAGTTTCGAGAATGCATACCAATTAAAGTGGCTCTAAGATTCAGTCAACTAAATATATTACATGGACTTACATTTTCTGGAAGACAGAGAGATATCCAGTACAAAATAGGGGATGTGAAATTGCTCTAATGTTCCTACCCATCTTTTTATTGTCCCTAGTCACATCTCTGTTCAAGTTGGTTAAATATGTAAATGGATGCTTGATAAGAATGCATAATGCAATTCACATTTTGATTGGGGAAAAAAAAAAGAATATTCTGATTGAGGTTGGTATGGGTGAAACATCCAGACTTGTTTCTTCCGACAATTTGGGCGTTCGGTGGTGCGTGCTGATTACCTTACACTCCGGCAAGGATTCATTGCGGTACGTAAATGTTACAGCAAAATGGTTGATTTCCCTTTTCATTATATGATATTTTGAAGTGCAAAAACATGTGTAATTAAAGTTTTAAGTTCTACGACAAATACATAGAGATTTTCGTTTACATATTGTGTTTGTTATCTGTGGCAGAACCACAACCTTACACCAAACTATGATTTTCACAGCTATATGATTCGCTCCATGGAAGAAGAATTTCAACGGATAGTTGGTGTTAGGTAAAGCAATTTTTTCACTTAGATCAGCTGATTGATTATTCTCAAGCTCCAATTGTTGTTACTAGATTCTGAAGTTCAAATTTGATTTAGAGAAGGGAAAACGAATTATTATGGATAAACAGACTTTTGTGCTTCCATAATTTAGTTGCATTTAGATGCAAAACCAAAGTAGTTACACTGCTGATCGGTCCTTTTTGCTCGTATATTCCAAAAGCACTGTTATAATTAAGCCTGATTGATATACGTAGGAACTAGGAAGTCTACTTCTTACTAGCTATTTTCCTTGATCTATGATTTTCCTCTCTTCACAATTTTAGTGGAAGCTTTGTTGACATTCTCCTTTTGGCTGAACATTTACAGCGCCCCGCTCTGGGGATTTGTTGTAGCTTTTATGCTGTTCAATGTGAAAGGTATGTCTGTTGGAAGCTACATGTGCGTTACAATTTTCTTCCACACGCGCACAGACATATATATATATGTGTGTGTGTGTGTGTGTGTGTGGCTTGCAATATCTTATCTTATTTTCCCTCTTACACAATCAAACAAAACACGATCATCTAGCTAATTGAAGCTGGTGGACTTTGATACATGCAGGGTCTAATCTCTATTTCTGGATTGCACTAATTCCTGTCAATGTAAGTTCTTTCAAATGCCTGATAATTATCCTCTAGGAAGCATATAGAAATGAAAAGCATGATTTATTTTTGAACAACTGAGACTGAAATGGATATCCCAATGTATTAACTAATCCATATTATTTATTTGCAGCTTGTCCTACTTGTGGGCACAAAACTGCAGCATGTTATAGCAACCCTGGCACTGGAGAGTGCAGAAATAGGTGCGGGTTCTTCAAGACCTAAGTTTAAACCCCGAGACGAACTGTTTTGGTTTGATAAACCAGAACTCTTATTGTCCTTGATTCATTTTATACTTTTCCAGGTTGGCCCACAGTTCCCATCAGAATTTTATTAATGAACTATAAATTTGTTTTTCTTTGAAGTTCTTAAGAGTGATATATCCTCTACTGGTCCAGATTTACAATGCATATGACAATTAACAAGAGTCTCTCTGTTTGCACTTGCAGAACGCATTTGAGCTTGCTTCTTTCTTTTGGTTCTGGGTAGGTGTCAGTTTCATTGCTTTTCTTGTCATTCTGTGGAAAATATACAGTGTCAAACTTTTGCTCAAATTCTTATAAAGCTTGTGTTGTAGTTGGAGTCTCTTGTGAATTAATGTATGTCACAAATATCGAAATGCTGACTTAGGTTTGCCTTTAATTATAGTGGCAGTTTGGGTACAAGTCGTGCTTCATAAAGAACCATTTCCTTGTGTATCTACGTCTTATTATGGGGTACGCACATCTTTTAAAGTGATGTTACATGGTTTGCATTTGTCATTCTGTGGATAAATTGTCCTTGGGCTTGACTGTCAACAGACTAAAACTGTAGCTTTTGTTGCCTAGGTTTGCAGTGCAATTTTTGTGCAGCTACAGCACCTTGCCTCTCTATGCATTGGTTACTCAGGTACAAGATACTGATCAACAAAGTCACAAAATTCAAGAATTGTATACAGAAAAAATGAATAATGTATGATACATAAAGTAATGATAAATGATAACTATAACTACAACGCCTTCCTTGTATGTACGTGCAAATACACAAGTACCCCTATTGGCTTCAAAACTACACATACTCAACTACAAGTATCCCTGTTGGCTTCAAAACTACACATGCTTCCTTTGTAACTTATCTTGACCTTACCATTACCCATTCTACTTGTCATTATGAATATATGAATGATGTTATTCAAGATTCTTGATAAATTTCAGATTTGGTCTGAGGGTAGCATTTGTAATTTTGATACCAAAAGAGAAGGGTTTTTAGTTACACATAATTACAGGGGACTTATCATCTCTGATTATTTGCTTTTTCTTTCCCTAGATGGGTACAAACTATAAGGCAGCCCTAATTCCAAAGAGAATACGGGAAACGATGCGTGGATGGGGAAAGGCTGCTAGGAGGAGGAGAAAATTAGGCATTTTCCCAGACGATGCCACAGTCACAGACATAAGCACCGTGATATCGCTTGAGGAATACGATAATCACTTACCAGTTACCCCTCGTTTCGCCCCTAAAGATGGTGCAGAGATTGAGTTGCAACCTCCCATTGCTAACAAAGAGGCTTCAAGCCGGATTGGCAGGTCCCTTCTTAGGCCCTATGCTTCTATTTCTCCCCCTGTTCGTGATAAATTTGTGCCAGAAGTGGTACAAAGATCATCCTCAATGCCATTGTGACACTATACTATAGTTGCTGTTAATACTTTTGCAGGTATTAGTTGTAGCATAATTATTATATATTCATAGATGACAAAGAGGCATTAATACGACAATGTTGCTGCAGGAGAAATCTTGATATTTTGTAAACTTTGTGGCAAAATGACGTTTTAAGGTCTTATAAAAGTTTATCACACAATTTGGACATAACAGTTGTGTGTGTAGTCAAGAATAAAAGAAGATTTGGACAAGCAAATGTTTTTTTTATTTCAGCTTATGCATAGGCACCATGGGCTTTATTCTCCTTTATCATCACTCTCCCTATCCCCAGATCATGGGTCCAGGAACTTGGGCTTAACCCTGTTTCTCCTTGTCCACGGGGTGGGCTGATTGTGTCTGCATCTTTTCCATGTGGTGCATATAATGAATATAATCAGGGCTATCAATGGAGCGGATTTTAATCCGAATCCGATCCGAATTTTAGCATATTCGATGGGTCAAATCCGACAGAAAATATTTGTCATCCGAAATAAATGGGTTGGATTTGGAATCAAGCAGTTGGATTCGTTAAAGATTCGAATCCAAACTTTAATAATACTTTTTATTATATTAGCAACCTTACATATAAAGCTAGTGAAGAAGAACCTTGAATCTCAAACAAGTAGAGATTATTAGACAGTGTCCACTCACATGACCCACCAGGTGAATGGAGAGCTCCACGAGCAGTGAAACAACAACAACAGAAGAATAAATAAATAAATAAATAAAATAAAATTGGTTAATTCAGTAGCAACGGACCATGTTGGGGTCAAGGCCAGTGACCTCGGCCCCCATGGTCCGGAAGTTCCTTGGACTTATATTCAGGCATCCTCAACAAAACTGAAATAACTATAAAGCTTTCAGTGCAGTGTCACCCCCTCCCCCGCTCTCTCGTAACTAATCACATTCTGATTGAGGTCAGTATTTTTGAAACATTCCAAAATTTGTTTCTTTCGCCAATTTGGGCGTTCAGTGGTGGTGCTGATTACCTTACACTCCATGGTGGTGTGTATATGTGAGCAAAATGGTTAATTTTCCTTTTCCTTATATGATATTCTGAAGTGCAACAAAGTTTTAAGTTATTTGACAAATACATAAAAGACGTATGATTTTCACAACTATATATATGATTCGCTCGATGGAAGACGAATTTCAACGGACAGTCAGTGTTAGGTAAGGCAATTTTTTCAGTTAGATCAGTTGGCTGGCTGATTGAATATTCTCAAGTTCCAATTGTCGTATGTATATTATTATTCTTGTTTCTTAGATTTTGAAGTTCAAATTTGATGGAGAGGAGGGCAAAAGAATTATCATGGATAAATGTACATTTGAGCTTCGAAATTTATTTACATTTAGATGCAAAACCACAGTAGTCGTACTAATGCTGATCGATCCTTTTTGCTCGTATATTCCAACAGCACACCTATAATTAAGCTTGATTGATTTATGTAGGAAGTCTACTTCTACTACCTATTTTCCTTGATTTATGTTTTGCTTCTCTTCACAATTGTATTGGAAGGCTCTGTTGGCGTTCTATTCTTTGCTGAATATTTATAACGCCCCGCTTTGGGGATTTGTTGTAGTCTTTATACTGTCCAATGTCAAAGGTATGTCCGTTGGAAGAACACGAGTAACAATAACCACAGCGATAATAACCAAGTCCACCACCACAGTCGCCATAATCATCATCAGCACCACTAGAACCACCAGCACCAATACCTTCGGCATTATCCCCATCATTAGAACCACCAGTTTCATCACTTTTAGCATTATTGCCGCCACTATAACCACCACCACCAGACCCGTAGCTCTTTGCTCTTCTATGATTTTGCAAGGCCTGTAACCATTGTTTGGTCGTTTTCCGGTAGTTTTAGAAATGCTCGCATTCAACATTTTGCACAATCTGAAACTGTAAAGAGAATTGACTGGGAATACGGTACAATTCTGCCAAATCTTGCCAAAACCACACTATACCAGCTTCTTGTGGCATTTTCACACTCAGTCATCCTTACATGGCAATTGGCAACTTGAGTACTCAGTACAGGGACAATATGCTGAATAAAGTCGGCAAATTAATTTCCCGCTTTGTTACAATCCCAAATAACTTGAATTAAGTCAGGATCTAGTTATCAAGGTCAGTGCAAAATACAAACAAATGAAACAGATAAATATAAACTACTATCTTCCAATTTGAATGCAAGAATCACATCATAGGGAAGCATCCTAGCACAGTCAAATTAGGCTCCCCATACATTTTCGTCATAAAAAGGCATGGCTACCATCAAAAGTTAGTTTTGCTTAGAAGATCATGCATTCTTGCCCACGAACTGCTGGTGGGGGCGATCAAATATTAAGCAACTACTCGGAAAATAATAAAAGACGATCGTAATTCAAAACATCAAGCAGCAGGAATTACTACTACTCAAGTCAAACAAGGCGGAGTCTTGGGAACTTATTAACTCAACAAAAATAAAAATACTAATCCACATATTTTGGTCACTCCGGGATGAAGCTTGAAGCTCAAATTAAGAGTTCCAAAACTCTACAAAGCTTGAAACTAAACATAAAGTACGATAACAGGAAAAGGGGGAATTATGTATATAAAACATCTAGACAAATCTAGACTCATATTTATTCCCCACCCTCTGCACCTGATTCAGCAGCCCTCAACGATTCAGCCATCATTTTTTCTCTATTTTGTATTTGCCTTTCAACTGCTACCATATAAAGGCCTGAACAAGTAGAGACCAGATTATGTAATCAAGACAAATGGAGATATTTATTAAGCTAATGTGTTTAAGACCACAAGATGAGAAATTATAACAAATCAGGAACATATATTTCGTTCCATGCATCAAATCTAACACATAATTGAAGACGCTTGACCAAGCATGTTTATGCAATACGACTACTGAGGTGGCACGAGGTGGGGGCGGAGGACTTACAAGATTTCTAGGTATTTTCTGAAGTACTATAAAAAATGGAAATACCAAGTAAATCATTGTTTGCAGAGAATACTCCTCCAACATGTATGGTAACTTGGAATTTATGGTTCCCTAAATAACAACTATGTTGGCACGAATTTCAGATGTCAATTTTCAAATATTTCACCAAAAGTATGACAGAAACAAACAACCTTTTGCATCTTATTAATCGTGAAAACTACTTAACATGTCAATTGTCAGACAGTTCTCAATGTAGACATCACCTCAAATATGGGTTGATGAACAGAAATTGAGTGTCAAACACATAATACGATTTCCATATGTATATTTCTTTTTGTGTATGCATTATAAAAACCAATTTTCGGAAAGGCACTATAAGTATTAGAAACAAATTATGATAGGCATGAAAATTTCACTAGCAGCTCCCTTGTTATCTGTTAAGGGTTATTAAATTTTCCAAGTCCTCTCAAAAGATGATTATTTCTTACATTTAACAGTAACATAATTTTGCAGAACCAAGACACCTTTCAAGATCTAAGTACCAATTATAGTTGGCATACAGATTCAATCACATCCATAGTACAACAATTTGTCACTGACAAATAATATAAAACAATTTACATTGCTGAGCTGCATACCAATTGCACTCCCAATTGCACAAACCCAAAGGATCCTTGAGGACCATCTATCACCAATTACTCCTCGGTCTGCAAATCCCATATTCTTCTGTCAAGACAAATTTCAAATTAGTACGGTGAATTAGCTGCACCATATCATGCAGGAATCTTCAAAGTTAGATACCTTTGGATTCTGTAATTTATGGAAAGTAATGAAAGAAATAGCATTTACTTAGCACAAACTTTTGTTAATTTCATTCCATGCCACCAAATGCATCTTTTGTTGCTCCAAAACTATTAGATTCACAAAGTGAAGTTTGTTATCAATTTGATTGATTGAGCCTAACTTACTTGTTAAAGCGTCGCCACCGTGTGAAATCCCGAAGGATAACACAATAAGACGAGAATATCCGGGCACTGAGCTGCCCCTATCTGAGAAAAGCTTTGCATCTGATATTCATTTTTGATGGGTAGTATTGAAATTGAAACAGAATTTCAAAATTTACGATTACAATTCTCAGTTATACCAATCCTACAGATTTGAGTGGCATATTTGGTGGTTTCACGCCAAACACTGATTCAATTTAACCACCGACCCAGTCACTCAGATTCAAAAAATTACTCGAACTCTGAAATTAAACACACATAACACATTTCATCCATAAACTGAAGCATACGGCAGTGGCAGTGTGTAAAAGCAAAATCGATCGAACAATGCAGAATTTGAACCAAAATAATTAAAAGTATGAATAATTCGAAAATTTGCAGAGTCTAAAAGCAAAATTCTGTTTGTAGGCTTCTTGTTACTATTGATTTATTTCGAGCTTGAGCTTCAAAAGGCTACGGAGAGTGAATTTAATAAACCATATTACCAGTTACAGAGAGCGGGGGTGCTGATGATGAGCTTGAAAACGACGTCGTGGGCAACTGTGGAGACACAGCTCTGGAGAAAGGGTTTTAGACGTACAGACAGAGGCACCATCGAAAAGAGTCGCTCTTTTTATTTTTCTTTTTTTTTTCATAAGAAAATAATAGAGTGCGATTTTCTGAGCTGTGCGATTTTCTTTTTCATGCGGGTAACACATAGAGCCGTTTGGATGTATTTTTTTTTTAATTAAATAAATTTATATTTGAATATAATCGTTCAAAGTATTTTAAAAGTTATTTTAATTTAAAATATTTTGGATAGTTTTCAAAAAATGCTATTCTTTTTTTCTTTTGCCTTCTGGTTGCCATTTAAAAAAAAATACAACATTTTTTTAGTCAATTGATATTTTTTCAATATATATATTGTCAAACAAACTCGTGGTCTGCTCTCGATGATTTCGTGCCCCAACCCACTTTGGGTCCCACCTCTAAACCCGTCCCTTTCGTTCACTAACTTGCACGTTAAGAAAAACAAGGAGGGTGTTTAACTAATCTATTTTTAATATTTATATTTTTATAAGATTTATCACATTTCATTAATAATCTTTTGAAACATAACAATATTAAACCATGAAACTCATCAGACTCTACGAAAAAGATACAACAGTGAGTGACAAAGAAAAAAAAAAAAGAAAAGTTGACGATACAAAACTTTCAAGAACATGTATATATTAAGCGATTTCACATTTAATCTGTCGCTAATGATACTTATATGGTGACAATCATTTTTATTTATATCGCAACAAAATTTAGTAAAGTAAAAATCATAGAATTTAACGCGCTAATTAAAAAATCACAAGGAAATTAGCTGCATCTTACTCTTTTCATAATAGTACATTATTAGTCTATATTTGCTACTTAGATCGTTCAAATTTCCCTCCATAATTCAATTGTTATCTTATGAAGAAAAATAATATTTAATGTGTTTTTCCTTAAATAATATCTAATTCATTTTCTCATTGTTCTTATATTAATTCTCTTAATAAAATTATTTTTTTCCATGTCTCATATTATTTACACCATTAATTATCAAGGAGGGAGGCAAGAATTTGATCGAGGGGACGAAATTTTTCCGAAATTATTAGTTATTGAAATGTATAAATATAAGAGTTATATATAATATTGACAGCATAAAATAATAATGTTTTATCATGTTTATGCGTATGTGATCAATATAAAAGTGTTGCGATCAAAAAAATATATAAAAAATGATACTAAAAAATAACAAGTTATTCTTTATTTCAAAATAAACAAATATATAGGATAATAAATTACTTCTAGAAAATACTTAATAAAGTAATTTTTTAACGATACTCAATAAAATTAATAAAAACCCACATAAAGATATATAATTAAAATTCAAAAATATTAAAATATTTTTTCTGTGTGTCTCTTTGTTCTTGCTATCGCAAAAATATAGTCATATGGGCAATGTAATGCGCCCTTTAAACGCTATAATTTTATATAATATGTTCTCCATAATTTAATCAAAAAAATAAAGAACTTGAACCTTGATGCTTCTTATATAAAATAAAATGCTGGCAGGCAATTATTTAAAATTTTAGTAAAGAAACAGGTTAAAAACTTTAAGATTGATTATATTGGCACAAATTAAAATTTTGGAGGGATGGATAAAAATTGTAAGCCGGATTTGTTTTGACTCCATTCAAAAATTTTGATATGAGTAATATTGATAATAAAAAAAAAAGAAAAAAAAAACAACTTGCAACATGTTATACATTTATCTCCGTATGACTCAAATTGGGGGGCTCTAAATGCAAATTGGGGGAAACATTTTTTTTTTAATGAAAGTGATATGTTATAGTCAATTGAATGTATCAATATGCATTAAAATTATGTGTTCGTTAAATGAAAAACAAAGCATTACAATATGATTAGAATCATACCCGCATTCACGAAAATTTAAAATTAATATACTCAAAACTAGTATATAACTAAAACAATATACACATTTAAGAGAAATCGAATCCACGACTTAAAGGTTGTAAAGCCTCCACTTTACTAGTAAGACAATGACTTATCGGAATTGATGAAAATTTCAATATGTGATTAATGTTTGGGATAGTTTCAATAAATCATTAACAATGATAAAATTATTAACTATAATACACTCTTAACTTCTCATGAAAAATAGATATTGAGAAAATGGAGATAGTAATTATTAATTCTATAGGTGAAAGTCAAATAAATATATAATAATACTTTTAGAGAAAACCTAATTCAATTGTGTATATATTTTTCTAAACAAGGATGATAATTTTAGAATTTGTTTCGTAGGGAATAAAATGAGAGGAAAAGGAGGAGACGTACTAGTCAACAAAAAAAAAAAGTGAAACAATTACAATATGCTAAATTATCCAAACACGAAACAATTACATTATTTCTTACAAGCCCTAATTTTCTTTCTTTATTTTCCTTTTTCTTTGTCAGCATTTTTGCAAAATTAAGCAACTTTGATTTTTTTTTTTAATTCCTCGGCGGGGGTTGGGGGGGGGGGGGGGGGGGGGGTAAGTTAAGCAACTTTAATTGTATCATGGCCACTTTAGGAAATGAGAGCGAGGGAGCCTGAAATAATTAAAGTTATTTATTAAGAATTCAAGATCACTCTAATCTCATGACATGGGTCCACACTAAATATTCCCTATAAAATTAGTCTCCCCTCTTGTCCTCTCCGTTCACTGTTAGTCTCCTCTAGGCTTCCTTCGCCTACAAGCAGAGAAACTACACACAGTTGCGGTATAATTACACTCAGAGGATTGGAAGCCTTGTTTTTTTGGCCGATTACGAAGTAAGAATCCGTTTCCTTTCTGTTCTTTGCTTGATTATTGATTCATTTGTCATTTTCCAATTTATCGTGTAATTTCATTCCTTTCGTGGTATGCCGGAAAGAATGTCTGAATGAAGTGTTCGTTCACATTGTTTTTAACTTAAAGGGGTTTCTTTTCCCCTGCTTTTTTTTTTTTTATCAAGAGTTGATTAAAGATGATTTGGTTTTCATTATAAGACGTTGAATGTGATTACTCCATGTACGAAGCTATTGACATGAAATTGAAAGGGGAAAATGTGCCATCCATGCCAATGCGTGGTTTCTTTTCCCTTTTTTTTGTCAAGAATTGATCAAAGATGATTTGGTTTTCATTATAAGATGTTGAATGTGATTACTCCATGTATGAAGTTCTTGAAATGAAATTGAAAGGGGAAAATGTGCCATTCATGCCAATGTGTGTTTGGATGGTAAGTGTGACTGGTTTATAGATTGTATGTGTCTTCCCCACCCCTGCCCATTACAGGCAAACTGGTATGCATTCATATATGCATACTTCCTATATCCCTTTTTTTTGGCCCCTATTTGACTCATAATAAGTTTAGAGTACTTTTAGAGTACAGAAAAGTGGAAATTTTCATGTTTTAAATTATCACTCTCAAAAGTTTTGGTGTGGTTGTTAACTACTGATGTCCATTAACTTTTTAAGTGTTTCTGATTATAAAGATATTCATGGTGACATCCCGGAGAGGATCTAATAAATTAATTGCATTTTGAACAATAATGTCTCTATATACTTTTACATGGGTGGCTTTCAGGATACAAATTTGATTTGGCACAATCTAGCATCTTGATTATCATGTTCAGCCGCAGTTGATTCTAAAAAATGATGCAACAGTGCATTGTTTCTGCTTGCTATTTCAGAAAGAATAGGGGTTCATCTTCATGATGTAATGTTGATCTTGTTTGGATTTTAAGCATGAAGAATTGTGCTTTGGATATTAGATTTCTCATTCTATTGAACTTGCCCTGTTTGTGTTGCCTGTAGTGAATGCAAATGAAAAAAAAAAATTAAAAGGTTTTTTAACTCATACAAGACCTTTATTTTTCCGCACTCAGTAAATGGAATTTACGATGTTATGAAGGTTGATTGATTTTCTTTTACCAAAACGACAAAAGCTTTGGTGACTCAGAAATTGGTTACCAGCTGTTTTCATACTCACACACATTTTATGTGTTGTTCTTGAGGCGCAACACATGGCTCCCGGTTCTAAATGGGCTTGGAATCCTATGTGCTGGAATGCGTTCCTTTTAAGCAGATACACCACAGCACTTTTTTTTTGTTTAAATTTAATTAGAACAGGGTGTTTTTCCTTCCTTTAATGTTCTGGTTTGATATGATTTGTATGTAATAAATTAGAGACTAGCGTTCTGCTTTATTAAATTTCTAAGTATGTCTTCATGTTTTAATCTAAACTTCAGTCACGTGCATATACTTATATGTTTTTCATGGCTGGCTCTCCTCTGTTTTTCTTTTAACAGAAACAGCTCACAGTACACAGAGTGGTAATACAGAGAGACGGATTGTAGAAAAAGAAATCCATTCTCTTTGCCAACTCTTCAGGCAAGGTGCTTTTTTTTTTTGTTTTTTAAATTTACTTGCTCTGATTTATTTTCATTATCTGAATCTTTAGATTTTCTGGTGATATGGAATCATACCCGTTTTGCCCTTTAGAGTGGCAGAAAGCATGCTTTTATCATCTCTATTGGAAATGAGCAATTTGCCGATCTTAAATGCGGTACTGAGTGTCATTAAACTGTACAATGTTGATAATGTTTAGGCTTCAATTTGGTGTAATCAGAATTAGTCCAGATTATAGATGCAGTTTTTCCAATTTATCATGCGACAGTTTCGCTCTTTCTTTTATAATAGGAAAGGCAATTAGTAAAGATTTTCTGCGGTGTATTCTTTGGATGTTTGTTTGTATGAGCAAAGGATTTTCTACATTGATGTTTGTGCTCATCTTGTCTCGAAGTCAAGGTAGTGGACTAGAAACAAGATAATTAAATAGCTTTTAAATGAATCTCTATAAGACATTTATTTCTGAAATTTCTCTAATTAGTTGAGTTTGCAAGGTTTTCTTGGTTGATTATCTGTCTTTAAAGGAAAGTACCTCTATCAAGATCAGAGAAGTTGTTAAAATTTGCATTTATTGTATGGATTATTTTGGAAACAAACTCATGGCTCCTTCTAATAGGCTTAGATTCCTGCAGACTATGATGTTTGTTTTCCATTTCTGTTTAACCATATATTTTCTATGGGCTACAACTCATTTTCTGGCGCGTTCAGAGTTAGTAACTTTCTGCCCTACCTGTTGCTAGTGTGGTTTCTTCTGAAATATAGATAATGAATTTGGAATGTATCTCCTCTCATTGAATTCGTAATGATGTGTTCCACTTTAGATTAAAATTTTACAGAAGAGCACCCCCCCCACGTGAAGGATGAAAGTTGAAGTACTACCTTCAAGTTCTTCATATACTGACGATGACCAGAAGAATTTGAAACAATTGCTTGAAGCTTTTGGTTCCGTGGTTTCGCTAGAGGACATAGCTTCAGCCTACTGTGAAACAGGTCGAAACTTGTCTTCTACTGCTGAAATACTCTGTAGCATGCAGAGTAACACCTCCGGAACTTCTCTGTCCAAATCACAGGATGATGAAGGGAAATCAACCAGTGCATCTTCTGGATGTTCATCCAGTAACATCTCGGATAATGCTGATATTCCCAAATCAAAGCCAAAAAAGTGTTCAGCATCTATGGGAACTGTGTCTAACGTGATTGGAAAGAATTACATTGCATGTAGACCTCAATCAAATGGATTGAATGAGAAGTCAAAACCATTGAAGCTAAATTCATATGATTTTCCAGTCTCCGAAATCTGGGATGAGAAAAAGGAATTAGCATCCTCGTCTCGAGGTGAAACCATGGACAATGACATTGAAGAATTTCTTTATAAAATGCTTGGAAATGGATTCCAACTGAAAAAGAGTGTTATCCAGGACGTTGTTGGTAAGCTCTCTTGATTTTATCCTCTAACTAGCTTTATAATTCTGTCTTAATTTTTCATGTCATGTCATTGCTTGAGGGTAATGGGTAAAGGTTGTGAGATAATTACATTGGTGTAGCTGATTCTTATATTAGAATTGTTTGCGCTGTTGTCTGCGCTAATTATGTGGTGAAATCCTAGATGAAATAATTGTTTGTTGACTTTTGAAAACTCGTTTGGTTTCATTGTCACCAACAAATAATTTGTGTATAGGAAGAATTAAATTTTAAATAATAGCTCAATCTGAATTTTTCTTCTTCTTCTTTTTCACTTATGGTGTTTCAGTTAGTCCTTCAAAGTGTTAATTAGTTCGATGATTCTTCTTGGAAAGCTTCCAGATATGCAGTTACTATGTGATTTGTTAAACAAGTACTCCTATCATGGCAAATACTAATTTATTAATCACACCTGGAGCCAAGTCTAAACCATTGATTAGGCCTTTCCCTTTCGTAGGACTATCTTGCCAAATCTGTCTCAGTGGCCCATAGACTCTTGATAAAGTCTTCTGCAGTAACTTATAGTGATTTGAGTACATCATTTGGTTGCAGTCTCAATGGACTATTGGTAATAAATAAATAAATAAAAAGATGCATGAATTCCATTTTTAGTCACTTTATGTTCAATCTTATTGTCAAGAAAAGTACTTATGTCATGTATGCTTCTGTTGCATAACCTACCTGGGTGATAGGGGACACGTATTCTGTTACAAATCAACCTTGGCCCCAAGTTGGTTATTATGTTAAAAATAGGAATCCAATATCTGAGGTGTTCAGGCTTTCTATGAAACATTGCAAAAAAAGACCAGTCTATATTTTGGTTCTCTATGTTGAATTATCTTATATCTTGCATTAGCTACATCTGATTGTGCTATGTTTTCAATTTTCAGGTCAATGTGGGTACAATATGCCAATGGTATGTTGTGGTTTAATTCTTACCAGCTATTGATTGTTGTCATTATTAATGAGATTTTACGCTTTGTTTGATCTCACGTTTATTTTGTCATCCGTTTCACTACCAGGTTTTTGATTTCTAAAGTTGGAAATATAATGCATGATATCTCAGCATCTCTCTCTCTCTCTCTCTATATATATATATATATATATCTCATTATGTATATATGTGTGTGTGTGTGTGTGTGTGTGTGTGTGTGTGTGTGTATATATATATATACTTTTCCTATCGATATACTACATGTTCAGTGTAATCCCTTTTTTGTTGCATAATCTTGCAGCCAAGCCAAATATTCTTGTAAAACAAGAATGAAGTAGTGAAAAAAATCCAAGGTTGCAACTTTATGCTTGCATATAGTAGTACAATAGCACTCATGTCTCTCCATAGTCCTAGAGATTAGAATTACATAAATGGGGGATATCTCTCTGCATGTTTAAGGGCATTAGAAATGCAGAAATTGATTTTCTCTGTTGCTAAGTTACTCCTGCTCATTTACTTCTTCCTCATAAAATATGCAGAGCATTGATAAACTTCTCGATCTCTCAGCTGCAACTCTGGAAAAGAGTGACGACATTATTGGCATCGCTCCTGGAAATGTGAGGCCCTACTTCTTTTAGACATGTTGAGAAATATCTGTCAGATGTTTGCATCAACTATTTCAGACCTTATGGAATCTTTCATAATGGATATCTTTTTTCCAAGAGTCTTTAAACTTTTTATCAATGTTTCTCTAATGGCCTATATCTCAAAAAAGTGCTACTTGCTCTCGCCCTAATTGTAGTCACACTGAAACTTGAACTGTTTTTTGAGTCATATCATTCTTCTTTTACATCTTCTCGAAACAGAATGATTTGAAGGGTTCACTGCTTTTCAACTAAGTTATCCTGCAATTGCTTTGTGCCAATTGTATCTCAAATGCTCTCTTTTGCATTTATATGACTTTATCAAACAGAATGCCAAAAGTAGCCTTGACCTGGAGTCAGTATCTTGTAGAATGCAATCTCGACGTCTTGATTTGTCTGGAAGGTATGGAGATTCATTTTGTAGTGTATATTGATGCAAGTGATGTATGAGAAAACAATTCCCTCCTGCAATAAAGATCTGGACGTTCTGTTATACACTGCAGAAGGTTGTGAATCATACTTAATGTTTCACCCTTCAGGTCAAACACTGATAACAGTGATGAATTAATATCACCCCAGACAGAGACGAAAGAAAAGGATATTCAAAGAGAAGTTTTAGAGGCACTATTTAATGTGCCGCGCAGAATTGAAGAAAAGGAGTCCTCGGGTCCAATTAGACCAGTTCATAGGTCTCCATATGGCCGGGTTGTGGACAAACCACTAAAAGAGACTCTCATAGAAGACTTTACTTTTATTACAAGACAACCAGTTAATGACGGGAGTAAGTGCTTTTCTTATGCCATTTTCTGGGATACCTGCTCCACCCATTGTTCTCTTCTCTTTCGCTTCATTTCTCGTTAAATGCATTAGATTAATAGTTGTAATAGTCTTTATTCATTTTACAATTTAATAATATGCAGATATGCTAATATGTTTGTCTGTTTTACTAGTTGGGCAAGGTTTATTGAACTCTAATGATATCTTTATAGAAGTTTCAAGAATTTGGGTAAGCTTATGACTTTTGCATTTTATACTCTATGATGTTGTACCAAATCATTTAGTCAACTTCGAAAGATAGACAATCTTTGGACTGGATATCCTTGACATTTATTTCGATGAAAGATATCCACTTTTGCTGCAGATAGGATTTTTCATGTTATAGTAAACAGTAAAATTGTGCAATATCCTCTGACAACCTTTTTACTGACTGAAGATTATTAAATGCTACATCTGTCGTTCATGAGACTTCTCTATTTACCATTTTCTGATTACTATTCATTTTTGTAGAGGTAGCTTCTGATATCACATTGCTGGCGCTACATGTCAGAGCAAAGAACTCCATTTTATTTATTATCTTTGTTGTCTAGCCTGTCTGTCAGGAGGAAGAAAAATGCTCTCTGTCTTTTGAATGTTATAACTCCCCAGCTGGATGATTAGACACTTTACAGATGAAGTAGTTTGATATATCAATACTACCAGATTATTGCTTACTTGTGGTTGCCTTGAATGTTTACTTTGTGCGTTGGTTTCGGGTCCTTGTGTTGATGCTTTCTGGTGCTTGCCAATGCTGGTCATTAGATCATGAAGCAAATCAGAGTAGTTATGAGGACTTGCGCAAAGCTGTGCTGGAGTATTGGGTTATTATGAAAGAGTACTATAAAGCTGTAAGTCTCTGCTGTACATGGCCCCACTTAGTTTTTCCAACTTCTTTTCCGTGGAGTCTTATCTAGAGAAGTTGCTAGCATGTAACTTATACGTGCTATAACCACATCTTAGGTTTTGAATATTTTATTGGAGATAGACTTAATGGTTTTTTGATTAAATATTTGTAATTTTTCTACAGGCTGTGGAAAGACATACTAAAAAGGATTATGAAAATGCACAAAGACTTTTGGAAGAGGTATGCTATACATATCCTTGAATCTTCCACTAACAAATCGAATCTGAAAGTAATGAAAAGGTGTGGTGTAATTTTATCTTATTTTATTACTACTGTAAGCTATCCCGTATATTCTTCCTGAAGTTCATAGTCATAGGTACCAACCAGTACTTATATTGCTGATGTCCAGTTTTTCTTTTCTTTTCTTTTCTTTTCTTTTTTTGGAATACATACTTAACCTTTTCAATTTCTGTGCAGCCATGACTTCCTAATTAAGCGCTCAAATCTTGTATTATTATCATAATAGAATTTTATGTCCCTTGTTTGAAGTTTTACTTTTTTATATTACAATTTATAGTTAGTGATCTTTCATAATACATGCAAAATAAATTTTAATTTCTCATTAATCTGCTACAAGATTAATATGTTGGATCTTCTGCTGCCTCCACCATTTTTATGTGTTGAGCTTTTACTTTTTATGTTTTGACTAGATTTTGGCCTCATAGCTTTCACATTAGCTGTTCATTTTACATACTTGTCGCCTCTTCTGAAGCGGATTTAAGTTTCATTTGGATGAGGTGTCTGTCTATTAAATGCTAATAGAGGTGGAATGTAAAACAAAAATAAAGTTACTCGATGTTGTGTGTGCTGCTGCAGAATATTCTGAATGGTGTTATGTTCAGATTTTGCTGCTGATGTGTATTATAATTCATTAGTTTTCTCCTCTGCTTTCCATAGCTAATTAATCATTTGCTTATTTTATCCATGTTGAGGGGGGTTTTAGGGTCGCTTTTATATGAGGAAGGCCCTCGAAGCAGATGAAAAATCTGCTCAAAAACTTATTGAGGACAGGTGAGGACATTTTGTTCTCGTTGCATTCCTTTTACTGCAATTTGATGCGTTTTTTTACCAATTTATAATGAAACGACAACAATGCTCGCGCTTTTTCCTGCAGTGAGGAAGAAGCATATTCTTTTAACTTGCATTATCTCGCACCAAGGGATGCCCTGCGCAGTATGAAGCTTCAATTGACCCATCTTTCTGGTTTGCCATGTGGGTTACATCTCATTTCTGAATGAATTTTAGAATACGGTTTTACTTGATGACAGGGCTCTGATCTGATACTTGTTTTCATCAGCTATTACCTACATGAAGTTTGTAGTTGGGACCAATGGTGGAGACAATAAAGATGGGCAACGCAAGCGTCTGGTATGTGTATTTTGTATATTGTTTGATTATTAAATTTTTGTATTTATTCCTTGTTCTAGTATGAATATTCACGAATCTCTCTCTCTTCCCACAGATCAGCAGGTTTCTGGAAAAGGAGGAGATTCCATGGACTGAAGAAGGAGACGGATGGATAATTTCAGTCCGGGTGGACAAGATCGATCCAAAGAAGCTGAGTTTCGCGAACAACTGAACAATCAAGTTTGTCTCTTTGAGATTTTGGAGCTCTTAATGAGGACATTTATTTTTGATTCATTGATTATGCGCTTTTTGTCGCCCAACAGACATTTGGGAGCTCCAGATTGTTATTTTACTTGTCAGTGAAACTGCATGCATTTTGTCAAAACAGTTATTTTTAATTCAGTTGTGTGATGATTACTGTGTGCATAATGATACCACAGCCATTTGGCTAAGCGGCATACAAGTTTAAATTGATTATTATTGATGTAGGAAAATTTATAAATAATGCTTGTATCGATGTCTGCAAAGGGGCTACCGCGTCATTAAAATGTGTTTTTTTTTTTTTTTTTTTTTGTTAAAAAAATTATAAACTTCTCCTTAATATGATATGATTTTGTGAACTCTTTTTCTAAATAAAATAGGAATTCTAGCTTTATATTTAATATCTTAAAAAAAACTACTTTAATTCGAACCAACCATATTATTTACAAGATTCTCACTACTAATATCCTATCTTATGGTACACAACTTGATTAAAAATATATATATTTTGAAATTGATTCTGGCATTTTATAAGCTTTCAATATATTCTATGACGTGTGAAATTTTATGAACTGTTTTAAATAAATATAGCCAAACACCAGCCTAAACTCGATCTCTACATTTCACCGAATAATATTGGGAAGTAGTGAAGATAGGCATAATTACATCTACCTTCCTCCGAAGTATGCGATATTATTGTCTTTGCTTGAGTTCTTACTTAGACTAGAAAGTTGAAACACTTGGACAAACATAACATAATTGTAGGCTATTCCTTGGCCAATAATTCTTTCAATCTCATCTCATATATATACAATCAGGGATCATATGTGTCTTGTGGGGTTGGGGGGCAAAAACAAAGTTAGTAAAAACGGTATAGTCTTGCAACAGAAAATGAAGTAATCATTGAGCCAATGTAAAACACAAATCTAACATCGTAGATCATCTGAAAATGCTCACTGCGTCAGTCTTTGCGTCTCGTTTTGGTCATTGAGGGTTTCAATCAGCAGAGGAGGAGCATATTTAGCCGTTCCTTCGTGTTCGTCCGAATCTTGGCAGAAAGAAAGGATGATTGTATCTATAGACATTTCCACCACCCCGAAGAAGAGAGTAGCGACAATGTAGCCAAACCCCCAACAAACCTGTACAAAGATATCAGTTGCTATAATTCAAATACAAAAGAACTACTATCCAACAGATCATAAATTACAATCCTGTAGACAATGCCCACATCAGTTGGATCTGAACCAATGATATTATGACCATGAGACTTCTACCTTACCATTAGACATCATGTGATGAGGTGAAGTTGAATGTCGATAAAATATATAAGACATTTTCATCATTTGGAGGCAAAAATTTTAAATTTTAGTATTGATAAATATAAAATATAGCTCTATATAGACTTGGGGCCGACTACCCCTACCAGCCCCCTTGGCAATGTTTTATCGGGTGATATGACACATTGAATCCTTAGTTATGGTTTTCCATCAGCACAATAGAAATGTAATTCTTTTAAAAAAAAACGTACCAGCACAGGAAACAGCGGGGAGGAGATCTTGTTGTGTGCAGATTTATACTTATGAGTATCTAACATCAGGAAGGCGAAAAGTGCACTGGTGAGGCTGACACAGAGCTTCCCAAGAAAGAGAATCACATCTCCTATGACGTTCACCTTCCCGATCCGAAGGATGTTGCTCATGATCAATTCTGTTGCAATCTCAGAAGCTTTAAAGAAACTTTTTCCCGTAATCGCAATCTGGAAAAATGTGCGTCATCGTAAGAGTGAAAGGTGGCACGCTTGTAGAAGCTTTTTTTTTTTTTTTTAATCAGGAAAAATCTATTAGTCAAAACCAGTAACTATCTAAGTTTTTGCAGCCTCAAGGTTATCCTAAAATTTTGACCTTTACCAGCTTCTGTTTGCAAATACTCAACATTTATAACTAATCACGTATTCCAAAATTTCTAAAATGAAGACCTCAAAAAACAAAAGCAGTAGGAAAAACCCCATAAATCATCCTAAACTATCCAGGGGGAAGCCTGCTTCTGCTTTTTTAAGCAGAAGAGAGCTAAAAGTTAAAAGCACCTGACACCAATTTCTCGCAGTTTCAAGGTTATTTTAAACTTGTAGCTACTTTTGCCGGTTTCTATTTTCAAACACTCCCAACTTTTACAACTAATCACTTTTCCAAAATCTTAAAAATTAAGAACAACAACAACAAGAGAGAGAGAGAGAGAGAGAGAGAGAGAGAGAGAGAGAGAGGGGGGAGGGAGGGAGGGAGGAAGGCCCTTGAAATCACCCTTCATCTTTCTAACTCGACAAAGATTTTGCAAATGGAACTAGAGATTGCAACTTACCATAATGTAAGCATTGCGGTTCACAGATCTGATAATGCACCCAATACACCTCAGGCAACACTGTGAAGTATGATATACCACCTTTCCAAACCAGCTCGTAGGCAGAGAATTAACATGCTTAAGCTTACGACGAAGCGCTTCAAGTATAAATCGAATTGATTCAACGAATGACACAATTAGAGAACCAATAGCAACTGATCCTAGACTGTATCGTGTGAGCCGCTTCATTGAAGAAAAAACGGGAAGGAATGGAATTTCAGGCTGCATTTGGAAAGCAAGAAATGATAAACAAAGCTTACAAAATGAAGCAAATCTAATTCTACAGCAACTTTCTAATAATCATTTCAATGCATGTTCAACCAAGCCACATAGCATGGTGCAATTACACAAATTTCCCCTCTTAGTTTCAAAATTACAATTACCCCCTTTTAGTCATTGTAATTTACTCCAAACTGAAAAGATTATTAATACGCTTGGATAACATCACCCAAACATGCAACAAAATTTTGAAAAATTCGATGAAATTTAAATTATAACATAGTCTAAACACATGTAAAAATTAACAGAAGGGGCTAACTATAAGTTGGAAATAAGTTGTAAGGGAGGTGTGTGTAATTTCGAAACCAAGAGAGGATGTCTCTGTAATTCTATATAGTTACTAGGGAGGGCGTTGTAATGATTGCTTTTGAAAATCAATTATTGCCAGGTATCTTACTGATGTTACACCCCGCGCCCAATAATACGAAGCAACAGAACCCGCAATAACCGTCGACGAGCATGCTACGAAAAATTGGGTGGCCCAATAGCCACCAAATAGGTGGAAAAGGATAGCAGCAGCAATATGAGAAGTGTAGTGGATGGTATAGCCACAGCAACTATTACAGCTCAATCTCTTAGCTTTGAGATCATAAGCACAGCAATTAGCGCTGCAATCATTTTGTACAACACTTCCAGAGCTAAAGAGATGAAGGGCAGCTGATAACCAGAACATGTAAAAAATAGCTAGCATGACATATGGTATGACTGGAAAGATTATCAGTGCATGGACTTCTCCAATGACCTTTGCAGCAACCTAGAATTTTGAGACAAACTAATTAGGACAATGAAGATGTCATAAACAAGAGGTGTGGGACATTTTTATCAAACAAAGCAACAACTTATAAGTTCTCAGAACATCTTATAAGTTATTGGATATTATTTTGTCCAAACATTAATAGCTCATTACTAGAATAAGATCTATGAGCTTATAACCTCCATATATAACTTTGAAACTCTAGAAACTTGTAAGTTCTTTAAAATAAGCTTAGCTGAACATCCTCAAAGTATGGGTTTGATGCCTAATAAAAGACAAACAATTGCAGAATTGTAAAAATAGGGACTTGAAAAGCTTCAGTAATTGATATAACGATATAACAACAAACAAGTATTTTAATTCTCTTATACTTTCAAATCGCAAATGTATTTTGTCCTTTTTTAACATAACTTGCCTTCAGCACAGATGTTGCCATAAGGATCCGGCGGACTATAGCAATAGAAGATAGGAAAGAAACAATCATCAGAACGGTCATGAAAACAGCAGCAACATGCAGATGATTTAGCTCCTGACAAAAGGCATAATCCACATGTGAACATTGATATAATAGCTGATAATAATGATAAAAGCGCATCAGGAATTTAAATCCTACCCTTGCGGATACATGATAATAAGGGTCATGCTCACCAATGATTGGGGAGATGGCATCATTTCCAATCCATCCAGCTGGAGCATGGCAAAAGAAAATATTTCAATTAGACTACTTTACACAAAGACTATTGAATGAAATTCATAACAGCAACTAGGAACAACAATATAATATTTGCTGAGACAAGCAAGTTGCAATCTGTACAAGAGAAAATATGCTAACCTTTCAAGTAGTGAAACATTGTCACGGATATAATGAGAACATTGAAAACAATGACAGTTATCCATGGCATTCCAACAACGAAATGACGGATCATCAAAAGCCATATTATTGATAGGAACAGTGGAACAAATCCTCCACAAACAAGCACCACTGGCCAAGATTTTCCAACATCAGCCACATATCTCTGCAGATGGGCATAAAGGGCATATTTTGTAAAGTTTCATTAAGATTTCAGGTCTACATGCTTCTATAGCCTTGGTGACGAGTGTAGAAGTGCTTCTAACCTTTAGTACGGATGACCGAGAGTTAATTGTTTTGTGGATTGCTTTATCAATTGCAATGTCCTCTATGACTTTCACTCCACCCATCTGCTCCCAATGCTTCAATGATACATTTGATGCACGCGCAATGAACTGGCAAGTCCAATAAACTGACAATGGAAAAGTTGAACAATAGCATTTCATTAGTGACCTCTGGTATAACTATGTGCAATTATACAAACTTCCTCTCTTAGTTTCCGAATTACAAATAATCCTTCTGATCAACGAAATTTAACTAAAGCTCAAAATATTTTTATGAAGAATATCATCAGTACATGTGATGAATGACTTGAAAAGATTACTAAATTTGAATTATAACATCATTCAACTACACGTAACAACTGAAAGAAGGGGTTAATTGTAAAATTGACACGGAAGGTATCTGTAACTTCGATACCAAGAGGGATATCTGTGTAACTCTATAGTTACAGGGAAGGGGAATATAATTATTGCATGAAAGATATACTGACAAATCAAATGTAAGCATACGGTGACATGCTTTATATACTTTTGCCTAAATCATGATTTTTCAAATACAAGTTGAACACTTGAAACAGTTTACCATTGACACTAGGAAATATAACTGGATAGCAGGGACCCTGAAGCTGAAGAGAATTGTTTCTGAGTTCAGGAGTAAGGTCTGCAAAATAATCATAATTTCTATCAATCCAATCATCAAGAGAAAGACGGATATCTCCCTCCGGATAGTCACAGACCCAATTAAGCCCATCTTCAGATGGGATAGGACAATCCATCAAGCAAATACTTCTAGCATTGGATAGCTGGAATTTGGTGTCCTTTACACCAGCTTGATAAACCTGATTAGGGTTTAACCAATATCTGAGTTCCAATTCACGAAGATCCCGGTGTCTATCACCACAGACATTGCCTTTATAGTCTAGCCCATAATTTAACCTGCCACACCACGCACACAAAAGCAAAACTACATAAAAGAGAATCAAAAGAACAGAGTGATCAATAGACAAATAAATACAGGAAAAAGAAAATGGAATCACTATATACAAGTCAACAGAGCAATTCTTGAAAAGATAAAGCCCTGATTTTTATTTATTTTTTATTTCTTTGTTAGCTTATCAGGTCCTTTGTAGCTTTAAAAACTTAACAATTTCAGTCTGAAGAAGTACCGAATGAAAGAATCCAAAAATGGGAAATATCACATTTCCTGTGTAACCTTAATTTTGGCAAGATTCACATGCTTAAGATACAACTTTTCGAAGACGCACAAAAAGAGCATTCAAACAGCCCAACAAAAATGAAGAAATGCAGCATATATAAAACCCAAAGCCAATAAACTCCCAAATGTAAGGATGCAATTTTTAACTAAACGAGAAGGAAAAAGACAGCATTTTTCCATTAATAAGGACTAAAAAAGAAAAATAGATCAGGCCGTGAAAAAAGGTAGAGCACACACATCTGATGTATCAAGAAAATGGCAGCAAAAAGAAGAAAAAGCAAACTGCTTTTTTGGTTTGTTTACCTCAGTGGGTTTCCTTGGTTGAAACCAAAGCTTGAGTTCACAATCATTGCAACCCAGAAGGCAATGAATATCACAAGAAACACCACATCTCTGCATTTCCTGTTGTGTTTTATGATATCATTGTTTCCATTCACCATTCCACCATTCACATCAGTAGAAGATGGATATTTCCCTATCACCGGCCCCAATGGCCCTCTCATCTCTCTTCACTCTCTATGTGTGTGCGAGTATATCTTCTGCAAGTTTTGAGAGAGAAAGAAAGAAAAAATAGGCCTGTTTGAGAGAGAGAGAGAGAGAGAGAGAGAGGGGGAGGCTTATGTTGAAGGGAAAGGGAAAAAGAGTGTAGGGGACAATGGAGGAGAAAGTAGCAAGTGTGAGAGCGACAATAGTCCAACAGGGGTTTATCGGAGTAATTTTTTTCTGCTTACTGAAAAGCAGCTTTAGTGTTAAGAGTTAAGACAAAGATATTAACATTTGAATATGTTTGCGATTTATATTTTGTTAAAAAAGTTGAAGAATCCAATACTCAAGTCGGGTGACTCCATACGTTCGGTCTATTGGATATAATCATTTTTCCCAAAAAAGAACAATTAAATTGTAGAAAGTGAATATATATATATATGTTCCAGCAAATTCGGTTTTCTGAGAAATTTTCTCTCTCTCTCTCTAAAGAAAAAGTTTTAATAGTTATCGCTAATGAATGAGCCGTGTTTGTTTGCATAATTAAACACAGCGTCATTATTTAATTTCTATCTTTGTTAAAGTATTTCATGTTTCTGCTGTGCAATATTGGATTCTGTAATTTTAATGTAACTAATAAAAACTAATATTTGATGTTTTAATAATTTGATGTCCTAAGGGTATTTGTATTTGTTTATGAGATTATATATTATTTTTTAAATTTTGAACTCATTTTCAGGGGTGGGTGAATTTATCTCGGACCAAAAATAAATGTAGTGTCATTAATCTTTTGACTTGTTTAAGTAAGTAGATTTTATGGCAATTCAAAATTAATGTTGAAAACAATATTACCTTGAAACAATTTTGAACAGTCCCGTTACCACTTCAACCGACAATAAATCTTACATGTGGCCAACTTATTTTTCAACCACTTTGTTCATAAATTGAATTTGAATTTCAAATCCATTCTGGTTTAGGCTCTTACACCTAATATATTTGGTCATAATTTTATTTGTATAAGTGTTGACAAATGATTAATTATAACCAAAAAAAATGAAATACATTTATATCTTTAATGGTCATTTCATTATAAATGATCGTATGCATTTAAATATTACACTACTATAACGATCATATAAAAACTCGATATTAAATGAATAACTAGACAAAAACATATAAACTAAAAATACTAATCTCATCCAAAAATTTATTAATCAAAGACTTGTTTATTTTTTCACATATTCCTTAATACTTTTCGAAAAAATATTTCTCTAAAATAATTTTAAATTAAAATTAAACTAGGCAACCATATTTTTCTTTTCCTATAGATCGCTACAATAATGCATACCATACGGTGAAAAAATATAATTTTTGTAACTATTTTTTTTCATAATAAATTCGTTAGTAAATATCTTATCATTAATTATTTTTTAATTTTATTTTATATTAAATTTTGTCAGTGATTCATATCATATGCCTTAAATTCGTGACATGATACATTTGTTACAATTTTTCGTATGTGAAAAATGATATTTTTTTTTATAGTGAGTGAAAACATAACACGATGTCAAATTTCATCATTTTCTTTTCATATAAGTCAAGTATAGTGTCAGAATCCACATAAATTGAGACACATTGGGCGCATGAGCCACGGAGCCAATTGAAATATGATTGCAATAATAGTAGATATTTCGATTATTAATGCGTAGGACCGCCCAAGAGATAATTATTGAAACATGTAGTTTCTGTTTAACTTCTTTTCGACGAAAACAAAATATGTAGTATTAAATAATAATAATAATATAAAAGTAATGATAATAATATAACATTTCCATTTTTTTAACAGCGGGTTTGAAAAGAGAGAGCAGCGAGCGCGGGCATGCTAAGTCCCTATTGGTTTCTTTTTAGGGTGAAATTGTCTTTTTGTACCCCTCAACTATATCTATGTGACACTTTGTACCTTTACATTATGAAAATAACACTTTACCCCTCCAACTAAATGGATGGAGTGTTTTTTATTCTACATCCATTTTCTAAATAGTTTGAAAAAATGATGAGTTACAAAGTAATAATTCCATTTAGCTTAATAAGATAAATAAATTAACTTGAAATCGATTGACTATAAGATAATATATAGTTAAATGTTGTACGAAAATAATTATTTTTATTTAGTAAATCCACTTTATTTACAATTATCCTAAATAATTTTAAAGAAATAATACTTTTTGAAATAATATGAAAATGTGAAATATTTTTAGGTTACATTGGAAATATTGGATTCAAAGCCAAAGGTTTTGAGCTCATACCAACATATATGATGTGGCAAATGCCACATCGTTTCTACACGTCAGCCGGGATGGGCTAATTCGAATGCCAAGTATAGGACCGCTGAGCCCTCGATTACATGGGCTGCCCTCGAATGAAGTTTTAAGCCTAGCTACCCTCGCGCGTGAGGATTTAAGCCATCTCACCAAGGATGAGAATCGATACCCTCGGAGTGGCCCAAAGTCCTCGAGAGTGCATCTTCTTAAAGAGCGGGCCCCGATGCACAAGGCACGAGGAGGGAGGTATTCGCTGCTGGCTTAGCCCGAGACTTAGGACTAAAAAGCCACAAGGGATACCTATAATCCTCGAGGCCCCATGAGCCGAGCCCGCGGCACTGAGGCATTGGCAGTTTAATGTCTTGAGGGGCCCTCGAACACGGTTGCGTCGAGGGCACAAACCCCATACTTAGCCTATGCTAAACTCACCGACCAATGAAAAGAAGCCCAGCTGGCGACTGGTGACACGCCTTATACATACTGTCACCTAACATGGGTCTATCCCATCGATTTTCAGTGCATTAAATGTCCTGTTATAAATACAATATTTGGTCATAAATACCCAATATATACATTAAATACTAATTTGATCCCTCATTAATGAGGGGGTATGGTCAACCAACTGTTTAGTTCAAAATGGGATAAAAAGCATGTCCACTTGTACCTCACATATCAGAAAGGCTGGCCAACCCTCATCATCCGCGTCACTTCAAGGGATCTCTCATATAAATAACAAATGGCTCTCCACGTAAGGAGTAACGATCATTCACTTTCTGAATTATCTTACTTGTAAAACAATAATATCATATTCACTATTCATCATCTTCTCCACACTTGTTTTAACTGACTTGAGCGTCAAAGAGCCTACGCCGGGGCAAAACCAGCTAGTCTCACATGCGTTTTTCCCTTTTTGACAGAGGGCCACCAGCATTACCATCCGGAGTAAGTCAAATTCCGATACGTGGTTGAACCAAAAAACCACCGCATAAATATATGATTGATTTTTTTTTTCTTTTGGATGTTATGTCACAATAGATTTTAATTTAGTAACGTTTTATTTTTGAGTCATTTTTAGAACTTTACCTAGTATGTAATCGTTTGAAATGATTCCTTCAATATCATATAACAAATCAAAGTGTTCCGTCTAAAACCAACCCTATGTAAAATAATAAGTTCACTCAATTGATGTAAGTAGTTAGGTATAAAATAACTTGAGATGCAAAATACATGTTCTCACACATCAGGAGAAAATAATACCTCTTAATAAAATAAGTCAAAATAGTAAGACAATATGGCATCAAATATATGAATTTCGGGGATGTATAATATCATGCTAGGGTTGATGCTTGTTATAGGGACGGAGTTAAGGGGGTTTGGATAGTGCGCTTACCTCACTTCAAGTTCACATAAAATTAAAATATATATGTATTTTATTGAAAATTTAAAAATTTCCTCCATCCCAATCAAAAAAGTACTTTTAATATTTTATAAAAAATTAACTTCACCCAAAACAAACCTCTGCCTCCATCCCTGGTTCACTAAATTGTCAAAAATAAAAAAAGTTTGATGAGATACTTTTGTGTTCTTTAGCAAGATTATTATTAGGTAAAATTCTTTATTTTCAAACAATGACTTGCGACCTTACGTTTACCTCCATGATTGTAAGTTACTTAATGATATTTATAATAATTAGAAATACAATTAGTTTTTAAACAACAATGGTTTTTAAGTATACATACCAAGGTAATAACTTATAATTGTTCTTCACTATTTATAATATCAGTCCAAATAACAATTTTAAAAATTCAATATCTTCTCACACGAGGGGCACACAAATCACGCTCTTTTAGTTCGAGGGGGTAAATATATATTTTTGCACTTTAAACGGGATCAATGTTATATAGTTGAGGGGGGCAAAGTAAAGAATCACACTTCTTTTCATATGCCTGCACATTGGACTTTGGGAAGCGGACCCTGGATTTTATTTGTGGGTCCCAATTTTTGGACCATTAGGACTTTCCTTTTCTCTGTTTTTCACGATCTCATTATGGAACTTTCATATTCCACCGCATACGCGGGTCAAATTTCACCGCGCGTATAATGTGCAGTTAATTATATTATGTAGTTACACTTTTTTCAAAGATTTTTTTTTTTTTTTGTGAATTAGTTACTGCGTGAATATAAAATTATATTTACATGAGTAATATAAAAATGGCATACTGTTAGATCAAAAATTTTATTTTAAATTTGATAGTATTAATTACAATATCATTAAAGTCTTTATATCGCATCAGTCAAATATTTACGAGGAGAGTATATTGTTTGATTTATATAAAAAAACAAAAACTAAAAACAAGAATACAAGCAAATGAGGCAGTAATTCTTCTCTTGTCGAGTTTGAAGTCTCTCATGGCCAACGAGATCTTGCTTCAACATTGAGGCGGAGGTCTCATAATTCATAAATTATGGACTCAATTTTATGTGAATATGAGTTTTATTCCAATTTGATAATATTTTTATTTATTTATTGTAGTTTGTATTTTTTTTTTGTTATTCGATGATAATTGATTGCAATAACTTATTCTTCATTTAAAGTGATTGATGCAGTTTATTGATTATAATAGATCATTAATGTAATCGATTAATTATAATAGATATGTTTTAATTTTTTTAAAAGAAAAAGCAAAGAAAAAAGTTTGAAGTCTCTCATGTGATTGGCAAAAAACGGTGATCGAATTGGACAAGATTTGGATTCTGAAATACATTTTTAATAGTTAGGAAAGGATAAGTGACAAAACGAAAAATTTATTTAATTTTTATGGGATTTGATTAAACAACAGTTGTACATAGATGTCACTTTTTGTTTTGTCTTCCATTCTTTTAAATCACCAACACTAGAGTTCAAAATCAAAATCAAAATCAAAATCAAACTCCAGATCAAATGTCATTTTATCTATTGATACCAAACACAAATAGCCTAAACCCTAAATGGTGTTCTTTTTAACCTGTATAGGCCCAATACCGCAGTGTAACTGACCTTTTTGTTAGATGCCCAAAATAATTTTTGTTTGCGGTCCGTTTTTAACAGCTCAATATCCAACCCGAACATGACTTGATTGCTATGATGGCAGAAGTGTGTACAGCTTGGTAAATTGATCGAAGATTTCGATGCAAATTGAATACCGACCTTGTATTCAATACACATTTTTGGGTATCTTGAAGCGATTGAATGCACATTCTTTTATGTTTTTTGTAACACAATTTTTCATGTCTATTGAATTAGAAGACATAAAAAATAGTATAAACTAAATTTCAAAAAATTAAATAAAATAATACGGGTATAATATATAGTTTTGATCATTTAATTTTTCCTTCAAAAGTTAATTTGATTGTGATTCATAGGCTTAACAACTTGATTACGAATAAAACGCTGGGAATTTCGATGAACGTTGCGAAGAATGCCTTGAGCAATGTGGACTTGATTTGATCTAAATTTGGAAAAAACGTTGATTTGCTGGCTTAACACTTTGACTGTAGATCGAACGTCTTGGTTTGGACAATCTTTGCGAAGAACGACGGAAACTTCGCCTTGATCACCGCGGATCTTTCTTAAGAGAACTTCGGGACTTTCTTGAATGAAGACTCCTTCTTCTGTCTCTTGTTATGTGTCTTCGGCTTGTAGAGAGGATCCCTATTTATAGATATATGAGAGAGTCTCTTACCATATTTACCTGATGAGGTGGCGTGATTTGATTAACCATTCAACATTTGGTAATAATTTACTGCCTTGATCATATGATGTGATTTAAATTACCAAAATACCAATATTCGGCTTTTTTATTTGCCAAAACTATGACTTTCATTGCCAAATTTTGAATATGGAAATATTTTCTTAATAATTAAATATTTTATTTAATTTTGGAATTTAATTTGAAAGATTCTAAAATTTAAATCAAAATATAATTGATTATTTTAAAATAATATTATACACATCAATTTATATTTGACATAGAATTTCAATGCTTACAAATTGCCCCATCGAGACTTGTTCACGTTTATCTGTTTTTACAGATAATGGCAAGTGTACGAGTCTTCAAATCATTTATTGGGAAAGTTAATCCAAAGCATCCACTTGAGCTTTTATTTTAGATAGGAGTTTCATTTGAGTTTGTAGATAGTTTATACTCATATCAAGAAGTCTTTATTTATATGAGATGTAGATAGTTTATACTCATATCAATGAGTCTTCACTTGAATTTGTAGATAGTTTATACTCTTATCAATGAGTCATCACTGAAATTTGTAAACTATTTATACTCATGTTAATAAGTATTCATTTGAATTTGCCTTCTAGACCTTTTATACTATTGTCGATTAGTGCTTGAAAGAATTCACTTTGAAAAGCTTAGATAATTTATGCTCGTACCTATGAGCACTTGAATAATCATTGTTTTTCAAAATTTTAGATAGTTTATGCTTATATCTTGGAGCTTTGTTGATAGTTTATGCTCTTATTAAGGAGCATTGTCTTCCTTGAGCGAGATCTTTCATTTCAGAGCCGATTGGATCACTTTAATCATGGATTGGGTGCCCTACTAAGCGATGGTATTTGCAGTACTTTGGATCATCAGTCCTTCCAACTTCATCTGGCCATTTCATTTCAGGCAATTCAATGAGGTTCGTATCGAGTAGATCATCAAACATGGCAGAGACATCTGAATTGAGGAATGGATACTCTTTGGCTCGCATCTCTTTCCAGGTCAACTTTCTCCATTCTCTTTCTTGATTGACATCTCTCTTTTCACTAACCTTATCATTTCATCTAAATTTGATAGGCGTTGCGTATGCTGCCATAGCTTTTTTGCTTTGAGTTTTGAGAAGAGACTTGCCGCCTTTATTGACTTCTTGTATGTCTTTGAACTTTCGAGGCTCTTGGACAAGTGGTTCTTCAACTCCACTTGTCAAAATGCTCAACTGTATGTCATGGGCTCTGGTAGCTAACTCTTCAAACGTCTTAGATTGGATCCCATGAATGGTGTATCGGAGGCCCTAATGCATGCTTTGGATGCACATCTCTATAGCTGAAGTCTCAGACAGTCGATCTTTGCAGTTGAGGCTCAGATTTCTCCAACAATTGATGTAGTCGATGATGGGCTCTTCCTTCCACTGACGGGAGTTGGTGAGTTCAAACATGCTTACTATCCATTGGGTACTGTAAAAGCGGTTGAAGAATTAATCCTCGAGTTGCTCCCAACTATTAATTGAGTTTGCCTCCAAGTCAGCGTACTAGTCGAACGCATTTTCTTTCAATGATCGAACAAATTGCTTGACCAAATGATCTTCGTAGGTTTCGGCATTGTTGTATATCTCGATGAAATGGGCTACATGTTGCTTCGGGTTACCTTTGCCATCGAATTGCTGAAACTTAGGAGGTTGATAGTCAGTTGGCATCTTCAAGCTGTCAATTATATGGGTACATGGCTTACATTATAACATGGTTGACTTGAAACTTTCATTAAACTTGTCTTGGAAGGTTCCCATGATGAACTCCTTGAGTTGGTTAATGCGAATCAGTCTATTCGATGAGATTTGTAACTCTTGAGCTGAGGACTTTCCTTTTTCACTTGCTTGTTGCTTCGTAGATGTTTCGACTTCGTCTTAAGCTTCAGGTTGCTCCGTAGACGTTTCAACTTCATCTTGAGCTTCAGATTGCTTCTTTATGACACGGCTGACCTCGGCATGGTCAACTTGATTCATCAACTCTAAGATTTTGGATTCTTGTTCTTGAACGTGCTTGGTGAGACATTCAATGGCCTTCGTCAAGGTTGCAATTTATTCTTCCAATATTATTGCGCTTGTCACCATAGCGTATGCTATGCTTCAAGAGCTTACTGTTGAGCGAGGAGTGGATGTCATTGACTCATCTTCATTATCTTCATCTAACTTGGCAAGATGTAGTGGATTATTCTTAGCAAATTCAAGAGACTGATCCATAGAAGATACTTGCGACTTTGTTGGATTTGCTGCTTGTGGTGAAGCTAAAACCTACAACTGCAGTGTTTGGAAATTGAGAAGTTGCGATCTCGAACTCTGCGTTGTTATAGGTGACCACTTGATATTTGAAAAACTTCTTGATGAAAGGAAAAGATGAGAGATAGAGATTGTCCAACTGGGCGTGCTAAAAATCTGTAACACAAATTTTCATGTCTATTGAATTAGAAGATAGGAAAAATAGTACAAATTAAATTTCAAAAAATTAGATCAATTAATGCGTGTACAATCTCTAATTTTGATCCTCTAATTCTTCCTTCAAAGTTGATTTGATTTTCAATAACGTGATTTATATGCTTCACAACTTGATTACGAATCAAACACTAGGAATTTTGATGAATGCCGCGAAGAATGCCTTGAACACCATGCATTTGATTTGATTTAAATTTGGAAAGAACGCTAATTTGTAGGCTTAACACCTTGACTGTAGATCGAACACTTTGATTTGGACAATCTTTGCGAAGAATACCAGGAACTCCGCCTTGATCACTGCGGATCTTTCTTGAGAGAACTTCGCCTAAACACCCATGGCTGATTTATGTTTTTTTGAGATGCTTCAAAGTTCAAACAATCAATTTTGCACGATGGGATTCTCTGAAAAGTAATTATTCACAAAATTATTAATTTGTCATTACAATCTTTCAACTATTATATCTAAGGATGATAGCATAAAATATTAGAATTTCTTTTTTTCATTTTTCATGAAAAACGTTGTGTCATCTTAAACTATTCATAAAAATGAGATGGAGAATCAATATTAGAGACTACGTGGGTTATAAACTACATCATGAACTTGTCCGCGCAATACGAGTAATATATAGATATATAGCAATGTGTTATCGTTCTGTTTGTTTAACAAGTTTTAATAGAATTAAAACCATTAAGAAGAAGTAAATTAATTTCAAATAATACTTTATTTTATTAAATATGTCACTCCTATTTCCTTTTTAGATGCATTTTTTTAAAAGGAAATCCTTTTAGAGGGCTAAAAAAGAAGTTCTCCTACAAATAAATAATGATATAATATTTTTCCGACTTCAATTATTAATTTCCAAATAATTTTTATTCTATTTTTCAATTTGCAACTCTTAACTAGAATCGTGTCCATGAATGGAAATGCAAAGGCTGTTGATGAACTTGTTCCCATTTTGAACTTGAACACACCGTCTCTGCAAATAAACCCTAGAAGTCCAGTGGTCATCGGAGGATTGTTAGAGAAGAGAGTATTATAAAAATTTCGGGTAATTTCTGTTCAATTCTCATGTTTTTCCCACCTTTTCTGATAAGCCCTAGTTATGAACCCTGATTCATGTTCAAAAGGACCGATAGTTAAGCGTATTCCAAAAAATCCCAGTTCGTGAATTCACTTGTTGAACCAAGAACCACCCTGTTTTTCCACCAGTTTTGTTTATTATGGAGAGAACGAAACAGTCATCAAGCAGAAAGCGCCGTAAAATTTCAAGTAGGAAGCGAAATAGGCCGTCAGTTGATACTCAGCGATTTGCCGGACTCAGTCCTCTGTCACATTCTATCTTTTTCTACCAACGAAGCTCTCTGTGGCAACCAGCATTCTGGCTAAAAGATGGAGGTTTTTGTGGGCTAATGTCTCGAATTTGTATCTCAACGACCACGATCATAGTCCAGAGTCCAACAAGCGAATGTGCTTTTCGGGCGTCGTCCTTAGTATTCTTTTGCTGTATAATGTGCAGGCCATGAATACTTTTCGCCTCCGCCTCTTGTATGAGGATACACTAGAAGATGTCTCGTGCAATTATCGAGTGGAGACATCGATCGCCATTGCAATTGCTCGCAAGGTCCGAAATCTTGATCTTATTTTCCGTTTATCACATCAAGTTATGATGCCTTGATGCCTCCTCACCTGCAAAACTCTCGTTAGTTTGAGGCTCCGTGGTTGTGTGCCACCCCCTTGCCGGACTCAGTCTGTTTTCCTAGCCTCAAGAAGCTGTATCTTGGCTCTGTTAAGTATGGGAGTGATGAAACCCTTCCCCATCTGATTTCTGGCTGTCCAGTGCTGGAGGAGTTTGAAGTCGTTGAAATAATGGAGAAAGATTTGGCCTACTGTAATGTTTTGTCGCCCACAATAAAATCGCTTGCGGTCATTTTTGAATACAATGTATTTCAAGTCGATGTTTCTGAATCTTACAGGCATGATTATAGGCTTGAGATAAATGCTCCAGGACTTGCATATCTCCGGGTAGAGGATCATTTGTCCGAGCATATCTCGGCTCAGAATCTAACATCCTTGACTGAAGAAGATATCTATGTTAACAATGAAATGGTGGAGAAGGACAACTCTGTTTATTATGGCTCTGTTTTAGATTTTGTTGATAGCCTCTGCAACGTCAATTGCCTATTAAAATGAAGGTATCTATAGTCTATAGATCGGCTTTGTTCTTGTAATCTGTTCAATCTGACGTTAACCCTCAGTTTGGTTCTAGGATTTTGGTAAGGAAAATAGGATAGAAAATTTTTTCTTTGCTTCAAACGATAGTACTTTATGTTTTCATATTTGATCCTTTCCATTTTCCCCCAACTTTTCTTCACCAAAATCTTTGTTCCAAACATAGCCTAAAGGTGATCTCTTTGCAGATCCCAGACTCGGCAATCTCTGCCTCAACAAGTATAAAGTTTCACAATTTAACCAAACTTGAGATGGCTGCTGATTGGTGTTTTCTCTCAAAGTTCCTTGAAAATGCTGATAATCTTGAGGTTCTTATCACTGTCGAGGTCTGTTGATGCAATTAAGAAGTTGCTTTGTTCTCCTTTTCGCTTTTATATCAACGAGGGGGCTCATTCATATTTATTTTTATTTCCCGTGGTCAGGTTGATGAAGATCTAAGACGCTGGAGGGAGCCCGGACAAGTACCCGTGTGTCTGTTATCACATCTTAGAACTATATCGATTCATGAATTCGGATTTGCAGAGCATGAGTTTGAAATGGTAAGATATCTTTTGGGGAATGCTCGAGTCTTGGAAATGATGAAAATACATACCTATTCTGATGATTGCGAGGAAAGATTTTGTGCGCTCCAGAAAATTTCACTGTTTGAGCGAGGATCTGACGCATGTCACCTTGGCTTCTATTAAGATGTGATCTTAATCGGTTTGAATTATCTGTTAAACAATCGTGTTATATTTTTTTCTTTTATCTATTAATGCATGATACGGATATTGGTGGACAATTAAGATAATGTCTTAATGTTTATTTAGTATTTAACAACCGAATGCGCCTCCAGAACTGTTTTAAGATGTTTGCTGCTTCTGCTTCTGTTTTCTGTTTTTTTTTTTCAAAAAAAAGAGAAAGAAAAAGAAAGACCAACTCAGCTGGTTTTATAACTTTGGTTAATCACTATGTATTTGACTCCATATGGGCGGGAAAGCGTATTTTTTTTATCTCTAATTTTCTAAGGCTCTGTATTTCTTTTTTTATTTGTTTGGAAAAATATTTTTTCAACTCTTAAAATAAATCAGATATTTCCTCTAAAATACATTGTTCCAAAAACGTGGACTGCTGTTTTATTCCACAAACCCGAGAATCCAAATTTGTATCATCATCTCATAAGAGAATCCAAAATCCGAGAATCCAAACTGTATTAACGTGTCATAAGGAAAAAAGAATTGAAGAAAAAAAGATGATTTTTTTTTTAATTGAATGTGTTCATTCATTTTAACCACTTTTAACATATCTTTGGATTTTATCTTCCCGGAGTTCATTCTCCGGGGAACATTCCCGTAAAAATTGTTTTAGAGTATTCTACTTTTAATAAATTATAATAATTTTTAATCATTATATCAATAAAAAATATACATTTATATTTTTAATTTTTATATTTGATGAGTCAGGTACCACCTCATCACGCCGCGTCAGCAGGTGTCCCATACAGCCTAAGTGGAAAGTTGAAGCCTTGATATGACGGACAGTCCTCGAGGGAGCTCTTAAGCTAGCGGCTCTTGAAGTGGCATCGAGGCACAAGTACGCTACCCGATGGACCCTTGAAACAACCCACGGCCCTCGAAAAACGTCCAGCCCTGTTCTAAGGGCGCGAGGAGCTTGATGGCGTAAGAGGCCCTCGAATGCGTCCGTGTCGAGAACGAAATCCTATACTTGGCCATCGCACAGCTTGACGCCTAACAATAATGAATCCAGCTGGCGATCAATGGCAGATCCTACCTACCGTCACCTAACACGCCCTAATGGCACATGAGTTTATCCCATCAGTCTCCAGTGCCTTAAATGCTAAGTCATAAATGCAATCTTTGGTCATAAATGCCGAAGATACACATTAAATGCCAATAAGACCCCCCATTAATGAGAGGTGAGAGTAGTCGCCAATAGGAATCACCAAAAGGACAAAAAGCACATGTTGGTACGACTGATGTCAGGAAAGTGACTGATTCCTACCAACCATGTTACATTCGGGTACCTCACTCTCACATATATATCAAATTAGCTCTCCACCCAAGGGTAAGGGAAATCATAAGATTCTCACTCTCATTCTAGATAAGCAAGAGAACTTTTCATTTATTATTCATCATCTTCTCCAAACACTGATTTGAGCATCAAAGAGCCTACACCGGGGCAAAACCGATTAGTCTCACATGCGTTCCTCCCTCTTTGACAAGTGGGCCACCAGCATCATCACCAGGAGCTCTCGTACCCCGACACGTGGTCGAATAAAAAACCGACTGCATCAATATTTTCTACCACTAAAAATAATTATATATAATAATATACAAATTTCATACAACATCACTAACACAAAAATTAATACAAAAATAGGCCAGTTGGATAAGATTAAAAAATGTATACTTTTTATAATAGTTTTTTTTTCTTTTTTCAAATTAAATAATTTTGCATTCAAATATAACAATTAAATTTTTTTTAAAAGATATTTTTATTTAAAAATAGTTTAAATGTCTTTTAAAAAGTGTTGCCATGGGCTTTTTGCTTTTGTTTTTTTTAAATTTATTCAAGTATAATTTTTTTATTAAAATATTATTTTTTAAACAAATAAATACTATAATTTTTAAAAAAGTCCATCCGAACGAGCTCGTATTGAAATTTGTTTTTTTAGGCTTTTAGGGTCAAACTCACCACGGAAAATTTGTTCATCCGACCTTTCAAGTTTTTTTTTAATTTAATAGCCCTCAATTTATTTTTTCCTTTTTTTTTAAGTCAAATATCTGATGTGGCATAATTTAAAGGTTAATTAAGTGAAACTAACAAGTTTAGAGTTGAACGGGGGTCGAATTGTAAATAAATAAATTTATAACTTATATGATATCGATCAAACGATCGTGTGCGTTATGTGCTTAATAGTTGCTTGATCGATCAAAATAATCGATTGATCGATCACTATATATGTTGATCGATCAACACAATCGATTGATCGATCATTTATGTCGCTTAATCGATCATTTTTTATCGATTATTATGTATCGTTTGAGCGATTGTTCTTCATCGATCACACATCGCTTAAGCGATATAGCATGTTTATTGAGCGATATGCTATGTCGATCGAGCGATCTGGCATGTCGATCGAGCGATCTGGCATGTCGATCGAGCGATATGTCATGTCGATCGAGCGATCTGGCATGTCGATCGAGCGATATGTCATGTCGATCGAGCGATCTGGCATGTCGATTGAGCGATATGCTATGTCGATTGAGCGATCTGCTATGTCGATTGAGCGATCTGGCATATCGATTGAGCGATCTGGCATATCGATTGAGCGATATGGCATGTCGATTGAGCGATATAGCATGTCGATTGAGCGATATAACATGTCGATTGAGCGATATATCATGTCGATTGAGCGATATAGCATGTCGATTAAGCGATTAAGCGATATAGCATGTCGATCTGGCATGTCGATTAAGCGATATAGCATGGACGGGGGTCGAATTGTAAATAAATAAATTTATAACTTATATGATATCGATCAAACGATCGTGTGCGTTATGTGCTTAATAGTTGCTTGATCGATCAAAATAATCGATTGATCGATCACTATATATGTTGATCGATCAACACAATCGATTAATCGATCATTTATGTCGCTTAATCGATCATTTTTTATCGATTATTATGTGTCGTTTGAGCGATTGTTCTTCATCAATCACACATCGCTTAAGCGATATAGCATGTTGATTGAGCGATATAGCATGTTGATTGAGCAATATGCTATGTCGATCGAGCGATCTGGCATGTCGATCGAGCGATCTGGCATGTCGATCGAGCGATCTGGCAGCGATCTGGCTTGTCGATCGAGCGATCTGGCATGTCGATCGAGCGATCTGGCATGTCGATCGAGCGATATAGCATGTCGATCGAGCGATCTGGCATATCGATTGAGCGATATGGCATGTCGATTGAGCGATATGCTATGTCGATTGAGCGATCTGGCATATCGATTGAGCGATATGGCATGCCGTTCAATCATTTGGGGATATATGTAGATCAACTTTGAGTTTTGTATGGTCTCATCTCATAAATTCAATAAATAACTACATTGTTCCCATATAACTTCAAAGTTTGTTGTATATACTTTGACCAGTATGACCACAAGTTGTGATCGTTATATGAAAAATTGATATAATTTTACCAATTACAGTGTAAAATATCATATTTCATTTTTTTAATGATATAAGTAACTAGATTCAAAGAAAATAACTAAAATCTCTTGGCATTTTCCATGTTATGTGCATAATCATTTGAAGCAATCATATTGCGTTACTCAAGCGATATGTGTCAAATACTCATGATCAATTGTCAGATTTTTTCAAGCGATCATTTGTAATTTTTCACTTTTAGGCCCGTACAAATGGATTTTATATGTAGATCAACAATTTAGAGATGTGTGCAAGACAATTTTGAGTTTTGTATAATCCCATCTCATGAATTGGATAAACTAGATTGTTCCCATATAACTTTAAAGTTCATTGTATATACTTTGGCCAGTATGACCACACGTTTTGATTGTTATATGAAAAATTGGTATAAGTTTACAAATTACAACGTAAAATATGATATAACTTCTTAATTCATTGTATTTACTATAGTCCTAATGATTATAAAACATAACCACTATCATGAGAAATGTGTATAATTTGACAAAATGAAGTTTATAATTTGACCATTTATTATTTTAACACTATAATATATCCACAATATATGTTTAATTTCTCATTTACAAGAAAATTAGTTAAATTTTCTTATATTTTTTTCGTTTTAGGTCAATTGATATTTAATGTCCCTTAAGTAATAGTTTGTAAAATATACATGATCGCTTAATCGATCACTTGATCGCTTAATCGATCACTTGATCGCTCAAGCGATCTTCGATTCAATTCTTTTTACCTACCCACCCACAGTCAATCCCCAAACCCAAAACATGACAGATACAGAAAAAGGAAAACCCACGCACAAACACGCACACACACATCAAATTAAACGATAAAAGTTGGTTAAAATTTCAAATTGAAGACATCATTTGCTAGCCCATCATGAGAGGAGTTGATTTGTGAAAAAAAAATGTGAATTTTTGGTCGGAGGCGGTGGAAAGGGCAACAACAAAGAACACACTCCGTTGCCGTCATTTTACCACCTCTAGCTAGAATTTCTCAAAAATTTTTCCATTAATTAACTCCTCTCAACATGGGCAAACTGATTCTTTGATTAATTTTGAAATACAATTAAATTTGAGTTGTTAATTTTGCTTATATTTATGCAGTTTATGAATGTATTTTTGTTTCTTGTTCCTTTTTTTTGTTTTAGGGATTTTTTTGCAATTCAATTGATTTTGAGGGTTAAAATATAAACGTTAAAGGTTAAACAAATATTTACTTAAACTCTATTTAAGTTTAATTGGCTATTAATTAAGATTAATAAATAAAAGGGCTATTTACCTCAAAATTAAAACTTGAAAGCTATTTAATTAAAAGTGAAACTTGAAAAGGCTATTTAACAAAACTCCCCAACTCACCATGCTTCTGCTCTCGTTGCGTTCTCAAATCTCAATTAATCCTAGAAGTCGAGTGGTATATATTCCTCGCGTCCTTCCCCTTTCTTATGTACTAAGCACTAGTTATAAACCCTAATTCTTGTTCCAAAGGACCGATTGCCAAGCGGATTTGGGAAAACCTATTTCTTGAATTCATCGTTCGATTAAACATTCTCTGCGGTATCCAGTTGTTTGATTTTTAACCCAGAAACCCTTTTCTCCAGTTTGTTATTATGGAGTTAACGAAACGATCATCAACCAGAAAGCGTCTGAGAACTTCAAATATAGAGCAAAACATGCCGACAGTTGATAGACTCAGCGGGTTGCCAGACTCACTCCTCTGTCACATTCTCTCTTTTCTCCCAACTAAGTTCTCCATAGCAACAAGTATTCTAGCCAAAAGATGGAGATTTGTGTGGGTTGGTGTCTCAAATTTTGATCTCAGCAGCGACGATCATTCTACATATTCCAATGACGAGCCTCGCTTTGCAGACGTAATCAACAGGATTCTGCAGCACAATGTACAGCCCGTGAATACTTTTCGCCTAACCTCGACAAATACAGACGAGGAGTTCACTGAGTATCAAATCGAGACATGGATAGGCACTGCCATTGCCCGCAAGGTCCAAAGACTTGAACTTTATCTTGATAGTCTAGTTAAGTTGCCTCGATGCCTCTTCACCTGCAAAACCCTCGTCGATTTGAGGCTCCAGGGTTGTGAACTAAGAGCCTCCTTGCCTGCCTGCTTATGTTTTCCTAGCCTCAAGGAACTTCGTCTCTGTTCTGTCCAATATAATGCTGATGAAACCCTTCCACATCTGATTTCTGGGTGTCCAGTGCTGGAAAAGTTGGTCATCAACACAATCTTGGAGCGAGATATGTTCTGCTGTAGTATATCTTCGCCCACGATAACATGTCTCATGGTCAAATTTGAGTTGGATGGTTTGCTATGTAACAGCCATGATTACAGGATGGAGATAAATGCTCCTGCAATTAGATATCTCCGGATGGAGGATTGTTTATCTGAGCATATCTCGGCTCAGACGCTGGCATCCTTGATTGAAGCAGATGTCTGTCTTATGGATGAAATCGATAAAGAAAACGAAATTCTTTATTCTGGCTCTGTGTTAGCATTTCTTGATAGGCTCTATAACGTTAAGTGCCTAAAACTATCAATTGATCATAAGAAGGTAAGTATGTATATGATCTTTTATCATCTCCTTGTGCTTTTTGTTTACTCTTGGTTAAGAATTTTGATAAGGATTCATCGCATGAGTAATCGTTTTTCTTCTTAGACCCTCTGAACATACTATGCTGATTTCTTTGCAGTTTCTTCACTCGGCATTCTCGGCATGTTCTGTTCCAACTATAAGGTTTCAAAACTTAACCAACCTTGAATTGGCTGCTGATTGGCGTTTTATCTCAAAGTTCCTTGGAGTGGCTGATAATCTTGAAGTCCTCATCATCCGTAAGGTTTGTTTGATGCAATTGTCTCTCCTTTTTTATCCATCAATTATTTTCTTCTTATTTATTTTCATTTTTATTTTATTTCTTGTGATCAGGTTGATGAAGATCTAAAATACTGGATGAAGCCCCTAAAAGTGCCTACATGTCTGTCATCACATCTTAGAACTATAAAAGTTTTTGCTTTCGGTTATGCAGAGCATGAGTTTGAAATGGTAAGATATCTTTTGGGGAATGCGCAAGTGTTGGAGAGGATGGGAATTTATACCGATTCTGATACTTCTGATTACAAAGAAAAATTTCGTGGGCTCCAGAGAATTTCACAGTTTCGGCGAGGGTCTGCGGCTTGTCAGCTTGTCTTTAATTGAGATTGTTGGGCTGCCTTTTTCTTTTCTTTGGACAGGGATCTTGAGTTATAAGTGACTTGCTCTGAATTCACCTCGTGAAAAATACAGATCAGCTGGTTTTTTAACTTTGGTTTGATCAGTATATTTGATTTCATATGAGAGGCCTGCAAATTTGCAACTTTTTACTCCAATTTTGTTAGTATTGTGTGGTGAAACATTGCCCTCTTGCCAGGATAAAAGGAGGTTGAGAATAAAAAGAAATGCATTCGAAACCCTTTGTGATGTGCATACCTCAAAATAAAGTGTTTATACAATAAAAGCTCTTTCAGTTCTTCGTTTCCTTGGTTATTAGAATACTAAACTACTAATGTGATGTCACACTCTTTCATTTAATACTTTCTTCAAGTATGATAAATATGAAAATATCTAAGACTTTATTTGTTTTTTAATTTGGAAAAATATTTTTGACTCTTAAAATATATCAAATATTGCCTTCAAATAATAATTTATATTAATATAAATTTATATTGATTATTATATTATTATACCGCTAAAATAATCAATACATAAAAGTTTAAGAGACTTTGAGGCTAGCTACTTAAGCGCTGTAGCCTGTATGAATGCGGAGGGGGATAATTTTATTATGCCCTATTTTGGCGCATATGAAATTATAATAGCCTTTATATAGTTTGGATAAGTGTATTTTTATTTTTACTTCTATAAAGGAATCCAATATTTATCTAGAATTTAAGATAAGATTGGTTATACTTTAATTCAAATGAAATTTCGCTCAAAAAAACAAAAACAAAAATTCAAATAAAATTATAAAACTAATTTCTTATTTATAGTGTCATATTTACAATATATACCAATTATTTTAATTTTGAATTACTAGAATTATTTATCACTTTATTTATGTGTAAATTTGAAAAAAAAAAATTGTCCATGTTATAAATATACTAAAAACAATTTCAAACCTAAAAATATGTCGTTTTTGATTGAATCATTAAATATACTTATTTATCAATTATTTTGCTATATTTATCAATTTACTATTTATCTAATAAAAAAATTATTATGATACATATTTTTTTGATAAATAATTTATTAAATTATATAAAAGAGGTATCTCGCTTTTAGAGGTATATAGAGGAAATATAGTAGGTATCTCGCCTTAGGTACGAGGGTATCACCAGGGTTGCGAATATAGCCAGTTCATGAGTTCATTGTTCCATTATCCATTCTCTGCAGCATTCAGTTACTCTTTTGAACCCTCAAACCTCTTTCTCCAGTCCTGTAATTATGGTGAGTGCAAGACAATCATCAACCTGCAGAAAGCGTCTGAGAATTTCAAAAATGGCGTCAGTTGGTAGACTCAGCGACTTGCCGGACCCGATCCTCTGTCACATACTCTCTTTTCTCCCAACTAAGCTCTCTGTCGCAAGAAGCACGAGTTCTATCAAGAAGATGGAGGTTTCTCTGGACTAATGTCTCAACCTTAGACCTCAAAAGCGACGATTTTGATATCGGGGGACCAACCTTTACGGACATAATCAGCAAGGTTCTTTTGCAGCAGCAAACTGTGCAACCCATTAATACTTTTCGCCTCCGGTATACGGATACAATCTTCAATCTGAGTAGTGAGATGCAACTCGAGACATGGATCGCCGCTGCCATTGTACGCAAGGTTCAAAAACTTGAACTTTATCTTTACGAACCAGTTCAGTTGCCGTCTTTTTATCTTTACCTACAGATCCCTCGTGGATTTGAGGCTCGAGGCTTGTAAGTTGAGGACCCCCTTACCCACCCACCACTTTTTGTTTTCCTAGCCTCAAGAAGCTCCATCTCTATTATGTAAAATATAATGGCGACGAAACACTTGTGCGCCTGATTTCTGGTTGTCCGGTGCTTGAGGAGCTTGAGGAGCTGTTCATCGACGAAATCCAGATTTAGCCTGCTGTAGTATATCTTCGCCCTCGATAAGAGGGCTTATGATCAAGTTTTTTCTGGGTAGTGCTGTTTCTTGCCGGCATGATTACAGGATGGAGATAAATGCTCCGGCACTTAGATATCTCAAGGTGGAGGATTGTTTATCCGAGCATATCTCAGCTCAGATGATGACATCCTTGGTCGAAGCAGATGTGCGTCTTGTAGATGAAATGGGGAGAGGAGTCCGTAGCTCCGTGTTTGCATTTCTTGATAGTCTGTGTAATGTTAAGTGCCTAAAATTAACAATTGGTTATGCCAATGTATGTATTTTTGATCTTTTATCATCTCATTGATTGTGCATCTTTTTACACTTGGTTGGTTTGGTTCAATGATTTCAGGAGGAACATACATGTTTTGCAGTTTCTTGACTCGGCATTCTCTGCTTCAACTATAAAGTTTCACAATCTAACCAAACTTGAATTTGCTGCCGATTGGCGTTTTCTCTCAAAGTTCCTTGAAATTGCTGATAATCTTCAAGTCCTTATCGTCCCTAAGGTCGGTTTTTGGCAATTCAAAAGTTTCTAGATTTTTCTTTTCTTTAGAGTCTTACGTTAAAAAGGTGCTTATTTATTTTTATTTTTATGTTATTCCCCGCGATCTCAGGTTGATAAAAGTCTAAAACGCTGGGAGGAGCCCCAACAAGTGCCCACATGCTTGGTATCACATCTTAGGACCATAACAATTCATCGATGTAAATATACACAGATTGAGTTTGAAATGGTAAGATATCTTCTGAGGAATGCTCAAGTGTTGAAGAGAATGGATATATCTTCCCATTCTGATATTTCTCCATGCAAGAAAACTAGTGGGCTCAGGAAAATTTCACGGTTTCAACGAAAATCTGCGGCTTGTAAGCTTGTAAGACTAAAGTCTTAGATGTCTCTACTTAACAACGGAAACTGTTTTATGCACCTGATCTCTATATTCACCTTTTTCGTAGAATGAAAAACAGATGAGCTGGTTTCTTTACTATTGTTTGATGATCACTGATTTTACTGACTTTGTTACTGTAGCAAAAGGATAACGAATTGTATGGTTCCCATTTGTCAATATGATCTTTCTGGGCAGGATAAATAATCACCATACACTACGAGAGAACATAGTTTCACAGACGGAAAAATTTGTCTCTAAATATTAATTTTCTGTCTCTAAAGAATTTTAGTGATGAATATTTCCGTCTTTGAATTAGTGTATAAATACCTTGTCTCTGATTTTGAAGACAGATTTATGTCCATCAATGATTCAAATACAAAAAATTTTTGACTCTAATTTTGTGACTATTTCTAACATTATCCAAAACAAATCTATCTCCGTTTCCATCAAATGTTTGTCAATAATCCGTCTCTAAATTTGTTGATTTAATTTTTGTGAATCCGTCTCTGATTCTGTCTAAAAAGCATCTAACATTCTTTTTAAAAATCCATCTCAAATCTATCTCAAAACATCTCATATTGTGTCTTAAAATTTGTCTTTGATTTGTCTTCAATTAATCCAAAATATCTTGTTAAATCTTTAATATTATATCAATAATCTACCAATTATAAAATTTAATTATACCCAAGAAAAGCTAAATCAATTATCAAACCAATTATACCAACTATTAACAAATGCAAGCCCTTAAAAATACTAAACACAAACATAGAATGCCAAATTAATGTATTTTAATCATTCACAATTGCAAAAGCAAAATTATATTCAAAATCTGTCACAAAGTATAAGAACTCAAACATCACTACTTTTTACCAAAAGTCTGCTACTCTCGAGGTCCACTATGACACTATAGCATAAAAATAACGATGCCTCCTCACTAATAGTGTAGAGCCCGCCTTCACATAAATCTATGGTAGAGTGCAAACGCCAGGTTTGCAAAGAGATGATGCCAAAGCCTTAGTTACCGATGATCTTGGAATTTCCTAAGAGGATAATGCATAAAAAATTATATTAGGATATGGGCATATGATATGAAATCACAAGTACTAAAGAAGAACAAGGAGAGGTATACGAAAAAGAAGAATGAGATGCCACATTATATACCAAACTAACCGGGAGACCACATGATACTCTTGAAGACAAGCAAATAGTACAACTACAGTTAAGCTAGTCATAAGCAAACTAGTATCTTGAAGACAATGAATATGGTATCATTATTTAACAATATGGGAATGTAAAAGGGCAGAACCAAGTGTTTTGAGATACACAATCCAAACCCATTGATAGAGCAAAGAATACTTTCAGCCTCCCATAATCCTAGGCAACATTCATTCGCCAAGCCTTTTGGCAAAATTCAAAATCGAACACAAGTTTTCCCAACTCCACTGTAGATACAGTTCTTATGATCCAATAAACATTATTAATTGAACAAAAAACAAATAGCATATACACCACATACATATCCTGGAAAGATTTTGGCAATTCCCATTCAACATATTTTCTTACCAAGACCAATTTGATTATTCTAACAATCAAAGGACCAACACAATTTACAATTCCAAAATCCAAGGAAACTAGTCGTACTAAAAAAGTACCAGGAAACATAAGGATTAGAACATAATTATGCATCACTTCTTCATTCAGAAAAGGAACAAGAAATATATAGAAGAAGAACCATAACTTCCACTTGCTCTGGACTTGACGTATCAAAATAGTTTCTCATGACATCCAACACCAAAATAAGAATCTACAAACTGAGAGTTGCATGTTTCCTCAAGCAATACATTGCTATCCATGTTGCTAAGGCATGACGGCACAAAAGTTAGCTTAAGCATATAACCTGCCTGAACCTCATGCTAGCCAGCTCTTAAAGCGAGGTCAAAATCACATGATATGACATAGAGAAAGAAAGGTAGGAACAATGTGCCTACCTTTAGCGTCACATCATCAAATGACACAACTTCCTTAGCCTGCTCCAACGACAGCTGCGCACCAAAACCGAATCTTATTCTGAAGTACAATTAAGGATATATAACAAAATGAGTGTAACAGGGAAACTAATTACCTTATCCCAAAATGCAGCCAATTTTTGTGGGATTCGTACACAGTATGCACACAAGCATTAGATATGTTGGACAGTGTGACATTGAGAAAAATGCTTCAACATAAGCCAACAGACCAACAAGTAATAGTAAAAAGTAACTATCTACAACATGTCAAAGCAAATAATTCAGCAAAAGGGGTCATTCAGTTCAACTTCCAAATCTGCGCACAGGGACTCAATTCCTTCTGGACTGGTCAATGAAAAATTCCCAATTAGACGCATACAAACAAATATCAGGAACAGGAAGGACAAACGTAAAATTGCCTAACATTCAGTAGCAATCACTTGACTAGTTAATAGTCTAGTAAAAATAAAACATGAAGTCTAGCAATCAGGAACTGGGGCGTACTCTGGCTATAGTAGGCCATGGTTATACTTAATAAACTTTCATCTTGCCAACTCTACAGATTTATTGACCACACAAGAATTATCAGCTAAAAAAGAAAAAGAAAAGAAAAGAAAGAAAAAAATGGCCAAAGTAGAGGATTAGATGGCAAGAGGGAAATGGATTATTCCGCCGGAATGCTATCAGAATTTTTTCGGCTGAATTTTTCCATCAAAAAATGCCCATTTTTGGGTAGTGATATTATTATGATAAGTATAATTAATATACTTATTATTTGATTGATTATTCATAACAAATATAAAATATTTATATAATTAATTATTCTCTCAGTAATTACATAAAAACAATATAAAACGTTAATCCCATAATTAATCCAAGTATTCGTTACGTGACTATTCTCGATTTTTCTTGAATGTTAAAGAGTGGCAGAGCACCCCTGCTTATGGGCTAGAGTAGCGCCATCACGGCAACGCATCATTGGTCACCAATTCATGCAAAAGGAACGAAAACACGGGGCGCAAAGTAGGCACTAAAATCGAACTGGTGGAAGTGGAACTCAAATTACGTGTCGTTCTTTGCAGACTTCGCGCGCCAAAAACAGAACAGAAAAATTACAGTACTAACTAAAAATGTCATTGATTGATACTTGATACGGTGATTGAACATTTGGACTTTAGTACCAGTTTTCGAGAACATATTCTACAATAAATATTTATTTGTATAGTAAAATTAGAAAAACATTTTTTTCAAATTAAAAATATAGTAACGCGTGCATTGGATTCCTCAGAAACTTTTCAGATATAGGAGTTGAAAATAGGTCTAGTTAGCTATAGGCCTGCAGAGTCATCACCTCTATAAGCTAACAACAGGACGCGAAAGCCCAATCACACAAAAAACCCCAATTCTTGTTAAATGTTAATAGAAGGCACGTTCAAACAAACCCACCGACCGAGTTATACCTGCAGAACCCTGCTCGAGTTGAGTCTCAATGGTTGTGAAATGGGAACCATCTCGCCTGGCGAGTGTTCTTTTTCCAACCTGAAGAGTGATTTCTTCAGTGTTCGATTCGGGGCTGAGCGCCTGGTTTCTGGCTGTCCGGGACTCGAAGAGCTGGAAATCAACAGAATCTGCTGTTATGATTTGCTCCGTTGTCGTGTATCTTCGCCCACGATGAAATGGTTCAAGCTCAGATTTCGGCTCTCTGAGTTTGAATATGATGACGTGATCCAGATGAATGCTTCTGCGCTTAGATATCTCAAGATTGATCATTTTATTTCTGAGCATATTTCAGCTCAGAGGGGTGCCCTCGCTCCGTGTGCAGATTTGTTGAGATGCTCTAACGTTAAGTGCCTAACATTATCGAGTGGGTATACTGAGGTATATTTGTGCTTGATCATTAATTAATCGTACATTGTCTTTGTCCTGTCCCCTTTTTGGTTGTTTATAGCCTTTTTCTCTCTGTTTCTGCAGTTTCTTGACTCAGCTGTCTCTTCAAACAAACGGTTTCGCAATTTAATCAAACTTAAATTGGCGTTTTCTCGTAAAGATTCTTCAAATTGCTGATAGTCATCAAGTCCTTATTATCCATGAGGTTTGTTACTACAATTGAAAAAAAGAAAAAAAGAAAAAAGACCAAGTCGTTGCTATATCTTGTTTGAACGATTACTTTCTAATTATGATATTGTCCAAACATCAGCTCATGGTATTATAACATGACAAGATTAGCATATCTTTTTTAGACATGCCCTTCGAACCAAGATTTCAGAAATCAGAAGTTTTTTTGTTACTTTCCCTAGAAGATGACATAAAATACGTAATATAATAGCCCCTTCCTCGATTAGGATCGCAATTCTTGCAGATATCGTTAGGAAATACAAAATTACATGCGAAGTACGACACGTGAGAGTATAAAAAAAAAGAATTTTTATTTATTAACTACGGATTTATACTCACTCTTTTGTGTTTGAAATTAAGAGTACCAAGGCCTGCCGACTATGTTAAATTTCTTGAATTTGTATACATCATCTCATGTTAACCCAAGAGGAGAAATAAGATTAATCCGCAGAGTATTCGACAAAAAACCCTGATTCTGTTTTCTACATAAAAGCACCATATATTCAAGCGTATTTTCCTGAATTCACCGTCTGGGGTTAACCCAGTGATTACTCTTATTTAACTTCCAAAACAAGAAGCAAACTATGCCGTCAATTGACATGAGTCTGAAATGGTAGGATGTCTTCTGGGGAATGCTCGAGTCTTGGAGGCGATGCAGATATATTATAAATTCGGTACCTGTGATTGCGAGACGACTGAGGCTTGTGAGGTTGCTCTTTAAATAGTTTAGGATTGCGAGACGAAAACCCATCCTCAACAGAGGATTTCACTATCTGAGCGAGGATCTGAGTCTTGTGTGGTTGCTGCTCTTTAAATAGTTTAGGATTGCGAGACGAAAACCCACCTTCTACAGAGGATTTCAATATCTGAGCGAGGATCTGAGGCTTGTGTGGTTGCTCTTAAAATAGTTTAGGGGATCGCAGCGGCCAATGCTAACATGGACAATCATGCCTTTTGACTGCCAAGTAGTCCTCCCCACATTGATAACATTAACAAATACCTAGGCACATTGAAGCCTACATGTAATAGCCCTCTAATTCATTAGGATCGAAATTCCACAGGAATCCACAGAAATTACAGCTCCACAACTGCAAAGCTTGTACTGAGGACAACTATCTCTATGATAATAACGATACAGACCCATAACGGGGGCCAAAAAGAAGGGGGGGGGGGGGGGAACCATCTTCGTAAAAAAGTGCGAAGTAACTAGACACCCAAATGCTAGTTTCCTCTTCTCCACCTCACCCTCAATCTAGGTACTAGCTAAGGGAAAAAGGGGGACAGGGGAGGGGGAGGGGGCGGGGGGAGCAAGAAGCATGTACTTGATAATACATGAACTTGTATCTATGCTGAAAACTGAATTACAGTTAAACTTCTTACATAGCAACATCTGGGTCCAACCTCCTCTGAATAGCAGCTGCTGCCTATAAAATAGAATAAAACTTGGCTTTTAGAAGGCAGGGTGCCCACAACCTCCTACTTAACAAATTTCAAGGTTATCCTCACCTCAAAGTTACCAAGCTTGTATTGGTAATTCATCTCTTCCCGGAGTCGAGCTTGCTCTTTCATTGCTTCAGCCTAGAAAATACAACAGCCAAGAAGCCCAAATGAAGTGACAAGATTACAAATTATGCTTTGTTATGGATACAAACAAGATTTTAGGTGACAAGATTATACCATTCCACTCTGCATGGAACGCTTCAATAACTCCACCTGTTCTTCCTTTTGTCTTTCGCGCTCTAGCTGTAGTTCTCGCCTGTAAAGGATAATAAAATGAAAGAGAAGAATGGTGTCAGTGGTGGTCTTTGTGTGAAAAAAAAAGAGAGGAGAAATTCACAGGAAGAGAATGATTTACCGGCGCTGCTCTTCATCATTAAACACAGTACGTTCTGACTCCACGACTTTAGTAAATCCCTTTTTCATTTCCTTTTCCATTTTACGTTGGAAATAAGCATCAAGGTTATAATATCTGCAACCATAAAAGAAGAGAGGAGTCATGCAACCAATCTAAGAATTGGGTTCGAGAACAGCCTTACTCTCCATCCGCGATATAAGGAGTCATCTTCCCCAAAGAATATCCGTGTAAACTACCTATTGTCACGGGTAAGCTAAACATAGCAGGCCTCATCAGACACAATAAGTGCAAAAGAATTGTTCTATACTATTGGAACCAGTCCGAAGCACAAGATCAAACAGTCGTCTCAGTAATCCAAGAAAACATTAGTGATCTAACTTGTTAACTTGAAAAACCAACATATAAATGATAGGAAAGGGTACTAACTTTTTAGATGGGAAGGTAGCTGTGTTATGATCTTCCATAAAGCTGCATTTGACACAACCATTAGTGAATGTTAGCATCAACTATGTCTCTCACAAAAAATATAGAACAACAAAAGAAAACTATATATCCGATTACTCTTTGAACAGCTGCTTCTCTTCCCAATTGGGCAGACTTTCCAGGTTCACCTGCTCGAAAGAGCTCATTCAGATTATGGCAACCGAATGGTGGACAAATCCACTTATATATAGATGATTTTTAATATGCATCTGGGATACGAAAAAAGATATTGGACAGCATGGATGAGGCATCTAACTCCACATCAATGTCCAAATGTAAAGCATATAGGACACAAACAAAAAAGAAAAATTTGCTGAACCTAGATGTACTAAAAGTATGCCGCTGGTAATATCACGCAAACATAATAAAACAGTCTAAGAAAGAATAAGATGAAGCCAATTAGATTTATAAAAATGAATACCTGTTTCACTTCTGCCAACCAAGCAGTAAACTCGGGTCGTTTATTCCTGCACAAAACCAGGGTAATCAAACAACAGTGTCCAAAGACTGGCCAAGATAATGTATAAACAAACCAAGACAAATTGGAGGAGTACAGAAAATGGAATTATTTTGCAAACCAACAAGGCCAGAACACAATCCACAGCATTTCCACTTGCTGGAAAACTAAACAGGAGGAAATTATCATTGTATGGAGCAGTCAGACTCCTGTCTTAAAAACTTATTAAGTCAGATATTCAAGCACCTCTCTGGCAAATTCTTGACCAACTGGTTCGCCGTTACTAAAATTCGGGTACTGCAATCTTGATCTCCAAGCTATATACCATTCTGACTGCAAGTCTAAGGTGCCATCCAATGACCTAGATATTTTCTACTGGATGTAGATATTTTTGCTTTAACCTGCAACGAAGATGGGAGCCCGGCAGAGGCAATGCATTCTAATCACTTCAGTAACTTCTGCCAACCCTTCCAAAATTTTGCTCATTGATTGACCCTACTCATGGCTGTAGTTGCACAAAATAGTTCCAGAGCTAAGGCAACCGATCCCTCTATTAGAATTGTCACTTAGTGTTTCGAATTATCATCAGATAGTATATGAATCCCACTTCTGCTAAGATTCAATCTATATACTAACACTAGCACACAAGCATAAATTAACGCTATGTTTGGTTCTTGAATTTTAATAAAGCAGAAATTAAGGAAATACTTTTTCGCGCTTCAGGTGATTGTAACTTTGTCGTTTGTTTTTGTACCTTCGGCCTTTCCTTCGCATCAATAGCTAAATAATTGTAGCAGACACAAGAACCAGAATCATAAAACACAAATTTCATCCAAAAAATAAAGGGAATAAGCAGAAATTTCTCCACAGAGTCTATTATACTATAACCAAGCATTGAACAAAAACACAACCAACAAGAAACACAAAGTGACTCCCATAATTTTCAAAAAATAATTAAAAGCATCAGCAAACTTACCACATATCGGTTTCTCTGATAATCCCATATTTCCCCCACGAACCAGTGACAGCACCCTTCTTCCCCTTATCTTTCTCTTTCTTCTTATCTTTCTTCTTTTTCCTTTTCTTCTCTTCCTCTTTCCTTTTCCTCTTCTTATCCTTCTCTTTCTCTCTCCTCCGCCTCTCCTTCTTCTCCTCCCTCCTCTTCCTCTCTCTCCTCCTCCGCCGCCTCTCCTCCTCCGAATCCGAATCCTCCGAATATTCGGACTCCGAATCCGAATCGTAAGAGTCGTCATCGTACTCAGACGACGACGTATAAGAGTCGCTTTCCCTCGACCGCCTCCTCTTGGAGTGGCCTTTACTCCCCTTGTCCTTGGTTCGTTTTCTGGTGCCTCCGGATTTTCTGGATTCTCCGTCGTCGGAGTCCGAATCCGGGTCGGGCTCCGCTTCGGAATTTCTGGACATGCGGTGGTTGCTTTTAGATGGAGCGGCTCCGTTTTCGTCTTCGGAGTATTTGTTTCTGTCTTTCGCCATTTTTAACGATTTGAGTGGGTCAGGGATCAATAATCCGGCTTCTTATACTTGATCATGGAGCCGAAAGCTAAAATCGCATTGTTAAGATACTCGTGGTTTCTTTTTTCAGCACTTTTGTTTGTGTAATTAAATGAATATTGGGCAACATTTTGGATCCATGAAACGGCTATCCATGAATATAATGAGGCCCATCAAGGATCCATGAATTGGACTATCTATGAACATTTTGAAGACCAATGTGGAGCCCTACGGCCCATTTTAATGCGTTTTCTCACTATTTCAATCAATGGTTGATTTAATACGCCCATAAATAATTTCGGATTACCATGAATAATAAAAGAAAAAAGCCCGTACAAATTAATGAAACAACATATGTGTCCATTGACTTAGTGGAACTTGAATATATATATATATATATATATATATGTATATATAATCTTGAGATATATAGATTCATTGAACATGACTCCATGACAATTAATGGAATAATACTTTTTGAAGCCACGTTCTTCGTTGATTAAATCCATAATACATACTTCCTTCGCAATTAAGTCAGATCTATGATGCAAAATATAATAAGAGTGTAAAGAGAAAATGATTATGTTGATAATTAATTAATTATCTTTCTTTAAATCAACAAAAACATTGTTAAAATACACTGAATCATACTTAAACATTCAAAACTGCAAATCACATTATTAACGTAAAACAAAAAAAAAGGTGAACATATAGTATAATGAAGCATTTATCCATGAACCGTGAAAAAAGTGCTGGTTCATGGAAATTAATTAAAATTTAATTAATCTGCTTCAAATTATTTAATTTGTAATTTAGGTTGGTAACTAATGAAGATCAGAACTGGTTTCTAGAAGCAAAAGTCTGTCCAAACTGCCATGAAGGAGGGACAACGTTGAGGAACTCGAGTGTCCGGCCGTTGACCAAAGTGACCCGAAACGACAGCGTTTGGCCTCGGACGTCGAACAGGGTTTGCCAATAGGCGCCCCAGTTCCTGTGGAGTCGGGTCCAGGTTCGGGTCCTGGACCCCCGAATCCATGCACTGCTGATGTCACCACTTCCACCTACGTTTGAGATCATTATCATGTTGAAATTGGGTTGACCCTTCAACGTGAACCGGACTCCCCCTCTTCTTTTGCATGCCACCCTATATCATAAAATATAATTCATAATTAATTATCGAACTTTCTGAAATAATTAGTCAAGTTTCTAAAAGATTAATTAAATAAGTTACGAGTGTTTTAGGGTTTAGCATTTTTCAAGAAATTATTGCCCAAACTCGATTTAGAATCAGTACTGATCACATAACAAGTATATTCAATACTTTCCATATGATTGTGTAGATTCAAGTGAGTGGATTTTGGATGAAAATCTTCCGGTTTTTGATGTGTAATATGGATTACGATATTCTTCAACATAAGCTCTAACATGTTTTTTTATGGAAAATTCTTACTTGAATTTAATTTGATCGAATCCAACTGAATCACATGACAAGTGTATAGTGGATTGGACATTCTCTTTAAATTATACACCAATTAAATAGTAAGTGGTAAACACTCGTCACTTGATTAACATTAGAATTTGACATTTTTTATAAGTAATTTTAATATGCTGATTGCTGAATGAAATTATACTTGGCTGATTTTCGCTGATGAGAAAGGTAGCAGAAATCAACGTTGTAACGTTCTTTTCAGAAGTATTTTAAATTCTGCAATTATACTCATCGCTGGAGAAATTAAGATGCATGTGTTGTTGCATGTACTTTAATATTATATACATATATATATATATTCAACACCTTCTGTAAAGCACAGGGACAACGCCTTCGTTGCCCCGGCGTGCGATGCGGAAGAAGGCGGGCTCAGACATGTCGAAGTGGTGGCGGGGCGGATCGCACCACCCGCCTTGGTTGTTGGAAGGGCAGAAGTTGGTGGCGGTGACAGTGACTGAGGCACGGCGGAGGCACCACCCTGGGGCGAGCCTGTTGTTGCATATAACCTCATAGCAAGCGCCGCATGCCTCGCCGCCTCGGAATAGTGCGCCGCTCAACGCGGCCGTGTTGACCCCGAAACCAGCTTGGTAGGTGTTCTCGTAGCCACAAGCTCCGCCTGAGAAATTGACATTTAATTCGACTATCAAATTAATAATGTTGTACGTATTTAGTTTTCAAATTGATGATAAGTACTAAGGCGGAATTTTTGTATTGTAAAATTCTTTTTCATAAATAGGTAATAGTGAAATTCGAACGCATGACCTTGTTTACTATGGTTTTGATACCATATTAAATAATCAAACCATCTAAAAATTTAAGCTATTAGATAGGAGAATTATCAAATAATCCCAAATACTCCAACAAAGGAAATAGTGGTGTGGTTAACGAGATATCTATGTGAAAGTGTAACAAACTTTTGAAAATACTCGAATTTAAAAATTCTATATCAAAAATATGAAATTTGATCAAATTTAGTAAATTTCATGACCACTTGATCCAATTACCCACCTAAGACACATGAACAACATGGTCGCGACTAACTTTACATCAAAATAGTCTCTCGAACTATATATGTTCTATTAGACAATAATCAAAAGAATATGTATCTCAAATTATTAAAAAAAAGAAAAATAAAAAAAAATAATTATTTGTGTAAAGGCTTGTGAAGATCTATCTTACCAAGGGTACTCGGATTTTGATTCCCACCATAGAAAGTGGCACGAGCATTGATCCAGCCATTTCTCTGCCCATTAATCCCCTCCAAAACCACACAAATTACTATAAAAATGTACCAAATCGAAACGCCTACACCCACATGACTCGCCATTACAAGTAACCTTAGCTGCTTCTTGAAAATCAAATAAATCTCTTAGTACTATATTCTTAATACTTCGATGATCACTTACGTAAGTTAGGCTTCTATTTATAGTATTCCTCAGCATGCATGTTTTCTGATAGTAGTATGCGGTACGCGTTTGCCTGTCGGTGATTAGTGTTGTATCTATATATGTATATACTGTATGTATAAATCCTATACTAGTGTTCGTTATGAAAACATTAATGAGCGAGTGGTTTTATGTTAAAAACGCGTTTTTATGACTTCTCTAAGTACGGAATGAGTACGAATTATAGTATTCATAAAAGTCATTCACTTCGGGGACAATAAGAAGGCATGGGCATGTGAGCCTCAGTTTTATCTGTTCCTTTTTTTTTGGTTTTTTGATTATGACAGTTTCATCTGTTCCGGGATTTATTTGTCGGTGATTTTATTCTTCAACCTCAATGATTCAAAAAAAATTCAAAAGAATGTAAAACGCGCGATTAATAATTGGAATTTTCAGGTTCATTAATTAATAAGATATACTTTTTTAATTTTGAAAGGATTTAAGAAGTTCCTAAATATTGTCACGAAATACTTACTCCGTCCCATAATATTAGTCGTCCTAGATTTTTTTCACACAAACTAAATACTCCAATAAATAATCTTCTTTTTAGCTAAATTTAAAATAATTTGACAAAATTACCCTCATCATGCATCATCAAATTTTATTAAAAATAATAAATGGGGGTAAATTTGGAGGAAAAAAAATTAATGCTCTCTTGAAATCTTTAAAGTGACAAACATTATGGGATAAAAAAAAAATCTAAAACGACTAATATTATGGACAGATAGAGTATCATTAATTAAATTGGTTTCAAGAAAGTGTGTGTGAAATGCGATGCGGATTTGGGGAAATTTGGGGGAAGTTGGTTGTGGCGGTGAATTGATAAATATGTGAAAAACAATTTTGGATCAATGAGGATGGGTTTAATAATAACATTCTTCATTTTGCAATATACATTTTAGTGCAGAAATAGGAGCAATTTTTATTTATCTTTTATATATTTATTTTTATAAGGCAACTTTCTCTAAAATTACTTTTCTAATTTTTTTTTCAAAAGCAAAATTATTTGTAAAAGTCTCCTCGAGTAGTAGATAGCATGCGCAATTTGACTCATTTAGGTTGCCTCTCTCTTGCTAGCTTAACTTGATTAATTGAACATCGTGACAGTTGCCCAATAGTTCGTATCTCCTGTAACATTTTGCGTGCAATATTTTTTTTAATTGCATTCACCAATACACGATATTAATTATGTGTATTGGATAATGGTTGAGATTAGAATAGGAAATTTGTAATTTTTTTGTCATAGTTTTTTTTTTCCTTAATGTGAATTACTCATCAATATACGCAACATATATTAATGGGTGTAATACAATATGTTACATTAAAATATTACAGAAGTTCGAGACTGGTTGGTGGTTGCCTAATGCCATTGCACACTACACACTGAGTGTTTGAATCTGAATGGTATTGGGCTCATACTGCATAGCGACTCTACCCCGAATGAAAGTGGCTGTTCAAATAGTAATGTAGTAAGACTGTTGGAGACTTGTAGCTGAAATGGAGAGAGTAACAACTACTCCAGAAATTCTTATCTGAATTGGATTTTTGAATTTTTTTTTATTTTGAGTTCGTTTCCAAATAAATTAATTTACCCCTCAAAAGAAAGAATTACCAGGATATCAAATCAGCTGGTTGAACATAAAATTCTACGTCAGTTGCTATCTATCAAATTATTAAATTATCAAGCATGTCGTTGCCAAAGAGCTGTATAAAATACTATATGTGCGGTAAGTGTTTTACTAAAATAAAATTATTTAGCTTATAAAACGTTATGACAACGTTGTAGCTAAAACGATCAAATTTAAACGAGCCAACTAAGATCTAAATTAGAGATTTCCTTATTCTTCCCTTTTAAAAAAAAAACCTACAGAACCTTAATATCTTATCTTCGATACAAACTCATGTCCTAAAAGTATCAGAAAGGGGCTTTAGTAAAAGCATTGATTCCTAACTTCTATTGCAGATGGCATCTTCTTGACACAGACGGATACCCTAGAAATGAAGAGTTGCCATAGAAATGATAGGGCCAAAAACAAAACAAAAAAAAGAAGAAAAAAAAAGCACCAATATTCTGCTAAATATCCTGTACAAGACCAAACCTCATCCCAAGGGAATCACTGATTTGTCAATGAGATCTCTAACAAAACTTAAGAGATCTACACTAAGCCGACTCTGCTTTTCAGCATAGTCTCAGAACCTATACACAGCTATACAAACAATTGAAAGACACGATATCTAAAACAGGATGAGGCACAAAATAATGCAGCAGAAAAGAAATATGGACACTCTGTTGAGTGACTCGTCCAGTTGCATCTCTTGCCTTCTCAACCTCGGGCTACCGTTTCCTGGAAAGAGGTTAGAATTTGAATTCGGATGCGCAAACAAACTCGCGTCTGAGCTCCGGAACATTCTCGCAAATACCATTTCACCAACCGTATTGATTGTTGGACTGAAGAGACCAGTCGATGTAGGTGATGTCATCGAAGTATAACTGGTGAAAGGAGGAGGGGAGAAGTATTGCTGCTGATTGAATCCCTGGTTTTGTGGCTGAAATGGGCTTCGAAGATTTTGCTGATTCGAATTGGAAGCCATTGATGCTAACAAGGCGTTCAGGCCAAGTGCTGGTGGCCGGTGGGGTATGGCCAAATCCAATTGGGGTTTCTTGGTTTCGGACTCAGATGTGCCTCGACCATAGAGGGGGACCAGTGATGAAGTAGAGATGTACGCCTTACAAACAGGGCACTTAGGTCGGTCGTCCGACTCGAATGAGGAGCTCTGAACCTGGAGCCATTTGTAAATGCACGGCCAACAATATAGGTGACCACAAAGGGTGACTACAGGGTCATGAGATGAGTCTAAACAAATATTGCAATCGAAGCACCCGTTTAAATTTTCTGCTACTGTTGCTGATTGTGATACTGAACTACATTTTTGTTTAAGTGGGGCGTCTCCTTCGGATCCAAAATTCATGGTAGGGGAACCAAAGTTTTGCTGAACATCCATGACAACTGCAGAAAGAGAAGACCAAGGCATAGAAATATTAGTAGCAGAAAAAAAGGAAATAGTGTTCGCGTGCAAGCAGATTATTATGCTTAAAACAAGATGCCAAATCCAAAATGTCGACATGTTGGCTTAAAGCATAGCAATACAAAATACACATCATGAGAAACTAGTGCGATACCATATCTCCCAGTATCTTAAAGATAACAAAATCAATTACCGAACCAATCACCAACTTTATCACATAATCTCAAAGATATAAAGCTACAATATATTGGAGATTTTCCCCTCAGGTTATTAATCAAGGCTAATGATGCATTCAGGATACGAAACAGACAACTGGCTAGACCATTTACTATTTAGTAGAAAACTTCACTTTAAGTCGATTTAAAAAGATAAATAAATAAAGAATAGCATGGTTCGCATATGTCCCTGGTTACTTTAATTAAGTGGACAGGAGAAGCTGGCCAATCAACACCCCCCACCCAACAAACCACCTCTCTCTCCGTCTCTCTAGGTTACAGTCATAAGTCGCAATCCGAAATAGGTCTGGTACTTTTGCACTTTTTTCTTTTCTAAAGGATTCAAGCTTGATAATAATACTTAGAGCACCTATGTCCACTTGTAAAGTTAAAATTCCATAATCAACAATTGATCAGCATAAGGCATAACTTCCTTATTTACAAACCACAGATTCATTTATTCAGACAAGCACAGAATCAATTAAGGACATAATCAACACATAAAATTCATTTATTTAGACAAGCACAGAATCAATTAAAGAAACCACAATTTTAATCAGATTGAACAAAGGAATTTCAATGATCCATATCATGCATACAAATCATGTGGTGCAACAGGTTGAAACTTTTTAAGATCCAGTGTTAGCCATCAACTTATAAGAAAAGAATCAATCAGTTGAGTAATATCTAATTCCATATTCCAATCTGAAAACATAGAAAGAATAAACCACCAACAGCTGAAGAAAAAGTGGATACAAAAGTAAGAACATGAAAGATAACAAGAATTAGAGGTTAAAAACATGAATTCATTTGAATGAAAATTCAATCTCTCTCCTGTAACCTTTCTATTAATTCTTCCCACAAAGTAAACAGAGTATAACAAGGCAGAAAGAACGGACAAAATCTCAAACCACACAGTTAGCCAATTTTTAAACACCGATTATCACAGTTTTATGTTTTACCTGATCAGGACATATAAATTAACACTTTCTGCATACAGGCAAATTCCCACTGAACTATACTATTACTGGGAGAAAAGGAAACGCTACCAATGATGCCAAATTTGATTATGTCTCACATAGATAATTACAATATCTTTGCTTGGTTAAAGCCAAGCGTGCCTGATGACAATAGATTGGCACGGCAAAATCACATCAGACAGCTGATCTAAGAGGGTAAAGGACCAAAAAAAGATAAACAACTTGAGGCTGTCCTTAATAGTTAACCTAACGATCCAAGACAAATTATACCTTCAGTACAGCCGAACAACTAACCAAAGAAGAGAGAGACAACCGGAGGGGCGGGGGAGGGTAGCACCTAATATTTATGTCAGACAAACCAGAAACCCCACCCCCACCCTAAAGAAAAGGGGGAGAACTTGAATGCGATCAGATTCATGTCTAAACCCAAAACACGAAGGTGAGGCGAATGAGAAAATCAATGGAGTAGTCTCCCTAAATATCATCATGATTTTAGCTTGGCAAGAAACAAGACAATGCAAGAAAAACTTACGCCCTATCACCACCGCCTATACAGCCTCGCCGCCGCCGGCCACCCCTCTCCGCCCTTTCCGCCCCCCCCCCCCCCCCCCCCCCCCCAACACCCAAAAAATAGAGGTAAAAAAAAAGGAAGAAAAGAACGCAGAGACGAAGGAAAAATGACAGCTAAAATAGCATTATGGAACTAAAAACGGAATCCAAGTTCCCTTATCAATTTTACAACATTCATACCCAAAAAAAAATAGTATATATATATATATATATACGTCAAAATTAAAGAAAACACAAAAAAAAACAAATGCCGTAGATCTAGAACCAGGAAATGAAGCACCACAACAGATCAATCACAAACAAGTACCAAAATCCACCGGAAAAAAAACTCAGACAAAAACAGGATGGTAAAAATGTGCACAATCCCACAGAAAAGAGAGAGAACATGCATACCTATATCAATGGGAGAGAAACAGCAAGAACGAGATTGTAATATAGAGGTTTCTAGAGAGAGAAATGGGAGAAAATGTCAAGATAGTTGAGAGCGAAGGGAGGAAACACGATATATGAATGACTGGATACACTAACGGGGATGGTGGTATAGATTTTGAAACCATATATAGAGAGAGAGAGAAGGGGAGAGAGAGAGGAGGAGAGAAAGACAAAGAGAAAGAGAAAGAGGAGCTGTATGTTGAATCACACACGCCGCTAAATCAAATTCGCTTACACACCCAAAGCCAAACAGTCCTTTACCTGCTTCAATCCTAATCAAGACAATGGCACGTAGATAAGAAAGTAGAAACTATACTATTTTATTTGCGTTATAATTAGTCCTTTAATTCCTTTAATCCTCTTTATTTCCTCCCACTTGGGGCACAAGAAGCTCATATTGTTTTTAAGTAGTCGTTATCTCAATAGTGATATGTGATTTTCATTTGAACGGTTTTTGAGTTCAAATATGTTCTATTTTTTATATTTCATTTTATATTTTACTATTTAAAATTTTAACTCCGGTGTATATAGTGAAAAGGAAAAGAAAAGAAAAGAAAAGAAAAAAAAAACAATATCATACATTTGAATCACGAAATATAAGACGGATAGCAAAATTAAAAGATTTGTTTCGAAACACAAAATTTCACATTATAAAAAATATCTATCGGTTACTGATGAAACTTTATCTCAGTAAAAAGGCGGATGCTCCTTTATAACAAGGGTTCAAGTTCTTTAATTCCACGAGTATAAGTATATTTGCTAAATTGCAATTTATGTATATTGCATAGTGGTTTTTTTTTTTTTTTTGATAACTAATGATGATAAATATAATTTTTTTTATTTGCATTAGCATAATAATGAATATACTAAAATAAATACAATTTATTTTCTACACTAGATAGTAGATAACTATAATGGATGTGGAAATTGAACAATGATGATAACAAAGTCAACCATAATTCCCGGCGCCATCTTCATAGTTCTTAATTATCAGTAAAAGAATTAATTCTCGGGTGATGTATAAATTTGAACGGTGAATTTGTAATTGGCTCAAAATTATCAATAATATTTTATGAGATTTGTTTTGAATATTTTTTCAATTGCTAGATATTTTGATTTCGGTAGTGTTGCCATACTATCAAGTTTTGAAATTGGGTTGAATAATTTTGGTCTTTACTAAAGATATTAATGGTATTATTAAGGCCATGTCTGCCAAATTTCATAACCTTTTAATTCAAACAATATAATTGAAACAAATATAATAAAATTCTTTCCAAGTCACAATCCAATCAATTTTGTGTAAAAGAGCCAATCAATTTAGTCTAAATCATCAAAAAAAAAAAAAAAAAAAAGGAGTTTAGTTCAAAAGGTTAAGTTAAATTTTCAAATTACGAGCTCTAAGGTCAACTAAAGGTTACATGATCAAAGACTCATAGTTTTGAGTCCTAGATATGATCATGGTGTCTACAAATCATGAAGTTGTGAATAAAACAACTCAATTGGGAGAGTCACCCTTATAATGGATTTCTACAATATTCGATTTAAATTACTTGGCCATTGGATCGAAATCAAACGGCAAAGACCCACCCCAAAAAATTAGAGGCTAGAAAAAACAATTTCAAATTTGTTTTCAATTTTTAATTTATTTTAACTTTTTTTAATAGAAACAAAACTAGCACAATTCTTTTTTTTTTCTCTCTCTCTCCAGTAAAAGTATAAAAATCACCTTAAAAAAACTTATAGTATTTGCAAATGCTCCTTACTTATAAAGTATTTTTATATTGTATTGAAAATTTTAGCGACATGGGCGCGAAAAAATGAAAGAGAGAGATGGGGTTTCTATAATATTTTGTAATTTATGTGTTGAATATTATGTAATAATCGAAACTTATGCTTAGTTTCGTTTTTCGTATAAGAAAAGGTTTTCAGTCTCGTAGGAAAGGGAATTAATGCCTACCTTTTCTTTTATAATAGTTAATAGTTTATTTTAAATTTTTATTGATTATCAAGACAAGCTAACAATTTTTATCGATCTGAAGTTATTCATGATTGGTGTCATATTATGCAACTGAATCTCTAAACAAATCATATGGACGAAGCACCTAGGAAATTATAATGTGTATTTCTTTCTAATTATAAAAATTTTGGCTTATTTTCAGTTCGATTAAATTCAAGTACCAATCACAGAGAAAAATTAAATACACATGGTGCTCAATTGGATCTAACTTAATCGAGAAATTTCCTTGAACATTCGTGATGTTGGGTCTGAATTGTTTTGCGATGTAAGCAAGAAATATCGAGAATTAAGTGCGACAAATCAAAACTATAATATTAAATATTGGAAGAATTAATGAAAATTTGACCCTCCAGAAGATTGTGACTGATGGCTTGTTTAATTTCCCAGTCCATATGTTCATGTGTCGCGGTAAGCGTGCATTTTGAAACCTTGAAAATCTTTGGAATATTTGAAACCAACAGATAATATTAATAACGTGGTTGAACCTCTTTTTAAGTGATCATCTAGAAGCCCTCTTTTCCATTATTCTTGAGATATATATATATATATATATATATAAAAATATACTAGCGTATACCTTGTGATATGCACGTATATTATAATTTATTATACTGTATAAAAAGATAAAAAATAAAATATTCTATTTATGTAAAATAATATTTACTCTAAATAATTTTCAATGCAATTCAATAATTAAATAAATAATATTTTACCATTTAATATTGTCGGTCCAAAAAAACCATATCAAAAATTAAAAAAAAAATCTAAATATGTGATCAAAACTAAAGTTATAAATAAATTTTTTACATATATTAAAGTTATAAATAATGAATTATGAGCTACTTTAAGTTGATAGGTTACAAAATAATGGATTACTATTCACATTGGAATACGTGACTCTATATATATATATATTTTTTATGTAATTAAATATATATGGATGTGAATCATTGTAAAATAAATTAAAATTAAAATTTAGTTTACAAAAAAAAATAATTATTATTATTATATATAAATAAAATAATAATTAAATTATGGAACATCAAGTACTCTTGATGTAACTTGAATATTGTAAATCCACAATCTCCAAAGAAACATCTCGTGCTGAACTTATGTTAGATGTATTTTAAATATTGTGAATATTTTGAATATCTTTTCATATCTTCTTTTTTTTTTTTTGGATAAATAAATTTCTTGCAAATATCAACTCATCTTTTCATGAATATTTTAATTATAAAATCTCTTACTTGGTGGAAATCAAAAATCATAGAAAAGTGGGAGCATGTAGGACATGTCAGTGGGTAAGGAAGTGAATGAGTGGGATGAGAAAGTTTTTAATTGTTGCTATTATTATTTAAAAGACCTAGCCAATCAAATTTTTAATTAAAAAATATACAAATTTGAGAAAATTCTATTTGGTCAAAATTAACCAAGTTACAGTCAAAAAAAAACTGTCAAAATCATTTTATGGTTTATTATATATACATTTTGTAGTTTATTAGATGTAAATATTTTATAATGTACATGTGTAAATATTTTATAATGTACATATAAAAAGTTTACATCTAATAAACCACAAAATGATATAATACAATCTAAAAGGAAACAAATAACAATAAATAAATAAAATTTGAATATGTCAACAATTTAATACCAAACAATTGAAGATAAAGATATGACAATGAACACAAAAAAAAGGATAATAAAACTTACACATAGTGTTAAACTATATAAAAAGAAATGATAGAGATAAAAAAAAAATGAAAAACTATATTGTAGATATGATGTCCAAGCCGTCGTCGAACACGGAAGCTCGACCCTATGATGAATTATCCAACACCTTGAGACAGTGGAATTTTGTCATTTGATGAAAATGCGTCTCGCAAGGTGTGAAAGATGGTTATAGCTGATAAACATGTCAGGTCTCTAGATTCATTCCGATGTGGGACAAAAATATGGTATCATCATAAGCCCCCCAATCAAGAGACTTGGGAAGAGGCACATGACCATTGTTTCCACGGACGGCACCATTCGATAATGCATAAATCCATTGCCAAATACGGAGGCCCGACCCTGTGAGGTATTGTACCGCAACTTTAGACAGTGGGATTTGTCATTTGATGAAAATACACTTCACAAGGTGTGAGGGAGGGTTATAACTTATAAGCTTGCTAAGTCTCTAGACTCTTTTCAATTTGCAACAAGAATATGGTATCATTAATAATATTACATCTACATTTTAATTTTTTAATCCTTGTAAAATTATAATTAAATTTTGGTGATATGACATATCATATTAAAGATATTTTTCAAGTTTGAGGTATATAAGTTTTAATTGAATGTTTTTTCTATTTTTTGATGATAAATTGACCATAATTACATTGTGTTGACATTTACATTTCTTATATTTATTAAATCATAACTAATTTCACAGCATTATGTAATATTTTAATTAAAACTTTCATTATCTATATATGCTTTTATTGAAAATTATTATTACATTTTTATGTCATTTTATGTTCGTGTATGTGTGTGTGTGTATGTGTGTGTGTGTGTGTGTGTGTGAGAGAGAGAGAGAGAGAGAGAGAGAGAGATACATATAAATCGTTGTTGGACTTGCATAATTAAGAGAGAAAAAATAACAATTAATGCAAATCAATCAATAATTCATCCATAACAATTAAAATTAATTTAAAATTCTAAAAATTGAGAATTTGGTTAAAATTACATATTTTAACCAAAAGACATCTTTCAAATATATAATAGTATAGATATAGATATAGATATAGATATATATATATATGTATGTATATATAGCTTTTTTTTTACCTTTTTTTTTTTGGGATCTAGGTCATGATATTTTCGACTACACGGTAATTATTGGCGGAACATTATTTATTTATTTATGTATTAATGTTGTCTTGTTGTCAACAAGGAGAAAATAGTGGGGCTTAAATAATTCCCATTCACCTCATATGGTCCCTTATAATTTGAGTTCTGATGTGATATTACTTGATCTTAGCTCTTACAAGATTAAACTAATATTAATTTATCGCCAATATAGGACTTTAATATATATATATATATATATATATATATATTTGTCTTAACTACCTAGTTTCGATTCATTGATCGAATAATCCGAATCGGATACTACAGAGGCTCATTATGGGGGCGACTCTCCCAATCCAATCGCTCCATTCATAACACCAAAATTCGAACTTTGAATGCTATTTTACGGATCTAACGTCTTATTTCGCTAAATCAATTGGTAGGTGGTACGACCTCAATAATTTGATCTATAACTTTTCAGAAAAAGTTCATGAATTTGAATTATTTGTGTTAGTACGTACTTCATATATTAATAATACCTGCAAGTGGGACAAGGCCTTCATCCGTCGATTCTCAAATATGAATATTTATTTATCTATATAATAATTTATTTGTATATATAATTTATAATAATCATTCAAATATGTGTGACAACTGACATTAAATTGTTGTCACGACCCCACAAGCATAAGTTTTCTTTTAATTAAGAAAAAAAAAATTACAGAACAACTTATGAGTTGTGAATATGAAAAAATAAAAAGAAAAAAGAGATCAACGAATGTAAAATGACACCCACTAGCACGGAAGCTCCTTGTTATATCAAATAAAATCAAAGAAGTGATTATGATTATACTCGGTGTGCATTAAACTGATTATACCTCGCCCACCTAATCTCAAGAAGTTCCAAATGGACTGTCTTCAATTATAGAAGCGTGCTCGTGACACAAGGATTTATATGTTTTGATTAATTAGAAAGATAACACTTAAGAAAAATTGCTACAAATACAATTATTTAATCGCAGACAGCTATTCTACAAGTGTAACAAAATAAATTTATTAAATGCTTTAAATTGTAGGGAAATTTTGAAAAATAAATTGTCATAATATCACCTAATGGTTACAAGATTTCTTATTTAAATTGCCACCATTAATAATTGATAAAACTTCTAGACTGATAATTTTGTGACAAAAAAATTGTCACTATGACTTCTTGATAATATTTTATCGTTACTAAGTTGTTATCGTAGATATGTTACTAATTATCAATAGTGATAATTTGGATAATACGTTGTCACTATTGGTATTGTGTAAATTATTTTTCTATAACAAAATAATTTCGTGTCACTAAATATACTTAATTTGTATTTTTGTTTTGTTTTGTTATGACTTGTTATATTGTTACCAATTTATTTACTTTCTTATTATCACGATAATGTGTTTGAATTATTTGCATGAAATTGTTGTTTATATCAATATAAAAACAAAACAAAGTATGTTATCAATTATCAGTTGATCTAGCACGATGAGATGTTAGATCCATTAAATAACGTTCAGAATTCGAATTCTAGAATTGTGAATGGGATAATTGAGTTGGGAGAATAGCCGTCATAACGGGCATCTATAGTTCTCAATCCAAATTAATTGGTCAATAGATTGAAATCAGGTGACTAAAAAAATAAAAAATATGTTCAATTTATTATTGCTTTTTTTTATATAGAAAGGCGTGTTTTCTTGAAAAAAGTATTCATCTTTCAATAGCTTTGAAGTAATTTGGAGGGGTTTAGTACCTACTTTACATTAAATTAATTTTATAGATGTGATAATTATTAAATGCTAGGATAGGTGCATGAAAACTTGAAAATAAAAGTGAATTAACAGTTTTGTATAGAAATTGAGTCAAATAAATACAATTTAATATTCAAACAATTGAAAAATAAAAAAGAAAAAGAAAAAATTTTGTTTCAAAACGAAATTGCTTGTTTTTCATGAAACTTTTCGATGAGATATTTTAAGAACTTGACCTTCAAACAACCATAATTACTTCAATTTTCCTAGTACTTCTTTGTAAACATTTAAAACAATAAATTAAATATTTAAAACAATAAATTAAATATCCCCGTATCCTAACAGATATAGACAACTCAATATATTTTATTTCAGCAACCCGATTTCGATTTATTCGCCAATTTATTTGAACTGGGTACTGTAGAAACCTATTATAGGGACGACTTTTATAACCCAATTGCTTTGTTTACAACGCTAAAATTCATATTTTGAACATTATTTAAAAAATCTAGCGTCTTATCCCGCTAAACTAATGAATAGTTGGTACAACTCGCTATCTAAACCAATAAAAGGTACCGTGACAAAGAAATTAGAACCAATGTGAGCAGACTAACATAAACATCGACGGGACCAAATTGTCAAAAGGCCTCATCAACAATTGAGACGTTAATTCATAAACTCAAATGAATCACATCAAAAACAACTAACGTTTGACGCGAAAATGTCGGAATCGAATGGATAAATAGATAAGATGAATGAGAATCGTATCTGAGCCACCTCACGACACATGTGTTATCATCTTCGTTTCTATCCAAACTTTCTGGCCCCGGCCCACATCGTGACACACAATAAATAAAGTGAAAATAATAGTTTCCGATCATTTTATCATAAAAAAGCAAAAAGAAAATTAATGTCATGTAAGTTTGATACGAAAAATACTTGATAAGGGTTCCTTTTCTTAATAATCCTTGTAGTTGTCAAGCTGGTTTTATACTGTTTCTTGTGTGCATTGCTTACCAAGTAGGCTGGATAGGAGTGTGCTTTTCGAAAAGTTGAAATTGTAGGAAAAAATAAAGTAGTAAGTAGATAATATTTGGAAAGAAAAAAATAAAATGTAGCGGTTGAATTTAAAAAAAAATAGCGTGAAAGGTGCTTTCAACTTTTAGCTTATTTTGCCACTGGGGTTGTAGCCCAGTGGTGGGGGTTCCCATCAGTACCAGTGAGGTTCTGAGTTCGAATCCTCTTGTCCTCTCCCCCTTTCCCCTTGAGTGAGTGTGTGCGTGTGTGGGGGTCCTTCCGGTTGATATCTATAGGGTGTCCCGAGTTGATTATAATCGAAAAAAAAAAAAACTTTTAGCTGATTTTATTTTATTTTTCATCTAGTTAAAAGCAGCAAATCAAAGCATTGCACAATTGCTTTTTAATTTTTCCAGTAGAAGAAAAAAAACAAACTTTCTTATAGCATTTGCAAACACCCCATAGTTTCGTTGGAGGGTAAAATAGGGATTAGACTCCTCTTCAGTTTTCATTGTACTGATTACTGAACAATCCCGTGTTACATATCTGCAATTTTATATAGTCAAAATTCATTTGGTGCGAACTGAGCATTGGGGAGGAGTCCTTTCAGATAGAATACTATTGAAATAGCATGCTATTATATATAACTTAAATTGAGGGGACATGATAACTATGTAGTAACTTTGATAATGATAGGTAACATAAAATTTTAGAGGTCCCATGGCTAGTTCTGTTTAGCATGGGCATTAATCTATCAAATGGTTAAATACTTATAAATGAAAGGGACAAAGTTAAAACAATCATAATGATAAAACAAAAGGTCACTTGTTCTCCTTGTCAAAAAAATTCAAGATTCCCATCTGATTTCTATATATATTTTTTTTATCGGGATGTGATTTGATTGATAACGTATGTAATTATTTTTGTGATAAATATTATTTAATGAACACATATTATACAGTAAAATAAACCATTTATATCTGATAAAATAATAAGGTTGATAACGGCTCGCAACAATTTTTGGTCACATGAAAGTGCACATAATGTGTTGTGGTGAGGATAGATGCTGCTCAGTTGGGTACTATCTAATTGAATTTTTAATCGTTGGATCGAGTATTATAACGTAATATTTTTGTTAATATTTTTTGACATTATTATATTCAAATCTAATGACTAAAAATACTAGTTGAGCTATACCCACACGAATAGCATGAACAAAACTGTATTGTGGACGGAATATATAATTTTTTTTAAAGTATTTGGTGGTTGATTTTGACATTCGCCCTCCATTATTTATGGATTGCCGGAGCTTGGATTCACACGACACACCCACCTCATATGGAGATTTCTCATTCATGAATTATAAATTTTCATATTGATTGAAAGTTAAATGAACGAGTCTTCGTAATAGAAATTTGAGCTTAATCAAGTCCGAGCTCAAACTTAATTACTGGCGGTAATTAGACAGGTGGAATTTCGATTGGATTGAAGATAGATTTCAAAAAATGGATTGAAAGTGGATTGTAAATGTATTTGATATGATTCTTAATGGGTTCAATGCATGATTGTTGTGTGTTTAATTAAGGTAATAAAAAAAAAAGAAAATCAAAAATACTAGTTTCTGTAATTTTAAAATGGTTCTAAAATACTGAAATAAATTACAATCAAATAAAAAAAAATATATATTTGTTTATGGGTAACTCATTTAGAACCTAATATCAATCCAAAGTCAACCCATTATTAATCCATTTACGACCCAATATCAACATAAATCAAATGAGACTCAATAAAATCTAATTCACTCTAAAATATACTAGACTGAATCCAACTCAACTCAACTCAACTCAAAACTATGTGGGTTGGATTGGACCCACGGTTCATCACTAATTTTGTCACCTCTAAATGTAATATATATCATATATGTTTCTAGTTTGAGTTAAAAAATTTCGTCCAAATTCAACTCGATTCAATTTGTTTGCACCCGAACTATATTTTGTATGCCCGAAACAAACTAGCAATCAACAAGGTTGAATTTGTAGGGTTGAGACCAGTCAAAATTTTATACTAGTAGACTAATGGTAACCAAAGGTCGTGGATTGCAGGATTGCATCCAACAAACAAGTTCCTTGTGAGTCTGGTCACGTAGACTATTCTATTTAACGTTCAAGATATACGTCGCAAACCATTAACCGAATTCAGGCAACTCGAAAAAAGAAAGAAAGAAAGAAAGAAAAGAATTGACAATTGAAAACAATTGGCCATTTGGGAAAGCTATAGGAATGGAAGAAGTTCCAGTCTCACAATTAAAATTTTGAAACATTACACAAATCTCTTTTAGCAAAGAGAACATATACAACTAGAATCCCTATTTATTTATTTTTTTCAATTATCAAAAAAAAATTCCTATTTTTCCGATCCAATTCCTACACCACCAGCTACCATGGTCTCCGGCTAAACTCAGGCGTGCTACACTTTTTAGTTATTGGAAGAAATCAAATATTTTCTTTTGAACTTAAGAAAGAACTCTTAGAAACCTTTCTTTCCTTTTCTTTTCTTTTGTACAACATAAGAGTGAAACAAGCAACCTATTGATATTGGAAGCTCAACCAATTGTCTTCCAACGTATGAAGTCCCTTGAATAGAGATTTGATACTTTATTTTCCACTTAATACAATGTTCTAGTGAAGAAAATATAAAATGCAACATGCTCTGTTGATTTTGAAGGGAAACGCAATGGCAATGCTTGTACAAATTTTAATTAAGTTTAAATGTGGTTCTCAATGCATACTTGTTTCGTCCTAAAGAAAATTTTGATTGGATTTTAGTTTACAGTTTTTTGCCCTTTCCCCTACAATAAATCCTGATTTAATTACACTTTTGGTCCTGTGTAACTTAAGAGCATATTTGGTTCTATATGTTCACCTCTAACACATTTAGTCATATATGTTTTTAATTTTTAACATATTTGGTTCTAAATTGACAAATTTGTTCCTAAGGCCTTATAAATTTGCTCCTGAATTGACAAATGTAGCCCTTTATCTTCGCAAATTTGGTCAGTCCTCAATTTTCCGGCCAAATTAAATATTTTCGGCCGCACATGAGTTTCACATGGGTCTTATATGTTTGTCCCAACACATTTAGTCTCATGTATTTTCGATTTTCGACACATTTAGTCATGTACCGACAAATATAGTCATTTATATCTACAAATTTAGTCCTCCCTCAATTTTATAAGTGCAAGCATTTGGTTATCAATGATATTACTTATACTATGTCTCCATTTCTTGGAAGTTTGGAAGCCGACAATTGTTTTTTCAGTCTTTTTTTTGGCCGGATTCTTCAAAAGTGGCATTGAGGAATCATAATTGAAGGAAGTTGGAGAAAAAAAAAATCAACTATTCAACTTTTTTGTAATTTGAAATTATTTTAATTGACATTGTGATGACATCATGTAATGTTGTTGCTTCAATATATAGAAAACAATCTTATATGCTTCCACTTAAATATTCCATTGGTACAACTTTCAATAGGTTTGTTTAAATAATTGTAAGAAAAGATTATAATCAAATTAGAGAGTGAAAATACTGAAAAATTTTGGAAGCTTACTATGGGATGCAGTTTACTTGAAACATGGGTTATTCACTTAGGAGTTAATTATGCATGTGATATTGACAAGTATGTTTTACACAACTGATTGTGCTCCACAGAATTATTAAGTTTGTATTTGTCAAAATAAAATAATACATGTGGTATATTAAAATTGACCGCCTAAAGAACCCACGTGGAACTCACTTCCAGCTTGAAATATTTAATTTGGCAGGAAAATTGAGTGAGAGCCAAACTTGCAAAGATAAAAGATTGTATTTGTCGTTCTAGGACTAAATGTGTCAAAAATTTAAAATATATAGGATTAAATATGTTAGAATCAAATATATAGGACTAAATGCATTAAGAGGCAAACATATAAGACCCACGTGGAACTCAAGTGCAACCGGAAATATTTAATTTAACCAGAAAAATGAGGAAGGACCAAAATTACAAAGATAAAATACTACATTTGTTAGTCCAATAGCACATTCAAAAGGCTTTAGGACCAAATTTACCAGCCCAGGACCAAATGGGCCGAAAATTGAAAATGTACAGGACTAAATGTGTTAAAACTTAAAAACGAACATATAGAACCAAATGTATCACATAACCTAAATTACAAGACCAAAATTATAATTAAACCATAAATCCTAGTTCCAAAAAGAATTGCAACACAAACACCAACCAAAAAAAAAAAATATTTCCTTCTTATTTTTTTACCAAAATCCTTCTTCCAAACAAAACATTAGTGCAAGTAAGATGAACTAACACAAAACAATACACAAATCATCAACTCCTCACAGAACAATGAAATCCTAGGGTAGGTTAGATGAACTGACACAAAAAAATGCACAAATCATCAACTCCTCGCAGAATAATGAACGTACAAATCATCAACATGCAACCCAGAGAGTGTACTAAAGATTACGATAGCCAAAACAGAGATACAAATAATTTAATAACTAACATTATCTTGAAGAAAACATTGACTACAGTGGCATCAACTATACAGGAGTTTATAAGGTTTGTTCGAGCAATTTTTGCAATGCCAAGGGCCTGAAGGATGGAAACAAGACAGATTGTTCCGGGGAAAACATGTTTATCTGCTTACCATTCTACAGGAACTTTTCTATGGAGGTTGTTAATGTCGACTCTGGAACCGCACCGATGACTGCTTCTTTCTTCTCCCCATTCTTAAAGATTAAGACAGTTGGAATGCTCCGGATCCCGTATTGAGTAGCAATTGAAGGGCACTCATCAGTGTTGACCTTGTAGCATTTAAGTTTTCCAGTGTATTGCTTAGCCAGCTTATCGATGACGGGGTGGATCATGCGGCATGGTCCGCACCAAGGTGCCCAAAATTCGACCAAAACAGGTAAATCAGACTCCAGTACAAGAGACTTCCAAGTTGAATCAGCAACAGCAGGCACTGCATTTTTCAAGTGAATAATCACTACTGACATGATTTATATCGCAACATTATTAAAAGCTGTAGCATCAGAAAATGATGACAACAAAACATAGATCCTCATCAGTTGTCTATAAAATTGTTTAAGCTCTAATTAATACCAAAATTTGATTGATGACAGTGGGAACCTTGAAAGGAGCAAACTGCAGTCGATCGATTACCACTGGGATAGAGGCGAGCAAAAGATCCAACATTTCATGTATGTTGCCATCTTGTAAAAAGTTGCACCAGCCAAAATGTCAAAGGGCAACACCCCTAGATAACTTTGAATATGGGCTGCCAAATCGCTAGCCACACTTCTCCAAATATAAGTAAAATCAATAAGCAAAACCTAGGTGAATAATGAACAGAGGATATGGAACAGACTGAAGGATTGGAAAGGGAAATGAATAGCGGAAGAAGGTGGTTTGCAGAAGGAAGGTTGTTATAAGGATAGGGATAGAAAGGGTGAGAAAAGAAAATGGGTTGGCGGCAGAGGATTAAAGTAAGAAAGGAAGGATACAAATTATTACTATGGAGTTTATCTTCTTCTATTTGGCTGCTTACAGTGGAAAGCATGAAGATCCATGACTATTTCTCAATCCTGGGAGCAGACAACAAGTTGAATGCTTACAACTTGACAAACAATTCGCATTACAGTAGTATTCTTTTATTCTGAAGGTGACCTCTCGCTGAAAAAGTTTTCAGTTGTGTGGCTTTAGCACTCTCATCTTGCTTGTGCTCCCCGCGCCCCCCCCCCCCCCCCCCCAAAACCAAAAACCCCCAACAAACACACACACACACAAAACCTCATGTGATTTAGAACATAATTGAGACACTCCTCGTGATACACTCCAAAAAGATCTTTCTCAAAATGTGAATCATCACAAAACCTTAAAATAAATAAAGAGAAGGTAACAGTTAAGTATCATCACTTTCAATTATATCTTTTCAAAGGCCAAAAAACCCATATCAGTAGAGAACCATCCAATCACAAGACAGATGGTCAGTTAATTTCTATAGAATACAACAGTAACACAACAAGAGGATACATGGAAACTGAACGGAAAGTTTTCACAACATGAGGAAATCCCAACCAAGAACCTGTATTTTAATAACGAATTTGACTCATCTCATCTTGTGGAAAAAGACTACCGTTTAATGCTAGGGAATCGAAAATCATATTCATACAGAAACGGACTCATGCCTAAAAGATATGTGGACCGTTTCTGCATTGTCTATGACTTGATTCATGATTACAGCCAAAGGAACCCATCAAGTTCAAAGCTATGCGTATAACTTAGCTTTGAATAAGTTAAGCATTAAAAACATCATTTTGAAATTAGCCTCGATTTGCTTTGTAATGTCTCAAACTTAGGTATACAACATGCAATGCATAGCAATCAACTCAAAACTAAATGCTCTTTCGTCAGAACACAGAAGGTTTGGGCCAGTCGGATATAGAATATCAGTTTACATTGTCAGAGAAACTCCAGAAATCTCTAATTACTGCATCAATAGTTTAACCAACTTACGGACAACACATTTTTTGCTACAAATTTGATACAATCTCAAACCTCAGAAATACAACATAAGCAATGAGTACGCGAAATTAAGTCTATAACTCAAGTGAACAGCACTTATTTCCAGTGCTTTGACAAAGGGCAGAATAGTTCTAAAGAGTCCGCCTAAAAAAGTAGGAAACCTTTGTGAGTATGTGTTTAGGGTGGCGGCGTGGAATTCAAAACTTCAAAGCCGTATTCCAATTAATTTCAAACAGAATTAGAGTAATAATGTAATTTAACACGAGATTCATCCCTTCTCCGATCACATCCCAGCTCAAACAACATCCAATCAACGCTATCGTTCTAACACAACTAAATTTTCAATAGACAATCAATACATAACGCATAAAAAAACATACAACAAACAGCAGAAAACACTATTTTTCAGCAGAAATGCAAGAGAAAATAAATCAGAACCTTCTACAGCTGTTTCTTGTGCCTCGCATACGATTCGACTACCACGGCGATCGAGTCGTGGTCCAGAGCTCCTCGCCGCCGATGAACGGGCAGGCTGGATCTTAAGTCCTCTGAACTCCGAGAATCTGACGGAGCTCCGGCGAGCAACGAAGGATCCGGCGACCGAAGCCGAGGGAAAAGCGGAGGCGCGTGGGATACAGAGGGTCTCCAGCACAGCAGCCATGGCGAGTCGAAAAAAGGAATATTCACACAGTAGAGTGTGAGTGTGAGTGTGCGTGCTGGTTTTGTGGATAAAATAGAGAGGGAGTGTGGTGGTGGTGGAGTTTTTAGTTTGTTTGGAATTCAGGATTTTTTTTTTCCAGATGAATGGTTGAGGAGTTCGTTGCATCACATTGATCACGTGCCCCTCACGTTTGATTCACTGGATTTGGGCCTTTGGACTTTGGTCTTGGACTTCGTTATAGAACGGTTTCTTCCGTAAAAATAACACGGGCTACCTATTCTTGTCTCGTGTTGCCACCAATTTGGGCATGTGTGCGTGCTTGCATAATAAATCTTGATTTTAGATATAAAATGCATGGAAAATTCTGAAAAAAAAAATATTGTTGATTTTTATGGAAGAATATATGCACCAAGCAAATTAAGAAAATTGGGACCATTCTTCTAAATTTAGACCCTTTTTTTTCCTGAATTAGGCCGGTCACACCCCTTAGGTTCTCTCGGATTTGGGCAATGTCAAATTTCAAGAAGATCTCCTCAGTAAATTCGGCCAACTCAAATTCAGAGATGAGTCCACTTACTCAGTTCAATACGACTCAGCCCATGGGCTCAGTCCACTGTTCTTCAAAGTAAGTTAGATAATTATATGACAAAAAGCTAAATAAGTACATGAATATCTTCAAAAAAAAGTTAGATAATTCTTACTCTTAGAAAAGAATTTGCAAGATGAAAGTCTATCTTCATAATATGATCTCATTTTTCAACTAATTTGATGTCTTCAACAATTTATTCTCTCTCGACTTTTCCGCATGAGCTTAAAGAATCATTAGATCAAACTTTACGTTTATTTAGAGGGTGTTTGGTTAAGCTTATTTGAATCATCTTATAAGCTCTTACATCTTATAAGATATTTTAGGAGCTTATAAGATATTGAATCTTATTTTAAAAATAAGTTATTAAAGTATTTGGATAAATAAGCTGGGTATTAGCTTAAAAGATATTAGTAATGACAATATTGTAATTAATTTAGTTGAAAACAAAGAATGTCGGTACATCTTAAAAAATAAGTAAGAGGGTGTTTGGCTAAGCTTATAAGCTCCTCAAAACATCTTATAAAATGTTTTGGAGCTTATAAGATGTGGTGGAGTGCTTGGCTAAATTTTAAGAAAAGGAGCTGATAAGTTCCCAAAATAAGATGTTTAGGAGCTTATAAGCTCATTTGAAAAAAGTAAGGAGGTGTTTGCTTATTTTTTTAAGATATATCAACATTCTTTGTTTTTAATTAAACCAATTACAATATTGCCATTACTAACATTTTATAAGCTAACACCCAACTTATTTATCAAAACACTTGAATAACTTATTTTTAAAATAAGATTCAACATCTTATAAGCTCCTAAAATATCTTATAAGATGTAAGAGCTTATAAAATATTTTAAATAAGCTTAGCCAAACACCCTCTAAGCACCTCCTTACTTTTCTAAAATGAGCTTATAAGCTCCTAAACATCTTATTTTTGGAACTTATAAGCTATTTCCCTTAAAATTTAGCCAAATACTCTACCATATCTTATAAGCTTCAAAATATCTTATAAGATATTTTGAAGAACTTATAAATTTAGCCAAACACCCTCTTAGTTAAATTAACTTACGAACTTTTCAATAACCGATGTCAAATTTAATTGGCTAATAGCTCTACCTAATGGAGAGATAATTGTCAATTTGGTCTCATACGATATATTCGCTAATAGATTTTGTCCCAAAAATTTTTATTAGCTAAGATAGTCCCACTGAATAGTACTCTCTTTCTAAAATGGTCCCTCCGTTAAAAATTAACGGGAAACGCACGTGCACCGTTAATTTTTAAATGGAGGGAGTTACACGTAGGACTACTTTAATCAATTTTGAAATTTTGGGATCAAATCGGCGGGCGTTTCTATGCTGTGGGACTAATTTGACTAAAATATATATTTAATTTTAATCATAACTTGATGCATAATTAATTCCTCATCCAAGTTCAAGGACCAACTTTGGAACATTCCTAATTCTTTTATTCCCACTTAGAAATTTTTATGTGGGATGGGATTTTCAATAAACTCATTCTTTAACGAGCACCTATTTATGCATACGAGTGTCACTACACTCGATGTCCATGAAACAATACATCTCTTATTTGAAATAGTCATAATGCAAGTTTTTAATGAGTCAAGTCAATACCACACTCTAAATTAGACTCAATAAGTCAATATCCCACTCTAAATTAGACTCAATAACTTTCAGTAATTTTGATCACGTTTTACAGACTTGTTTCAAGACTTCCATCTCTATGCGAAGCCAAATCTCACGATTTTGATGTAATCATGGAGATTCAACCACAAACATTTAATATTTTTTGGCAATCTTCATTGCATAGCATTAGTTATTTTATTTATATTTAATATTTGTGGATGAATCTCCATGATCACATTAAAGATTAATCAAAGTTTTGAAACAAGTCTGTAAAATATGATCAAAATTACTCAAAATTATTAAGTCTAACTGAGAGTGTGATATCGACTTGACTCATTAAAAGACTTACATTTATGACTATTTCAAATGTTATTGTTTCATGGACATCAAGTGTAGTGACACTCATATGCATAAATGGGAGATCGTTAAACAATGAGTTTACTGACAATCCCATCTCACATGAAAATTCTTAAGTTTGAAGAAAAAAAATTAAGAATATTCTAAGCTTATAACGTGATTTAATTAATCATTGGACTTGGACGATGAATCAATTATGCATCAAATCATGATTAAAATTAAATATATATTTTAGCCAAATTAGTCCCACAGTATAGCAGCGCTTGCCGATTTGGTCCTAAATTTTCAAAATTGATTGAAGTAGTCCAACGTGTAACTCCCTCTATTTAAAAATTAACGGTGCACGTGAGTTGCACATGCGTTTTCCGTTAGTTTTTAACAGAGGGACCATTTTGGAGAGAGAGTACTATTCAGTGGGACTATCTTAACTAAAAAAAAAATTTGAAACAAAATTAATTAACAAATATATCGTATGGGACCAAATTAACTAAAATCTCACCTAATGGACCTTAACCTCAAAGCACACATTCCTTTTTGGTGAGTCCACTTTAGTACTATTATCTGTGCCACGCTTTTCTTGTTTCTCTTAGTCAAAATTCAAACGCATCACAGCCTCCCTCCTCCAACCACTCTGTCTGCCTCTCTCTCTCTAGACAGACACAGACAAGTACTAAATTTGAAACCCAAATTTTCTTCGTTCAACATTCTATTTCCCCACTTCAGTCAAAACTTTCAACCCCTATTCATCTTTTTGTCTCTCCTCTGCAACAGCTCGCGCATGATTCCAATGGAGGAGATTGCGCAAAATCATGGCAAAAAAAAGCAGCTCATGATCGTGCAATCTCAGGGTCAGGGCCCCTCCAGAAGAAAAGCTCTTCAGCCCAAGCCGGCCAACAACAACAACAACAACGCCGATCGTGAAAATAACAACGCGAAGAGCAACGAGATTAACTGTAGAAAGCCCGCTGGGCAGCAGGGCGAAGAATTGAAGCTAGCGGCTTTAGCGATCAGCTTCAACGTGCGGCTGAGATCCGCCGACATGCCCTCCGCCATGCAAGAACGCGCCCTCCGCCACACCCGTGCCCTCCTAGACGCCGCCGCCGACCACGGCCGCCCTAACCCCACCATCCTCGCCCGCTCCCTCAAAAAGGTATCTGTGTGTGTGTGTGCGTGTTCTGGTGTTAATTCTTTGAATGTTTTTCTTGGGGATTTGATTTGAGTTATTTATTACATGGTTGTTAGGAGTTTGACTCGGTGTATGGGCCGGCGTGGCATTGCGTGGCGGGCAAGAGTTTCGGTTCGTTCGTGACTCACTCGCCGGGTGGCTTCCTCTATTTCTCGATTGACTCCCTTTCCTTTCTTCTCTTCAAGACAGAGGTTCATGTCATCGCCCAAAAACCACCAAAACATTGATGATATTGATTCTCAAGAATTAGTGAAGAAATGGTTGTTTCTATATGCCTCTGCTTTCTTCTTCTTTTTTCCCCCCCTATAGTTCGGTTTTCTTTCTTGAGTAGCTACACTTTTTTGGTTTCTCCCTGATTTTGTTTTGTTTGCCTTTCAAATTTCACAAGTCCATAAAATTTTGAGCTTTACAGTTGTGCAAACTTGAAATGATCATTAGAAATTGAAAACAAAGTGGGACACGCGCAACAAGGCTTTCTTCTTTAACCCAAAATCCATTTTGGGGAGTATAAAACGAAGTATAGGGTCAATGAAGAGGATGCACTGAAATTGTGGGACAAAGGTCCTTTTTTGCAGGTTCCCTTTTGATCCAAATTCCAAAAGAAGAAGACAAATGATGAGGCTGCGAAAGAGTTTAATTTTGAAATCAAATGGCAAGAGTTGTTGATTGACACAACATATTTTTTCTGTGTTCCATCAATCCTTTCTTACACGCAAACTCTTTTGAACCTTAGTGAAAATTAATTAAACCAAGGCTAATTTCTCTATTCATGAGCTTTATCGCAAGTTTCCCCTTCTCCATGCAAGTGGGCATTAGCCATTCGCTGTCATTGCAGGTGCAAGTTAATTAGAGACGACATATTAAATCACAGGGTGAAAATTATTAACAAAAAGTTTAATTTATCACAGTGCAATTTCCCAAGTTTAACTGTACTAAAAAATGTATTTAAATTATCACTAGAGATAACGAGAATTTCAATACATAGTATAATGACAATTTTTAATGTCATTAGGTTATCGATTCCATGCATATCATTAATTATTAATACCTAATAATTTAAAATTGTATTACTATTAAATCAGATCACAACATAATACACATGTCAATAAATACATTTATGGACAAATGCTGCTTAACATATGTGACATGACAATAAAGAATGAATTCCTACTCTGCAAATGCGAAGGTCATTTAAGCTCAGATACCAATCGTTAATCGAACCATTGAAGTGAAATGCTTGCTCAAAGAAAATCAGAACGGTCACAAATCGATATGGTCACTCATTTTCACTGAAATTACAAACCGACTAAAGTGGCTTAACATTCTTATAAAAATGAATAACAGAAACAATATACATAAGAGTAATTAAATTAACAAATGAGTTTACATATGGAACAAAAACTTGCTACCGACGTATTCAACAGAGCTCTGCAGAACGGAGAAGCCATTCACTCAAAGCACAGTAACGGGGATATGAAAAAGATGTAACCTGACAACGAGTATTCTGCTGGTGTGTATATTATACCAGTAAGACCCCTTTTGTATTATGTACGCAATTATACAGCTACTGCAGGTTCCTTTCGCGCATGTAATTCTCTATTTTCTCTACATCGTCAGGGACATCAACACCATGGGACTCATGATCAACTTTTATCACCTGCACGGGAGAAATACTTTTTTGAAACTAAATACCATATTTATTCACAAAAACTGGTATACCATTATTCATCTTTAAGGGCTTCTCATAATTCAAACATTGAATTGTCTGCTAGACTTATCAAGGGATTAAACCATAAATCATATTTGAAAGGTGCATCTATGAAATTTGCTTTGCACTTTGAGAGAAGATACAACATAGTAAGCATCAAAGCCCCTTTCAGAAAAGATAAACCACAATAAGCATCGAAGCCCAAGCAACTGTGATATCAGTAAATGTGGTATTATAACCACAGCATGCAAATAAATAGTGGAATTTGCTCGCCGAGCTGGCAGCTGCTCTCCGCACACGACTAAAATAACATATAAATGACAAAAGAAAGATACAAAACGTAATTAGTGAAAGGAACTTGGCAGAAATTTTGTATTGCACCTTCATCTTGTATCCATTTTCAAGGACCTTCAGTTGTTCAAGATCTTCTTCAAGTTGAAGTGGAGTTGGTGACAGCATTGGATATATCTTCAGGAAATTTGTGTCAAAGCTCTGTGGAGAAATCAGAAATGTGGCATTAGAGCCTAATGCACAAATTGATGCAAGGTTAGCAATCTAACAGTACCATTTTAATACCTGAATCCCCAGATGAAGTAAATATGGAAATTGAGGGTTGACCTTTCCAGACCTGCATCAATTAGAGTTGATTCAATTTCCACATTTGACCTTGTGGCCTTCGAGATATAGTACTTCAAAGGATATAACAAGAGAATAACTAACTTGTTAAATGGTACGAGTCCTCGTGAGAAATAAATTGCATAACCACGGTTATCCACCACACACTTGACGCGATTCGGATCGAATGCATCTTCAGGTTTCAAAGCAGTAACAGCAGTGCTAAAGACTGCATCTGGAGCAGCCTGCATGAGCCAAGGTGTCCATAGAGTTGCATTTATTGATCACAATACAACACGGTTGTGCACAAACAAAAAGTTAACCAATCAAAATGTGCATTGGTGTGTTATCTAAGTGAACAAGAGTTCCAAGTATATGCTTTATTCTATTTGTTGTTATTCGCATAGCATGTATCAAGCTTTTGGAGTTCTCACAAGATATTGCCATTTCCAGTCTTTCAGAATAGCAATGCTTGCAACGAGCTAGATACCAACAACCAGAGCTCCATATTTTAACTTCTTACGAGCATATCATTTTAGCTATTAATGCTTAGTATCTTAATTGTATTAGATCCTTTCCAAAATCTGTTGGGATATATTACATTGACTGGGTGACAACTATTACAAATTCTAAATCAGGGTTCATACTTTAAATTCTACCTCGTTTAACATGTCCAGTAGAGTTATAATAAATGCATCCTTCACAAATTGGTAAAAGTATAAGCTAATCCTTACGAGACACTAAAATTCCAATTCTATTTCCCCAGATCTACCTACAAAAAGTCACCGTATCGATGAAATTGACATAAATCCAATTATACAAGGAAGAAACTGGCATGCAGCCCCTCATTGAATAAGCTAATTCTCAAATATTACCTCACATTTTTCTCAAATTCAAGAATAAATTGTGAGTGAAGCTAGTTTACCTGCAGGGCTTTGACAATGCCATCTATGATTTCAGGTTCTATGAGCGGTTCATCTCCCTGAATATTGACAACAACATCGTATTGCTTACCCAGCTTTTGAAGTGCTTCATTACAGCGTTCGGTGCCTACCACAAGTCCCAATAAAGACTATAAATACTAATTTGTCAACAGAACCTTCTGTGATTTGGAGCGCAGACAATGAAACTGCTTATACCATTTGAACATGATTCCGATGTCATTACCACATCGGCACCGAATCCTCTACAGCAATCAGCAATCTTATCATCATCAGTCGCCACAACTGCACCAATAGTGCACCAAAATCAGCAAACTACAACAACTAAATTCACATTATGAAAAATAGGTCTTCCGCTGATAAATTTGCAGAGACAAAAAGAACCAGTTGAGGTGGAGCTATACCAACATGATCCAATGACGTGGCCATTTTCGCTCTTTCCCATGTTCTCTGCAATCAACCATCCAAAAAGGGATGCAATCATATCCAAAGTATTTAAACCCTCTTAATTTGACTAACAGAACGAGAAGTTTATACGAAATCTAAACAACTCCTCACATTCTGTAAAATAAATCGAAGCTACAACAACAATCCAACGAATTAGGAAACTCCGATAGAAACAAAAACGTAAAAGCTGAAAATCACCTGGATCATGGGCTTGCCGAGGATGTGAACGAGAGGTTTGCCCTGAAAACGAGACGAAGCAAAGCGGGCGGGTATAATACCGATTACCCGGCTCCGGAACTTCCCGGATCGGCGATAATAGGCGTGGGCACCAAGCGCCACCGCGGCCGCCGCCCCAACGGCGAGGCCGTGGAGAATCCAGGATTTGGTGGAGCTAGAGCTCGAAGAGGATGAGGAAGACGATGGATTGCAGATCGGCATTTCCCAGGAGAATTGAAGATAGGTACCACCGAGACTTGCTGTGCTGGGTAATGACTGAGGCTGATGATGAGCTTGTTTTATTGAGCCAGTACGAATACCGCTTAGCTCAAGCAAACTATTTTAAAAGACTAACTCGTTATTTGAGAAATTCTAACCTAAAGCTAACTCGATCGAATCAGTGTTAATTATATGACGAATATTTTACATTTATTTTATGAATTATAAATAATTTAGAAAAAATAATCAATCAACTGACAAATACAATACACTTATAATATGATTTATTGAATTCGATCAAAACAAATTCGATTCAAAGTTTCCCTCGTTATTTTCACTTTTCTCTACTTATCCGAAAAAAAGGGAAAAAACAAATTGGAAATTGGAAACAAACAAATATACAAATATCTTGTGGTTAAAGAAATAATTTTAACTGAAATTACTAAAAGTTTAATAAATTCTAAAACTTCTCTTTTCTTATCTCAATTATCAACCAATTCTCTCAATTGTCCACCAATACACAGTATTAATAAATATAGAACAAAATATTACACGATTATGTAATAAAAAATCCAAATTACACATCAAGTTCAAGCAACGGTAATACGACGTGAAGCAAAAATACATTTCATGTGTCCTCCTCTCAGTTTAATTTTTCTCACTGGCATGAAAATTTAGTTGGGCCAACTCATATTCGTAATAGATCATAAATGGCAAGAGCAAATTCGAAGTTCGTTGAAGGCATGAAATCTTCAAGAGCGATAAACCTCGTATACAGTTATTATCTTGGTTAAGTGCCCAAAACTTTAGCCATTAACCATGATTTAAGGCTATCTTAAGTTACAAAATTGTGGTGGCGCAGCCATCACTATGGCCCAGCTTTGGACAACAATGAAGATAACTCAAGATGACAGCCCAATTAACGAGAGTGACTCCGTGGTGATGGCCCACCACCATGACGATTATATCTGCCACCGGTGCCCCCATTTTTTATGGTGTCTCCATCTCTGCTTCTTCGTACTCGTCTCCTCCACTGAACCATTTTCATGTCCTTTAGCCTTCTTGGCAGATTTGTTCTCCTTAGAAGCCTTCCTTTTCTTTCCCGAGGATTTTACTTCAGTATCACCATTAGTCCCATTTCCACGTGGCAGCGGTTCTTCCTCTTCATCACCTAATGGCCAATTACAGTAAATCTCCCGTTGATCATCGAGTAGTTGCTGCACTGGCTCTCCAGCATCCGGAAACAAGTTATTGAATGTTACTTTTCCAGTAGACCCTCCCTTCCGCTCCAATAATACTGCATCTGGCCTAATTATAGCACCAAGGATACTCTTGTTTGGACCGAGGCGCATTATGGCCTTTGCATTGGTCAATGTGGTGAAAGCCATTGCAAAAGCAGATCTAGCCTGTACAAACACCAAAACTAGTTAAGCTTGCAAGAGATTATGCCAACAAGTAAGTGCTGAACCACCACGACTAGTCCTACGGATTTGAGTTCAAGTTCTCACTATTGGACTTCTAATTCCTTTAGTAAAAAATAACATTTCTGACAAAGATGTGCAGAAACTCAGGTGAATATGGGACTTAAGTCAGTCAACCTACCAGAAGTTGCTGCTATATGTGAACCAAGAGAGCCACAATGATGACAAAAGGCAGTCATTCCTGATGAGGCCAAATGCAGACTCAATTGATATTACTTCACTATCTTAAGGCCAAAGGTTTGCAGAGTATTAAGGAAAGAAATACTAGAGATGAATAAATAAAACTACAAGGTATCCCCTTGCCAACACAAAAACATCAAAGCATACAAAAGAAAAAAGTAAATAGGAAACTGCTGTTTTAACAATGTCCAAAGCCGAGAAAGAAACCAGATATCACTTGGCATTGTCACACATTTAAATAATTTTTCACTATTGGTGGCTCGCCAAAATATAACTTAGAATTCTTGTTTCCCCAATTGCAAGGCAAAAAGTTGTCTTTGGTGAAGAATAGGTCATAAGGAGACACATTATCCAGACAAGAATACCTTCAGAAAATAAGTTAAGTTTCCCTATCTTACTCAAAACACTTCTAGTCCACGCTTCATACAAGTTACTGGGGCAACTTAATGCAAGTAAAGAAAATCTTGCCTACAAAAATACTAAAGAAAATTTTACCTGATAATAGTTGTACGAGTTCTTGCCTATGTCGTTATCTGGAGCCTGTTTTCACAGGAAAATGCATGAGTAATTTGAAAAGTACTAGTATTAACAATTCAGAGAAAATGTCAGTTTCCATATATGCTGATCCAATGAGAGAATTTGATTAGTATCATATGGTCTCACACTCTTACACAAAAGCAACTGCTTAACAAGGCCCTTCGTGGTGCCCATTTTCATGCTATAATTTTATATTACATGGTTGACTGAGTCTCTTGGAGGTATTAAAAGGAAAAACAAATCAAAACTTAAAGAGTAACCTGTGGGTCCTGAATGGCAATAAGATATGGCCGGCCTTTAACTGAAAATCTGAAAGCATCACAGAACCAAATAGCAATCAAATTCCATGCATAAATAGTGCCTCAAAGTAAAATTACCAAAACAAGCAACAATTCAATAACAAATACAAAACTTTTTACCCTTTACTTCTTTTTAAGAAGAAAATGCCTTCATCATTGCAAGATACACCAACATCAATAGTATTCAATTTGCACCCATACATGTTGAAAAAGTTTACCTACATTTCACAAGACAATCCAGAACTTCAAGAAGTTTTTGTTGTAAGCTACACAAGAATCTCATAATACTTGGACAAATCAACTAAGAAGCTTTATTACAGATAAAGAGGAATTCGGGATATACAAGGAAGTATCTGGAAAAACATCAATATACCAGTAACACTCCCAGGTTATGCTCTGGAGAAGCTTGGCGATCTTGCTGAGCCTGTAGGGTAATATTATCAGGAAAAACACATAGTAATAATGTATATTGCCAAAAAAAGAGGCAAAAGGCATAAGTATGGCGCCTAATCAGGTTAAGATAAAGGAAGCCCAAATAACAGAACAGAACTGAACAAACTGAAATACTTCATATTAGGGGAATATCTTAGTTCATCAGCTCATACAGATCAATATTCAACCTAAAAGTTCACAAGTTCAACATCCCAAAGTATTGAGGGTAAGCATTTGAAAAAGATCAGACCAAGACAGGGGAACTTCTCAAGCAATTACAGCAGCATAATGTCAAAATCTATTCATAAACCTAAACAAGCGTCGGGGACAAAAAAAAAGAATTGCTACCTCAGAACAATGTTTCCTTTCAGATTTGAAAAGCTCTAGTTAGAAAACCAATTGATTAACCTATATCGAAATGTCACTAAAATTGCAAACATTACATCATTACAGTAGCACAACATAATAAATATGCCTGTCCCAATCAGCATAAAACTAGCGACTTGCCTAAGTTTACTACATGCTAGCCTCAACAAATGGAATTAGGATCTTTGCCCATGTCCTCCACATAATAAATTTCACACACAACTACCAACACATATATGCAATATCAAGAACTAACAGATTTATCAGAGAGTGCACCAGTATAATTACCCGCAACATTGCTATAAGCATAGAAAGAAGCGCGTAGGAGCCGATTCCACCGGTGTACACCTAGAGAAGAAAGGCAATTTTGGGTAAATAGAAAATGGTTTGCAGATATAAATACACCAAAAGAGCAACTGGAGTTTCACCTCATTCAACTCCCTTTGCTGCAGGAAGATTTTCAAAATCAAACACAATGGTCTCAGTGGTGGCCATTTAGATACAGCATCCTTGCACCCATTTAAAAAAAATGTCATAAAAAATAATTTGAGAATGACCAAATAAAACACAAAACCCAACAGCCAAAACAAGAATACCTTTATAAACTCAGCAGCTTTTGGTCCATTATCAACATCAAAACTGTTACCAAGAGATATATTAATCCCTCGAACCAAAAGAAATAATGGAAAAGCAAGTAGAATATCAATACCAAAAAGCAGAAATAAAACGTATTAGTACATGTTCTCTGGTGGGTACAAACAGAAGGTATGTGTGCAGGTATCCACACAAATACGCCTCAGTGATTATTAGATAAAAAAATAAAGCAAAAGAACTGCAACAGAGACAAAGCATAGATATTTCCAGCATATCCGACTTCAAAAGCAAAGAACAATATATGAAAACAGAAGCACAAATGTAATGCAAATAACAACAGCCCCCAAAACTAGAAAAATATATGATCTTTACACTCAATAGACTAGCGAGCAAAGTGTTAAAATGTTTGTAGAGCTTGTGGTTACGTATGTGGAAACCAAATTAAAATACAGCACGTTCTAGTACTACCAACACAGGGAAAAATGACATATTACAGGAAGAAGCTCAATCTTGCTCTCCCTGAAAGAGAAATAGAAAACATAACCACCTCCTCCATGTCAACCACCCAACAATCAGATGAAGTGGAGAGAAAGGAAAGAGGAGAGAAATCAGAAAAAAGGGAGGAGTCTCTTGAAATGCTAACTGATCATGGTTTCTTTTGTAACAGAAGTAAGACTATGCCCCTCCCACGTTTGTTCGTTCATATGAACTCATTGCATCTCAAACCATATTTGAGGAGGTATATCCAACATAGTTTCATTTCATTAAGATACTTCACTCAAAAGTCAAAATTACGTGATTTCACTACTTGAACTGGGAAATAAAATAACCAACATGTGAACAAGCGCAACTTATAAAGTTCTTAGAGTTTGGGTCTTGTCTCAATAGGCAAAATGGAAATAAGGCACACTTCATGATTACACGCATACGTAGTAATAGGCAGCAATATTAAATATTTTGTCATCAACCAGCTAATAGGTAAACTATCAAATGTAAGATAACAGAAGAAACCTAAGTAATCTAACCTTAAATCAAATGCAACACCACTTTTCTTCTCCACAAATTTAATAATCGGTACACGCGCCTTTGCAATAACCTAACAATGCAAAATTGAGAAAATATTGAAGAAACGTGAAGCACAAATTCGACAAAAGTTAGATTCAATCATTGAAGGGTACCTGTATCTTCTTTGCAATTCCTCTTTGAGATAGTGCCCTAGATAGAGCCTGTAGACCCATCTGAGGACTTGTAACATTTGAACCCAATATCACAACCTGCCAAGTATCAAATTGTCGAGTCACATAGCAAAAATGTATTGCAAGCCCCGAAAAAAGATTATGAATGAAGAAATCCTTCAATGAAATAAAAGTCAGCAGATCCAGAGAGGAAATCATTCCAAGCATTGAGATTCTTTTCAATACATAGCGAAAAGAATAAAGAAAATAATATTCGTGAAGCCCAATAATTAACACAAATACCTTACAACACCTCCTACGCGACAATTCTTTAAAAGGACATGCAAGAGCTTTATTATGACCGATATATAACATTACAAGTTAAATTAGACTAATATGACAGTGCCATTACTTGATGAGCACACGACACACTTAAACCTGCCCCCGAGGCCCCCAATCTTGTCAAATGCTTTGAAGGCGTTTCACCTTGAATTCCATAATCTGCCATACTTTCATTAAATGTCATGTGGCAAACAAATGGCAGCAGTCGAGACTAAATCTAATGATTTACAATTAACTTGTCTCAGTGATTCATGGAACCAGCTAATTACAATTCTACTCCAGGAAAGATCCTCCACAACCATTTATATGGGAATGTCAGAGTTGATATCCACTAATCAAAAGATAACCTATGGAACATTAAATGTGCGATCCAATTTCGTTATGTTTCCATGCAGATGTGCCTTCAACTTGCAAGATGACTAAATAATATTTGTCAACAAATCATTTCTTTTTTCTTTATGAATTTGTGGATTAACCATCAAACTTTGTACAAACCCATCACTAATAAAAGTTATTAAACAACGAATGCTTACATCAATGTCACTAGATGGAAGGTAAAGCCCTGTCTTAAAGGATCCAAAGACTTCAGCCTGCGTGAAAAAACTTGTCGTAAGTTGCCATCACACTCTACCACAGATCTGTAGCGCCCAAAAGCATGCATATTCAAGCATGGCATAAATTTCAAGCATACCTCAGCATTAGGCCAGATGTATTTAATAACATCAGAAACAGATTTTATAGCAGCATTTCTGGATTCTTGCTCCTCAGGTGTTGGCGATAGAAAATCACAAAAATCAAGCATCTCTGCAATTTTCAAATCACAAAAGTCAAACACCTCTAGCATATCCAGCATCGGCCGGTTTAAAACGTTTTTATCTTACTAGCCCAGTGAAAGAAACAACAAAAATAATCAACAAGCACAGGCTCGTGTAAGCTAAATTCTCAGTCACCGGTATTTCATGCGAAGTTCTAAACGTTAATTAAACAGACAACCAAGTTCAAAACTTGCATACATTGCTTAAATTACATTAATTCCGATAAATAAAACGAGGAAGCAACTCAAGACCTTTGTGGAGCCGAAGCATGGGGCTTTTAAAGCGAGAATTGGCGCGAAACCAATCACCCTCGAGAGTCCTTTCCGCCGCCGGAGTGGAGGTCTCCGGCGCCTCAGGCGGATCAACAGGAGTAGCTAAGATTGAAGTCTCTTTTTCTTCTGCTTCGTCCACGTCGAGAGAGAAGTAGTCAGGTGCGGCGGATTCCGGCGATGGGCATTGAACAGTGGAGAGAGAAATCTGGTTGCGCAAGACAACATAGGGCTCGACTTCGGAGGACGACGTCGGAGGCGGCGGCGGCATGCCGGCGTCGTTGGCGGCGAGAGGGCTTAGGGTTTCGTAGAGTATTTCCTGCGGTTCCATGGCAATTCGCAGGCGCAGGCGTACGGACGGCGATTGGCGGTTTCTATTTTCTTTTACGTTTCTTCGGGTTTTGTTTTAGTGGGCTAGCTTTAAGGAGCCCGTCAAGCCCGCTTGTCTGGGTCTGGGCCTGGGCCTGGGTCCGAAGCTGGATCTGGATCTATATCTGAATCCATGTTTTTTTTTATTTATTTATAATATATGATGTAACCTACGCCCGCATACTTTTTAAAATTTGAACTATAACCATTACACTCCCCACACTTTTAAGGCAATGTACATGCCAATGAGGCCACAAGCCCTGAACTATATAGAATCCATGATTGGTTATTAGCAAAATTGGGTTATAAATTTGAACATGAATCTATTTGAAAATATGAATGATGCAATTGCAAGCAAAGCTAGCGCTGTCAATGGGTCGGTCTAAATCAAATAAGGTTAATCCCGAATTTTGAATTTAATTAGTTTTTCGATATGTAAATTCGACTCAAAACTTTGTAAAATTAATGTATATCAATATCAAATTTAAATACGGACCAAAAAAGTAAAACATAGTGTCAAACTTCGGCATTATTCACAATAAACGTTGGGTATTGTTAGTAGTTCGACAGTTAATTTTAGAATTCATTTTTAATTTCCAACAATTAATCAAGATGCCCCTTTTAATTATTGGACAATATTAATTTGCTTCATTGAATAATATGGCTCAATCACTATTCAGTATTTTAAAATTTAGTTACATTTTCTAGAAGGTGATATCATTTTGATAATTTTGGACATTGAAATTATTTTCAAAAATAAAATATTAATCTTAATTAAATATTTTTTTATATCATAATGATTGGTTTTATTTTAAAGTGATTGACCAACTTTTAAAATAATACTTTTTATCACATGTTTCACAACTTTCAATTTTGGAAAGTTTAACATAAAATTAACGTGATTGTTTGTTAAATTAATATATGTGATTACGAAATCGCAATTTCAATCCTATCGTATTTCACATAATGACTCCTTTGTTTTGCAATGTCTGCATATGCAATTTAGCATTGTCAATAAAATTGATTGACGGACACTTCCACAATGTTGGCATATGTTGTTGAAAAGAAGTTAAATTTGATCGGTTATGGAAAATCAAATTATAAAACAATACGCATTAATACATGTTTCACGATATTTGTCACCATAACCGAGCCAATTTCATATTTTTATTTTTTATTTTCTTAATTCTAAACCGATGTTAGTATACAAGGAGCAAGGCCTACTTCTAAAAGATTGCCCTTTGCAATTTCCTAATGTGCGTAAAAGGAAAAGGAGTCGCTATGCTTTTGAGTGATTTGGAGAGTGCCTTTTTATCTCTCCAATTAGTGTGCGTATCCCTTTTTTTTTTATATACAATTAATTCAAAATATCATAAAAATTAATGATGTCATATTCGAACATTCACTACTAGAGGTGGCAATTGGGTGGATTGAGTCGGATTTGGATCGGGCCTTTGTGGATTGGGTTCAAAATGGGTTCTTAATAACGGATTGTAAATGAGTCAGGTTGTAAATGTTTTGAAGCGGGTTGTAAGTGAGTTGTAAGCGGTTTGTAAATGGGTCGGAGCAGGTCGAAAGCGGGTCCGATAACAAAATACTCATATAAATCAAAATTTAAGAAATAAAATAAGTTTTAGATAAAATCAATTTTCAATATCATATTTTACATAAACTTACATCTCATAATAATAAATTATGCCTCAAGCATAAAATTGAATAAAAAAAATGAAAAAAAAGAATATTGATCAAACATTAAGGAAAATTACGACTAAAATGGACATACTCAGAACTTTTTTGTGGTATAAGAAATTTGGACGTATTCTACTTTGAATAAAATTGATGATATCTATAGTAGTTGATAGGATTTTTTTAAGTTTTGGGTCAAACCCATTATGGACCCATTAAGTAACTATTTAAAATCAATGAAAAAATCATTTAAAATCATAACTAGTTTAACCTATTTGGACCCAACTCACTTTAACCCATTTAAAAATCTTTTCAACCCAACCCAACCCAACCCATAATTAATTGAATTGGATTAGGTTGGGTTCGACCCATAATTTACAACCCACATTGCCACTACTATTCACTACTATGTTACAACCCTAATGGCTAGTGTGTGTACTTAATTGTACACGAAGCAACTTAATTTCAATCGATGGATAGGAAGTTACACTATGAACTTCATCATTCTTTAGCTTGCGTGTTAATAAGATGTTGTAGGTTAACATTCTAATTTAAAACATATTTAGACAACGGATTAAGCTAGTCGAACAACTATATGAATCCTTTTGCCTTTTTGCTATATTGTTAGTCTCTTTATTACTTCTCAATAAATTATAATAAAAATTGTATAAAATTTGAGCTTATTTATATAAAAATAAATAAATTACACATTTAATTGATTTGATTGATAAAGACTTAGAATTTGTCCATGCCAACATAATATTAATGGGCAAATTAGGTTGACCTCTTACATTGCAAATATTAAATTATTAGTTTCTTTGTGAATTTGTGCCAAATAAATAACTATAAATACGTGTACAAAAATATAAATTTAAGGATGAATATTATGGTTAATAGTTGATAGGTTAATGTTTTAAAAATGAATGGATATTATGATCAATTTATAAACACAAAAAAACAAATTGAGAATAGACCGTCAATAATATATTTTTGGCTGTACAAAAACTAATTCCCCTGAGCAATGAGTAAAATCTAAAATCAAATAATTAAAACAAATTTAATGTCCCGTGTGAATGTAAAAAATACATTATCTTATTAAATAAGATGACTCCAAAAGAACGAAAATATAGAGGATTATCAGTGATAACACCAAATATGCTTCACTATGTTTACAAAGTCTTTATCTTGATCAATCTCAGCAACTCGCGTGCTACATGTATTGCATTTTCAGTTCTTGTACCTACGACTACTTGGGCGGGTATCCGGATCCTCATCCACATCATCATCATCGTCGTCGTCGTCAAACTCAGATCCACTGTAATGCTCGATGTCACCGTCATCGTCGTCGTCATAATCGTCATCAAAATCTTCATAAGCATCGTCCTTGGTGGAGCTGGGGACATAGGTCCTCGCCGCCTCGATTCGCGTCACAGCGGGACCTGATAGCCATGGCAAATTCAGCTGGAAATTAGATCCTTGGAGATTCAAAATCCTAGCCTCGAGTGAACGGTTAGGTGAATCAGGGCAGCCATTTTCCAGTTGGGCATCCGTAAGGGTGGGGGTGGGTTGAACATGTCGGGAGGTGTTGACGGCGGAGGGGTGGAGGAGATGGCGGCGCATGAGGTTCTGGTGGAGTGCAGATTTTTGGAGATTTCGAAGCTTTGATGCTACCATTGAAGCCGATGAAGACGCCATTTTCGATGGAAACTAGTACTTCTCTGCAGGTATGAGTTTTGTATGTAAATTGAATAGTTTCTATTTTTGACTCCAAAGTTGAGAGGACGAAGAAGAACTGTGTATATAAAGGACGGCTCAGGGTTTTGGAAGGGTTTTGAGGAGATTCAGGGTTCCAGAGAGTTCGAGGGCGGTCATGGTGGTTCCGGATCCGAACCCGCCTTCATAGTTGGATTCGGGTAGTTTAGAACCAAGTTTGATTTTATTTATAATAATCATTTTGGTGCTACAGAACTTTTCGGTATTTTCTATTTATGTACATTGAAAGTATGATCCTTTTTTAATATATAATAGTTATGTTAATCGATATACTTTATATATGATTATCTATAGTATATATATTGTACTTTTAATATATATATATAATATAATAAATAACATGCATAATTTTTCTAAAGAAGTGGGTTTAGGTCCTTAAAAGAAAAAATAATTAAATTTTAAGGCTTGTGAGAGGATCATTTACATTTTTAAAACTATAGTTAGAACCCAAACAGTTGGCATCCCTAATATTTTATTTTATTTTTTAATTAATTTCAATACTTCCAAAACAAATTGTTTGTTGTATTTCTTTAGAAAACGAATCAATAAAGAATATCATGAATTTAACTAATAAAATAGATTTCGAATTTAGTATCCGGATTAAATTAGAGACAAATGAAACAGAACTCCACTAAAATTTTCAGGGTCGAAGCATTGAAACCAAAAAACTTAACATATTTGCTATTTCAGTAAGCAAATGATAGGAAAATTTTGATTCGAATCTGATTTGATCGATCTTAATATGATAAGTGAATTGTACGTCTTCCTATATCATATGCAAATCATATGCAGGTGTAAAACACTTGTCACACACGATTAATGCTAGTTTGATCGAGTCAGGTCTAAGATAAAATTTCCCCAAATGACTTAGTGAATACTGATGGATCATTATTCATTCTCAACTACAGGCACATTTTCTTACGCCTCCAATCTCCTGAATCTTTTGGGAAGAATGCAAGGTCCCCCGTATCGCTGCTGCAGGAAGATGATCAACGCCATGGCAATGATCACACAAGGAATTATGATATCCCAAGCTGTGGAGAAGAAGTCTGCTTTGTGATTTGCATAGTAATATGTCCCTTTAACGTGGAACATCGGGTAACTACGAGCCCTGTACTGATCATAAGCATGGGGCACCAACCGGACCATGCTAGTACCGATATAGAACCCTCCAGACAGCGCTTTCTCTGATGAACCTCGAAAAGCATTGAGCAGGATCTGTGGGAGAAGAAAGCCATCAAGAATCAAACCGGCATAAGACCCGAAGTCCCCCAAAAGAGAACAGCTGTTCCTAGTTTGGTTCAACATTAAGGTAACCAAGCCACCAAAAATGTACATTGGGAGTGAAATTAGGACAGTTTCTTTCTCTCCAAACCACAAACCCTCGCTCGCTTTTTCTGTCCAAATCAATTGGAGTAACCGTGCTTGTAACAAGAATGCCATCATAGTCACCACCCTAGAAGCTGCTTCACGAGCTTCAAGCTTAATAGTGATCCCCAAGAACACAGCTTTATAATTTAGGACGAGTGGAATCAAGTGCCCTAAAGAAAGTATTAGAAGCATGACAAGTGAAATGCTCGGGAGTACCTTGGGATTTCTTTGCAAATGTAAAAGTTGTAGACCCACAAAGATGCATACAAGCGTGTTGGATATCAAGACCATGGTGGTCTCCAAATCCATCCGCCAAATAGATCTTCTAGCCACAACTTCATAAAATGCAGCAGAGGAGAAACTCATAACATCAAAGTAAAGAGTATCTGATTTTGATCTTGTGCTTCTGATGGTTCCTTTTATACGACCCCCTCTTTTGTCATTCAGAGAAGCAAATTCAATATTCACGAGAACCTCGCAGTCTGTGGAGTCGTTAGTTGATCGCAACTTTCTGCAACCTATCATACAGAGGTGTCCCGTTTCAGCATCATACACTCCTTCAGCAGTTATGTCCACTTGACCTTGAAGATTCATTGACAAGTTGATTGTAGGAAACAAATTACTATTCTTGATTTCAGGTGAAGGGATGGTAATTATTTTGTAGCTGATATTCAGAGGTGCGCTTCCACTTTTTATGGGTGACATGCTAGATTCTACTCCATCAAGGACTTGGTTTCCTTGATACAACTCATTTCCAACAGATATAGGTACAGCTAAACCCCAAGCAAGTTTTTGTCCCTCAGCATTTTTGACAGACAAGTGAAACCTCATATCATAAGAATGCCCGTCTGGGTAAGTGTGCCCCCTTTTCTTCACAAGCTTTTCTGATGGGCATAGCTTGCTTGCTCTGTCCAATTCAGTGTACTCATATCTCAAGTCATCAGAAGGGGCAACAACATCATTCTCATCTGCACTTGTGAACTTAATCTTTCTGAAGAACCCTGAATCATCAAGACTTCTGTTGCTCCAAATTTGGCCGGCAACTTTGACATCATTTCTGATATTCCAGATTGAAGGATACCTCAGGCTCAGACTTACTGTACAATCCCCTACAGCACTGCCCAAATGATGGGATGGATCCAAGATTTGACAAGCAATAATAAACAACTGGTTATTTGAATCATCCCAAGTTGCCTCTCCTATCAATGATGAGTTGAGACCAAAAGTCCGATAAAAGGCACCATAACTTGTGTTTTGAAAGGTTACTATGTACCTTAGCTTTCTATCATCCTCTGAACACTGGATTGGATTCAGGGACACAAACCGAGGCAAGAATTTATCGACCCCACCAAACGGCGAACAATTTTGGGCTGTCTTCTTGCACCCTGCTGCATACTCCAGCTCGAAAGAGGCAAATCTCCCAGAAAACATTGGGCAAAACCTGTTTGCCTGCAGACTCAAGGACTGATTTTTGGGAACTTCAGAATAACCAAAATATCCTCCATCAAGCGCCTTTGATACCAATGAGTAATTGTAGTTGTGAAGAAGAGGGAAGCTGAATATGGAAATGGGTTCAAAATAATCCAAGTCATCAACTACAGAAGTGGTGCTCTGGAAAGTTCCACTTACGACACTTGTAAATATAGTTGGATTGTCGTCGCTGGCATAGTTGAGCTTAAGGACAACATCAAGATTGATGCTCTTTGCTTCGTCGTACTCCCAACTGGCTGATCCGACCATACAAAGCTTCCTCGTATTCTCAGACCAGAAACCACTTAACAAGGATCTGGTCATACTGGACCAGTGAGTTCTACTCCTGTTGTAATAAGATCCACCAGAGCTAGACTTCATTGGAGCTCTTTTATAGTACCGGTGTGGTGACCGGATATACAAGTAAGCTTCAACTTGATAAACACCCTCCAACTGAGTTTTGTAGTACCATGGGCTGATCGGGAATTCTAGAGATTTCCCCACATAGTAATAGGATTGGTTCTTGTTAGGTGCTTTCTTGGTTAGAAGTTTGTCTCCGCCGGTGAAATAACTTGTGACGAAATGAGGTAAGGAGTGATTTGTAACATGAAACGTTGGAGTGGATTCTGGGACTATGGAAGAACAGTGATCACTGTATGAAACTGTATAGCCAACTGGAGTAGAAGTAAAGAAAAAAGCAGAAGATATGCAGATATTAATGGAAAGAAGCAAGCACTGGAAGAAGCAAAACCATGAAGAGGAAGGCTTCATTGCCAAAACAAACTCAAAATTTTAGAATTATTTGGTGTTGTTTGTTTTTCTTTTGCTAGTTTATTGGCCAAATTCATACATATATATTTCTACAAGGCAATTGATGAACAGCACATTGGATAGTGATGTGTGACTATTTGTTATTATGGTGTAAAACCAAATGAACTGCTACATATGTTTAATAATAAGCATTAATTACACTAACATCCCTTCTAAATTATCTATATTACCAACTATCCGCTCCATCTTTTATAATTACAGTGATCTCTTCTCTAAATTTTACAGTTTAACAAGCCTACCATTCCATTAGGAATTTTATCAAAAAAGTATTACTTAACCATCCGTAAACACCAAAGCGCAAAATCATCTTTCCAAAATTTAGAACTTTCATCGTCATTTAATTATTTTTGGTTGGGCATAATTAGGTTGTTTTACACTTTTTCGTTTGGGGTTTGTAATCATGAAAATTTATAGGAAAGGTCATTGTAATTGTTAAAGATTGAGGGAGAAAGTTGGCAATTATCAGCCTAGAAAAATGCGTAAAGCCATATCCAACCAAAAAATAGAAAGAAGGATAACAAAAAAGCTTTAGACCAATGGTTAGACAGCGATGATTACAGAGGAATCAATAGGCCGGCGTGGTCTCATTGGTAAGTGGTAACGATGTTTGCTAAATAATAATAAATAAGTCGATGTCTACATAGACTTGGAATTCTCCCCAAAGCAAGGACTCACCAAGTCTTGCACGGTTAAAGAGCTTTTTTCGTTTTTGTCATATCACCATCAATGTGAATTTTTTCTGCGTGGTCTGTGGGGCAAATACAAGAGATACAAGATATATAAACCCTTCATATTTGGGGTGGTTAATTTAGCATAACATATCAGGCTTGACATATATAAATTCTTTTTCTTTTTGGTCAATAAAAGGTTAGATGAGGATATCCAATATAATTTCCTCAATTAAAGGAATCTAGCCGCTACGAAATGTTTTTTTGATTGAAATTCGTTAGAACTAAGTTTAATTTAATCACCGCAGTCTCACCAACACACTGATAAATTAAGTCCTACATCTCATCAAACCAGGCATTATAGATCAGCTACTGCCAATCCATAATATCCCTAAATAATTGACAAATTCTATATTCGCACTTTGCAATGAGGTTCGATTTTTAGATGTTACAATTGGCAGCTAAAGAATTGAAACATCAGCATGGAGAATTGAGGTTCATGGGGTGACACATGAGTGAGTATATACCCAATTAAATTATATAATATTAGATCGCATATGATGATATCAACATTATATTTTATTATATTATCGTACTTTCCTCCAATGATATGCAATCCAGTTGGGCAGTATCATAATTTTCGCGCAAAATCACAGTCGCAAAGCTACTCAGATTGAGGCAAGGGCTAAAACTGTCATGGGAGAAGCGGGTTCCAAAGCTCGAGATTGAGATCGATTCTGAGGTCGTTCTTAACTTGATCAAGAACGCTGATACTAGAGATCACCCTTTGGGAGTATTGATTGAGGACTGTTGTAGACTTTTTGGAATGCCGTGGTGTACCACACTAAACTATATTCGTAGATCAACGAATGAACGTGCAGATAATCTTGCGAGGATAGCACATTATATTGATGATAGGCTAATTGTATGGGATGATCCTCCATCGGAGGACATCATGAACTTGCTTTCTGAAGAACTATCTCCTTGAGTGAGTAGTTCTTCCGCACAAAAAAAAAAAGTATCATATTTTTCCAGAGAATTAATGAACACTGTTTCAGGCGCTCAGATGGGCTTTTTTAAAGGTTTGTTTATTTCACTACCCACCTTAAAGTCCATAGTCATCACATGGTCAGCTGACTCAGCTCATATACAAGCTAGCCCGTAGTTAACTGGGCCACCAGGTACTCGGCCTATTAAAGGCCCAAGTTGATTACTCAAAGGATATTACTAAAAGCCCAATCATTATACAAAGTACGTTCAGGTCCATTTTGGTTTAAAATACTTTTCTTCTTCTTCTTCTTCTTCTTCTTCTTCTTCTTCTTCTTCTTCTTCTTCTTCTCCTTTTTTTTTTTTTGATGGAAATTTGGGCTTAAACTACTTAGCTGAACCAAAACATTCTTACTATCCTAACCTAAAAACGAACCAAAAAATTAGGGAACTAGCTCAATAATTTTCTTGGACGTGATTATAAAAATCCTTCATAAATGTTTTATCACCTATCGCAACACCATTAATATAATTCAAGATGTAAATCTGATTGATTATTTTCATTATAAAGATAACTGATTTACGAACTATTACCACAAGTAAATTCAAATACACAAACTTTCGGCAAAATAAAAAATTATATATTAAATGAAAAATGCTACCGCCCCCATGATAGGTCGGAGACTAATTTACACCACAATGGGACTATTAAGAAAGACAATTTATTTTATTTTATTAGGATTTTTTTTTTAATTTTGACAATATATTATAACCCACGCACGCACACCTTTTAGGATTAGAACCTTAATCATTATACTCACCACAATTCTAAAACGAAGTGTATATCAAAAGTTTTTGAGAACCATTATTGTCAAGTGTAGCTTTTGAGAATGGCATCCAAGAAACTTGTACCACATTTCTTGTCCGGGCAAAAGTCCGAATAGCTTTATAGCAGTATACACCATAGACTTGTTTATCATGATGATTTTTTTTATGGAAAATAATAACATTTACCGGGTGTGTGTGGGGGGGGGGGGGGGGGGGGCGCGCACTCAGAATCATTAATTTAGGTACATCATGGCAGGCACTTGGAATATAAATTCAATAAGTAGCAAGTCTTAATTAAATCGATGTTGAACTGTGTTTGAATCATTAATGCCACAAAGTATTGTTAACTAATATGTATTATTAGCGATCAAATTAAATTACTATTATTATTTATACATCATTAGAGTTAATTTTCTGTATATACTGTAACTTAACTTTTTGATCATTTTCATGTTATTTATAGCGATTATTTACTCAATTTCTTCGAGATAAAAAGATGGAAGAAGCATAAATAAAGCTCATACGTTTTTCCGTTTTTCGACACGGGAAAAAAAAAAGAAAAGAAAATTAAAGCAAAAGAAGATGGGCAAATTGAGACGCAACTTCTGCAAACAAAAAACAATAATATTGGAATCTCGGAATTTTTATTTCTATTTCATTTTCATGCGATTTTCATATTCTCTTGTGAAAAATGAGAAAACAGGAAAAAATTATATAGGCGTCTCAAGACGAGTAGAGGATAAATAGTTTTGGCCAATCCAAAAATCTTTTCAGCCCATAATATTCTTAATTCTGCTATTTTCCTTTTCAAAAAGGCAGAAACACGTGGCTGGCTTATATTCAAAAGGAATTTGTCCCCACTTAGCTCAGTATCACTAGAATATGATCAACGTCTTTTTTAAGGGATGACAATGGGTTTGGATTTGACGGATTCCAAACTCGACCCGCTAGGGACGCATTTAAACTTGGGGAATAGGTCTTGGAGCGGATTGCGGGTTCAAAATTTTGGATCTATTTGGGTTCGAATCGGGTCTCGGGTCTACTTAAACTTGACCTGGACCCGACCCGTATATATATTTTATATATTTTAGATATTTATAATATATAAATAAAATTAAAAAATTTAATTTATTAAGCCTATGTACAATTTGAATATTTTTTTTATTTAATATATTTATAATATATAAATATTCTACTTGAATATGTTTTATTAAGCCTATGTACAATTTGAATATTTTTTTTATTAAGTTTCTTGTACAATTTAAAATTATTGTTTCAAAGAAATTTGTTTAAAAATAAAAATTTTAATTATTGGGGTGGGTTCGCAAGGTGGGTTTGGAGGGTACGCGGGGTGGGTTTGGCCAGTTGGGACGGGTTTAGGAATCCGGCGGGTTCAATGGGTCCAACCCGTCGGGTCTAAGACTGGTCTCAGGCCCGAAAAAGTCTCGCAGGTCAAGCCTCGAGCCTCGAGTTTGGCCAAACCCGTACCAAACCCAACTTGTTGCCATCCCTATTCTTTTTTCAATCATTCCCATAACTGGAAAAAAAATATATATAATATTAATAATAAACATTGTATTATTACAATACTATCTCATGTTCCATATTGAATATATGGAGTCAAGAGACTTACTCAATTTATAAGCTAACTCCCATCATTCACTTTATGGGATGTCTTTTTTTTTATCAAAAGACAAAACTCAACCGCTTTTAGGTGTAAGACAATATTTTATAGGATCGGACTTTCATGTTCTATGACGAATTTAAGCATCATCAAATGACGTAGTTTGTAGGTACGATAACAATGTGTCTCTTCCCAAGTTTCTCGATTAAGGAGCTTATGTCGTGTTTGTATATCTGACAATAAATTTGGACATCATTGTTTTAATTTATGGGTTCTCTTATACGAGCTCAAAAGATAAGGCATCTTATATGGGGAAAAAGAAAAAGAAACTAAAACGAAGATAGTATAATGTATTATGATATTTGAATTCTTGAATTATAGTAAGAAAATTATAAAGATGAAAATTTGTGCTTTAGATTTCATGATTTTGCATTTCATTTGTCTCACCAAATCTTTTGGTCCGGGTATGTGTTTCTATATTAATTCTAGTGGTTTGACTGTAGTATATGTGAACTTTTTGTCCCATTGCCAATGATTGTTGATTCAAGTGATTAGTGACTTTGATCATTAAATAAGGGCTCGTATTCAAATATTATATATTTAAAAAACAATTATTAAGAGTGTAATCGCTTAGTGAAAATCATTCATCTAAATCTTTCAAGAGGGAATGAAGTTTTCATACGGGCTCGGATCCTTGGATTTACGATCCCATGAAGAAAAAAATCTTTTTTTGTTCTACTTCATTTAAGATTTTTTGTTATCTTTTCAAATTAGATCAAAATATCAGTAATATAACCCCTTATTTGTTGGGCAAAATAATAAGAAAGAGTTGACTTGCAAACGAGTCACCGACTGATTTTTATCTTTCCCATTCTCCATTTCCAAAGAAAAATAGGGACTTTTTTCAAAATTGACCTAATAGGGTTTTTTATTTAATTTTTTAACACAAAATTAAGATAAATTAAAAAAGTAACATAAATTTACATCGAGATTGTCGACTCATATTAAAATAATAATTTTTAAAATTTAGAAAAGAAAAAAAAACAAAAATTGTGTGGGAGTCGACATCCACGATGTCGACTCCCAAAAATATTTTTTTTTAATAGAGTAATGGGTCAGCTGAGAGAAGACGGTTGGTGGGGGAGTGGTGGTTGGAGCAACCTTGGGGTGACAGTCGGTGAGGGATCGTTGGTCGCCGGCGCTGTTTGGAGAGAGCAAGAAGGGGAAGGGGAAGGGGAAGGGGTAAGGACAAAGAGAGCAATGGTGGAGAATCTAACTGTAGCAGTGGCGGCGGCGGCGGCGTCCATAGCAGCAACCGGGGTAAGAGAGGCGGAAATGGCTAGGGGGCGATGGTGACAGGAAGATGAAGATCTTGAAAGAAGACAGGGGGTGAGAGAGAAAGAGCGGCGGTGGACGTCAATGGTCGTGACATGAGGCCGGGCATCGCCGACAGTGATGGTTGCAGGGATGGCGGAGCAGCAACGGTGGCTGAATGGAGGAGTGTGGCTGGCGCCGCTGAGAGAAGAAGGGGGGTGACGATGATGGTGACGCCGGCTGTGTGGTTGTCGGCATTGGGATGTAGTCGGCGAGGCTGCGATCGGTGGTGGGTTAGTGTTGTGGTGAAGGATGAAGATAATGATGGATAGTGATGGTTGAGAGAGTGATGAGTGAAAGAGAAAATTTTGATAATTTTGACTTTTTTTTTGATTTTTTTTTTATAATCAGAAATTATTTTTTAATCGAAAATCGAGATAAATTATTATTTTATTAGGAGCCGACAAAGAGTCGACATTTCCATTATAAACTTAGGCTATTTTTGACATTACTTTTATTTTTATGTTAAAATATTAAAAAATAAACTTTTTTGTGTCATTTTTTTAAAAAGTCCGAAAAATAGACTATGTAGAGTTAAAGTTCAATCCTTTGCATTCGATCTTTGAATACCTTTATACGCCAATAATTACACGCACTATAAACTATTGACGATACCATCTAACATAAAACTTGACCGGTAAAGTAAACTTGATTTTTCCTAAACGCATATCCACAAACCATGAAATACTATTGGTGATGTCGAGATTTGGTTAGTGTTTCTGGAGCGACGTGGCCAATACTCAATAATCATTGTTAGATGAGTCTTTGCCCTGCTAGGAAGAAAACACGTGAGTCTAGTCGGAAGTGTTTTCGATGAAAACCTTCCGACGCTTAAGTCAGCGACGGGAGAGAGGATAAAATTGAGCAGAAGGTTTTATATTCTGGAGAAATGTATGTGTTACTTGCACGGAGATATGAGGTATTTATAGCAGTTTAAACTCTTGAAATTTGTGGAGTGTAGGTAAGGGTACCTAGGATGGCGGTACAGGTTATTACGGCAGTCGCAGAATAGGTCTGCAGACGACAGGAGCCAACTGGGTGTGCCAGTGTACGGAGAATGGTGACAAGCAAGTGGCTAGTCCTCAGCCTTGAGCTCGAGCAGAGTCAAGGGTCGAGGAGAGATGTATCCTTAAGTGAGGAGTATGTTCGAGGCCGGGCGTCGAGGGTCGAACAAGACGTTTCATAAATGCCATGCGACGTCCACCAATTAGAAGCCCTTGCCACGTGTCGGATGTCCCATAATAACTATAGCCAATATACAAAAACCTTCTTAAAATCCCAGAAAACCATGCCATGAAACGTCAAATGTTGAGCAACACTAATCTCAAAAAGAAGAAGAAATGCATCTAAAAAGAATGTCACTTTTGGTAAAAGAGAGATGAAGCTGACATGAGAGGAGGATAGCAAGTCAGCCTCTACCATTATCAAGATTCGTCGATGGCCATTCGGCCCCACCATCGACGTCGACTCACACCATTCCTAGGCCTATAAATAGCAGCTACTCAACACAGCTTCAATCATCCAGCAGCAGACCTGAAAAGCAAAGCATTTCTTCAGTTTCTCGAGTTTTGCTAAGTGCTACTGCATCAATCAGCCATGTCGGACAAGTGCGGTAACTGCGACTGCTCTGACAAGAGCCAGTGCGTGTAAGTCTTGTTTCTTGTTCTCATTTAATTATTTCCTTTGATTAATCTTCTCCAAGTTTATGATTTTGTTTCGTTTAAATTCAAAATTGTAGGAAGAAGGGATACTCTGCAGACATCATCAAGACCGAGAATAGGTACACTTTGCTGCTATATATATATAACTATTTTTCTCGCAATCGACCTTTTTACCATTAATAATGATTCGTTTTGCTTGGCAGCTACATGGAGACCCCCGTGATGATGGCTGCTGAGAACGACGGGAAGTGCAAGTGCGGCCCCAGCTGCTCGTGCACCGACTGCACTTGCGGCCATGGCCACTGAACCCTTTAAACATTACTAATACAAACGGGGACACATTCATACCTATGCCTATGAATAAGTTTGTAATGTGCCCCCTTGGTCCCTGGTTGTCATTTGAGTCCTGTCTGAGTGTCATCATCTTGTGATCCCTCTGTGGTTCACAGCTATGAAATACTTTATCTCGGTTCTATAATAAATTAACTTTAGTGTCTTACATCTGCTTCTGCTATCTTCTTCGTTTCAGCTGAGATCACTGTTAGTATTATTATTGCATAAACTCAAGATGAATCTATTATCTGGAACATTATCTGAAACATTGTGAAAAGAGAAGGCCCTTTTGGTGTTAAATTGTAGAGAGAACATATATAACAAATAATCCTCAAAAACTCACTGGTTCCATCATGAACAATATCACCATTATCTTCTTTAATAAAAAGAAAACACACACACACACAAGCCAAATTCTCATCAGATCACTGTTTCTGTACATATTTTTCCTCTCATATCAACACACACACACATATTCTGAAATGTTCTACATCATCATCAATTTCCAGAACTATATGCCTGCAATAATTTCATTTCTCCCAACAAAATTTTTCCCTCGACAAAAACCAACATGAGTATTTCAGGTTCACCAAGAAACCCTCAGTTCTGCTATTCATCCAACATGTTTTACTTACAGTTCAAAACACAAAGTGTTAAAGCAGACAAGAAACAAGAAGAACCAATTATTGGAATTAAAATTGTAAGTTGTAGCATAATGGGAAGAGGTGATGAGCATTCAAAAACTTTGTTTATTTCAGAATAAGAGTAACAGGGATCTAAATGAACCTGCACAACTATTTTGTTTCAAATTTTCAATAAAACCAGCTTCCATATAACAATGAGCCCAACGAATCAACTTGTCTCCAAAATTTAATATTGTTTTCACCTTTCAGTCTTACTGAATTCGACTACAAAACTAATTTCAGACGTTGAAGCCTTCTGCACGAAGGCATTTCTTATGAGCCTCGATCCATTTTCCGCAAGTGGATTCGCCATGCTCCACAATGCATTCATCCCTCAGCTTCTTAGTATCAGGGCAAGCACAACAGATCTTCTTCTTCGGCTTCGAATCCCGTCCTGATGCTACTGTTGTGGGTCCTTGATCTTTCTGTGATTGAGTAGAGATTGGTAATCCACCCATTTTCACTGGTCCACAAGATAGTTCTGTATATATCAGAGGAGCTACCAATACAAACAAATTGGAAATCAAAAAAGAAAAACGCAAGGAGTTTACCCGAATATTAAAGAGACTTGATGCTAAGATGTTCATAGAAAGCAACCAATAAAACGAATAGGGAAAAAATGTAAGAATTTGCTCCAGCAAATTTATTCAGTGAAACAGCAATTCTAAAATTACATGCATATATCCAAGTGCTTAATATCTACAGAGGCCAATTGGATGATTTATCCATATTGAGGAGGCCTCAAAATTATGCAAAAAATAATGCATTCCCAAACTCCAGCAGTAAGAGAATGAATAGAAACTATGTGGATGCACAATTGTCTATTGAGCAATTAATTACAGTTCATAAAACAACCATCATGCACGCAACAAACGATGACTACGGAAGTAATAGAACAATCCAGTATCATTAGATCGTAAACCATGAACTAAAAACACTATAAAAACATTATTCCATGGTTCATTTGCTTATTATCAGTTGATTCGCAAACCGACTGCTTCAGATTATAAGAACAACATCAATCAATATATATACCAGCAGAATATTTAATCGAATACCAAAAAACAAAGAAGTATACGAGAAATGAATTGCACCTCGTTTTCTTCTTCGAGGAAAGGGGAATGGGGAGAGAGAGAGAGAGAGAGGGGTATGATGTCTTCGATTGAACTGGGTTCTAGAATTCGTTCTCTGGCGGACTTCATGCGTTCGTCGACCTAAAAGCGTGTCCCACTAAAAGCCGCTTCTTGTTGCCGTTTATTCATTAGGTCACACAAGATGAAGTTCCGAAATTCAATTTGAATTAATTTGGCAATTGACCAAAATTTTAAATTCCATTAATTTATTGGAGTATTAGAATTCGGTGGAGTTTTTGCTTTTTAATAGGAGGGATAATCACATTAATATATGAAAACTTCATACTTCTCAATTCCACAAATATTCAAGAAAACACATAAAATTTGTTTGACGACCAAGAATTTGATGAGTTCTAGTGAATATCTTAATAGGTGTTCGGATTGAATCAATTGAAAAAAGGGGCACAAAGGGATCTTTAAGATATCGAAGCTATTTAAAAAAAAACCCATCAAAATATACTATATTCAAGAAAGAAAGAAAAACTGATGTTATCTCTAATACGTATAGCAATTCACACACACATTGAACAGCTAATATCCATTTCGGCGGTAGCTAATCTAGGAATTAGGATTGCCTAATTAGCTACAATTTAAGTACTCAATACTCAAACTATGGCCTTAAATACAATGTATCGTTATTGGACACTATCAAATGTTTCAAGATTAACAGCCATCTACCTATATAACAGTACAAGTACTTCTTGTAAGAACTTGTAGTAGAAAACTTGGATCATATGACAACATGAAAAATTAAAAAAGAAAAAATAAAAAAGAAAATGCATAGTCACAGAGTGCCGTTAAGAAAGACTGGTGGATTGAAAAGCACTGCAAGAATATGGGAGAACAACAAATGGAGCTTTGGCAAAGTATATGCTGTGGGCATACATTCTCTTTTAGATCATAACACGCACGCACACACACACACACACACACACAAAGAAAGTGAGGATTTCTCCTAAAATGCTATAAGTAAGCAAATGAGAGACAATAAGCAGCAATGATATGGCAACAATAATAACACGCTCGTTTGCTTACAACCTTTGAAAGTACAATAAACTCAATAAAGATCACAATGCTAACATTATGCAGGAATAGACAAAAGCTCAGAGCAATGCAATTTTTCCCCCCGCATCCCGGAGAAACTGGAAAATCGGCAATGAAATCCTCTAGTATACATTTCACAAAAACCATCCTCTAGTAGAACATAACAAATTAATCTCAAATACCGCACTCCACAACCAAACTACAGAAAATTCTTGCATCACCAGAAGCATTTCCTACAAACATCAATGTTTAGACAAGCATAAGTTGAAAACAAAAGGGTATGCATAAGGCAACGTAAATTGCACATTTTATTGCCGTTTCAAAGTAAATTTACAGCAAAGGTAATCTTCATAAGAAAAACTTTATATCCTAAAATCTGGAAAAAGGGAGAAGAAACCTTTCATGATCAAACCAAAGTTCCATTATATTCTACATCTACCTTGCAAACTTAACCTTTGCAGCTGAAGTAGATAATTCTCAAAACACCTCTATGTAACGAGTATGCCCATTTAAGATGACATTAAAACCAAGAACCTCTTGATTATAACATCAAATTCAGTTGCAAAATTTTTTTAAAAGATCGATATCCATACCAACACTAGTCATATTTCTCCCTCCAAGAATACACAAGAAACAGAACCCATGAAACTCCTAAAACCATATCCCCGACAACCAATCTCAGGCAATCATGGTCAAGAACTTCAACTTTCCTCTCAAAATAGATCCTCCAAATCGCCATAGCAATGTGAAGAAGCACACAGCCTTTGGCAAAAAAGTTATGAAACTCTCTGTCCCTTACAAATGCCACCATGAACAAGAGAAAACCAACGGCAGACAAAAGCAAACCCGAAAACGAGTCGGACGTCCGGATCAAAAGCTGATCATGGGGTGTTGAACCCAAAAGCTGACTAGCATGATCTTTACCATGGCTGAACGCGAAAACCTCATCACTACAGAACATCATCAGGGCTCCACAAGTTAAGGCCACCAAAGAATGGACCATACAAATAAGAAAGAACCCCGGTGACCCCATCTGATCAAGCTAAAGAAAGAAAAGACTAAAAATCTGTCTCCTTGCCCTACAATAAACAAAAATTCAATCTTTGGGCTAGAGAGGCATAACCCACGTAAAATTGTTCGCTTATTTGCAAAACCCGTATGAAATTTTTTGATCAATATAAATTTCAACATGCATTCCGGCCCCCAATTTTCAAGAATCCACGTTACAGAGGAACCTCATTGTTATGCTACTCGAAGAACGCGACTTCACCCTATATAATCGATGAAAACCAAGAAAGAAAAAAAAATCTTCCGATAACAACAACCTGGATTGAAATTGATTTCCGAATTCCCAGGCTTTGGTTTCAACGAGTTGATTGTGATTTAATCATATCAAAGAAAAGAAAAAAGAGTAGATTGTGATTTCAATAAAGGGGCAGAGAGATCCAAGAAAACGTTCTTGGGGGGGTCCATAGCCTTGGGGGCCTGCGGGGGTGGAAATAGGTGGAGAATTGAAGGAGAATGTTAAATAGGAATTTAACTCGAGAGGTGTAAAGAATATGAGGAAAGAAGGAAAGCGTTGGGTGTTGATTTTTGCCGTTAATGCTGCTGGCTCTGCTTCTCACAGCTAATTCCGGTACTAACATAAGTTAGCACTAGATTTTTAATAGTACCTTATTAAGGAAGATCTTCAATTTATCGAAGTTGTGTTTTAAGTGGATTTAAATTCGAACAACAGATTCAATGGATAAAATTTTGAATTACTTTTATTTATTAGAGATTTAGAGGGTACAACTCAAATAATTGGTTAGAAAAATTAAATAGTTGTAATATGTAATTATTTTAAAGAATTCCAATACTTTTAGATAAATATTTTAGCTCTCGAGTCCTACAAATACCATACTAGGCTGACATTGGGGTTGGATTTCGAGCAAAGCTGAACAATTTGAATTCGAATCTAATTAGCTATTTTAGTGTCTGAATTCGACCGTAATTTTATAGGATTTTCATGTATTATTATTGAGTAGAAGAAAAAAAAATCGAAGACTGATCGAAAATCAGAATAATAATTAATAATTTGAAAATTGAAGATCAAGCAATCAATAGAAAAAAATGTATCCCTTATGTGAAAAACTAAAAAGATAAGAAAGTAGAAAATAATTTAGAATATGTGTAATAACTATACATTATTTTGTTTAAAAAACCTTGAAAAATAAAAAATAATGCATTATTAATTATAACTCATTACATACTATATTATGTTGCAATCTTTTTATTAATATTATATACATAAGATTATTAATTTAATCTATATTCTATTTGAGATCTATAATTAAATTTGATTTATCGAATATTTTAGTTGATGAAATAAATCAAAAGTCAGATCAAACTCCAATGGAATCAGAATTAAAATCCATTCTATCCACATCCCTACACCACACCCCTTGGGTTTCAAGCTTTGAGCCCGAGATCAAACGGTAACGGAAACTTCATAAACGTGAATATTGATGTATTTTTATAATAATTTTTATTGGTTCCAAATATTAATATTAATTCAATAATTAAGATAAATCCAAATGAAAATAAGAAGCAGGGGGGGTGGGGGTGGATGTGGGTGTGGAGCTTTGGAATACTATAAAATTGAAATGAAGTGACTATTAATAATTAATGGGCCCAGTATTTTGATTATTCTTCATGGCGTGCGGAAGATATTATATTATAATAGTCTATCTATGGTCCCAAGATTTATATATTTCAATTGATATTTTTAGAAGAAGAAAACTTTCATTGCATAAATATGATTGAGGTTTGTGTATCATAATCAAATAAAATTAATTACGTAAACTGTTAACCATAAACCATAAATTAGAAAGAACTAAACACATTTGTAACTTATGAACGAAATGGATTCTCAAAAACTTGGCAAGTGTCTGAAACGTCGTCGTCGTCATAGTTGGAAAACAAAGTCTCCTTTTGGGTTTTTGCTGGTTCAGCTACTTAAATTACGATTAACGAAGATGATACATATATCTATATCTATATCTATATGTACAGTGACCAAATGTGGATGCATATAAATAAGGCATGGGGATGGGGGCCATGGGCCCGTGGGGTCATGGGGTGCGGTGTTATCCTTTAATGGATGATGATGGTTCAATCAGTGTATTGGATACGGTCGTTGCCGACATCAGCTGTGTCATGAATCTTGAAAATGTTTTCGTTAGAAAATTTCATATTATTCAGTTGAATTAGTTATTAAAATTGAGTACGGTAATTGACGTGGCATAATTTCAATACAAAATCCGACCTCCTTTCTTAGGACAAGTTTTTTTTTATTTCCCGATCAATTTCCCTCGAATACTCTCGATCGAACCGTCTGGCAACCGTCCGACTCCACTATCTCTTTTCCCGTCAACCCGTACAGGTCGTTATCTCTCTCGGTTCAACACCAGCTCCTCAGCTCTTTTGGTTGACACCATTATCGATCTGGACCATAGCGGGTCTAACGGATCCCTACTGACATTAAATGCTCCGTCAGACGAAGTATGGAGAAGCCACCTAACCCTATACCTCATTAATGGGACGCCAGCTAGCGCCTATAGATCCTACCCCTAGATATACGGGTCGCCCACGTCGGTCATCAATGGCCTACTTGGCCTGGTGGGCCCACATGAGCACGGTCTACCTAGATATAGTATAAATATCCTGGTATTTATGGTAAGAGATACGCATTAATTACCTACAGTACCCTTACTTTGTTCGAATCTCTCCAAAACCGATCCACTGACTTAAGTATCAAAAATTTTTAGCCGAGACTCACCTCGGCTAGCTCACGTTGCCATTTCTCTTGTTGCAGGACCAAATTTCTGTTCGAATATCATCACCTACTCACTCAACTTGAAGAACCGATCAGTGTCAACCAGCTCCGAATTTGACCCGCATCATTTTGCGCCATCTGTGGGAAAGAAAAACTGCAATCAAGGAAGAAAAAGATGGTGACTACAAAAAAAAATCCCTCCGGAGCACAAAGCACGCCAGCCGCGGGGGAGGGCCAGCACTCAATCCATGACCTCCGCCCACCGCTGCCACCAATGACAAATCTCCCTCCGGCACAAACAGACTTGGTGGGTTCGTCCTGGGCGCAAGTGAATGCCCCGCTCGCGCCAGCTAATACCGACAGTAGAAGTCGAGCCTGCAACCCTCCTGCGTTGTGTATTTGTGTGTGTGTGTGAGAGAGAGAGAGAGAGAGAGAGAGAGGATTAAGCCCAGTAATTGAAATTTTCCTTTTTTTTCAATTTTTTATGAAACTCGCCGTCCTTGACGGCGAGTTCTATTTTGTTTTGTTTTTTTTTTCATTTTTTTTAAACTCGCCAACATTGTTGGTAAGTTTTATTATTTTATTTTTTCTGACAAAATATATTAAATAATTTTAAATTTTAATAATATTTTAATAAATTTGTCAACACTGTTGATGAGTTAGGTCAAATTTATTATATATCTTTTTTATATATCAAAATTTTAAATATTACATTTTTTAAGTTAAATTTTAAAAAAAAAGAAACCCCTTCTTAAGCTATGTGAGCCGCTTCCCTCTAATCAGATTTCGCGTGGATCGCCCAAGGACCATGATCAAGTATCCATCTGATGGGACATGCTATACTATACGAGCGTTCACTGGAGGTTATATCGACCCATATCATTATTTAATGCTCCAATAGTTTAATTTTTTATCAATCATCTTGGCATTTTATTTCATTTAATATAGTTATCTTAATTACATGAGTAGCCCTCTAGATATGTCCACTCACTCGTGTCGAATCATGATTGCCTTAGTGAGGGGATAACTTAGGCAAATTGTCCTGACTCTAGTGACCTAAATGTTGGGATTTTTCACTATAGATATCTCTACGTTTATTTTGATAAGCAAGCGTTTATTTAATATTTCGAGATTTTGCCTATATTTCTCCTTGATTTTACCACTCCTCAATATTTAATGTAAGAATCACAAGTATTGGCCAAAACCACCCAATTAGAATTTTTTTTTATATGAATTGGATGTTGGGCCCATTCATACATTCAATTATTTATATTTAATTACATATTACATATATTTTGTTAAAAAAATAATATATATGATGAGTTTATAGTTGTACTTTCCACACGATGGTCTTCTTTGTGAAGTATTATCCCTCCTGTCGTAAATATTTCGAGGGGTTCTCTTGAACCACGGGAGATTTTGTTCCAAAAGACGTCTCGTAATGTAGAAGAGAGCATGAGTCTTTATAGCACAAAGCACCTCATCTCCAGCCGATGTTGGACGATCTATACCTCATCATAAGCCCCCCAAACGAGGGGCTCGGGAGCGGAGCACATGACTCACGTCCCCACCGACTTGGGAGCGGAGCACATGGATCATGTCCCCACAGACGGCGACATATGATGAGCCCATAATTGTATCTTTCACACGATGGCCTTCTTTGCGAGGTATTATCCCCCTACCGTGAATACCTCGAGAGGTTCTTTTGAACCACGAGGGTGTTTTTTTCCATAAAGATGTATTCAGATAGCACACAAACACTTCATCTTTAGCCGATGTAAGACGATCTATGCTTCATCAACATAATAAATAATTAAATTTAAACAGTAAAATATATGAATTCGATCCATAGAAAAATTTGCATACCGGCTAGCTCCTGATTGGTGAATTAAAACAATAACATACCATGAACTGATGTGTTCATCGATTTCAAAAGTAAATTCAATGTAATAAAGTGAGGGTCTTAAAGTCAATTTGATGAATTTCCATCAATCAATCAGTCATACGAGGACACTGGGTCCGAACTTATCCGAATGTAAAGGCAAGATATTTATCAATTCAAATTATTTTGTTGGCAAAATAGTTTGTGCTTTCAACATATGTAAAAGAGAAACCATTAAAAAAAAAACGTATGTAAAAGAAAAATAACATATATGTTTGAACTTTATAGATTTTAGTTAGACAAGATCAAACAGGATCCACTATATGGGCTTGGCTTAGTCAGAAATTGTATTCATTTCAAATCGATTTTTGGGCAAGTATGCTAAGAATTCCTACTGGATCCAATTCAGGGCATGCGGGTTTTTGGGCAAACTAGATCGGCCCAGATCCATGCCCATATGGCCATATATTGTCTTAACCATCCATATTTCTAAAGATCATAAATAGTCCGATACCACAAAGCGGCTTAACGGTTTGGTACTATGCTAATTGAATCAAAGGTTTCGTGTTTAATTTTAAGAATGTTATTGTAGCCGTCATTAGCAGGGTTTTATTATATTTACTGACACTCCTGCACACTTTATACATATATAAGATATAAAAAATATATATTTTAATTTAATTCTTAAATTATTTTATGATCAAAATATAAATATATTATTAAATTTCTTTTATAAGAATACATTTTAAAGAAATATTTGATGTAATTTATTAAATAATAATAAACTAAAAATAAAACAATTATATAAAATAAAATTATGAAATAAAGAAATAAACACAAAACGAATAAAAAATATCAAATAATTATAATTAGAGAAATTATTTTGTGTGTGGGGGGTGGGGGGGGGGGGGGGGGGAAGGGAGAGAGAGAGAGAGAAAACCAAAAATATTAATTATTGATTTAAATGAATTTTTTATTAAAAATGGGTTTGAACTTTCAAAATTCAAAATTATCGATAAAATGGTTTGTGAGTTGAGAAAATGAATTTTCAAATTAGATTATGATATTATAATATTGCTATTTCTATTTGCTTCTTTGTTGTATATGTTTATTAATTAAAAATGTAAAATTGATACATCAAAATTTGGTTTTCGAATTGAATTGATTTCATGAAAATTTTTAATATTTGCCATAATTTTACACAGCTCTATTTATTTTACATAGAATTGAAAGGTAAATTTTATAAAATTATAAAAAAATTGTCATTTGTGAAATAAAAATAATTTTATTTTTATAATAATATAAATATAGTACGGCCTGACTAAAATTTGGTTTTAGCCGAGAACTGTTGGTGCTGAACATTCAGTACCTCGTCCTTTAAGCATGAGGTCAGGGGTTCGATTCCTACCCATGTGAATGGAGCAAATCATTTGGCCAGTCCTCTACCGCTTAGTGCGCTGACAGTAGGGATGGGGGATTAGTCCTCTGGCTGTCGGCCGGAGGGATACTCTGGGAAACAAAAAAAAAAGTGACAAAAAAATAAATGGAAAAAGGACAAAAGGGCCAAAAAAAAAAATGCGAAACAAAGACTTGTGCAGTTATATCAATTCCAAATTTATAATAAAAACAGAAATCCAAGAATTCACAGCTGGACCGCCCACATCCTGAGAGGGCCCAATATTTAATAGGGCTCCAAACAACGATAGAACAAGCGGGCGGCGGGCGGAACGCTGTCGTTTTAGTTTGTATCTTATACAAATTTATATTACAGTTCAAAAGTTTAATCTCCTAAAAATAATAAAAATGTGGTCCTCGTTCCATAACCACATGCGTTCATATCGCACGTGACTTTGCCGATTTATTGAGTTGATTACTGAAAACATGCTTATGTTATCATAGTTTCTCTAAAATTTTTAATAATATTAGCTTTTTTAAAGTTAGGTTAACTGTCACTATCGTTCAGAAGAGATGAATTTCAAACATCATATACGCGATGTCATTTGTCACTTGAATAATCGGCAATACTTATTTTAATACTCGTCATACAAATAAATATTTATGTTTTTATTTTCTATACACTTTTGAGATCAAACGAAGGTGATCCTTGTATTTTTCATTTGAATTTTGTATTATTGCATGATATAAAACTTTTCTTGTTTTTTTTTTTACTTTCTTGTTACTTTTTATTTTGGAACTTAAATGTTTTACGCACAAAAGTATATCTTAATAATATACAATACTGATGCCTTTTTGTGCTCCCATCAAATATAAATTAAACTAACTAAAGCCTAAAACAGAGTTAAGAAAACAAATAAAACGTAATTGTACCTCATTTTTTTTTTCACTTTTTATTTTTCTGGACGGAGACCTAAGTTATATGAAACAACTCAATGCATAGGGGGTATTTGCAAATTGCAATTAAAAAAATAAAAGAAAAAAGTGTTTTTTGTATACTTGTTTTATACACACACACACACACACAAGAAAAGCAATTTTTATTTTGTTTTCCAACTTTAGTTGGAAAAAGAACTAAAAATTGACAGCACATTTTGGGCTGCCTTTCACAATTTTTAGTTAATTATTTGTTTCAAAATTCAAATATTGTTTTTCTTTAAATACTATATATTTTAACTATTTAACTTTTAAAAATTTTAATATGTATAAAAATAAAAATGTTTTTTTTTTGGGTCAATATAAAAATAAAAATAAAAATATTTGCAAGCACGTCTAATACGTTAATTGAGTGGACATTCTGAAATTGACTTCGCATGGAACCTTTATGGACTTGTGAACATGATGTTTTGTCTTGGAGCTGGGCCACTACCACACGTAAATTATAAGTAAACTAAGTCTAGCAAACTACTAAAATTAGACCCTTTTTTTTTTTGTGTGTGGTAGACTAAAAATTAGGCCCTTGTCACTCCTTCGAGTGACATTGACCATTCCCAAAATAATTTATAGCAATACTTTCCCACGCGAGGAATCCATAAATTTCAATTTGCATACTTGTCACGCCATAAAGTCGCAATTTTATGTTACACTAAGCAAGATACAATATGCGATATTTATATTAATAGGTGGTTGAGGTCTCTATATATCGGTAACGATTGAAATGAGAAATTTTAGTTGTCCATCAATATATATGAATTGATATCTACAATAAAAAATCAATTTTTTGCTTGCTAAGTGGTCAACCAAACATGAAAACTGGACCTTGGTTAAATATATATTTTTATTTATTTTTAGTCAAGGAATAATTTTATTTAAAAATGTTTTTTTTTTAACTTTCATAACTTTAATAAATATATTATAGTATAAACAATAATAGTTAAGAGGGTTGTGTATTTGCGTGGAGAATTAGTAGAAAAATGATTCATATCATTAAATTTTAATTGACTAAATTATATCTCATATTTATTTTATACACACATTGAGTATGTTTGATATACTAGTCCAAATAAAAGGATAAAATATGAGAGTTCATTATCCACGCACCTCAAACTACGTGGGTTGCTAGGGAAATTTCTTTTCTAAATTCGACTTGCCTATATTCAATTTTATATTTGTGATATGATTTAACTTATTTTTTTAAATTATATGAATTATATTCATTACGTAATTAGCTCTAATTTGGGATGCAAATGAGTAGAGTCGAGTGGAGCCTTCGTTCGTTTTTTTTAGGTTCGAGCTCGTATCAAATAGATTGAGCTTGATCCCGACAAGTCAGGAAAAAATAAGCTCGAGTTTGGTCTCGAGTCATGTTTGAGCTCAGCTCGGGTCTGAGTTCAAAAATCAATATATTATTTATAATTATATAAAATAAAAATAAATATTAAAAAAAGAAAGTTTGCGAGCTGACTCGTGAGCCTACGAAGAAAAATTATTTGGCTCGAGTTCCACTCGAAACTTATACGAGTTTGGCTCGACTCAAATTATTCAATTTGAGCTCGAATCTTTATCGATTCAGCTCGTTTGATTGGCAAGTAGACTCGATTCGTTTGTATTCCGAATTCTGATGTAGTTGAACTTAGTTTAGATTTCCAAATGCTTAGTTGGGTATGACCGAATTGAATTGGGCAAAAAAAAATTCGATACAATTCAGAAAAATGATACGATGTATCAAGTTTGACCACCTGAAAGTCAAATTATATTTAATACGTGATTAAAGTCTTTTTAGGAGAGTTAATTAATCCTAACTGATCAACTATGCAGTGAAGGAGCCCAACCACCGTAATTTGCTAAATTCTAATTAATTCTATGGACCCCGTCACACATAATTTTACTAAGCGATATTTATTGAATCCATAAAGTATACGAGTTGATTGGTTGATTAATTTTGTCCTGCAATAAAAAGCCTAGAGATTAATTATCATTATCAGTTACTTTTGTGCAATAAGAAAAGATAATATCCCTTTAATTATGATTGGAAAGTGAAATCAATATTAGTTTTCTAAATTCATCACACATCATTACTGTATTTATTGTAAAATATTATTACAGTATAGTTAAGACATATCCACGCGACCCCCACACATCTAAATCATTGCACGTGCTTAATTTATTTGACAAAAACATTTATACCATTTATTGTATTATTAATTGTGGAGTGGACCTTGTTTTCCAGTAATTAATTGCTTCCCAAGTTTGTAATTTAAAAATGATTTAAAATTCAAGATTTCACTTTTGCAGTGACAAAATCACTTTATTTGTTTGCATAAAATTTGAGGTGTAAAATGTTATGAATTCCATCATTTGACACATGTTTGAGCTATTTTTTTTAATAGTTGTTTTATACATTTACGTACGTTGAGTTCTTTGTTATTTCGAAATTCGAATCAATTTTTTTAAATTCATTTTTTTTAATTTAATATAATTATGCATAAAATAAGAAAAGAGACTATTTTAGCTGAATTACATTATTTTGATTTATTTAAGTTCAATTAGTAACCAAAAAAAAAAAAAACCTTATAGGGGAAGATGCGAAAATTATTCTGAATAGCATTTTTTATTTTCGTCCACATATATATATATATATATTCACAATAATTACGTTTTCACTTTTAAGAAATAAAAAATTGCAATGTGCCTGAGAAGGAAAAACCGGAAATGTGGGACACGCACTTCGACGAGCGCGTGGTTGTGGAGGACCTGATTAGAAGAAATGAAGAATGTCTTCATGGAATGCTGTCTTGGGCTTCGCAGTTACACTCACACCTCTCTCTCTTCTCTTTCTCTGGAACTCAATAAAAAAGCTGCTCCACCGTCAGGAAGTATTTAAATACTCCGTTACTAGACTCCGTATATGTTTCTCACCCCTTCAGAAAATTTCGAAGAAAAGGATTGAAGAAAGATTAACCCCTTTTATCCCTCTGACTCTCCATCTCTCTCTATCCGTGCCCTAGATCCACCAATGTCCAAACCATAAATCAGTTACAGTCTCAACTTCATTCATGCACCATTCTTGGTTTCAGGTACAATTTAGAGGACCCTTCATGATATTCTTCTCGAATTCCGCATTTTCCCGGGTGGATATTACATTCTCAAGGTAATTTTGTTCAATGGGGTGTTTATAAGTACATAATTCGTTTCGTGGCTTCTTGAAAGTATTGTCAAATTGTCGTAGATATCTCGTGATGGGTGAGTTGGAATTTCGCATTTTGACTACAGTAGAGTTAAATCTTGGTTCAAAGTTGGGTTCTTGGTTAAGTAATTGCTTGTGGTCAAGCAATAGAACAAGGAATTCTTGCTCGGACAAATAGAAAAGGTCTAATTTTGGGAAGTGGGTTGCTGCCGCGTCTTGTGTTTTCATTATAATGGGCTGTGTTTGTGGTAAGCCCTATGCCGTTGATGATAGTAAGGAGAGTCCTCAGGAAAGGTTGTCTAATAAGGCACCACCAGATATGCGGGCCCCAAGTGGTGTATCATCCAGGAGGGAGGAAAATTACAGGGTGAAGGATCGGTTGGATAATGGTAGCGATGAAGGAAGAGTGATATTGATAGATAAGAAAGTTAACGATTCAGCAAGATTGCATGGAGAAATTTATGAGAGGAAGAGGGAGAAGGCTGAGCATAATTCTGTACTGCACCATCCCAGGGCGGCCATGGTCCCTAAGGCAACTGAATGGGAACAGGTTGCGGCCGGGTGGCCGCCTTGGTTGGCTGCGGTGGCTGGTGAAGCTATTAAAGGATGGGTGCCGAGGAGGGCAGATTCTTTCGAAAAATTGGATAAGGTACGGTTCTCCTTGTCTTTGTACATTGTAGTTTGTATCATAATGTACCAAATGTAGTTCTTGTGTGCTTTTGGAATGGTCTCTTATAGGGAATATATTGGTGATATATTTGAATGGTTGTTATGCTGTACTTACCTCAGAACTCGCCGGCCGATGATTTATTTATTTATTTTCTTTAACAATGCGACAATATGTAGGATGTTTCCTTTTAATTTTGTTAAATATGCTCCATTGTTTGAAACAAGTACTTTAAGGATGGATGCTGGATTCATGCAAAATGAGAAGATGATTAGTGAAATGGTAGACCCTGACGTGAAAAAGTAAAGTCCTTTTCTGAGATCTGGTATAGTTGTTGCGCTGGTATTCTGCCATAATCCATTGTATTTTAATGATATTCATTTGAAAGAGACATCCTTAATCATAGTGCATGATTTTGATCTAATATAAACTTACCATCTGCTAATTTGTTACCCTTGACAATGACTTTGGTTTGTTCATTCATACTTCTAAAAGAAATGATGGAGCTAACAGTATCCAAGGATGCACTTTCATGCAGACTTGCCACTTTCTTTTATAAAACTTCCTTCCATTCCACACTCAAATATTAACTGTCCCTGCCCTGCTGAAGGGAATCTTGTGTGTATTTTGGAGCAACAATAGCTCAAAGTCTGTCATTGTTTCTCCCATTGAATCTTTTATTTCATCTCTTCTCAATTGGTCCATGGCCCATATTCTGTTTCTCCCTCAATTTTGTGTTCTTAGGCTACCAAGTGGCAACTTGCCGTTGTGTTTGGACCAGAACTGAGTTATTGAGATGGAAACACATGATGCTGCCAGTGGTTTGTGTATGTTTCTTGCAGGAAGCAAACATTTCTGTTTTCCTATGCCATTTTTTTAGAAAATTACTATTTTTCATGTGCAAAAGTTTCTATTTTTTCAAAAAATATTGTAATCCTTTATCACTTATGTTGCTTTTTGTGTTAGATTGGTCAAGGCACTTACAGTAATGTGTACCGTGCCCGTGATCTTGATGAAGGGAAGATTGTAGCTCTGAAGAAAGTAAGGTTTGATAACCTGGAGCCTGAGAGTGTTCGTTTTATGGCAAGGGAAATCCACATTTTGCGTAGGCTCAACCATCCAAATGTAATTAAACTGGAGGGCCTGGTTACATCACGGATGTCTTGCAGCTTGTACCTTGTTTTTGAGTATATGGAGCACGATTTGGCAGGACTTGCATCCCACCCTGGGATCAAGTTTACTGAACCTCAGGTTACCTGCTGAATTTGTTTGATTACCTACCACTAAAATTGAATAATGTACTGAATGGAAACTATCCTTCTGCTGAACTGCTATAGATTATATGATACTTGCTACCATTTTACCTTTTAATTTTATAGTCAAGATTGATTAGAATATAATAATTTTTGTTACTTTTTCAGGTAAAGTGTTATATGCAACAACTTTTACTTGGACTTGATCATTGTCATAGTCGTGGTGTCCTTCATCGTGATGTAAAAGGCTCCAATCTTCTAATTGACAATAATGGCATCCTGAAGATAGCAGACTTTGGCCTGGCTAGTTTTTATGATCTTCATCAGAGTCAACCACTAACCAGCCGTGTTGTAACACTGTGGTACCGCCCACTCGAGCTGCTTCTTGGTGCAACATATTATGGTACTGCTGTTGATTTATGGAGCGCGGGTTGCATACTTGCTGAATTATATGCTGGCAAGCCTATTATGCCTGGAAGAACAGAGGTATGTTAATATATTTCTTCGGATTCACATTTTAAACAGAGAAAGCAGCGATCATTTTTGTTCCACTCTAAAGTGCTTTAGGAGTGTGAATTGTGATAGTATATTGCCTACTTGGTTTTATAGGTTGAGCAGTTACATAAAATTTTCAAACTTTGTGGGTCACCATTGGAGGAGTATTGGAGAAAATCAAAGTTGCCTCACGCAACAATTTTCAAGCCCCAACAACCGTACAAACGCCGTGTTGCTGAAACATTTAAAGATTTCCCTACACCAGCAGTAGCACTTATAGACATCTTACTGTCCATTGATCCTGCGGATCGTGGATCTGCAGCCTCTGCTTTGAAGAATGAGGTATAGACATACTCTGCAATAATTTATTGATTTATTTCTTTAAGAATGAGTCTTTTCTTTATGAATGAGGAATCTTCTATTGTTTTGCCCCTTTTCCCAGTTCTTTACAACAAAGCCACATCCGTGTGATCCTTCAAGTTTGCCAAGGTATCCTCCCAGCAAAGAGTTTGATGCAAAAGTACGGGATGAAGAAGCAAGAAGGTGATGATCATTAACATATTGCAACTTTGTCTTGATGCTAAACAAGTTCTGGTTAACCCTGCATGCATGTTTCTTATACATGTACAGTTTTGTTTACTGTTATATTCCGACTGATGAAATTTGTAGACAAGTGGTGGCTGGAAGCAAAGGTCAAAGGTACGACCTTGAAAAGCGAGGATCAAGAGAATCTCGTGCAGTTCCAGCTCCTGATGCTAATGCTGAATTAATCTCATCAATGCAGGCAACTTGCTTTATAACCTGTTACACTTGACTCTGTTTTTCTGCCATGAGTTTGTTTTTGTTTGTTGTGTTTCCGTTTTTTTTTTTCTGTTTTTTTAAGCACATATAATTTCTTACAGAAACGACAAGGCCATTCTAACTCCAAGAGTAGAAGTGAGATGTTCAACTCTCATCCCGAAGATGCAGCTTCTGGTTTTCCAATCGATCCCCCCAGACCATCCCAGGCTGTGGAAGAACCAACTAATGGAAACAATATCCACAAAAGAGCTTCTCATTCTGGGCCTTTGGTTAATAGGGCTGCATGGGCGAAGTCCGGAAAGAACATCGAAGATGCTCCAAAGAATCTTTCTGTGGCAGATTTATCTGCCATGTCCGGTTTGGTTGCTGCGAGGAGGAGCATGTTGTCTGAAGAGCAGAGTAGAGAAACATCCTACTCACCGCAGGATGTTCCAAACCTTATATCCAGGTTTCCGGGATCATTCAAGGAGCCATCAAATTCAATGATGAGGCAAGAAGACCGTCAGCATCATGGAAACTCAGACTCTCAGCAGGCATGAAGATGAAAGAACAAACAGCAATCCCGTTCTTGTAAGTCATCACGATGCGTGTCATTATTATCCATAAATATTTTAGCAATAATTGCCTGTGCCCTCCACTGTAACAATACATAGGTACATAAATATCCTCTCTTAGTTCTAAAATTGCACATACCTCCTTTATAATTTATTTCCGTCTTACAGTTACCCCCTTCTATTGATGATTAAACATATTTAATGACGTTATCATTCAAGTTTTCATCACTTATATGGATGATGTTTTGAAATATGCACTTACGATTTCGTCTTGCTTTTATGGCTCTAGGTGGGTTACGGGTCAAAGGGCAACAAAATCCACTACTCTGGTCCGCTGCTGGTTCCATCGGGCAAAGTGGACCAGATGTTGAAGGATCACGACCGTCAAATCCAAGAAGCTGTCAGACGGGCTCGGCTTGACAAGGCAAGACTACGCAAAATGCAGGTCGAGGGGAACCAGTTATCAACAAATTCCTTAATCGTTTCAGGTCGTTGATGCAAAATGTAGGTCAACAATCAAGTAACTTGTGATTCTTTAATATTAGTGTTAGTAACTTATGTTTAATGCATGGGAGGATAATTGTTGTATAATAGGTGTGCTTACAGAGGCAAGTTGGGGCTAGCTCTGGCTAGGTGGTAGTGTTTAATAGGAAATCCCTCCATTTAAATTGCATTCATCTGGTAGTAATATCATATATAGTTTTCTTTTCTTTTTTTTCATAATTTTGTTTTTGTGGTGATTGTAATTCAGAGGAAAATGCAGTTAAGAGAATATGTGGATAGTAATGTGGAGTTCATCATCAATTTAAGCTGGCAATCAAACCGAAATACATTTTATGTTATACTCTTCTAAGTTATCGGTAGCGTCGTATAATTTGTCTGTTCAGTCAGACTGAATTTTAGCAAGAATTTTCGTACATCGCAGCTTCCTCTGAAGTAGAAGACAATCTTCCTAGGCAAGTCCAAGCGGCCGAGCAGGCGTGTGCCCCAGTATTAAGTGCCATCGCCAAGAAGATCAGAGCTTTGCTTCTCTAGCACACTTAGCTATTGTATCGCAAAGATTAATCCTATTCATATCCTGTTTTTCCTACTGATCGACATCTGTTTCTTCAAGCCCGCAATTGCCCTTCACTTCATCAAAAACACATCCTCTGTTTCAGAGCCACTCTCACTCTTCGGCCCAGCAACGTTAACCTCGAAGGCCATTTCGCTCACAAACACCACTGCCACTTTCTCCGTCGGCAGAGCTCTGGTCCCCGGCCCCATCCCCACAAGATTATCCCCAAACGCCAGACACGTCCTCTCCTTCTCCACCGAGTTCACATTCTCAATCACCCCACCCAAGAACCGCCTCCCCGGCCACGGCCATGCCCACGGCCTCGCCTTCATTTTCGTCCCCTCAGCCAGAATCGGTAGCGCAGCGGCGGCCCAGCATCTGGGCCTCACGAATGACGCCAATGATGGGAATCCCAACAACCGCCTCCTTCGCCGTCGAATTCGACGTTTTCAAGAACTCGGAGTTGGGTGATATTAGCGGCAATCACGTGGGCGTGGATGTGAATTCTGTGAAATCTTTGGTTGCCAGTGAGGCTGGGTACTGGGCTGAGAATGGGGGGTTTGTGAAGTTGAAGATGAGCAATGGATTGAAGTATCGGGCTTGGATTGAATATGTGAGACGTAGACTGAGTGTGACAATGGCGCCTGTTGATGCGGTGATCAAGCCCCGGCGAGTACTGATCAGCGTTGATGTTGATCTGAACAGGGCTTTTCTTGATGAGATGTACATTGGGTTCTCGGCGGCGACGGGGAGTTTGGTTGAGAGCCATGAGATTTATAGCCGGACTTTCACACTACCGTTTGGACCCTCCATCTAAGCAAATACTATAAAACGTTGAGCAAATAAAGTTTGATTGATGTCTAAATAAGCACTTCAGATCTTTTGACACACAACATTGCTATATTTTTTATTGCAATTATCAATACATTCGTCACTTATATTAATAAACAACCATCGATATATATTGATGAATATAGTAGATATAACCGTTATATATGAGATAGTTACTAAAACCTCTATAAGTAGATCATACGTTACGTAATTAATATTAATTTCGCTAAGTGTTGTCAAAAACACATTATCTAGATCTAGAATAGATAGTATGGTGTGATTAGTTGTAAGGTATAGTTGCTTAAATCTCTCTAAGTTTTATTTCATGTCTGAGTTTGACCAATGGTTGAACGAATGATTAGTGATGACCAAGTTGATGTAAATTATTCATGACCAACGGATCCACAACAGGGAAATTCTTCTATGGACACGATGTATACATTCTGCGGTTTAAATTCAGTCACGTGTTGTGTATTAAATTTTTTATAAAATACATATAATATGTGGTTAAATGTGGACCGCAAGGTGTATGGGTGGGACCCATACACCCTACACGCCCAATCCACATAAGAATTTTCCTCCACAACATTAGCATTGAATATTGTATAATAAGAGCATGATTGGTATGCAGGAATGAAGTGAGAATGCTATAGATATTCCATCTTCATTCCTAATTTATGATTGGTATAATTTTAGTTTATGAATACATGTCATTCCTTAAGGAATCATCATTTTCAAAAATATAGATTTAGTCATTTCTTATATTCTATATGGTTTCACTATTCCTTATTGACTATGAATCAACTTCTTTTTATTTTAGATAAAATTATAATTCCAAATTTAAGGATAATTACCAACAAGAAAATCCATTATGATTGAATATCTCCCAATCTATAGATTCTCTCATCCTCTCTCCTCTCTCATTGTATTCTCTCTCAATTTCTATCCCCTTATTCGCCTTCTACAATAAGTTCCACCGCAACCAACATCAAAATTTGTTGTTAATTACACTCGAAAAATATATTGTCAAATCAACAATTACATAAAGAAAAAACAAAATAAAACACATAAGTTAACTTTTAATAGATATTTATATTTTAAAGTATAAAAATATTAATTGTCATTTTTGTTACGTTAGAAAATAATTATGATATATTTGTTCAACCTAAATATTTATAATAATAGTTTTTGAACATTTTACTGTAAAGGGTAATTTGATAATTTCAAGTAATTTTACTTCGATTCTTGCTATCCATTTTTAATTACCAATCATGGAAATAGAATCAATGAAGGAATGATAACGACATTTCTCTTTCATTCCTTGTACATACTAATCATGTGAATATTGTGTTGAAATCATTCCATTCATTAATTCATTATATTTCCATATTATTCCATTAATGCATACCAATCATATTGTTAACGCTATTTACGCATTAAAAAGTATTGCTTTATTATGGGATATTGACATCCATTAACTTACTAATTTTTCAGTATAAGCTCGAACAAAACTAGGAAATGGAAGTTGGAACTAATATCTATTAGTAGTAATTTTTTAATATAAGCATTGGTTTAAGTGATTTTTCCACTTTTAGAAAGTAACCATGTAAATTTGAAAAACTAATAAGAGCTTAAAGACTGATTATGATTGGTTAGTCAACCAACTCGACCATCAAGAGGGATTTCTAGGAACATATAAATAACCAACTCTACTTTCAAGAAGATGTACTTAGATTCCCAAAGTTTCAGAAAACGAGTAACCATATGTTTAGAGATAGTTCAATTTTATTTCAAAATTGTTTATCATTTACTTGCCAAATTCAACCCTTTATTGTTGAACTTTTTCACTGGAATTCGCTTTTAAGAGTTAAAGTGCAAAATACGTAAAATTGATTACAAAATGTGATGAATAAAGGTTTTTTAAGTTTTAAATTAACGTCATGAATAGTTGGGAATTTAAAACTAGGAGGATTTGTACAAAAAACTGAAGTTAATAGCAACTCTATAGTCTATACTAATACTGAGAAGACTGAAGAGTACTGTTGATTCAATTGTTTATATCAGCCGATTAGGGTTTTCTCAAAGGGTTAAGGCCTTGTTTGGATTGGCGGATTAGGGTTTTTCTCAGTCCTAATTGTGGGGAGAGATGATCAATGAAAAAGGTCAGCACTTTCCACAATTAACTAAACTCCATTAATTTAATCCTTCGAGCCAACAATTTACTTCTCCTGTGCTCGTGTGTACTTGGCATCAGCAGCGATAAAAGTTCATCAATTTTGATTTACAGATACTTTGCATTAGATTGTATATATTATATTACTGGTAAGTTTGACATCTTGCGGCTTCTTCGACCGTCGTCGGAAATTGAAGATCCTTATTTTAAAGGATTTAGAAATGATTTTAAAATCCATTTTCGCCACCTGTTCTTTTAAAATGGAAGCTCTTTGTTGAGGCCTGGAATGAGCCACGTCGCCACGTCTGAGAGATTGATATGGAAGCGGGTAATGACTAATGAGAGTGGTTGTGGACAACTGAAGATCCTCAGGGTTTTCTATATATATACATTTTAATAATCAGAAAAAACAAAGTAGGAGTGATTAAAAAAAAGGTGCGTGTTTGACATTCAGGGTTTGTATAATTGTATTGTAATACAACAACTGGCTAACAGTGAGGACCTGCGTTTTTTTGTTATTAGTTCTTTTTTGGATTTTTGTTGACAAAAATTCTCGAAGTTTTTATGAGGCTGTGGTGCTCCCTTTCTTTACTGCTGGGGTGTGAGGAAAAAGTTAATAAGGGTATCCATTTGTGTGGTCCTTGTTCTTTTGTTTGCTTCGGCTGGAATTCTCTCTCTCTCTACGCCCTCTCTTCTGTCTCTTACTGATAATGGGTACTGCTTGCAGTCCTCGTCCTCCCTCTCTCTCTCTCTCTCTCTCTCTGTATGCACGCGTGTGTCTAGCTCTATGTTAACCGGTGTCTGTGTGTTAAGCGTGGATGAAATGTTCTGTGGCTTTTTGTGGGTGATCTGAATTTCTGTGATCTTTTTCTTATTAATTTAGTGAAGTTGCTTGACGGGGGCAGCTTAGGCGGTGATCTTGGTGGTGTTAATATTGAAAGGCGTATGCTTTATGCTCGTGTGAAAGCGTTTATATGTAATCAGGAGCCGCTATTTATAGTAAAGTGACAAGCTTGTCTACTTTGGCGAATGCTTATTTATATTTTGAGGGTATAATGTGTTCTTGATTCTTATGGCTGCTCGGGTTGTGAAAGAAATTGTCAAAGGTCTGTGGACGAAATCATTCCGCAATTCTGTATGTGTTTGTGCGTACACTGCGATTCATTTATTTCTACTGATAGGTGGATAGTTATGGAGGGCTCATCCGAGTCTGGTTGGCAGAGAGCAGATAGTTCTAGGGAGTTGAATTCTTCATCATTCTTGGACAGAAATCCCAGAGTTCTCCGAGCAAACACTGTCAGATCCTCATGTGAGAATACATCCCCCGACTCTGGCTTCATATCAGTAAGGAAAGGGCGGGAAAGAAGTCTCGTGACACATACAAACAACCACAGAGGTCAGGTTGCGGGTACTGGGGATGTTGGCACAACAGGAGGACTTGTTCCATGGGCTGCCGAAGCGAACAACATTAGTCTGAGACAGTGGTTAGATCATCCAGAAAGGAAAGTGGATGCCCTGGAATGCCTTCACATATTTTCTCAGATTGTAGATATTGTAGACCGGATGCATTCTCGGGGAATTGTTGTCCACAGTGTTCGGCCTTCATCCTTCATCATGTCCTCGTTTAACCGTGTTTCTTTATTAGAATCTGCTTCTTGCTCAGATTCAAGTTCGGATTCTCTGGAATATGAATCAGAAAAAAGGGGTGAGTTAAAGGGCTCAGCTTCAACATTGCCTCATGACTCACTCCAGCACCAATACTCTGAAAGTCAGTCGGGTACTCAGACTTCTCGGCTAATGAAGAATCCAATTAATGTAGCTTCTCAGATTAACTCTGAACATAGTTGCTTGCAATCATGCTCAGGTCAGGATATTTGTGCCCTGGAAGCCACTGGAAATGAAAGAACAGGAGATAAGAAGAATTATTTTCCTTTGAAACAAATATTGCTCATGGAATCCAATTGGTACAGCAGTCCGGAAGAGGTTTCCGGTGGTCTTAGCTCTTGTTCTTCCGCCGTGTATAAACTGGGTGTCTTACTCTTTGAGGTCAGTGATGGGAGATCTTTGAAACTGTTGAAAGAAGTTATTTTTGGTAAAGATGTTTGCTGAGCTAGATTTAATGCAAAAGTTTGATTAAAATATTTTTCTAGCATTTAAGTGATGTAGATTGTTATTTGTGACCAGTTATTTTGTTCTTCTGGATCGCTGGAGGAGAAAAGTGCAACCATGACAAGCTTGAGACACCGCCTGCTCCCTCCACAGATGCTTCTTAAATGGCCTAAACAAGCTTCATTTTGCTTATGGTTGCTACATCCAGAGCCATGTAGCCGGCCTAATATGAGGTGAGTTTCTGTCATAGGATGTGTGGTGAAGCTTAAGTTATATTTTGTTTTGTGCTTCATTACTTACCCTCCTTGGATAAAGCTTCTTGCTATCTATCCTACTTCACTAGCAGGTTGATTCTCCTTTTGGCCATGCACATGGTTGAGTTGGCAGTTTATTGCAGAGTTTCAGAGTTCACATTTGTGATATGTAGACTTAGTCCTCAGGCAATTGCATGCCTCAGCGGTAATGCCATCAATGCTGGATCCTAAAATTTGATTTTCCAAGGGGGGAAGAAACGAAAGTTTATAATATGAAATTTGATGATTTGTCTTGATACACACACATACTAAACTGCTAGATACTAGTAAGTGAGCGGATGTGTAAATGTTCTTTCCTCAAAATCTAAAAGCATGAATTGGCCTCAAATAGGTTATAATCTGCATCAAAATATTATTGATTGTATCTATTTAATTATAGTCTGTTATGTGCAAAAGATGCACTTCTGAGCTGCTATGAAGTACTTTCACATCACTGAAGTGGAAATGTAAAATGGAAAGAAATTACAACTCTTACAATGATTTTTGAGACGATTACAGATCTGTGATGTTTTTTCATTCTCTCAGTAAGTGTATTTGTTGTTGCTGTAGTTGATTCGTTCTCTATGGTTGTTCCTACCAGTCACCTTTTTAATTGCTTGGTGGCCCCAAGTCTCTCTTCTAGTACACTTTTGTCATGATTTCTAGCTGCACTGTGGATTATGCATGATTTTAGTTAGTATTTTTTCTTGTCAACTCTTTGGCAATTCTTACACTTTCTCGCACAATGTCTAACAGTGACCTGCTGCAAAGTGAGTTTTTGAATGAACCAAGAGATGACATAGAAGAACGGGAAGCTATTGCAGAACTTCTAGAAAAGATAGAGGAGCAGGAACTTTTGTTGGAATTTCTTCTTCTGCTGCGACAAAGAAAGCAGGATGTCGCAGATTGCTTGAATGAGACAATATCCTTTATATCTTCAGACATGGAAGAAGTGATGAAGCTGCAGACAGCTCTCAGGATAAAAGGAGGCTCAATCTTAGATTTGAGCAAGAATTTGGCTTCAGCCCCCAGTACATTGAACACCAAGGATAATGATGATTCTGGTAGCTCAGGGTCCAGAAAGCGAATCAGGCAGGGACATCATAGCACTAGCCAGGATGATTCTGATGACCATGTAGATGAGCATGAGAAGTTTGAGATTCCTGCTATAAATCAAGAGCTTGTTCTCTCTAAAAGTTCTCGGCTGATGAAGAATTTTCGGAAATTGGAATCAGCTTACTTTTCAACAAGGCGACGGGCTGTAAAACTGAGTCCCAGAACATTGCCTAGACCATGCTCAATCAGTAGTGATGGTAGAAGATCTATTGGAGCAACTGAAAGAAGTTCTGTCAGTAACCCATCATCAAAAGAGTGTTATAATGAGCCTCGGCAAAGTGGATGGGTAAATACTTTCCTAGAAGGGTTATGCAGGTATCTGTCTTTTAGTAAGCTAAAAGTTAAGGCAGACTTAAAGCAGGGAGATCTCTTAAATTCATCCAACCTGGTGTGCTCCCTTAGTTTTGACCGTGATTGGGAGTTTTTTGCAACCGCCGGAGTAAACAAGAAGATCAAAGTTTTTGACTATAACTCAATCTTAAATGAATATCGTGATATTCATTATCCAGTTGTTGAAATGTCAAGCAGATCAAAGCTTAGCAGCATATGTTGGAATAGCTACATTAAAAGTCAAATTGCTTCTAGTAACTTTGAAGGTGTGGTGCAGGTAAATTAGGTTTAAAACACTAAAAATTCTATCTGGCATTTCTCTCACCTTGATCGTCATTATTTATTGTTATATATATTATTCAGGTGTGGGACGTAACAAGAAGTCAGATTTTCATGGAAATGAAAGAACATGAACGACGTGTATGGTCAGTTGACTTTTCAGTGGCAGATCCAACAATGCTGGCCAGCGGGAGCGATGATGGTTCTGTCAAGCTCTGGAATATCAATCAGGCAATTCTATTTTTGCACTTGGTGGATGTCAGCTTTGAAACTAAACGTACATCATCATTGCTGTGTGTATTAAACTCTGAATGCGTAATAAGTTGTTTTTCTTACATGGTTTGCTACTGCAGGGAGTAAGTATAAGCACGATCAAAACAAAGGCAAATGTCTGCTGTGTTCAATTTCCCACAGATTCTGGTCGTTCTCTGGCATTTGGTTCAGCAGATCATAAGATATATTACTATGATCTTCGTAACACAAAAATGCCTCTATGTACTCTAGTTGGGCACAATAAAACAGTGAGTTACGTGAAGTTCATTGATTCAACAACTCTTGTGTCTGCATCGACGGATAACACCTTAAAACTCTGGGATTTGTCAATGTGCACGTCACGAGTTCTTGATTGTCCTCTCCAGTCATTTACAGGCCATCTAAATGTAAAGGTATCTTGTCTCACTGGCTTCTCTTAAAATCTTATAAATTTCTGTATATGTAGTCCATCTCTTTCTGAGAATACAATTTGAAAATTCACTTGGGACCTTTTTTTTTTCCAACTATGTCACTCAGATCAAATTGATTGTTCTTATATCAATTTATTCTTTGTTTTTCTGATTGTCTCCCTCCAGCTTCCAATTCCCTTACTTGTCCTGAAAACAATTAGAAACTCTAGAGATGATAACCCCGTAACTGATAAGCAAAGAAGAATCTGTTAGTTTTTATTGAAATGATAAAAATCCATCTAGTTTCTCGTCTGATCTTATTTATGGCTTGTTCTTCTTGTTTGCTTCTGTTTTGACAAAAAATATGATCATCTTTTACACCTGACTATGGACATCACTTTATTTCAGAATTTTGTTGGCTTGTCTGTATCTGATGGTTATATTGCAACTGGCTCAGAAACAAATGAGGTATCCTACACCTTCAGTTTATGTTGTTGCTCCTGCTTCCTGCTATTTGTTCCTGCTATTTTTGGTAATGTATGTTTCGGAAGTTGTCCTTTTGGTGTATTGAGCCAGCTAGTTTTGTTGGAAAAGATGTCTGTTAAGAGTTTGACTCTTTTCCAAATCTGTTATCTCCGACGTTTTCCGTAAGTTCATCTTTGGATGTGTAATTGAGGTTGTGATTGAAAACAAAATGTATCAGTGAGTTGGGACAATAATCAATGGAGATGAGACTGCACCCTAGGGATTTCCTCGTTCCTGCTAAGAAACCTTCAATTCCTGAGGTGGTGATATTTGAGTGAAGGGGAAAGCTGGAGAAAATAAACTATGTTATGTTTGTTGTGCTGGAAATCAATATTATAGTTTCCACTTCTATTATCAGAACAGAATTGAAGTATAATCTAGCTTTATATTTCTGTCAATCAGTATACCATAGTCATCTCAATTCAGTATGTCATAATGTGATAATATAGTGCATATTGCTGGACCTGGTATGGTGAAATGGATGATGACTGGGCTAATAGTTGCTTAATCCTTCTGCATTTGATCATAATCCATGAACTTGGACGTATTCAGACTTGTATATTTGGTCGGATAAATATTTGTAAAAAGGGGGCATGGAGCGTGGAGTACAATTTAAGTATGGAACCCATATTACAATCCATTTAGATTGAACTATGTGATCGTGTGTTAAGGAGCATGTTTTGAAATCCTTAGACGTTATTGGCTTCATCGATATCTGTTTTGATTTGTACGAATCGTTTGAAATTGTTAGAGCTAGTGTTTTTATGAGATTGCCGCGAAATGAAAGGGTCATGAAACCATGCAATGCTTCTTTCGTGATGTTTTAACTCTACAGGTTTTCGTGTACCACAAGGCTTTCCCCATGCCTGTGCTTTCGTTCAAATTTAATAGCACAGATCCGTTTTCGGGTGATGAAGTGGAAGACTCTGCACAATTTATATCGTCCGTTTGTTGGCGCGGACAAACTTCCACCTTGGTTGCTGCTAATTCCATGGGAAATGTTAAGCTTTTGGAGATGGCTTAATTTGGCGAACTATATCTGGAAACAGTCGGCAGCATTGTACGAAAAGATAGCAGCTCACAGGCATGACAGAACAAATTTTTGGCATAGTTTGTGGCAGAGATACTTTTTAACCTGAACATTGAGATCCTTCTTTTGTCTAAGTATATTGTAGATGAATATAGGGATTGCGGGAGTTCGTTATGCATTGAATTCAATTTGTATATTCTGTAATTCTTATGGCTCTTGAACATTTTAGATAAAATGTGTAGTTTCTAAATCAATTATTTGCCACTGCTCGATAATAGTTTTGGAGTTTTATACATTCTTTTTATACTTTTCTTGAATCTATATGGGTCTAAGCAGGTGTTACCGTAATCGATTTGTCTAGAAATGTACGGAACTCATACGAGATATGAGAGGGCAAAAAAGAATAAAATATATCCAAACTTGAGCTCGTAAGACTTCTCTCTTAACTCTTATCCAAAATTTGTTGTTGTACAATCACCAAGTAATGCGTGCTAATTGCATGTACATTGAATTTAAAATTTGGAAAGAAAGAGAGATGAAATTCTTGAAGAGAGGCCTAAACTCTTCGGGAGACCAAAAACCCCCCAAAAAACCGGGGTTCGGTTCCACCGCGAGTTCACTTTCCTAGCTTGGCGCATCAGCTGATCGAAAATCCTGATATAAAATTGGAGAAAACCCAATTAACGTGAATATGATGATAGAATAAAGTAAAATATTGAAATCATCTTATATGATCCACTGGTTAGCTACACTTGTTCGGTAACATGGCATGAGTCGTAAAACCAACCTCTGGCATTAGAATTTATATCTATACTATTAATAAAGCATTCAGCGAGTCTAATACTTATTTTGATCACTTTATTCTCTTTTGATTTCTTTTGGTATCTCTAATCTTATTTATATTCTTTCTCCTCCCTCTTCTCCCAAAATTATCGTGTTTTTACTTTATTTCTTTTCTCATCATCTAGGTTCTTTCAATATATATACTTTTTCTTACCTCTTTTAACTTTTATTTTTTAACTTTATTTATTTGTTAATTTTATTATTCTATCTTTATTTTAAGCTATTTTTCAATAACAAATTTAATATGATACATATATTACAAATAAGAAAAAAATATCGTAATTTAAATATGTAATTAAATTATATTTTAATTTTTTACTTCACACACATATCGAGTGTGTCCTACTGACTAAAGAAACCTGCAAAATTAGGCCAGCAGGGCAATGTATCTTCAATGAAGTAAATCAGAGACGTTAATGGAGCTCGGCAAGTACCTAAAACGGCTTGGGTTTCCATGCGCCTTTCCCCTGACCAAAAATGATACAAACAGAACCTACGCACACTGCTGTCGTCTGAAATCGGGCGACAAAGTCAGTTTATCTATAAGGCGTCGAAGCCTAGCTGCACCGGGGCCTGGTCTTAGCTTAGTAGGATTTCCAACCTTAGAGCAACGAGGCTTGCCTGCACACCAACCGCCCAGTGTGAAGGTCCCGTTTTTCCTCCGGAGTAATTCTTTGTCAATTTTGTCCAAGATGGGCGTGCCATGTTTGAATTTACGCGCAAAGGCAGCATCACTTGCAATCATATTGGCAGTGTCGTTGAGGGAGAGCGTATGAGGGTGCTGTTTGGGGGGGAAATCCCAAGAAATGTAATGCATATCATGGTTGACAACGGTTGATTTAAATTCGGGCGCATTGCAGATAACTGTCTGAAAGTATCCCTCCGGGGAGGAAAGAAAATTCGAGTAGTACATAAGGAGGGTTCTTGGGAGATTGTCCCAACCCCATATGCAATAGTCCACGAATGCGCGCGACAAGATCATCCAAGCTGAGCCTGAAAACAGTGAAAGCACAGCTATAGTGATCAGGGCAAACCTCAGGGGAGGACAGAGTAATTATCTCTAAATATTTCTAAGTATGATCCGAAGTCAATTGTATGTACTAACCGGTAAACAATTTGAACGCAGTTGGTAATTTTCTCTTGGGCGCAACGGAAAATAAGTCAGACTTGGTTGACTCGTAGAGTCCAGGATCTACAATCAATGGCATTGCCCTCTGATCCCTGTAGCAAAACCCCTATTTGAGCATTCATGGCCTTTTCTTACCGTAACAATACTCAAATGAGACTGAATAAGATATTAAAATCCACCATGAACTTACGCTTTCCAGCCTAAATTGCTCGTGTGTTCGACGAAATTGAGTTCTCGTTTCAAGTCAGAAAATGTGTGAAGAAGATCTGCAAGAACACACTAGTTATAACTAAAGGCACAATCATAGACACTAATGTGAAAGCACATAAACAATAATAACCCCGCAACCAAAGAAAAGCTCACCATCTTGAGTGACCAAAGGGTAATCCGATGCACTAAGATTAATAAACCAATCCCAGTCCTTATATCTCCTCAGCAGAATAGCACACGCGTGCAGTGTATTAGAGACCATCGTGGGCCCTCTATACGTAACCATATTCGCCTTTTCAATCATATACACATTCCCAACCTTGGAGAAAATAGGATGCTTTCTCACCCGTGATGCGAGTTCCAATCTCTCCTCCACTGGCGACTCAAGATCCAAATGAACCACATAATAGTTCCTCGGGTGGTATAGTGCGTGAAGAGTCCTCCAAAGTTTCTCTAGATCACCTTTTGATCCGGAAATCAGATAGGCAAATTTTGGGATGGGAGGGCTGTCTGGAGGGGGTGGAGCTTGAATCTTAACCTTTTCCTCGGCGAAATGGGAGGTGGTTTGATTCGTCATACCATGGCTACGAAATCGTGAAAAGATTGCATTGACTGTGTTGGCCGAGGAGACAAGTCCCACGTTGAACGTGGTTGCAGTAAGGAAAACGCATACTAACGAAGTTAAAACGAGAGGGAACACCCATCTCTTCTCCATGATCAGGTGCCCCATCGCCACAAAATCAGTATCCACAAAACTTCACAGACAAGAATTTGTCACCACAGTTGAAATGTGCGCTCTGATCTCACCAAATACAAGAATTCTTGAACTACTTAAGTATCGAGGGACTGCTGATCCCTCTTTTGGCACCAAATGTTTCAACAAGGATGACCCAACTCCAAGAAATGTTGTCTCCGAGAATCAAAATATAGCCGCTGGATTAGGAATAGAAATGCATTATTAACATATAAAAAAAGGATTCTTCGGTGATTAATTTAATACTATCTCCTATGGGTTAACAAAAGACACGGTAAACAGCACAACAAGAAACTCAAGAATAAGACAAATAATGTTGTCCATAAAATATTAGTTTATCTGTGCGTAGCTTAAATATTTTTAGCAGAAAAGGCCGGATATGCTACATCAATAGAATCGAAACAGCAAACTGTTTGGGATCAGATTATTAGTAAACAAGTGGCAGAGGTTTTTGTCTTAATAAGCTTCTAAAGAATAAGTTTTCGATACATTTCCGGGATAAGGATCCAAATTTCAAATCAAAAACACAAGATAAATCTTCAAAATCAATCTGCAACGTACCACAAAACCGAAGCAAATGGTAGCAAATAAATTTCGAGTCGACCAACAATACAAACAAGAACACGTAGTTCAATTTAGAATTCGTACAACAAATGACAAAACACACACAAAAGAATTAGGAAATTGGAGCTTTAGATCACTGAATTTATCAGTCAAATTCAGTCCCGAAAACGAAGGGTAAGAAATAGCAGCTACAGCACCAAGCTGAAACAGAACAAAATTCAAAATACCAATACGTACAAGTGAACGTGAGTACTCATTATAGTTCAAAACAGAGCTGGGGGAACCATGTATCACCCACAACAATATCAACACACACACAGAGTAAATCAGTGACGATATGCTTATGCAAGGACCTGTATCTTTGCATAAAGAGCATGGAAAAAGACGAACCTTTTTCGTTAGTGTTTATTATATTACGATGCCGAGGAGATGTCCGCCTACGCAAACGGCGCGCCAGAGAGAGATACTATAAATTTATTATATATAATATACCCACTCCACAGAGAGAGAGAGAGAGAGATCTGGAGAGAGAGAGTCTCGTTTTAGTGAAAGAAATGGTATAATAATGGTGGGTTTTTGTTTACTTTTCAAGATTTCTGTGATCAGAGAATTTCACAGTACTGCGCAGCGCGTCTGTGCTTTGCGTGTGCGATTGTTTTACTGTTTTCTTGGGAGGCTGAAGTGAAAAAACAAGAAGAGAAGAGAGAGAGAGAGGGACAGAGGAGAGAGATTATTATTGCTATTCCTTAGTAGAAATGCATTAAATGATGCTGGTTTTTCGTTTTATTTGACCCACAACACAAACCCTTCACATTTTCACACTCGCACTCTGCTTTTTAAATCCGCACAAATCCTTTCGATATTAAAAAGAGCTTCTTTTTTTTTGTGTGTGCGTGTGTGTCTCTCTCTCTCTCTCTTTTTGGTTGATCCAGTAAAATCTAAAAATTATTTTATATTTATGTCATAAATAGTTCTAATCGGAAAAGAATTTGAAAATATTCCAAAATATTACATGTTGATGATACTTGTCTGAAATTTGGAGCATGTGATATCTTTTAAGTTTGGATTTGTAATCACTCCACGTTTCTCGCCTTTTTGTTTATTCCTTCATCTCTTTCGGCTCCTGCTAAAGCCAGACCAATTTTTCTCTCGCCCAACCAAATTTTCGATCACCGACACTTCTTTCAATTCTTTTCCCAAAAAGCCCATAACTCAATTACTTTTTGTTTTGCTTCTTCAATTTGCTAATAGTAGTAATATATACTAGTATACCAGTAATATAGGCAATCAGGCACATTCAATATGGTGTGTAAGTTAATTTAAATATGTATATAATTTAATTAAATATTTAAAGTTTGAATAATTAAATTATAAATATTTATTAAATTTTATATATGATTAAAATCCTTTTTGTATTTGTTGACTTAAGAGAAGTGAAAACTAAAAAAAAAATATGTGATTTAAAAACAATTATATAATATAATTAAGGATTATTTGACAATGAGATGTTTGCAAACACTTAAAAAAAGCTTTTGCTTTTTTTTCAGCAGAGAAAAGTTGAAAGTTGGAAGCAACTATAAATCAACTTTTTTCTATTTCTTGGTATTTTTGTAATTATTTATAAGTTGATTGTATCATATTGAAGCAATTTTCAACTTTACTCCAAATATTCCAACTACTTTTCTTTCTATTTTTTATTTACCATTTTCAAACACTACCTACTACTTAACTCTTTTTAACTTTCTCTATAATTTCAAATTTTCCAAAAATAGAAGTTTTGCCAAACATCTCCATTAATACGACATGAGAGGGAAGAGAAAGAGGAGATAGATTGACAAAATAAAAGAGAAAACCCCAAAAAATACATGTAGTGGAGGGAGTGTGAGAGGAAAAAAAATGAGAAATAAAGTTTACAAAGAAAAAAAAAATGATAAGCCGAAAAAATTGAATAGACCTAAAACAATTATCAAAGAGGCATTTCCCATATATAATAGTATAGATTAATTATTGAGTTGGATTCAAGCATAATAAAAAGATCAAAGCTTTTAAAATTGGTTCGGAATTATGATTTATTCATACAAATGAGTTTGAGTCAAGTTTTTGAACTTATTGTGCTTGACCTCATATTTAATAAGACGCCTAACACTTAACTTGATTTATTTACATCCCTAAATCGAGTTTGACAGGGTTCCAAAATTGGTAGAGGGTAAAATGTCAAAGAGTGTTAATTTAATTTACTCTGGCTTTATCCTTTTTGCGTCTTTTGCAATCTTTATTTAAAGATTGCCTTTTTCTTGCTATATATATATATATATATATCCACCAATGGTATATTGCCAACGCCAGTCTTGGCAATAATAATGTTACTAATTATTAATATGTTTGAATATCATTAAATAGTTTCTCTAGAACTTGTCTTCTTATTATAAACTATGAAAATATCATTAATATGTGTGTACCCTTTGCTTGTCTTTTCATTTTTTTTTTAATTCCAAAAGCAAAATTTAGGAGTAATCATGAAAAAGTGGGGTATTAATGAAAGGGAAATGAACGCAAATTTGGGCTATTATTCAACTTAGGAAGCTACTAAAGGTTCTTACTTGATATGACCTAAACTTGCTAGTAATAGGCCTATGAAAATGTGACAACGTAATTCCGTGGAGGAAACCATATGATTTATTGTGATAATTTTGTAATTTTAGAGTGCGACCTTAGGTTTAATTTATATATTATTTAAAGTACTTTTCTGTAGTACTTTTGTTAATTATCTAAAATCAGAAAATATCATTACTTATGAGATTTTTATTCGGGTTGTCCCTAAAATTTAAAGTTACAACCATTTTAGTCCTCAAAATTTAGATCATCGCATTTTAGTCCTTTATATTACAAACAAGTAGCACTTTAATTATTCTGATAAATTTTCCAATTAAATGTCACCAAAAAAAGTTCATACGAAAGGCATTTTTCCTTGATTTTCAACAACTAAACTTAAAAAAAATAATAATGAAGGGATAAAAATGTGCCTCAAATAATTATTTTTCAGTGAAATTTAGCCGGAAAAATTATTAAAAGGACCAAAACACTACTTATTTATGACATAAAGGATCAAAATGTGATAATTTAAACTTCAGCAACTAAATTGATTTTAACATTAATATTACTTAGGGACCATTAGTGGTATTAGCTCGTTTTATTTTGTTGATAAAGAAGTTTTTAATCAAATATATAAAAAAAAAAACTTAAAAGGTGTTTGCTTGGGTCTATAAGGTTTTCAAAACAATTTAAATATTATGTGAAAATATGTAAGTTATTTCATAGTATTTGATAAAATTTCCTATAAAAAGGCTTATAAACTGAAAAAAAGTAAGAAAGTTCTTAGAAGTTCTTGTTGACTCGTGACTTCTAAAAATTGAAAGATATCCAAGTAACCAACCCAATCCTCTTGTTTGTCATTCCTCAACTAGGTTGTACTTTGAATTAGCTTCCTCATTGGATACTAACCAAATTTCTGTTGACCAATGCTTGATGTTAATGTACATACCATATAAACTTATTCCACAAAAGACTAAGTCAATTTTGCGTATCTTTTTGCAAAAATATATACACTTATTTCCATTTTTTCAAAAAAAAAAACAATATTTATTTTGAAACACTTTTTAAAATGTTTTTTTAAATAGATTTATTTTAAATCATATTTACTCCATATTGTTAAGAAAGCAAAGCTTTCTTGATCATTAACCTTGAAACAATATTAGATATTAACAATCCTAAATCGTGAAAATCTACGATATATCAGATAAATAAATTGAGTTTAGGACGGCTGAATTTTTCAACAATAGGGTCTTCCTAGTGGAATTGTTGAAATTCCACTAATATTTTTTATTATTATTATTTATTGTTTTTTATTTATGATTATCAAGTCCACAAATGGGATTATTTTTGCATTGACTTTGAAATTAATGAAACCAAACCACACGTAGCGAACAAAAGGGTTATGGGGAAATTCTACTCCAGACCCGACTTGATTGAATCAGTGTTAATCATGTAGCAAGTGCTTACACTTGCCCTATAAATGATCAATAATTTAGGGAGAGTGACAAATCACTTGACAAATACAATACACTTGTCATATGATTTGTTAGATTCGACAAAACTAGCTTTGGGTTAGAATTTTCCAAGGGTTATGATGTCGTCGACTTTAGAACAACGTACATGCCCTTGAAGCACGACACCTCAAATTCAATCAACAGTGAGATTATTTGTAAATTTTTGGTTGACTGGTTCAATTTATATTATTTATGGAGAGAAGAAAATTAGGTGCAATTCCACGCCCTGGGAAGAAAGACATAACAATATAACATTCTTGAAATTGGATTGAAAAAAACAGAGAAAGTTCTTTTCTTTTTCCTTTTTTGTTTCCGTTATTAGAGAATATTAGGGAGAACTCGTCAATGGAAATTTCAATTAAAAATGCAGCTGCGGAATAAAGTATGTAAGATAAGGAAATATAAGGGGATTGAGAAATGCAGCAGGATTTAAATATTTCATTGCATGACAACTTATATAACACACATTATCTCATGACCAAGTTCGACAAATTAGAGCTAATAGAGTCAAAGTTCTTACCAGTAAGTAATATACATAGTCGATGCTGAATACAAAAACGTATTCAAATTCAAATATTTTGTTCGTCCAAAACTTGATTTCAATCAATATTGAATGTTGGATTTGCGCCAAGAGGAGTCCAAATGTTCTCCGTCCAAAGTTTAGGCCAGTTGTTGATTTTTATATTTTTTTATGATAATATACGTGTATATGTATGTATGTGTGTGTGTGTGTATATATATGTATATATATTGATCTCCCCCAGGTCTGTATATATATATATGTGTTGATCTCCTGGGTTCTTAATTTAAAGTATATACATAAGATATATACACATACATATGCATATATATATCTCTCGGATTCCAAGTTCAAGGTATGTATATATATATACACGCACACATATATGCAAGATGATTTATGCACCGCGCGATGCGCGATGCCTCCCTCATAGTGATGGATGGGGTTTATTGTTTTGGAAATTATTAGCTTTCTCATAATTATGGATGGTCATTAAAAACCATTGAAGTTTTTAAGTAACCAAAAATAATTCAACAGAATGAGAGATCATTTTTGAAATTATCCCAGCAAAAAATCAGGAAAATAAAGAAAATTTTGCCAATCAAGCTATCATCAATAGCTAAAATATGAACTTTATTTCGCCTCCATATTAGGCCTTTGGAATACCCGTATCTGGAGGAGTTGATCAATAAATCAAAACAAGGTATCTAAGAACAAAAAAGTATGAACTTTAGTTTTTGCTCTAATCATCGTCGATATCTATATTTATCTATACTATTATGAAAATGTGGATATTTTATTTTATTTATTTAAAGTGTGTAACTGTTACACTCTCAATTATTTAGTTTTTATGATCATCTATGAGTTATTAAATAACATTAAGGAAGATAAACCTTTTAAACTTCGTTTTGTATATGTACTCTTTAATGAGCTTTATTGATAATTTAATCTTACTGTTACACAAAATACTCTTGACACCAATGATAAATATACATATGTGTGTACGCATTACTTTAATTTGGTAATCTTAAAAACCAACAAACAATTGCTATTTATTTTTGTGGATCCTTCTCCAGTCCCAAAAAATATAAAAGAATATATATTATCTAGCAATGAATTTTCAATTTTTCCTTCCCTAATTTACTGTAATCGTCAACTTCTTTATTTGGGTTGGACTGGAATCTTGTGATATACACTTACACTAGATTCGAACTACATTATGTCAAAGGAATTGGGCTTGCCTCGGGAGTTTGAAAACTTTCAGGCCAACATTAGAATTGTCATACGAGAAAAATATTTAATTTTTTTCACACAAAAAAAAAAAAAAAAGGGGTCCGGGTCTAATCTAGACCCGACCCATAATTTGGGTCCGTTAACTTTTACCCGATCTACAGTCCCAAAATTGTGTCTAGAAACATATCGGGCCGGGTATAAAATGGGCCTGAATATGGATATTTTTGGGGCACGAACCTGAAACTGGACCTGGACCTGAACTGGGTAATTCCTACCCTTTGACAAGCCGTAAGAGCTATAGATAAAATCAAGAGATACACCTCATACAAGTCATAAACCAAAAACTTATACCACTGCAGTTCCTTTGGTAGTGCATTAAATTCAAAACTACCACCTAACAAAAGCACCTAGTAAAATCCGAAGTTTATTGGACTGTTGAACATTTATTTATTTATTTTTTGAATTGTATATCATTCAATTATATCAATAACTTTAAGAATACCAATCAAACTATTACATCATATCCAAACTATATGTCATTTACAAATCAAACCATTCTATCACAAATAACCAACAAACTATTATTAAAGTAGAACAATAAACTACTATTAAGATAAAGACCCACACATACATTTGTGGGAAATCAAATTCAAGACCTTTAGAGTTCTAGGATTTCAGATTCGCCACTTGAGTTGAGTCTTATTGCCTAACATTTATTTATTTATTTTAGGAAGAAGCTGAACATTTATTTCAAATTACCAAATTTCTACAAAAATCAAGCGTCATAAATGCCAATCAAGATCCGGTAATAAGAGGTTTGGTAAACTATTATATGCACGCTAGGAATAAAATGTTGGTCGATGAAAGAAGTTTGCCATTCTCTGACAATAATTCCGTACGAGGGTTAATTCACTATTTATTTTCACCAAGTAAATTGAGTTGAATCAAACAAAATACTCATCCATCTTAGTTCAGGCTTTTTGTATCAAATTTACACTTTTATTTAAATCAAATTTAATTATTAAATAATTCAAAATCAATATCTACTTGCCAATATTTGAACTTACCACGTGTCTTAATTGTATGAAACCTCACATTGAATATAATATATTGGAGTGTCCACCTTATGAGATCAAAGGTACACTAGGTGGCTCCTTCTTGTTCAAATCTTTTCCCCTAATCGACCCTAATCAACTAGAGAAGCCCACAATAAATGAAGAAATTCATCGATTAGATTTGATCTCGAGCAAGCCATTAAGTAAGGGCATCAGAACTGGTTTGATAACCCCATTACTTGGATAACCATTAATGTATTATTGCTCCCTACATAATCTTATATGATTATGGTGCATAATCTGACATCTAACGAATTCTAATAAAGACAAAAAGATAATATGCCACCTTAGCCGTAGGAATAATAATACAAGTCCTAGAGGGGATGACCTATCGATATTTGTAAATACCCATTCATTTTGCATCTTGAAGCATGATTTAATATTCTCTTTAAGCCATCGTTTTGTCTTTGTGATTTCCCTATTTTATAAAACTATGGCTTGAGTGTTTGAAGCTTTTCGTGAGATACACTTACAACTTCTTGAGATCCTTGTATTGTTACTTTCTTGATCGAAACGTCATCCCGCTCAAGCATCCTACTCGATCCAAATCTAACCCCCTCTAAATATGACTCGAATTTGAATAGTTTATCAATCTTTGTATGTACATTGTGAAATGTAGGATCTATATGAGGGTTTTTTTTTTGAAGCAAATTATTCTATTATAATCAATTAATTATATTTATATTTCAACTTAAAAATAAATTATTATAATTAATCATGACTAAATATCAAATAAACAAAAACAAATTACCATATAATAGGCACTATAATAAATATAAAATAATATTCATATTTACGAAAAATCAAACTCCCAATCTCCATTTTACTATTGACACAATACCGCATCACCTATAAAAGGGCATTTTCGGACATGGCTCGTGTGCCTTGTAATCATCGAGGTTCCGTAGTGGGATTGTCTGAATTCTGAAGTCAAATATTTCAGCCCAAACTCCCCCCGCTAACAAACAATTGAAACAAACATCCACAATCAGACTACGGTGCTCCTATACGACGCCGTTTGGTTTCCTTACCCATTCACGCGCTTATCCAACAAATATAATTAGGGCCGTGCGCAAAGTAGTTTGGACAAATTTCAAACTATATTCGAGAATGTATTTAAATAAAAGTATAATGTATCAGAATTATTTTTAGCTCATATATTTTAGATCGTAAATATTTATGATGTAATTTTTTTGTCTAATTATTAGTATTATGTTGAGCTTTTATATTGCCATATAGTATGAAATTGTAGTGTGATATTAATTAAAAAAATCATTACAATATGCCAATACAGTGTAAATTTTAATTGATTAAACGGTATGAATATGTGCAGAGAAGAATAAAAACATATATAAACTAAATAATATGTATTTCTATGAAGAATTATTATTTTTTTAATAACTTTAGAAACGGAAAATGTGTTTTGGAAAAAGTATTAAATATGTAATTTCATTTATCATGAAATAATAATAATTAAAAACTTTACCTCAATTTCAAAAACGAAAACGTAGGCATTAATTCAGTTTCCTAAAACATAATCCATTGATTCAGTTTCCTATGTATATCGCTTTTCCATTCAGGCTTGCCCCTCCCCAAAAAGTTGTAGTTGTTGTTGTTGTTGTTATTTATTTATTTATTTGAATTATATATATATATATGAGAGAGAGAGAGAGAGAGAGATAACATTTTTAGTAAATTTATGAGAGAGAGAGAGAACATTTTTAGTAAATTTATGAGAGAGAGAGAGAGAGAGAGAGAGAACATTTTTAGTAAATCTCCTGTTTTCTGAATTATGTACAGCTAGATTTTTTACAAACTATAAATTCTGGAAGGGGGCTGCATTTTGACAACGATTTGTGAATTGATTGATTTAAATGAATAAAAAAGAAAATCACAAGCATGAAACACAACAAATTGAGAGATAAATACTGTATATGCCTACCTCAAAATTAAATATTTTATGCAAAGCTAATTATTAAGTTATAGTAAACTATACCCGGGGTTTTTGGTATCGATGGATATATAGCTCGCTTTTACAGACTCGGAAGTATAATATTACGGTTCAAATCCTTTGCTACACCAAGAATAACCAAAGCTTCGTTTTGCATAAATTCTTTGACTTCGAATTTTCTCACAGCTGACAATTTAAAATATAATTACAAAATTCAAAAATTGATATTTTATGATTTTATCTAATGAGAGATATTTTATACTACGCACAACTTTTCCTAAATAAAACAATCATACGAATAGAGTTTTTATTTTCATGGTATCCTATTGAGTCTTAACAATGAAAGACTATTCTTTCACGACTATATATTTTTGTTTGTACATAATTTTTGACCTTTTTCTCCAATTGTTCGTATAATTTTCTTAGAATCATGTAGTTCAAAATGAACGTTAAACTATTTGAAATATATTATAATATTAATTTATATAAACAAGCTCGGTGAATTTATCATTGAGAAATTGAAATTCTTTTCTTCAAATCTCAATTCAGACACAACTTAATATTATCAGACTAAACACATCACAAGTCTAGTGAAACCCTATCTATTTTCCTAAAACAGGGATAAAAGGGATCAAATTTTATAATATGCTTAGTGGTGTGGTGATGTGAATTTATTGTAAAGTCGTGTAACTAATAAATTTATTAACTACTCTATTTATCATAAAATTAAGTAAAAAAGTGTTTTTAAATTTGTAATCGGCAAACTGAAAAAGTGATATCAAACATAAAGAGTCTGCGAAAACCGTTACTTTGCTAGACAAGATAAGGTACAATTCGAATTCTATATTAGTGGTTTTTTTTTTTGTCTCTTTTTTATCCACAGAGAAAGAGGATTATCAAGTGACAAGAGTTATATACAGACCCGTTTGGATGGGTTTGGTTTAAAAAAAAAAGAGTTTATTCAATGGTACTTTTTATAATAATTTTTTTTAAATTAAATAATTTTATATTTGAATATAATAATTAAAAATACGTTAAAAATATTTTTATTTGACGCTACTTTGAGGTAACTTCTCAAAAAAATCAATTATATCTTATTTCTAATTTCTGCTTTTTTTGAAAAATCCTTTCAAACATAATTTTATTGTTATAAAATGCTTTTTTTTTATTAAAAAAACGGTGTTTCTTTACAAATTAAAAAAAAATGGGCCCATTCAAACGGCTCTGTATGACTATATATACAATATTTGTCCTTTTTGTTTTTTTTTTGACCCCTCAAAGCAATTTTATTTTATTTAAGCAATCAAGAATATAGTTCCCTTTCTCTCTCTTTCCCCCCCTCTCTCTCTCTAAAAAAAGATCGAGAGATCTGGGGTCTTTTCGCTTGCGTACGGTCCTGTCAAAGAAGGGTCTCTCCTAAAAATCTCCGCCTTAGTATTCAAGCTTATTTCTGGTAAATTTTTGCTATTTTTGTTGCCTTATCGCCCGAATCCCATTGATTATATTGCCCCTTCACTTTTCCACTGTTACTGGTTTTTCTCCTTTTGCTATTTTGCCATTCTTCTTACTCTCTGATTGCCTTCTTGCTTGATCTGTACTCATCCCGATCCTATAAGGTAAATTTGGGATTTGTTATTTTGATCGACCGATGTTGAGTGTTGACTTTGTTTCCGACGCTGAGTTCTTTATTTTTTATTTTATTTTATTTTATTTTCCGTTTTGGGATTACTTCTCTGTATCAATTTTTTCTTATTCTTTTTTATTTTGTGCTTGTACTGATTTGCTGTTTGTGATATGTTGGGTGCATGTGTTTTTAATAACTGCATCTGCATGTTCTAATTCTTCGAGGGTTCTGTTCAATTTACGATTTTTTTGTTTTGCTTGTTGGGTGAGGGTGTGACGATTTGCAGTTAAAGGTTTGAACTTTGATCAGTTAATTTCATTCTTCTTGTGTATATGAATCAGATCCATTTTAGTTTTTTTGGCAAAAGTTGCTTTTTGTGATTTAAGGTGGTAGCACTATTACAAATTGTGGTTTGAGGTTTTGCTGCGTTGACTTCAAGATCTATTCATGAATGAATTTTTGTTGCTAAAATCTGCTTGGTCGTGTTTTGGAAATTCGATTCATTAAAAAGTGATAAACTAATCTACCCTCCGTGATGGTTGATTCGATTTCCAGTAACATATAGTTGTATTGATTCAAAATCTTCTGATCTGAATTATATATGTTCTTTTGTTATGGCTTATTGCTCCAATGGTTGATTTTTCTCCCTGATAAATCTCTCCTTTCACGAATCATTTGTCTTACTTGTTTAATGATGTATTTATTGCCTTGTTTTGCAGTAGCATTTGTTTGATATCATGGGTGTGGAGGCTGTGGAATCTAACTTAGCCGTTATTGAAAACGGAAGTGAAGCAAATGTGTCCGTGGATAGTGAAAAAGTGAACATAAAATTTGGTACTCATGTTGTGGATGAGCCAGTCAAAGGGGAAGTCAATAAAGTGTCTGAGGCCAATCTCCCCAAGGATGCAGTTGATGAGTGGCCTGAGCCCAAGCAGATACACTCTTTTTATGTTGTTAGATACCGGGCATTTGAAGACCAGAATCTGAAGGCCAAACTCGATGTGGCTGAGAAAGAGTTACAAAAAAAGAATCAGGCTCGAGTGCAGATTGTTGAAAAAATAAAGACCAAAAGGGTCAGCTATGTTTTCTTTGATTATTCTGAATATGTGTGAATGAGTTTCGTGCATTCATGAGGGAAATATGGTGCTGAATAACAATATTTTTATTTGTTTGTTTATTCTTATTAGTTATGTGATAATCTTCCAGTTCCTCATTATCTAAAATTTATAGATGCTGTTCCTTGTTTATTTCTATGTCATGCCTTTTGCTTCTCAAATGGGCCATTCATAAAACCTAAAGCTACTTGCTGTCCTGTTAAGCATTAGGGGTATTATCTACATTTTACCTGGTGGAATAGATTTATGCTTTAACTATTTTTAATGATGGACCATGAGGAGGAGGATGATTTGAGAGACAACCCAATATAGATTTGATGGCATCATGCGCCTGTTAGTTTATGAAGAAGAAATGTTTTTTTGAAACTTTAGCATTGGACATCAACTGGGAGTTGGTTAGTACACACAATTACAACAGCTTGCATTGATATGGGGTCCTGGTTGCTCCATCAGATAAGTTATAGCATACCAAGAGAAAAGTTTGTGATTGAACCATAGGCTCTGTGTGTATGCTGTATCCCTCCTGCTTGTTCAAGTTTCTGGATGCTTTATCTATCAAGTTTGGCTCAATTTCTATCCTTATCATATGCATCATATGTTTTGCAGGCAGATCGAGCCAATATAATAGGTCAAATAAGGTCCTTAAGTGTTGAGAATAAACAGTTCAGGACGATCATGGATGAAAAAAGAAAGGAAATTGAACCTCTCCAGCAGGCTCTTGGCAAGTTGAGAGGTACTTCTGGAGGTAGGGAAAGGGGGTCGGCTATATGTTCATCTGAGGAAGAGCTCAATGATCTTGTAAGATTCGATTGACATGCATTTTATTATATTCAAAGTCCATATCACTTTATGGTTACACGCAAAATTTGAAAATAATACTTTGTCTTTTTGGGCCAAAATTTATCAGATAAAAAGTTTGCAATTCCGGATTCAGCATGAAAGCATTCCCCTTAGTGAGGAGAAACAAATACTAAGGGAAATTAAACAACTTGAAGGGACGAGGGTGAAGGTTATTGCAAATGCTGCTGAGAGGGCAAGGATTCAGGACTCACTGGGTGAAAAAGAAGCAATCCAAGGCCAGGTCAAAGTAAGTAGCTAGTCATGTAAACTTTCCACTGTAGTGACCTTTCTTATTTTGCTTTTTGAGGGGTGGCCCTTGGGGGTGGGGGGGTGGGGGTGGGGGTTGTTATTTACAAAAACTCCTCTTGAAGGTTTGGCCTAGTTTTAAAAAAAACCCCTTTAGTATGAAAAACTACAAATACCTCCTACTGTTTGCTTTTATTTTACGATTCCCTCCTGCAGTTAGGAGGACATCAGGAACATGAAACTTAACATTTGGGGGTATTTGTGATATTTTGCACCACCGAAGGTTTTGTTGATATGGGTTTAAACTCCTGGGGATTTCTGTAAATGACCCTTTTTTTCTTTTTCTTTAACAATGTGCCTGTGGGTTTTGGCCTGCATTAACTGTGTTTATGTGTTCATGAATATGTCATTTCAGTCAATAGGAGTTGATCTTGATGGAGTTCGAAAGGAAAAACAAGCGGTGAATGCAAAGCTTAAGCAACTTGATGAAGAAAAACTGGCTGTAGAGAAACAGATCAGTGTTTTAGAGGTGGAACTGACAGCAATTACAGAAAAGAGGGACAAAACTTTTGAAACCATTAAAGACATGAGGAAACAGCGAGAAGAAGGGGTATACACTCTTTTGATATATAGCTATGATACACCATTCTACTGATACGACAACCTTGTGCATATTTGGGCTTATGCACACCCATTTTATATGAAGTAATCTGCAGTATCAGTAGTAATTTTGTGATGTTACTCTTAACTTGAAAATTTAAGTTTAATAGAATCTTTAGTATATAAAATTTTAAAACAGAAATTGCTTGTGGGAATTGTGTCGGTGTCCATTCTGGCAGATACTTCTCTTTCTTTTTCTGTCTATATGTTTTCCCCCTATTTTTGGTTCAGAGGAAATATCGTGATAAAATGTCATTGCTTTACACTTGTTCCACGATTAGTCGTCCTAATTTTTTGAATCTGTGGAATCTGTTTTGGTCGATGAGAGATTTAGGCCTCAAAATAATGTCATAGGCATTTATGAAACATAGGCATAAATCTAAATATCATTTTTGAATTTCTATTTCTAATTGCAGAACTCCCCATTCTACCAAAATCGTACGCTCTTGATCAGAGCCAAAACGTTTGCGGCAAACAAGGATATTGATGCCCTGAAGGAGCTTGCCGATACAGAGGTTTGTGGACAATAATTTCTCTGTTGTTTCCAACATTGTGTGATCACTTAACCGACAAATCTCTTGCATCATAGGTTGAGAATTTCATGTCTCTCTGGAACAGCGATAAAGCTTTTAGAGATGACTATGAAAGGAGAATCTTGCCATCACTAGACATGAGACAGTTGAGTTGTGATGGCCGTTTGAGAAACCCCGGCGAGAAGCCGCTAGTGCTAGTGGAGACATCAACAACAACAACAACATCCAAACCTGAGGTTGTCAAACCAAGTGCAAAAAAGCAAACACCGAAAGAGGATGTAGTCCCTCCAACCCAGGATGAAGCTTTGTCTGAACAGAAAGTTCAGAAAACAAAGGGTGCCAAAACCAATAAAGAAGGAAATAATAAGAAAAAAGAAGCCACCTTGGAAAAAACCAACCAAGTGGAAGAAGAGGAATATTTTTCTAAGCCAGTGGATACTCTACCCAAGGGAGAAGAAGTTGATGAAAAGAAGTTGAAGGAGCTGAAGAGAGAGGAAGAGATAGCCAAGCGTAATCAGGCTGAGGAGAGGAAGAAGAAGCTAGCAGAGAAAGCTGCTGCCAAAGCAGCTATAAAAGCCCAGAAGGAAGCTGAAAAGAAGCTCAAGGTAATTACTATTAAGGTTACTTTGTGAACCCCTGATGTATGAAAAATACAAATACTACCCCAATGTTTTGGTTTTGTATTACAAGCCCCACTTGCAGTTGGGGGTATCTGTAACACAACCAAATATTAGGTTTTTCATACCACTTGAGGTTTGTGAAAGCGAACCTAGCCTCAGCTGCTTTTTTCCATGATTAACCGTTATTCTTTTCAATTTTCTTTTTTAAATATCTTGACATTTATCATTATCTTGGTCTTTAGACTTAAGCTTCTTGTCTCGGAATGTATGCAGGAGCGTGAGAAGAGAGCGAGGAAGAAGAGTGGAGCAACACTTTCTGCTGCGGAATCCGAAGAAGCTGAACCCGTTGCAGAAGTTGCTGCTGAACCAGAGGAAAAAATTGAAACCCTGTTGCCACAAAAGTCGAAAGATAAGAAAGAAAATACCGTGAGGCCTAGAGCACGTCCTAGAGGTCAGGATTCACTTCCGAAAGCTGTATTGAAACGCAAGAAAGCTACAAATTATTGGGTATGGGCTGCTCCTGCCGCAGCGGTCCTGACTATTCTGCTCGTGTTAGTCGGATACAGCTATCTTAGTTGAACTGGGTCAGGATGAAAGAGGAAACTTTGTTTTTGGATGATCCTTAGAGACGGAGTTCATATTAGTAAAAGCTTAAGTTTTTTTTTTTTTTTTCGTTTGTGTTTGTTCCTTCTCCCCCTGTTTTTTGGCAACCCTATAGAAAGGGATGGACTTGAAAACTCGTAATGTTGGTAGAACATGTAGGTCCGGAACTCGTTTTAGTGTTCAGATACTACACATGTTTGTTTAATTATGACCAATTTCCTTTTTGTTTTGGTATATTTTAAGTTTTGGTTTTAGAAATGTTATTAAAACCATTTCTTAATTTATTGATTTTTGCTTATTGATAAGTTTATTGGAACATCTATTTTTGGTGAAATGATCAAAGTGAAAGCGTTGGTTATGACTCGAGCATTGAGTTATAATCTCTCTTCGAAAAGAGTGTGTTAGATCGTCATAGTTTACGTGTTCGAATTTTATCTTTTCAAATGTTAATATAACATCCCATTAAACTTTATAAAATCTAAAATCTTATAAAATAAGTTTAGGTGTTTGAATTTTTTCTTTTCAAATTTTAATATAACATCCCATTATACTTTATCAAATCTAAGATGGTATAAATATTTGTAATGAACAATTTCTCACATATATAAGACAATATTTGTAATGGATTCCTACCAAACATAAAAAAAAAAGAGGGAATTTTGACGGAGGTTCCTGTCAGAAAATCCAACGGAAAGCGGTGGGTCTAACGAAAGCTTCGTTGGAAATATTGATGTGAATGAATGAGTCAATTTGTCTGACTAAAAGCAGCGGCAATTTTTGTTGGAAATTTTCTAAAAATATAATATTAAATTTTTTATCGTAGAAAGTCTTGACAAAATTTTCGTCGAATTTTCAAATTTTCAACAATAAAAAAAGAATTTGACAGAATTTTGACGGGCAACTGCCGAAAGTTCAACAATGGCAAAAAACCAACGAAGTATTTTTGGTGACTTGCCATCTGCCAGACAATTGCCAGAATTTTCATTTTTTAGTGAGAATTGGAAGTGGGCTACATTAAATCGTAACTAAAAGAAATAGTTATATGAATTTACTAATAGATTTGGGACGAGTATCATCATGACAAAATCATTAAATATGTGATGAATTATTCCGTTGATAAAAGTGATACTTTTCAGTATTAAAGGACTTCGTAAATTAACTAAAGCCTAGCATGACTCGTTCTTATTCTAAAACTAAACTTAATTATCAAATTACGCCATTCAGTTTCAGGTGATTCGGGTAGTGTTGGGCTGGTGGTTCATGGTGGCTGTTTGGGTGGGTGTGAAAGGGAAGTTGAACAATTATTTTCTTTAAAAAAATGTAAGACGCTAATCATTCGTTTGACATATATATGCATGTGTTTACATCTATATGTATAGAGAAGAAATAATTTAAATAAAATTATGACCGAAATCAAATTGTTTTTTAAAAGTCACTAAAAAAACTCTCAAATTAATTTTTAAATCCAGAAAATTCATGAACTTATTTCAATCTGAATCCCATTCCGCCAAAATTTTCATTCCAAAGTCTCCAATCATTCACTTTCACCGTCTTTTCTAGATAACACCACCCTTGAATTTTTTCATCGACTCTCTTGTAACTAGTCAAAATTAGTTATGCCAATTTACAAGTCAAGAATTCTTATTTTTTTTGAAGATTTTAATTAATATTTTATTTATGTTTAATTCATTTTAAAAAACAAAAATTGTCTCAATTATAATATTTATAAGAATATAATATATATTTTTTCATTATTTATACATCTTAAAAGTCAATTCATAAAGCAGTGAAATTTTAAAATGTAATGGTTATTTAGTATAGGAAAAAAAAATTAACTGTGGGGCTTTTCACATTGAAAAGTTGGTGGGATGGATTTTTTGGCTATAATTCAATTTCACAGGATAATGTTGGTTTTTGATTTGGGACACGTTGTCGAGAAGAGAGTGAGTTGGACCAATGAGAGTGTTGGTGATTGGTGAGCTCCTCAACCTACTAAGATGAAAAACATGTGAGTCGAATCAAAAATATCTCCAACAAAAACCTTATTTTGTCCCAAAAAGATGTATTTAGAGTAAATTATAGTGCATATCGGATTCGGAAATGTTGATATCACTAAAGACAAGTGTGTGTGTGTATATAGACACACACAACAAAAATTAGCTTCATGAAACCATAAGAAAAAATAATTTCATTATATCTCATGTGTGAGGTATACATCCACGTGAATACAAAAACAAAAACAAATCAAAAACCACTACACTCGATCGTGTGTATGAATGTAATTTGTACGAAATGGAAAAAAAAGAAAACTTGAATCTCACTTTACAAACCAATACATAATATATATATATATATATATATATATCATATAATCCTAAATCTCATGCGTACCCACAGTAGCCATACTCACACTTAACCCCGTGACCGCATCTTTTATTGCACTTGCCACAGTTGGCCGCGTTCCACATAACATTGGTGCAAACGCCGCCGCAGCACCGCTCCCCAAGGCGGCACTTGTGGCCGCACAGCCCGCAGTTGTTCTGGTCGTCGAGCACGTCCCGGCAATGCTTCTTGCAGCAGTAAAGGAGACTCGTCCCTTTATTGGCCGAGACGCCGTTGCACACGTACGGGTTCGTTTTCGCGTCGCAGGCCGTGCCTTTCTTGATTTTCTTGACGGCGGAGGATAAGAATCTGCTTTTTCTTGCTGTAGTCGTGTTTGGTAAAAATGAGTCGAGGATGTACTCTTGGACATCATCGTCATCATCATTATTGTCGTCTGAGAATGATAGAGCCCTGTCGAAATGTAGGGCTAGGAGGAGGACGAGGAAGAGGAAGACAAGGGTTGCGAGTTTGAGCACTAGGGTTTTAGCCATTGGGGTGGGGGTGTGGGGTGTGGGTGGGGGGGGATAGGGGTTGTTAGGAGTGCAAATGAAGGGAGATGATCATGTGTGATTTATATGAACAATTTTTGGGAGCTTGGATGAATGAGGAATATTAACAATTAATATTTAGTTTAGTATAAATTAAGCTTGTTAGGCTAGATTCTCCGCCTAATATTGGTTTCGTTTGATACAATTAAACTAGAAGGCTTGACCAGTAAATTGGATTTATGAAAAGTTTTGCTTGTTTCTTTGTGCGGGCCTTTTTTATTTTTCATTTTTGGGGATTAATAATTTGATTTAAGAAGGGTTGACAAAACAAAATAAGTTGACTTCGGCCAAATTAAGCTGACTTTGGAAGAGGTTGTGCACAAACACTCCTCGTGATCATGATCGTTTTCTTTCCCTTTCGTGTGTGCCAAAAAAATAGTAAATAGGAAAATCAAACTTATGGCATTGACTTCACACTAAGCTACACGTTCCAAATTTGAATATATCGCATCAATAATAGTGCACCATGCATACACATTTAATAATAAAGTTGCTTGTGTGTATATATATATATACATATACACACACGCATATTTTGTATTTTACGAACCAAACAATTTGATTAAATGTGAATATCATCCAGGTTCTAAAAAATTGAACTATGTCATGATCTAATTTTTGCCAATTAACCTTGCAAAGGAACAATTATTTCGAAACTTAAATCTGATAATTAGCAGCAATTTATGTTAACCAAAATTACGAAAGCCCCGGCCGGCCCAGCATGGGTACACGAGGAACGATCCGATTTTCCGGCGGCTGATCCGAAGGATAAAAAGAAAGACACGGTTCGTCAGAGATTCCCATGTTAGATCTTGAAAAAGTAATTGTTGTTCATAATTAATGACGAACAACTATTGTATATAGCTCCATGTGAACTTAATTTCGTTCACTCATACATTATTACACGTACCAATGTTCCCAATTTTATAAGGCCGCCGATTAAATGAACCCCATTTTAATTCTTTGGCTTGATAAGTATATTGTCCTCGGATCTTCATCTTATGATTTAATTTTCGTTCTGTTATTATTGATTTTTGGTATTAATCTTGTATATATTAAGGTCTACAAATTATGTAATTACAACTAGTTAAATTTAAATAAATAATTATTCGAGATGAATACATTAAGAAAACAATCCCTTCACTAGTGAAAATTCTATAATAGACATAATTTGATAACAAATAAAGATATATTTATAATAGATATATTCATAACGGAATACTAGTGGGTGAAAGCCGCAAGTTAAAATAGAATTAGTCAATCACGAAACATATACTGATGGGTTTAGGATGGACAAAATATATCATAAAATTATTTTTTGCGACAGATTTTGTAAAAAAAGAGTATGCCAATGTTAAAATTCTTACAAATATTATTTGTTAAGTGGTAATATCTTTTATTTATCTATAATTATGATGATTAAATCGCACTAGTTTTAGTGTGTGACTTAATATTTAAAAATGACAAAGTTTAACATTAATTTAAATCATCATTATTTATGTCAACCTCAATTATAATTTATAACAAAGGTTTCCTTACATATCACTAAGTCATTGCAATATATAAGGGTGCAATCAGAAATTATCAATAGTTAAACACAATTTTTGTTACAATTAATCTTATAATTAAGCATTCCTTTTCTAGCAAAACAATTTTTCTCTCCTCACATATAATTGATGATAATTTTCATATTTTCACCTAATATATAACTGGGAAATTTCATTTTTCTTGAAATGCCTAGTAATCATTCCGTCTCATCATTATTTATTGAAATATATACATAGGAGGTTTGAAAATTTCACAATCAAAACGTGAGGTAGCAAATTCTTGATCCATAACTTGGAGCCATATGAATTATGATTACAAAAATAATAATTATAATAATAATAAACAGTAAAAAATAATTATATAAATACAAAATAACAAGAATTGGGGGGGGGGGGGGGGGGGTTAGGGGGTGGGTTTGAATCGAGCAGTTTGACTTTATTACACAATCACATGTTTGCATTTGCATACGTTGACCGACAATCTCACCTTTTGAGTTGGCGCGTGTACTAAGTCATCCCTGCGTGCTGTCGGGCGCCACTCCCGCTTAACCTTCTAGCACTATGCGAATATCTAACGACCGCTTCTGTTACAATTCACAGATTACTAGTTATTCGATTGTAAGTAATCCCGTATAGGATCTTCTATGTTAAAAAAGCATTTCACCTTTTATTTTATAATTCATATTTATTTTATGTGTATAAAATTATTTTTTTATTTATACATTTAATTTGAGATTTTTACACTTGACATATATCGTTGGATTAAAATAAAAGATGAAACATGATTTAAAATAAAGGTTCTCGTGTGCACCAATTGGATCCTACCTCTCACTGAATCATGCATTATGAAATAGTATTAATCTTAACTTAAAAATAGTAAATAGGAAAAGCCTTCAGTGGCTTTTACATCTACTTATATTATTTGGCGATTATTTATGGGTGGAAACTATCGATTTATTTTCCATAAATGTGATATTTTATAGTAATTTCTTATTTTGAATTAGTAGTAAATTTTTTATATTGTTTAGTTGGTTATCAATGATTTGATAATTATATTGATATGTTAATGCAGGTATTTGAAATGTATTCTACTATTATCTTTTCTTTTCTTTTCTTTTTTTTGTTTAGAAAAAAGGGAAAAACTCCATCAATTAGTAATTGATAAAATTAATTATATCAATCATTATTCAGTGGGAAATAAGAATGGCAAATTGAGGCCATATTTTCCAGTTAACATGGTCAAGCAAACACATTGTTGGACTTTTCGAAGATTATTTGCACTAATAGCTGTATGTATTTTACAATTATCACTAATAATGGTGATATAGAAATTGAATTTTAATGTAAACAAAAAATTGAATTTTAGTAACCAAAAAAAAAAAAAAGAAATTGAATTTTAATGTAATATTATCTTCATACAAATATGGTGTTCAGCTTTGTCCACATCAACTGTCAATTTTTATTTTTTAAATGTAATATTATTTCTTTTCATAACAATGAAATGATTAATGGACCCTTGCATGATGGAATCCTCAAGAGAACTAAGGTTTAGACGTATTGTAAATTAAATCATAATCACTTTAGTACAATATGCAATACGAACTGTGCTACTAAATTTGAAAATTTTAAATTATCCATAAATACATATTTTTTTTATAATCAGGATTTTTTTCTTGATAATTTCACCGCACCCTAAGACGGTAAATGTAGTTTGCCTTATTTTTTTATTGGGGTACAAAACGTTATCATTTCAAATCATCGTTTTTGGACTCTTGCAACAATAGAAAGGAAAGCCTATTTGAAAAATTGACCAATTTCCCTGTTGCTTTAGCCTTTATGCCTTCAAGGAAAAATATGTCAATTTATTTTAGGAATAAAATTTTAGATTTTTAAAAATTATCTAGATAACCTTAAGATATACAAACATTATACATATATTAAACCTCCATCTATTGATGTTAGAGTTTTTAATGAAATCGTTAAATTTTTAACAATTTTTTTTTTCCATTTTATCCTTTTTTGTCAAATTTGATTTTGTTGAAAAATAGTGCTTCGATAGAGGACGTGATTTGGCTATGGATAGGTCGAGGTAAGAGTTGAACTCTTTTATAGAGGACGTTTTGGATGTGGATGAATAAAATGACAACTGTGGAACGGTCTATTTATAATGAACAAAAAGTTATGGTTGTTGAGGCAAAGGGGTGCATACCTTCAGTTCGCACCAAAGCCATTGGGTTGGATTCAGGTCACGCTCGTGACTCTAGTGCACCGTTCCGAATTTCAGACCGATTTGATCTGATTTAATTCAAACTTTGTCCAAAAAATTATATATACTTTGATCAAGCACAATGCTAGCCTACCATGTCGTGCCGAGCTGAACTACCCACCAAACTTTAATTCAAACTTTGTCTTAAAAAAAGTATATTTTGATTGAGCCCGGCCTCAGGCCTAGCCCACTACGTCGTGCCGAGTTGAGCCGACCAAATGGGCAGCACACTACGTCGTGCCGAGTTGAGCCGACCAAATGGGCAGCACACGCGAGGACTTGGCCCAAATTGATTCATGTGTAGGTCCGCTCCCCTTTAAACACTTGAATACCCCCAAATGGGTCCAACTCTTGATGAGCCACTTGATCAGACATAAATATAATAAATTTTTATCACATTTTTCTGATGTTGAATGGTGGCTTTTCACTCTCGCACCACACTCCATTTCAACTATATTAGCCATTCAACTACTTTATTTCCGAGAGAAAAAAAAATGATGGTATCCTACCGTACACCAATGCACCCAAGGGAAAGGGTGCATGGGAAACTACCTTTATATCTCATTTCCGAGAGGAAAATGACAATGTATGTATTGTGGTGTACTGGTGTTCTCATTGCCATATGGGCATGCACGGCCGCTCATCCTACAGATCGATGTAGCCCATGTTTCAATTGCTCGAGGCTTGTTTTCAATGTCAGGTCAGATACTATTTTGCATTTACAATGATCATAAATCTCGAGTTTGTGATTCAATTAATTTGTTGATGTTAATTCTACATTAAGTAGGATCTTTTGAATTTGTCGTTAGTTAAATTTTGTGAGGAAGGTTTGAATTGTGAAGAAAGTGAAGTTTACAGGAATTCTGAATTGCCTTTTGTCTTGATGATTTTTACTTTTGTACGTACTACTAAATGAAGCCCTGTTTGTGCACATTCAACGGAATCATGCTGCTAAGTAAAACTAATATCAACATTGAGAGTTGGCGTACTTTGATATTTTGATTTTTGCAATAATGCAAAAGTTGGGGACAAAATGCTAAATGACCGATCGAATGGGGGCGACTGCTATTATCCGTATATATAATATATAAAATTTTAGATATGGATGGTATATCTTTTAAATTATATGTATTATGCAGTCCAAAAAGTATGTGAACAACGGTATTCTTTAGAGTTAAATTTATAAAACCCCTAATGTTAATATTAATTAGTACAAAAAATTATGTGTTAAAAAAATTAATTTAAAATTTCTTATATTTTTAAAAATTAGCACACTACCCCTAAGTTTCTTTTTTGAAAAATTGAGTACAAATTTTCAATTTTACACTTTTTAAAAATTAAAGAATAACAATACGTTTTGTCACTTTGAAAGAGAAAAAAGCCTAATAAAAAAAATTAAAGAGAAAAAAGAACTTTCTGAATCTCGCATCCTAACCTTCAAAATCTTTTACATATATACGGTCAATTTACAAGACATGGGAGTTATGGTTCTTGTGGTGGTGTTTTTGAACAAAGGCTAGCGCAGAGGATGTGATTTTTTCAACATTTGATAGAGTTTTTATATGTAAATTTCGTTCACTTTTTATGTTGTTTGAATCTTTTTTATATATAAATATATATATATATATATATATATATATATATAGATGGGTTTTTACATTTGGTTTTTTTTAGAATATTTGTTATTTGTTCTTGAACCTGCAATGTCCCAAGAGCTTTCAATGTCACAAGAATATTTTGTTACACAAGATGATGATCCTGTCATCATACAAAAACCTTTAATGGTCAGTTTGCAAGCACATGAGGGGTGGTGTGGTAGTTTTTAAAAATATGAGAGTTTTAGACTAATTTTTCTAACATAGGGCCTTTTTTGCTAATTAGAACTAGCGCATTGGGCACACCCGATGCTTATGCAAAATAAAAATGAGTTATAATTTAGTCAAATAATTAACTTTTAATAATATTAAATTAATTTATGCTAAATTCTCAATGCACTTATACACCTTTTTTCATTATTATTATGTATACTATCTTTTAAATTATTTATACTATATTTATTAAATTTGTGAAAAGTTAAAAAACAATTTTTAAATAAAATTATTTCTTGATTATAAACAAATAAAAATATAAAATAAAACAAAATTTTGTAAAAAAAAAAAAAAAAGAAGATGTGAGAGATAAATGGAAAAAGTTGAAAAATGGGAGGAAAATCGTTGTTGGAGAGAAAGAAATGATAGAAGAGAAATAACGGTAGTTAATTGGTACTTTAAGAATACTATAATTATACACACTAAAAAAAAGTCAAAACTCCTTACACTTAATATATAGTATAGATTAACATAGGAGGCTTTGTAAATTTAATTCAAGGTTGAAAAGGTAAGTTGGCAAATTTAAAATACTATCGTACATGTAGAAAATGGTACGAGTAAAATACGTTATGAATCGAGGGTTTTTGCTATATTAATTTTCACATTTTATATGATTTTTTTACTAATTTTTATTTTATAGAAATTTTCAGTTTAATTAAACTCAGTATTGGAATGCTCCAAACAAAACCCCTATTATTTACTTTGTAATTCTAAGTTATCTACATATGTGTTTACTATGGTAGACCAATGTTATTGGGTCTCATGTGATTGATGTTAGTTTTGGGTTGTAGATGGGTTGATGATGAGCTGATATTGCATCCTAAATGAGTTACCCCATATATATATATTGTATTTGATTGCATTTTATTTTAATATTTTAGAATTATTTAAAAAGTATAGGAACTGTTAATTATGATTTTTATTTTTTTAATATTGATTAAATATACAATAACCATACATCGAATCAATTAAGAATCATATTAAATCCATTTACAACGGACTTCTAATCCACCTCTAATTCATCTTTAATTCATTTTTTAAACCACATTTTTAATTTTTAATCCAATCCAAGATGACTCAACCCAAATCCAACCCAACCCGTTTCATTGCCCCCACTAGGCTTGTCTATGCGCAGTATCTTTTTGGACTTGACCCAATAATAGGCCCATCTTCAAGTATCTAAACGGCTCTCTTACAACGAATTCAAATTCAAATTTGAACCCTCCAATTCCCCCTCCTCTCCACCCCCACCCTTTATATTTTTACATCAATGGCCACCGCCGGCAGCGGCGCCACCGGAAAGACCACCGATTTCCTCAATACTCCCACCAAAACTCCGTCTCGAGAAAATTCCGCTCCCAAAAGAGAGCATCAGCATCACCGCCAATTCATGGATTCTTCGGACAAGTCCGCTTCGGAATTCAAAAAAAGATTCGAGGCCTACAACCGGCTGCAGGCTGCCGCCGTTGCATTTGGGGAGAAACTCCCGATCCCGGAGATTGTTGCTCTCGGAGGTCAGTCCGATGGTAAGAGTTCACTGCTCGAAGCCCTTCTAGGGTTCCGCTTCAATGTGCGGGAAGTCGAAATGGGTACCCGACGACCGCTCATTCTCCAGATGGTTCATGATTCGTCAGCTCTCGAGCCCCGGTGCCGATTTCAGGTTCTATACATTTATTCATTTGTGTATTCCGAATTCTCTATTTTGTGAGAGTTGAGACGAGGGAGTCTGTTTGAATCTACGGTGATAAATCTCTGTTACACTTGAGCGGGAGGATTTATAATTCCAATTCTGGTGCTTCAGTTCCTTGATGTTAAACCCATCACTTGGATTTAAAGAGTTATTAATTTCGAGCTCAGTTGGTTCTGAATTGTGTAAGGAAGTGTTGAATTGTGAAGTCTTCTGGAATTCGTGACTGCTTTTAGTCTTGATGTATTTGATTTTTGTACTGAATAAAGTCCTGCTTGTGCACATTTAATAGAATCATGATCATGCTGCTGACTAATACTACTATCAACATTAAGAGTTCAAGTACTTTGATGTTCTGATTTCAAGATAAAAGTAAAAATTCAATTTCTTCTGAACCAAATCAAATTGTGCACGGCATATATTAGCTGGTCTTCGGTTGCGCACATAGCAAGTTAATCTAACTTGTTGAACAGGAGGAGGACTCTGAAGAATACGGGAGTGCTATTGTATCATCTACAGCAATTGCAGATACCATAAAGGCTCGTACCGAAGCACTTCTCAGGAAGATCAAAACTGCAGTTTCATCTAAGCCCATTGTTATGAGAGTGGAATATGCACACTGTCCTAATCTCACTATTATAGACACTCCGGGCTTTGTTCTCAAGGTAAGCAATTAAATTTGGAAATTATTATGGATTGGTGGAAGCCTTTTCATTTTTTTTTCGGGGTTTTCTTCATCAAATGAATTGAGAAGTTGAAATGACAACAGGCAAAGAAGGGTGAACCTGAAAGTACCCCGGATGAAATTTTGTCAATGGTGAAGTCCTTAGCTAGTCCACCACATCGCATTCTTCTATTTCTTCAACAGAGTAGTGTTGAATGGTGTTCGTCTTTGTGGTTGGATGCTATTCGTGAAATAGATCCAGCTTTCAGGCGTACAGTCATCGTTGTCTCCAAATTTGATAACCGTCTTAAGGTATGCTATTTTTATTTGCCTATTGGCTTCCCGGCACATTATAATAATTACGGTCCAAGCGGTGGCATACAATTGTGAATTTTGTCATATTACATCACTTGCTAATTTTCATGATTCAGCCTCTCCGTCGCTGGATGGCCTTTTCTTTTTTTGGTATTATATCTGCAACAGTTTTCTGCATTTACTTCTTTTTGTCGTAATTGCTTTGGGGGAAAACTTGATTGAAATATGGGCTATAATAGCTGCAACAAGTTAAATCTTATTATTTTTCAGGAGTTCAGTGACCGTTGGGAGGTGGATCGCTATTTGAGTGCAAGTGGATACCTTGGAGAAAACACTCGGCCATTTTTTGTTGCGCTGCCAAAAGATAGAAGCACAGTCTCTAATGATGAGTTCCGCGGGCAAATATCTCAAGTAGATACAGAAGTAATGTGCTATCTACGTGACAGTGTCAACGGTGGATTTGATGAAGAGAAGTACAAATCCTACATAGGTTTTGGCTGTCTGAGAGATTATTTAGAATCTGAACTCCAGAAGAAGTACAAGGAAGCAGCACCTGCGACATTGGCCTTATTAGAACAGCGCTGCAGCGAGGTGTCTGCTGATTTGGCGAGAATGGAGGGCAAAATACAGGCAACTTCTGATGTTGCTCATCTTCGCAGATCTGCAATGTTGCATGCTGCTTCTCTCTGCAACCATCTGGTATATATTCATATCTACATTTGAATGGTTGAATTTCTTTTTTGGTTAGGTCTCATGATTTTATTGGTTGGGCTATGAAGTTTGACATAATGTTTCTTGTAATTTCTAAAGGAAGCACTTCTCGATGGAGCAGCAGATCCGGCACCAGAGCAGTGGGGGAGAACAACAGCTGAGGAAAAACTGGAGAGTGGTATAGGCGGTTGGCCTGGTGTTGCTACAGAAATAAAGCCTCCAAATGCAAGTCTTCGTCTTTACGGGGGTGCTGCATTTGAGAGAGTGGTTCACGAGTTTCGCTGTGCCACATATTCCATGGAATGCCCAGTAGTGTCGAGGGAGAAGGTACTTGCCACTGTGGCAATTCCTTCCCCCCGTCCCCGTTCTTTGTTCCTTTATTTTTTTATTTTTTGGGTTTGAGCTGTGTAATATTTGAACGCCATCATTTGGCAGGTTGCCAATATCTTACTTGCTCATGCTGGCCGAGGTGGGAGTAGAGGAGTTACAGAGGCTGCTGCAGAGATTGCACGTACTGCAGCTGGGGCATGGCTTGCTCCTCTTCTTGACACAGCATGTGATCGGCTTGCTTTTGTTTTGTGTAATCTTTTTGATATTGCTATCGAGAGAAATCGCCATCGTCACTCAGGATGTAAGTTCATAACCACGTAAATTTTCCTTTAGTTAATTTTTTCTTAAGAGGAAAGCCTATTTGTGTGGTCATCCGAGGAATTCACTGGACAGATTTATCACCTGTTATATGTATTCTTAAACTGCTATTTGAGGTAGGAGAATCGAGGAGTATGATGACGCAGCCAAAATAATTTTGCTCTTTCAGTTCCCATAGAATACCCACATCTCTTAGCTCTCCACCCCATGTTTGTACTGGAGTCATCTTCTGTAGATGCCTTGATCCTTGGTTTTAGAAAGAGGGATTTATTAATTCTGAATCACAATGTCATGTACAGCAACTCTGTATGAAACTTATATTCATTTAGTATTCTGCCTTTATAATCCTCTAACTCAAGTCCAATGCAGTTAAGGTGACACATTATCTCAAGTTATGTACCCCCGTGACAAGTTGATATGGCATGCATTATAGCGCACAGAAGCAAAATTTGAATTGGAAACTTTTTAACTTAAGTGAATTTAGAGATTGTACTTCACTACTTCTAATGATTTAATTAGGGTTGATAATATCCAGCTATTGAATGGAGAAAAACAATGTCAATAGTTGGTTCCTCCCCAACCTCGCTTTTTCCTGTTTCCCTTCTTCATTTCTCCTAGCAAGGGGGCGGCAAAGCTAGTTTAGCTTATTAATTCACTGATTTTTTTGTCTTTTTCCTAAATTCTATTAAGATGGTCAGCGATCTGGAGATATGGATGGATATGTTGGTTTTCACGCTGCTTTGAGGCACTCCTACAACAACTTTGTGAAGGATCTTTCCAAGCAGTGCAAACAAGTAGTTCGACACCATCTCGATTCAGTTACTAGCCCGTACTCTATGGTTTGCTATGAGACTGAATTACCAGGGGGTTTCAGTTCAGGTGTAAACTCAACTTGTCGAACAAGTCAACTCCTATCTGGATCATTTTCTCTTGAGCTATCTGATGGGGGGCCTGTATCTCGCAAGGAAATTACCAATGACCAAGAAAACATTCCTCCAGAAAAAAATGAAATCACTCCAGGAAAAGCAGCTGAATCTAGAGAAGCTCTTCGAGAATGCCAGATGACCGTGCCTGAGACCCCATCACCTGATCAGCCTTGTGCTGAAAACTATGCGGTCAAAAAGGAAATTGGTAATTGTGTTGAAGTCGGAGCAAGAAAACGCCATTCTAGAATTTCAGGCAATACTAGGTTCCAAAATGGTGGGGGCCTTCTATTTGGGACTGGGGATACTGCTTCTAGATTAGGATCAGCTTATGCAGAGATATGCTCATCTGCTGCACAGCATTTTGCTCGAATTCGTGAAGTTCTGGTTGAGAGAGGTGTGGCATCATCTTTAAATTCTGGCTTTTTGACACCTTGGTACGTGACTATACTTGCTACAAATTCCTCTTTGTCTGGTTAACATATATACTTGTTTACACGGAACTTTTATACTATGTTTGGAACACGGATTTTGATGAGAAAAAGTAGAAGGAAAATGAAAAGGATAAAAAATAAAAGCAAAACGTACTATCATTTGAAGCAAAAAAATAAATTTCCTCTCTATTTTCCTTATCACAATTCAAGAACCAAACAGAGGGTTAAAGTTGTGTCCTTAACTATCAAGCCCATAATATTGCTGAGTTTTGTTCATCCTGAATGTGAAAATAGTGCCATATTTGCCTGTTTTGACGTTTCTTTTTTGAGAGCACAACGTTTTAATGTTTCGTATTGGCGTTTTGGATTCATGATGCTTCAGTGTACTGATTTTTCCTCTGATTAGCACGAGGCTTTATTTTTCATTTTTATTTTATCGGGGCTCCTCTTTTTCAGTCGAGAGCGACTTATGGTAGCACTTGGATTGGATTTGTTTGGTGTGACTGATGAGAAATTCATGGACATGTTTGTCGCGCCTGGAGCAATAGATGTGCTTGAGAACGAAAGGCAATCCCTGCAGAAGCGCCAGAAGATTCTTCATTCCTGCTTGAATGAGTTCAAAAATGTAGCCAGAGCTCTTTGACACAACACCACCTCATGTGTTGGGCCTCTGAAGAAAAACTCTAGTTCACAAATACACACATTGGTGAATTTGCTCAATATATAACAAAATTTTCGTTTTCACAACTGGTGAAACGATAAAATGCTTTAAAAGAGATACATCGATTTCTTTTATGGGGTCATTGGAATTACTTCCCTTGATTGCAATTGTAATTGGAGCAACTGTAGTGTTTGTATGTATTATGGGTTATAAAGTACTCTAGTTGTGAATATCTGATCTTGTTCTCGGCTTCAAACATGAGTCTCGAGTCTCTAATTTCATGAGATTCGGATGAGTGTATATCCAATTGAATTGAAGATTGTTGAATTCTACCCAATTGATAAACTACTTCATTTGTCTCTGTTCTTGCTTTTAGCTTTAAATACGTGTTAGATGGATCGTGTTTGATATTATAGGGTTCATATCATGACACCCAAATGGTTATACATCTGATTGAATTATAATTATAAAGTGATTCACTTTATTATATCACCATTATTTTCAATGAATAGAGATGTTTAATTAATGACTCACTCTCTTGGCCTGTACGTAAACCTTTAGTTCACAAGCAACAATTATTTCTATCAATTATTGATTTTCATCTAGGTCATTATATTAGCCCACTTAGCTAAATCAATACATATGTGTGTGTGTGTGTATACTCTTTTTGTAGGGCCATTTGACAGTATAATTCGAAATATAATCAAGATTTGACATCGATACGTAACTTAAATACCATTATTTAAGTACCCTAAACCTTTTCCCTCGATATCTACAATTGATAATCAAACGTGTTTGAGTCAACATATTTTTTTGCATCTTAAGAAAGAATCTTTATATTCAACCTGCTTTTAAGTACAGCTTCGTAGTTGTTAGTACAAAGAGTAGTCACCTCCCTTGTTAGTACTGGTAATAATATTTAATTAACATTGTTAATTTCGAGTGCTAAATATAAGAAATGCGGATAATAAAAAAAAAACAAATGAAATGGTATTAAAATAAAAGAATGACAGCTATATGGCATGCGCATGCCGAAGTTAGAAGTGAGAAGCATCCACGAACCTTGTAGAGATTGATCAATGGTCCCCTTTTATCCCATTCCCTCCCCCCCCACCCAATGTCTCTTATTTTAGGGGCCTACATTTAAAAATTGGAAAATTATTATTGGCTACATTCGACAAAATTATCCCATCCTAAGGCACTATATTGATTATTTTGGTTTGACTAACAATTTCTCTAACGGAATATCTATGGGTTTATATGTCTTGGTCTAATTTTTGATAATCTCTCTCTCTCTCGTGCGCGCGCATGAAAATTTATTAATTTATTAATTTTGATTTTTACTTTTTATGATTCTTTTTTTTTTCAATTTTTATTCAAAAAATGTAAAAGCATATATATGGGGCCTTGGGGAGGCTTTTTGCACTTAACCCTAAGAAATTGTGTCTCAAATATTTCTAATTTTGAATAGAAAAACTTAGGAACCCTCATTGCATTTATAACTTATATCTTCTTGTTTTTCAAATACAAACTAGGTTTTATGCTTTTTGAAGATTGTCCAAAGGGGCATGTGTACAGGGAAAATTCTTTTTTAGCCCAGTTGTTGGGACCTTAATTATGCATTTAATGATTCAAATTTAATTATATATTATATATATTTTATAAAAAAATTAATATATAACGTATGGTTGAATATGAACCGTTAAATGCATGTATCTGATTCATAAAAAAAATTTCTTATAAATAAGCAGGACGATGTTTCTTAGCAAAGATTGAAAAATCCAAAAAGTCAAAAACGCCGGACTTGCTATTGCCAAAATGAGTATGGCCTAATCCCACCAAAACTAGCAACACCATCTCTCCACGAAATTTCTAACTTCACCACTCTTGTCTCTTGGTACGGTAGGAGGGCCAAAATTCTATAACCATAATTGAGTGAGAAAAAAAAAATAAATAATGGAAATTAAGTCATATTATATGGAGATTTTTATTAGGTTAATGCAGTTTGATCCCGATTATTTGGTATTTTCTGAATATTAATTTGAAACGCTTAAAAAGTATCTCAATTATTTATTTATTACAATGCTTCATACAAAGTCTCATGATAAGGTATATCAAATTATAACTAAAATTTACTTTTTGTAACACTGAAATGTCAAATTTAAGTTCCACGAATTTGAGTTGAATTTTTTTTTGTTAAAAATGCTAAATTTTATTTATTTTTATAATTTTCCAAATAAAACTATTCAAGTCCTAATTAATTAAGGACACACACCCTATACTAGTTTCATTATTTGAACTTTTTTCTTTTTTTGGCCCCTTCTTTTTGTGGGATATGGTGGTCCATTTACATACTATGGATCAATGAAGAGACATGCATTATTTTTTACACTGTTAACAATAAAATAAGTTTTGATTATTGTTTTAGTGAAATAACAATTGGCGATAAGAAACTAAACTAGATTTGACAGCAACCATGCAAGACGGAATTTACAACTTTTTGCTTTAAGTGGCTTTACAGTCATTGTTAGGGCACTCAGCCGCATTCTCTCTCTCTCTCTCTCTCTATATATATATATATATATATATTATTGTTATTATCAATTTGTTTTAAGCTCAATTGGATCTCGTGATCATAAATTAAAACTTAATTAAGCTCAATAAAACTGGTCTTGGACCTTGAAGAGGAATTTAAACTTAATTAATTAATTATGGGGTGGGAATATGGAATAGTCATATGCAGACTGGGCACTAAACGGGTGTTGATGGTGAAATGTTAGGCGGAGTCCACTAGGCCAGCTATGGCGCGACTAGGATTCTCTTATTCCTTTAATCTTTTTTAAAATTAATAAAAATCATTAATTGGTACCTAATTATTTAAAACAATTGTTTGAACTTCAAATCAAGTTGGCCGAGGAAAAGCACTTGCCAATGTCCAAGATTTTGTTTTAAAATCGATATTTATTTGTACACACATAAAGGCTTCTAACGATCTAAAATAAGATTTTAACGAATTTTTTAAAAGTTCTTGAGTGTTTTGAAAAATATTTCGGAATTTTATAAGTTCTTTTAATAATATGCAGAGAGAATATCAACTTATTTATAAAATTTCAACAAAATATTCGTGTAATTTAGTTATATCAGTTACAAAATTGTATAAGTTGAAAAAACATTTTTATACATACAAAATATATTCTAAATAAACTTAATCAAACACTTCAAAATTCTTGTTGCAATTTCAAAATGTGACACACTCGTTAATTTAAGTCACCCTAGGTGGTTCTCATTCTGAACCACCTCATCATCACATGTAATATTGAAAGAAAGAATAGAACAACATATAAGTTTATTGATTAGAGGATTTTCGTTGGAAATACTTCTAACGAGCTTACATGTACTTATTGTTTTGACAAGTTGAGAACCTATACAACAATTTTATTGGATCAATTCAATTTTTGCTCGAGGATGTGGATCGGACGAGAGATGACATCATCACATATGTAATATTGAAGTTCAAAAGAGAGATTCTAGGTTAAGAAGGTTTTGTATTTTGTGCTAGTATAGACTCTTGCAGTGGAAACATTAAGCATTTAGTACACTTGGTTCCCCACTTTATTTCTATCATTTTCCAATATTCCAGTTTAATGGGAATTTGATGCCTTTTCAATCTCTTTATGCTTCTCCATTTAAAAATGTGTCCAAGAATTTGACAAATAAAGAATACCTAACATATGTAATGCTATATACCATCATCATCGGCCAGAGGTTGACAAGCACAACATACCTTTTCTTTTTCATTTTTTATATTGTATCATTATTGTAGTATCTAGTATATAGACATATACTAGTACAAAGGCACGAATATTTGAGAAAAGATTTTTAAAAAATTAACATACTTAGTACACCCTCTATTAAAAAACATATATAATTGAAATTTATTAGCCGATGATGTCGAAATTTGATCAAGGCCATATCTTTGAGGAGAATGTGATCTACGTGGTGACCAAGGAGGTGACCTTGCTTGGTGGGAATGCTGGTTTGGGTTCTCGACCTGTCAAGAGATGAACATATGTGAACCTAGTCGGAAGTATCTCTGACGAAGGCCCTTTAACACTCAAATCAGTATATAATTTGAGGAGAGTAATAGTAAAACATGTGTATAATGCGTACTTGATATGACTATCAAGGGAGGTATTTATAGTGGATTGAGATCCTAGTCAACTCTTTGGGAGTAGGGTTGGGCTGGTAAGTTTAGGAATTCTTAAGATTGTAGGGCCTAGGTACAAATAGGCCACTCAGTTCATAACTGACGGTGATAGGGTAGGTATAATCATGCTACCAAAGTCAGTGGCATGTGTCAGAGATGACATGGACGTGGTACGAATTGTACTTCCTGCTTGAAGTAACATCCTCAAGATGTGGTGATAGACGGAGGGGGAGCCCATCGTCGGGATGGGTCCTCTCCTCGATTCATCATGTTCATCGAGGAGAGCAAGACCCTATTTGAGGAAGGAGATAACCTCTAGGAGACCATCAAGCTCTCACAGTTGAGGAGGGAGATAGTCTTGAGGAGGCCATCAAACCCTTTTATTAGGAGACGAGGGTTGAGAAGAGAGATACCAAAAGTACCTACATCATTAGCTTTTAAATGCTATACTTAAATATAATATTATTTCTTTATCTATGTGAATATATACATTTATCAACTCCTTTTTCAGAAAGTAGCACTCTATATTTCTTGCCCCAATAATTCTTTCAATGTTTAAGTTTAAGAGAGCTTTTTAATTAATTATATGTCATGTAAATTTGGACGGCTTTACACCAGAGACTATAGTTCAAAAAGCGTTCCAAATTTCGACATATTTATTGTAACTTTTATAAGTAATATTTTTAAGTATCAGATGATTAGGAGAACATCATTCACTTTTATTATTATTATTTTTTTTGAATGTGATGAAAATGAATAACTGCAGAAAATAAAAGCGGTCAATTTGTAAAATACATGTTCTGAAGTGACCCCAATACCCTCGAACAAGCATGAAGTATGAAAATTCTTCCATGCACCATGTATGGATCGCAGTTCGGATTCTCTGCTGCAAAATGGTGCTTCATCTCCTTCTCCACTCATCAACACACAACACGTGTACTGGTGAGCGGTTGAGATAAGGAAAGAGAAAGATTTAGGATATAGGAATTTTTTTTTTAATATTCTCTTTCCTTATCTCAATCGTTCAACAATACACATGGCATGTATTGATGAGTGAAAGAAAAGATGTAGTACCGTTATGTAGCAGAGGATCCAAACTGGTATGGATCGTATGTACTAAATCGTTCAAATTACATCATATCATTAATTGACTTATAAATATAAAAAAATTAACATATAAAATATAATACAAATTTCAATCATTTAATTTATATACGGAGCCCAAGCATCTAATTCAGATGAGAATTTTTCCATTTACTGCAGTTTGGAGGACAAAGCAATCTAGTTTAGATTCTTGATTTAGTGACTTTTACCCAGTCCACTAATCAAGTGCAGAAAAGTTGGATTAGCGAAACATGTCCGGAATTTTTGCACAAAAATACACATGAACTGACACCACTCCACCGCTACTGTAGTAATTAGGGGCTTTTTAAAAAAATGTACCGTAATAATTAGGGTTAAATGTAATTTACCCGGCCCGTGAAATAATCATGAACGGGTGTATTTTATAACTTTAAAATAAGGATAAAAAATAAATCTATATGATTATAACCCCCCTACTGCACTTTATCTTGCTTTTACTTTTTCATACTAAAAAATATAACATTAGTTCCTAAGAACAAGAAGAAAACTTAATAAACGCGTGATGTAATATAAATATATAATTGAGGGATGTAAGATGTAATAAATGAAATTAGTATACATAATTAGTTTTTGAATGAAAATAGTAGGATAAAGCTCTTTGATTTTTACAGCGCAATGGATCCCAAACTTAACTGTATATTTTTTCTTGGAGTGAGTGGTAGAATATAGGATGGGAATCAAATGTTGACATAATCTCAAATCCCAATCACAGTAGGGCTCTCAAGTCAATGCTCCAATTTATTCAACTTGAAATTTGCACTTGCTGCTCTGCTCCACCCCAAAAATTCCCAGCCCCACAGATACCCTGTTTGTCTCCCCTCCTCTCTCTCTCTCTCTCTCTCTCTTAATTATTTTCTCTTTTTTTTTGGGGTATCAATTAAACATATTCAAAATCTCTTTTAAATTACAACACAACCAAAAATGAAGAAGAAGAAGAAGAAGAAGAAGAAGAAGAAGAAGAAGAAGAAAATTGTTTTAGAATTCTAAAAAGTCTTGAAAACATAATTTATTTCGTACCAGATAAATTATAAATTATCAAATTCTCGTCTTTCTTTTTTTTCCTTTTTTTTTTTTAATATTTTCCGAGCAAATTAACACATATTTGGGACTTCACTCTTAATAGTGCTTTGCATTTTAGGCTAATTAAGTTCCATATTGATTCCATGTAAAAAGCTATATAGTTGGAGGCAGCATTTTTCTGGTTAGCCAATCAGTCCCCCTATCCCCACCGTCAACCAAAAATCAAAACAACAAGAGAGAGAGAGGGATGAGTCTAGTCCAACTCAAGTCTAGTGAGAGAGAGTGTTGAGGCTCAAAAGGTCCCTCAACTTACACAACAGAACAAAACCAAGACAAAGCCATCTATCTCTCCACTGTCACCAAAAGCCTTATTTTTCACTCATTCATTTCTTCTTCTCCACCCAAACTAACACAAACCCTCTTCCCCTCTCTGTCTCTATCTCTCTCTGGCTGAGGTGAATTAATCGAAAATGGAAATCACCTCATCAAGAATCCTAGAGAGAGAGAATAATAATCCATCTCCCACCACCTCCCCCAACAGCAATGGCAGCAGCAGCACCATCACCACCAATGGACCGTCGACGCTCCAGCTGATCCCCACCCCACCCCTCACCCCCACCCCCAACCCCAACTCCATCTGCAGATCTCACGAAACCAATCCTTACCCAACCACCTTCGTCCAAGCCGACACCTCCACCTTCAAACAGGTCGTGCAGATGCTCACCGGTTCCTCCGAAACCGCCAAACAAGCCTCCAAAACCGATTCCCCGCCGCCGTCCTCCGCCGCCAGGGGCGGCTCCGGAAACGGCAGCATCCCGCCCATCAAAAGCACCGCCCAGAAGAAACAAGGATTCAAGCTATACGAGCGGCGGAACAGCCTCAAGAACGGGCTCATGATCAACACCCTGTTGCCGGGCTTCCCGCAAAACTCGGGCTTTTCGCCCCGCAAGCCCGAGATCTTGTCCCCCAGCATTCTTGATTTTCCGGCGCTGGTTCTCAGCCCTGTGACGCCGCCGTTGAACGGCGATAGTCTGAGCAAATCCTCGGCGGCGCCGTCGCCGTCAATGGAAGAGGAGAAGGCGATAGCGGAGAAGAAGTTTTACTTCCATCCGTCGCCGAGGACGACGACGCCGAGAAATGCCGAGCCGCAGCTCCTGCCGCTTTTTCCGGTGACTTCGCCGAGAGTTTCAGGGTCTTCTTCTTGAGGGAAATAAATTTGATTTTGATGTGTTGTGCCGAGTAACTAATGGTGATTAGGGTTTGCAGAGTGATAAAGCGATCATGCTCCATTAATGTACAATTAATCTTTTCTTGTTCTTTTACTTTGTTGTAATTTAGTCACCAAAAAAAAAACAAAAAAAAAAACCTCCTTTTTCATCGCTTCATTTTTTGTTTCGTTTCACTTCATCAACTTGAAATTCGAATTTTGACAATTTAGCACAGAGATTTCTATATTTATTTTCAAACTTGCACGAAATTATATTACAAATATATGCTTATTTATATAAAAAGTTGTTTTCGTTTATTTTTAATATTTTAACTTAGTTTCATGATTTTTCTTTTTTCCTAAAATAAAAAGGAGGGGGAAAATCCACATTCATTTGGGGCATTAAATTTCTTCAAGCAAAAGTCATTTATTTTCTTCTCTTGTTTGTTTCTATCTGGGGTGATTTGATATCTGTTGGGATGTGAATGACAAATGCTATAATTAGCCTAAAAGATAAATATTTTATTTTTAAAAATATTGTGAGTGTAATATTAAGACTCGAATTCTGACAATCTGTATAATGGTATGTGTTGGTGCTATAAAAAGAATGCTATAATTCGTATTCCGTTGAAAAGTATACCCTCTGATTTCAAGTGGTAGTATTAAATCATCTTTATGCCTTTTTTTCTTTTTCCTCTCATCTTTACAAACGAAAATCAAGTCGGCGGTATCGCACCCATAGAAACTTTAATGTTTAGTAAGAAAAAAGATATATTTTGTAAAAAATACTTTATGTATATAAATGTTACGTATACCAAAATTAAGAAAAATAAAATAAGTGTGAGAATAGACCACAATATGACTGCGTGATATGATGTTTCAGCGGCTGCTATAAAAAGTACATATATCCACTTGAAAATTTGTTACAGTATACCACGCACTTCTATAACTCGGTCCTAATTACCGATAATTGGATGATCCCTAATCATCTTCGCTTTCCCCAATGAGGTTCTATGTTTCTCAGTGGGCCCACTAACTTTTTATTTTTCTTGATAAGTACGTGAATTCTTACCATTTAATGATTTAAAACAATCATAACTCGTATGACTATTATCAATATTATAGTCTCTTAATTTTGACTCTTAACACACTTGATTTCGAATTTTATTGGAAGCCCGTTTATTTATGTTGCGTTCGGCGTTCATAATGTTCGGCAGTTCAGTTAATAAAAAAAAATAAAAGTTTGGGTTGATGCAGAACAGTAGTTACAAGTCAAATTGCATAATTTAGAAGAGTTTGCAATTTTTATAACAGTGAATAAAAGGATTAAAGAAATTGCAAAGACGAAAATAATTAGTTATTTCAGTAAGTTTTACAGACAGGCAATGATTAAATAAAAATATCTCAAAGAGACCTTTCAAACTAGCTAACCTAAAAATGGTTATTCTTTGTTTTGTTGCACAACTTAGAAATAAATCAGTGGATCATATGTGTAGTTTTGACTAAAGAGTCTAAGCGGAGACCAGCTAATGGAGACTGAAACACAATCAACTAATTAATCAATGGCAGAGGCTGGGGGGTTGGTTGGGTACAAAGTGGAGAGCATTATACGGATTCAAAATCAAGTAAACGCACGCATCATTATCAGATTGACTACGGCCACACAACTTGGAACACCTTTTTTTTTTTTTATATATATATATATATTTAAGGCCCGCAATTAATTCTCTTAAGCTCGGTTATTTAATGTTGAATTTATGAATGATTCAGTTATAAGTAATTTAATTGCATATTTAAACCATGATTTATGTGAACCATCAATTTTCCTTTGTTTTTTTTGTTTAATTTATAATGGACAGCAGATAAGCCACCGAACACACGACGAGTTTGGATGAATGCTGTTTAATTTTCGGCCATAAAACTAAATAATAGTGGAACTAAACCAACATGTTTAAGGAAGTAATTTTATTTCAGGTAACCCAATTTAAGATCAAAAAAGACAACCAAAGTATTTAAGCTATTAATTCATTTATTCAAATTTGCTTTCATTGATATTACGTTATTTATTATGTCAAGAATCAAGAGACCATAAATTCACCAACAAAGCATTTAGGCCGAGATCTCATCCACCAATTTGAGTGTTGGAGTAGATAACAATTGAAATAGAATCAAGGGATCATAAATTGATTTTTGACTGCCAATTGAAGCAAAACAAAGCACCATAAATGGTTTCAAAGTTAAGGGACTCAAACCAACACATTCACAAGAAAATGATATGAAATTCACAAAAACCAGAGTCAGACAAAAGGTAGCATCAACTCGACAGAAGCGTGTTGAATATTATTTCCATTCTGTGAGTATCACGTCACTGTTTAGATGGCACTAAATTCCTCATTATATCTCTGAAAATGACTTGATTGTCTGGAAACCATGATTCTCCGGAAGAGGTCCATTTCCAGGCCTAACAGATATTATCACCTCCAGACCTGCAAGGGCATATATATCCAATATTTTCATCACATGATACTAATACTATTCTAATGACTCGAAAGGGATTTTTTAAGTAAGTCGGTTCCGACTGTTTCATAAAGTTCCAAGGTTCTTATTGCTGTGCAAGTTGCCTTCTTGTTCACATATAAGGGTAAAAAATCAAGGAAATATCATCTCTAGACGTAGACACTTTTCACATAATTCTCTCTCTCTCTCTCTTGCCCCCCCCCCCCCCCCCCCAACCACCCTCTATGCGTATTTTCAATATAATCATTGTTTCTCTCTTGATTCTTTGCTAATACTTCTCAAACGTGAAGAAATTTGTTGCCGGACACCGGTCTTAAGAACTAAAAGAAATATTGTTCTGTATTAGAAGTTACCAGATTAGTGTTAGAAATTTCAAGAAACACTGAAAAACAGAAATTGATAAAGAGATATCACCTGCTGCTGTTGCTGCTTTAGCTTCTTGGTAGACATCAGTGACAAATAAAATTTCTGATGGATGATCTACCCCCAGAGACTCTGTGATTTCAATATAGCTTTTTGTTTCTTTTTTGTTCCTGCAAGTGACGGAATAAATATTAACATAATTTCATGGTAGTTGACAGGTCCAAGGCTCAAGACCAAAGACAAGAAAAGAAGTAATCTACTAGAAGCACAATTAAATAATAAAGCCTACCCCACTGTAGTGTCAAAATATCCACACAAATACTTTCTGAGGTCCCCATAGTTTGTATTTCCAAACAAGAGCCGTTGCGCCAATCTACTACCACTTGAATATATGTACACCTAGTGGCAGAAAATCAGAAAAGAGCGATTAAATAGACCTGTGAGCTTGTAAAATTTGTTCATCTAAGCGGGAATAAATGAATTTTATTGAGGAAAAAGAATCAAAATTGGGAATACTTTTCTTCAAGCACATTTTTATTTCATACCTTAAGCTGTAAAAACAAAATAGAAATTGCGCAGAATAACATGTAGCAAAAGGGAACAACTTTAGCTCATTTTCGTTTCATAAACTTTATAAAGAAGTAGAAATTAATTATAACCTTGATTCCTAGTGCATGCCATTTTTCTAGTGCATCAGGGACATCTTCAAATACAACTGCCTCTATCTCTTTACTCTGAAACCCTGTTCGCCATATATGGCCCTGGGAGATGGTTAAACATTAAAAGGTTATCCAGGTCAACATCATTTTCTTCCGAAAGTTCTCTAAAAGAATAAAAAGTAGATCAGTTTAGTATTACCTGTAATTGTTTCAAGGAAGTAATTTTCCTGTCAGCTTTAATCATGGCCTCCACGTTAGCAACCAAAGCTGCAATTACTTCCGCTTTGTCTCCATCAGGGGGGATGGGAACTGCCCCAACAACACCACTTTCTAAATCCTCTTGTACCTGCTCAAAAAAATTCCATTAGGAAAGGAAATTGTTGGCACCAGTGAGAAGCGTAATCAAAATAATTATGCAAAAAATTATCCGAAACTGTTTTTACTTGGGAAGAAGTAGTTCAAGAAGAACACTCAACTTGTCAGGTTAATTCAAGGTAAACAAATTAACAGATTTTGAAAGTACTAGATGAGTGGATCGCACCGACATTTTGCCCATTACAGAAAAATAAACAGTTATTATAATGCATGGACACGGTGACACAGGCACGGTACAACATGAATGCACTGTCCAGTGACAGAATTTCTTAAAAATCTTAGGCTTTGTAACAGAATCATCAAGATATACTGTATGAATACGAAAATAAAAAGTCATGTCCATGATTGCGTGGGAACATTGCTAGTGTGATTCATAGACTATGTATAAACATAGAAAAAGAAGGTGTCGCCTTTTAAAGAAATGTAAAGAGAACAAAGAGAGCGAAAGATTTTGAACGAAACAGCTCTTTTTCTAATTTTAGAAAATTTTGACTTTTAGTTGATTTTATCACTTGTATGCTTTCCAATATACATGAGAAAAAGCTTATTACTCCTGAAATGTGTTGGACACAACATTACTAGTGCTTGTAGCATGCTAACTGAGATTTCAGAACCTTTCTAAGTTTTATTAATGATACATCAAATGGGCTGTTGGAGACATGTCAGAGGGTCGTCATGTCAGACAAGTAGTAAATGATTTTGGAGTGTCTCTGCATTACAGTTTGCGATAACCTCTATCACTCAGTAGTGTCTTTCTAGCTAAATTAGTATCCATCCGAAAAAGAGACAAGGTAGCTCCAAAGAGTTGCACTTCACAATGTTTGAGACGGCTTAATGTGACAATACAGCTTGTATATGCTAATTTGAACTATCTCTTCTGCCTGGATGAATAAGAAATAAGCACCTTCACTTCGTGAATAAATTTCATATATTTCCAAAGAACAATTAAGCATGCGAAGATTCTTTTCTAAAGCAAAATAACATTGAGGATCAACTGCAATTTCATGCATCCAAGAAGTTTCATAACAGTGGACTTACTTGTGCTCGAAGTAACTTAATATCCTCTTGAGTTTCTGCAGTATCATATGTCAGGTCCAGATGCTTCCCCACACTTTCACGAGCATATGGGAAGAGAACATCCGTCACAAATGATATAGGAGTTGTAGTTCCTTCAATGTCCAGTACAATGCAACGCTGCAATTCATTCATTTACAGTAGTTAAAATACATATTAAAACTGTGCTCAAAGCTGGTAATGCAGTATGGGCTAAAAGACTAAAAGCCTTACTCTTGATGGCTCGATGCCATTTGTTAGAGTCCCCGCCTTTGCAGACACATTAGTGTTTTGACGGTTGCTTGGAAGTCCATATTGACTCTGAATGGGACCATGAGATGGTGTTGACCAGTCCAATCCTAACTGATAGAGTTTAATGGCAGCATCAAACAGATAGTGGTAGCATTCAGCCTGGAAAATTAATTTACCAACAAAAAAAGAGACACATCAAGAAATGAAGTCTTTTGGAACACTTAGTTAAATAAAAATTAAAAAAAAAATGAAAAATCAGGTACTAGTTAAGAGCATAATACATAGTTGCTTCATCATCTAATTTTTACAGGAACCTTCAAGATAATACTCATTATGGCCGGAGCCACAAACATTTGCCAGTGGTGACATCAAATAATTACTTCAGAGTCAAGCTATTACAGCATAAAAAGAGCTTTATGATACATTTCATTTAAAACAATTATCATAATTTCCTAGTTAAAAAAAAATAATAATTCTCGAGTGCATTATATAATCTCACAGACATTTAAGAGAGTAGCTCTGTTATGTGTAATAAGAGGAGTAGTAAGAAAAATCAGCATCACTAATGGTCCATAAATAATCACTTCTTGCAATGACATTGACACCACTAACCTATTTTCTTCCTTTCTTTTTTTTTCTTTTCTTTTTTTTGTTTTCATATTCGACATTGGGATCAATAAAAATCAAATATCTCAAAATTAAGCACCATGTCATAAGAAATTAAGGGTTACTAATGTTTCAGTTGGGTCAAGTGACCCAGCTAAACATAGGCTATATCTGCCCTGATACCTGAGTTTTTGCACTGATCCATGAGTCACCCCATATGTATATTCCATGATTCCTTACTAGCACAGCAGTGGTTTTTGGGTACGCTGCAATCTGCAAAGAAAGGAAAAGGGTTAAAAAAACACTTGCAAAGTACTGCTACTTCTCCAGGAATGAATCAGACACTCCAAAACCTACATGTTTCACACAAAAATCTCCATTTCATTAAATCATCATAAATTTTCATCAAATTAATTCATGCATGTATTAAGTGCATCAGTGGTCCCTGGGCAAACTTGCCTCAATTTTCTCATCTGTTGGAAACCAACACTTTAGTTTACACATAAAAGTTATCCCTTCTACACAATGTTTGCCTCTCCTCAAGTAATGGTTTTAAAAAACTTTGAAAAGTAGTTCTGCACAAGCAAAAGCAGATAGCCGAATAATTTGGAGAATACCATCTCAGAATAAAAAGGATGATCATCACTATATGATAATCGTTTCTTTGAATTTCTCAGTTCGCAGAGAATTGGTTCTTAATGCAAAAGAATTAGTACAGCCACCAATACAATCAGAGGCGAGCGCTCAGGAAAATATTTACTACTGAATGAACGATAGGTCTTGCAGACTTTCATGCTGAGGAACTGAGCAATTCCATATCAGAAGATTGGCACATGTTAGCAAGCCTAAACATTACATGATCACCTAAGTATTTTGAAATTTATGGCAGCCTAAAGAAACTCATTCTCTAATTTATTCAGACATGGATGCTAACTGAAAACACGCACGCACCTCAGAAGTGATGACATAAATCAGGGACCAGCCCTGAATAGACATTTGGGGAGCCCAGAGGAATTAACTTTTACATTGTTATTGTAAGAACTATATAGTTCAACACTTAAGACAACAAATGCAGAATCGTTAATAATGTAAAAATAACATAGTTCAAAATTGGAACAACAAATGTGTAATCCTTAGTGATTATTACATAAGATCAATTTCAACAAAGCACAAAAGCATACCCATCACTTAGAACTAACAATTTTAGAATATTTGAGACATTAAAAGAAGTAAATAGTGGCACACATGCAGCAAATGAGAAGGAAGAAAACCGTACTGCTTCAGCGAGAGCATCAGTGAGCTCTCTCTCATGAGCAGTATTCTCTATGATTGGGACAACAAGTTCATCATAATAACCATGACCTTGAATTCCTTTAATCATTTCCATATGGGTAATCTGTAAAATGAAGGAAGCAAAGCAGCATAAGCCAAGAGAACCCTGTTTGATTAAATCTTCACTTATAGTACAATGAAGTTGACATTCATACCCGAAATTCTTTTGATGCAGGATCGATCATTGTCACGAGACAAGATTCCATCCCATGACTGTGGATAACAGCACCAGCATTACGCATATCATATGCCTAAAATACATAATACCATCTCGTCATATAATTTTGAAAATAACAGGACAAAATCTTCCTTGAGGAATAAGAGTAAATTATAAATGTGAAATCAAACCATTCAAACTGAGCATTAGGGAGTACCCTACTCAGAAATTTAAACGAACACAAGGCATTCATAAACCAAATCTTATTACCTTCAAGAACAGAGGAGCGCAATCAGAACATTTAGGAGGCTTATTCGGCCACGCCTTTGCCAATGGCTCAGACAACACTTTCCCACATGGAGATAACACATACATATCCTCCTCCGTCATCCTCTCCTTCTGCACGCCTACAAGAATACCCGCAAACAACCACTTACTCTTCCAAAACAAAAAACCCCCATAAACAAAAGCCCAGATGATATCAAACCATGGAAAATCAAATCCCTACTCAGTAAACCTCCGAATCATTTACATATATGCACATAGTATACATATACCTGACGGGGACATGACAACGAGCTGGTGGGGTTTAGGAACTGCATCATCATGGACTTTGATGGTGATGCTGCCACCAGTTCCAGATACCCAACCCAGATTGTAGAATTGACGGCAGAGCTCCGAAATCAAGGCCTTAGTGTCTCTGACTTTGCTGCCCTCCAGGTACACCTGAGACGCCATAACCGTTTTCGGAACTCCGTTGACTGCGAGCGGGGCTGCTGAAGCTGCAGCCATGATTGTATTTATAGGTGTATATATATGTGCGCGCGTGTGTGTGCAGGTGATTTTTTTTTCCCCGGGGGAAGTGGGTGTGGTGAGGGCTTCGCTGAATGATGCTTTCTGTTTCTACTTTCTATACACAGTTTATTTCAAGGTGGAATTTGATAGTGTGAGCCCAGCGGTGAGTCAAGCTTGGTTTCGGATTGGCCCGCGTAAGGGTTAGTTTTATAAGAGCGCGGTGTGCTTATTGCTGGATTTTAATGTACCAAATCTTAGTTCTTGAAAATTTGGCCTTTACTTTTATCAGAAAAAACAAAAAAAAAAAAAAAAAGAAAAAGAAAATTTGGCCTTTATTAATGGTTCAATGTATAGGGGGCCTGGATTACGCCAGTCAAAAGAATACATTTAATTGCAACCACCAGGTGAGAGGAGAATATATTTATATTCCTTTCTTATTTATTTTTTTAATTCTCTTCCATTTTGTTGATTAGAGATTCTTTTCTATATAGGGAGAGATCGAATTATTATGTAAATATTTTAAATTTATAATGTGGAAACAATTTCATAACCAAATCTTTTTTTATGAAAAAGTCGCCGGAATTCAATTTTCCAAATAGTTTATAACTCTACTTATAACTTATCTTTCGACGATTCACCACGAATAACATCCAGAGAAATATTTTGCTCATTAATTATAGCCTAATCTAATTTTATAACCAAAATATTAGTTTACTTAGAAACTACTACACTAGTTGATAAATACTTATTTTGATGGACGTAATTAGACAAGGGGTCGAAATAAATGATTGTCCCTTAAAAATTATTTGGTGTTTTTTTATATTTCTACTTAAATACAAATAGTTACAATTTCTGAAAAATATCTACAGGAGTGAAAATTATATCCTCTGATTATTCTTTCCAAAAAATTGATTGATCAATGGCTAAAAGTTTGTGTTTAAGTCCATTGTGTAATGAGAAATTAGCGTCTGATAAAGATGTGGAACCTTTTGTTTTAGCAATGCTTCATCGAGGCAAAAGCTTGGATTTGAAGCCATTTGACACGTGTTTCCATTCGGTTTTTTTTTTTGTAATTATTTTTTTTATAATTTGTTTAGATTTGGCTTGATTTCTCAGTTAACTACATGAAAAGTATCTTAGCTCAACTAACTAACTAAAAATAAAATAAAATTCTTACTATTTATTTTGAATTATTAATTTACCGATGAAGTCTAAATTCAATAATTCATTATGAACTTGGAAAAAATTTAAAATTTTTTACATTTAATGGGATTTGAACCTTAGACCTTTTAGATGAGAAACTTATAGACCTACTATTAGGTTATGCTTAATTTTGTTTTTATATTTTATATTTTTTTGTTTTTCCTGGGAAAATTTCCACCGGAATTCCCCCGGAATTATCCGGGGGATTATTTCCGCCAGAGTTCCGTTGGATTTTTTTCCGGCGAAAATCCGGCGAAATTTTTTCCCCTGAATTTTTCCGCTGGAAAACGCCTACTTTCCTGTTGTGAATGATCAATTTCAATTTAACTTAATATTTTAAATGCAATGTCAATATTACCTATGTTATATATGTTATACTTAACCTTTTTTTTTTTTTTTGTAATATTTAGACATTGCTCTAGCAATTTTGGGGATGGAACATTAAAGGTTACTCCCTCTCCCAACAAGTGCGCTTCCCAGGATTCGAACTTGTGTTCTTAATTTATTTGTTCTTTGAAAGATCATTATAATCCCTGAAAAGTCTCTAATCTATATGTTTTGAAAAAGATCTTATAAAAAATAAATTGATTACAATAGGTAAAAAAAAGATGAAATGGTAAAATTTACTTGAATTAATTTGCTCTGGATTTTTTTTCCCCTCTTAATATGCATATTTTTGCATAAAAGATATAGAAGTCAAATATGTATTAACAAGTTAGCACAAATCAGATAAAAAAAGAGAATACCTACTTCAAGAGTTGAGCGGAGAGAGCAGGACAAAATGATATCAAAAACATAATTTGAGAAGACAAAATAACATTCACCTTATAATATTTCGTCTCTCTCATTAATTTATCATTTGGCCGATAAAAATGCATAACATATTTTTATTCCTAAGTTTGTAATAATGCGCTGCATTGTCACGTGCACCAAATGCAATTAACTACAAAGAAAGTTTTAACAAACAGTATGTCTTAATATGATTCATTAATAGAGCACTGGTACAAGTTGTGGCGGCATGAAAGACAACAATATTTTTCTCAGCACTCCGATTTTGCAAATTGATCAACGACCCAACATACAATATATACTAATTAAATCAACAAACATAATAAAAAAAAAATACAAATAATTCGCAAGATAACTTAAAAAAGAGAAAGGAAACAAGAGAAATTAATATATATATATATATATATATATACATATATAAAGTCCTTATTAATAATATTATTGAAATGTCGAAATCACCCCCATGAACAATGCCATGCATGCATTAATCTCAACGGTTCTGCCTCGCACACCTGGTGATCTCGCGGCAGCCACGCTGGTAGGGGTTCATGACCTGGTGATCGCGGCAGTTGTAGTAGCTCTGGCCCCGTTGGCCGCACGGGATTGCATTCCGGGCCAGGGCGGCGTAGCTCAGGTACTTGCTGCCTCCGCCGTTGAGCAGCCGCCGGTTGCTCTCGGTGTCCAACAGCAGCTCCTGCTCCAGGTCAGTGTCGATGGTATCGGCATCCATGCCGTGCCCGTCCACATAGAACGCCCCGCTGCCGGGCCCAGCAGCCTCCGCGGCCATGGCGGCGAGCGAAACAACTAGGAAAATCACCGCGAATGATCGGGAAGAAGAAGAAGCAGCCATCTTCGATGTAGTAATCGTGGGTTGTTAGGTAAATTAGATGTTACCCAACAATTTCAGATTAGAACAAACCGAGATGGCTTTTGGTTAAATTTCTTTTGTTGTTTTTGTTTCTCTCACTCTCTTTTTTCTTTTTGGGTTTTCTTAGGTTTTTTTCCTCAGCCCCCGAGGTGTAGGGTGAGGAAAAAAAATTGTGTTTTTATTTTTGTTGGAGGAGTGAGGAGAAGGGGATATGAATGGTGAATTTGCAGGAGCTTAGAGTTAGGGCCCGTGTTTTGCTCCTTATGTGGGGTGTAGAGCGAATATTGGATTTTTGTGGGGGAGGATTTGTCTATATGTTTAATTTGAACATGCATCATTCATTCGAGTATTGACTCGTAAAATTCTAATTTTAGGCATGCCAAATGTGGATCCTCTTCAACATAATGTCTCTCCAATTACATTTGATGCATATTTAGATGAATGTCACTTAATAAAAAGTTTAATTCAATAGTGGAGATTCCTTTTCCTTAACTATATATAATAATACCCCAATTTAAATTGAATTATTTAAGCTTACATATTTAATCAGGGAAAAATAATAATTGTGCATAAGTCGGACACGTCTTTTTATGTTCAAAGCTTTGGAAAATAAAATTAAAATTTTCTTCATTTTTTATTATTCAATTTTTCTCTCCATTGCCTGATATTTCCACAATAAACATCCACAAATCTCTCACATTTTTCATGCTAAAATTGCTGAAAAATAAATTTAAGATTATTCTTCATTTCTCATATTCAATTCTTTTGCTACCATTTTCTAAAATTTTCACCATTCTTTTCATAAATAATTATATTTTATTGATATACTTCCTTTGGTTGCAATGTTTAATAGGGGAGAAAAGGAAAAATTATTTTATTTATGCTACCATAGTTCTTTTTTTTTCTTCCAAGAATGACCAAATGTTAGCAATAAGGGAAATTCGAATTTGATATTATTTTTAATTTTAGGCGAAAATTTAATTGTACAAATATTATTTATGAGAACATGTTAATTTTATTTCTAAAAACTTAAAACATAGAAAGATGTATGAGGCTCATGAATAATTATTGACTATCCCTAGTTAAATATATAAGCTTAATTAATAATTTAACTTGGGTTAGTGTTGCGGTTATGCTTTTTATTAGGTGTCATTCATCTAAACATGTATTGAATGTAATTGGAGAAAGCCTATATTGAAGAGGAGCCGAATCCTTCTTTTAACACCATTTTTTGGTACAAATTAAAGTAGCTTTTACTACATTAATTATGATCTAACATGTTAACATATATTTAAGAGTTAATTATCCTCCCCTCCCCTCCCCTAAATTTAGGCAAAGTTACAAATAACTCCTTGTTGTTTCAAAATTTATCAATATCCTCCGAAATATGTCAATATTTACAAAAAACATTGTACCATTAGTGAATTGTCAAAACTGGCATTGGTCGATTTCTATATCAATTTTTGATGACCGAAATACACTTATATATTGTAAGCTTGTCAAACTTGAATGGTATTTATTGTAAGTTTTCGAATTACATAAAGATATATTTGTAATATTTTTGAAAAAAAAAACAAATGCAATGATAGGTGACGCCCTCCAACGGATTTTTTTTCTTTTTTAGTGGCTTTTGGAAGGGTCTTAAACTAATCGCAATGAGCAACACATTGGTGAAGTCTGTTTTAAGATAGGACCAATAGTGGTGGAGGAACTTGGCAAATGAGATGTAATAACATGTTAGGATTTGATGTAGTTTTTGTTCAATTAAATTCAAACAGATAGAGCATTGTCAAAATTTATTGAGGGATTTTGACAGGCTTGAAGATACAAAAAAAAAGGTATGTAGCTTAACCATCTAGGTAGTGGTCATACGACGGCAACGTGGCGTATTGTTCAAGTTTAAAATAAGAGTGGCTTATTTATAATTTTGCTTAAACTTATGGGAGGTGAGAGTAATTCTCTCTTACAAATATCTAGGAACGGAAAGGATATTACAGTCATTTTGTCTAATTTAACAATAAGGGAACCAAACTCAGGAGGATATTGGTAATTTTCGAAATAAGAGAGGATTGTTTATAATTTTATCTAAATTCAGGTAAAGTAAGGGTAATTATCCCTATATTTAAACATTATTATTAAGTGTGTTCATGTTCTTACGGCAACACAACATAAAAAAGTAATAACAATGATGATATAAATGTATCCAAAAAAAAAATTAATGAGATAAAATACAAATAAGTACTATGTAAAAGCTATTTCTAACAATAAGTTTTAACTAATAATTATTTGTTTTTATCATTAATGATATTTATTTTATGATAAGATTCGAATGACAAAAAATAGTTTTTTCAATCCTCATCATTAATTATTAATAATGCATATAAAGTGATAACACGGGTTTTTATTCTAATTTATGACAAGAGTTTTGCTATTAAATACGTATATATGCCATTCACTGTTAATACATAGTATCAATTTGAATTTAGTTATTCATCATTAAGTTTGTGAACAACATTATTATTATTATTTTATACCATTTAACATTATTATTATGATTTTATACCATTTAACAAACATACACACGAAAAGATTAGTAAAATGTTAATGACGATATGATAATTGATAGTAACAAAATAAAAATTATTTGGTCATAAGAATTAATTGCACAATGCCAATAGTGATAAGATAATATTTAAGTTGTGACCATTAATAATTAGTAACACACTTATGATAACAGTTTAGCGACAATGGAAATATTATCACAAAAACAACAATATTTTTGTCACCTAAGTTGTTACAATAAGGATATTATTAATTATCAATTGTAGCAATTAAAATATTAATTTTTGTCACTAAAAATATTATTAATTGTGAATTGTGGCAAAATAAATTTAATTAGGTAGAAAATGAAAGATATTGTTTGTCAGTTCATATAATTGTTAGTGACAACCTTTACACTATCTTTTTTATATTTTATCATTAACATTACTTTTACAATCCCTATTATTATTATTATTATTATTATTTAACATATATTGCCATATATATATATATATATATATATATATATTGTGGTTTGGTAGTGCATGTTGCTAATTAATTTGAAGAAAAACAAAAGAAACAAAGGATGGGGGTCATCAATGAATACCAGTAGACCAAATTCAACGTGCATGTTTTTTTTTTTCTTTTATTGACTTAAATATGTCATTCATTTATGACCGGATCGTCTATTCGATATATTTGTTAATTATTTCCTGGTTAGGAATATTTGTTAATTATGACCAATTAGAGTATGGTCATACTCAAATAAATATAACTCTAATTTATAGATGCATACTAGCCTGTAAAATGTAACTGATCGACACTTTAAGTACATATTAAAAAGAAAAAATATATAATAAAAAAAACTTATACAGATGTCAAGTATGTATAATATAAAACAAACGATAAAATATATATCAATTAAAAGAAAAGATTCAACATGACCAATAAGACTACACAATCTCAAGTAGTAACAAATAACAAATACAAACAATGCTTAATGAAAGTAACCCTATCAACAATAAATTAATTAAAAATGACAAACTTTTGGGCACCCTAAATTAAAACATTTTAAATTGAAACAATAAAGCCACTGAGGACAAGCGAAACTGTTGAGACCAAGACAAACAACGAAGGAGCGGAGGCAGCTGGCGTCGCAAATGAGCGGTGCGGTGGTGGATTCCCGCCACCATTACCTCCCGCCGGAGTCGGGGGAGCTACCCCAGGTGGATACGGAGATGATGGCGAGACACCTGGGCTGGGAGCTTCACCCTTCGGGTACGCTGGTGCCGGTGAGGGGGATGGCCATGTGGGCGGAGAGCGGGCCGGAGATGTACCATTTGTTCCCGGCGGCGAGGGACGGTTCCTGACGGCCAAAACAACGATGATCAGCTTCTGGCCATGGTCGCAGTTGGATTTATTGCCGCTGATGAAAAAGAACGGCCCTGAACGATCGAACTTGAAGATTGAGTTTCCATCTTCGAGTTTTAAAATGGGGTTCTGAGTTTCGCATTTTTCATAGTCCTCTTTGTTCACCACCAGCACTGAGTCTGAGCCTTTGTTGTATTTGAACCCTACAGCAGATCAATCCAAACAAAAAAATAACTAAATAAAATCATGAGTTTCGACTAAAAAATAATTCGCAGGGTGATATCAAAATTCCTATAAAATATTAAAAGTATTTTTATGATTTAATGGGAGAAATTCAAATTTTTCAAAGAAATAAAAGTAAAATTTTATAAGAAAATACAACCTGCAACCGTCCTTCCAGGCTCGTTTGCCCCGTCTCTCTGTTTATAAGAAAAATTGAGAAATTAAAAGGGTGATAACTTACAGAGGGTGTCATTGACTTGAAATCTCAATCTTTCTGCCCAATGATTGTAGCTTTCTTTAGGGTTTACGACCCATCCATCTCTGCCTCCCACGTTGAATTGAAAAGCATGTGAAGAGCATGCCAAAGCAAAAAAGAGATAAACACAACTCTGAATATTATTATAAGCCATGGCTAGAGTTTTTAACTTGTTACTTATTTTCTTGTTTTTAGAGAGAGAGAGAGATGAGAGAGAGAGAGGTGTTGAAACTGATGTGCACGAAAAGCATGGGAATGGGGATGGAGATATATAGAGGGATTAGTCCAGAGTTTACCGTTGCAAATGCTGGAGTGAGTAATAAATCAGGGCAATAAAGTTTCACGTATAAATAATAAATTCAGGTTTGACTGTAATTAATTAATTTTTGCCACAAATGGTTGTAAACAGAGGGATTGCAGTCGTTACTTGTTCTTTCTTTTTTTCCCTTATCAATAATCGATCAATATTTCATAAACACTTATGGCTATATATTATAAATTGAAATAGATAATACCAAAGATAACTAGCAAAACTATTCAAATAAAAAACTTTTTAAAAGTGTTTAAATGTTAATCTTGCTGCTTGAGCCATGATCTAATTGGCACTTGTCACTCGAGCCGTTGATGGTTTCTGCTCTAACAGAAATTTCAAAATGAAAGAATCAAGATTTTTAAAACTTCGGTTTCATTCAGTTCACCATGTAGCAGTCATGTAAATTAATGACATTTGTCCACAATTTTTTTTTCTTTTTTTGTATTATTTTTAATTGTAAAGTAAACAAAATCTCATGAATCTACATATAGTGAAATCGAAAAGTGAAAAAAGAAACTTGACCGACAAATTAATGGTTGTATTATAAAATAAATGGCATTTGTAAATATTTAACGTCCACATTGGTATAATCAATATAAAGTCATTAATGGTTAATTTACGTACTAATAGCCTTCAAATAAAGGTTCTCTATTGAATTAAATTTCAATATTGATCCTATTCATATGATTCTGACAACTAATGCGGCACAAAATTTGAAGACCGTGTGAGTTTTCCGCCAAATCAGAGTCGAATGGACAATATTTTGATACTTCTTTCAGAAAAAGAAAAAGAAGGCAAATGACATGAAAAAAATGTATATATTTAAATATTTTTGAACTTATAATAATATATATATGTCCAAATTTTTTTTTATTTATTTGCTATCTTTTTCCAGTATAAGAAAAATAAACCTTCTCTATTTGAGCAACACATCACAAAACACATTTATTCATCATAAATTCATTAATTTTTTTCATAAAACCATTAATAAATACATTGTCGTTAATTTTTTTAATTATAAGGTTAATGTCACAAATGGTTCTTAAATTTAAAGTTAGAATCACTTTATAAGTTTTTAAAGTTTAGATCGTCATGTTTTTATCTTTTATGTTATAAATAAATAACACTTTAATCATTCTGATGAATTTTTCAACCAAATTTCATCAAAAGAATTTTTATGTGAATGGTATTTTTCATTAATTTTCACTAGCCAACTTATCTTTCTGGAACAATTTTAAACAAAATTTGATAAAAATACCCTTTAAGTGTTATACGGTGAAATTTGGCTGAAAATTTTATTAAAATGATTAAAGTATTACTTAGTTAACGATTTAAATTTTAGGAATTAAAAGTGATTTTAACATTAAATTTGGGATATTAATCCATCAGTTTTATTGCATTTTAAGGACAGTTAAGATGCCACTTTTCAATTTGAGAACACTTTTTATTGGGGGTGGTAAATGTAGAATATGAACTTTTTGTTTTTTTACAATGTTAAGACTCCGATCAATTTTCTAGCCATTTTGGCCGGAAAATAACACGTGTCATTTTCCGGCCAAGATGGCCTGAAAATTAGCCGAAATCCTAACATTGCAAAAAAATAGAAAGTTCATGTCCTACATTTGCTACCCCAAATAAAAAGTGTTCTCAAATCGAAAAGTGGTATCTTAACTGTCCTTGAAATACAATAAAGCCTTAATCCATCACAAATATTTTATCCAACGACAAAAAATATCCTCATAAGACTGTATTTTATAAAGGATTTATTGAAATTTTTATGCATTTTATCATTATTGAATGGGATGCCCTTTTATGCTTCTTTTGTTGTGTGTGTGTGTGTGGTGGGGGAAATGGAATCATTAATCCTCGAATGTAAGATTCTGAACATGATACTCGAATGCCTCCAGAGAATGGAGACAACAACTGAGAAGAAGAACGATATGATGCAAGATGCTTGTAGATGAATCCCTAACATGTTGTATAACTTAGCACCATATCCTTGGCCGCATAGCGTCTCAAGCGCACCACTGAGGCCAACCTACAAAAAAGTTGAATGAGAATTTTGATCTGGAATGAAATCGGAAGTGTCTTGTTAGCTACCTTTTTTAAGTTTTTGCATTTAGAAATTTGCTATTATTTCTTTTTTATCAAACACTTACTTCACACTCTTACAAATATGGGGGTGGGGGGTTACCATGAAGGTGAAGCCGGTGACAGAGGCCCAATAATTGGCAAGAGTGGAAGCCGCCAGCCCCTACTTTCCGAGATGGCCCACGAACATCACAGAAACCAGAGTGATGGAATAGTAGAACACGTTTGTTAAAATCATCGGCATCGATAATAAAATGAGGTCCTTGGCCTCTTCACCGGCCAAGAACTTGTTTCACCACTATCTCCGTGGCGTCTCTGCCAGGTAACTCTCTTCATTCTCTAGCCCCTTGTTCAGAGGCTTGTAAATCTCCCTTTCCCCACCTTCCGTGCCCTTTTTTTTTTTTTTTTTTTCGGCTTTTCCTTGCACAAGATTAGTGTGGGAACGTAGGGAGTACAGTTATATCACGACACTAGCGTGAAAATGAATGATTATTATATGTCTCCAAAATCTGTTAGGATCATGCGTATAAAAACTATCACCTCAATTGAAAATAAAAATTGTAGATACATATAGACATTAAATATGGATGCATGACTCTAAAAAGTGAAAACGATACATTTTAACATATTTTGTTCGCGGAAGAAACTACAACGTGGCAAAATGAGACAATGATGTTCATGAAAAAATGTGATTGAGACGTGCAAGACCGAGACATGGAAGAGGCACGCTGATACATATGTGCCACTTATGTATTAATAACGTAACGCGACCACACGAGTAAGTCCATATGCAAAAGTACGAACATTGGTCCTCTATTTCTTGATGGATTAATTGGCTTGTAACATACGTTGCAAGAAAAGGTCCTATCTTCCTCATCCCATTATCATCATATTTCACAACCATACATATGAATGTACAAGGTATTACATAATATATATTTAGTGATCAAAAGTTAGTTAATTTGCTAATACCGTCATAAGATGAAATACTTCAACCTCTATAGAGTCAACACATCACAATTCTAATATATCAACTAATACTCCATAAAATATTACTAGATACCTAATATAAAAACAAAATTCATGAAGTGGTATCACGGGACACCATGATAGTTGTTCATAAAAGGCCTTCTCGGATGGGAGGGATGGATTATAAAACGTATGGGATTAACACTAAACAAACCTCACTATTGGCTCAAAAGTAATCAAATTAACAAATAATTTTGGTAGGACAAATAGGTCATCATGCAAACCCCCCCCCCCCCACCCCCACACACCAAAAAAAGAAAAGTCGCGCGTTTTAACTTTGTAGGCAACAACACGGATTGTGATCAAAACAAAAGTCATTAAGCGGACAAAACTGAAACGCCTTGTTCAACATTAATCCTGGGTGATGAATCTTGGGACAGCTCTATTCTTGTCCATGTTGTCAACTTTGTAAGCAACAACAACCCTATCGTCTGAACCGATAGACCACAGATTAAGCCAATCCAGAATCCCTTGGCATGTAGGTTAAACTTGAATCCAAGGAGACACGCAATAGTAACGCCGATGAAATAGAAAGTCCCCAAGTTAATCAACATTGCCAAATGCTGCCACCCACATCCTCGAGCCACCCCTATAAATCAATCATACATGCATTTCTCTGAAATATGTTAAACAAGTTTTTAAGGTTAATGTTAGAATCAACAGAAAGTTAAATCAGACTAAACCAACCTGATAAGATCCCTTGAACGAAATCACATAATATGGATATGACGAGAAGGGGTGTCATTGAGGCGTACGCGTTGATGATCACAGGGCTGTCGCTAAACAAGCTAGCCCAAAGATTGTGCCCGAATGACAGTGCCATAACGACACATAGTGCAAGAAGAACAGTCAGTTTGAGAGTGACGGCCATGGCGTGCCTGGCTCGGTCAGGATTTCCAGCTCCTAACTCATTAGACACCCTTGTGCTGCAATAATAGGTAACCAGATTAATTTACTAGCTGTAAGAATTGGTAGAAATTCAGGAATTTAAAGAATGTATTGATTTTGTTGTCTGGTTACCTAGCTGCTGCACTGAGACCGTATGCGACCATGTAGCAGATGGCCTCTGTATTTACGCTGCAAATAGATTTATGGTTGATTAATAGAGATAAACAGAGAAGAGGTTCATGAGGAGCTGCCGAGGGGGATATGTAGAAGCAGTTATCAGTTATAAAACTCACCACATTGCGATCAGTGAGGTAGTGATTTCTGAGTTCGGCATCAATCCCGCCAACAAAACAAGAATCTCAAAAGCCCAGTACTCCAGACTGATTAACATGGAAAAAAACGGAAGAGAGAGTAAGTTAAGATCGGGGACATAGTGAAAAAGGGACTGGTAGAGGCAGTTGCCCCACCTCAAATCTATATTACATGTACACATATCGTTCATATATTTGCTTACTCATATATTCTCTTGATTTCAAAATTATACATATCCGCTTCTTTCCATCAAAATGTCATACAAACTAGTAAAATTTATCAAAAATTCTAGGAAACATCATCCATGTATGTGAAGATTGCATTGCTTAACTATGTGCAATGAACTACCAACGGAGATAATCGTGGGGTGGAGAGAAGTTATAAGCGAGAGAGTGTAATTGAACTTACACAGGGAAAAAGAACTCAGATCATTACCTTGTACTTAATCAATCACACAAATCACATCAAACATAAACAAGATAAAAATTTGAAAGAATTGCTCACCACACCATTGCTGCTGAAGGCAAAGCCAGCTTCAAATTTGAACAGACATAGCCAAACGACTCCGAAGACAATCCTTCCCAAGTGTGCTTAAATTCCTTTGCCTTAAGCACATATAAGCCTAGCATAAGGACCGATATCCATAATGAAATCGACGCTGCTAATGGGGCTCCCCTGAATTCGAGCCTGGTCCAGTAAACCAAAGAGTAGGCAATACCGATGTGGAGGGCCAGAGGGACCAATGAGCACACAACAAGTGGCATAACAACGGATTGAGTTTGAAGAAACCTCAAGATATTTTGCAAAAACCCGTAAGCAACGAGCCCAGGGATGAGATACTTCAAATAAAGGCCTGCTGCTTTGGCAATATGAGGGTCTTGACGGAGTAATGTGAGAATGATGTCAGAGTACCACCAGAGGATAGATACAGCAACCGCAAAGATGATTGTGATGATGCAAGATGCCTGTAGGTATATCCCTAACATGCTGTACAGTCTTGCACCGAAACCTTGCCCGCATAATGTCTCAAGTGCACCACTCAAGCCAATCTAGAGAAATTAATATAAACTTCAATAAGTTGCTAGAAATTCAACTTAGCCACTGTTGTTTCCACAAAAGGTCAGAGATGAACAAATAAGAAGACAAATCAGGCATCTATGCTGTCCACAATCTCACAGCCTTATGCCGTGTAAGGAATTAGGTGCAATCTCGATATGTCATGTAAACAAACATTCGATTGAGACTCAGTAGAGACCAAGTTATATGTCAATATTTGGAATGTTCGAAAAAGACTAAAATAAGGATTTTTTTTTTTCTTTTTTGAGCAGTTAAACAGTATTAGCAATGTCGGCTTTCGTTCATTTTATTTCTGTTACAACAAAAAAAAAAAAAAAGATAAAAGCACCTGGCCAATTTCAGAAGTTTCACTAACCATTTCTCCCTGAAATTCTAAAACCGAGCACTTCAAAGGACAGAACTAAGGTGCTTAACGACAGAACTATCTCCTCAAGAATTTCATCTTCCTTAATTTCCCAGAAAGAAACTAGAGGCATGTTAGCAATCTAGAGTTATATAAATAAACAATTGGAACTATTACTGATTATAGGACGACAAATTCATTAATAAACAGTTGGATTGTAAAAGACTAAAAAAAGGGTTACCATGAGAGCAAAACCAGAGACAGCAGCCCATGAATTGGCGAGGTTAGAGCCGGCGAGCTCGAGTTCTCCGAGGTGGCCGGCGAACATCACCGACACCAGAGGTATGAAGTAGTATGAAACATTGGTCGCTATCATCGGCAGCGCAAACAGTATCTGATCCTTGGCCTCCCCCACATCGACAAACTTGCTCCACCACCCCTCCGCCGTCTTCCGCTCCAAAAGCGGAGTCTCCACCGCCTCGGGACCGCCGTGGGAAGACATCTCCGATACGCAGCTCACCTCCGTCAAACCCCCCTTTATTTTCTAGCTACTGGTTAATGTATTTACATACGTGTGCTCCAAGAGATTAATATGATATGCACTGCATCACTTTCTGACGTCGGTACCAGACAGCTTGCGTATATATGTGTATATGTGTGTATCATATGAGTCCTAGAGATAGTCAGATATCGGAATGATCAAGACCTGGTCAACTGTCAACCGGGCTGCGATTTGTAACTATGGACTAGCACTAGATTACAAATAAGCGTAACTTTATAATCCATAAAAGAAAAAACTATGGACAAGTTAAATTTCCTGCTTAATTTCTAAACAATTAGAAGAAATGGATGGTGTGAAGGTACATGGCGAACGAGAAAGTTGTTGAAAGGCTCAAGCACGAATCTTGCTTCTTGTTCGTATCTCTCATAAGCTCATAACCAAGTTGAATGAGATTATGTCGCAGGGGTGGCCAAAATTTGGCATACCTTGTCGAAACCAATAATTTTGATCCGTATCGGATTTTTTGATTCGGTTTCGAGTTGGGGTCCGAAATACCATACCGAATCGAATATAGAAATTATATATATTATTTATATATTTCTTTTGGCACATATTTATATATAACACGTTTTTATCAAATATGTTTTAAGTCATACATTTCACAAGATGTCAAAAATAAGGTATTTAAAAAAAAAAATTGGTGCAGATAGGGTTGTCTGTGAAACTTGATAAATGAAAGCAAAATAACTTTGGCTTCAACTAATATATATTCGAAATAAATTCGAGTTGTGCACGTATAGCATCTCTCACGGATGGTATAGCACCTTTTTTGCATATGATTCTTTTTTTCATTGATTTATTCTTTTTAAACAAAAAATCTGTATTTCGACGCAAAACCACATTGAATCAAAATTTGTGATTTGGTGGTGACAATATGTGATTGGACTCCAATAATCATTAATCAATCGAATCGAAATTTCAGATGAGTTACTAAACTTTTTGGGGTTCGATAATTCGTGTTGAATTTGTTAAATGAAAAGAAAAAGTATTGATTACCAAAACTTATTTCTCGAATTATAACATATATAAAAATTATTTCTTTTCAATTTGCTTATTTTAAAAAGAAGTAATGGCCAAAAGCGCATGGCCTATGAATATTCAAACCAAAATACTAACACAAAAACAAAAGCCAGAAAGAATATCATCGGGAAAAAAAACACAAAATTAGAACAATAAATTACCAAATTAGAGACGAACTGAGTACGATTAATCATAAACTTGCATTTTAAAGCAGTTTGAGATCTGTCTTACGACAGTAAACCTCTGTATAATACAAACCTTAGATCAACAAGTGTCTAATGATTATAGCTAAATAAGTACATTTATCAATAAAAACAACAGAGGTTCTATTTAAAATCTTGCAAAATAACTTGGTAAAATCAAGATATACAATTCAGACAGATAAAGATAATATACTTAGGAATGTCAAGTTCACTCTCCCTTGGCTTCCGGCTTGGCTTCTTCCTTGGCTGCCGGCTTGGCTTCTTCCTTTGCCGGCGGCTTGGCTTCTGGCTTGGCTTCTTTGTCCTTGGGTTGGCCCCTTTTGGGCTTCATGAAGCAAAAACATGAACAACAAGGACATTGGAACAAGAACTTCATCCCTCTGACTTCTGCTAATAGTGTTTGAAATCTAATCTCAAATGGTTCTGACAACAAATGTGTAGTGTGCTAGAAAGATAAACCTTCTAGCATTGCTTTGTTAGTATTTTTTATGATTATCAACATATGTTTTTTAATAGTGAAAAATATGACTTTTTTATCATAGGATTCCTCTTCAGTCTCTTTCACATGCCAGCCCAGCTCTAAGGTACATGACAACAATAGGGTGGTGGCCAATGGTGGGGCGTCTATTGAAGACTAATGAGCCTTGATTTGAGGGTATGCTACCTTCTCATAGGACATATCTGTTTTGTGGGTCATCCAAATTATTGACTATTTATCCAATTGAATTATAAACCACCGGACGTTAATAAAGTGAAATACTGATGTCGCGCGATGTTAATAAGAGGGATTCCTTGATGTCTGTCTAACAAATGATTAATCTCAAGGCTGGCAAGCATTAAGGAACGAGGCAGTGTTACGAGTTGAGTTAGTAGCCAAAATCTAATCTTTTTGTCAATTGAAAAGGACAAAAAGCAAAGAAATAATTCTAGCTTTTGAAATAAGGGCGAAGTTACTGTAACTGATAGATAGGACCAGAAGGGAGAGACAATTGCATGTTGGAAATTAATAGACTGCCACTAAGGGGTCACTGTTTGGAGTATTGGTACATTGTCACCTCAAAGACAAAGTACGGAGAAGATTATAACAACAACAACCATTGCATTCGTATAAGATCTCCTTTGTACTACAGCAGCACACACTTGTAAGTTTGATATACACAGAAATGACTCCAGTTTTCTCAGAACTGAAAACATAAGATTATTACACAAAGTATACATGACATCCTTTACTGATGTAGACCTGCTTGAAGTCCAAATTTGAGCCACCTTCATTACCTCTTTTCATATTTTACTGTATTTGTAAACTCCGATACCCTTTTTCCTACCGAGGCGACCCGCATCAACATACTGCACGAGTAGAGGGCATGGTGCATATTTACTATCCCCAAGGCCAGCATGGAGGACTTTCATGATTGACAAGCAAACATCGAGCCCGATGTAATCGGCCAGTTGTAGAGGACCCATCGGGTGGTTTGTTCCCAGCTTCATTCCTGCATCAATGTCTTCCTTTGTTGCCACTCCCGTGTAGAGTGCATGAAATGCTTCGTTTATCATTGGCATCAGAATACGGTTCACAATGAAGCCAGAGAAATCCTGAGAACAGACAATCTTCTTGCCAAACCTGCAAAGTGTACTTGTTGGCATTCAAAGCCAAGAAATGGAGAAGCAAACACTAAGTAGTACTACAAGTTGGGACAACTTCAGCTTTCGTGCTCCAAAATTCTCGACTAATTCTTTTTTTGATTATGTTTCAAAATTAATCAAGTGAGATACTTATGTCAACTCGGATGGTAGAAACTCAGAGGTGAATATTGGAGTTTTTAACGTTAGATGAATGTGGTCCACGGTAGCTTTCAACATCTTGAGTTAAGAGAAGGGGGACCAAAATTGACAAACTTGAAGGACCAAAAATGGAATTATCCCCCCCCCCCCCCCGGGTAAATAGAATCATCCGTTCAATAGTCAGATGAAAGGGCATTCATGAAATGAACAACAACGGTAATAATAAAAAAAGCTGTCTCATTTTGTCACCTCTCTGCCAAGAACTTTGTGAAGTTAAATGTATCATCTGATGTATTAGCTCCTCTTATAATTTCAACCAGCTTCATAACAGGTGGAGGATTCATAAAATGCATTCCTATGACCTGCAGACAACAAAAGCACTTAGTTGGATCCTAAACAAGAAAAAAAATAACCAAGTTCAAATTGGATAGTTATTGTAAAAAATCTGAATAACATAAGTCAATGAACTAGACAATCTAATATACCATACCGCACTTAACCAAATTTTATTGTCATATTTTCTCAGCAATATCAGCCACAACCGCATTAGATAATGTAAAAAAAGACTGTGGTGTCAAGTAATGCGTATGAACCTGGCTTGGCCGGCTCGTTGCAGAAGCTAAACGAGTTATTGATATTGAACTGGTATTTGATGCCAAGATTGCTGAATATTTTACTATTTTATCCAATTGAGCAAACAACTTCTTTTTCACCTCCTCGGATTCCACAATTGCCTCAATTACAATATCCACATAACGAAAATCTTCCAAATTTGAAGTACACCTTAAATTCCTCATGGCTTCAGCACCTTTCTCCTGCAAGAAAGGTTGGACTTCCACAGTTACAACCAGCATATTCAGATTTTAAACCCCGCCCCCCCCCCCCCCCCACCAAACAACAAAAAAAACTTTCTTTAAAAGTGAACTTATTCAAGAAACTCGAAAATCTTGGTGCCAACGGCCAATATATCTAATCATTAAAAAAAATCCCATATGCAATAATCATGAAAAAAAGAAAAAGAAAAAATACAGTCTATAGATGATAATCGGTTATAAAACCCGATGGGTTAGTCGTCATATATACAAGAAAGAGTACCTTAGTGAGACGGCCTTTGGCGACGAGGCTTTGGATCCCGGAAGATATTGATTCAAGGGCTTTAGAGAGAGCCATGGAGTCGGTGTCGTGAAGCCAGACTTCGCATCCGTTCACGGCGGCGAGCTGTGCAATCCCGGAACCCATTTGTCCGCCGCCCACCACCCCAACACTCCTTATCTCCGCCATGGCTCCGCCACTAACCACTCGATAGTAACGAACTAAGGCATACTCTGTCCAGAGGCACAGGATACGTTGACTAGGCACATTATGGGCTTCGATTCCTGGAACATGATGGGCTTATCCTTGCGCTTGATTTCTAAATGAGTGAATTGGGCCAGTAGTTTTGATGGGCTTGAGGCCCAGGTTTTTGTCAGATCAACTGTATCTAGCAAAACAAGAGTGTATCTACTTTGGTACATAAATATGAAATATCTATATTTTATTAAAAGAACCAAAAAGTCAATTTTTAATTTGAATTGTACTGTGTTTGCGTGCATTGTAGCCTGCCATTCAAATAATAAAACAGAAAAAAGTATATTCATTTCATTGGATTTCCCGTATTACGCAAGTGCAAAAGCTCAATTCAAAGTAAAAAAGTGTGTTTATTTCAATATTTTTATGCTTTTAGTGCAGCTGTACAATACGAGGAGTGATACGTAGGACTGAAAATTCAATCAAATTACTCAATAATTAATCCCAGATTGATTATTAAAAGACTAAATAAATTGATTAATTAATGAAATTTGAAATCCAACCCAAGTTTGAATTAATTAATTAGAAAATAATGACATATTTATAAATATATCATTCTTCAAGCGCGATTCCATACGGACACGAGCTAGGGAGAGGGGGCCTGGAGTGGACTGTAGCCCATCCTTATTTCAAAATCGAACACACTCTTTTAAAACTTTTGCGTCTCAAATTTGTAAAATATATCTTTAATATTTTATAAAAATTTAATCTCACTTTCCGAACAAAATTCGTAACTCGGTTCCTAATCTCATACCAACTTGATTTGAAATCCGTTCATTTTCTGCTTGCTTAATAATAAGATCAATTAAGTGTATTTGTGATAGTGCAATGGTAATGGAAGTGGTTACTTTATGGAAAGTATTTTCAATTCCAACAAATTGTCAGCCTCTTAAAGGTGGAAAGCATCATTGTATTTGTATTTGTGGGTGTGATGTGGGCTGTCCTATTTATATCATTATATTTGACTCCACTTTCTTCCTTCAAAGCTTCAAAATCAAGCTTCTTATTCATCAAAAGCTTGTTATATATATATATATATATATGTGTGTGTGTGTGTGTAATGCTGTTGCTTCCCAATCATAGCATCAGAACCTCATGAAGATCTCTCCCCAGCCCTTCAAACAGAATAATTCTAAAGTGACTTAATATATCAATTCAAATATTTTATTGTAAATTTATTTTTTTTTACCTTATATTTTACATAATTTATGCATGCCTTTTACGTAAAATATATTCTTTTTTCCCCGGAATGTTGAATACCAGAATTAAGTATGTACACTTTTTATAATTTCTTCAACATCTTATTTGGTGTAATTCACCGCGAAAAGTGCAATGCCCTACACTTTTTTTTGGGGGGTGACGTAACAAATTTTTCATAAGTAAAGGAATTATTTTTCTTAAGGTAATTGTTTCTATTTTGGTTTCCATCTCCTTATACTTTAATTAACATTTACGTACTATAATATTAAGTGCATCAACTAGTGAATTGATCAGAATTTCCCATTATCTAAAAATTTGTGAAATAATTGAACCTTCAAGTGCATACAATTTCTCAGACCATTTATAACAGTACTACAAAGGTGACGACCACCCATGCTGATTCATTTATTCTTAAGAGATACAGAAAATATATATGTAGATATTAACCCTCCCTCCCTCTCACCACCCCCCCCCCCCCCCAACACACACAAAGGAAGCCCTTCATCCATGATTTAGATGGGAAAAGAGCGTGTTTCTTTCTTTTCTTTTCTTTTTTTAAAATAGTCCCACTTACACTTCCTAGAGAAATTAAACTTGATGTGAGCCCAATTTAGGTTTTGTATATAAACCGAACAATTTAAGTTGTACCATATTTTTAGTCCATCTTGAAAATAATGTATTGATATATAAAAAGATAGCAAAATCTAAATCATTCGATTTAGATATGTGGCTCAACATTGGTTCGTATAAAAACTTTTACACTTTGAACCTGTAGATTTTAAGTTCATCTTTGAAACTCAAACAAATTTTGAAGGGTTTCTATTTTAATTCATTTATGTGAAACTAATACGTAACTACCTTAATTTAATATGTCCTTAAACCGTATGTTTAATAATATTAAGATTTCCCTCAGTTCTTGGTGGAGAGTTGAACCAAATTATGACTGGAACATTTTTTATTTTATTTTTTTTGGGTGATGACGATTAGACAATTGGTATAACAAATTTTTCTCCAGATTAAGTAGTGGCAGATGATATTAGGTTTGGAAATTTGTCCTGAAATTGATGCAAAAAATTCAAAAGTGGGGGGCCAGTTTATAATTATTGTTAGAGATTTTTCAAGTGGGTTTGGTTTGGTGGGTTCACATGTAAGCAAGTTTTTGGTGGTTTTGGGTGTTTTTCGTAATTTCCAAACCAATTAGCCGCTATTATCCGTGACTGGCGCTCAACGCCCCGCGAAACCCAAGGCGGCGGCTCCCGGTCACAACAGCCGCACCTGCCCGGAGACTAAGCCTCACTTCTTTGACAGTTTTAGCTTCTGTCTTGTGACTACTCCCACGCTCATCGATGGCGCGTGTTTTCCTTTTTTTTCTTGTGAGAAATTGAATGTGTGGATATAATTAGGACCGTACAAAGCCCCCATTGAGTGCAGATTTAGCTATTCGCAAATGATTTTTAATTATTATACTCTTTTTTTCATTAAAAGGAATTTTCTTTTTAGCTAAAAAAGAAATTCACTATGAGAAGAAAATTGTAAGATATTAAGTAATTATTAATTGAGTTTTTAGTAATATTATATTATATTAGATTAGAGGTGGTAATTGGGCGGATTGGGTCGGATTTGGATCGGGTCTTTGTGGGTTGGGTCAAAAATGGGTTGGATTCAAAATGGGTTCTTAATAACGTGTTGTAAATGGGTCGGGTTGTAAATGGTTTGACGCGGGTTGTAAGTGGGTTGTAAGCGGTTTGTAAATGGGTCGGAGCGGGTCGAAAGCGGGTTCGGCAACAAAATACTCATATAAATCAAAACTTAAAAAATAAAATAAGTTTTAGATAAAATCAATCTTCAATATTATATTTTACATAAACTTACATCTCATAATAATAAATTACGTCTCAAACATAAAATTGAATAAAAAAAATGAAAAAAACGAATATTGATCAAACATTGAGGAACATTACGACTAAAATGGACAGACTCATGACTTTTTTGTGGTATGAGAAATTTGGACGTATTCTATTTTGAATAAAATTGATGATATCTATAGTAGCTGATAGGATTTTTTAAGTTTTGGATCAAACCCATTATGGACCCATTAAGGAACCATTAGTGAACCATGAAAAAATCATTTAAAACCCATGAAAAAATTATTTAAAACCATAATTAGTTTAACCCATTTGGACCCAACCCACTTTAATCCATTTAAAAATATTTTCAATCCAACCCAACCCATAATTAATTGAGTTGGGTTGGATCCATAATTTACAACCCATATTGCCACTACTATATTAGACGATACATTTTTCACCTTTTAACAATGATAATTTTATAAGAAGTAATTATTAAACTCTTGTTGACTATTGAATTTCTTAGTGGTTTTTTCAATAGATGGGAGCAAGAAGAGGATTTTGGGACAAAGAGAATAAGCAATGAAGCTACTTTGCAGGTAAATTCCCGATGCATATTTCAATTACATATTTTTTTTATTTTAGTTTAAATCCAGTGATAATTTGATTACAGACTCAAACGAGCATTAAAATGGCTGTATATCATTAAATACAAAATGATTCATCTTCTAAAGGGAAAAAATATAAAAAGAAATCTGAATAAAATGAATGATATGAAGGTTTTTTTTTTTTTTAAATCCAGATGGTATAAATTTATTTAACGATATTAAGAATGACAATTTAAAATATCTCTTTCTATAACAAAAAAAAGTATTAAATTTTAATATTGATGTGGGTTGAATTTAGTCAAATAGGTTGGTCGACCAAAACACCTAATCAAGTTTGTTATTGAGGGGGAGTTTTGGAAAAGTTCCTGCAATAAAGTAACAAGTAAACACGAGTTAGGCAAAATTCTTGGCTAAGACCATCTGGTACTTAAATCAAATATGAGATGGAAATAGTATCAACCAAAATAAATGCTAGAGGTTTGAGTATTAAATGTATGATTACCTTCCTTAATAAATTAGGGGTATTTTATAATTGATGGATCATAACTTTGACGTGCCTATAAAAATGGTTGTTTACCTTAATCCAACCTAAATACTTCCATGATGAGGTATGACTCCGATCCATAAACCTGAAAATTTAACATGACACTTTTAGAGAAATTATATGTGATTTTAAGTTGGTGTTTGGGTAAAAATAAGGAGTATTAATAGATGTCTTAGTATATCTTTATAGAAAATATATGAGTACAATATCCAAACCCACAAACAATTGAAAACTTATTTTTATTTTTGTACACAATTTATAAAAATAATGCATAATACTTACACTTCTAAAGTAAAAACGCCCACCAATTATTTATGTACATACATATATATATATATATATTATCATATTATACTTAGTAGATAATACTATATTTTAAGAAATAAGAAAAAGAATATGAAGATTATTTATATGTATAATTTAATTAATATAAATAAAAACAAAAATTGTAGTAATCTATAAAATACCAATTATTGTTAAACAATTACTGTATATTGTATCATAATTCTTAAATTATCTACATAGTGATGCATACAGTTATGCACATATTATATAATATTTAATATTCCTCATAAACTATTTTGCTAGCTTACATATAGTCCTAGAAAAATATGACACCATGAAAACATAAAACAAAAATTATGATACTTTACCTAAAAGCGGGGTGAACATATAAACCGCCAGCTATTGAGCCGTGCACTTCACCCGCTTAGCTAATGCGTGGGAGTGCAAAATAGAAAACTCAAGGAGCCCCAGCCTGGGACCGCACCAAATTAATGTCCGAAAACCCTCATCACACACACACACACACACACACACACACACATTGTAGTGACAGATAGAGATGTAGAGACAAATTTGGGTATTGACAATCGAGTCAGAGGCTTGTGATATGTGAAAGAAACGGTGATACAACATAAATGCATAGAAGAAATAAAAAATTAATTACCCAGAACCCAGTACTAAATATTTCTCAAAAAAAAGAAAAAAAAAGTCAGCCCTTTGTGTCATCATTTCAAATTAGTCCCACCAGCCTATTTTGTCCACAAATGACAGCACTTTGGATTTTTAAAGGGCACAGAAGAAAATCAGTGCTCAGCACGAGTAGCAAACTGCCTTTTCCCTGTCCCGCATGAGAATGCTCTTTCAGTTTCTCTTCCTCACTATTTCTTTGTTTTCAAATCACTGTACCTAAGTAAGTTTACTTTTTCCGCCCCCCCTTTTTTTTTTCGCCATTGTTTCGTCAAGATTCTGTTTTTCATTCTTGTTTTTGTAATTCTTGAAGACCCAGTTGGGGAAAAAAGAGGAAACTTTATTGATTGTTTTGAACAGAGCTGTTGTTTGCTTCATTCGCAAGTGATAAGACATTGAAAAATCACACTGTTGAAAACGTTTCACAAGATATGGATTCAAACCGAATAATCCATAATATAAAACAAAATACGATTCCTACGAATCGATTAACCACAGGATCTTTAGTAAACAATCAAATAATGCTTAAATCATAAATCACTAACCTCGATCCATAATAGATGCGGAAGAGAATTGAATCTAGGGTTAGTGGTCTTCTAAGCCAAGAAAGACGGCGTGATTTTCTTTATTCTCTCTCTTAGATGGGGCAGTAGAGAAAAACGTCGTTCTATTCTGGCTTAGGGACCATGCCCTAATATGCCTAATATGTCATACTTTAATTATGGGCCCATCAAACATAATTAAAGTCTGACCGGGCTTCTACACATAAAAGACCCATACTTAATATAATATTTCTGTAAGCCCATTAAATTTATTTCTTAAATGGATCACATAATTGGGCTCCTTTTAATGAGATAGCAATGTACAATAAATTAATATGTGAGACCAATAAATTAGAGAAAAAACCCAACAATCTCCCACTTGGTCCACATATGTTTCCGAAAATTGTACATAGTTGAAACCTTAGTGCGCGCAAACTTTATGCCATCTCAGCCTCGAAATATCCCAAAACAATCTGGTCCATCAATTGTGCTAATACAGGATCAAAGCGGCTTTCGTCACATAACTCGCAACTAAACCGAACAATGGTCACAATACTAGCAAAATTAATGACATAGATCAAGCATGGATGTATAGCATGGAAATTACATGTAATGTGATCTCAATCATGTCTATTTCCAACTGGTCCTATCTTATGACTCAAAGAGTCCCTCAACACTTTCCAATCTTTATGCAAAACCGCAGTGGAAAGTTAATATCCTTATTTCAGAATATTCAATTAATTATGAAACCTTAGTCTGTACAGAACATAACCATAAAAAACATGTACAAAGAGCATGAAATCAAGTAGCAAACTCCCACTAACGTGGCATACCATATATCCTTATGATACCCATTAAGCTTCACAACCACGTAGCACTTTAAGTGGTGATTCCTTAGTAAGCTTTAAACTATTGAGTTTGTATTCATATGCTCTTTTGACACCCGAATACTCTGAACTTATTTATTCACAACTAGAAAATTAATGTCTATATATCAGACTTTCCCAAAATCTAGTTGTTCTTCGAATATAGCTTGGAGGCCTTATTATCAAAAATGATCCTTTATAGTGTCAACACCATTGATCACTTTCAATCTAGTGATAAATACAAGCTATATTCCTTGATTGGATGTCTTATAGCTAATTATGCATTCAACCTTCATAATTGAAAAGCTATTAGTGTCTTAACACTTTTCCGAAGTAGCTTCTCCAACTATCGTGAATACATAACGTTATGTGGATCTCTTGCTATCCAAGCATCCAACAAACGACTGAATTGAAATACCACACGATCTTTAAGTGGTTTTATTTTCAATAAGCGAGCATATATTTATTGTTCTTTATAGATACCTCATAACCCATCATTTTAATGATCCACTTTTGGGTTACTAAAATATTCGCCTAACATCCCGACTACGTATGCTAAATGCATTTATGAAATTGGAGTAAATAAAGCTTTATCACCCTTTGCTATAGGGGTGTCCCCTGGTGCACAATTTTGCATACCAAAATAGCTAAGCACATTGCCAATATGGACTTTTTGCATTTAAGTATATTTTTTATGCAATAGGCTTATATTGTTGCTTGCGAGTAGATTATTATCTACATACAACACCAAGAGGGTAAATTTGCTCCCACTAATCTTGAGATATATACACTAATTAAAGGTGTTTTCCTTGAATCAAAAAAAGGGTCATCACCCCATCAGATTTTCGGTATCACGAATGGAATGCCTAGACCGATAGTTCATGGACTTCTTCAATTTACATTAGGTGCTTTGAGTCTTTTGACTCAAGGTTCTCCGGTTGCACCATGTATATTGTTTCTTCAACATCTCCATTAAGCAACATTATCTTTATGTCCATTTGATGCAGCTCTAGATCATAATGAGCCATAAGTGCCATAGCAATTTTAAGAGAGTCTTTTGTCTAAACCGACTAGAAAGTCTCTTTAAAAACAATGCCTTCCTGATGAGTAAATCCATTGGCATATTTTACATCTTTCAATGTTGCCATTTGAATTCTGCTTGGTTTTGAAATTATATTCATAACCAATGAATTTCATCCCCTATGGCAACTTGACAAGATTCCAAATACCATTACCCCTCATGAATTTCATATCCTCATTCATGGCCTTGATCCATGCATCAGAATTCAAACACAATTTGATTTAACTAAAAGATGTAGGACCATCTTGAAATCTCATATCAAATTTGTGTTCATGGAGATAGATGATATAGTCATCTGAAATCATTTTTCTCCTTCATCCGATGGATCTCCTTATTGGCACTCTAGATTTGAAGTTGTTGGGGTTCATCAGCTTCAATAGATGATGATTCCCTACTTGATTAGTGGGCATTTCAAATATAGTTGTGTTTTACGTAATATCCCAATTTACAAGCTAAAGAGTATTTGGATAAACTATCCAATCCCTTTCAGCTGTAACCGTAGTGGGAATGCTAACACACTCCTCTTTAAACACAACCTTGCTATTTTGATTTCTCCCACTATAACCAACAACCTCTATTTACTTGGCATTTTCTATTTTGAAAAAGGACATATGTGAGGGATCATAGTATTTAAAGTCCCTCGATTTTAAGTATCCTACAAAATAGTAACTATTGTTCTTTAGTCCAGTTTATTCTTACTTAGGCTTGTGAGGCCTAGCCTCAGCTGGACATCCCTGGACATGCAAGTGTCTAATACTAGACTTCTTGTTCCATCCACAAACTGTATGGGATTTTCGTTACTATTTTGCTTGAAACTTGCCTTATTGTATTAATTGTAGACTTTAGTGTCCCATCTAAAAGTTATTTTCAAAGATTACGACTACTAAATAATCAAGTACAAATAACCACATCGGAGTAATCATCAATAAGTTGATATCAATTGTTATCCATTCCATGATGCCGTAGGGAATGATCTACAAAAGTCTACATGTATCAACTCTAGAGATTCTTTACTCCTATTCGCACTTGTTTTCTTTATATATATATATTCTTCATACATTCTACACTTTTTTTTTTTTTAAGTCTGAAGAATAAGAAAACCAAGAATTCCTATGACATAAGCATATGTATTCTCTATTCAGAGAAATTACCTAATTGCTTATATTGTCACACAAATGAATTCTTATTATCCAATTTGGCTTTAGTACCAAAGTTACTTTTCAAAGGAGTCTTTTTATTTATGTTAAAGCTATCGGTATCTAATATTCACAATATAACAAATTAGAATACAAGTTCCGTTAATATTTAAATTTAGAGAAATACTGAAAATGTCATTTCCAAAAGGACAAGTAGGTTTGAATTTGTCCAAATAGGAAATAGGAACTAAATTCCATCTCATTGATGGCGTAATCAAAAAATTTTCTATAAATTCAAACACAAACCAGTATTCAAGAGAACATTATAGACACGAATAGCCTTCAACAAAGCCTTGTTGCCATTTTCCATATAGATGTATCTTTCAACACCAATTGGCACTAGACACCTTAATTAATCCTAAAGTATGAAGTACTAAAGTCAAATTAATAAAACAAACAAAATTGAGAAGTCAATATTCTTCGCACACCCATTAACCTATTTGGGACAATACTTCTTTAGGTGACCAACTTTCTTGCAAAAGTAACAAATAACTATTGAATTGTGTTTCTTTTGCACTTTATGTTGGAATATCACAAGTTCTGCAGTTTCTTTAACATAAGTCCTTCTTCATTTCTTAATGTCAATAGTTTATTGAGAAATTGTTGCCAAATTAGTACTTCATCCATTTTCTTGATTAAAACTAGGTCCACAAAAATATTTTTCAACATTCAAACTTTTAAGGACCTTCATATTTATTACAAGATTGGATTATCCTTTGATGTACTTCTTTATGTTTCCTTTGCATTTATACCGCATTGAAATGAGCTTTCTAAGGATAATGCCCATTTTGACCTTTTCGCTGGAACGAATCGGTCTTCTATCTTTGCTTTTGGAAACTTTGGCATTTTCTTTCTCAAAATACGACGCCTTATGGATACCGGGAATTTAAATGTTGCATGACTATTAGACTAATATAATTTGATTGATCCTACTTCTCGTGTGCGGCTTTCTATCAATAGTACTAATACTAATGATTAGATTCGCAGGACTATCAAATCCTAATATATAGTCAAGTCTATGCAACCAAGCACATCATAAAGTGCATTTTTCTATTTCTCAAGATTTGTGCTATTAAGCACATGGGATGTTATTCATAATGGCAAATATTAAAGGCACTATAAAGAAAATTAAATACGCTCAAAGTAAATCAACTGTATAAAGCATGCACAAGTGTGAATAATAAATATATTAAACACATTATATGCAAGTGGGCCCATCTCAAGATACCTAGCACAACATTGTCATTTAGTCTTTTGACATAAATAACAACTTGTAAGTGGTACTTTTGTCCATAATTCATGAATATTGATAGTTTCCTAAAATACCCAACACGACATTGCCATTTAGTCTTTTGACAAAAATAACAACTCATAATGGTATCACATAATTCATAAATATTTCATAATTGGAAAACGGCCTAGCAATATGCCTTTCTTTGGACCGACAAATTGCCAGCATGTTAACCAAGATAATTTTAATATTTATGACTATCCTTTGTCTTGCCAAAATAGTCTTCCTTTGGGCCGACTATCTCGCATAGACAAAATAACACAAAATTCACATATTCATGAATAAACCATCTAGCCAAAATAATCTTCCTTTGGGCCGATTATTTCGCATAGATAAAAGATTATGAACAACATATTCATAAATATTAACCATCTGGCCAAAATAATCTTCCTTTGGGCCGATTATTTTGCATAGATGAAACATGCCTATATTTTCAAAAGTGATAAATTTTACCTAATAGAGGTTGCTTTGGCAACATACTAGTTCAATCTATACAATTTCAAAATAGGCACAAAATTACTAAATCCCAAATACACTACTTAACAGAAAACTTTATACATAAAGCTAATTACACAAACTATATTGTAATAGCAATATGGTCAAGTAGTGTGCATACTTTATACAATAATTTTTGAACTCGAACCGTACGTGGCGTTGTTATACCAAGACACGAGTCATCAAAGATGACTCTTTTCGTCTGGTCGTCCGGGTTTCCAGCCGATATACCGTTCTAATTCAAGGGTTCAATTTTCATTTGATCCCAAAATAAAACATACATATGTTGAATTTAATACAAAATAAAAAACAACATACAATTATAGAGCCAAGGCATAAATACCATATTACCACACATTAAACCCAAATTCAATCCACATGGCTGCCATTTTTTTTTTTTTTATTATAGATCCAGAGATCAAAATCAAATACGAAACAAATGCGCAACAAGGATAATTGAGAAGCAACAACCCAGCGGTCTGAAGCACGTGGCCTTTCCTCATGGTCTCGTGTTCGAACCTCGTTGGTCACATAAGAACAGAATTTTTTTTTTTTTTTTTTTTTTTTTTTTTTTTTTGTGTGTGTTCTTGATACGGATTTATAATATATAAAGCACAGAAGTACAACACCAAACACAGTTATGGCCTAGCGGTTTTGGGTGCGTACGCTTTCCCAGAGGACGTGAGTTCGATTTCTGCCAGCAACAGATTTCACCCTTTTTATTTTGTTCTCACATGAGTTCAATCCCAGGTGCAAACATTGTATAATAATACAAGCACACAACAAGTTAGCGGGATCCGAACACAGAGCCTACTGGTCGACAGTGGCGGCGCTTAACCTTATGGTCTCGAGTTCGAGTCCTAGCGCGTGCAGCTGTCTTTTTTTTTTTTTTTTTTTTTTTTTTAATTTTTTTTTTTTTAAACAGTTTCCAGATTTTATGAATCATCAAAAAAATCATCCGAAAAACACTTTATGGATTGATTTCTTTTATCCTTGATGAACACATAAATAAAACCACTTAATAGCATGAAATCAAATAAGATTTACATATATGAACATGCATCTACAATATACATCCAACACAAATATATATATATTGTAGATTTAACTGAAGCATGCTCAAAACATCAAATCATAACCGAATAAATCAAAATAAAATATATTTGATTATTTACTAGTCCTGCTCTGATACCACTTGTTGAAAACGTTTCACAAGATATGGATTCAAACCGAATAATCCATAATATAAAACAAAATACGATTCCTACGAATCGATTAACCACAGGATCTTTAGTAAACAATCAAATAATGCTTAAATCATAAATCACTAACCTCGATCCATAATAGATGCGGAAGAGAATTGAATCTAGGGTTAGTGGTCTTCTAAGCCAAGAAAGACGGCGTGATTTTCTTTATTCTCTCTCTTAGATGGGGCAAGTAGAGAAAAACGTCGTTCTATTCTGGCTTAGGGACCATGCCCTAATATGCCTAATATGTCATACTTTAATTATGGGCCCATCAAACATAATTAAAGTCTGACCGGGCTTCTACACATAAAAGACCCATACTTAATATAATATTTCTGTAAGCCCATTAAATTTATTTCTTAAATGGATCACATAATTGGGCTCCTTTTAATGAGATAGCAATGTACAATAAATTAATATGTGAGACCAATAAATTAGAGAAAAAACCCAACACACACGTCTTCCTCTTTTTTAGCATTGGGGAGAGTTTGGTTTGTGGGTTTCGAGTAAAGAAAGTCTTTTTCTTCATTTAATTTAGGGACTTGGGGATCTGAAACCATGAGAACATCGCTTCAGTTACAAGCTGTTTATTGGGCCTTTTCCTTTTTTCATCTTTATCTTCCTTTTTCTGGTTCTCGAAGTGTTTGGGGAAGTGGGTTTTGAATTTTCTTTGAGATTTTATGTTTTTCTCTCGTAGATTAGAGGTGGTGCTGATTTGTTGCTTTACCTCACTGTGAAACAGGGTTCTGATGTAAAAAAATTTTATTTAGTTGTTTTTTCTAGTGGGAACTTAAAATCTAAGTGGAGCTTGCAGTTCGACGGTTGAATTTTTCTTTGTGATCTTGAACTGTGGGTCTTATTTGATTTTTCCATCTATTTCCAGTTAAGGATGTGGCCCTCTGTGATTTCTGGGGCAAGTGTTTCTGGGATTTAAGTCTTAGAAGTTTCACAATCCTGAGATATTCCATTCAGGGTAAAAAAACATCGAAAAAAACTACCAATCTTGGCAAATTTCTTATAAATTCATGGTTTATGGGGGCCGGGATTTGAGCTGATAATCTCGTTTGGGTACATCAATGGTGATCCAATTCTTGGCTTGTTTTCTCTTTTTATCTTTGAGTCTGGCAACTGCTTCCCAAAACTGCTACCCAAATGATCTATCAGCATTGAAGGAATTTGCAGGCCAACTAGTTAACGGCTCTGTCAAATTAACATGGTCAAATGCGTTGGATTGCTGTGAATGGGAAGGTGTTGTCTGTGGAAATGGTGGCAATAACTCAGCTGCAAGTAGAGTGACCATGTTGAAACTCCCTCGAAAAGGCTTAAAGGGAAAGATTTCGGATTCTCTGTGCGAATTGGATCAATTGAAACTTCTTGATCTTTCACACAATTCTCTGGAAGGTGGATTGCCCTTCAAATTCTCTAATCTGCAGCTGCTGGAAGTTCTTGATTTCAGCCACAATCTTCTGGAGGGGCCTGCATTCGGCCTGATTGAAGGTTTGAAATCAATTCAATCCCTCAATCTATCTGGCAATTCATTCACTGGAAGCTTCGATGATCACGGGATATTCCCATATCTTGTTGCATTGAATATAAGCAACAATTTGTTCACCGGCCAACTCTACTCACAGAACTGCAGTTTCTTGAAAAGAATTCGTGTTCTTGATTTATCGTCAAATCACTTCACTGGTGGGCTTCAAGGGTTGGACAGTTGTGGCCCGTCTCTTCAGGAGCTCCATCTGGATTCCAATTCTCTTTCTGGGGACCTTCCGGATGAATTATACTCGTGGGCTTCTTTGGAGGTGCTTTCGATATCAGCAAACAATTTTTCTGGCCCGCTAAGTCAGGACATCAGTAAGCTTTCGAACCTTAAAACTTTGGCTTTGTCTGGAAACCAGTTTTCCGGTTCATTTCCTAATGTTCTTGGGAATTTAACTCAATTAGAACAGTTTGATGCACATTCAAATTCATTCTCTGGTTCATTGCCTTCAACATTGTCTCTCTGCTCTGAGCTGAGAGTGCTCGATCTTCGTAAAAACTCTCTTTCTGGTCCATTGGATCTTGATTTCTCTGGATTGCCTAATCTCTCCACCATTGATCTTGGCAGCAATCATTTTTCTGGTCCTTTACCTGAATCACTATCCACTTGCCAAGAATTGAAAATTGTAAGCCTTGCCAAGAACAATCTAAGTGGACAGATCCCAAAAAGTTATGCAAATCTCTCATCTCTTATGTTTCTTTCCTTGTCAATTAACAGCCTTGTGAATTTGTCAGCCTCATTATCTGTACTGAAAAATTGCAAGAACCTGACAACCCTTATACTCAGCAAGAATTTTCATGGTGAAGAAATTCCTGAAAATGTGAGTGGTTTCGAGAGCTTATCGCTTCTTGCATTGGGAAACTGTGGCCTAAAGGGTCAAATCCCAAATTGGCTATTAAACTGCAAAAAGTTGCAAGTTCTTGACTTGTCTTTGAACCATCTAGAAGGTAGCATTCCTTCATGGATCGGTAGGATGGAGGGTTTGTTTTATTTGGATTTTTCCAATAATTCTCTGACGGGAGAAATTCCAAAGGGTATGACAGAGCTTAAGGGCCTCATTTTTGCAAACAGCTGCTCATCCAGTCTTAATACTTCAACGGGTATACCACTTTTTGTCAAGAGAAATCAGAGCGGAAGTGGATTGCAGTATAATCAAGCTTCAAGTTTCCCTCCATCCATATTGTTGAGCAATAACCAAATAAATGGTCCGATTTGGGCTGAAATTGGAAAGCTGAGGCAGCTCCATGTCTTGGATCTGAGTAGGAACAATATATCTGGGACCATCCCGAGTTCCATCTCAAATATGGTGAACCTGGAGACACTGGATTTATCCTACAATAATCTGCACGGTTCAATTCCTTCTTCATTCAATCAGCTCACGTTCCTCTCAACGTTCAGCGTTGCAAATAATGATCTTGAGGGCCCGGTCCCAACTGGTGGTCAATTCCTTAGCTTCCCGAGCTCGAGCTTTGAGGGTAATCCCGGGCTTTGTGGGAAATTAATTTCTCCTTGTCCTGTCAACAATGTAGGTTTCCGGCCCCCCAGCCTTCCACCCCGTAGAGATGGTAAGTTGGGTAGAGGAAGCATTCTGGGAATTACGATCAGCATCGGGATTGGGATTGCTTTACTCCTAGCCGTCCTTTTGCTAAGGGTATCAAGAAAGGACGTTGGTGTTCCTATTGAAGATGTAGAGGATATCAACGGGGGACCGCCTGCTAGATTTTCTGATGCATTCGGTCCACCTAAGCTTGTGCTCTTCAAGAATGCAGGTTGCAGGGATTTAACCATCTCGGATTTGCTAAAGTCAACAAGCAACTTCAGCCAATCAAACATTGTTGGATGTGGAGGATTTGGCTTAGTTTATAAAGCTGACCTTCCTAACGGTACAAAAGCTGCAATCAAGAGGCTTTCAGGGGATTGCGGGCAGATGGAACGCGAATTTCAAGCTGAAGTAGAGGCCCTCTCGAGAGCTCAGCACAAAAACCTCGTTTCTCTTCAAGGTTATTGTCGGTATGGGAATGACAGGTTGCTAATTTACTCATACATGGAAAATGGAAGCTTGGATTATTGGTTGCATGAAAGGGTTGACGGGAGTTCGTTCTTAATGTGGGGTACCCGATTGAAAATAGCTCAAGGGGCTGCTCGTGGGCTGGCTTATTTGCACAAAGAGCCAAATATAATTCATCGGGATATCAAAACGAGCAACATTCTTTTGGATGAGAAATTCGATGCTCATTTGGCTGATTTCGGGCTGTCACGGCTACTTCATCCTTATGATACACATGTCACAACAGATTTGGTCGGTACGTTGGGGTATATCCCGCCAGAGTACAGCCAGACCCTGACTGCAACTTTCAGGGGCGATGTTTACAGCTTTGGAGTTGTTCTTTTAGAGCTTCTTACCGGGAGGCGACCCGTTGAGGTTTGTAAAGGAAAGAACTGCAGAGATTTGGTCGGTTGGGTTTACCAGAAGAAATCTGAGAAGAGAGAGGAGGAGATATTCGATTCGTCTATAAGGGACAAGAATTGTGAAAAACAGCTCTTGGAGGTGCTTGGTATAGCTTGTAAATGTATACACCAGGATCCTAGAAGACGGCCGTCGATCGATGAAGTTGTTATATTGCTCGATGCAATTGATATAGGAAAAGCTTGAAAAATAAGTGTTGTATACTTTGTTTTTTTCCTTGATGATTTTCAAGAGAAAAAAAAGAAGGTGGTTATCCGAATCAAAAACTTGAGTTATACCTTAAGTGTTGGATTAGAATCAATTACTTGGATTTACGTTCTATACTGTGTCTGTCAGATACCGGAGAAGTTGTTTATGTATAGCTTGGCTTCTAATTAGTTGCACCAGTCTCTTTGCATGTGAATAGAGTGATGCTTTTTGAATACATCCCACCTAGTTTCATTTCAATGTATTTGTTATGCTCTGTGATCTCATTGGAATGATTACATAATATTCTTACCATATCCTTTTGTCGGAAAATTCTTGTATGAACCTAGTTTTGTTGCCCTTGGTCAATTTATACATTTAGACGCATCTGTGGATTCAAGTAGGTCCCTATAATTTTTTTTTATTTTTTAGATGCTACTAAATTTATTGTGTGATTGATCACTCTTTCAGAAATATATATTAATTATGCGGCAGTTGTATGATTAGTTACGTAATTAATATTGATCTGCTAAACTTGGTATGAGCTGATGAGGACATTGAAATTTTTGCAGGAAGAAAGTTGATACGGATATTGTTGTTTAGTGGTGAGTTGGAGAAGAGCAAAACACGAGAGCCCACCTTAAGAAGTTCACTAGCATTGGCTGCCATGTTAGTGATGTTGATGTGAAAACCCCGCTTATGTTAACCAAATTTGGACGATTCTTTGCCTATTCTTTTTTTTTTTTTTTTGGGGGGGGGGGGGGTGTGGGGGGTTGTTGAAGCATGCATAAAAAGTGGCTTTTGAGAAAGGATAGAATAGGATTCCTTGATGGATGTTCAAACTTTATTAAATAAGTCGAATGAGTGGTGTTGGTGATGGTGATGGGATTGATAGTGTCATGTTTCTGGTTTATTTCCATGAGTGACAGTAGTAGTTGCTGTGGTTGAGGTCTCTGCTTACCACACCAAAATCTTTGACTTTTTAAACTTCCCCATAGAATGTTCGAGGCGGAAAATTTCTTGCTATTTAGTTGAGTAATATCAAACTCATATTTTTTTTCAGTTAAATTCAAATGTAATAATGTTAAAAAATAAAATTATAATATTATCATATTTAATTCAATAATTAAAAAGTATTAGGTGAGTAATATTTAAGTGGATAACATCTCATAACTCAATAAAAATGATACAATTTACTTAAATGAGTATAGCGAGATCGTTAGTCCAAAAGTTAGTCGGAATTATAGATGCTACATCTGATGCATGAATGATTGGATACATAATGTGTATTTATTAGATTAATTTTTTTTTTGGCAAAATGCAATTTTTATACCTTTGTATTAAATTTAATTAAATAAAAAAAATCAATGAAAGCAACTTAGACAATCTTATACTTTTCAAAAGTAGCTCACCACCCATTCGATTCGAATTGACTTTTAGTGAAATAAATAAAAGGATAATTTTACCCTCATTTTATATTTGAACATATTAACTCAAACTTTTAAATACACATATGCATAATATATACTTGATGTCTGCCGCCGCCGTCACCACAAAGAGATAGAGAGAGAGAGAGAAAGAGGGAGGAACAAAGAAAGAGATCGAGACATAAAGGGACCACAGAGAGAGAAAGAGGGTGGAGGAGGAGGAAGGCGGGGGCCGTGGGGGTGGTGGTGGGGTCAGGTTTACGGTTGAAATGAAGAAGAAGGTTCAACTATTTTTCTTTTGTTTTTTGTTTGGGGGTGGGGGGGCGGGGGGGTTGTTTTTTTCTCTTTTAAATGAACAATAACATTAAATAAAATTTAATTACAAGGGTAAAAAAATTCCTCTAAGTAGTTAAAGTACAATAATTGTTATTGTTAACGCGCGTGCAATACATGAGGGTTATTATACATGACGGTAATTTTCTTTTCAAGGGTTTTTTTAGGAAATTGTTATTGATATTTTATTCTTATTTATTTTATTGATAAATTGACTAAAATATCTATCTATTTTAAAATGTGATTGGATACAATTTACTCCCTCAATATTTCTTTTTGATAAGTACTCCCTCAACTATTTACTATATTCAATTCACTCCCCTAAACTATCAAATGGTTACACTTACCTCGCCCAACTGACAAATTGGTCAAATTTGCCCTCACACCACTTTCATTTATATAATTTTAATTTTTTCTTAGTATTCTAAATTCAACTTCAAATCCTCTATTAGTTAAAAAAAAATATTTTTTTTTAATTTTAAAAATAATTTTTAGTTTAAGTAAATTGGAATAAAAGTAAATTAATGAATTATTGTGATAATACCTACAAATTAAATACAAAAAACTATTCTAGTTCTTTAACTTAATAAATTTATTAGGTATAAATTCTAAGTAAAGTTAAACTATGTTGAATAAAGGTTGATAAATATTTTTTTAAAACTATGTTGAATACAGGTTGATAAATATTTTTTAATTATAATTTAAATATGTTTTTTATTAAATTAAATTATGATATATTTAAATAAATGTAATTCTTTAAAAATGAGTATACCAATTTGTTTCGGAAAAAAACATACGCAAATTGAAATAATTAATGAAAATAATATTATTATATAAATTTAAAATTGTCTAAAGTTTACTTTTGATTGAAGAGTAAATAACTTGATTTTGAGTTAAAACATATTTAAAATAAAAATTAGATTATAAAAATCGATATAAATATTTTGTGAATATATATATATACACACACACACACACATTTGAATATATTTAAGGGTACTTTTATCGATATATATAATTGATGGGAGTTGGGGGGGGGGGGGGGGTTGTTGTTGAGTGTTAATTTATTAGTTTATATAGGTAAATGCTATATAGTATATAATTGAGGGGTAAGTGTATTTAATTCTATTTTAAAACAGATGTGTATTTTAGTCAAATTATCAATAAAAGAAATAAGAATGGAGTGTCAATAATAATTTTATTTTTTTTATTCATTAGGTATAATATCAGGATATAAATTATATTTATCCTAAAATTATAAAAAAATTGGTAACAATAGGGAGAAAAAAAAAAGAAAATAAAATAGTTGGTACATGAGCCTCAAAACTAATCTTGAAGTATTAAAAGGGGGGGGGGGGGGATTCCGAGTTTTGTCATAATTAAAAAACTCTCCTATCTATTAAATTTGGAATGACCCTAGAAACCAATAAAATACGATACAGTCTACTTAATTTGTGGTATTGTATTTTATACGTCTATTTATTTTTAGTGGAAGTAGAGCGAACCCATCCCAGTTACTTTTCGACATGAATTGGGCCTTAGTCTATTAGCAGCGATAGAAAGATCAATTTAGAATTTTTTTTAATGGGCCTCAGTAATCCAATTCATTTTCATTTTGAATCAGAATCACTGAAATGAATCCGTAACGTTTCAATTTGTTTACAGGAAAAAATAATTCAGCAGATGTCAATTGATTGAATTGAAAAAAAAAAAATAAAACTTGAAGATGAAGCTGAGAGGGTATTATTATTTGCGTGATCTATAAACCGTTTAGAAACACAAAAGTTTATTTTTCTAAGGGTGATAAAACAAAAAGAAAAGAAAATGAGGAGGCGGTCGAAACCTAAGCATGTGTCCTATTAAGCACGTACGCATGTAACATACGTGTGTATACGCTCATCAAATACGAGAAAATTTTGCTAGTATTATATATTTAGATTTAGCATCGTGCGTCGATTTTATTCGAAATTTCGAACCTAGTAAATTAACTATTGATACCATGTTTCCAAGCAAAAGAGTTTTTCTCAGTCTTGCCAATTCTACTCCGCTCTAACCACCATTTCCACAACAAATATGTAGCTTGCTTCAGCTCTATAACTGACATAAATAAGGCACTCAATCGTCTTACTATTCTAAAATTTCAAATCTTGTATGAATTATATTTTCTATACATTGTCTTAAGTTAAAGTTTTGAATACTTGATATGTAAAATGTAATAAATTAATGTTTTAACAAAACACTTAAAAATATTGTTGTGCTGGGATTGTGGATTAAGTGTCCTATGGGATCCTTCACTAAAAATAGTGTTTTGTCTTTTATTTTATAATTTATATGCCAAATGTATAAAATTATTCTTTAATTATACATTTTTTTCTTAAGACTTTTAAACTTCACGACGTATATTCATTCTATCTTGAAATAGTAAATGAAACACGATTTGCATTGGAATATGAGATGAAATATTATTCAGAAAATATTGAGTGACTAAGTATGTATGTATTTTTTTGAATCAACTTTCAGGGTGCTACAACACCAGCGAAATTAAGCCAAGTCGATACGACGGCGGAGGGGTCTGCCGGTGGCTACGGTGGACTTGGAATTTCGAACACAAGAAATACTGCGGCCATCCAGGGCGGCGGACACGGTGGGCATGGAGTATGGGAGAGAGGATATAAGACGACGAATGGCAAGGATTGGGGCAGAGATCCGCGGAGGGATGATATGGACATGGGTGACGCCTCCAAGGGACACGGCAGGGTTTGGGTTCGGAGATTATTCTTTTCTAGTTTTGAGCCATCTTCATCCCAGTGTTTTGTTTGTGGTGCACTGGTGCATCTTTTTCTAGGAAAAGTTCTATGCCATCAGTTGGGTAGTACCCGACTCTAATAATTATTGAATTTAAATATTATAATATTAAAAAAAATAAAATTATGATATTATCATATTCGGTTGAATGATTAAAAATATTACTTGGCTGTTATTTAGGTGGATAGCATTCTGTGAGCCATTGCAAGGGTAGACATCTGTACATCAAGTCTACTTTCCACTCAACCATGGTTTGTTTTGGTATGCAAACCCAAACCTTGGTTTGGTACTTAGGTATGGTTCATATACTCCAATTAGACCTTCTTCAAAGAGTTAATTTGGTGAAAAGCAAACTGAGCCCGTAAATATTTTCTCATATCATGGTTGGAATTTGTCAAAATTAGTGCGCTGCCTAGCAAGATTTGTCATACATATTGCATACTTCCAATCTGACAAATTTTAATTCACAAAACCCTTCTTCAAATCATATGAATGTTCCCTTTATACACTGATCCGAAATACTATAAACACACCAACAATTGTATCAATCGGAAAATTCTAGATGTCTCCATGCTTCAACTTCCCCCTTCGTTTTTATTTTGGTTATTGAGTGAGAAGGAAGGAGTAAATGACACCTTTGGTTTCTTCTCCTATGCCACGATTAACTTCATGTTTAATTGTAAAAATATCAGACACCTAACTAAGTAACCAAGTGCAAGTACCATTATTAATATAGCATAACAAAAATTTAGTATAATATACATAAGCCGACAATATTGGTTCACACACATTAACTTCTCTTACTTGTTTTGTCTTATTCGTGAAAATATATTTTTTTCAAACGAATAATATTTACCAAAAATTCGTTTCGAATATTTGGAATAATGGAAATGCAATTCAAAGAAATTTGGCTCCTCCGGATGAGGACCGTATTGGTCACGCCTACACCATTTCCAATTATTGGATGTGCAATTGATGAGACCTGTTCGGTAGTCTTATTTTTCGTTTTGCTTTTATTAGGCCACCGATATGCGTACATAATTGAAGTCATAGTCCAATTAATTGTCACACGCACTGACGCACACACCAAAAAAAAAAAAAAGAAGGAAATAAAGGAAAAAGATAGTAGTAATCCAAATTTAACTTGTAATAGCCGTGGCAGTTCGTGAACTAATGATTGCAGTGTTTAGTTCGTTATTTAATTAGTAATTAGGGTCCAAACTAGATATTCTGAAGCAATGAAACTCCATAATCACATGGTATACGTTACTATTCTCGTCAACATTCCTGTTTCTAATCATAAAGAATAAACAGTTAAATCTACACCAACGTGAAAAGTTTAGCAAAATTCTGGTTTTAACAACACATTTTTGGGTTTATAGTCCTTGCCGACTGTGTGAGTCGCACAATTACAGTAAATACGTACAATCAAATTGATAATGCAGAGAGAGAGATAAAAGGGCAGTTGTGATTGTGGACCTCTGTGGTCCTGACTGACCAAGCAGTTTCATCTGCCTCAAAAATGTACTGCCTATCTTGCTTCTTTTTCACCTTTACTCACCAGTCACCACCATCCCTCCAGCTTCATTCATTGCTCACTAAAACTCCCCTCTTTCCTTCTTCCTACTCCCCATTCTTCAGAACCCCAACTAAAAAAAGACAACAAAAAATGAACCCCAACATGCAAAATATGATGTCATCATACCTGAAAATCAAGAAACTTGTTGCTGATGAAGGCGCTGATTTCGAGGAAGACGAAGACGAAGAAGAAGAAGAGGAGGAGGATATTATGGAGGGTGTTGAGGTGAAGTTTGCGGATTCTCAGTTGAAGAAGAAAAAACTGAGACTTGGTGAAGGGTCGGGGAAGAGCGGTGTAGGGGTGGCTCCGCCGTGCTGCCTGGTGCAGAACTGTGAGGCTGATCTGAGTAGTTGCAAGAAGTACCACCAGAGGCACAGGGTGTGTGAGGTCCATGCCAAGGCTCCGGTGGTGTTGGTCGATGGGTTGAGGCAGAGGTTCTGTCAGCAGTGTAGCAGGTCTCTCTTCTTCTGGTCCCTTTTATTGATATCTGTGTGTTTTTTTCGTGGTTATTTTAGTGTTTATTAGATTGCAAAGTTTAGGCATATTTGTGATTTTTGAAAAGCATTTCACATTAGCTCTCGGATATTACACGTATCACTGTTTTATAAGTCATCTGTTCCATTGGTTCTTTGCTAGTTCTGAAGATCTAAGCTTTGATGCTGAAATCCTGGTAAAAATTATAGAACTGTAAACGGCATTCAAAATCTTGGACCTAAATTTTCAAATCATCCGCCATAGTTGTATAGGAACGTAAAGATCTAAACTTTGATGCTCAAGTCCTGGTAATATTTATCGTAGATTGCAACCATGTCATTGTTACTAAAACATTCCAAATGGTTCTCCATTATTATACTAGAGAAATGAATGGCCCAAAATTTCCTTCACAAAAATGATAGTCCAAGTTTATTGGACTGGAAGTGCTTACCTGCAGTGTGAACTTTTTGTCTGTGCCTGAATTCAGGTTTCATGAGCTGTCAGAATTTGATCAGACGAAGAGGAGTTGCCGCAGGCGTCTAGCCGGCCACAACGAGCGGCGCAGGAAGAGCTCACTCGAGTCTAGAAAAGAGGGTTCAAACAGAAAACTCAAGGAAAACCACTTCAGTCAGCTTAATGAAACAAGTGAAATTGTTGGTTCGCCTGGGAACCCAAATTTCCACATCCACAGAAGTCACTAGGATGTTTCTCTAGCTTGCTTGCTCTCTTCTGTCACCAAATGGGAAATTCAATCCTTAATCTTATCAGATGTTATAGTTATCTACGTAGACAATCGCCTTGTTTAACTGTCGGTACTTTTCACGTCCTGTGATTCGACGTGTCCTAGAACCTTCAAGGATAGTATCATTTTATCTCCGGATGATCTAGTATTATTTCCTTCCATTATAGTTTGTGCACAATTCGTTTGATAGTTTCTGTGTTGGGTGTTCAAAGAAACTAGGTCCCAACAAACAACACACAACACACAACGCACACATCCATACAACAAAAGCATCAACACCCTGACACTCTAGGATCCTAAAGAGTAATTCAAACTAGAAACTAAAGTATCATCCAAACCTTACAACTATACAGGAGATGTCATCTCTACTCTTCCTAGAGAGTGCCTCTTCGTTAAGGCGTTTAGCTGCTGCTCTAGCATCCTTGATGTCCCTAACACAATTAACAGCCTCTTGATTCGACATAACCTGGCATCATGTCAATCAACTAAATCAAACATCCGAAATTCAATGCAGGAGTAGCAATGTAACTATACTAAGTACTGACCTTCCAAACGCCATCACTGGCCAAGATAACAAATTCAGTGTCATCATATATCATCTCCACAACCACATCCGGTTCCGAACTAAGATGCTCCTTGATGCTCTTATCACCAAATGCCCTTGCTACCGCTAATTGTCCATCCACACGCGACACGTCACCTAATTTAGGAAACAATGTAATGACACGGATTCTAATCAACAACGAGACAACAAAAAATTCTTTCAAGAACGAAAGAAATAAGGTAATTTGGGGTTTTCATATACCTGGAAACTTTGATACAAAGCCACCCTTGTTCTCAATAGTCTCCCTTTCCCTTTCAGGCTCGTGATCAACTGACAACTGTTTCGCCATGCCGTTCTTACAGATGACCGCCCTAGAATCTCCAACATTAGCAACCACAAGCTTCTGACAATTGATCAATATTGCTGTAACAGCTGTTGAGCCACCTTTACCGATATCCTTGCCTTTCTCCAATATCGTGGTATCCGTTATTCGATATGCTCGTTTGATTGCATTCTCGGTAGCAGTCCAAAAGTCAGGCTGATTTGATAAAGCACAAGAACACGGAATTTAGATACAGTATAACCATGTCTCATCATTCTTGTACAATATTGTGGTTTTACCTCTTCCAAAATGTTGTTGAAGAGATGAGACCTCAAATAGTCGGGTACCCCACGGCTTAGGTGACCGTCGAAAATTGCAAAGAGACCAAGTTCGTTGTCCCCGACTCGTTTGAATTGTGCGAAAAGATAATCTTCCATAGCATGGCCTGATTTCCCCTCAACCAAGTGATATCCATGTGTAATTTGCTTTGACATGTTACTCTTCCCCTTCCCCATCTCGGTTGCCGGGGAAGCTATACCTACTTTTTCCTACAGAGCAGAGCAGCCATAACGTAACTGGAAATATTGACAAAGGAAATGACCCTGCTAATCCTTCTCTGTATTTTTTTTTTCCCCGTTTTGATAATAAGAAAGCACACCATCCAGACATGCATATTGTTAAGATTTGAACTCTAAACCCTATGTTAAACGCGCGGGCATATGGGGCTAAGGGGCCACGAACCAAAAAGTGAGCAAGATTTGTTTGCTCTTATTACTACTATGATTAACCTTCTCTTTTGTGATCAAGAACAAGATTTGTTTTGATCAACCGGACAGTCTGGTCAACCAAATGACACCAGCGATATACTACCTTAAAATTTTCTAAGGAAAACAAATTATGCCCGATGAATGAAGCATATGTCAACACATTGCGACTCATAAATTTTCATCAAATCATCAAGAAAAGGATCACAGTTTCAATTGTGATAAGGCGAAAATGCCATTAATTATCCCCAAAACCATACCAGAAAAAATCGAAGAAACACACATAAAACAGTGTCCCAATTGGATTAAAGCATAACAATAATATCCGATTAGAATGAGGAGTGTACCTTCATCTTCTGCATCATGGCCATAATGGGGAAATGAAAATTGCGAATAGAGTGATGGTGTGTTGAGATAGATTGGTAGTAGCAGCAGCAGCAATAGTAGTAGTGATATTTAGGCGGTGAGCGAGGAGACGGGGGGTGGGCGTGGTGTCCTGATGACGAGGGCTGTGCACTCGACACGGATCCCCTTATTTTCCTCCGCACCCCTCCTATACCCGCTACGTGTTCGCGCCACCATATTCAACTGCTCTTCACTTTCCAGCCAAATTATTTGGATTAGAACAAGAGAATATACAAATATTTCGAAATATTAAAAGTATAAAATTAAATATTTATTAGTTTTTTATATAAATATTTTTTATTAAATTAATTACTAATTTATTTTATCATATATAAAAAGATGATGGTTTTTTTCAAGAAAAAAATATTTATTTATTTATTTATTTTGAGCAAAGAAAAATATTGATCTAGAAAGGCGGAGAAGTTAATGTTTCTAAATTAATTAATTTGTGATCGTTTAAGAATAATGTGCTAGTTGTACACTTTAGAACAAGTACTGTGGTTTTTTTTTCCCGCTATTTTTCTCTTGCATGTTTTTAATTCTTAAAAGATAAAGAGTTCGTCTCGATAGGTTTTTTGAAAGAAAAATACTTATTTTTTAACTGAACTTTTTTTAAAAAAAAGTAGAAGTAGAAGAGGTATTTAGAGTAACTTTAAAAAAAACATACACGCACATATTTTAAAATATTTTTAATTACTATATAGGATTCACATCTCCACCCCCATGCCCAAATGCCCTTTCCAACCAAAAAGAAGTCGCAATTGTGCCTAAATGGTGTCACAATTTTGAATGTCAATTTAACTAGCACGAAACTGTTAAATTTTGAAATTGTCTTCGATCTTTTGTTCAGATTAACAAGATGAATTTAGTAGTCAAGAGAAAATTATCACCGGTGACTATCGCACAATGTCCAGCAAAGCATTTGGGCTACAAAGTAATGTCAGAGACAAAATGCAGTTCCCGTATTAATTCATTATACAACAGTATGTACATATGCATACATATATATATATATATGTATATATAGCAAAGTATGAAATCCGCTTTGAGAAAAAAATATTTTTATCTCTGCTTAAAAATTAGAATCCCAAAAGGCTCTTAGAGCCAAAAGTACTTGCAATGTTTACCAATTTGCTGTGGTTACTTCAGTAAAAGAAAAAGTAAGGAGTTTATTGCAAATAACCCCTGTGTTATTAAAAAGTAGTCAAAAAAACCCTATGTTATTTTAATTATCAAAAATAACCTTATGAAAATTAAAATTTGCCCACCGCCCCTTGACCGACATTGACCAATAAAAAAAGTAAACTTCCAAAATTACCCTTGTATTTATATCCAAGAACACACGCACACACACAAACTCACACAAAGAACACACACACACCTGCACACACACACAAGAACACACGCACACACACAAACTCACACAAAGAACACACACACACACACAAGAACACACGCACACACACAAACTCACACAAAGAACACACACACACACCTGCACACACACACACAATCACACACGCACACACACAAACTCACACAAAGAACACACACACACCTGCACACACACACGCACACACACAAACTCACACAAAGAACACACACACACCTGCACACACACACTTGCACATAGTGGAAAGAACTCAGATCTGATTGGAAAGAAATCAAGAAATCAGATCGGTGTTGGTGGTAGGGGCGTGAAGAAGACAATGGGGGTGGTCGCGGTGGTAGGAGGATGTGAGCGGCGGCGGCGGCGGCGACAGCTCCGGTGTGTGTGTTTTCATGTTGGTGTGTGTGTGTGTTCTTGCGTGTGTTTGTGTTTGTGTGTGTGTGTGTTCTTGCGTGTGTTTGTGTGTGTGTGTGTGTGTTCAGGTGTTCTTGTGTGTGTGTGTGTTTTAAATTTTAAGTTATATTTTTATGTTTAACATGTATTTTTTATTATATAAATTTTATATTATTTAATTTTTTTATAAAGGGCAAAAAATGGGTAACTTTGTCATTAAAAGGGTAAAAAAACAAAAATCTTTGCAAAAATGGCGCGTGACATCTATTTCCCGGCGAAAGGGTTTATTTGGCTAATTTTAATTATGATAGGGTTTATTTTGATAATTAAAATTTCACAGGATTTTTTTTGACAATTAGACATAACATAGGTAGGCGCCCTGCAATTTACCCAAAAAGTAAGAGATAAAACTTTTTATCGTATAAAATTCATAATGAATCAAAATAATCCGAACGAGTCCAGAAGATCTATATTTATAAATTGAAAATTTCTCATCGACACTTTGTTTGATTGCATTCAATACATTTTATAATAAATGAATTGTAATAGCAATATGATTGTTCAATCTTAGTAATAAAAATTCTAGTTCAGATCATATTCTGTTATAACAATATAAATCATATGGTGAGTGAATTGTACTTTCTCATATATATTTGTCGATGGGTGCAGCAAAACAAAATTTGAACAAATATTTATTTTCCTATAATGGATATCAATCACATGATCAGTTTTTCATAAATTCGTTCGATCAGGAGCACTCTTATCAATGCGTCTTATTTAGTTAAAACACAAATCAAGCTAGAGTAATTTTTTTTAAGAAAACTAGGTGTGGCGGTAAATCAATGACCGAGACAGAAACGTGTAATTGGGCAAAACCCCGAAAGCCCAAAGTACGAAAAAGTGCGTAGTGGGTCCCAAATGAAAAGGCTTTACAAGATGTACAACGTACACGGACCCCATAGGCATAGGTCCCCTCCTTAATGGGGAACACCACTTTTGTATTTGTCGCCATTGTTCGGGATTGCCCAAAATTAAAAGCGTCCGATCCAATTAAAATAACTTGGGTTTCCTCTAAAAAAACCTTTGCTTCCACGCACAAGGAAATTATAAAAAGATGTTAGTATTGTGTTGAACACATCATTAATTTGTCTAAGCTTCCTAGGTTTTATTTATAATTTAATTAGGATATATGGATTTCAGGACAGCACCCCAATTATGTTCTCAGCCGATGTTCTTTTTGCCAATTCACTTCACCTCTCTCATGGGCCCACATCACATCCCACTCTTCCACCTGGATAGCCATTGAAATTAATTAATTAACTAATCAAGATTGATTATATTAAAGGATAAAATAAAATAAATCTAGCTTTATAGGGTGATTCGTACCGCGTACGATAACCGTAAACTTCTTTTTTTCTCATATTTATACTGATTTTTTAATTAATTAATTATGTCATGTAATTATTTATAATATACACACGCACCACCCTGAATATATATATAATTAGAATTTAAATTCTAATGACAAACTTTCAACACAGGTAAAGATGAAAGACATGTTCATCAACTCAAAAAGTTATAAACTCAATGAATTTAATTAATACATGATTTTTGAAATTCAGATATTTCTAAAGGAAAGTGTTCAAAAATATAAAAAATATATTCAACCAGTTTTAGATAAACTATTTTAAAATACAATTTACAACAAGTTTCTCTTACCCTCACTCTCTCAAAAATAGATATGCTCTCTAAAGGTGAAAGTGCCGAATTTTGCTTTACGGGGATATATCATATATGTATGAAGCATGACAAAAAGCATCAATTGATTAACTGTAAAGGAATGGACAATTCTACATTGACCCTATGATTATTCTGGATTTTTTTTAATAGAAAAAACTTTAATATATTTTAATTAGTTGGTTAATATCTCAAATTCATGCAAACCCCCACCCCCCCCCCCCCGGTCAAATTCATGGAACTTATGACCAGCTAATATGTATCAAAAATCAATTAGATCCCACTCTCGTCCAATATTTATTATTACTAACCCTTTTTCTATTTTTTGGTTCAACGCTTAATTATGACTCAATCGCTTTATACAACATTATCTACACACAAATGACCTGTTATCATACGTACGCACTCAGTGAACCGCACGCTCCATTTATCATTGTCAATCACGTTAATTTAATTATCGCAAAACCCAAGTTTGGCACGTTAATTAAAGTAATACCGCATATATATATTTCTGCCCCATGATGTAGACCACCATAGCTCGATGGGCACCCCCCCAAACAATCGGGACCCCATCTGACGGGAAAAGCGCCAACCCTCATTCCTTTGTTTATATCACCACAATTCATATAAAATCGTGTTTCACAACGCAAATCCCATCGCCAAAACCCCCCCAAATTAATCCAATGGAGATCGCTCACCGGAGAAAAAGCAGTTCCTCTGCCGACAAGTTTTCATTTCCGGTGGCAATCCAGGATTCCGATCAGTTCGAGTTCGGGCCTGTTACAACTCCGGGCTCCCCGAATTCTCCGGCGGATCATTTGTTCTACAATGGCAAGCTTTTGCCCCATGTTTTCCCGATCGATCATCAGAGCACGCGAAACAGTTTCTCGATCTCGCGGTCGACGAGCCGGACGAGCAGCATCAGCAGCAGCAGCAGCAAGGGCTCGCTGATGTCGTCGCGGAGCAACAGCACGAACAGCAGGAGCAGCAACTGCAGCAGCGCCAGGACCAGCGCGAGCGAGGCTTCCGAGAGAAGAGTAACGGTGATTTCATCGCCTGTGCGTCGGAATATTCCGGCTAGGAAAGAGAGGAATATCCGGCCGCCTGTTTGCGCCTCGTCGCAGAGGTGGCAGCTGATCGCGGCCGCGCCGGTGTTGAAGCACCAGGGCTCGAGGTCGAGAAAGGTAGAGAATGTTCCGGAACGGAAAGGATGTAAAAAATCCAGAGGAATTGATGAGGACGAAAACGCAAAAGCGTGGTTTGGGAGGAGGATTTTGAAGTCGTTTGTATCGGCATGCAAAGAGTGTCACGCCATTAAAACCACGAATCCTATAGAGCGTGTGTTGCCGAGAAGTTTGGAGATGTGAAAATTATTGAGATTTTTTTTTTTTTAAGTGAATTGAAGTGAGTCTGACTGAGATCTTTTTAACTGTTTGTTGCAGAGAGTTGCAATCTTTTTGTATTGAAGAGGACCGTAATTAATTAAGGTCTTGGATTAATTTCCTTCACATTAATTGATAGCATGTGTAATTAAAGAAGCTTAAGTCTTGTTAATGAGTGGTTTATCCATTAATTTCGCCATCTTAATTTGAAGAGAAATTCTAACTCAGAACCTGGTTTGGCCGAAGCCAACAAATCATATGGCAAGTGTATTGCACTTACCAAGTGATTGGTCACTCTCCCTAAATTATCCACCATTCATAGGACAAATGTAAAACACTCGGCACATGATTAACACTGATTCGGCCGAGCAGGGTTTGGGCTAGAATTTCCCATTTTTGAAATTAATCTTATTACAACTTGGTTTGGCTTCATTGCCTGGTTTAAACTTGCGTATTCACTTTTGGTGTAGTTTGTTGTTGAAGGGGGATTATGTTTTTAATCCCATAATTTGGGAGGATCTAAAACGCTAATTGAAACCAAACTTTGTAAAGAACAATTTAATTTTACGTTCATAAGACAACTTTTTATTGTTAACAGCACAAGATACTCTATTTTAAATCGTATTTTATCTCCTATTTCAATTCATGGATATTTGTCAAGTGTAAAGACCTCAGATCAAGTGTATAATTAAAAAAATAATTGTATATATATGACATGAATGTGAATTACGGAATAAAAGATGAAATATAATTTTGGAATAGAGTATCTTATCCCTATTATGAAAATGGTTAGCTTCAGCTATTTCAATTGAATAAAAATTGTGATGTTTTTTATTTCAATCCCATAATATAGGGATTCACAAAATTGGTACAATACTTTTCGACAAATTATTTGTTAGTTGTATAAGTCAAATTCTGTAATCTTAATATCGGCATTAGTTTTAGGATGAAAATGTCACATAAGAAGAATGTAGCTGTTAAATTTTAATTTGGGAAAGAAATATCAACTACCTTCCCATTTTAATAGAAAAAATATATATATTTCCTTCTATTTATTTATATATTTTTACTCAAATATTTCCCTAACTCTCCCCATAATTGCCATCATTTTGTACTGAAAAGGACCTTAATTATTATGGACTATAATTTATGGTCCTCCATTTCCATCTCATCAAATGATATCCTCTGCAAAGAGGTTTATTAGTGAGTGCTTAGTCCATTTTGTTGTATTTTATTATTACTTAATTATTATTATTTTTTGATTATTAAGAAATTTATTAAAATGAGTGTCGTATTTGGGCACGAAAGCACAAACGGCAAAACACAATGTTGAAATGACAGGTTTGAAGAAGCGTCTTCGACTGGGTAAGTTATGTACAAGCCTCGATTTACACGAAAGCAATAATAAACGTCTGCTTTAAAGAATCTTCAAAATCAATTCAACATGCACCGGATTTTGTTATTTAACAGAACCCCCAATTTTCCGTTCCGTTTTGGCAACTCAACTGTGAAAATACTGTATTGGGGACAGAATTCTCTAAATTGGCCCCCCTACATTTTGATGATCTCATCACAAATTCTTTTCTACTTTATTAATCAACTAAAACAGTTTTGAATTCTTTAAAATTTCTACATGCTGTTATACGAGGTAGCATTTGAGATCAAAACATGCTTAAATTCGCAATTTTGTTATATAGTACTAGCAGTACCACACACTTTATATGTAAAGTATGCAAGATATAAAATATATATATATATATATCTTAATTTAGTATTTAAATTATTTTAGGATCAAAATATAAATATATTATTAAATTTCTTTTATAAGAATACTTTTTTAAAAATTATTTGAAATAATTTATTAAATAATAATAAGTTAAAAATAAAATAATTATATAAAATAAAATTACGTGATAAAAAAATAAATACAAAAAGAAAAAAAGATCGTCGGATAATTGTATTTAAAGAAATTATTTTGTGTGTGTGTGTACGCTCGTGTGTGTGTGTGAGAGAGAGAGAGAGAGACAGAAAGAGAGAACTAAAAATATTAATTATTGATTTAAATGAACTTTTTATTAAAAATGGTTTCAACTTTCAAAATTCAAAATAATCGAGAAAGTGGTTTGTGGGGTGATAAAATAGGTTTTCAAATTGAATTGTGATATTACAATATTGTCCTCTCTATTTATTTTTTCGTTGCATGTGTTTACTAATTAAAATGATAAAATTGGCACATCAAAATTTAGTATCCAAATTGAATTGGTTTAATAGGAATTTTCAATATTAGCCTCAATTTTTTTTTTGTTACATATTAGCCTCAATTTTACATAACTCTATTTATTTCACATAGAATTGAAGGGCAACTTTTATAAAATTACAAAAAAAACCTTCCATTTGTGAGATAAAAATATATATTTTTATAATAGTATATATATATATATATGTCATTCTTCACTCCGCAAACATAAGCAGCAACAGTAGCTGATTTTGATGAAAAATACGGGCCTCCACTTTAGCCTTATGGTCAGAATTAGATTATTTTGTGAAATTCTTTTTTATGGTCAAAAGTAATCCTAATGACCTGTATAGAGGGTTGGCTAATCTTGTAAGCAGCCCCTCTAATCTTTGCAACCCCCTAGGAAATAGGAATGCTAATAAATTAATTAGTACTCATTTTTGACCTACAAAAGGTGACATAGTTCTCCAAGAGGCCGGTTTGGGGAAAATGAGGCGTTTTCTTGAATTAGACTTATCATGATTTAATACATCCCACTTAATTAAAGGTTTATTTTATATATCCACCTGCATTGTTTATTAATTAATTAAAGGATGATGATTTATGAAAGTCGAGTACTAATATTATATTATGTGCGTGTAATATATATGTGATCTAACAATTTATAATTAAAATCGAGCACGTATATATTCTAGAGGGGAGTCAAAATTGGAACCAAATATTTCTTTTTATATCTAGATTTAGCATCGTGGAGCACTGTGCTATTGTTTTTATTTATATATTTGACAGTATAGATCAAATACATTTTTATTTCGTATTTATCTTCTCAACCTACTATCAAAATATTTTTTTTCAAAATAGTTGTCTTACAGTATTTCAAAACAAAATCAAGCACTTCTTAATTTTTTATTTCGTACCCAATAAGATGGAAATCTTGATCACTGGATCGTGCACCAACAAGACAAGAATGTCACTTGAGTATTGTATTCAAAATAGGATTAACTACATCTACACCCCTCGAAAAATATATTAATTACAATTTGTACCCCTCTTGTTGGAAAATTTACAAGTAACTACCTCCGTGAACATATAAATTTCTGAAACACCCTTTTGGGTTGGGTACCCCACCCGATGGCCAATGTAATTTTTTTTTTACCCCTGCGTGGGGATTGCCTATATTTTAGTTCCAAGGGATGCCCTTAGTAATATTTTGAATTACAAGGGGTGTATATGTTGAATCTTAAAGTTAGAAGGGGTGTACTTATAATTTTAGTTAAATTTTCATAAAATGACTGTAGGGATCAAAATCTAACTGTTGGATTGAAAATATAGCCATTATGTATCTTCCTCTATATATATTTCAGCGTGAAAACTTCATTTTTAAGAGATTTTATTTCAAAATATCACATATGGCTTCAAGTTCTTGTTCTAGCACTCTCAATTTGGTTAGGCATGTACCAAATGTTTTAGTTAAAACTCTACATCAAGAAAACGTATTATCAAATACAACTAATCAATTTTTATTCTCTTTGAATAATGGGGGAAAATATTAATTTAATCAAATCATAAACTCTATAAGTGTAATATCCTACGTTTCAAGGATAGAGTTAGAGATGTTGGAAGATACAGTAGTCCCATCACATATTGAGCTAAAATTTATAAGTTCTTTTTTTTTTTGAAAATTTTAACTTTTGCACACCCAACTCCAACAAAATAATAATAACAACAATAATAATAATAATATCTCTAATATTTTATAAAAATTTAATCTTATCTCTCCAAATAAGAATTCATGCTCCCTCCCTATTGTGTCCCACATCAATTGCTAATCAAAAAAATAGTAACTTTATAAATTTGAACTAAATAATTTAAATACATCAATTGAGTATCTATTTTGGGAGTTGTTCATAATTCATTTTTTATAAATTTTTAAACAACTTTTGCATCTAACGAACTCATTGGTTCATAAGGTAACAACCTTTGTCCTGTTGTGAGTTTGTTATTCATTTCACTTATCAAAAAAGAAAGTTTATTATTCATTTATTGACTGAAATTTGTAAGTTACAAATGGTCTTTGGGTCAATAAATGTGTTGATTTAATCAAATTATTATGTAATAATCTAATTATCCTTTTATTAAAATTAAGAAATAATAATAAATTCCAAAGAGCTGGAGTAATTGTGTGGTGGTGTAGAACATGCTGGCAACGGTGGAGCAAAGTGGTATGTGGCACATTTCACTATGCATTTCCTTTTGCATAACAATAAAATCCATAGCTTGGCCAACAATAAAATAACCTCCCACAATTTACATATGTATCTACAATCATAATGGTTGTCTTTTTTCTACATTCTCACTTTATGCATAGAGTTTTTTTATACTTCAATTTGAGAGTATTAGAACAAGAACATGAAGCCAAATGTGATATTTTGAAATAAAATGTCTTAAAAATGAAGTTTCCACACTAAAATATATATAGAGAAAGATACATAACGGCCATATTTTCAATCCAACGGTCAGATTTTGATACCAACAGTCATTTTATGAAAATTTGACTAAAATTACAAGTACACCCCTTCTAACTTTAAACTTTAACATATACACTCCCCATAATTCAAAATATTATCAAGGGCATTCCTTGGAACTAAAATATGGCAATCCCCACGGAGGGGCAAAAAAGGAATTACAATGACCATCGGGTCCGGTACCCAACCCGAAAGGGTGTTTTGGTAATTTATATTTTCACGGAGGTAGTTATTTGTAATTTTTCAAACAAGAGGGGCACAAGCTGTAACTAATATAATTTTTCGAGAGGTGTAGATGTAATTAATCCTTAAAAATATAATATGTTAAATTCCTTAAAATTTGTAGACCCCATATTTAAAGTATTTGATAAGTTTGTTTGTTTTGGACTAAAAGTTTTCTTAATTGAAATTCGTAAAATTCACTTCACAAGTGAGTTGTTATAAATTATATTATGTAATTTGAAATCCAAATCGAATTTCAAGTTACATGTCTCATAAAAAATTCAATATCAAATCAAACATGCTTATAAAGTAATTTTATCAAGTACAAATGACATATTAAATGTAATCAAATATGTACATAATTTATTGATTTGTGAAAATAGGTGAAAATTAATTCAGCGAACCATATGATGTGCATTTCTTTTACCGTTCATATACCAAAGGACCAACCCCATCGCGTCGGAAAAACAGAAAGAAAAATGTAAAAGTTACCAACAGTGATATATACAAGTAAAAAATAAATCTTATGTGGCCATAATAATGACTTTGATATAATAAAACTCATGTGATAAATAATAAATAATTATTTTTGCCACTTGCTGACTTAAGTATAATAAAAAAACTTACTGATAATTCATCATAATTATATCGGCTGACACATTGTCACTTAATATAATTCTCTTTAATTTTCTTTTTCCTTGAAACCAATATTGCAAAAGTGACTAGGGATCAAAAGACAATATACAAATCACACACACACACACACACACATATATATATATATATATATATATATGGAAAATATATACATGAAAAGAAATAGAACAATTAATCAGAACATAACACCATGACAAATACTTTTATATCAATGTAAGTACAACTCGTCATTCTTCATCCTTCTAACTCCGAGAAAGTTTCCATAACATCAGAGATTCCTGTTTCATCTGCATGATGATCCATGGAAGCAAAAGAAGATAAAGTGGCCATTCTTGCAGGCAAACTCAAGCTCTTCTTGAACTTGCCCTCCTTCAAGAATTCATTACCAATATTACGCGCCCCGCCATCGTCATGCAAATCCAAAGTATCCGAATGATGATCGAACAATAGCTTGGCTTCGTTTGTTTGTCCGGTAAGCGCATTGAAGCAACTCAGCCCATCGGGCCATTTGATGTCGTGTTCGTTGCCCCTAACCTTATCTTCCATCCGGGATTTGGATGAATGAGGATTAATAATCATGTGAGCACTTTCAAGTATGGTTTGTGGGATGTCGAATGCAGCTGAGGATATTGGCCTAGGTCCCCAGTTGAACAGGGGAGGAAGCGAGTGAAGTGGTTGCTTTATAGGAAATACTGTGGACGAAGATGAGGCGTTGGGATTGGAAGAGAATAGCTGGGATAAATATAATCCTGATTGATAGCCTAGGGATTCAAAGGTGTGTCTCATTCTCAGTACAAAATGAAGGTCTTCTCCTATCTGAATGAAATAAACACACTCTCAATGAGGGATCAAAGTGTTAACGTAAAACAATTCTAGAAATTAATAGGCCAAGAACGAATTGTCTGAATCTTCTAGTTCAATCGGTGTTTTATATCTTATTTCACATTGTACGTGCATTAACATGACGAGAAATGGAAGTTTAACAACACTGATAGTCTGATACCAATAAATGAAACTCACAATCTTGCAGGAACCAAGCTGTAGAAGGCCATGCCCAGCTTGAATAACGGCTATAGTCTGGCAAAAAAATAGCAAAGAAGCTCATGAGCAGCCCAGAAATACAAGAGAATTTACTCTTAAAAGATTTGAATTATCTTTGCAAAAACTAACAATGAACTGTTGTGGGACTATGGATTCTGACCTGAATGCCTGACTCAAACTGATTAGTCCACTCAGGGGGTAGCTGCCATTAATATTATAAGTCATCATTCACATACAGGGTCCAATAATTGGGACACATAAAACACCGCACGAAATAAATTCCAAGAATTGGCACAAAATTCACTGTTACTTGAGAAGGTAAGGTCCAGAAACTAACCAATTAGTTTGCTGCTTAAATCAAAATCAAATTAAGTACGAAAAAAAATGATAATAACAATAATTTCCTGTACATACAGCATCAAATGAACTCTGCCAGTAACTGGAACTATGTGATTCACACTGTGTAGGTTCCTTGAAAACCCACTTATGACACTTGTCGGAAGCAACTTTCCCCATCAACCTGCATTCCAAAATTCTCATCCAATCAAAATGAAACATATAACGTCGTTGTTGTGTAACAGAAAAGTTGAATCGCTTTAACAAAGTTTATGTAAATTTCTCTGTTCTCGCTCGAATCATCATTCAACATTTCAACTCAATATAGGGCGGAGAGTAGAGACACATACTGGTAGGGGCAATTGTTTTCATTGAATTAACCTATCTAAATTTATAATAAATATTAAATTTAAATCTTTATCTTGCAAAATATGAATAAATTATGCTCTATATTTTATATAAAAAATAATAATAATTTGAGTGTCAATATATTAAATTTTAAGGGAAAATAAGACAAGAAAAGAAACCCTATCTAAAAACCAAGCCACCTACCCATTACCCACCCTTCTCCATAATTATACAACTGAATGGACATCTTGCTGAAGGCTTTCCTGACAGGATCCTCCCCATCCACGAACACTGCAGCGCTGCCTCTGCAGAACCCATCTTCCCACATTAACATTCTGCACAAATAGTATCACACAACAGACAAAAACATCATTTAACTATCATAAAATTAAACACACACACACACACACACACACACCAAAAATGTAAAAGATTTCCTTTCCTGGCTCCCCTGAATCACAAGATTAATAAACTATATACTCACAAGCTACCATTGTCATCTGCAAATTTGCTGCCGTTGCCACTTCGAGCTCTCCTGCATTAAATGCCCGAAAACCCATTTCAGATTTAGCATAAAAATCAAGAAAATGGAAGTTTGGACAAGAAATCAAGAAGGAAAAAAAAAAATGTTAGAAACAGAGTGAGACAAACGGGCGAGGGCGAATGGTCCAGAAAACAGAGTAAGTCCAGTCTGAGTTTAGACAGACGCTTCTAAGCGCCTCGTGAAGGGCCATCATCCCAGCTGCTTCTTTGCTCCTCTCCGCTAACCCGGAGGAGCCCCCCATCTCTCTTTCTCTCTCTCTGTCTGTGATTCTTCTGAATTGTCACGACACTGCTCTGCTTTCCTTTTTCTCTTCTCTCAGAGACACGCAGTGGGAGTGGAAGTGCGTGCGTGGGGTGTGTGAGAGAACTGTGAAGGACTAGGATAGTGAGGTTTGTTTGTTTTTTTGTGGTGTGTGCTTAGATTTTAAGCCTGTGAAAGAGTGTGGGGATTGTGGGGACAGCTTTTATCCTCCATAGCAAAAGCACCAACAGACAGCGGGAGAAAGGTCAGGAAGAGAGAAGAAAACTAGAAAAGGATTGAATCACCTCTCCTCAATTTTCAAATACGTCTCTCTGTCTCTCTTGCCCTTCTTCTTGCTGCCAATTTAATACATGAGTTGACATAATAGTATGCATTATGTGATACAAACATTTATATCTGTATATATACATATATATATATATGTGTTATATTACTTACCAAAAATATATATACATATATATTATATATTAATATAAATAGTACACATATTACTTGTGATAATTATTACTACCATAACATATAATATGTAAAAACTTGATGAAGCACTACTAATCAAATAAAAATTTGCATGCAAAATATTTATAGTAGAAAACATCTATTTGAGAGTTTAAGCAAAATCACCATATGTCCCCATTTTCTCTTTTCCAAAAATTACCATGTCCCCTCTTTTTATCCCTTACTTTTGTGCCGCTGTTGAAGCTCCGCTCTCAAGACTCATTAATTTTTTTTCCTCTCCCTAGATGTTGTGACCAACACCCTCTCTCAGATGGGAAATTATAGCCCAGACCCGGCTCGATCGAATCATTGTTAATCATATGGTCAGTATTTTACATTTGCCTTATAAATGATCGATAATTTAGGGAGAGTGATCACTAAACAAGTGCAATACACTTGCCATATGATTGGTAGGTTCGGTCAAACCAGATTCGGGTTAGAATTCTCCCTCTTTGATATCATTCTTATCCGTCGAACACTCCATTTCACGGCAATTTCGACTGTACCGACCACATTTTTCCCTCTTTTCCATTGAGCCACTTTCCATCGCTGCTAGTAATCCCCCCCCCCCCCCCCACCACCCAGGGATCATTATTTTATAACAGTACGAAAACACACCTATGTAAATTAGAACCTTAAAATAAACCCCTTGCATAAATCATCACCTTACAAATAAACTCAAAGAGTAATTCTATCTAGTCGAAAAGTTCGAAAAATTGTCCGAAGGACATTCTAGAAAAAATAGTTAAATTTCCTAACCTAAACCATCCAAAACCCTATCGGAAATTGAGAATGAGGTGTTTTGGTCAAACGAAAACCAAACTCAAGAAGATCATGGTAACTTTTTAAAATATAGGAATTTTTTATTAATTTCGCTTAAACTTTGAGATAGTAGGTATAATTCACCTTACAATAAATATATTCTTGTTTTTTCTATCCATACTATATATTTCCTCAGACACTTGGACATTGTGATAATTTTTGGGTATATACACATGTATGTCTTTTGATTTAAAATACATTTAACATGGGATTTCAAGCTATGCAATACCTACACTAAACATGTGCAACTATGGATCCACCAAGACACACCAACCTAATCAAAGCACATAACGCGAATTCAATGTTTTGATGGGGTTGGTTTAGGTTGTACACTTACAAACAAGAAATCGTCATGTGTTGAAAGTGACCCCTCAGCCTGCCATAGCCTCTGTTTTTGTGAAAAATTATGTTTATAATTTATTGCACTACAAAGATCAAGTTACAGACTTTTTTCGTTTTGAACAATTTGGTATTATTTATCTAGTTAGCTCCAAGGATTATAGCATTTCTCCGTGTTTAAAACTTCAAAATTTTACAACCCAAACTTTTTTCTTCATAAGTCTAAAATTTATTTGTTTAACTTTACAAACTAGTGAACATTTGTAATCGATTAATGTCAATCATCAGAAAACTTACATAATTATCAATCAATCTTTAATAATTAGTGAAGATTTATAATCACTTAGTGGGACCCAAAGCTGTCAATCGGTCGGATTTGGAGCATGTGTGAAAACTATACATTATTTTGTTTAAAAAATTACCTTGAAAAATAAAGAGTAGTAAATTGTTAATTATAATATCATATATATATTACACTCTATTTAAGTGTCTTTGCTAATGCTATATACCTAATACTATCAATTTATAGAATATATTATTAAACTTCGAATAGGGATATTTAATATATCAAACTGTTTGATTTCATATTCAATCCACTTATTTTGGATTATGGATATTTATAATTAATCCATCGAATGTTTTAGTGGGTCGAATATTGGATTCGGATCGAATTTGGATTAAAATCCTTTCCATTGACACCCTTATTCAGACCTAAAGTAAGGCCCGAAAATGAAAGCTCCGGGCCTGAATGTAAAGCCCATATGTTTAAGACGGCCCTAGCCAACCATTAAACATGAGAGCCCGCTAACTCTTGTTTGACCCACATTTAATTGGATGGACTTGGGCATATTAGAGTAGCTAGGGCTGTAAGCCTGTTACCCAGTTTAGTCTTAAAGCCAATCCTAATCAAGAGCCCCGGCCCAACCCAAATAAAATTTTAGCAGTTTTACAGCTGTTTTTTGGACAAATAATTTCCATTTTCCATATGTATAGCATTTTCAAACAACGCCACGCTTGTTCTTCTGTATCGATCCTCTGGTCTGTAAAAACTAAAAACCAAAGAGGAAAGAACAGAGAAGTAAGAAAAGGATTTTTGCGTGGACTTATATGTATATGTATATGTATGTATATATGTTCTAGCAAGGATCTCCTGTTTCACTTCAATTGATTAACTTTTAATTTCCCCGTTGAAGGCTGTGAATCTTGAAACCAGTTCCTCAAATCCGCATTGGGCAAGGTCAGTTAATTCTGTAACTTTTTTAATTTTTCTTGGAAAGGAAAAACCCTATGCCTCACATTGAAGTCACTAGGTTCTTGGCGTATTTGTATGGCAATCTTGCTGTTTCCCTTTTTTTTGTGGGGTGGGGTGGGGGGTACTTGAGTTGTAAATACACAGATTAATTCAATGATATTTGTTGGGCAGTCACCTTTAGCGTCGCCACTTTACCTAACTAGGATTGGTCAGCATATATGGAGCTCCATTGCATTTGCACGTAACAGTTTAGTTTTCTTGATATTTGGTAATTGGTTGGATCTCAAGTGTTGCTTCAATCTTATTGATTTCGGCTTGTTTTAATGTGTTATTGCTAGATTTTGGGTGGTTGCGGAAATAAAGAAAAGAGTGCAACTCAGTGGGCGAATGTTATGAACTCTTGCCAAAATCGTCAGTGATAAAGTGGTTATGTATATTTGGTTGAAGAATTTATTTTTCACTTGAAAGTGTGACAGAAGAAAGAAACATTCTTTCAAACTAAGTGCATAATGGCAGAAGCGGCAGCTCTAATAGAGGCTTCTGGGTCAAGATTTAGCAATTTGGAGCTAATTGGAAGAGGTTCTTTCGGGGACGTCTATAAAGGGTAAGATTTATATCGACTTTACGCACATTCTGTTGCTTTCATGTTTCAATGCAATGTTGGGATACATCAGCTGGTTCTGTTACATTCCTCTGCACTTCTGAGGAGTTTTTCCCTCCAAATACGTAATGCTGTTGAATGTGTCAAAACTTATAGAGGATAAGACGTTTAGCAGCTTTTGTCTTTTAAAGAACTGAGGAAAAGGGAACTTTGTTGTATTCACACTTTTTTGCTTGCTTTTATTGGGCGATCTGTTAATAAGTTTGGTGTGACATCTAAATGGTGCAAGCACTGTATAAAAGTTCTCAGTTTTCATTGCACAAGCATGTCAATGCTCTGTGGATTTAACTTTTTAATAAAATTAATATCTTGCCAGTACTCCATTACTTGCCAAGCAAAGATAATGAAGTCGGATGTACAGAAGAAAGGTTATATTTAATTAGCGAATTTTAGTGGGTGATATTTCCTAGTAACTTATTGTAGTTGGATAAATGTCAGGGCACAGTTTCCACTATCTGGTTTGGAGCACACTGTGTAATGTTGTTGGATTTTGTGCCATTTCCTGAACTTGACAGAAGTTTGTTGCTTTAGTTTTGCTGTCAAGATCTCAGAATGTCATGACCCTGCATATATATTAGTAATTAGATTATGAAATTTTTAATTGGAATTAGTCAAAGTTCCGGGTGGCGTGCACATCAGGAAAATGACAGCTCAATGAACTACTATTGTCTGTGAGCTTGGCATGGTTCTATGATGGCCAAATGAAATCTGGGAAGTAATATTTCTTATTGATTGTTTTGCTTTCTTGCTTTAAAGCTGTTGATGTCCTCTGTGCTTCCTCGATTGGTAGGATTCAACAGGAGAACTTCGATTTTCCTCAAGCTTCACAGCTCATATGTTGCTTGCCTTGAGGGGGGTGCAGTGGCAGTTGCACGCCTTATTATTGCTTTTGAAAGCTTACCTTTTAGGGATTATTCTGCTGAGAAATACAAGTTATGTATAGCTGCAGAACCATTAATTGAAAAACACTATCTGTCTGAGTATTCATTTAGCAGACTACCAAATCAAAATGCTCCTGGAGTTATTATATTTGCAGAGTATCTATCTGTGCTTCTGCTATGCCGTAGCATCAGCTTGATCTTCACTTGTGAGTCGTTGAATCCAATGTAGATTGTTACATGTATGACATTAAAAGTGGAACTACATGCTTAAACCATCTAAGATACAACATTAGTATGATTCTGGAGGTGAAGCCTTCTTGTTCCATGTAATTTGCCTATTATAAACTTTGCTAACAAAACTCCTTGCTTTTGTTTTAATAGTTATTTCCTTATACGCTGAATCTTTTTTTCATTTTTGCTTTTGCAGGTTTGATAAGGAGCTAAACAAGGAGGTTGCCATTAAGGTTATTGATTTAGAAGAATCGTGAGTATATAAACTGGAATTGTATCTGTTATTATATCAACATTTTATGTGCCTTTCACCTTTTAGTTTTCACATGGTGAATGATTATTTCTCATGTGTGTTCTTCTTTTTCATAAATTTTATGTTTTTTGATCTCCATAGCAAAAGAGGATCATGGTGTCATTTTCTCTCCACTTATTTTAAACATCCTTTCGGTCTCTTTCATCAAGAGACCTAACTTGGCTAAAAGTGTTATATGGGGTTGGAACCAAAAAATACCTTTGGATTCTAATCTCAAAATTTAGCCTTTTCACGCCTTCATCTTGACCTTTTGTGCATGTCAACTTATTTGCTATTATTCTGAAGTATCATCTATTTTGTTCTTTCTTTTTACACAGGGAGGATGAAATCGAGGATATTCAAAAGGTACCTTTGACATTTTTGTATAGATTTTGTGCCTTGAAATTACTGCACTTTATGAATCTCACTTTATTTCCTTTTCATTGTTGGTAGGAAATTGCTGTTCTTCAAGAATGTCGATCTCCATATATCACCGATTATTATGGTTCTTTTTTACATCAAACTAAGCTTTGGATAATAATGGAATACATGGCTGGTGGTTCAGTTGCCGATTTGGTAGTTCACTTATAGATTCTTTAGTTAGCAGCTTTCCTTAATTTTGTCTTTTGGAAAATTTTTCAATCCAGAGTTTTTGTGCCATGCTGTTTAAAACTGAGGGGAAATATTGTACAACATCTTGGAGATGATGTATGCATATTGTAGTTAATGTAAGACCTTTTCTCGATAAATTGAATAGTCTGTCAAATTTGGCACTTGGTTTTCTTTACTCAACATACGCCATCTTGTTTTCCACATTCACTATTGAAGATGTTCTCTTTTTATGTAAATCTCGTATGATAGGCACAATTCCTTTTTCTGGTTAGGTCTCTCCCTCTGCAACTTAGTTAGTAACCTATACATCTATTTCCCATCTAAGGGTATTCGTGTTTAGTTTCGAAGGCCGCTTTTGAGAGAGGCATTCACTATGTTGAAGCCTGATATTTTTTAATCTAGAATAGGGACCATGATTCTAACCTCAATGATGTTATGGTGAAATATTAGTCAGTTTGATGACAACTAATTGGTTAATTCCGACAAAGTTGTAAACCGTATAAAAGGCATGTCCTATTCTTCTTCTTCTCTCTTTCTCTCTCTCTGATTTTTTTTATTATTTTTTTATGTTATGCAATGTCTTGACCTAATATCAACTATTTGAGTAGCCGCATTTTCTTTATTTTGGGTTCTGAATTGCATGAGTTTTAAAAGCTATAGAATGTAAGTTGCTGGAAAGGTGCAAAATTTTTGTTATTTGGAAGATTAGCAAGTCAAGGGGCTGTATGTTGTGGATTAGAGGTTTACTGAGTACCAATATTATGTCATCCATCTGCAGATCCAACCAAACCAGCCACTGGATGAAGGTTGTATTGCTTGTATTTTACGTGATTTGCTCCATGCAATTGACTACCTCCACAGTGAGGGGAAAATTCACCGAGATATTAAAGGTACGCTAGTAGGGGGCATATCACTTAGTTTCCCTGAATCAGGTGTTATCTGCCCTTCTATAGCTCAAATTTATTCTTCAGTCTTCATATGAAGGGGTTACTGCCTTTTCCATCTCGTTACTACATCCATTTACTCTTGTTCTTCTCTTTCCATGAATTCATCAAAAGTAACTTTTTATAATGTCTTGGCAGCGGCAAACATATTGTTGACAGAGAATGGTGATGTTAAGGTATAATAATTGTCAGTACAACAATTCATCCTATTCATACATAATGGCTAGGACATATTACCATGGTTATTTTCTCTCTGATATACAGGTTGCAGATTTTGGTGTTTCTGCTCAGTTGACACGCACAATTTCGAGAAGAAAGGTATCAATTCTTATTTTGAAGATTCTTTTTTCGTGAAATACACACATGGCAGTCTCAAACTTTTCTTCTTTACTTTCCATTGGTATCGTTTTCTTATTTTTAAGATTCTTTTTCTCATGTAATGTTTACACACGACAGTGTCAAACTTTTATTTACTTTTATTCTTTCTATGACTTTATTACTGTGTTTGCATCTCTCTGCTCGCCTCAGAGAACTGTAAAAGTGTCCCATCTCTCACTCTCCTCAGCCCTGCTCATGTATGGTCTCTTGAAGGGTGGGCCTCATTTGTTTAACCTTGTCATAACAACTGGAATTTGTTGACATGGTCTTTGTATGGCTTAATGTTAGTAATGGCTTGGATTCTGTAACTGTCTTTTGCAATGATGGCCCATGTCCTTGCCTTCATCAACTTACCTTATTACTTCGTTATGTCCATACTTAATATCTACTAGAAAAATGAAAAAAAAATTCTTTTGTACATTCTAATTTGAAAAAATGGTTGAATTTCATTATTATGTTGTTTTCTTCTTGGGTGCTAATTAATCAGAGATGGAATTGGCCAACATGTAATAGAACCTCCATCTAATGCAATTAAAAGTTAGACTTTTGTAGGAACACCATTTTGGATGGCTCCAGAAGTAATTCAGAACTCTGAAGGATACAATGAGAAGGTATATCTTATATCAACCATCCTTAGTTTCATCACATTTTCATTGTCTAATAATACTATTTTACTTGTGCTTTTATGAAATTCTATATTCCTCAACATTATAATATGGCGTGCTATGGCTTGAAACAGGCAGATATTTGGTCTCTAGGGATAACTGTAATTGAGATGGCAAAAGGAGAACCTCCACATGCGGATCTTCATCCTATGAGAGTGCTTTTCATCATTCCCCGAGAGAATCCACCGCAGGTTTTTACTTTTGTAGTCTTCCTGGTGACTTTAGAAATTGCTGTTATGAACTTCCTGTTAATTTGTAGAAATGATGCTATTGTGTTACATGCAGCTGGACGAGCATTTTTCTCGTCCTATAAAAGAATTTGTCTCACTGTGTTTGAAGAAGAATCCAGCAGAGGTATCTTGTACTTTGGACTCCCAATCACATTGATCTTTTATGTGGTTATTTATGTACATTATAGAGGCTGGTCTTGAAATGGTTCTTTTAGCCATCGTAATGGTCAAAGAGACATGCCTTCCAATTTACAGAAGCTAAAGCAAATAACATAGTACTAAAAACTGTGTACTACAAGAAGAGTTAGGTTCCAGCTGCCTTTGGCGGCACGCTATCTCAAGCTCTTTTATTTTCTCGAATTTATTATCAAGAACTAGAGACATATGCTTGTAGTTTTCAATGGGTCTTCAAATAGGCCAATGCATGATTGACCTAAAACTAGTGGAGGGTTCTAGCACAGACAGAATTTCATAGTTCTTTAATGTACATGGTGGAGATACCTGCAATTCTGTCTCCCTAACCAAAAATTTATAGTTTGCCTGCTGGCATTTGGCATATTGTAATTACTTCAAGACATTGACTTTCTTTTTCTTTAATAAATCATTCCTTGGTGCTTATATTTTTTTCACTTTTCCTTTTTGGCGTTGAGTTTAGAGGTAGAAAAGAGATAGAGACTAGTAATTTCCAGGAGTCTTAGTGTGTATGAAGTACAGCAATTTTTCAAGTGCCTCACTGCCCTCGAAAAGTTGGTTTGGTGATGAACAGACCAACTTGAGCCTGGATGCATGCAGATCTAATCTATTCAAGCATTCTATAAGTGTAAAACCATAACATTGTACCGAAATAATCCTGCCTTCAAATAGTTTTGCTAGTACTGTTTACTGACCAGTCAACCTTGTGTTTTCTGTGTTTCCATCAACTTGATAACGAGCGGACATGCTTCTATTAAACTAATTACTATAGCTATTCATAATGGATGCTTTGCTGTTAAAGAATGTTAAGCCCTCTAGGGTAGATTCCAAACTTCTTGAGTAAGAAATGAGGGATATGGTCCTTCAGGAATCAGTACTTAGTTCTTTTGACTTGCTTGTTACTGAGCCTTCATATTAAACATTCCTAAGATTCATTCACACATGTGGATGCTTGATGGTTTTTCTCTGCTATCTCATCAAATAAGACAATTTTGAAGGGTAATTATGGAAACTATACAGATGCTTCTTCTCCAGTGAACTCCTTTTTTTCCTGTTTCTCATATCATATTGGTTTGTGATAACTACAATTTGGTTTTAACCTCTCCAGGATTATAATCCTCCTTAAGCATAACAATATTGCTTAATCTATCAGCATCTAAACTTTATGCTTCCCATCCTTGACGACCTATTTGGTGGCACTTTACCTGCTGCTAACGAAGACTTAGTCTTTTATAGTGGGATATACTAGCTACTTGATCGTAATTTGTGAATTTGAGCTTGATAACTATTTCCCCCTTTTCTTTCTTTTGATGTTTTCTTCCTCATGTTACTCTTCAATTTTTTTGTTTGTTGATTGTAGAGGCCAAATGCTAAAGAACTTCTCAAGCATCGTTTTATCAGAAATGCTAGGAAGAGTCCAAGGCTTCTGGAAAGAATCAGGTTGGTTGATCTGATTTACCATGAAGATATAGTGAATAAATCTTGTGCTTCTAGTTATACAGTCAATGTCTGCTATTTGTTGCATCAAAAAAAAAAAAAAAAATGGAAAGAAAGAATATCAAGTGATAAAATCCATATGTTAATAACTGCTCGTGAGCCATTCTCCGTCACAACTGTAGCCCAACAGTTAGTTATTGAATTATCTATGATATTTGTTTGTAAATGGTAGATTTAGGATTGGTGGTAGTTCATTCCAACATGCTCAAGAGCCAGGAACCACCACCACCAATGGAAACTAGACAGAAATGTAGAAATCCTAGCATTTATCGCCCAAAATTTCATTTTAGGATATAACAAGCTGCATATTTTGCAGAGAGCGCCCCAAGTTTCAAATAGATGGAGAGACACTTAATAATGGTCCAACTGAATTTGCGGAGGGTTCTGGAACTGTAAAGGTGACTAGAGATTCTACTGTTGAAGGCAAAGTTCAAGTCAGGTCAGTCGAATCTGTTGATGCATTACACTTTCTGATTTAGGTAACTGGATGTTTCACTGAATGTTATCAATTAGCAGTAGTCAGGCAAAGGGTCTGAGAAACACTGGATGGGACTTTAGTATTGGGGGATCAACTAGCACCGGAACTGTTCGAAGTGTAGTAAGACCACCTCAGGCAAGAGATAGGAAGCCAGAGGTCCCGTTAAACCAATCTACCACTAAAAAATCCTTAGACAGTGGTAAACAGCGGTCTTCTGCTTCTGGATCTATGCTTCACACTCCATTGGAATTCCCTGTAAGGAAAGATGCTAACCATCTCGGAAGGCAAGAAAATCATGATGAAGATGTATGTTATTTCTATCCTTTTCTATGTGTTTACGTGCTGGTGCTTGTTTATTACATATTTTGGGCGCAAACTGCGTTAAGGACTTACAATAGAGAAGACAGACCCTCACGGAATTGTTAATTTTAATCTGAAATGGATTAGAATCAGAATGAATTTTGTTAAATATCTCCCAATTTGATTAAATACAAGGATTTAGTGTGATTTATAATGTCTTCTCAGTAATCCTCCCTTCATGAGCTAACTTTAAGGTTGAGTTAAGCCCAAGTCCATTTTATTCTACATGGTTTCAGAGTTGGCAAGGTCTTTGTTAGAAGTCTTGTTATGGTGGAAGTCCTAGCAATTTAGTCTTGATCTCTTGGAGTTCTGGTTATGGTTGATTTAGGAGCTATGTCTCTAGTCTAATACAACGTAAATATACACTGAAATATACATACTTTTTTCCTCTTAACGGTCTTGTATTATTAGGACTCCTACTACGCTAATTTCATGCTCCAGGTTGATTCCCGCTATGTTCTGGCTTGGGTGTGAGGGAGAGTGTTAAGTATCTCCCACATTGATTAAATACAAGGATGTGGTGTGATTTATTATGGTTGGGGCAATCTTTCCCTCATGAATTAACTTTTGAGATTGAGTTGGGTCTAAGTCCATGTTACTCTACATGCTATCAGAGCAAGCAAGGCCATGCTTCATTGTGCCTCTTGCAATGCTAATTTTGAGTTTTAGGCTGTTTCCAGCTATGTTAGGACCTTGGTGTAAGGGGGATTGTTATCTCCCACGTTGATTGTGTATAAGGATGTGGTTTTATTTATTTTGGCCTGGGCAGTCTTCCCCCATGGATTTGCTTTTGAGGTTGAGCCCAAGTCCATTTTATTTGCAAGTTTAAATGGAAAACTTGTGAATCTTCACTACCAGCACGGCATCATCACACTCCATTGCCAATATCAGATTGCTTCGGCTTTGAATCAAGTTTATTATTCTGTGATTTTACAGCTTTCGGCTTGGTTTGTGGTTTTAGGATGCAGCTTATTATTGAATCAAGTTTGTTTCCTCTTTGAATTGAAATAGAATGTTGTTGTATGCGCACTTGTGTTTGCCAATCTAGTTGTCAAGGGAAATGGGCCCCGGTGAAATTTTTTTCTATCATTCTGTGATCGATGCTTCAAAACACTCTGATATTTACACCTTGCTGTCGAGCTTGCTTTTATTATTATAGCAGCTTCTTTGATAATTGCTCATTGGTTCATGAACTGAATCCATCAATAACTTATGTCTGCATCAAACTTTCATGTTTTCTAGTTGAGTGCAGCCAGACCCCTTGCGCATATTGTTATGCTACATTCTGTGTGGGTAACACAACAACTTTTTAAGAATTCCAGAAAACAAAACATCAAATGGATCAAATAAGATTAGGTTGTGATAGATTGATTGACTTGAAATTGTAGTAGTTTCTAGAGGCAGAATACCGTGAATCTGTTATATTTTACTAACAGAGTCCCCCAACCTCCCATATTTTCTTTTCTATTTTCAGGAAGATGTTAGCGGGACTGGAACTGTTGTTATACGATCTCCAAGAGGAGCTCAGTCTTCCTCTCTGTTCAGCAACCAAAGTTCCATAGTACAAAATCCAACTTTTGGAGCTCTACAAAGTAGTAGTTACTTTTCCTGATGTGATACTGTTATATTAATTTGGTCTTTTTTGGTTTTCCAGACTACTAGCACACTTGCCTCTTCTGAAGATGCTTCCATCAGTGGCACTGTTGTTTATCGTGGCCAGCATGATGATACGGATTCTCCTAGAACTCCTAAGTCTAGGCTGGGACTTCTAGAGAGAACTTCTAGTGCAGCTCTGGAAGAAAGTGAAATAAACCTTGCAGAGGTCCTCCTTATAATTTAAGGCATTCACTTACTTTTGTTTATTAACTAAAGATCCATTTGACTAAAAGGCTTATTCCAACTCTTTGTCTGATATTCTAGACGGATTCATTAAGTAATTTTGTTATATCCTGTAAAAAACTAAAATTCCCTTCAAAATGGATATGAAAAGATTCTTGTCACATCGATCAATTGGTTGTTTTCTAAGAAATTAAGTAGTTTGTGCTGTGCATTTTAATTACTTATTTATTTTGAAGCTTGTCTCCTATTTCATTTAGGCCAAGGCTGCACTTCAAAGAGGGCGAAAAGGAAATGTTAGGGAAAGGTCTGCATTGAGCCAGGTTGACAGAGATGTGCAAGATAGCAAAAGAATGGAGCAACCTACAACAAGCTCTGATTCATCAAGGTTCAAGTCATTCCTACTTAGTTCAAATTATCTGGGAAAGATGCATTTGGCCTTGCATAACTTTTTATGTCCTGTTTTCCTGTTATGAAAACTCCAATCCAGATCTCGTGATTATGTCGATGCACAAAAAGCATTTTCAAGACCGCACCATTTAAGTGATGATGAAGACAGTTCAAGGAGTTCTGCAGCAGCTTTGTGTGCCCCGTTATCAGTCCTTTTAATCCCTTCTCTTAAAGATGTAAGCACTGGGAAATTATTTTTAAATTTAGAGATTCTTGAATTTGCCCCCGGTACGATCTCTTTCACTGGAAAGGGAGTTTGTGTATTAATATCTTATCTCTAGGGAATAAAATTTAAATTAGTGCTTTATGTTGTTCACATGAAAGTTCCTGACAAATGATATTGGGACATTTAAGTATACTGGACAGAAAAGACTAAAAATGGCAGATGCTAGATAGTTTGCAGGCCCTGGCAAAGTTCAATAAATAGTGTATAATCCCATAAGGCCTATGCTCGCAAACTAGTGGTGTCTGAAAAAAGCCTTTCATGGGGAATAGATTGGACACCAAGAGCCCGTTGCTAAAAGACTTGGAGTGGGAATAATATGAGACTATTATCTCAGCCTGGTTGGGGGAAATATAATAATATTGAAATAGTGTTTTAAGAGCCATAGGACTTGCCTAATATTTGCAGGAGTAACTCTTTGGAAAATTTACGAAACTGTGAAGCTGATTTCATAAAATATATATGAGTGTGGCGTGACCTGAACTTGACAGGATGGTTGGACAACTGATGTGAGCAATCATAGACGCAAGGTTAGCTAGGTTCAAATAAGTGAAAAATAAGCTGCTTCTGAGCATTGACCATGCTGTTACATTTCTCGTGTTAATTCTAGTTCAAAGCAGTTGAAGTGTTTCTGAGTTTACGTGTTATGTTTTGGTGATGCTCCTTCTATGAGACTCTTGTCTGTTTTATGCGTTTTTGTGTCTACTTTCCTCTTGAAGAGTATGGTCTCTGAAAACCCAACATCTCAATATTGTGGTTCCGTGAAAGGCAAACAGTTGAAGTGAGGTGTTCTTATGAGATTTGCATTTTCCTGGCAGCAGTATTTGCAGTTGAATTATGCAACTACTCATTTCTTGAACCAAATGTTTTTCTTAAAGGAATAGCAATTATCAGAACTTTTCCTTCTGTTGGCCACTGTTAATTTGAGATGTAGGTGATTGTTACCCCATGATTTATAAAACCCTCCCTCCCTTCATTTGGTTAGATATTATAAAAAGTCTTAATCAATTAAGATTTTGTATTAGCTGAAGTGTCTTCAAGTAATTGACTGGAGAATTTGGGTTTTGCTGCTGCATTGACATGTTGATGCATACAATGTAGGCAATTGCTGATGATTCAAGAGGGTCAGTGTTTCAGACAGTGGCAAACTCTTTAATGAATATGGAACGTGTGAAGCCTGGCTCTTCTGAGCTACTTGTTACCAAGTTGCTTCAGCGATTGGCGAGGTTTGTTAGCATTTTGAATCCTCATTTTCCTTTGAGCATTTAAGACTGGTATTTTTTTTTTTTGTGTACATTTTATGAATGGTTAAATTGCCTGCATCATAGTATGTCTTTCTCAGCTGAGATATGAATCTGTAGTTCAAAGGAAGGCTCCCTTGGAGACCTGCGAGATCTGGCAGCTCAGATCTTCAGTAAAGGTCAGATAGAAACGCCAGCCACAAATACAGAAGCCGATGGCAAGAAAAAGCAGCAGAGCAAGGAGCACCAGTCCAATGCCAATATGAGCCCACTTGCAAGATTCTTGCTCTCAAGGTTCGTTCGTCCTTTTGATTATTTCTTGTCTAAACATGACCAGTTAGACCATAAATGCCCTGCTATGACATAGAAGTATGGAACTTCTTTCTCAGGGAACATGGGAAATACACACATTAGCAAACCCTGAGGAAACCTCCTTACCTTTGTAGAGACCTCGTGTTCTTACAGCGGGACATGAGTACTAACTGTTCACTTCATCTATCTTTTTACTGCAGATGGCAGGGCCATGTCTCCCGGGATCAAAATTCATGAAAAACAAGGTCAGACAATACCTTTCTGGTTCAAGTGTCTGTCTGCCCTTTTTTTTTTTTTTTGGGGGGGGAGTTAAATTGAGTCAATGTACATATCATTCAAGGGAACTGTAATTTATAGCCTTGGTCATTTTTGTTGTTTGTTTGTTATATATATAATTTTCATGTTTCCTTCACTGCAGAAAGGTCTCCAACAATTAGTTTCTAGTATCACTTGTATCGCAAGATTGACATACAGATACTGTATTCATCAAGTTATTGTTGTTCCTGGCATGAAGTGGATTGATTCCTTATGTGAACTTTTGTACAATTTCTAGATTGTAGATGTACATGAAATGAGAACTGGGAATGCAATTACTTGGTTGCATGAGATTTTTTGCTTCCCCTCCATGGTCAGTATATCAAATTTTTAAACATTTAAAAAGCCTACATTTAGCCTCACTTCACAGATTGTATATTTAAAGGTGCTTGGGATCAAGAAATCCACGACACATACAAAAATAGCCCAGGTATAACATGAAAATTATAGGGAAAAGAAAAGTAAATTGAACAAAAAACTGTAACTGAGAGGGCAACAAGAAACAAAAAACTTCCTCCAGAAGAGAATATTTTATGACTCGCTCGAAATCTGTTGAAATTCAGGCTTAGGTGTAACATTTATGAAATTGTCAATGGAAATTCTCCAAATTACCGCATTTTGTGTTGAGGCTTGATAGAAAAATCATGACAAATCAAAATTTTCAAATGTGTAATTGAGGGCATTGAAATACCATAAAAAAGTAAATAGACACATCCTTAATGTGTTAAACAATCACGATTCAAGAACTTCACAAAATTTTCTAATGGAATCAAACCGGGGATAATCTATCTGCATTTGGAAATGTATGCGCGAGTCAAGATTATCAGTACTCGGGGTTGGGGACGGGGTCTCAGCACTTATTTAGTGCGTGTGTGTGTGTGTGTGTGCGCGCGTGTGTGTTTTGAAGCATTTCTTTGGCTTATCCTTTACCTTTAATTTTAAGTTAAAACGAACTGCCCGATTGAAAACAAAGGTGATCAAGGAACAAATTTGATATGTTCTCAAGAATTTCTTTTACGTTTCCATTTTCAATATTCCACCAACTTTACAACGATTACAAGATCAATATAACACACCAAAAAAATGATCATCAACAGCTTCCAGAGAAAAGAAAAAAAAAGGCCAGAATTTATTTGATCTAAGGTAAATAGATGAGGATGAAGTCTAGATCAAGCCATGTGTTTTCGGATATAACTCAAAATCATTTTCTATCTGCAAGATGATTCCATATAGTGAAATCCATTGGCTTTGCATAACACTGTCCTCAACAAATATTTGCTTAGCCCTATCTTCTAGGAGTCCTCCTATTTCCACCTCTTACAGCAGGTTGTTTTGCAGGGGTCAATTTTCTGAACGAGGCATGTAGAATCAAGACTGCACAAATATAAATACCAATGGAATTAACTTGTCAAGTGTAAAAAGCAAATGAAAAAACACAGTCAATAATGAAATTGGAGAACTAAACAGGGAAGAACTCATTCACCTGAATAACTGACTCCGATAGCACAGAACACGGCCAATTGAACATTGGAAATAAACAGAATTACTGCAGTCACTGCAAGAGCAAGGCTTTGTTAGAACCCTGAATTCACAACATATTACATTACCTATATTCGTGATGAAGATGAGTTACCATCTTCAATTTCTTTAATTAACAAAAAGGTCAAGTAACCAGTATCTGGCCCTTAAAGTTGGACAAGCATAGTACAATAGAGCAAGAACAAAACTCTTAAATGAAACCAAAGTACCAAAATCTTGTTACTTTTGCCAACACCAAAATTGGTCCTCTAAAGGATAATATGGAGACAACAAAAGTGACTTCAAATTTTCAAGAAGCATGAAAACTGTTACCAATAAGAGAAACATGCTTTGTATCCATTCAAGTGCAACGAGGGGAGCATCAGGTCCTTGGAAATTCAGCATGTCAGTTTGACACAGTGGTTCCATGCTAATTTCTTTCCACATTTTCAAAGGCAAGTCCTGCATGCATGTGTTTTTTGAACCCCACCCTAAGATCAAACCAACCCCCCCCCCCCCCCCCCCCCAACAACACACACACATGAAGCTCCTCTCCCCCCACCCCCAAGGATGACTAGGTATTCCAACAATTAGCAAAGCAGAGTTAGACATCTCCAGCGAAAACAAATACATCATTGGCCATTTTTTTTTTTTGCTTGTCCTACTATGGTATTTTAAATGTGTAGAACCACTGTTAGCTTTTATTCATGTGTCATGTTTGAAACCCAACCGCTAAATGATATCCATATATTAGGCTGGCATGTTGTAGAACAAGCAATGGAAGCATCAAGCTTATGTTACAACTAAGGAAAGCATTATCCTCAGGGATTTGAAAACTACTGCAGGAATTGACGTTGCAGAGGATCAATCCCCCAATTAAGCATACAAGATATTACGCTGCATATAGCTTTTGGAGATATATTTACCATGTAAAACAACATTACAAAGTAAAGAAATTGCAACTGAAATCCACAAGATGAGAAGCAACTCACCACATTGAGCAATACGAATCAAAGTTTGTCTTATTATGGGATGTCTGTCCAAACCCCACCGATCACCGCTGAACTTAAATACATCCCAAAGCGCCAAGCATGAAATAAGACCAAAAAGAGCTATTGGCAACTGATATCTGTCATCAAAACCAACATAAGTCCAACAATGGCAAACACTAAGCAAGATGGCAAAAATAACATAAGCAATCAATATCCCAACACATTTTAAAAGAAACGTGAACTCTGTCAGCAGTTTTGAGGTTCACTGAGATATGGAAAACACTGACTTATCAACCCAACCTTTCAAGTGAAATGAAGTTCATAGTTCATCAGACAAGCTGTAGCGTATATCTTTAGCTCCAGTCACACGCATACGCACAAATGCAAAATAAACGCACACAATTTCATCACCCAAACAGCTAGAATTACAATCTTTACCGTACCAGACATTTACGACGCAAAACATAACACACGCACATACACAGATATATATATATATATATAGAGAGAGAGAGAGAGAGAGGGAGGGGTAATTAATTACAGAGAACAAGCGAAAAATAGGGCGAAGAGAGAGGCGTAATTGCGGGCAAAGCGCTTGACGTTCTCATGGACCCGGAGGCGAGCCTGAGAGGGAGAAGACGGGAACGAGTACGATTCGGAAGAGCCAAAGAAGGCCAGAGTCCAAGGCGGCGTGTCGCCGGAGAAGTCATTGGTGGCGAGCTTCGCGAAAGGATTGAAGGTGAACAGCGATAGAAGAGTCCAGATGCGGGAGAAGAGTTGTGAGACGAAAAAGACTCCGGTAGAACTTATCGTAGTGGAGGCGGAGTCGTCAGCGGTTGCGGCGGCGGCGGCGGAGGAGGAATCGGAGGGTTTGGTGGTATTGGAGAGGCGGTGGAGGTCGGTGGTCCGCTGGTCAAGGATTTCCAGGTAGCCGGAGTCGCGGAGCCACGACTCGAATGCGGGTTCGGGTACGCTTAGAGATAACGGGTTCGGAGCGAACACCATTTCTTTTCTGTTGCGAAGTTTTGTGGGAAACTCAACAAATTTTATCTTTGACATGCCTCTGTCGTTGTCACAGTGTGATGCGCCATTTCAGATATTCTATTCCATTTTTTTTCTGATCTTTTCTAAATAAAAATACACGTTATTAAAAAAATTCTGTTTTCCTTTTTGAATCTTTGATAGTTAACCCAATTTCTTCAAAATAATATTAATTACATGTTTCATACTTGTTCGTAATTGATAAATAATTCAAAAAGAGTAATCCATCGTTGAAAAAGGATGCAACGTATGTATTATATAATTTGTTCGATTCGACTAAATCAAATATATATATGAAATGAAGAATGTAATGAAAAATTAAAACATATATATAAAGAGAATTTAAGCCGTTTAAAATCCTCTTCCTCTTACATTCTTAATTATTATGCTTTTGATATATTTTGGGCCCATAATTAAATTAAACTATATTATAAATTAAATATAAAAGTTAGCAAACTATTCATACAGTGTGGTGAAGTTTTTCTATAGGGACTAAAATGTAAATAACCTATGAAATATGCAAGATTGTATTTCGTCTTCCTTGTTTTCTTTGAGAGTAGTTATTCCTTTTGTAATTATCTCGGTGGCGCAAAAAAGATTTATCGTCGATGTCAGTGGCACTTGCTTCTCTTCGCAGTCATTTCATCAAACGTCTGACGTCCTGCAATTCCGCCACCACTCTCTTCTCCTTCCGCCGCCGCATTAATTCCCTCCCACCGCCCGACCGCTTCACATCGGCGCTGGGGCCACGACTATGGAGGCTCAACGGCAGCCGTGTCAGTTATTCTACTCTACCATTGAGCAACGATGCCGTGATTATAGATGATTCATTCACTTCGCCTTACCTTTCCGTTCGAATTTGCTGCCCGAGGCATGTTGCTGTAAGACCGTCTCACTTCCTTCTGGCATTCAGTATGCGTGTGTGTTTGGTGTCTTCTGCTTTATCGTGATCTTTTGAGGTTAATTTTGGATTCTAGGACTTACTGTCGGAGTCTCTCATGTGTTGTTTTGGAGCTAGTTCTACCACGGTTGATGAACAAGACAGACACGATTCTGATGAAGAGGTAGCATATAAATAGTCCCGCTTCTGTAACCTTGGCAATTTTCGACCTCCATCCACATTTTAAACTTTGTGTTTTGCCACATTAAATGATGAATTGTAATGACTAAGTTGGTAAAATCGTCGATAATTCTGTGATGAACTTAATATTCCAAAATATGAGCTTGTAGAAAATATGATGATCTGTTGTTTTCCAAATAATTTAACTTGAATCGTCAATTGCCTTGCTGGAAAGAAAATAATCGACTTGGTTAACTCCACCTAAAGAATACTGACTTTTGGAACGGTTGTAACTGGGAGGTATTGATATTCCTATGTGGTAATTCTTATCTCTATCTCTCAAACATGCTGTGGCGTACCACAAGTTTGTATCTGGCTCGGGTGGTAGCCAACCTATGTTAAGTTTAATCCTCAGATATGGATCAGTTCTACATTCAGTATAGACCAGGATGTGAAGGAATTGCATTTCACGAGCTGCGGATTCTGTTGGATTGAAAGAGATACCTGACTACGAAATTGAAACGCATAACCACGCTAATTGGATCAAACAAACTCAGGTAATCCGCAATATCCCACTTTGGAATCTGCTAATATTATTTTCTGTAATATGTATAAATCCTGGAGCGTTTTAAGCGTGAACTCTTGGGCTGCCTACTTGGATTTTGCAACCTGGACTAAGTCTGTGAATTTTCATGAACTCACTTAAGTTACGAACCACCTAAAGATGTTGATGGATTCGTCTGACATCAGTAACTGGGATGCGTCAGACAAGACTCTTGGGCTTCGTTAAATATGTTTTGCTCGTTTTTGGATTTTATATATATCAATTTCAGGAATCTTTTCATCCAGTGGAGATTACAGAGGGACTTTGGGTTGTGCCTGAATGGAGAAAACCCCCAGTAAGATTCCAGTTGTGACATTTATAAACTTCCATATAATTTTGATCTGTATATGCATGCATCCCTTAGTATATATTCTTCAACTGTTTTGCAACATGTAATAGGAAGGAATTGATGAATGGTTGTGCGTACTTGCACTCACAGGATCTTCAAGCAATAAATATAATTCTGAATCCTGGTTTGGCATTTGGAACTGGTGAACATCCTACGACAAAGTTGTGTCTATTACTGCTGCGTCAATTAATAAATGGAGGAGAATACTTTCTGGACTATGGCACAGGTTCTGGTGTTCTTGCAATTGCAGCACTCAAGGTACTTTATTTTAACAGAATTATATTCAACTTTTGTGACATTTTGCTGGAACCAATTTCAGAATTTCAACCAAACAATGCCTTGACCTGCCATTTGTCATAATGCCAAGCAAATGACTATGGTTATCATGCCTAGCACGCCAGAAAAAGATGGAAATGATTATAATACTTCACATAAATTTTCCAGTTTAATTAGTTGAATTGCTGATATTCTAGATGTGTTTTCCCCTAGATTTGATGATATGTTTGGGCTAGTTCAGTAAGCATGTTATGAGTTGGTCTTTCAAGCTTTGCCCACTAAAATGTATCCCTGTGATATTCTAGTCCTTCCTTTTCTCATCTCCCGACATGACTTGTTGTTCATGGATGCTTTTTCGAAGTCATCCTCAAATGCTCTATTCAGTGTGCTGTATTTGTCTTTTGTACCGAGACTATAGTTTGGAGCGGATCTTTCAGTTGGATTTGACATAGAGCCACAGGCAATTACATCAGCCCGACATAATGCTGCTCTGAACAACATAGGACCAGAAAAATTGCTGCTAAGCCTTGTTCCTAGCAAGGATGGCCCTGACTTTGAGAGTGAAGTTCCACTCCAGGACATCGGCACTCGAGATTTATACAATCCAAAGATCATTGCCGAGAAAGACAAGTATGATGTGGTTATTGCTAACATATTATTGTATCCACTGCTAGACTTGGCAGAACGAATTGTCTCCCATGCAAGGCCTGGTGCTATGGTTGGCATCTCTGGAATCATATCTGAGCAGGTATGGTAATTTCTACTGGTTATATTTAATGCCTTCAGTGATTTTGAAATGTGATTGTAGTAGTGTATTGTTATCGCGAAACTGCTATAGGTTCAAGGATTGTGCTAGATTTCAGTTGAATAGTAAGACTTATGTGACCCGAATTTACATCATGTTTTCCTTCCTTTCCAGGTTCCATCTGTTATGAAACATTATTCCCAGTTCCTGGAGGACATGAACGTGTCAATGATGGATGATTGGGCTTGCATAAGTGGTTCTAAGAAAAGACAACCGAGCACTAATTAGATCATACTTCGATGTCAGTGAAAAATGAACCATGCGCACTGCGTTTTCATGTTGTTATGTATGTTATATGTATATCCTACAAACTAAGATTCATATTCGTACGAAATGTATCCTTTGTAATATTACACATCAAGTGCCAGAATAGAAGCCTATACTGTGCCTTCACGTTTATGCGTCATGGTTCTAAACACAAGACGTATAGCCCGAACTGAAGGACATGATGATTTACATCATGGGATCCAGGAAAAGCATTTATTCCAATAAGCGCATCATGCTTGAAGCTGAGGAAGGCAGAAAAGCAAGAGAAAGCATTCTTCAAGGTGTAGAGAGAGAGAGAGAGAGAGAGAGAGAGAGCTTAACAAATATAGAGAGAGAAGAATAAGAATCGAGAGAGCGATTAACAAAGCATGAAGAACTGAACCAGCAGAATGAACACAAAGACACAATTTAAGCCATCCATGGCAAACAAAAAACACCATATTCTGTTTACATACAGGGAGAACTCAACCAGCAGAATTAACACTAAGCCACAAATTTAGGCCACGCATGGCAAAAAAAAAAATTGCGTTCTGTAAAGCATTCCTTTGTGGAAAGATGCCAATTGTTGATTAGGTCACACATGTAGATGGAAAGATGAGACAGAAGTTGAGCAAATACTAGCTGAGTGATGTTGCAAATCACTTCCAGGACCAACCGTGTATCTTGAAGTAAAACTTTCAACAGAGAAACAAATATGGACCTCATTGACCAATAAAGACAGCAACCATTTTCTCAAAGTTTTCATGTTCAAATTATTTATCCAGATAATTCAACAATGCCTGTCGTTTGATACACTTTTCAGTTCAGAGTTAACAAGAAAGCCTTCCATTGGGAGCAAGAATTTTCTTAATGAATCCTATAAGCCAAAATCCAAGTCCTGTAAAATTACCGCTTGAGTTGCCTCCTGGCAAGAGCAGGTGCCTTTTTTGGGATGTAAACCTTATAGCTCACCTGGAAAAAGATTCAAATGATATAATATAAAAACTTACAAAAAGTATATGTAAGATAACAAATTCTGTCTATCATTTGAATGGGAAAACTCTTACCTGTACCATCTCACCTCCCCTCATCACTGACATTGTTTTCTGCTCAAACTGAGAACCATCCTTAGCTTCATTTTGTTGTTCTAAGCTACGCTCCTCAGACTTTGGCCCCACAGAAGAAGCTGGTTCTGCAGTAATAGCTCCCGCTCCTGGTGTAGGGTCACTTCTCGATGCAGGTTTGGCCAAAACAGCAGAACCGGTGCTTCTGTCCTCCTCTGGACATCCTAAGACTGCTGCCCCATCTGGTGTATGACCACCAATCTGTTTAGCCACTGCAGGTTCCTTCTCTATGTTTCCACTTTCTTGGAGTTTCTTGACCACCGTGAGCTGAGAAAACTCACTTTTCGATGAGGTCTCTCTTCTCTGATTCATTTCTTGATCATTAGAGCTACCCTGATTGGTTAGTTTATTCTCAACATCATCAACCATTCCAGCAGACGACCCTTTCACATCAGTCTCACTATTCGTTTTCAGATTAGCACTTCTTGGCCCTGTCTGAAGCCCCCCTTTAAACCTCCTCAAATTTTCCAGAGCTTTTTGCCTCAAAATTGACTCCAAATCATCACCGCCCAACACAGCAACAGGAGCGGACATATCAATCTCTACACTCTTCTCAGCATTGTTCATACGAGCTTCGTTCAACTGCTGACCAGTTAGTTCTTCACCTGCAACATAGTCTACAGAAACCCTCTCATTGGGTGCACCATGAGAGTGATCATCTAGCTCCATCTTACTTCCTCCTTCATTACTGTCAAGACTTTTCGGAGAAGGATAATCATCTTGATCATAGACAATCTCTTCTTTATGTGGGTCCCCCTCCCATCTGTCTTCCCCTCCATCATGGGATTGATCAACAACAGCAATAACTGATCTCAGGCGTCTTGAGCTATTATTGACAGGAGAGAATATCACGTCCTCTAAACCAAAACTGACGCTGTGGTTTCCCCCCCTGTCAAATGAAGAACAACTGGGAGACCTCACTTTGTGCTTCTTCTTAGCCTTGTATAATTCCTTATCAAGTGTTACTTGATTCCTCTTACGCTTGCCATCTGCAGTGCTGCATGTGGAGCAACTCTGCGTATCAGAGCTTGAAGAACTGCTTAAATGTTTTCTGGGCTTCTTCTTTAAGGATTTCTTTCTTGGTTTAGCAACACTATCTCTACGCAAGCTCTCCGTATCAGAGCTTGAAGAACTGCTTAAATGTTTTCTGGGCTTCTTTTTTGAGGATTTCTTTCTTGGTTTAGCAACACCATCTCTACCCAATCTCTTCCTTTTTCTTACATTATGTGCACCCAAATCACTGCTGGGGCTGGCATATCTCTTTCGAGCCCTTTTCTTTGTAGCCTTTAAACTGACTCGTGATCGTCTGGCCTTACTGCGCTTATAACCACTGTCAGAGGTGGACAAGGAATCAGATTTTGAACTCACAGATTGATCATCAGAATAAGATGACACTGAGTGGTGATGGGGAAGCTTCTTGTTTTTATTATTCCTTCTCCTATGATTCAATGTTGAAGTGGAGGGCAAAGTATGTTCCGAGTTTAATGAATCATCATCAGAGTAAGAAGAAACCGAATTATAAACGCGCTGTCTCTTCTTGGATTCCTTTGTCGAACTCTTCTTCTTCTGTTGGAAAAGATAAACCGCAAAACATAACTCACCCAGAGACAGGAGAATTAATTCACAGCCATTGTCGCAGGAAATCGGTTTCAGACAAATCCATCCAAATAAAAGAGCAATTACCACTAATTCCCAAAGAAAATCAAGAAATCAATTGACCAGCAGAACTTCTGGGAAGATTTCCGTTGGTTATTTTATTTTTTATTATTTATTTTTCTCCTTATTTTGGTCTGTTCTTGAAAGATTTGGAGTTCCCTATTAATTTCTTTCAGCATTTTTTGCATCTTGCTCTTCATCATTATTTCCAGAAATTAATGTATCTTCATCTTTCTTGTTCATATCACTCTTTCCTGTTACTTGAGCCATTACAATTGGGTTTAACACATTCGCTTGGCCCCAAAGATTCAATCTTTAAAACGGGTTTTTCACCAATTTAACTTTTAGATACCAGAACTACAAAACCAATCAAAAATGGTACGCGGAAGAGACCGAGAATCATAAATTTTAATCAAAATTCAAGTCTTGAACCAAGAAAACTAGAGGATAATAGCAAACATCACCATAAAATCGGCATAGAAATTGAAAGCGTAAAAGCAAATAATTTAGGTGGGAGCAAAAGGAACCTTAGAAGAAACCTTGTCGCGCTTCTTCTTTGACGATTTTCTCTTCGAGGAAGAACCAGTGCCTACCATTATTTTCTTTGGTTTAATTTTACTTTCTTGTTCTTCGCTGTTTCTCCTTCTACCTGGAAAATAAAAGATTAATAGAAAACAGAAACAAAACTAAAATGAAATCAGTTATATACGAATTATTGTGAGATAATTGACAACAACAAATTCGAAATTTTGAAAAAATATAGCAAAGCAAGGCTGAACAGATGCGGGCGCTGGGTCTACTCTCCAAATCTAAACTAGAGCACCCAACTCCTAAATTGGCTTCGTATTTTATAAGTCGCGTTTTACAGGATGATGGTTAAAGTCAAATTAATGATAATTGTTTGGCCATATGTTAGTTTTCTTCTTTAAGTTGTGGAAAGTCCACAAATTTGTGCCCCCAACAACTACGATGTCTCAAAAAAAACAAGTTTTTTCATATATGTACCATGAATCAATTTTCTTCCATTTTTTAATCAAAAACTCGATGTTTTTCATTAAAAATTTGATAGAAATTGACTTACAAGATATAATACCAGAAAACAAAAACAAAAACAAAAACAAAAATAAAAACAAAAGATATAATACCAAAAAATTTAGGAGGTGTTTGGATTGTTTTTGTTCTAGTTCAACCTGAAAACAGGTTTGCAAAATAATTTTGGAGAATAAATTCTGAATTTTTTAAAACCTCAAAAAGCTGTTTGGATGCTTCTTCTGGAAAATGATTCTAAAATGCAAAATAGCAAAATGCATTTGGATGAAACTGTTTTCAAGAATAAAAAACACAAAAAGCTGTTTGGATGATATTATTGCAAAACTCAAACTTTATTACTTAATATGCATTTAATCTAATTTATTTGATCAACTTATTGCATACCCTTCAACTTTAGGATACCAAATCATTTATAAAAGCACAAACAACATACATATTAATTATAACAATACAACATTTTTTTCCAAATGGTAACTACAACTTTAATCAACAACATCATCCCATATATGGGATGCTATTTCATCCCTTAGTGCTGTCATTATTTGAATTTGTTGTTGGGACATACAAAATATATGTTCAGTTGCATTATTGTTGTTCATGTTGCCACCGTCCTCGTCTTCAACAACAATATTTTCCAGGTCCCAATGGTCAAACCAAGGATCGTCGGTAGTGTACATTCGAATAAAATTATGCAAAACACAATACGCAATAACAAGTGATCCTTGTCGACTCATCATGTAATTGGGCATCTTTCCTTTCAATATTGCAAATCTTCCCTTTAGAACCCCAAAGCAACGTTCGATCACATTCCTCAACGAAGCATGCCTATAATTAAACAGCTCCGAACGTGTCTTGGGACCTCTTCTACGACCACGAAAATCACCTAAATGATATCTTGTGCCTCTATATGGAGCTAAAAAGCCTGACATGTTTGAATATCCGGAGTCCACTGCATAGTATTTACCTACAATATGAAACTAACAACGATTAAATATACATAACTCACAATTTATAACAAAGCTTTACAAAATAATCACAACATAAACCTGGTGGAGGTATCGGAAAGCCTAATTCGGGTCGGGTGATTACATCTCTAATGACTCTTGAGTCATTTGCGCTGCCTTCCCAACCCGCATGTATAAAAGTGAACATCATGTTGAAATTGCACACAGCCAGAACATTTTGACTGATTTGTGATTTCCTCGAACGAAATGCAGTTGCCTTGGCGGCACATGCCCATGCTGAAATACTGGTGCCATCAATAGCACCTATGCAATCCTATATTTCACATGAGTTTGTTAAATAGACAACTAATGCAAAATATTGGCATATATATATATATATATATATATATATATCATCTTTTACTTGAGAGAATTTTCAAAGTCGTTAAGAAAGAAAACATACCTTGAAGTAAGGATATAATTTAGGATTATTCATAATTTGTTCGGGTGTCTCGGTCATATCTCCAGGCCGAATGATTTCTTTGGCTAGCTTACATAACGCTCGCATTACCTCCTTCACATGCCTATTGATGGTTTCGGTCGAATGCTGAAATCTTTCGGCAGAAATTCTCTGTCTCTGGTTATGACCTACAGTATACAAAAAAATAGCTACTGCTTCCTCTACCTCCACACGACGCTCAACTTTATCACATAAGTATCCTCGTTCTCGCAAAACATCACAAAGTTTCAAAAATGTTTGTTTATCTGTGCGCAAATTCTCATATATTCTTTTTGGATGACCTTCTAGTAATTCTTTTACCCATGCTTTTCCACTAAGCGCAGAAGTTCTGCAAGGAACTTTCTCGGGTGGAACAGGTGTTATTAATGCATTTAGTGCGTTTATACTCATTAGTTCGTCAAGTTCTTCCTCTGAATCGGCTAAAGGAAGTATATCTAAGTTTATCCCTGCATATTTGAATTGCTGATTGATGAGGTTGGCATTTATAGGTAACTCCATTCTGAAAAATCATACACAAGATGTATACAAAAAAGAAAATGTCAAACACTACATCAATGTATATATATTAAATATAAATGACAAACCAACTGCGTTTAGAGGAATAATATATGCACCCAAAGAGGAAAAAAAAATATCATAAACATTATCAAACCAATCTAACAAATATAAATTCAACAACTGAAAAATAATTTAAACCTACATGTTCAAATAACAAAATACAATGGAGATAGAATAAGAAACATAAGTTCATTTCAAGTTTTCAAGTCACTTAAGCAACAAAAAGAGATTATTAAATCTCGACATCTATGGAGCAAGGGATTGAAGCCATTGTCTTCGTCTAGTGTCTGACATACGGGCAAACATGAGGCGAAAAGAAGAGTCACAAAGCTTGTCAAGAGCCTTCACATATTGCTCCGGAGTAACATCCTCCATCTCCTCAAGAATGTCTACACATTCTTCTTCTTTAGAAGGTCCGACCACCTTATCATATAGCATTTTTTTTGACAATTGGGCATCCCTAAATGCACCCCATGCTTCATCAACAATAACAGACTCTACACATTGACTTTTACCATGTGAATGTGCATGGCTTTTGCTTCTTTTCTTTTTCTTCTTATTACTAGATTGTGGTCCCATTTCACTTATGTTATCATCTAATTCAGTGGGATCAGTTGGGAATGGGGTACTAGAAGCAGATCCATGAAGGAAAACCTCCTCAACTTCTTGTTCTTCATCGGAGTTGAGAGGTCCTTGTGTGGATGCTCGTGCAAGCTTGCCAGTGGCAACAGTTTCAAAAAACACCTCGCCAAGGAGATCATAATGATCGCATCCCCTTTTCCGAAATTGTTTGTATTCTTTGTTCTCCTATAAACACATATTAGGTGCACTAAGTAAAATATCAAGGCCATTAATAAATAATACAATTTCAAAAAGAATCTAATATAGCTATTAGAACGTACATATAAATATAAATTTGTATATATTAGAAGATAGAGTTATTATATAGATACATAGTTTGCATATATAGTTGTTAAAACTGAGATATATATATATATATATATATAGAGAGAGAGAGAGAGAGAGAGATTAAATCAATGATAAAGTTGTTGATACCATTATTTTTTTAGCCCAATTTGCTTCAGTTGCGTCGACAGTGTTCCTTTCATGATCCCAACCAAATCCCGTACACTCAATCAAATCTTTGAACAACTTCCACTTTAACCTTAACCTATTGAATTTTTGCTTTAGTTTAGCGACTGTAAACCTCTTTTTGAATTTGTCACACATTTGTGCATCTATTTGTGTCCACGTTCTTTTATGGAACGTTGTGGAGCTCAAGCTTCCTTTTCTGACCTCAGATACCATCAGATTTATGAAATATTCCTCTTCTTTTGAAGTCCAGCTCAATTTATCTTCACCACAATCGTCGGTGTTATCCATCTACATGTAATTTTTATGCAATATATTTAACATTAAATCGTTTAATATTTATTGCAAAAAAAACCCTACTAAATTAACACAAAATTGAAAAGGTATCATAAAAGAAAAAAAAAGATCAAGATGCCAAACAAAATAGCAATGAAAGTGTGAATAAGAGACCCCACAAAAGATCAAGATGTCAAACAAAATAGCTTATCAAACTTTGTTCTCTAGCTTTTAGAATATGTAAACAAACAAACGACATGCAACTGAGAACAAGATAAGAACCCAACCATACCTTTAAAACTTGGCAAAATATATCAAATTGTTTAAACAAAAATTTGAATTAGAGCTAAAGTCATTCTTCATGGTTTTCATCTATGAATTCTCATATGCAAACCTCTTTACCAACAAAGCAAATTTAGGGCCATTAGCACAAGAACCATTGTCAAACAACATACAGACCTTCAAATGACCAAGAATTGTTGGGATAAATTACAATTTCAACTAACACACTCAAAGACCAAGCAAAATCAGAAAGAAAATCAAAGCCAACACAAACCTGAATCCTTAGAATAAACTTGCAAAAATCAAATCGAGAAAAATAATATTGAGGATCCAAAACCTAATCAGAGCATGGAAAACACCAAAAGTTCTAACAAAATTTCAAAAACCAGCTACAATCAACACATGAAGATTTCTGAATAGTAACGGCCATGAAAACCCCATTCTCAACCATATCTTGAAAAAAATGAAAAGAAAAAAAAAAGAAGTGAAAAGATTTGCCTGGAGTTGTGCTTCAACAAGATTGAAATGAAAGGGGAAAGCTCCGTCTTCTTACTCGACGGAATCTGCCTGCTGCTGCAAAGCGTCGTTCTACGGGTTTTCTCAGTCAAGGGTTTTGATCTGGATGTGTTTTTGTTCTATTTATACATAAGAATAAGTATACAGTAAATTTATCCCCGTGTTTTGGTTGAAGAACAGATTTCTGAAGAAAGGAATTTGAAAACACCTAAAAGGTGTTTTGAAAAATGAGGGGTTTTTGAGTGTTATTTTGAGAGAACAACTTTTCTAAAAACACTAGCCCAAACACGTTTCTTAAATTTTTGTTTTGAAAGAACAGATATTAACTTAGAAAATGGTGGGCCAAACACACGCTTATATTTTATAGGACACAATATAACAAAACATAATTAAAAAATAGCATACATTATGAGACAAAGTTGACAATTTTCACAATATTATGATGTTTGCGTAAATATTTTTTATGTTGTACTATTAACATATGTCTTAATAAAATGAAGAAAATTATTTGAGATTACATTAAAACAGAAATAGTCAAAATTTATTGTTTCACAATGTCATCTGATCATTCAATTTAATAGGGAATTTGATTTTTTTTTCTTTTTCTTTTTCTTTTTTTCTCCCTTTACGATCTCTTTGTTTTATAGTGTAGATTTCTCTTACCAGCTTCCTTTCATATATTAAGGTAAGATTTTGTTGTGTATAAAAGTACATTAATAAACCAAAAATTATGTAATTTTATTGCATATTGAACCAACCAATGATGTAACAAGTATTATTAATACAGTTATCATATGATTGATCACTCTCCCTAAATTGAATACCAGTCACATGATAAGTAAAAAATACTCACTATATGATTACTTTCTGGCCAAACCCGGTGCGCACAGGAATTTCCCGCATATTAAAACTGAGAGATCAAGAAACTTGTAGATAACAGAACAAATATGCCTTTAACTATTTAAGCCTGCAATTTCTGTTGTTCTCCACAGAAGAACTCATCACCAAACAGTGCCTGAATACAACATCAACTATCCATAACACTAAGCATATGAAATCTACGCAGGAACAACAGGTTCTGCTGCAGATTCATGCACTGAAATTTACAGAAACATCCTCAAAACATTTATTATCATCTACAATTACAAAAACAGAAGCAACAAAATCTATGCGTCATCAGCATCACTAGGAGTTGGGCGAGTATCGATATAGAATTCCGAGTCCACATCATCTATGATCCTCCCTCTGTTCCACAGAAGAATGTCAAAAGCAGTAAAAACACAAACCGTAATTTCACAAATCAATGGAACATAGTTAAGATACCGTTCAAGAACAAATTTTCCTTCTTTATATTTCTGGCTCATTTCATGTGCAGACTCCTGCAGAAGGGTACATGGGGCAGATTGAAACGAATCAAACTAATGATGAAACGAAGATTAAGTCCTATTGAAAATAACATTTACGGGGCGGGAGATTTACATATTTCCAGCCAACTATTTGGCAGCAACAGCAGCAGAATATATCCGCGACAGTATGCATTCCGGAAAGCATCATCCTCTCCTCAAGAGGTCCGACTGTGATATTCACTCTGCCATCAAAGACAAAGGAAAATAGAAAATTCAAGCATGTGATCCATAAGGGAAACTTTACTCCATCATAGAAGGGGGGCAAAAAGAAGGAAAAAAAAATATATACGAAAAATGAAAAGCATCAAATCCAAGAACATGATTGATGCAGTATAGTCAATCATGAACCATGAAATTGTAAATGTAGCGAATTGTCAATCACTGAATGATCACTCTATCTAAAAGTTCAAAGTGTTAAGAGAGGAGAAACATTAAATATTTAATATCTCTAACATCATATCAGGTTTCGAAAGAGGCGCATCAAACTTGTACTTCTGCATATTTCTAGCAGGAATAGTCTAATTTTAACTAGGGACCTTCTCATTATCAGATTGTGGAAGACAAAGCTTTAGTTGTATACTAAATAAATTAACATTCTTCATTGTTACTGATTTATTAGCAAAACGCATTGTGTGACATTTAAATTTAACTCAAAGGACTTACAAAATTTGATTGCAATAAAAATAAATAAATAAAAATGGATCAACCCGAATGCCTGACAATGCAAAAGTGTTGAATATTCAATATGAGAAAAATAAAATCATCATAGCTTCATCAGTTTCAGTTTTTAATTATGATGGACTTACGCATTATTAAAGAGGTATGCCTTCCCCCTGCGGCAGTGAAATGCCTGAAAATATGGGCAATAATAATATCAAAACACATTAGTCAAAACTAACAAGCCCTCCCTCCATAGATAGCTATAAAAATCAGACTCAATCTCCACAGGAACAACAAATCCAGTAGATATTTCTAGGTCCCAATTACTCAAACGATAGCCTGAAATTCCCGTAAAATCCAAACGACTCCACCACAACGATATCAACAGAGTGCAGCCAACAGAAACATAAGAAGCCGATTTCAATACAAGCTAATAAAGTTGAAGTTTCAATTTTTAAGTATAGAAGCCCAAGAACAGTCACGGGAGAATGAAAAACCAATAAGAGGGTGTGAAAAGGGAGAGAATCTAACCCGAGAGGCAAGTTCATCAGCAAGAGCTAAATGGGTCTTGCAGAATTTGCATCTGTAGCTTCTGCCTTCAAGATCCACCACAAATACCCTTCCCATCTCACACACATACACACACACACAGATTTTTCAACAGAAATAAGGCACAAGGTAGACGCTAGCTTGATGAATTGATGTGATCAATTAACCAGAAAAGGACAACGTTTTACGCTTGCTTCCTCACAAGGAAACCTAAGCTGGGCCATTCTAGAGTGGGGATATTGGAGAAATTTGACATGGATATCGATGAGATTTTGATGAGCCCCATCAGCCCAATAATCTTTGGCCCAAGATTCTTTGGCAGCCCATCGTCAGGAATATTCTGGCTTTTAACTGTCTCTGTCTCTCTCTCTCTGTAAAACTTCTTGTCCATTTTCGTTGGGTGTTATTAAATCTTAAATCCTAGTTACCCATTAAAATAATAAAAAAAAAAAGAAACACTTAAATCCTAATTTATTTTTAATTTTAACAATTTCATCTTTGACAGTGTAACGTTTGACTGAAGAACTTAACTATGTGCGAATGAAAGTGTGAAAAAGAAAAACTATCAAGAAATTGGCGATCAAATGATTTCCAGATTCCGACAACTATCCTTGCAAGTTCATCGTTTGGTAAGATTGCTTTCATCTTTTCAAAACAATTCGAACCCATTAATTTCCTGGAAAACTCTTGCTTTCTCAATCCCCATTCAGCACCATCGTCAGATTAGGCACTGTAATTTCACGAACAATTCCAAGCCCGCAAATCTAGTTCTTGCAAGCCCATCTGCTAACCCCTCCTCCATTGATCAAGAAGCTCTCAAAATTCAAACCCTTCTCAAGATTTATTCCCACGAGCCTGCCGAACAAATTGAGCAGCGGCTCGATGAATGCAATCTCTCGTTATCAGAAGACTTGGTTCTCAATGTGTTCGAACGGCACCGTTCCGACTGGAAACCCGCTTACGCATTCTTCACCTGGGTATGCAAAAACGGGATTTCAATTGGGTTTTCCCCAGGTACCTCCATCTACAACGAAATTCTCGACACTCTTGGCCGAATGAGACGGTTTGATGAACTCCACCAAGTGCTCGACGAAATGTCTAAGAGAAAAAGTTTGATAAACGAGTGCACGTATGGCATTTTGGTGAACAGATTTGCCGCTGCGCATAAAGTTGATGAAGCAATTGAATTTTTCAATAAGATGGGAAATTTTGGACTGGAGCCTAACTTGGCTGCGTTTCAAACGCTTTTGTTGTCGCTTTGCCGGTATAAGCATGTGGAGACAGCTGAGTTCTTGTTCTGGAACGGGAGAAATGAGTTTGTAGATGATATTAAGACATGGAATATCATTCTTAACGGATGGTGCGTGTTGCGTAGTCTACCGGATGCAAAGAGGTTTTGGAAGTATATTGTTACATCAAAGTGCAAGCCGGATAAATTTACTTACGGGATTTTCATTAATTCATTGAGCAAATCTGGAAAGATTACTACAGCAATGAAACTGCTTAGGACAATGTGGGAGAAAGGGTGCAGGCCAGACGTGGCAATCTGTAACACAGTTATTGATGGATTATGTTTCAAAAAGAGGATCCCTGATGCTCTTCAGATCTTCGAAGAGATGAATGAGAGGGATTGTCCACCAAATGTTGCTACTTATAATTCACTTATTAAGCATCTGTGCAAGATTCGAAGGATGGAAAAGGTTGATGAGCTGTTGAACGAGATGGAAGAGAAGGGAGAGAGTTGCTTGCCAAATGCTTTAACTTATGGTTATTTGTTGAAGGCTGCAAAGAAGCCTGAAGAAGTTGACAGGATTTTAGGGGGGATGAAGAAGAGGGGATGTGAGCCGCAAGCAGATACTTACAACTTGGTTCTGAAGTTGTACATGGAATGGGGAGATGGAGAGAGGGTGCAATACACTTGGGATGAGATGGAGAGGAGCAGAGCAGGACTTGATCAGCGATCTTACACGATCATGATACACGGGCTTTATGATAAACGAATGATGGGGTATGCAGTTGAATATTTTGATGAGATGGTGTCGAAGGGAATGGTACCTGAGCCGAGAACTAAGTTATTGGTGGATGATATGAAGTGTAAATTGAATGAATTGGAACACGTTGAGGAGATGGGATTTAGGACTTGTGACGTTTCATTAAACCTTTCTCCAAAGCAAGGCAAGAAAAACAGATAGCTCGTTCGTGTTCATTTCAGGTTCCATTTTGGAGCAGTTTCATACTTTATAAAATCAATCACAACTTGATTTCAGGTCATGGTGAGTGAATTATTCTTTATACCCTTGTTGTACTCCGTAGATATCGTTTCAAAACTGAAGAGTAGCCTGTGGAAGTACGAATAGAGTGATTCTCAGAGAATCTCCAGTGGGAGTAAGGTCCATCGGCAACAGGGCAGCCAAATGCGACATTGTTCACTATGCATCTTTCAAATAATCAGGTTTTATGTACAATTTTTTTTCTTAATGAACTAATGCAATGAATTGTGAAAACAAGGATATGGCTTAAGCCTTTTGAGTCCTTTTCATTCCAAAAATCTGTCTTGGGCATGAATGCGCCCCCCAGTTTACATTAAACAATGTGTTATGTGCCATGAAAAGCTAGCTATCACGTCCACAATATTCTCTACGTTCATTTATAGTACACTTCTCTCCAAGTCACGGGCAAAACGTTACAAAACTAAGAGAGAGAGAGAGAGAGAGAGAGAGAGTGATGTAGGTATGTAATTATTATAGTTCCCAGATATGATATATCAAGAAAAGCTCCAAATGGTAGCTTTTGATGCCCTATACTTTTTTTTACCTTACCCCCAAGTTTGTGATTGTACGTGGATAAAACAATAGAAGTAAAACGCGGTGGGTGTCCGTTTTTGCATATCTGCAAAGTGTGGGAGCATTTTCATGATTATGAAATTCCAAAACAGTAGCACTATTTGGGAACTTACTTGGCGTGCCATATTTACATCCCTGCATTTTCACAGCCCTACACTCTCTGGACTCATCCCTCACTGCCAAATCATCAATGTCGCATTACTGATTACATTGTCGCACGGCCCATTTACAGAGACCACCCAAACAAGTGCACAATGCGAATAATATCATTTTACAGAGACCATTTTATAAATTATAATTATTACATAAAACACATCTCTAAATTTGAGGTATTGCCTGGACCGCTTTTGGACATAGGGTTTAAGGCGTGAATTAAGAAAAACAATTTAACTTTTGGATGGCATCAGGACTCCGTGTAAAAATGATAAGCCATTATTATATTTTTTTTAATTAATATACATTTATACAATTAACGCATATTATTCAAGTTATGATCAATTGGGGGAATTAAAGTAGGTTTTAGTCATTTTCCGACGAATTAATAAAGGGTATCTTACCTGAGGGACTCATTAAATTAGATGTTCCAAAAACTTGGATGCCCCCATATGTTGCTATACACTTCAATAAATTAGATTTAAATGTGTGGGACACAGTAATATAAATATACATATATAGCCTATTCAATTCCTATATGGGATATCATACGATGACTTTCCGAAATTTAATTCAGATAGCAACATATATAGTAAAACTATTACTAATTCCATCCCATGAAAATCCAACCAAATCCACTTGTTTAATTTTGCCACCTTCACATTCTTTTCTCCGTAAATTCCAACTTCATTTAGGTATTTGTCCTTTTTAAAATATATATATATATATATATATATATATATATATATATATATATGGACCGACACAATGACAAAATTGAAATTTAGCAAAGTTAAAGATGTTAGGTGTCTCCATGAAGCCACGAAAAGGGCCACAGGGGCATGGGACCCCGTATGATTGAGAAATTTAACCGAGATTATGTTTGGATGAAATTAATTTGATTGGAAAAAGGAATTTAAGATTATAAACTTAAAATGATTTCATATTATTTGAATTTAAAATCTTTTGCATTTTTTTGGTACATTTTGAATTAGGAATACATCATTACTCAAAAGTCAGATCAAAACAAAAACCAAAGAAATATGCTCTAGTTTGTTTTCTTATATATAAAAAGCGATTTGTTACAATTAATTAATTATATAAATAAACTTGTTTGTAGGGGTGGGCGTTCGGGTCGGGTTACCCGATACCCGACCCGAACTTGTGAAAAATTTAAAATTTCTGGTCTGGTATCCGACACCTAATTCAAGCACCCGACCCGACCAATGCAATTTAATTAAATTAATGGAATACATATACATATATGCATTGTATAGATTAATAAAAATATTTTATTTTGATTTTGTCTAAATAATTGAGATATTCAATAACACCATATTGTTTTATCTAGTCATGAATATTATATCCACTTATGTGGAGCTAAAGTATTTAATTGTCTAATTAAGATAAAATGCTAGCAATTAAATGTAGAGTTGTTATTTGATTGTTGCTATTTAATTTTTTTTTCTAAATATGACATATAATTAATATTTTTAAAATTGTTCTTACAATATACCATGCTTTTGTTATTTCATTTAAATTAATAGTAGCAAATTGGTACTACTTACTTTTCTTTCATAGTTTATAAATTAAAAAATACATTAATATTTCAAATAATTATATAAAAATTATGTCGGGTACCCGAAATTCCGGATACTTGACCCCATTAACCCTAACCCGACAAAAACCTGACCTGCGCCCACCCCTACTCATTTGTAACTAAAATAATACCCATGTTACTAGAATTTGAATCCATAATTTTATGTTTATGAGGTTTTCACCTTAATAACAAGGACTTATGCCATTGGGAAATTTGGTCTTGTTTTGATGTATTTTGAAAAAGTAGTTATAAAAGAAAATAGAAGAAAGCATAGAGGTTTAAATTATGTTTAATTTAATTTTGGAGAAAACATTTTAATATAAATGTCCTATTCTTCATATAAAATTTTTGTTTCATTACTAGTGTGAAGTCAACTATTTATGTATATCGTTATATATTATTATCCTGATGGTATCATAACTAATATACGCACATATTTATACATGTATACAAATAATCACTGAAAGATATAAATATACATTTTTGATTGATATTGATAATTTAAAATGATCAGAATTCACTCAAAATGAGTGCTCAAGTATTAAAATTAATTACAGAGCCAAATGTTCCAAATAAAGTCAATTAACTTGTCACTGTAAGATTGAATTGTCTAACTCCAAAAAATAAAATAAAATTTATCGCAACATAAAACCATCCAACTTAATTTAACGTAGTTATTATTTTGAATTCACAACTTTTAGCATCAAAGGGAAAATTTTTGTCTAAACCCGACTTGATCGCACTCAACTAATCATATAGCAAGTGTTAATATGCTTGTCTTGTGATTGGTCACTCTCCCTAAACTGTACACCAATCACACAGCAAGTGTAAAACACTCATCACCTGATTATTTAGGGTGTGGCCGAACCCGATACGTGTAAAAATTTTCCGCATCTTAAAGTTATCAATCTAAGACTATATATGGGCAATAGGTGATGTAAACATGGATGGCGGAACTTGGAAAAGGCGTACCAAATCTCTCACTTCTACTAAATTAGATGTGCATTAATGTATACTCGTCGACTATTTTGTTTTACACATGTATTGTGCATTCAAATTGTAAAATAAAAAATAAGATGCGAAAAGCAAAATAGAGGATTTGATCCAACGAAAATAGAGTGACTCCCACACTCAGATTGTCGTAGAAAAAAAAAAGCGCAAAATAAAAATTAAGAGAGTAGGGGAGAGAGAGAGGGTGTTGTTAATTGAAAGAAATTAGAGGCATATTGTACACCCCCCCCCCCCCCCCCAACACACACACACACACATAAAATGACGGTGTTGGTACATTGTAGGGCAAGGCAATAAACCAAAGGTCCAAAAATTCCATCTGACATGGCCGGCGACACCTCAATCAGGACCACAACCGATAGCGATACATGCAACACTTTTAAGTTCCGCCCGGGGGGACCATTCTCCACCTACATACTAATTATACACCCCAAAATACAGGAAAATTTTTATATGGACCAAGTATATGGACTCCACTCATGTATCCTACGGTTCAAATTTAATCACGTGTTATATATATTTTATAAAAAAATTAATATATAACACGTGGTTAAATCCGGACCGCATAGTATATATCCGATCCATGAAAGAATTAAACATCTACAAAATGAAATTAAAATTTTTCCGTGCACATACTATATTGACATGGTGGTTGAATTATATGTTTTATACGATTAATACATTAACGTATATTTTAGGAAGAATAATCAATTATGATAATTCGTGTTTGGTAGATTGATGTTTTGGAAGTGTTTTTGCAGCTTGTCAATTTTGCGTGGAGCTGAAAATATATATATATATATATGTGTGTGTGTGTGTGTGATTTAATTTCAAAATTAAACATATACACAGCAAATGTGCACTGTTACACATGCCAGTTTTAATTTAATTTGTCCCTTCCATAATTAGAGCGAGTGCTCAGTTTCAAAGCCTATTTTCCGAACAACCCATGTGGTTTTTTGCACATAGTTTGTTATCTACCTGGGGAATCTATTTAATGCCGTTTTGTTCGCTCCGCGCAAAATTTACCTGCCGAAAAACACTTTTAAAACATCAATCTACCAAATACGAACTGTTATGATTGATCATTCTTGTTAAAATATACATATAATTCAATCACTATTTCACTATAGTACGCGCACGGCAAAATTTTAATTACATTTTGTAGATATTTAAGAATAAAAAGGCCAGTTGATGTTATTTACCCAATGCGAATTTATTTGCAAGCCATAAGGAGTACACCATAAAAAGGAGTAGTAAAAAAGAAAGGTAGTAACGATTTGGTGATTAATTGAAATAAAATCAAATTAGAGATAGCCGGCAAATGGAGCGATAATGACCCATCAGAGGCCATTTTGGCAGATAATTAATTAATCAAGCTGTACGGAAACGTCATTAAGTATGGGAATGGCCTACAATTGAAAAATAGCACGTGTGTTTCAGGTAAACTGGATGGTAAACGTCATAATTAAATTTCCAATTTTTTCACATTACGATAATATAAGAAACTTGTGTTATATTATTAAGTCACGACTACATTACTGTAAATGACTAAATCCTACAGAAATTAAATGATAATTTTGTAGTCCACATGCGAATCAAGAAGCTTTCACGTAATGCAACTTAACTAGTATATTTTATTTTATTTTTTTTGTTATTTATTTATTTATTTTTCGTAGGCATTACCCACGCATTTAATTACCCCTTGGAAGTTTGGAACATCACTTGAGGAGATATTTTACTGCAGGCATGACCCACAAATTTACCGTCCATAATTAGACAACAACATCCAAGTTTACAAAAACAATTGCACCAACTGTATTCCATGTCCGACCTCATTCAACCATCTAATTATATATATAATAAATGTTAATATACTTATAACGTAATTGATTATATTTTATAATTTATACACCAATTACATAACAAATTTAAAACACTTGCCATATATTTAACATTGATTCAATCGAATCGAGTCTATGATACAATTTCCAAACTCTCCATTTTGTCAAATGCCAACTTCTGGTTAAATGTAAATATTTATGTTACTGATTAATTGAATACTATGAGTGAATTTGTTAATTAATGTACATGTACTTCACAAATCTGATTATTGGAGTTATTATATATTTCAACAATTCTTAATTCAACCGGAATTTTGCCTAACAAGATGTCTTTCTATGCGGAAACTCTAGCCTAGAACCGGGTCGATTGAATCAATACTCTAGCCTATATTTTTTTTATTTAATTTGATCTTGTGCTGTACTTCATTATTACATAGCAGCTGTATAAAATTATAAACTTGGAAGAAAAATACTTAATTGTGCATTGCTTATACATGACTAATATTCACAAAATGTATTAAAGGATGAAGCCGAAAATTTTACCTTTCTTTATCATTAAACCGAGCACGTACTTGCTTAAAAATACAAAATACTCGAGCTTTCACACTTTTTTCATGATTGATCTTGTATTACACTCGATTATTGCATGATGTCAAGTGTATTAAATATTTCTTTAAAAGTGACATTGATTGTAGATTAAATATTGGCTTACCAAATGCCGATGAAATAACACAGTTACACGAGGAAGTTACATAAAATATATGCATGATTTATCGAACGATTCGAATATTCAAAAATATTAATACACAAAAGTGGTGCTACGGTAACAAAATTGGTACCCGAAGTATTTGTTACAACAAATACTAATAACTAGTTTAAGTTCAAAGCCATATTCACAAAAAGGGCTTACCGATCATCACCAATTAATTAACATACATCATAAATATATGTGTGTGTGTGTGTGTGTTGTATCCATTAACCCCGTGAGACATCCAATTTTTGACCCCAAAATAAAAAAACAGTCAAAACTCGTTAATTTTTGACACTCTAAAATATTATATAACAATAAGACCAAGGTCCAAGGACGAATATCGTCCCAGCAACGGCCTTATATGTAGTCAAAAATCTTAGTGATTTTGACATATATAATACGAGTTAATAATAACAATGATTAATAAAAACTAAAACAGCATAGCTTGATTAACTTAATTACCAGGAACATCCTAAAATCGTAATAGCATAACCCGAGTTCATAATAAAAGATTAGCCCAAATGGTACTATTCCCTATAGCATAGCTGAATTAAACATAATCACACTTAACAGTCCACATAACTTTCCTAAAGAGAAATTAATTAACTAAAGCATACCAACTAATCATAGTTTCTCCACAATTAGTAACTCCACATGCAGTCGAGCTCAGTGGCGCCCAATTTCTGATTCTCCGCCGGCGCTGGCCACTGGCCCACCGACCCGTAACCAGACATCTGATCAGCGCCGCCGTGCATGGCCGTCGGCGGAGCAACCGCAGAGAAAAAGAGGGGCAGCTGAAGATTCTCCTGGAGTGACCTCAGGCTCGAAAAAGCCGAAACCCCAACATTGCTCCTCGCGAAACGGGAAGCGGAAGATGAAGGCGACGGGTCGTTCATCAGCAACCCATTCAGCAGCGGTGGCGACGGGAGCTCGAGGAGGGAGTTGTGGTTGAAACTGGGTAGTTGTGCGGTCGTGGAGAAACAGGGCACGTGCTCCTTGGCGACGGCGCCACCGTCATAGGAGCAGCTCTCGCGGTCCGTGGAGGCAGTGGAAGGCTCGAGGAGTGGTGGCAGGGAAACTGATGATGGGGAGCTCACCTCATGGCTAGTGCTGATGCCGCCGGAAGGCCTCTTCTTGCTCCCGCCGCCTCCTGCGGCGGACGAGCTGCCGGCGCCACTTTTCTGGAACACACGGGATATCACCCACTCGCCCTGGAGAACAAAAAATCAGCCGGAATTATTTTTTTTCAGTAGTTGCAAATGTCAAGTTCGATCAAAAAATAACATCAAAGGGCTATATTTTGCGCAAAACAAGAAGTCAACTCCCACAGAATATACAAGAAGATTTGAAACAATGTAATGACAAATCGAGTAACATCATCAACTCAACCTGTCATGTTGAACGTCTTTCATGCAGGCATGCTGAGAGATTGATTCATATGATTTAACAATTAACATTGATGTTTAGATTAGAAACTTAACGGGGTTTGTTTGAGAGATTGATTCATATGATTAAACAATTAACATTGATGTTTAGATTAGCAAATTAACGGGGTTTGTTTGACAGGCAGATTTGTTTAATTAATTTCAAGAAAACAACAAAACCCTGAGAGAGAGAGAGAGAGTTTGTTTTTGTCATTTCGTTTTCACAATGCTACACATACTTATATCAAGGTACCATGCAAATCAATAAGCTAATGAAAAAAAGTACTGATTTTCCGGTCAGGATTTCTCAGCAGAACTTTCGCATTAAAATCACTGCCCAGAGAGCAGCCCCTCTGCAAAAGCGAAATAATGACCCAGAAATTTTCCTGCATATCTTAAGTTCAATTATGCAATATTACATCAAGCCCATTGATTCACACACGACACCCAAACAAATATCATTTATGCAAGAATCATATTATCGCTGTCAAGTAAAACCTATAGAAGGTACCTTGGAATTTCTTGACAAATAGTGATAAGCAAATTTGCCTTCTAGGCGATATTCATGCATGACCCAGTTGCTTTTCTCTCCCTTGGGGGCTCTTCCCCTGTAGAAAACTAGGGTTTTCTTCATACCCACCAAAGAACAAGTCTTGGAGCTGTAAATCTCCCGGTCTTTACCCGTTGCCTTCCAGTAACCCGCTTCAGTAGCCCGATTCGTCCGCAAACCGGTCGGGTATTTCCGGTCCCGCAGGCTGAAAAAGTACCATTCTTTCTCCCCCATCTTCGCTTTGCCTGACAATTACAAATAATAGAACATTTAATCACAAAATATGTAATAAAGGAATGATCTTTTTCAGAAGTTTAGTTTAGTTTAGTTTAGTTTACCAGGGAGATGCCAGGGCTCGGATTTGTTGAGATCAACTTCAGCAATGGCCCTGCTGGTGAAGTTACAGTCTAGAACCTTCTTGAGGAGATAGTAAGTGATCAATTCTTCGTCGGTTGGGTGAAACCTGAAGCCCGGAGGGAGGGCTTCGTGCCTCTCGTAGCCATGATAGTTCTCCATTTTTTCAAGAACTCAAAGAAATCAGAAAGAGCTAATATTGGTTATGGGCCCTCGAGAAAGTTATATATAATGTTGATTATGATGAGGGAAATTTGTGGGGATTGGGTAAAATTGTGGGAATGGGGGTGAAGTGTAGCCGTGTGTTCATGGGGATTTGATTTGTGATGAAAGGCGAAATAATATTAAGGTATGAAATGGGTTGGGAAAATCTGCGTACTTTCTGAGGCGTTTCTGATCTCTCTGCCTACTGTGCAGCGGCCCTTATCATGTCCATATGGCTAGAGAGAGAGAGAGAGAGAGAGAGAGAGAGATAGTAGGGGGGTAGGCGATGATGTATGTATATCCGTATGTATAGGTGGGTTTGGGGGGTAGAAGGGTGTATTTGTTTGAGTATGCGTGCGTGCGTGAGGAAGTGTGCAGGTATTCCTATGTCAGTGAAGAAAATGAAAGGGAAGGAACAGAAAGTAGTTTAAAGAGAGAGGCCCTTTTGGGAGAAAATGAGAGGAGGGAGGGAGGGGGAGAGATTTCTCATGAATTCACCATGGATCGATAAAGCTGATTCATATCTCTCTCTGTCAGCACAGTACAAGATTAAATAATAATCGTGTGGACAGAGAGAAGGTAAATCCATGTCGGAAAATTCTTGTCCAGATCCCGGCTTGGCCGCACCCAATCAATCATATAGCAAGTGTTAATACACTTGTCGTGTGATTGGTCACTCTCCCTAAACTGTACACCAATCACATGGTAAGTGTAAAACACTCACCACCTCATTAGTCATGGTGTGACCGAATCCGGTGCGGGTAAGAATTACCCATCCATGTCTTTATTTTTTTTTTCGCCATATCCACACCCCGCCACCCCACCCCAATTCTTGTAGATTCACTTGTCATCACATGAGCTGTTGTTTTTCTGTTTCCATTGATTTGTCTATATTTCACTTAATTAGGCGCTCTACTTGCAATTTGGAGGTGTTTTAAATGCTTAAGCCGTAAAAAAAAAAAAATTGTGATTAAGAACCCATGTATTAATAATTTCCACTTAGTAATTTTACTGCCAATGTGTTTGTGATTAAAAATAAAGACAAATTAAGTCTACACTTTTCGAGATAAAATATGATTACAAATTCCTCCCGTCGTCCCTTAAAGAGATAAATTAATAGCTAATGAGAGAAATTAATAGCTTAATTTATTAAAATGGTATTTTAGTCAAAATAATTTATATTTAATATCTTTAATCTATTTTCTTAATTCTTGTACGTATCTCTAAAGCAACAATTATTATGGGACGGAGGGAGTAGCCTTTATTCTTTTTAAAATTACAAATACCCTTCAATATTTAATATTTTTTTTATGAATATTAGTTTAATAAATATCTCAATAAATAACTTTTCTACAACTATGGTAATCAACTCAATTATCAAGAAATGCATTTCATCGAATTTAACAAAATTCTTCCATCAATTTTTTTATTTTACCAACTTTGGTGATATAATTTCAATTTATATCATTATAACCACCAACATACATCATCATATATAATCTGATACTGCCACTATTTTTTTATTGAAATTTACTCCCTCCGTCCCATAATAATTGTCGCTTTAGGAAAAAAAAAATTATCTCATAATATATATCGTTCTCACATATCAAAAAGGAATTTATTATTTTTTTTCCTAATATATCCTTAGGAGAGAAAGATTAATAGTTAATGAAAGAAATTAATAGCTTAATTTATTAAAAGGGTATTTTAGTCAAAATAATTTATATTTAATGTCTTTAATCTATTTCCTTAATTATTGTACATAACCTTAAAGCAACAACTATTATGGGACAGAAAGACTACTTGATATTTAACTTCTCTTGTACTTGTCAAGACCATACGCATCTCATCTCAAAATTCCATATAAACAACATAAATAAAATTTATAATTATGTCTCGTCTTGATAATTGATAAATGATAAATTTTATTAAATTATCAAATAACTCATGAATATTTATAATTTTTAAAACAAATGATATTAATTTATAAATATATCATATCTCTATTGGTATACACATAATTTGCCCTAAAAATAAAAACACATTTGGACAATTTAACAATCTCATGATAACATTAATGCACTCCATTTTTTTTAAATGTGTGTTACGAACTTAAACATTGCAAGCTCGGTGTGGCTGAAAAACACCATTGTTACGGAAATAACAATTATCACAATTATAATAATTGTTAATTTTCAACCTCAGCTACTATAACAACCAACAATATATTATCTAACAATCCCCGCCCAAAAAAAAAAAAAATTAACAATCACGATAAAAGGAGCAAATACGCGTATATTGTTGGGGAATCAAACTTTATTCTCTTTGGATCTTAAACTTCTATCATTTATACTATGCCTAATTAGCTTGAATTTTGTATTTTATCTCATATTCTAATTTACAAACGTTTTACCACAACTTTAGCTAAGAAGTATTTCTCCATTCCCTTTCAACTATCACTTTCACCCAAAAAAATATTTCAAAATATCTATTATTCTTCAACTTTCGATAATGTATTTATTAGTTTTTTTTTTTCCCAATATACCTTCTTAGTTTAATAAGTATCTTTTGTTAATTCTTAAATAAACTTCCAACAACTCATTAATTAGTATGTAACTTTTAGTGTCGTCATATAAAAGTCGTCATAGTGAATTTCATAGTGTCTCTAAAAATTTATTTTAGTAAATAAATGATTTTGAGAAAAAGCTATTTATAGTAACACCTTTATACATGGAAGTTCTTCAATATCTATATTGTTGTGGAAAATTCTTATTTAAATTTAATTTGATCGAACCCAATAAATTTGATATACTTAACAAGTTACTGATCACTCTCTCTAAATTATTCATTATTTTGTAACAAAAAAAAAAATTTCACCTTGAAATAAATAATCATATTTGAAAAGAGAAAATTATTCCATGGATCAGGTGTGTGGTTTTTTTCATTACTCAAAGTTTTTAATTCAATTAGATTTTATATGTATTTTATAAAAAAAATAATATAAAGCATATGATTAAATTTAAACTGTTGGGAGTATCACCTGATTCATAGAAAAAAATTTCACGAAAAGATTCTTTACAAATGATTAGTATGACCAATAAATATTAAAAAAAAATGTGTTAAGATTCTTATTGGCAATTAAAAACACCATTATAGTGATAAGTTAGTGGGGGAAAAAAATCATAAATGATAAATGTAGTGCGTCTTTAGTTACCAAATTATGACAAGTATATAATAATTATTATTGTTATTATTATGAGTGAGAAATATTCTGATCAATCACTCGAGTCCAAAAAAAAGTGAACGTACAACAAAGTTGAACTTGGGATCACGATAAAACAACAAATACTTCACCTCAAGATAGAGTTATGGTATTGTCCATCATAGATGTTATTTCAATGTTGACTTTTTTCACACCAGGGGACGCCTATACATACACATATTATATATATTACCCCCCCGCCCCAGCCCCCACGCCTAGTCCCCAAAATAGGTAGGTACCCAGCTTCCCCTGATGAAACTAAATCAACAAGATTTTGTTTCACTGATTCGATTGATTTAAAAGACTATTCCTCTCGGTTCTCTTCCTCACCAGCATTACACACTGTACATTCTCATTAACCGCATAAATTTATTTTTCCCAGTAAAAAAGCTGAAATTTATTTTACTAATTGTGACCAGAATCACTACTTTCCTTTTTTTTTTTTTTAATAAAAAAAAAGTGACAGTCGTAGAGTGGTAAAACACTGTGAGTGGCATTACTATTTTCACTGAAGAGAGAGAGCTAAAACTTTACTGCAATCTGTGAACTCCGCAGTTTACACCAAAATAGTTCCCTGAGACGTTATGGCAAAACTTGGGAGCTAGCTATCACTTGTTACACTTGCTATCTATCTTTATATATATATATATATCTCATTTTGTTATATTATTAATTAAGCCAGCTCTTGTTTCATTATATATATATTTTCTCATGGCTTTTTTTTTTTTTGTGAGGTAATAAAATAAATTAACTAATTGAAAGGGCAGATAAAGGGAACTTTTCTCCTAGAGCCCACCAACGTACCAACTTCCCTTGTACATCATATGTGGAGTAGGAGAGTTTTATTTGATAGATGGGATTGACATTTTATAAATTATTTATATTTACTTATCAAAAGAAATATCTATTTTTTTCTTTTCTTTGTTGTTCATGTTTAATCAAATAATATTCGACTTAGTGAATATATAGAATTCTATTTTCCGACAATGTAGAACTATGGTTCATAATATGTTAGCTATTGAAGTAATATCCGAGGGTTATTTTTAATAGTTGAACAGAATATGATAATGTTATAATTTTATTTTATTTTTGAACATTATTTATTGTATGTTCCGAATATTACACACATAAATGCAATGTATATATACATATTAAATAAAAAATAAATGCAATTGATGCATATATGACACTATGAATTGCAAATTATTTGATTTTGTTATAATTAATGTGTTTGTTTAGTAAACTGAGAGTGGTTGAAATGTGGTGGGATGGGGAGTGATTAATGAGATTATAGAAACAGGGAAAATGATATGATATTGATGTATCTCTCTCATGCATGTATCTCATCAGTCATCAGCAATCCCATCACGGCCATCCATCCCCATCTGGACGCGTCATGCTCGCATTTTCACATTTGCTGCAGCCTTTACATCAAATCAAATAATCTCCTCCCATGCACCCGCATACTCCCTAATATTGCCCACTCGCTACTCCCATTATATTTTAAATGAGAGGAAGGAGAGTGAATGAAGAAAAATGAGAAAAAAAATAAATTTTCTTTTTCCTTTGGTTGCTGGTGAAAAAAGTGAAAGAAAATAAAATATATTGTATGGAGTTCATCACTTTTTTTCCTCTCAATATTGGGTGAAAAATAAAATAAAAAAAGATTACAATTATTTTTTTACTTTCTTTCAATTCATTTTTCTATCATCCAAATAATTATGTGAAAATTAAAATTCGCTCATTTCATTTTCTTATCTTTTCTTTTCTTTCTGTTTTTTTTCCTTTGCCAAATGCATTATTAATGTTTTTGCACACTTTACTCTCTATGTCCCATAATAAATATCATTTAAGGGTTTTGTACAATGATTAAGGAAATAAATTCAAAATATTAATTATATATTAATTTGACTAAAATACCCCTATAACTAATGAGTTGTTTGGGAGGTTTTTTTAAGAATTTACGAGAAGTATAATCTAAAGGCATATTATGAAAAAAAATTAATAAATTCTTTTTTGACATGTGATAAATATATATTTTGGGATAAAAAATATTTTTAAAACGATATATATTGTGGTTGGATGGGATAATTTCTAGTCTTCCTTTTACTTAAATTTACAATAATTTGACTAAAATATTCTTTTTATAGGAAATTGTAGCAGGACAATTAATGTGTTTTAGTTAGTAAGAATGTGGATAAATATAAAAAATGAAATAAATGCTCTCTTCAACTTTTAAAATGACAAATATTGCAAGAAAAAAAAAACCTCCTAAAAAGAGCAATAATTTGGGATTGGGAGAGTATTCTCCGGGCCTAGTTAGCTTAATCACTCCCATTATTTTCCACAAAATATTAACAAATTTATTCTATAAAATCCAATTCATAACTTTATTCTAATCTTCTGAATTTTACTTTATCCGGATTATTTGAAAGGTACTTTTTAAAGTAAGTTCAAAAAATTATTCATGCTTTAATTTATCTTTTCTAAAGTGTATAACAATAAGTTCTTTAGTTAATTTTTTGATCTTTAGTAAATGATATCGGAATGCATGTATCATACATTTTAGAAATAATATGGATTTTGAAACTAGCTACAATTGCTTAAGTTATTATAAATTTTAATGAGATACTTCCTGTAATTTAGTCGATATGGGAATCTAGTCCACTCTGATACTATGTATAAATAATTCAAATTCATACGTAACTCAATTTCAAAAACTGACAGAATTATTTAAATTATTATAAATTTCATTATATTTTAATAATTAATTTACCTGAAAGATATTTAACATACGTGTAAGAATTTAAAATTGATAGATATTTTAAAAGGGATATTGAGATAGCATTGCAGTACAAAGATATTCGAAAATCAAATAGTAGCAATAAAAGGAAATATATAATACAATTTGGGATAGCTAGGAAGAGATGATGTATTAATGCTGACGGGTAGTAGTTTGATGTGAAGTCCACCCAGTGGCCCATCTTTTCTAGTAATTTGAAATGTATAGCTATGATATTACAGTCGTTGCCATATGAGGCCAAAAATCTCCTCTTGTCTGCACGCCTCTTTTTTGGTTTATTTTTCTTTTGTTCTACCCTTTTGCCCTTTTAGCATTTTTGGCACCTCCTTTTTTATTTTGTTTTTTTATTTGTATATGGAATAAAATGTAGGTTTTTTTTTGTGATAATTTGGAATAATGTAGGTTCGCATAATGACCAGTCCTATCATCTTCGAAACTGGAAGTTTTTTTTTTTTCATGTATTAATGATCTGCAGAATAATGCGATTCTAATATATATTCATATCGTTTGATGACGTAAGATGGTATTTATATTTGATTTTATTATATTTTATTCAATAATTTATAATTCAGCTGGATATATATATATATGTGTGTGTGTGTGTGTATTGTAATATTGCACTGTACTGAACATATATTTATTGACCATGACTCGCATGTATAAAATAAAAATCAAAGACAAATTAGTTTTCTTACACTTGCTGCGGGCATATATATATATATATATATATATATATATGAATATGTTCCAATCTCATTGTTGGATGTACTTGCTTTTTTTTTTTTTTTTTTTGGACGAATACACGTAAAATTGTTTGATTGATTTCCAGAGGAAAAATATTTTTAGTTATAGAAAAGTTTCACCAAAATCCGGACTTTTTATCAAAATAATATACTTTTTATATATTTTTTACCACTCTATCATATAAATGAGATAGTAAACTAATAATTTACAATAACTCGTACACAGTGTGTACGAGTTACTATTTATATAATATTTTTTTATTTGGGAACAGTAATTCGTCTATGGTGTAGATGAGTTACTGTTCATATATATTTTTTTTAATATGTGAGCAGTGATTCGTCTACACCATATATGAGTTATTGTTCATTTTATTATTTTTTTAATCGGGAACAATAATGCATCTATGGTGTAGACGAATTACTGTTTATTTTAATATTTTTTTTTAATAAAATGAAACGAGTTACTGTTTACTTATTTATTTTTTACGAAAACCACTAGCATGCTTAGAAGGTCCAACATAGTTTAACGGACATTTATCGAGATATGTTGATATCCTTGCAAAATTTTTCATGATGTAACAACGATTAGCCTGAGTCTCAAGCACAAGCAAATATTGTCTAAGTATGGATACATATGTCCCCAATTCTCGTGACAATTGCATCTCAATTATAGGATTTTGTGCAATAACTTATGTTTCAGTGAACAATTGAATACTTTCAAGCTCTGACCGCGAGTCGGTGAAGAAGGATAATGTTTGATCATCCTTGATTTCTAAAATATTCTCCATGTAAGAATCCAACAAACAAAATAAGCAACTAATATTTTCACGGTGTTCAAACACTAAATTTGCCATTGCACAACGACAATTTTTATTACCGTTAATTAGCCTTGTGCAACAACTAATCCATTTAAAACAAAAAAAGAGTTACTTGTCATTGTCGTGTACGAGTTATTGTATCCGCAATAAAAAATAAATAAACAACAACAACTCGTTTACACCATTGACGAGTTATTATTTCCAAAAATAAAAAAATAATAAAATGAACAGAAACTCATATACACAATTGATGAGTTACTATTCCTGATATAAAAAAATAATACATGCACAGTAACTCGTCTACACCATTGACGAGTTACTATTCTCAAAATAAAAAATAATAATTCATGAACAGTGACTCGTACATGGTGTGTACTAGTCACTGTTCATATATTAAAAAGAATAATAAATGTATAGTAACTCCTACACATTGTGCACGAGTTATGGTAGATTGATTAGCTCTTTTAATTTAGGGTAAATTGAAAAAAATATATAAAATCATATTATTTTAATAAAAATTTCCCAAAATTCATATATTTGTGAAAGAAAATATTAAATTTGTAGCGCCATTTAATTAATCCCGTTGCGAATCGTTGGTTGACTTTAGGAAAGCACAGTGACGGGCATGGTTGTGTTGTTTTCACGCTCATTACATGCAAATAAGTGGCGATGAGAAAAAAACAAGAGGTAGCTCAGCACTATTATCGAGATATTTATATATATATGTGTGTGTGTGTATGTAATAATGAATGTAGAATTGTAGATAGATGACTGATGACGATAACCTGAAGTTAGCCGCCGCCCTCTCTGGCTTTGGTTGCGATGCGTCGTAGTTTGTGGTGCACTGGTGCTCCCACACCCACCAACGCACGCACACACAATGACACAATTGCGTTGGCGTGAACATTTAGATAATCCACCTGCTCTGCTCTGCTCTGCTCACCACTCCCACTGCCCTTGTGGTCCATCCTCTACATCACACACACCTCCACCCATTGGATCATCTTGTGTTTTTGTGGGCTATCACTTGTGTTCAAATTCACTCGTCTTGTGCTAGGCCCAACTACAATTTTCTCCATCAAGGTTTGAGGAAATTGGCATTGAGACCCTATTTGGGTTTTGGGGTGCAATTTTCTTCTGTTGCACTAAAATATGTTTGCGATTTTACAGCAATACTACGGGTTGAACAAGTAATAAAGTAATTATAAAAATTAGGATTATCGTTGCACGAATATTGCACGCGTTATCGATGATTGATTTCGCAAATTTTCTGTTGTTTAAGTTCCAAATTTCGATAGAAAAGTATGAAAATAAACTAGAACGCAAATAAGCAAGTTAAACAAAATAGCAATTAAAACAAGCTAGGGCTGGGCATTATTGTTCGAATCCTTCTAAATAGTTATTCAAACAATCATTGTCATTGAATCTCTATCATTCTACGGTTTGATTCACTAATATATTTGCAATCTCTTTTCGTATGTAAAACAAGTGTGTCAATAGATCCCACATTGCATATAAAGATCCACAAACCTTAGAGCATGGGAATCGTTTAAATTAAAAAGCTACAGCTCGGCAGACTAAATAATTAACTGATCGCACAAAAACATATTTATTTGTAGACCAATGTGTTGTCTAGGTTTATATAACAAATAGTCCGATTTTGTAAACAACATTTCGAATTCAAATATAAAATCTCACAACTTTTAATAAATCGATCAAAACTTCACAAGTAAACAAAACCTGAAATATAGATAGGATAAATAGAAATCAAGTATCAAGAATTTACTGAAATCATCCAAAACCCTAACAAAAAATTTAGCTAGATATAGCGAAATTGAAACTATCTATAGACATGAAACACTAAAAGTAAAACATAAAACAAACGGACTTTTCAATAATTTTTCGAGAATGTTCGAACTTGAACTCTTGAGTTGTCACTTTCTCTTGAATCGTTTCATTTTTGTCCTCTCTAAAACGTTGACTAGAAAATCCCAAAATCAAATGGAGAAGTGCTTTATACGAGTGCAGAGCTAAAAGGGATCAAATCCTACAAAAAATACGATTCCTAATTGGGTTTGAACTCTTGAGAAACGGCTATTACGAGCAAAATGGCCTCTCTGTACGGCAAAAACGATCGTGACCGTCAAAACGACTATAATAATAATGATAATAATAATACATCTGCAAAATGGTTGTGAGAAATACAACAGTAAAAATAAAAAAATTGGAAAATTTGTGTTCTTGAAGGCATACTTTCACTTACACCTTTTAGTTAAAAGAACTTAAGATTTTAACCTTTTTAGCCAAATTCCTTCCTTAATACCCTAAAACCTCAATATTTTCAATAAAAAACCACCCAATTATACTTGTAAAGATATATATTTTTTAAGCTTATCAGGAATAAATAATCTTTTTTTTTCTCATTTAACATTTAATATATAAGAAGAGTATTAAATGTAAACCGTGATTATTCAACTGACAAATGGAAAACATTTACTCAAAACTGAATTTGCCAGCTCAATTAATCATGTAATGTCCTTATCCTCGTCTTGTAGCTTATCAATCTTTTTAAAATATATATGAATCACATCGTTGCTACAATTTCATTGCCACTTAGATAAGCAACAAGTTGGTATAACCAAATTTAGTATAGAATTTTCCCTATGTTATGAGTGATCACGCTTCAACAACAATCAAGAGCTATACAAGGTTTTTTGAACGACCCATTTAGATGAGTTTAAAAGGAAGTGTTTTTCGAGTTATATTTTTTGTAAATTAAATAATTTCGTAATTAGATAGATTGATTAAAACTATTGTAAAATGTGTTTTTATTTAAAATTATTTTAAATAATTTCTAAAATAACTATATCTTGGCTTTTTTTTGGGGGGGGGGGGTTGCTTTTTTTTTTTTTTTTTTTTTTGAAATGTCAATCTAAATATAATTTTTTTTTTCAAAAATAAGTATTTATCTTCTAAAAATATCCATTCAAACAGTCTATAAATTGTGTATTATTTTGTTTTTTTTTAATGGTTAATTGTGTATTGATTGGGCTAGTTAGTAAGGAGAGACGTCTAGGCATCTGTTACCTCCGATCGATCTAATCTCTCAATTCCCAGGAATGAAGACGATTCTGACTCAGCAATCACTATCAAAAAAAATAGTTTGATGTTTTGTACATGAAATAAATTGATAGTCATCCTTGGTCTCTCATTTTGTTAATATCTATCTAAGTGGAAAAGTAAAAGCTCAAAATGATAACCATTTAAATTCGAATTCATTCACATATATGTATATGTATTTTACTTCTATACGCCATTGATTAATGTATGATATACTAATATATTCAATTGCTTAATTTAAATGTTAATTATATTTTATATACTCAATACATGATAAATAAAAATCTAAATATTTATGACATATATATCCACTTCACCAAAATACCTACCCCCACCCCCTACCCCCTTCCTTTTTGGAGATTTTTTATTTTTTTATTTTGTGAAATAAATTATGCAACACATAAATATGTATTTCATAAATTCGAATGTTAGAGCTATCTTGGTAGAGCAGTTCGGATCTTTTACCATATAGTCATATAATATTTTTTACTGCAGTTATCAACACACATCATTTGTATTGATGAATTGTTATTTATTTCTATGCATGCTATGATTGAATGAATAACATATTCGATCGTTAGTTATATTGTAATTTTAGTTGAGTAAATTAAAGAAATAAGAAACTGGCTTTAAACGGATATATATTATTTATCAAATTATATTAATGCATTGTATTTTTTTATAGTATTTATAAATAGATATTTATGTGATCACACTTGCTTTGGGTAATTTTAGAACCGAAAATAGAAAGTTTAGATTAAAAAAAAGTTGAATAAAACCTGCTTCAAATGTTTGTGCTCATTTGGTTTAATGAATATGTACTCTATTTTTTTTTCTTTTTTATACAATATATATCCCATCTTTAAAGGCATGAGGAGCTTGTCGTTCGGGTTTGTGCAATATTATAAAAGATAAACTGATTAAGATATGAATCCGGGCCACAAAAATTAGTTTCTTATTTTGTTTGCCTAAATTCGTTTCCGTGACATACAAAGAAAGATGAAGCTATCAACCATCGGGTTTTGTTTCAGGCGCGTGGATGAGTCTCAACCACAGAGAGACTTCCAAAACTCCATCCATAAACAAATCCGGGTCGATTGGATCTATTTGCCTGCAAAATTGCCGATTCCAAAAGAATTAAGCAATAATAATAAAAGTAGTAGATTAATAATATATTTTTTTTCCCAAATAGAAAATGAAATGTTAGAGATTTGGCTTTCTACGAAATATTCCCTCCATCCCATAATAGATGCCATTTTAAGTTATTGCACAAAAATTAAGAAAATAGACTAACATCATTAATTATAGATTAATTTGACTAAAATATCCCCATAATTAATGAATTGTTGGAAGATTTTTCAAAAATTTATAAAAGATATTAATTATTGTCTAAGGTTATATTAGAAAAATACTAATGAATTCTCTTTTGAAATGTGATAAAGACATATATTATGTGACAAAAAACTATTCCTTTGTGGGACGGAGGGAGTATATCTTTATTTACGAGACGATAAGTCCAACATTTACATTTGGCTTCCTATGAAATCCTATTGTTATATAGACATATAGAAATAAATTTAATAAATGCATATAAATATTGAAGCATATCTTTTATTCATTTTCTTTCACCCCTTATTTATTTTGCACATAAAAGCTTTCTAATCACCCCTAACCATTAAAATTTCATATCATTTGTTAATTTAATTCCCTCTCCATCTTCTATTTTCTATTTATTTATTTAATTTACAGCGTCCATAAACTTTGGTAATCAATAATGAACAATTACATTATAAAACAATGCAGATTAAATTCAATAGAATTAACAGAACGAGTGTGGACCCGGATCCAGATCCGACAGTAGAAACTCTAACAAGAAAACAAATTTATGTCCCATGCAGTACCCGGAAAAATTGACCTTTCTACTCCAAGCACTTAATTTTGTGGCTTTCAAATTCCAAAACGCAAAAGCAATCCAATAAAATCTGTTCCCTCCTGCTGGGCTCAAACCCAGAAGCGATTGTTCTTGTGAATTTGAGGTGAAAATGAATGGTGAAATCGAAATTGAAGAGCCTAAGAACATTACGATTAAAGGGATTCTGGGATTGTTGACGGCCAACACAGATTCGAATAAAAAAGTGATTTCTTTGGGCATTGGAGACCCAACTGCTTATTCTTGTTTCTACACCACTTCTGCTGCTCAAGAAGCTGTTGTTGATGCTCTGCGCTCCGCCAAATTCAATGGTTATTCTCCCACTGTTGGCCTTCCCCAGACCAGAAAGTATTTTCTTTTATTTATTTATTTTTATTTGATTTTTTTTTTTTTTTGAATTGGGTGATGTTATTGTGATTGGTTTCTTGAAATTGTTCGTGCATGTGATGTTTCTATTCTTGGAATTGACACTCACCCACCTGAGCATTTCTGGTTTGGGATTTTGGTTTGATCGTTAGTCCTTGGCTAAATTATTTTATATTTCGATGGGTTTCAAAGTAAAATTATAGCTCCAATTTCTTGATTTTGTTTATGTTTGATGCTTTTGCTGTCAAATCCGTGTCAGTTTAGCTAGTTCCTATTTCATGTTACTGCTCTTGAGAAAAAGATTGTTTGAAATTTGAGTAGTCGGCCACTATTCTCCTCGACGTGAACTCTGTTTCTCCCACGTTTTTCACTTGCATGGACCTCCATTTTCATATATATATATATATATATATGTATATATATTTGCTAGAAATTAGATATGTTTCTTCTGTGATTTCTCAGTTCAGTCTCTGGTTACAACTTACTTCAGGCGGGTCCTTTTTTTTTTGTTTTTGTTGTTGTTGTTTGATAATCTTCAAGAGGGTCTTTCGTGTTCCTGAAGACATCATATGATTGCAACAAATTCTATTCAAGCAAAGACACATGCAGATCAAGATTGGATTTTTCACTTGCTGCACGGTTCAAATGCTGATTATATATACTTATTTTTCCCAAACAGGGCGCTAGCAGAATATTTTTCGCGCGATCTCCCCTACAAGTTGCAATCTGATGATGTTTATGTCACAGCTGGTTGCACACAAGCTATTGAAATAACACTGTCGATTATGGCTCGACCAGGTGGTAACATCTTGCTGCCACGGCCTGGTTTTCCAATTTATGGACTTTCTGCGGCATTTAGACAACTTGAAACTCGATATTTTGATCTTCTACCTGACAAGGGATGGGAGGTTGATCTGAGTGCATTGGAAAGGCTGGTCGATCATAATACAGTCGCTATGGTTATCATAAATCCAGGGAACCCGTGTGGAAATGTGTATACATATCAACATTTAAAAGAGGTTCGTAATGGCTTAAGCCTCTTCGTGCTTTCCTATCTATTGATCATCACACTTAGTTTGCTGATGCCATAATCTAAATTTCAATAAGTTTTCAAAACATGATGATGTTATTCAAGTGTATTGACAAATTTTGTCAATTTGGATCAAATTTTGATAGTCAGAGGCTCGAAGGGGTATTTTTAATTTTGAAACAAAGAGGGGCAGTTTTTATGGTTACATATTGTTACAGGGGATGACCGCTTAATTCACCTTAATGGCCTGCTATTAACTTTTTTCCGAACTACAATCAGATTGCTGAAACTGCAAAGAGGCTCGGCATCGTTGTAATTGCTGATGAAGTTTATGGTCATCTTGCTTTTGGGGCTAATCCTTTTGTGCCCATGGGAGTTTTTGGATCTATTGCACCGGTGATTACATTGGGGTCTCTGTCAAAGAGATGGCTTGTGCCTGGTTGGCGCCTCGGTTGGTTGGTTACAAACGATCCTGACGGAAGTTTAAAGAGCCCAAAGGTTTGTTTTCATCTTTCAAATAGAGCAAAATAACAACATAATTACTTTTCCAATGACTTCATATCAGTAACTTTAAAACCACTGCAATGACTGAGAAAACAAATTTTAAATCCTTAACTCCAAATCCAATGCTCCAAACACCGCATTATATTTGAATTTGGGTATCCGTTTCAGTGATGAACTTTGGATATGGTTGATTTATTGATCATTACTTACACCAGCTTTTTCTATCTTCTCAGTTTGTTGAGCGCCTTAAGAAGTATTGCGACATTTGTGGAGGCCCTGCGACCTTTATACAGGTTGGTACTTAAGAATTAAGATATACGCCTTAAAATTGCTGAGCAATAACTTAAACACATATTTACAAAAGAATCAACCTGCTCGGTTGCTAAATGTTAATTTTATGTTTCAGGCAGCAGTGCCGACCATTGTTGAAGAAACAAAAGATGTTTTCTTCAAAAAAACCATTAATATACTGAAGCAGACTTCTGATATTTGCCATGAAAAGATTAAGGAGATCCCTTGCATTACTTGTCCTTGCAAACCACAAGGATCTATGGCATTCATGGTAAGCATGCGGTGTGCCAAAAAATACCGGGGGACTTTTAGCCAACTTTCTTTTAGTTAAAAATTCTCATAAATATATTTCGAAAAATTCAGGTGAAGCTGAATATTTCCCTACTCAAAGATATCAGTGATGATATCGACTTCTGCTTCAAGCTGGCCAAAGAGGAGTCCATAATAATTCTTCCAGGTAACATAAATTTGGGGACTCAGACTGGCTTTTTCGGCTGTTGATTTCTAGGACATGCTTATGCTATGTTTGGACCTTGGCTTTTGAGGTGAAAAAGCAGAATGAAAATAAAATCACAAATTACAGCACAGATTACTATCAATTAAAGAATATCATACTGAAATCCAAAGACATAGCATCAAAAGAAAATTACACCTATACCCCCTGAAGTTTGGTTTAAGTACACTTAGACCCCTAAGGCTTTCATAATTACATAAACCATCCCTGCAATCAATATGAGGCATAAGTGTAGGACAAAAGTTATGAGGTGGGTGGTTAATGTAGTTATGGAAACATCGGGAGAGGTCTAAATAGAAGAAAGAAGAAAAAAAGTTTACGATAGGGGTGGTTTGGGTAATTATACAAACCTCAGGGGGTCTAGGTGTAATTATCCCTAAGATGACCATATCTTCTTGTTTTGCAGGACTGGCTGTGGGCCTGAAGAATTGGCTTAGAATCACATTCGCAGTAGATCCATCTGCTCTTGAAGAAGCATTAGAGAGGGTGAAATCGTTCTGCCAAAGGCACAGCTCATGACGAAACGGACACTGGCAATTCAGGCTGATGCATTTATCAGGAACCAAACAGTCCTTAAAAACCTTGTTTTAGAACGCGAGTTACTTTGGGACATTTCATTTACGGATTAAGTCATACATACTGCTAGTTTTAGATGAACTGAATTACTCAAATTGGTAGAATACTTGATGGGGCTGATATTATTTATTCCTTTCAAATAATCCAAGGTTACATACTGTAACTCTTGTGATCCTATGGATGTGTACTTACAAACGATTTGATTATTATTCATTGAAAATAAAATATAGTACTTTAGTCATAATGTTATCCGCATTTACTTGATCTGCTGTTCATGATTATCCTCTTGCTGTCCCTATAAAAAGATCAGTTTCCTTACACGACTCATATTACACCAAAAAAAAAAAAAGAAAAATGAAAATGACCCACAATCCGACCTAACTCAAGTAGTGAAGAATTAATAACATGAAAAAGTGTATAACCACCACTCGCTAGGATTCACCCATTAACTGGGGTTTATGAGTAAACATACCACATACTCGTAACTTGGTTGATATTCAGTATAAACATCGTAACAACGTGATACGGTATGCGATATAAAATAGAAAAAAGTAGTTAATACATTCTCATTTATTTGTTTACACTAAAATAGAGATAAAAAACTGTTTAAAATAAAAGATCTGAACTAGCCACATAATAGATGTAAAGTTGTTATCGATTGTTGCCTCCTCTTCGAATCTTTTTGTTATGTTTTTGGGTAACATCACATATTACACTTACCAATATACGCTATGTGTATTCATAAGTAGTTGTAATAATAATAATAATAATAATAATAATAATAATATAACAAAAGATTCGAATTGTGCTACCTCTTGTGAGCATAATACAAATCTTGTTACTGTATTTTTCACAATAGCAATACAAACAGTATGAAAAAATATTAGCTTTACGGACACATTGATTAGTCCCTAAAAATAAGTTTAAAAGGCTCTTTATTATGAGTGGTCCTCACAGAAATTGACAAATTATTAGAGGTAAACTTATACTACAAGAACAAATGGTAATTTTCACGGATTTTTAAGTGGAATTATGTTGAAAATAAGTAATTTAGGCTAAACGAATCCGTTGGAGAATCTCTCATCGCTTTTCAATTTCAACAAATTTTCAGTGAAATTTTATTCAAAAATCAAATTACTTTTCGCTGGAATTTATGTATTTATTTTTTTATAAATTAAATCAATTTCAGTGGAATCATCGAATTTTTCGGTGAAATTTTATTCAAATTTAAATTATTTTTTGTCTAAATTTATTTATTTAATTGTAAATTAAATAAATTTCGATGGATTTTATTTATTTATTATTAAAATGAAGTTTCAATTGCCCAATACCTCCACCCCTCCCTCATGCATGTATATATGAATAACACACACACACCTGAAATTAACCCATATTTTTGCAATTGCTAGGAGTCAAACCCTCTCCATTTGCTTGGTAAACAAATCTCGTCATTGGACCATTATCATTTTTTGGTTATATCTTTTCTTTTGCTATACTTAATATATATGTCTAAAATTATCAATTTAATAAACGTTGAAATATTATTCCATTATTATTTACTCTTAATTGCATTAAATTTAACGTTAAATTATCAAATCATTAATTATTTTAATTTAGTATAATTTATAACATATCGTTACATTTTATCTGATCAGAAGTAGTAGTAGTAGTAATAATAATAATAATAATAATACTAATAATAATAATAAGGTGTATATAAATGTTTTTCCAATTGTGTATTTATGTATATATACTAGTAGTGCCGCATACTCTACGTGTGTGCAAAATATAAAAAATATATAGTTTAATACTTAAATTTTTTTAGGATCAAAATATAAATATATTATTAAAATTCTTTTCTAAGAATTATTTTTTAAACACTATTTGAAATAATTTATTAAATTAGTAATAAGTTAAAAATAAAATAATTATATAAACTAAGATTACGTAATAAAGAAATAAATATAAAAAGAAGAAAAAGAAAAAGTCGAATAATTGTAATTAGAGAAAGTATTTTGCTTGTGTGTGTGTGTGTAGGGATGCAAACGAACCGAGTCGGCTCGCGAGCTTGATGAGCCGGCCCGACAAAGGTTCTCGCTCGAATTCGAATAATTCAAGCCTAGCCGAGCCCGTATAAGTTTCGAGCCGAGCTCGCGAGCTTTTATTTTTTTAATATTTATTTTTATTTTTATATAATTATATATAATATATTGATTTTCGAACTCGAGCCCAGCTCAAACATAATAAAAATTTTGAAAATATTTAAACTCGAGCTCGAAACTATAATTTACTCACAAATTCGAGCCAAACGAGCTGAGCTCGAGCCTGGTTTTTCCTGGCTCATTGGGCTTGAGCTTGAGCTCGATCTATTTGGTTCGAGTTCGAGCTCGAGCCTAAAAAAAGGCCAAGGCTCGACTCGACTCGGCTCGTTTGCATCCCTATGTGAGTGTGTGTGTGTGTGTGAGAGAGAGAGCGCCAAAAGCATTAGTTATCAAATTAAAGGAGCTTTGTTTATTAAAAATAAATTTCAACTTTCAAAATCCAACATGATAGAGAAATGGTTTGTGAGTTGAGAACATGAATTTTTAAATTGGATGTAATATTACGATAGTGACCTTTCTATTTGCTTTTTTTAGCATGTGTTTACTAATTAAAAGGGTAAATTTGACACATCAAAATTTGGTATTTGAATTGCATCGATTTTAAAAAAAATTTCAATTTTAGCCATAATTTTACATGTCTCTATATATTATATAAAAAAATGCATTTATGAGACCAAAAAAAACTTTCTTTTTCTAATAGAATAGATATATGTATATGCACAAATAATATATATATATATATGTAGCATACAACAATTGAAATAATAATAATAATAATAATAATAAGGTTAATATAAATATTTCTCCAATTATATATAAATATTATATATGTAGCATAAACCAATTAAGATTATTTATTTATTTTTTAATTTTTGGCTGAATTTTCCATTGAAATTTGGCCGAAATTTAAAAATTTAGATTTTTGATTTTAAATTTTTGGCAAAAAATTCAGTCGAAAGTTGAAAAATTAATTTATTTTTAAAATCAGCTAAAATTTCCCCCAAAAATCCCGCTTTTCTTGTAGTGTTAATTAAGCCTTTAAATCTTATAATATGCTTCTAAAAGTTGTATATGAGGGCAATAGGGATAAAAAGCCTCCATATGTTTCTTGATTGGGATTATGGGGGCTATTTTTTGAAAAGTCTTTTTGTCTATTAACAGAGGCGGTTCTATAATTTTCAAAAACAAATAAAATTGTTGTCTAATGTCATATTTGTTGTAGTGAAAACATGGTGCTATTAATTCTTAACGAGACATGTTGATTCGAAAGAAAAATATATTGAAAGGGAAACATTTTAGTGAATTAAATTCGGTTAAATCAGTATTAATTATCTAATCAACAAATTATGTTTAGCATATAATTAATGTATATTCAAAAGAAAATAAAATTACATAGCAAGTAAAAAATTGTGCAAGACGAGTCAACACATGTTGGCGAAATAATGCGCAAAACGAGTTCTCAAGAAATGTCAAAACTCCCCTAGATGATTCATCTAATTTGGCCGTGTCATTGAATTTGACGATAGCCGGACTTGATCATTTCCCAAACGTGCCATCTCGTTGTCGGGAAATTCTAGTACAGATCTGACTCGATCGAATTAGTATTAATTATGTGGCGAGTATTTTATACTTATCCTGTGAATGGTCGATAATTTAGAGAGAATGACCAACCCCTTGACAAGTACAATATACTTTATTTTTTTGACTTTATTTTTGAACTTGGTGTGGATAAGAATTTTTCTATGTATGCACATTATATTTATTAAGAGGCGCTGAGTAAATAAAATAAATAAATAACTTTCCAATAAAAAAAATGTAGTGCTCGAAACATACCTAATTTTCTAAAATGGTGTTTCATAATTCTCTTTACACTTATTGTATATTCATATATTGGAGTAGAAGATGAAATACGGTTTAAAATAGAGGATCACGTATGTGTAAATTTTTTAAAAAATTCTTATCCATCGATTTTTAATACGAAAATTTATTTCTCGGAAAAAAGAAGTTACATATAAACATAACTTTGATCTATGCAAAAAACCGCCAACTGTATGTATGAACGGTTAAAAAATTCACAAACCCGTCTCTCTGATCTCCCCCCGTTGCGCTCTCTCTCCCGGCCCCCTCTCTCTCTATCTGTCTCTCACTCTCCGGCCCTCTCTCTGTCTGTCTGTCTGTTTGTCTCTCTCTCTCTCCCCTCCTTTTCTCCCTCCTCATATTGGAGAAGGAGAGAGTGAAAAGTGTGTGTCGGCATGGCGTGCAGGCCATTGGGTTTCTTGATAAGCCTTCCCTTCGCCCTTATCGCCTTGGTCTTGTCTCTCATCGGCGCCGTTGTTTGGACTATTGGGTTAGTCCTATTTTCTTTCACATTTTCAAGCATTCGCCAAATGTACAATATGAATATTTCATTTTCCTTGTTTGATCGTCTCCCATTCTCCTTTTTCTCTGCATTAATATGTAAACAATGATATGTAATAGAGTTTGAGTACATTATACATTCATTCAATCATCGATCAATGGGGTGTCAAATGGAGTAGAAATTGACCAACATTGTTGGATTTCAATGTAAATCGATCACTTGTCACGATGGGAGTCTAAAGTTGACCAATATGATTATTATTATTATTTTTTTCAATTTTGTTTGATCCATGTTCTTGATCATTCTTGATCGAGGATATATACATATATGGCAAATATAAGACAAGATTAAGATGATTAGCGATGAACAATGGAATCCTTGAAAAAACTATATTGCTATTCTTTTCTTGTTTCTTGTTTATAATCCTCTGATTTTCTTGTATGTGTATGGCTAGTAATTAGGCTTAAGTTCTTGTGAAAATATAGGAATGTGGTGAGCTGCATCTGCCCTTGTTGCGTATGTTGCGTCGGGATCGCAAGATTTGCTATGTTCCTAGTGAAGCTTCCCGTCAATATTATCAGATGGTTCATAGAGAAGATACCTTGCTGATCATTAATTTTGAAGTCTCGTGTACATTAGAGATGACATTGTTCATCTCCTTCAAATTTTGTATAATCCCTCATAACTTCTGTTTTTTGGCATGCTGGAAACTTGACATTTTTGACTGATCAATAACGTAAGTTTTGTACAGTTGTGTTACATTTATATGTGCAAATATTTCTGTGGTTTTCTCATGTTCTGAATCCAGGCTTTCACACTATCGGGTCTGCCCGCACATGTTGTCGGTATAGATCGTTCGTAACATATTGCGTAACATTTCCTATAACATTTATCAATACATTAAATTGAATGGTGCTGTTGGTCTTGATGTGTGTAATAAAAAATAATACATAATTATGTTACATATGATTTGAAGTGGGGTGTTGATTGCTAAATTTCTTCCTCTAGTTGCATTCCGCTATTGCCCTAAACCAGTTGAATTTTTCCTTGAGTTTTATTTTGAATTCGCATTAAGTACCGCCCATACAATTCACTGCTTGAGCCTAATTAATTGGAAAGAGCTATATCAAATTAATCCCAGTTCATTAATGACACGATTATTTTCTACCCGATCATATATGGCACTCTCAGTATCTACCCCAAAAAAAAAACACACACACACACACACACAGGCGCGCAAAGAATTAAATTGACGTTTCATATTAAGGAAACTTAAAGCTTACTTCAGTTTTGGAGATTTTCAAATGGCCCAATATTGGTCCTAACTCTATATACCTTTATCTTTCTATTTTGCTTTCTACAATTATTAGTCACCGTTGCTTCCAGCCGTCCTTATTATCTAAACTGACTTGATTATTGGAGAGTCTATCCCTGAAAAATATATGGTGTTCCCTAACAGCTTAATCGTGTTGCAGGACAAATCACACACTTATCAAAACACTCTAATTGGATATGATACTGCTCACCTGACTTGGAATATTTACCATATCAACCCCCACTTCAATCAATTCGACCTAAAAGTTTATAAGAAGAATAGTTCCTCTCTCGCGCCACGATTCAATATATGTGATACTCAAAAGACATTAAATTGTTACTCAAAATACAAAATAAGGTGGAGGGTGGATATCCTTTTTTTTTTTTATCTCAATTATCATGTAACTTGCAAAAGAAAAATCAGAATATATTCAAGTAGGCCTACATATCTTTGAAGGGCTATGTCGGTTACACATATGTAATTCCAACAAAATTTAAGAATTAATTCATGCTAACAACTTATGAGATAGAAGATAAAGTCCCCTATATATTTTCTTGTACAAGATAGAATTCGGATAAAATCTTGTAACCCTTCAATTTCTTGAAACAAATAAATGCTTTTCTTGGGCACATTACATACACTGGATATGGCACATATCTCATAATTAATTTTTTTTTTCCTTGACCCAATCAATCTTTAATATCCCTGTTACGCACGATAAGTGGAGCCAAAGATCAACGGCTTAGATTAAGACATCCTCAACAGTCCCAAAATGGCCAAATTTGGTGTTCAATTAATGGTCAATCATAATGTTGGTACATGAACTAAGTTTTCGAACATCAATATATTAGGTGAACTGTGGGGAATAGTTTGCCCCTCCAACTACATGCAATATTTGACATGTATATGTAACATCTACTGTGTCTATATATCATTTCAAATCTATTTTTCATTTATTTAGTTATTTATTTATTTTAAATTTTTTGGCAGGGACATAATTAGAAAATTTTTTTATGGGGAAGGGGACCAAACCAAAATTCTATAAAATATTAAAATGATTTTTACTTTTTGGGGAACAAAAATTAAAATTAAAATAAAAAAAAATACATATAAAATTTAATTCGATCTAAAATTTAGCTCCGCCTCTGGTTTTGGATCTATTTTGGGGCACGAGTAAAGACTAAATATTTGGAAACTCGTTCAAATGAATTGATGCACAACTTGCCGGTGGCGTCAAATGTCCCACATTTTAAGTGTTGACGAGACTGCAATTCTAACTTGTGTTAGTGACTTTTATGGCCCGTATGATTTTGGATTTTACTGATAACGTACATAAAAGCACTATCATAAAGGGTGTCTTTGATGACTTTTTTTATTTTGTCTTTGGCATTAAATCATTAATCATATAAGGGGCCTCAGTAATGGAGCCACATCAAAGGTTGGAGGGGGCATCCCCTTTAATTTATTTATATAAATATAATATTATATTTAAATTTATTAAAATTAAATACTTTGCTCCTCTCCCGTAAATGAAAATTTTACCTTTGATGTATGGAAAATTTTGCCCCCTAAATTGAGACAAAATAGAGACGTTTTTTTTTTGGTAAATATTTGACATACATGTTTTGATGCAAACTTAAGAATATTTTGAAATTTTTAGTTTGCTATTAAGTAAATCAATCTTCAAATTATTACTGTTTTTTAAACAAGGAGTTCATTTAATTTAATTTTGCTCATTTCTATAAGCTAATCTATGAGTAACTTAAACAAAGCTCAAGTCTATGCATTCTAATAGCGAAGAAACATGTCTTACAATCCAGTAGCGCTTTTAAATTTATTATTGTTCAATTTTTGGGGAAGAAAATCAACATAATAGAACATTTTGATTATTTCTTTTCTCTAATTTCTTCTATTCAATTCTTCTTTTTCTAAAACAAATCTTGAATTTGAGCAACTTTTTTTTTTTTCCCGTAGATTTCATTCAATTATATCAATAATTCATGTGTTACAAATTAATCAATCCAAAGTACAAATCAAACTCGAGACTTGAAAATTTTGAAGTCCCGGTCTCATCAATTAAGATAGGCCTGATCTACGAATTTGAGCAACTTGATGAAGTATGCCTTAAAGTGTTTGATCCCAAATCGGGGGTTTATTTGTGGCCTGCGTGGAATTGATATTTTCAGAGGCCATATGTAAGAAATAAAAAGCCATCATGTGACAAATTGAAATTCAGAGGTGTGATTTATCCAAAATTGAATATATGCGACTCTTCTTTTTCTGCTTTTGGTCGGATTCGACTTGATATATATATATATATATATATATATATATATATATATATATATATATATCTATAGATATGTAATCGGAAGAGTGCAGGTACCACATTGTTTCGTTTTTCTTTCTACTTATAGACATCTAAAGGACCGATGTAACATGTAATATATAGGTTGTCCATCATATATATGATCAATAATAATCGCTATTATTATTATTATTATTAGTTATTATTATGACCATTCCATTCACTGAAGTTCTACACAATTAATATATAATAATCAGTGAGATTTGGGATTTCATGTTCTTGCCTGCAAATTCACGTTTCTTCTTGAAAGTATTGAAGAGATCTGGGGCGTTGGACAAAACAAAATTTTTTAATTTTCTGAGAGTGAGGTTAAATTTTAATTATAAAATATAGAGAGTACTTTTATTATTTTTAAGGGGATAAACACTACCAAAGATAGATTTAACTCATTTTGATACAATTTGACACTTTACTTTTTATAAAGTGCCTCCCATATGTATTAATTATAACATTTATAGAAAGTGTCCTCAATAAACTGCAAACTTTCGACTAAGGATAAAAATATTATGCCCTTTGAACTAAGGATGTTTCCACTATTTAATCAGTGAACTATTTTTCATTACACTTTAACGTGCAAATTATACAAAATTTGCACTTCATTCCCCTAAACCCAATACTTTCCAGCCAAAAGGCGCCGAACCGTCCGCCACAACAATTTCCAAATTTAACAACTCTTTGGTGGTCAACTTGACTTGTAAAATTGCCTTATTATCGTTCTTGATCACTCCTCACGAACTTATTTGGTCGGAAATTCACTATAAGGGACAAAGTGCAAACCCTATATAATTTGTATGCCACTGTGTAACTAAAAAAATAATTTAGAGATTAAAGTGTAAAAACAGTCATAGTCAAGAGGGGAAAGTGTTTTCATCCCTTTTAGTTAAAATGTAATTTTTGTGGCATTATAAAATGTCAATAAATTATTAATGTGGTCAATTTGAAAAATACTCTTGACTAATATCTCAAAATAAAAATATGCCACAATATCATAATATTTACCGATAATGACACTTAACATCTCAATAGCCATTCAGTCCTAAGGATATTATCTCTAAAAAATAATTAGCAATTCTAAAGTCCTCTATATGTTAATTAGCAATACTTTAGGCATGCTTATCGTCCTAATTCTAAAGTATTTATCTTACGTAATATAACCCAGATCCCAGTAATTAAAGTTTCCAAATACATATAAATATTGAAGATAATTTTATTGCAAAGTTGAGTAATCTCACTTTAATTATTTTATTGATAGATACAAACAGTACTTCTATCCAGATATAGATATAGGCATAATTAACAATTCACAACATGAGAGCATTTTCAGAAAGCCTCCCATTCAATGGAGCTATCTAAAACATACCCAAGTTCATGCATGGCCCAAAATTCGAGCTCGACGTCGTATCATCTTATTTTAAGCCATTATTCAACGTACTCGCTTAATAGATAGCTTTTTTTAATTAGAATATTTCATATCTGCTTTTAAAAAAATATAATAAAGAAAAAAAAAAACGAAAAAGTAAACTATTCTAAACTTGAATTGTAGGACCAAACCCACGTGAACACTGGTGCTCATGCATGAGAAGTCAGCCACCAGCACCTATATCCCTATCACTCTCATTTTCATTTCATAATAATAACTAATAAAATTAAATTAAAGTTTCTCAAATTTTCAAACCCCACATAAATTCTCATAAATTAATACTTATTATGTGAAGGCCACAATTTCACCAATCTTGAAAATCTTTCACCCCTATATATATACACACAAACAAACACACTTTTCACATTCCAAATTCACCATATATTGCTTCATTTTCATCATCAAATCCCTACTTTTGAATCCCGAAATTAACAAGAATATGAGTCTCTCTCAGAACCCGAAACACAACTCATCCAAGAACCACAAGAAGCGGCTGAGCCAGGACCAAATCCGGCTCCTGGAGGCGAGCTTCGACGCGACGAAGAAGCTTGAGCCGGAGCGCAAGTTCCAGCTGGCGCGCGAGCTCGGCGTCCCCCCTCGACAGATCGCCATTTGGTACCAGAACAAGAGAGCCCGCTGGAAGAACCAGAGCCTGGAGCTCGACTACGGCGCTCTCCAGGTGCGGCTCGAGACCGCGCTAGCCGAGAAAAAGCAGCTTCAGCAAGAACTCGACAGCCTCCGGGGAGAGCTTAAACAGGTTCAACATACGTTGTTCGGTTTCAGACAGGCTCAGACGACGACCCAAGCCGCCAATCAGCACGGCGGCGCCGCCCCGCCGGCCGTTTCGTCTCTGTCGAGCTGCTGCGATGAGGGAGCCGGCAGCTCAAGCCTGAACGACGACGTGGGCTGCTCGGGTAACTGGGCTAATGGCGAAGCTGCTTTGCAATTTGAAGAGCTTTATGCTTTTATCATGCTCGGCGCGGCTAAGGGATCAAATAGCGGTCCGATTTCAGGCGGCGGAGTCAATGAAAGAGATTTTTGGGTATAAGTTAATTATTAACACAATTAAGAATAAAAAAGAAAAGAAAATTGGTGAAATTGTAATTTAGGTCTTTGTTTTTTCTTGTTTTTTAAATGCATGGAATCATCAATAAGGTGTACTGAATTATATATACACATGATTACACTTACATTTGAAAATGCAGTGATTTATTTATTTGTATCTGTTTTTGAAGAAGTTTAATTTAGGAAATTAAAAGATGTTATGACAATTTTGAGTGGCGTTTCAAATGGCAGAGAAATTTGCAGGAATATTCATGAATGGTGATCCACTATCATATTCTATTCTATGAGGGGAAAGGGTCAAATTCTTCTGCAACTTGGAGACAATTAACTTGACAGTTGGAAGTTGAGACGTGTTTGCTCATATTCCAAATTACATAATTATATCTTTTACTACACTTATCAATATATATCATGTATATTAATAAACGATTAAAATATAAAAAATATTTAAAAACTCTTTTTCATATCATAAATTCTTTTATTTCCTTATTTCAATTACTAATCAATATACATGTTGTGTATTGTAAGAAAAATTATGAGATGACTTTCGTGGCACGCACTACAATTTGCAACAATTTAATGATTCTATTCACCAGTAATAATTAAAAAATAAAAAATAACCAGGAAATACGAGGTAAATCTTATTTGGAAAAGAATTAACAAAATATACATATACATGATTGTTTCATGTTGCTTGAAATTGAAGACAAGAGACGAAGAGAAACTAAAAGAAGACTAAATAAGATTGACGGGAGAAATGTCAACAATTACAAAATGTAGAGTTCCTTTTTTTTTTCCTTTTTGTTTTTAGACAAAATTGTAAATTCATGATCAGATTCTTCACGCCCACCTTAAAAACTACAATGGAACTCCCTTCAAAGTTGGGCAATGTGGGGGAAGAAAACGGAGAACATGGAAGATAAAACAATTGTGTCAATAAAGTAAAAGTTCATTTAGGACCTTAAAAAAAATTCCCATTTAATGAGAAAATTAAGTGTATAACAAGTATATCAAAATTTGGTGCAATGGTGTCAAAACTACCATTTAAAGTGTGTAAAGTCTTTTCCTTTTTCTTATATATATATATATATATATATATATATATATATATAGCATAAAAGTATAAATAACTACTCAATGAGTACAATTGAAGATCTAATACCAATTTGTAACAAAAAAATTCATAATATTTTTCCACATTGACTGTACTCCTACTTGGTTGGGGGGGGGGGTTGTTGAAATTTTGGATATTCAAAATAATAATAATATCAAATCAAAGGTGAATTACATTTGTTATATATTCTATATATAATAGTACTCCCTATGTCCCATAATATTAGTCGTGTTAGAGATTTTTTTTGTCCCATAATATTTATCTTTTTGAAGATTTCAAGAGAGCATTAACTTTTTTTTTCCTTAAATTTACCCTCATTTATTATTTTTAATGGAATTTGATAAGGCATAGGGAGGGTAATTTTGTCAAATTATTTTAAATTTAGCTAAAAAGAAGACTATTTATTAACGTAATTGATTTGTATGAAAAAAATCTATAACGATTAATGTTATGGGATAGAGGGAATATAATATAACGAGTAGTACCGTTTACTTTCTTCAAAGTGTTGTCAATTTTTGGCATGCCAATTTGGAAAAATTTCTTTGTATGTTTATTGCTTAGAGAAGTTGATATAAGTCACGTCTCACTTAGCTACTGCCATAGCCATAAGTAAAGTCTAACTTTCTTTTGCCTTTTTTTTGGTTTCATTTTTATTCATTATGACTTTGGTCATTTTTTCTAAAATGAACCCCCTCATAATGCAATTCGGATCTTTTATTCTATAATCGCGTTATATCTTCTATTAGATTTATCAATACACGCCACGTGTATTGGTGATCGATCGAGATAAGAAAAGCGAAAATTGATGACATGGAAAAAAATATAAAGATTCTTTTTCTTTATCTTGACCGTTCACCAATACACGTGGCATGTATTGATGAGTGTAATAAAAAATGTAATACGATTATGTAATAAAAGATCCGAACTGCCTCATAGTGATACATTATTTATAGACAGCGTGGGATCAATAATAAATCTAGATTATTGACAAATTTACCGGTCTTTATTTTACTTTGTAAATAAAATAAAGGTATTTTGCCTTGATATAACACGTGGTTATATTCTCATAATGATTATTATATCTATATCTCATTCTAAAAAATTATTATTTGTATTAATCTAAACCTTTTTGTTTGAAATCAAATAAAAGTCGAAGGAATGAAACTAATAATCGAACAATATGATATCTGATTGAAGTATCTTATTACGATCCATAGTCAAACTATTGTACAGAAAATATTTATCTTTTATGTAGTTAATTTAGTGATCTGTATACTTGAGATTCAAAAACTAGCTAGTTAGTAGTTAGGGATGCATTAGGGAAGGGTCCGCAGCAGCCTCTAGCTATCGTCTCATATATTTGCACCTACGCATCTTGACTAAAATGGCAAGTGGTTCAATTAATAAATTTAGTGATTCTTGATATTTGTTATTATTAATTGATTCTGTTGACTTCTTTTCATAATTTCATTTATTGAAAATCAACATTTATATGTTTTAATCATCTTGCAGTCCGATTCATTCCTGAAGAGCTTACTTTAAACAAGAGTAAAGAAGATACATGGAGGCTTAATTAATGGGATAACGCACGCTGTCGCCAAATGGGCTCCGCATTTTGTTCAGAGTGCATTTAATTTTTTTTATCTATACAGACTATACTGTTATATTAAGTGATAGCTTCTTTAATTTTTTATTTAATTTATTTAATTTTAAACTTTCTAAAATACTCTTATTGAAATAAGTGTTTCTCTCTCTCATCTCTAACGTATTTTTAATTTTAATCTTCTATTCTCCTTTCTCTCTCCTCTCTCACGTATTTTTTTTTTTTTTTTCTTTCTAAAGTTTTCTTTTACTTCATTTTATACTTATTTTTTATGAATAATTACTCCCACATCCCTTAAGTTTAGACGAAATTATAAGTAATCCTATTGTATTTCGAAAATTACCAATACCCTCTTGATACATATCAATGTTTACAAGAGAAACCCTGCCGTTAGTGAATTGCCGAAAATGCCCTAAGTTAATTTCTCCACCATTTTTTGATGACTGAAATATCCGTATTTATTGTAAGGTTTCGAAACATGAAGGATATTTATTGTAAGTTTTCGAATTATATAAGGGTATATTTGTAATATTTTTGAAAAAAATGACATACAACGATGGGCCGTAGTAATTTGAATTTGAAAAGGTTTTGAGCTAATCACAGTAAGCAATATATTGGCGAACCTCATTTTGGAACAAGACCAATAGTGGTATATGAATTAAGCGGAGATGTAATAGCAAGTCAGAATTTGCTATAGTTTTTGTTTAAGTAAATTCAAACGGATAGTGGGTTGAAAAAATTCAAAGGCGAAAAAATCGATGTGTAGCTTCACCATTTAGGTGGTGGCGATACGGCGATAGCTCATGATATTGTTCATGTTCAAAACAAGATGAAGTTATTTGTAATTTTGTCTCAATTTAGGAAAAGTGAGGGTAATTCTCCATCACAAGTATATAGGGTTACAAAGAGCATCACAATATCTCTGTCTGATTTAACAATAATGAAACAAAATTTAGGGGGGATTGGAAAATTTTGAAACAAGAGGTGATTATTTGTAATTTCGTTTAAACTCGAGAAGGTGAGGGTAATATCCCCTATTTTTTAATCATAAAATTTTATTTTATTTTAATTTTGGATTTTTACTTATCATAAATTTAGTTAATATATTAAATATAGTTGAAAATATAACATAAATAATAAGAAGAGTGTAAACTCAATGTGAGTCATCAAGCATCTTGTTTGAGGTGGGTCATATCCAGTTCAACATTTTCAACTTATAACTAGGTAAAGCTATCTGTTAGTTTCACCTGCAAATGCATGAAAAAAAATTGAAAGAGAGACGAAAAAAAAAAGAAGGGAAAAAACTAATAAAATTAACTAACAAATTTCCATTCAAACTTCATGTTATAGCGTCGGCAGTATACAGCTACACTATCATAAGTAGGGGAAAGACATGGAATTTCCTATTTTATCCCCAATTTTATAATACAATATAAATTACATAGAAAAGTAAAAGGTCAATAACCATGGCTTATGACACAAAACAAAATTATTTTATAATAGTACAGATGAGGGCATAGGTCTTGTATAGAATCAGGACCGTAACACTCCTACACTGATGTCTCAACCAACCTCACAAATTTAAGGTGGATAGTTAGGAGTTTATTGAGATTATATTGGAATATGGCTCTTGAAAGCAACAAAATAAGGCTCTCACACACGGTAAATTACTTTTGGTCAAGGATTTATTCCCTGCCGCTAGGATGGCGTACGAGCGTGAGCTCCAGAGGCGGCTACTGGACCCGTCCAATAGGGGGGAGCCATTTCTGAGCCTAGCTCAAAATACCAAATTGGGCCTTCCCAAAGTATAGCTGTAAATGGCCAGTATAGGAGAAATTTTGCTTCTAAATTCAGACAATTCAAATCTCATTGTATTAAATAGTAAAAAAAGATTAAAAATAATAATACTTTATTAACACTAGCAAGGCGAACACATTTACTGCGCATGGAAAATTAAAAAAATATGAATTAATTATGTTTATTAAGTTTTAAATAAGTAAAAATAAAAATAATTTAATATAAGATAAAATTAAATAATTAAAAATAATAAAAAAGGAATTAAAAATGTTGCATACGAGGGAGGAGGGAGAACGTAGAAAAAGTAAAACAAATAAATAAATAAATAAATAAAAAAGAAACGTGCAGTGGGAGGGGATGGAGAGAGAAAATAAAGGGTAAAAAAAGGGAGATAGAAAATAGGGAAAATAATAAAAAAATAAAATGAGAGACCCAAAAAATGTTAGACCAAAGAGAGCTACTAAAAATGCATTTTGCTTTATATAATAATATAAAATTTGGCAATTTTATCAATAATTAATTTAGAATTATTAAATTTCTTTAATTTAGAACTATTTTTAATAATTTAGCTCTTGTTTGTCATTGTGAGAAATGAGAATTATCACATATTTTCTCCGAATTTGTTACATTTTGAGTAGTTTCTGTATTCAAATTTAATTTTAAAACTATAAGGCAGCAATTCATTTGAAAATACAGTTGTGTCCTCTCAATTTCACAAAACATTCATTCCCTCCAAATAATGGAGTCAAAAAACTTTTTTCACTTCAAAAAACACAAAAGAAAGGTCCCAAACAATCGAAAAGCTCTCCAATGGCGTCCACCTCTGCTCCTCGCAACAACGCCGGCTATGGAAGAGTATCGTCGGTGGCTACGACACTTTACTCTGACAACCAGACGCTCATCGCTGTAAGCTTTTTGGGGCTCAATTTATCAAACCTTAACAATTTCTGTTGTTGAATTTGTTTGGTTTATCTGGATTTTGGTTTGCTTCGTTTCAGGAAATTAGGAAGGCTACGATGATGATGAAGGAAATCGCAATCGATTTCGAGAGGGACGACAAATCTGAAATGGTTGGGTTCCTGCTTAAGCCCTAGCATAGTGCTCAAGTATTTTACTGATTTTTGATTTTTGTCTGAAATTATTGTGCTGAAAGCATCGGTTCTATGAGATGTCTTGGAATATGCTCGATTTATCGACGTGTTGATTGATTTGTTGTCTGAATTCGTTATACGCAATTTTTCTTGGATTGACGTGTGTTTTATGCTAAATGAGTGAGAACTTTGCATTGTAAAATTGCGTCTGAGTTTATCTACGAGAAAAGCTACCCAGTTACTTCATTCAGTTTTGTGTTTATAATTTTTGACCCCTATTGATGACCATGTTTCAGATAACTGGAATCATGAACGTGAGTTTGTTTAGTGCATGCTTGTTTGAATTCTCACAAGCTATAAATGCAAAGATAAAGCATCATTGGGCGGGTGGTGGCGGGTGAATAGCCTTGTATTACTAAGAATTATATGCTTTCTTTTTTGGCGATATGCCTGTTACTACGCAGGATCCTTATTTTTTTTTTCCCCCTTTCTTTCTTTTTTTTTTTTTTTTTTTTTTTTTGGGTATGCTCTTGAGCTTTAACAAGCAATTTGGTATGGATTTCAAGTGTATTGACCATTTACTTTGTGTTTATAGGAGAGAACAAGAACTTCAACATTAATCCCTTTTTCTTACAAGAACTTCAACATTAATCCCTTTTTCTTAGTTTCTGGGTTTCCCATTGTTGAGTGCACTGTGAAACCCATTGTCACTTCACAGCTCTATATATCACTGGCTTGGTTCTCAGGGTTTTTCATAATGCAGACAAAATATTGTTCTGGTTTACGATCCTGTTAGAAGTGCTTATGAGCTATTTCGTAAGCAAGCAATTACAAGCTGATTGTCACGATGAATTTTTGTAGTATCTCCAAAAGACCAGCATATGTTAACTGAAGAAATATAGTCACCAGCTTACGAGATGCATTCTTCTTTTAAAATTATTGAAGATACTCTTTAATGGTACTGCAGGTGAAGCAGCTTGAAGATGGTGTTCTTGAACTAGTTAAAGCCTCAGATGAGTGTACTCATCTTTCGAACGCTATCCAATCTCTTGGTAATGAATACCAACCTGGGGTTGAGGTAATAGTTTATTAGCTCTGTGTAGAGTTTGCTCAATGGGATTTAAACTTTTATCTGATGATGTTATTATTGACAATTGCTTTATTTTCTTGTTATCTCTTGCTTGGACTACTGTTTGAGGATGCAGCTAACCAACTTCACTAAGCTGTTTGATGATAAAATTGAAGGATTAAAGGCGAATTCATCGTCTGTCTCCCACAACCATCCATGGCTGCGGCAGTTCCGTGAAGCTGTCTGGGTAAGTGTGAAAAAACAAAGTTGGACTAGCAATTTCTTTCTTAAATCATATAATGGGCAATTAAAGTTCCCAGTTGTTGGATCTTGTTAACCCGTTCTTGATGTTCACTTGTCAGATCATTTTAGCTTGTAGAAGTGATGGCTTAATCTACTCAAGTATTGCTTTGAATTAATGTGATTCCTTTGCTTATTGACATTGTATATGTATAGCTTCAAAGATGTGAAGATTTAAATTGCTATTTCTTGATTTCATCGAGCATATAAAAGATTGCTGGAATATCTTGATTTGATCATATGCAGAGATAATACTTGGAAGTCCAATATGTGTGGCTTTATCATCTTTGTATAAGACTGGTGGTGACATGTATGCCCACAGTTTTGACAGCAGTTCAGCTGATAGCAGTGATACACCGTATTTTCTTCCTTCTTTCCTTTTTTTGACCAAAAAATGGGTTACTTCATTCTGAACCATTTTTGCTAATCAATGTCCTTATTTGGTTTGGTTGTCACATTTACAAATTGTCTTATTATCTGATGTTTAATGGAAACTGTAAAACCTTGAATATTCTGTGAATGTGTCTGCTAAATTATGTATCTTGGGAGCTTGGTAGGTCACTCCAAGAGTTGTGAATCTAATGAGATAAGTGGCTTCAGGTATAACTTCGTTAGTAAAATATGATTTGACTGTGGAAGCCTCTGTATTGTGAAGGGTTCCCTAAAACCAAAAATCTTGATAAATATCTTTGCATTTCATTCAGCCAATATATTCCTTGTCCTTAGGCCTAAGGTATGAAAATTTGAAGATTCCCTCCCCATGTAGATGTTGTGGGTTGGGAGCAGCATATGGGCGTAATATTTGACTTATTGCTGGTCATCCAGCATTAAACTTACTATTCAAACTGTGTTTTATTCCCTTTTCCTTTAATGAAATATGTTCTCCTGCCAAAAGACTTACACATTGTAGAACACGCTAAAAACAAAGAAATTTACATGTGGGGACTTTTTCTTGTCAGAACCTTTTAATTCTGACGGAAAAGACAATTACAATACAGTATTGCAAGCTTCACTTTAGGGAAGCGAGGAAGAAACTTTTGTTGATGCCAGTTGCCACTAGGTAACCAACCTCCTTAAGAAGTATGGTTGGGAAGCAACAGCTGTTGATATGGGGTAATGAATTTCTGAAAAATACTGGAAAAGTTTGTACAGCTTCAAAATCAAGGCACAATCTCTTTTGTGTGTGTGTGTGTGTGTGTGTGTGTGTGTCCCCTCATTCATATAAAGTGTGCTACACGAAAAGTGTCTCCAAAAAAGTGTGTAGCACTTCAAGCAAGAATCCTCTTGCCCTTGGGAGAAATGCATTTCTCAATTAGTCATTTTGCGGACAATTTCCATTCACACATGCTTTACATTGTCACCTGCAGAATGTTCGTCATGCCGGACAACCTATGCCAGGTGAAGAGCAGGAGGACATAATAATGACCAGCACAGAGTGCAATCTTCTAAATATTACTTGCCCATTGACAGGGAGGCCTGTCACTGAACTAGAGGAGCCAGTTCGAAGGTAATAATAATCTAGGCACCAGCAGCATTTACGCTGTATAATTGATGTGCTTTTCCAATGATACTACTTATTTGGAGCATACATTAGGATAGTGTTATTAAATCTATACTAAACTGTTGCATATAATTTATTTGCTCACTTGGACAGTATGGATTGCAAGCACATATATGAGAAGAAGGCTATCCTGCATCATATAAAAACCAAGGCTCTACAGGGTCGTTGTCCTGTGGCAGGTATATTATCTGTTGCTAGCAAATATCATTATTGGATTGTGTATCTGCTTATACGATAATCTCCTGTTTCAGGTTGCCCTAAAAAACCAAAGGCAGATAGAGTGGTGTGTGACCCATTGTTGATGATAGAAATAGATGAAATGCGCTCATTGACGAAAGAACGTGCGAGAGCTGGTACCATAGAAGATTTTACTCAGCTTGATGACGAAGATTAGTTAATAGAGATCACCCCCATGCCCTTTGTAATCTATTGGACAGGATCTGACTGGATCGGATTATGCAAGATTAATTTCAATGCATCTGAATCCTAATATTTATAATCAGATACAATTAGTTACTACTCTATTCACATAGATTATAAAAGAATTACGGTGGAAAAAGAAAAATGAGGTCTAGTTCAACTAAAATTGTTATGCATTATAATATGATTCCTATTTAAATTTGATTTTTATCTATTGTTATAATACTTAGGAATCGTTTACTTTGGCGGAAAACGGAGGTTTGATTATATTGTCCACTGATTTCAAGCGTTTACTTTGATTGTATTCTAAACCCTCTTTGACTTGGAGCCCCGGGTTAACAATTGTCTGCGGGTGGTTTATGTAACCGCCCAAATTGGGAGGATTATTTTAACCATTGCAAGGCTGACCTTTTGATAGACAAAAACGCCCTTCACCAATTGGGGCGTTTTTTAATGTGGCAGATATCATTTCCTTTCCTTTCCCAAACCAAAAAAAAAGATCTCGTTTCCTTTCCCAATCATAGATCTACATCTAGGGTTAAATGTTTTGGAGAAATATATTCTGCAAATTGGGAGGAGTGGTCGCGACAGAGACTGCCTGGAAAACCTCCGACTTCTTGGTGGACCTGGTGGAGGATTCGCAGAAGAACACTAAATCTAGCGCGTAGCATCAATTTCTCTGGCGAAGAAAGTAACCTGTCGCCGCCACTGCCAGATGCCGTGGGGACCGAAGCCGTGGATGACAACGAGCTGCGGCTTGGCGGTGGCAGCGAGGGCCCAGAAGTGGATGGTGGTGTTGGCGTCGGCGTCGGCGTCGATGTCGACGGTTTGAGAGGAGAGGCCGGTAGCGTCGGGGGAAACTGCCGACGACTAGTGACAAAACTAAGATAGAAGGCGACCATGACGTGTTTGTCTGTGAAATTGCTCCAGTCATCGTTTAATAGCATTTGATATCCATGGATTGTTTTTTTCTTTTGGGTGCTTTTAACTGATTCAATACTATCTTGAATCACAAGGATATACAGCTATGCCTGTGTCCTATTTGGGTGCATGTAGCGGTCGAATACGCCGGCGACTACTTCACCGTCGGTGGGAATCATACCAGGCTAAGGACCAATCTCCTTCAAGACGGCGCTTCCGGAGATGGGTTTTTTAGACGGGGATTATTTGACAAGGATATAAAAGTAAATTAACCAATTGGACCCAAAAAAATTGAACTCACAAGTAAACAAAAATGATGGTTAAGTGTAAGTAAACCATTCATTAAACAAAAAAGTAAACATGTAACCCAGCAGATGTTATTGTTGGATAACACTGGTCATTAATCTGTATCAAGCCAAACTCGGGTTTAATTTATCTACTAAAGTAAACGACTCCTTAATTGTTAAAATCAATGATGATACTCCAATTTTGTTAAACAGAATCATGACAAAATAAAAATGAAAATCATTACCCGCAATCACAGACCATGAGAAATTGGTAGAGGGGGTGTGGCTTGCACATTGGGAATCAAGAAAAAAATTCTTTTGTTTAATATGATTTGTTTTATTTCTAGTTTTTTTGATAAATTGTTTTATTTCTAGTTAAAAACCCGACAAGGTAGATAAAGTATCTTTAAAACCCTCCTCCAGAGTCCGGCACTGGCCTTTCTTCCGCCATGGCAACCTGGAGGCTCCCTTTCCTCCGCCGGACTCTTCTTCTTTCTCCTCCGACACCTCCGCGCTTCTCCCATCTCTCCTCGTTTTCTGCGCCCCTTCAACACTTCCAATCCAAACTTTCATTCGTTCACTGCTCTTCTCTCTCCATGGAAGAATCCACATCCTCCACTCCCATTCAATCCGAAATTCCTAGGAGGGGCGGAAATTCAAGCTGGAAGCCCATGTGTTTGTACTACACCCAAGACAAATGCACTATGGTAATTGGCTTTTATCCCTTCAAAACGTGATAAATTTATCTGCCGAATTCTTGAAAAAGTTCTGAATCATGTCTTTTGTGCTTAATTGGTACAGATGGATGATCCTCTGCACCTTGAGAAGTTCAATCATAGTTGGTCTGTGGAGCTTGGACAGAGTGTTGCGGGTTCAAAGAATCTCCGGGCTCAAGAGTTTGACTACTTTCTTGTGCTGGATTTGGAGGGCAAAGTTGAGATTTTGGAGTTCCCGGTGCTGTTGTTTGATGCCAAAACTATGGATGTAGTCGATGTGTTTCACAGGTATTCAGCCTTTTTCTCTTTTTGTTGGTTTGTTTTTGGTTTCTTATTTTGATTTCAAAAATAGAGTTAACTGTTTTTAGTTTGGGACTCTTGCATAATTCTAGAAGGGGTTTGTTTACTTACTTGTATAGCCTTTTAACTTGATGTTACCATTTGTTGCATTTTGTATTTTGTTCAAAGTGTCGTAGAAGATTGTCCAAAGAGCACCCTTGAGTGTGCATTCGTGGAGGGAGAGAACAGGGGCTAACATTTTTGCATTGTACGGTGAAGTGAACAGCATTCGTTGCCCTTAGTTCTTTTGAAACAAGTAGTGTTAAACCCAAAGTATGATATATGTTTTTAGAAATTTCCAAACTGATGGTAATCCCAATTCTAGTAGAATTGTAAAACTGTAGCTAGAGAAGTCCTAATAAATGTTATCTGCTGTGCGATATGATGGGTTTCAATGGTTATAGTGCTCTTAGTTACTTGCATTATTTATCTGCATTTTTCTTGTTTTTACAGGTTTGTGAGGCCTACAAAGATGAGTGAGAAAAGAATAAATGAGTACATTGAGGGGAAGTATGGAAAATTTGGTGTTGACCGGTATGATATTGGTTCATATGTCCTCTCTCTTCAGTTTATCAGTAACAATATTCTTGATGACAATTAAAATTGTTACTGACTGGATATGGCGAGCTAGTCTATTGCAGTGTTTGGCATGATACAGCTATAAAGTTTGAGGATGTTATTGAACAATTTGAGAGTTGGCTGAGAAAGAAGCGAGATGGACACTATAGGTTATGGAGAGAGGAGGAAGATAGACATCTAAACAAAGCAGCATTTGTAACTTGGTGAGTGTGTCAAAAGTTTTGGTTGCAAAATCAGAAAAAAACACAAGGATAAAGTTTGAAAGCTCTGCTTTGTAATGGATCTATCATTTTGCACTCGATGGTGTGGAAATGGTTGATCCCTTTTGCTTATATTATTTTGACCGATGTGAAATTGCTTTACATGCACTAGTGGAAATTGGGATTTGAAAACTAAAATCCCCCAGCAGTGTGAAGTATCAGGAATGAAACTTCCACCGTATTTTATGGAATGGATCAATCTGAAGGACGTCTACCTAAACTTCTACAATAGAAGGGTGAGTGCATAGCATTCATTCTAGAAATAATTCCATCCCCTTCCCCTGTAATTATATGCAATTACACAAATGTCTCCTCTTAATTCAAAACCACGCACGCATCCCTTAAAACTCATCTCTGCCTTATAGTCGGCCCACCCCTTATGTTCATCATTATGCTATGTTTAATGATGCTGTTATCCACATTAGAGTAACTTTTCTGGTTGCTTCCACATATGTTGATTATGTTTCTGTCAGTTTGGGTCAAATTTTGACTGTCAGAAGGTCATTTCTGTAATTGTGAAACCAGGAGGGAGGTTTGTGTAATTATACATAGTCACAACAGAGGTACTGACAGTTTGTGTTTAATTTTGATTATAAAAAAATACAAAAAGTGGTCGTTTTCTAAATACAGACTTTATACATCATTAGCTGCAGCCAAATTGGTGATTCTGATCCTACTTTGTGCATTGATTACGCGACGTGGTGTTGTCTGGATGCAGGCTCCCGGAATGCTTTCAATGATGAGGGAACTCCGGATCCGGCCATTGGGAAGTCACCATCTTGGTATTGATGATTCGAAAAATATTGCTAGAGTGTTGCAGCATATGATAAACGATGGTGCCCTTTTGCAGATCACAGCAAAAAGAGCCCGTGGTTCTCCTGATAGTGTTAGATTTCTCTTTCAAAATCGTATTAAATAGCTTTTTCTCACTGACTTATATGATATTTGCCAAAGCTTCAGCATAATGCAGTGATGGACTCTTGTTAGTTTGTGTTAGCATTTTTTTATGCCGAGTGGCATGTTTTCCTATTTTTAAATCATTCATTGAGGACAAAACTACCCGGAAATTGAAAAATCTGCCGGAAAGCATGTTTAATTTTGGGATTGTACGATTTCCAGCCGTCTTGTTCTACTTTATTTGTTTCATATATATCTAATATCATAACTTATTGGGCGAATTACACTTACCTCTCCTAAGGTATATTCTATTTAAAAAAAATCTCCTGATATATAAAAAATTACAATTATCCTCCTCAATTGAGGGGGTTCTATGTTATGTCTGACGGTCATGATAAAAATTCATTTTTATCCCTAAGTAACTTAAGCTAAAAAAAAAAAGAAAAAAAAAATTAAAATGAAAAAATCCAAAATACCTCCATTAAAATTAGAAATAAAGTTTTTAAATAATTTAATTTTTGTTCCTCTTTTCAGATCTCTTTCTCCCCCCTCCCTCCCCCCCCCCCCCCTCCTCTCTCTCCCCTTATGGTTGGTATGGCGGAGGTGGTGGACGACAGTGGGTCAGTGGCGACGATGAGTAATTTCTCTCTCGCTTCTTGATCTCTCTTCCTCTCTCTCTCTCTGTGTGGTGGTTGGTGGTGGAGATGACGGTAGTGTAGTGGGGTGGTAGATCGAGAGAGGGGATAAATTGAGAGATTAGAGAGACAAAGAGGGTGTTGTTGGTGGCGACAACAATTGTGAGTGACAGCATAGGTTGTGATAGAGAGAGAGAGAGCTGGGAAGATAGAACTGAGAGAGAGTTATATCAATAATATTTTATATTATAAGAAAAAAGATTTATTATATTATAAGATAATTTTATTTCAATAATTTTTTTATTTCATTAGAATATCAATAATTTTTTATATTTATTAAAACAAAATTTATAATATTATAAGATACTTTTATGTATTTTGTATTTATTAAATATAATTTACATATTACAATTATATATTTTAAAGTATATATTTATAAATATTTGTATATGTTATATATGAGATTAATTTTTTTAAAAAAATATTTAAATATATAATATTTTTAAATTTATTAAGTATTAATTTTTTTATATATATTTTTAATTTTCAATTAAAATTTTATATTATATATATATTTTTAAAATTTCAATTAGCCTAAAAAAATAACAAAAAAACCCCCTCAGGGGCAAAATAGTTATTTTGCTATAGTCAAACACTTATTTCTACTTTTAGAAGGATAATTTTGGAAGCTTAATTTTTTTTGACTAACGGCAACCGTTAGTCAACTAACAATTGGTGCAATTTGTTGGACGGAATGTAAATTGAGAGAGTAATTATAATTTTTCATAAATTGGAGTATTTTTTGTAAATAGAACGTTTTTCAGGAAAGGTAAATATAATTTGTCCTAATTTATTTTATACACATGTAAAATTATAAATTATTGCAACAATATCTTTAAATGAAATAAATAAATAATATAGATAAAATAATATATATATATATATATATATAATAACATGATGTGTATGTATGCATAAATTTAGTAGAAGGGGAGAGATTCTTTTGTTCTTGGCTTCTTGCAATTTTTTTCTGGTCTTTCACCCAAATTTGGATAGGACTCGTACGAGTATGATTTTGACATTCTAACTTCGTATTATGCCTTGTATAGCACCTGTACGGATTTCATTAGAGGATTAATTCTAGGCGGCACCTGGCGGCAGGCTTTTATTAAAGTCTTTTCTAAAATCCATGTTGGCGTACCCGTTAAAAACCTAAAGGCCCTATTTGAAATAAGGAATTTTAGTGAAAAAAAAATGAGAAAAAAATAGAAAAGATTAAAAATAAAAATATAGAGTACTATTATTTAAAATATAGAAAAAAAAATTTTATTCTATTTTTTTTACCAAAATTCTAGAATCAAACGGAGAGAAAATGAAAAGTTCACAAGAAGAGAAATTGGTTGCTTTTTCTTTCTGATAATTAATTGAAGCCATATGGTCCCTATCCATTTATTCATTCGACCTAAACTTTATTTGATTCTGGTTCAAGAATTTAAACAAGGTTTTGTACCGATCCGATAAGAATGAAATATCCTCAGAACTCTCCATTGTTACACGTGCATATCACATGATGATTTTATACGTTTTTTATTATTTATTTATTTTCGATTAGTTTGGTCTTTAATATGCCATTCCTTTTTTTTTCTTTTTTTTTTAACTAACATTAATGTTTTGAAATGCCAAATCGAATTCATTGTAGACAAAAACTACCAATTTGGCCATTTGATTGAAAATTTTGAGTTTTGCTACATAGATTATAAAAGTGGTGATGGCAACGAAGCATGCAAAAATTAACATAGCAATATAGGAGTGGTGAGCTTGAAAAGGCATGGCTGACAATCCACACAAGAGAGCAGCCACTATAACCAAAAAAAAAAATAAATTTACGAACAAAAAAATATAAATGATAATTGATGTGGGTCAAATCCAAAAACACTACTCGTTTTTTTTTTTTTTTTTTCTTTTGAAAACCAGGACAAGATATACAGACGGGATTCCCTACCCCAAAACGATGTCCCATCTCATGCCCTATACTGTAGATTCATGACACATATAAATCTTCAAGATTTACTTAACTGCAATTTGTTTAGTTATGTTAATTATATTTTTTCCGTTATCTCAAATGAAAAGTAAATCTTGAAGATTTATACGTGTCACAAATCTAGAGTACGAGGCATGAGATGGGGCATCGTTTTGGATAGGGAATCCCGTCCGCAAGACATATTAAGAAATCAATTTGTGGAGGCATCAGCCTCAACTACATCGCGAATAAAAGCCGGAACCTTGAGAGAAGGCACCTGATCAAACGCAGCGTGGCGAGTAAGGCGATGAGCTGCCACATTCCCCGATCGACGAACAAAACCGAAGCTAACAGAAATAAAACTAGAGCAACAAGTAATAATATCTTGAATGATAATCCCTATGTAAGAATGATCCATCTCCTGCTCTTGGAGTCTATGAATCAGAAAACTGGACCTCAAAAATAACATCAGGGCAGGCTCTGCTCGAGCAAGACACCCTGCTTCACGGGTAGCCAATGCTTCGGCGAGAAGGGGATCACCTTGAATCCGTAGACGTCTCGAGATCTAGGCAAGGCATTCTCCGAGAGAATCACGAGCACGAACCCCTGTTCCTAACGACCGCTCCTTGCTAAAGACCGCACTGTCAAAATTGATTTTCACCGAGCCAAGAGGTAGTTTCGACCAAGAGGACTGATCAGGTTGGGGGACATGACGCATACCAACTCGTCCAAGTAGTGAATTCGTGTCCTGAAAATGCTGCAGCTGGAAAAGTGCAGCAGTTGCAACCTCCCCGGGTGACGAATGTACGTTCTCCATGAGTGCCTTATTGCGGTGAAACCAAATATTCCAAAGAACCATAAGAAAAAGATCGAACACAGGATCACTCAGTCCAGCACAGACACTCTGGATCCATTCACGACTCCCCCCTCACCCAGGCTCGACGATTGCCCATGGAATATTGGACAACTCCCAGACTTGACGAGCAAACGAGCACGTCAAGAAAGCATGATGCGAGTCTTCGAACTCAAGAGAGCAGATTGGGCAACCTTTCGAAATTGGGACCTTCCTCTTGACTAAGTTGGACGTAGTTGGTATCGCTTCCCTACTGACGCGCCAAGCAAAAACCTTAACCTTGGGTGGGACACTGGCAAACCAGATTATTTTCCATGGAAAACTCTCACTTTGTGCACTCGGATTATGTAGTTGTTCCAACGTTTGAGCCAAATGGTAGCCACTTTTTATTGAGTATATCCCATTTGGAGAGAAGTGCCACACCAGGATGTCCGGCATAAACGAGCGGCTTAACAGAATGAAAGTAATATGTTCGACGTCCTCTGGGAAGAAGAAGCTGTTGAGCAGGTCAATATCCCACTCCCCCCTGCCGAGTTGAATGAGATCAGCAACGACCGCCCCGTTAAGACTGCACTCCGGGGAGAGAACAGTTTAAATGAGTAAGGCCGGGGCAGCCATTTATCATTACACACCCTGATGTTGTTGCCGGAACCCACTCGCCATCTGCTACCTGCCTCAAGCAGCTCATTCACGTCGTAAATACTACGCCAAGCAAAAGAAGGATTACTCCCGAGTTTAGCACCCATAAGCTGTTGAGACTTAAAATATTTTGCCCGCAAGACAATACTGAGAAGCGACTCCGGTCTAGAAATGATGCGCCAAAGTTGTTTCGCTAACATAGCCACGTTGAAATTCCGAAGTGATTGAAAACCCAACCCCACTAAATCCTTACGCTCGCATAGCTTATCCCATGAAAGCCAATGGATCTTCCTCATCTCTTCATTATGCCACCAAAAGTCGCTGATTAGACTCTCAATCTCCTTTAGAAAGGTATCCAGAAGACGGAAACAAGACATCGAGCAGGAAGGAATAGCTTGGAGAACTGATTTTATATGAACCTCTTTACCCGCTTGAGAGAGAGCCCTCTCAGCCCACCCCTGAATTCTAGTCCAAACCCGTTCTTTGATAGCAGAAAAAACCTGTTTCTTACTCTTGCCAACAACGGAGGGCAGCCCCAAATATTTCCCGAAACTATTCTCCATTCGAAATTGCCCCAAGGCCACAATCTCCTCTCTTAAATTAGTAGCAACGTTCTTGCTAAACACAACTGAAGACTTGGAAGAATTGATCAGCTGACCTGAAGCTGGACCATAGCATGTTAAGACCGCCTGGATATGATTCATTGCCTCCAATGTAGCTTGGCAAAAAATCAAAGTATTGTCAGCAAAGAACAAGTGCGAAATCCTCTGTGCGTTTCGACAAACAGCCACCCCCAAAATGTCCCCGCAAATTTCTTTAATCTGTAATAGACAACTGAAAACCTCTGCGCACAAAGTACTACTCTAAATAACAATAAAGGTCCATTATGATGCCAAGATAAATTATTTTAATTACAAAAGGCCCAAAATTGTACAAAAATATAACAAAGTCCATACATTGAATACAAGATCCAATGAAATTCAAAACATTGTAAAGCTCATCATATAATATATTAAATCTAACCCTTAATATTAGGACACAAGACATCATGAGATTGTGACGAATGTACAACCATAGTTGAAAGATATATATAAATACTAAAATCTTTCCATTTTGGTACAACAACTTTCCATTCTTAGAAGGATACTTTCTTCTTCCTTAAGAATACATCACCTTCATCGTCGTTCATCAACAAGAATACTCTACCAACTTTGTGGGAGCTGGAAATCTTTCATCTCCAACTTCAATAATGTAAACAAATACGGTAAAAAAGAATAAAGTTTAGTAATATGAAAGCAACAGGTATTTCGAAACTGATGATGCTGAATGTTACCACCGGAATTAATTAGTAACTACTAACTAGATAAATTAAAATTTTCATTTTCATGAAAATATATATATGAAACTTGGTGCAGATGACTGGCGGATGATATTATTATTGAATAAATTAGGCGGAGCAGGCGACAACAATGATATATTCGATAAATTACGTGGAGCAACAACGTTGGCTTTAAAAAATGAGTTAGAAGAAGACAACAATTTGATTAATTCAAATATTTTGTAACATTTTGCATATAACATCTTTTACACTTGTCAATATACATTACGTGTATGAGTAAATGATTGAAATTAAGAAAAAAAAAATTTATAACAAGAAAAGAAAAAATGCACACTATATTTCTTAATGGAAAAATTACACTGATCATTCCCGAGGTTTGGTTGATCTACGAAAAATCCTCTACTTTTTCAAAAATTACCAAAAATCCCCTAAGGTTTCAAAAATATTACAAACTTATTCGAATTTTCGAAAATACCCCTTTCCCTTTTTTGGGTGATTTACATTGACCACCCTGAGATTAGGGTAATTTACGAGAAATCCCTTGTGGTTTCAAAAATTACCAAAACCCCCCTGAGGTTTACTAATATTACAACTGGCACCTACTTAGGTTGACTTATCAACATTATTAATTCTTTTTTTTTTCCCCTCTGTAATATTGTTATCATAAAATTTTCATTTAATAGATTTGGAAAAAAAATGTGATTACTTATTCAAATAAATATTCCGAATTTAATGTTATGAATTTATACTAAATATACGTAATATGTGCTAAATTTATATTTGAGAAAAATATAATTATATGCATCGTATATATCCATTATGTAAAATGAGAAATATAAACATTGATTGAAATAAAAAATTGAAATTAAATAATGCAGTTGAAAACTTTATTTATCTTGAGGACTCTAACTCATTTCTCTTAAAATTTACTCCGTATTAGCAATAATATAACATACTTGATGTGTTGGTAGATACCTTTAATGCATTAAATTCAGAATATTTATTTGAATAAATAATCACATTTTTTTTTCAAATCTATTACATGAAAATTTTATGATAATAATATTATAGAGGAGAAAAAAAAGATTTAATATTGTTAATAAGTCAACCTAAGTAGGTGCTAGTTGTAATATTTGTATAACTTCAGGGGGGGTTTTGGTAATTTGTAAAACCTATAGGGGGTTTCTCGTAAATTAACCCAATCTTAGGGTGGTCAGCGTAAATCACCCAAAAAAGGGAAGGGGTATTTTTGAAAATTCAAATAAATTTGTAATATTTTTGAAACCTTAGGGGGTTTTTGGTAATTTTTGAAAAAGTAGAGAGTTTTTCGTAAATTAGCCAAACCTCAAGGATAGTCAATGTAATTCGCCCTTTCTTAATTTTATCCGTTTATTATTATTCGTGATGACGTATATCAATAAATAATAGATATTATTACACGAAATGTTAAATAAGATTCGAACAATAGATGTAGATAGGAAAGTAATTACATGGTCGTGACCTTTTTGTCATCTCTGTCATAGTTAACCGTGCATTTTTTATTCAACACTCTTAATCAACCATGCAGGCCCACCAATGAACATAGTATAACAGTTTGGCATTGATGAATGAAGCGTAAAATATCCTTTAAATGCTTTTCAATTAGTTATATATTGGTGCAAACCATCAAAAAAAAATAAAATGTGTTGGTGATAAGAAGTAAGAATAATAGAGTGCACTATTCAATCCTGTGTCAAGGATGTAGACCTCTTATTTAGCATCTTAGTTAAAGGACTAGATTGGTAGTAACTGTGATCAACTGATCGATTGTAAATTTGAGTTATGAAAAAAAAAAGAAAAAAAAGTTAGGGAATCAATCGAGATTCTCTCTAAAAATGATTAAAAAAAAAAGGAAATTGTCCACTGTGCTCAAGTGACTGTTGATTACAATTATTAAACCATAACAACTATAATTTAGACGAAAAAGTATAAATTAAGCCTCTACAAGCCCACTTCTGAGTCGAGTGTCAATTGAAAATAGGTAATCATGTATCACCTATGAGGGTGGTTATGCATAGTTAGACAATACAGGAGTTCTAGTAATTTCATTGATATGTGAATTCATTGATACAGGGTGGTTCTGAGTCGAGTGAAGGTAGCCGCCTAAAGACTGAAAAAAGGGGGACAAAAGGCACTTATCATAGCAGCTACGGGCTAGGGGTGACCGGATCCCACCAACCATGTCACATCAGGCTCCTCACTCTCATATAAAAAGCTCCATACGGCTCTCCACCAGGGGTAAGAAAAGATTCTTTGCTTTACAAGACAAGATAATATCACTATTGTTCATCTTCTTCTTGAACCCACCACTGACTTGGGCGTCGGAGAGCCTACGCCGGGGCAAAATCGGCTAGTCTCACGTGCGCTTCTCCCTCTTTAGCAGGTGGGCCACCAGCAAATACTACTACGGAAGTGCGCAGTGCTCGGACACGTGGACCAACCAAATCCGGACCGCATCAATATATAGACATTATAAATAAAAAAATTCAAATATATTTTCTTATTTATTTAATATAAAACATAAAATTAGTCATAAAGGTAAAAGAGTCAATTTATAATTGTTCAAATATCATTCCCTCCTTAAAAAATGTAAATTTGGAAGTTCAATTGGATTTACTAATGTTGACCATTAGTCAACCTAACGAAAGTTGGAAATTGAAAGACGGAAACAAAACTCAGTGGGTATCGGTAATTATCGATACAAGGGAGTGCTATTTGTAATTAGGTCAAACCTCAGGGGTGGTGGGAGTAATTATCCCTTATTCAAATTTATAAGGATAGGCTAATTACACAAAGACTGCTCATCCATCTCGCCCGCCTGTCCAAACGTGGTGCCTTTTCACATTATCATTTATTGTCTTTTCTTTCCTCTTACCTATTTGCGTTTGTAGATTATCGTGTGTATGCTTGATTTCAATTGTTGGTATATAGATAGGAGTACATACTGTCAAATCATTTTTTAACATTTATAATTATACTAACACTAGTTTTAAGTTTGATTGTTTAATAAATGTAACATCTTTTCGAAATTTTATGAACTTTAAAATGAAAAGATAGCTTAAACTCTTGGTCTAAATGTCCAAATTTTAAGTTTGACAGGATTATAATATATAAACATTGAAAGTAGTATATGGAGCTCGAACGCACTTTGAGCGATCATCTCTTGAGGAGTCTTATCTGAGGGGCTTCGTGAACTAGGTAACCCAGAAAATTAATTGTAAAATAATAAAGTTAAATTCACATTACATCCTTATAACATGAGTTTTGTATAAAATACTCATATATACTACAAAAGCATCAGAACTACCGGCCCGCAAACTATAAAAATATTATATGTATGAGTAAGAATAACCTCGAGTTTAATAAAATGTTGCATTCGTTTCGCCCTCTCCTTTTTACAATTAAATATTATTAGAGGGCATTTTGGGTAAATTTATTTTAAAGAGTTTATAGGCTCGTACAATTTATAATTACTTTTGGAGCTTATAAGCTCCTATATTTTATTTTAAAAATAAGTTCTTATACTGTTTAAATAAAATAAGACCTTGTAACTTATAAGATATTTTTGGAGATTATAAGTTATAATTTTGTTTGGTAAAAATAAGAGCTTATATGTTTCTTTAAGTGTAATGATGATAAAAAAAAAATGAAGTAAAATTATTTTCAAGTAAATAAATATTTTTTGAGATAATATAAATTTAATCTTGTAAAAAAAATAAATATATTTATATTATTTTATTTTTTACTATTAAATAGCTTATAAGTTGTTTGAAAAAAAAATGGAAAGCTTACTATTTTTTTAGAGCTTATAATTAGCTATTTTACTAAAAAACTTACCAAACGCTTTTAAAAAATTTATAAACTCTCAAACAAATTATACGATATTTTTAAGAGTTTATAAGCTAAAGTCAAACACTCTCTTAATTCTTTCTAAAGTTTTGTTCAACGCATAAAAGTTACTGAATAAACTAATCTTTTAATTCATTTTAAATATATAAATGGCTTAAGGCAAATTTTTAATCCGAACTTGGTTTGATCGAACTCAACAAATCATATAACAAGTGTATTGAACTTGTCAAGTGATTGACCACTCTCCTTAAATTATCGATCATTCATAGAACAAATATAAAATACTCATTATATAATTAATATTAATTTAATTAAATTGAATCTGGACTAGAATTTCCCTTCACTTAAGATGGTATGGTACCCTGTACCCATAGACTCGTGTCTATTTAAAAATTCAGAAATATATCAAAATAAGTTACGACGTCTTTTTCTTTACCGTTCTAAATTACACTGCACATGCTATGCGCAAATTATTATATTGGAGTTAGCCTGTACTTTTTCTAAAGTCAAACACTCTTAATTCGTTCTAAAGTTTTGTTCAATGCATAAAAGTTACTGAATAAATTAATCTTTTAATTCATTTTAAAATATATAAATGGCTTAAGTTGGTATGGTACCCTGTACCCATAGACTTTTGTTACGGGGTACTTTTCTTTTCCTTTCTAAATTACATTGGACATACTATGCACAAATTATTATATTGGAGCTAGCCTACACGTTTGCATCTTTTTCTAAAGTCAAACACTCTCTTAATTCGTTCTAAAGTTTTGTTCAACGCATAAAAATTACTAAATAAACTAATCTTTTAATTCATTTTAAAATATATAAATGCCTTAAAATGGTATGGTACCCTGTACCCATAGATTTTTGTCCATTTAAAAATTCAGAAATATATCAAGATAAGTTACGACTGTCTTTTTTTTTTCCTTTCTAAATTACATTGGACATATTATGCACAAACTATTATATTGGAGCTTAGCCCATACATTTGCATCTTTTTCTATTATATAAGTTTAAACTATTAAATGATATATAAGTCTGATCTTGTGTTAATCTTTAGAATCTTAAAACAGGTAAACAAACATTGACTATCAACGCTTTTCCCTGTCACCAATTCAAACACGAAAACAGGCATGCAAGACTTGGGGGCTGTTTTCGGCCGAATGGTCGGTGGCTTTTTTCTATCACCATATGCATCTCCATGAAACAGTACCAGAAAGCACATCTTCAAACAAAATTACAAGACTCTCTATCATAATCAAATTCCAAGATGAGTGCACGTAATTGCGAGCGTAGCTGTTTACATATCCTGTTTACCCACCTAACCCCGTCGTGCCAAACCCAAGTACGCTCGCAGCCTCGAGTCTCCAGCTCTCCTCTCCTCTCCTATGTATTACATATACCTATATATATTAACATCACCAAGTCGCCATTTAGATCAAATCTGCACAAAATCACGCAACAAGAAGTAGCTAGGCCAAAAAAAAGATGGCTCAAAAGCCGCTTCACATCGCCATGTTCCCATGGATAGGCATGGGGCACATCACCTCCTTCATCCATCTCGCCAACGGGATCGCCAAACGGGGCCACTCCGTCTCCTTTATCCTCCCCAGGAAAGGTCTTGCTCGGTCCGGCCACCACAATCAGTACCCGGATTTGACCAAGTTCCATATTGTTACAGTCCCTCATGTGGATGGCCTGCCGCCCGGCGCCGAGACTTGTTCCGATATCGATCACACTGAAAACAACGCACTTGCAATAGCCTTCGATGCCATGGCCGATCAAGTGGAGGAGCTCCTGCGCGGCCTCAAGCCAGATTTCGTGTTTTACGATTTCGCTCACTGGATTCCCCAGCTTGGTGCCAGGATTGGCTTCAAAAGTATTTGTTATAATACCGTCGCCGCTTCGTCCATGGCGATTACGGTTGTCCCGGGGAGGTATATACCTAAAGACAGGCCGTTGGCCGACGACGAACTGGTCCAGACTCCCAAAGGGTACCCTTCTTCCACGGTGGTGTTCCACTGGAAAGAGGCCCGGGCCTTCTCTTTCATCGCCATGGACTACGGTGCCATCAGGTTTGACGAGCGCGTGACCGCTGCATTACAGGGCAGCGATGCCCTGGGTATCCGCACTTGCCGCGAGATGGAGGGACCCATGTGCGATTACCTGTCGGAACAGTACAATAAGCCCGTTCTCGTGACCGGGCCGGTTCTACCGGACACCCCAGCAGTGCAGCTGGAGGAGAAGTGGGACACTTGGCAAATTCAAACCCAAATCCGTGGTTTACTGCTCGTTCGGGAGCCAAAACATCCTGCAGAAGAATCAATTCCAAGAACTCTGTCTGGGTTTCGAGATGACGGGGCTGCCGTTTTTCATCGCCCTGTCAAAGCCTAACGGGGCGGACTCCATTGAAGAAGCCCTGCCTGAGGGGTTCGCGGAGAGGGTGGCTGATAGAGGAGTCGTTTATGGTGGATGGGTGCAGCAGCTACAGATACTGAGTAACCCGTCGGTGGGTTGCTTCGTGACCCACTGCGGGGCCTCATCGATGTGGGAGTCTTTGCTGAGTGAGTGCCAGATAGTTTCGATTCCACGGATGGGGGATCAAATAATGAACACTCGTCTGCTGGCGGCGGAGCTGAAGGCGGCAGTGGAGGTGGAGAGGGGTGACATGGGGTGGTTCTCGAAAGAGGATCTGTGCAAGGCGCTTAAGTCTGTGATGGATGAGGATAGCGAGCTTGGGAAGATGGTGAAGGAGAATCATACCAAGTGGAGGGAGACTTTCCGTAAGCCAGGGCTGATGGATAGTTACATGGACAAGTTCATGCAAGAACTGTATCGACTTTAGGTTTGAATTACGCTTTCACCCTAGAAATATTTTCACGATCACTCTGTTTGTGTCTGTGTCTGTGTGTTTTTTTACCCAAAAAAAAAAAGAAAGTTGTAACTTGCAAGGCTTTGATGCAGTATTTCTATGTTTTAACTTTTAAGTGATTCAATAGTTTAAAGATGTGTTTGATTGAGGGATTGAGGAATTACAACAGCACACCTCCGAATTTTTTATGAGCATTTCAAATACTCACTCAAATACTTGTGGGTTGACTATTGTGCATTTGGTTGTTGAATTAATGATGGTCTTGTAAATTTACTAATATGTTATCAATTTTCCTTGTGAACAATGGGATTTAACTAAAAGACCATCACATAAGAAATCACACCACCACAATCAAACATATGGTTTTTAAGTGTACTGAAAATTAGTTTGGATCTTATGCTATACAACGGTGCTATATCTCTTTCTCCATTCATCAATACACTCCACGTGTATTGGTGAACGGTTGAGATGTGGTTATACCATATCAAATCAACTTACAAAATACATGAGATTTTCTATTTGAAAGTGTGTTTCATATATATATATATATATATATATATATATATGGGATAAGTGTAAAATTTTCATACTAAATGTATAATAAAAAAGTAATTTATACACATTATAAGTGTAAAGATGTCAAATTAAACGTATAATCAAAAAGTAATTTATATACATGTCACAAATAAAAGTTATGAAATAAAAAGGCAAAATATTATTTTAAAATACATGATTCTACCCGCTTACAAATTGCCTTGACAATGAGTTACATAGTAAAAAGTAATTTAACATCTTATTGGTTTGATCCCATAACAAATGCCTCTTAAGGTTAGTGTTTTCTCAGTAAACATATGCACATGCATCTCAGGACTTTTTTAAAAAATAACACGAAAAGGTGATTTGTTTAATTTTTTCATATTAAAATAAAATATATTTAAAAAGTAACATAAGTTGACATCGAGAATGTCGATTCTCATAAAAAATTATTTTTGGAAAATATATTAAAAAGAAAAAAGAGGGAGTCAACACCATGGATGTCGATTCCCATGCAATTTTTTTTAATAAAAATCAAATTGTATGTTATATGTATTAGACTAGTTTATTAGAAGGTGAAATTTAGACAAAGTTATGTATTTTCGGATTTTTTTCTTATTTCGGAAAATAATTTAATTAATGTCATTAATTTTTTATTTTTATAATTAATGTAGGAATGTATTTTTCTTTAGAATAGATTTATTGTAGTGTGTTATGTAGACATTAAAAAAACTAATTATCATTGCTTTTTTTCTTTAAAAAAACGTGGAGAATGTGTAAAATATTAATTTAAATCAATTGTAGAGGAATTAAATTTTATTATCTTAAGTTGTTCAAGCCCTTTCATGTTCTTATGTTTTAAGCGTAATTGTATTGTTATTATGTCGTATTTCTGTATTTCTATTCAAACAATTACATATAACTTGTAGTTTATATTAATTATTTCATTTCTTTATAATTTGTTTCCAGTTTAATTCTTACGCGAACACTACTAGAAAAAATAGATTTAGCCAGGGATTTTAGCCGCGGATTTTGGCAAAAATATGTGGCCCAGAAAATTAGCCACGGATTTTTTCCGTGGCTAAAAGCGGCTTAGCTAATTTTAGCCACGACTTTACTTAGCCACGGAAGCCGTGGCTAATGGCCACCAATTTCTAACAACAGACATTAGCTACGGTCAGACCATGGCCAATTTGGCCACTAAATTATGGAAAATGCATGGCCGTGGCCAATCCGTGGCCATTAACCGTGGCTAATCCAAAAAAAAAATTAAATAAATACATTAAAGCTAACAACATAAATCAATTATAAAAATATACATCAATTGTAAATATTCTAAATAAAGTGTATAATTAAGAAAATAATTTTAAATACATATTTCTATAGCATAAATGTACATTATGAAATAAAAGAAATATGAAATTTTGTTCGAGTTGTAGCCTTCAAATATTTTGAAAATCCAATATATATATGTATATATATCATGTTATATATGTCATAGTCCAATCATTTATTTTTTTTTTACTAATCTTTGGCTTTTCTTTTTTTGTTATTAAAAAGTATTTAGTAATTGAACAAGTAATTTATTAATTATAAAAAATATTTAATAAATTAATAGCAAAAACAAAAATTATCACAAAAATTTATTTAGATAATTTATATTTAGAATTTCGCATAATTTATATTAGTTAAGTATAGCAAAAACTAATTCTTCAACAAAAAATTAAAATGGTGCAGTGGTTTGATACTTTAATTTTAATCAAGAGATTAAGAGTTTGAATTGCATTAGATTTAAAAAAAAAAAAATTATTCTTTGGCTAACAACTAGCCACAGGTTAGCCACGACTTGACCGTGGCTAACCAAGCCACGATCTAACCGTGGCTAGCCCGTGGCTAATAGCCACGACCTAAATCACTTTGACCTTATTAGCCTAGTTATTTTACACTGAAATATTTTAAATTATCAATAACAATTAAACGTTGTTGAATTATTAATAAAATTAAAATATAAGTTACGACAATTGATCAATTATAAACTTTTAAAACCATATGATTAACTCTTATATATAAACAATTGACAATAAATGTTGAAATTGACTGATTAGAAGTATACTTATATACTTGTATATGTAGTATAATCCAACATATTGTGATATTATAATAAAATACTCTAACTTCAACTAGAAAGTCAAGAGTTCAAACCATTCTAAGTGCAAAAACAAAAAAAAATTTGGCCACGAATTTTTAGCTACGGCCTAATCTGTGGCTGTTAGCCACGGTCTGATCTAATCTGTGTCCATTAGCTAGATGTTAGCCACAACCTGATTATTAACCACGGTCTAACTGTGGCTAAAAATTGACAGCAATTTTCATGCCAATTTTACCCATCAAAAATAGCTACGAGCAATTTGTAGTTAAGTTTTTTTCGTATTTATTTTTAATCCGTGGCTATTAGCTATTTTTCTAGTAGTGGAATATTTTTCTTTTTGGTAGATTATTTGATTAGTATAATAATAGTACTCTTTAAGATTGAAATTTAATTCATGTATTACTTTTTATTATGGTAATTAAAGTATTAAATTAATTCTAAAAAAATTAATTTAAAAAAAATATTGTATATTAAATTAAAGTATTGTATATGCTGACATTTCAAAAACAAAATTAATAAGGAAGTCGACATTCATGCCCTCGACTTCCACTTTTTTTAAAAAAAAAATATTATTTGCTGAAAGTTGACGTTGAGGATGTCGATTCCCAATCAATTTTTCTTTTTTTTTATTCTCTAAAAAATTATTATTTTATTAAGAGTCGACATTGACTCTTCATAAAATCGGTATTCTCAATGTCAACTTAGATTACTTTTTAAATATATTTTATTTTTATGTTAAAAAAAATTAAACAATACACATCTTTATGTTATTTTTTTAAAAATTCCTGCCTCCCACGGCATAATGATCAGCAATCAATTGATGTGATATTCAATCAAGCCTCTTTTTTCTTTGTATTTGTTACTTGTTGGAGTTATTTTATTTATTTATTTATTTTTTAGGGGATTTTTTAGAGTTAAATTCGTTCATCAACCATTCAACCCTATTCTCTTTTTTTTTTTTTTTTTTTTTTTTTTTGTCCAATCAAGTATTCAGAGATAATAACATTTTACCAACAAGTCAATTTTGATCATTCATCTGTACTACATAAAATTGAATTAAAATCAAATGGAACTGTATTTGTGATTATTGCAATATTTGTACTTATAAACACCTCATCTCGAACTAAATTATGCATTTCACTTTTTTAATAATAGCACAGATCAGCACAGGGATTTAATTAAAAATTAAAAATCCGAACTCATTGAATAGTACAAAGATTAACACCTTGTGAAAAAGGCAATTACCAGTTAAACCCTCTTAACTTTAAAAATAGAGCAAAAGACACCCCTACACGTTTGACGCTTCACGGGTCACCCATACGATTTTCAGTGATCCTTTACCTGTAAAATCGCACCTACATCAATGAAGATTAACCGTTAAATTTAAGATCTATCCCTCAAAATAAATATATTAATCAACAGCCAAATATAATAATAATAATAATAATAATAATAATAATAATAAAACTAACGGTTCAAATTTACTTTCTCAATGAATATTATAAAAATATAGTGTATAAAATATATAATAAATTTAATTTTTTTTATAAAAAGTAGATCTACATACATAAACATACTATATAGATTTTTAATACATGTACAAAGAGAGAGAGAGAGAAAGCGGCGACGGTAAGCTAGATCTGGACGGTCTGATTTGTATAATAAATTATGACAGTCAGAGCCCAGGTGCATGAATACGAAGGGCTGTATAGGATTTCTCCTGAGCCCTCGAATCGAGGATGAGGGTTTTCAATTTTTTTTGACACAGAAAAACATGAATCCTTGTTTCGCAGGGGACGAGAAGTTTATTGAGGCACTAAATTGTGGGCCTATTATGACACTGCCGCAATCGGCGTTAGCGGCGGCGGTGCCACAACCGAAACTACAGCTCCTTAAGAGCAATGTGGTTTTCTTGTTTGGATTGGAGAAAACTAGAAAGCAAATGCGATTAATGCACAGACCTGGGAATTCCATTAGACATGGGGAATAGTAGGGTTTCATCAACAGATTTTGGAGAATTTGGCATCATTTTTTGGGAGAAGAGATGGATCTTTAGAGAGGGAGAGGGAGAGAGGATGGGGGGAAGAAGACGACGGTGGGTTGGATGGCGAGGACAGTGGCTGAGCAACGGTGGAGGAAGGGTGGCGGCAGTGGGGTTGAGGTTTGGGCCGTTTGACATTGGTTTTGTTGGGGAAAATTAGAAAAATAAATAAATAATTGAAAAGGTTAAAAAGGAAAAGGAAAATAAGGAAAGATTAACTTGTTAGGTTTTTTACATTTCTCATATTTCAAATATCGAATAAATTCCTTGTCTTCCATCTTTATATTTTTCCTTTTAGTCAAATAATTTGGGACGTGGAATTCGTTTTTCTTTTCTTATTAACATGTTGAGAATTTAGCACAATAATCACACACACAATATAATATAAACAATAAAGAAAAAAAAATCGACAACACAAGACTTTAACATATCTGTACAATTCAATTTCAATCTAGTTCTAAAATTTTAAACCTTCCCCACATGTAACCATGAAAATGGACCAAAAATAGAAGTCCATAATGCGTTTGGCTGGAGCTTTCCACTACCTCTACACACTTTCATTAAAAGTTTGTTTTGGGTAGCACAACGGCTCTCTCGAATCAGACCACAACTCGGATCCATTAAAATTTGAAGCCACACAAACCTATAATTTTAACGTTTTCATATAATTCGTCGTATAACATTATTGAGTAAAAGTGGACATGTCATTCTACACATAAGATCTTTGAATTAAGATTCTTATTGGCAAATCTTTTGTTATTCACTTTTTTCAATTAGTTTCATATTTTCATTTTAGTTTCTCCATATGTGATGATTATCACCAGTATCTGGAAATTTTCCCTTTAATTCTTATTTTGTTTATGCGTTACTTTTTTATTTTATTTTTTGATTTCTCCTTTTTTAGTATTTTATTTTCAGTTCCACATATTTTTATTTTTTTGAAAGTTCCACCTATTTCTTTTCGCCTTGTTTGGTCCTATAATCAGAGTGATGGAATCATCAAATATTTTAATAATAATTTTTTTGATACTAAATAATTTATTTATATTTGATTGCAGGAAAGAGTATATTTAGATTTTATTAATTTTGGACTTAGATATGTATTAAAAGATGTCAAACTTCATTTTTATGTATTTATTTCATTAAATTACAAAATTGAATTAATTATTCATCAGGTTTTCTTTTCCAATTCTTGGGATTTTTTTTAGTTCATGAATTTTTCTTTGAATTATTTCAGGTTATCCACATAAAACAATTTTCTTTTAATTTCTTTCAGTTTTTATTTCTATGATTGTACAAGATAGGTGTTTATTTGTTTATACTTTCGGTTAGTGAGAAGGGGCAAATCTCATTTAAGGGATTGTTCTTCCATGGATTGGGTGCATGCATCTTGTAGTCCAAATTCAACTGCGTGTTATATATTAATACTTTTATAAAATACATATAACACGTGGTTAAATTTGGACTGTATGGTACATGAATAAGACTCATACACCTTATCCATATAAGAATTTTCCCATAATAAGATACCTTCTTTCATATCAACTCTCAATGGTTTAATTGATTTTCTGAATCTATTTATTCATCCCATGTATAATGATTATCGCTATATAGTTTAAATTATTTTCTCTTTGGTTCGAAAAGTTAAATTGATTACTATTAAACATTACCTAATAAACTTCTCAATTCTGTCCATTGAAATAGGAATCTTCAATTAATGATGTGAGAATCAGATATTTCATATAATGAGTTTTTCTTTCTAAAATTATATTTGAATGCAATCTTCAATTTTCTATAAGCTAAAATTGAGCCTCTAACTCTCTAAGTAATGAAGAGCATGCTACCAACGAGACATGAGATGCCACCTATTTGGATATATACCTGATTGGTGTATATATTGTTGGATTAAACATGATGATATCACAATTCTACCTTTTGATATTATCGTATGTAAATTGCAATACACCATTTAGACATATATTTAAGTGGAATGACATCTCATGTCCCGTTACCAATATTGAGGAATGCATATTTGTAATATAGATATTCTTTTCTTTCTTTCACTTTTAGGACGTATATAAAATAATTATTTTATAAATCTTCTAAATTTTTTTTCCCCTCATGATACTCTTAATAAATTAATGTTTAAGGATTATACATTTCCGATTTCTTTTTTTCTTTTTTTGTTAACTTTAGGGAAAACTTGAACCCTCTGTTGGTTCTTAAATTTTGGTAAGTAAAATAGGATAATGTTTTTTTATTTGATTCAAATGATAGTATTCTATATTTTTACTTTTGATTTTTTTCATTTTTCTCCCACTTTTCCCCACCAAAATCCTTATTCAAAATATAGCAGACAAGTTTTGGTTCATTCGTTGCCTCATATTACAAAAAATAAATAAATAAAATAAAATAAAATAAAATAAAAAAATACTAGTGCCAATATATAAAAGTGCAAATATAAAAATTATTACACATAATTACATTAAGTGATAATATCTTATATTTTATCACAAATTAAAGCATTTAGTATAACAATATGTTTTATATCGTCACATTATCATTCAATGGTAATAATAATAATTAATATTTAAATTATCATCATTAATAATTCGTGACATCCCTAGATTGACAACTTGGTAATAAGAAAAAAAAAATGTCACTGTGATTTTGTGACAATAATTCATTATCATTAAGTTATTATCATAAATGTATCACTAATTATCAATAATGATAATTTAGACACTATTGACATTATATATGTAACAAAATAATTTTTTGTAACCAAATATATTTAATGATAATTTTTTTATTATACTTATTATATTTTCACTAATTTAGTCATTTTATTGTAGTGTAAATATGTCCTTATTATTTTCTTCGATCGACGATAACCCTCTTGTTTTTGTCAGTTCCTATTAAGGACTCCGTATCCCAACTATATAGAGTAAATATTCTAATTCATTGGAAATTGTCACGGGTATTTGTCTAGCACATGACTTGAGTATTTTCTTTTATACTAAAATACTGATAACATAATTTATTATAAGATAATATATAAAAGTGATCATATAAAAGTTATCATCAATAATTTTATTAAGTGATAATATCTTCTATTTTGTCATCAATGAAGTATTTTGATGATAATATTTTTTATTTTGGTACAATATCACTCAATAGGTGACAAGAACTAATTTTTTAATTGTTATCATTGATGATTAATGATACCCCTATAATAGCAACCGGGTGATGAAAAAAAATTATCATTATAATTTTGTGACAAAATTTCATTGCCACTAAGTTATCTTCATAAATATGTCACTCATTATCAAAATTACATTATATTATCACCATTGATATTATGCAAGTTCCCTATTATCAATATGTACCTGCTATCGACAGGTAGCTCATCCCTTGCCTTGCTTGATAGTTCAAGGCGTAGGAGCAAGAAGCAAGAAAGCTAGGTGTGGTCTCCTACCATTGGCTTAGCCTTAGCTCAACCCTTGCAACTGGTCAGCTACATACGTTGCTTTCACTTCCTCTTTTATATCCCCACTCAAATAGATGCCTTGCCTTGACTTGCCAATTTAGGGATAGGCAATGGGTCTGGACCCGAAACCCCCCCTCCCCCTGATGGGGCGGGTTTGAAGAGGGTTTGGGGCGGGTCCTAGGTCTTCATTTTTTAAATTTGGACTCGCCCCGAACCCATCCCGGTTAGTAGTTTATATATATTTTTATTTATTATTTTATGTAAATTTATATAATATACATCTATATTTCATATATAAAAATATATATTATAGAAATAGTTACTTAAAAAAATAAATATGATGCTCTTGTATATAAAAATAATTATATAACATTAATAATTAAGTTATGATTTCAAAATATGTACAAATAAATATGTGATAATGATGTTTAATTTTTTAAAAATTAAAATATGTTCATAAAAATTTATAAATAACTAGTGTTTTAGTAGTGCTATTATTTTTTTTCATATTTATAAAGTTGTAATAATATCAATTTTCTTAAAAAATATATATATTTTTAATTATTTTTAAAACATGAACCGGGTCTACCAGATCCAATCCGGACCCGACGGGTCCGCCTAGGTCTGGGGCGGGTCCAAGCCCGAGTCCAAAATTTTCCCGATGGGGCGGGGCCCGAATTTGACCAAACCCGCCCCATACCTGTCCCGTTACCATCCCTACTTACCATAAGCAATAGGGATTCAATTCAGCCATAGGCCATAGGTTGTCAAAAAGGCTACCGTATTACAATACGAAAGCTCAATACGGACATAACCAAAAGAAGGGCACTTAGGGCAGAGTAAATGGTCCCTAGAAAATCAACAAAGTAGCCCATTTGGAAAGGCATTTTTTAAGAGAAAAGACATTTATTTTTTGAAACAAGAACTATGAAGAAAAAATCATATTTTGATGGGCTTTTTAAAATAAACACAAGCTAGAAAAAAAGGCCAAAAAGATTTTTTTTATAAGCTAACTCGTATTAACTTCCAATAAAAACCTATTTTAAAATCCTTTTAATTACTATATTCAAACGCAAAACTATTTTGGCTTAAGAAAAGCTCTACTTTAAAAAATATTGTTCGAGAAGTGTTTTTTTTTTTTTTCAAAATTCATCCTAAACGGGCTAAAAGTCTGATTATATCTTAATATATTTCCCAGGGAAATTTCCTCTTTCCTTCGAAACCAACGCTAAATTTCAAAATCTTTTCCTTAATTGAAGATTATTCGAATAGGTTGAGCTCCAAAGCCAACCCAAAGATCAAATTCTACAAAGCCAAATCGCAAGTCGTAAAACTATGTCATTATTTGGCCCATCTCTTGTGGCCTTTATCGTTAACATTGCCAATGTTTTATTCGAATATATATACTTAAAAAAAAATTAAATAAGAGTCACTTTCTTTTCCTAAATATTTTTCTTTTCTTAGCAAAATTCTCAAACCAAACATAGCGTTACGCGAAGTCTGGGGAAATTTGGGGTTGACCAGTGGTCCAGTATGTTATTGGATCTCTTCTATCTTTCTGGAAATTAATATCTGCTAGAACACAGATAAAATAACTAGGCCCAAAATAAAGGCCCACGCCAAGAAAGCAATAAAAAGTGGATTCAACTTTAAACTAGGGTTGCAATACTCAACAGAGTACAGACTACGATGATGCCATAACTCATAAGAATGTTTTGATACTCTTTTTCAAGGGCTCCGTTTCCGGGCCTCGTTACGGGCTAACCACCTAAACGAGGTTGAACCAGCCTAGCCTGCCTTCTTCTGTTCATGGGCTTGGGCGAGGCCAACCCAGTTGATACCTTTGGGCGGACCGTAATGGATTGGTGACAATGGCTCTCCTAAGGTGAAAAATCTAGTCCTATATATTATGCATATACTTGATTTCTTGGTTTTGATAATTTATTAATAGATATTGCAAGTGTTACTATTGCAGCAATGCGAGCCTGCATTTCTCCTTATAATGTTAGATTTTCGTGTTAAATTGCTTTCCTTTTCTCACTGGTTTGTGTAATTTTTGCCAATGCTTGCAAGAGATCGGTTCGTGTTAGGTTTTTTTAGCATTTGTTTTTTAAATAATTAAGCATTTGTATTTTTTTAATGCTAGTGACTTGGTTTCTCTTATGTTTTTTTCCTTGCATCATTGATTGACCGCAAATGCTGCCCTAGGGCCTGTCAATGGATAGGATTTTATTGTATCCTGATTCTAATTCAAAAAATACTTAATAAATGATACTCCATCATATCTTATTTAAATACAGACTTATTGTATGTGTGTATTGAGCCTACTATATTTGTAGGATATGGAACCAGATCCTTCTCAATTTTTTTTTTATATGTTATTTTGTGAATTTGTGTCTTACACAATCACAGCTACAACTACTACTCTCCCTCTCTCTCTCTCTAAATATATATCTATATATAGATATCTATCGACATCTCCAATAGAAATATGCACACAGTCACGAAGTGCTTGAATACAGCAGTGACAGCAGCACCAAAAGGTGCCTCAACCCGAGAGCTCGAAGCTTCACGTAGCCATGTACCAATGGTTAGCCCTGGGACACATCACTCCTCACATCCATCTCGCCAACGAGCTCGCCAAAAGGGGCCAATACATATCCATTTTGCTACCCCAAAAGCTCTTCTTCAGCGCGGACACCACAATCTCTAGTTATTTTAATCGTTATAAAATATATATATATATAAATATATGTTTGCATAAATTTCTTCCGGCCGCGCCGAAGTGGCCGCTCAGAGTTCGAACCTGCCGAGTTCGATGGGAAAACAGTCGATTCGAAGTGAGCTTCTTTGTGTTCGGGTGCGGGCGTGCCAGTGTGCAGTAGCACACAAGTGGAAGTGAATGTGAGGTGGTTCGAATTGGAATTAATGTGAATCGAAGTGAAACAGTGATGCGCCTAAGACTTCTATCTGAAAAGCGATTGAATTGGAGTAGGCAAACACTACCCCTGAGATTCTACTTGCCTACAATTGAATGTAGGACTTAATAATTTAGCATTCTCAAGAATCGAAAAGGGTCAAAAAGCTTAAATCGAAAAGGAAATACATTAGAAGGCGATAGCTACTCGCCATGTGGACCTTACAGGACTCGACTACATACACACGCATTGATGACTCGGGCTATATCTATGACAGAGATGCATTGAGCAGTCCCTAAGAACTCTAGCTACAAATCGGACACATTGATGACTCCGGCCATATCTACCTGTGGTTGTTTTCAGAGGCTGTTCACTCCGACGAGCATTGATTGACTCCGTCTGCACTCCCCTTCATGCATGCGCTCGATATGAATGCTGGGTACCACTCCGCCGCATTGATATCTCACCTCGAACCGGGCCCAATCCGAGTGAGTGATGGCTACGACTTCGTGACGTTACAGAATGAGTGCATTGATATCCTCACTTCGAGCCGAATGAGGTATGGCTACAAACACCCCGTAGCGGTTTTCTACCTACTTGAACTAAAGCTATTCTTTGTTCATTTAAACTAAGGAATCAGAGAAGTGTGGACTTCTTGATTGAGAGAAGTGTTGTTGTAGTTGATTGACGTTGTGTGTTCCTTGAATGAAGACTCCAGTTCTCCTTTTATAGGCTTCAGGCTGCAACTGCCTTCCTTTATTCTTGGAGCTGGAAATGATTTATTTAAACATGGCCAAAAGATGAATGGCCGGCCTTATTCCTAGAAGTGGCAGTTGCTGCCATCTTCACTTAAATTTCAAATATTAGCACCATATGACCTTTATTTTAGGCACGTGCAGATATAACAATGGCAATTTTTAGCCATTCTGTTATTCCTCTACTAACAACCCCTAATTGTGAGGGATTTGAATTTAAACCTAATTGTGAGTGATTTGAATTTAAATTTATTATCTATTTTCTATTTTTATATTTTTGGCTGACTGGGCCATGAGCCGCGATTTCATTCCGGCCTGGGCCTCCAACATGGGCTCTGTGGACGCGTCGAAGTGGCCTGGGCCAAATTAATTTATTTCGGCGTGGCGAAAAGGACCAAAATCAGCCCACTCCGAATTTATACAAAAATTCATTTTTGGGCCCAAACAATATATATATATATAATACTAATAAATTATTCGCATTTTTATAATATTAATGGATTTTTCCCCGCTACACTCCGTTCCCTTCTCACCATCAGTCTTCCATGTCAAGACCGGTAAAGTTTGGTTTGATTTCTTGTAAGCTCCGCCCCTTTCTTCGATGAATCCGATAAATCCACCATCTTTTCTCCCCTCTTAACAACAATACTCCAAACCCCCGTTTCATCAAAAACTTCTCCCATTCTCTCCAAGAATTTCTCACGCACCAAACCATGTCTCATTCACACCGTCTACACACTTTCTTCATCCCCACCGCTCCGCCGTCCCTCGGCCGCCGCCCCGGCTGCGCAGCTACCCTCCCCGGCGAGGCCACGTAATCCAATCCAAGATCCGTGAAATCTTCATGCCCGCCCTCAGTTCCACGTTGACGGAGGGGAAAATCGTCAGCTGGGTCAAATCGGAAGGTGATAAGCTGTCCAAGGGGAAGTCAGTTGTGTTGGTTGAGTCGGATATGGCGGATATGGATGTGGAGTATTTGGCTGCAATTATAGTCGATGAAGGTCTTTCTGCTGCACTTGGATCCCCCATTGCTTTGCTCGCCGAGACCGAGGAAGAAATCGCGCTTGCCCAGTCGAAGAAAACGTCTTCGTCTGCCCCTGCATCAGCTCCAGCCGCCGAGAAAAATGATGCCCCGAAGGTGTTGGATGAAATGCCGAGTCCATCCGCTGCTGCTACACCAGCAGCAAAAGTTAGTGCTACCAGTGCTCGAGTGAATGTGGGTGCATTGGGATCGGCTGTGCATCCGGCGCTTCTTGAAAAAGTTCTGAATCAGGTCTTTTGTGCCTAATTGGTACAGATGGATGATCCTTTGCACCTTGAGAAGTTCAGTCATAGTTGGTCGGTGGAGCTTGGACAGTGTGTTGCGGGTTCAAAGAATCTCCGGGCTCAAGAGTTTGACTACTTTCTTGTGCTGGATTTGGAGGGCAAAGTTGAGGTTTTGGAGTTCCCGGTGCTGTTGTTTGATGCCAAAACTATGTATGTAGTCGATGTGTTTCACAGGTATTCAGCCTTTTTCTCTTTTTGTTGGTTTGTTTTTGGTTTTTTATTTTGATTTCAAAAATAGAGTTAAGTGTTTTTAGTTTGAGGGACTCTTGCATAGTTCTAGAAGGGATTTGCTTGCTTACTTCTATAGCCATTTAACTTGATGTCACCATCTGTTGCATTTTGTTTTTTGTTCAAACTGTCGTAGAAGATGGTCCAAAGAGCATCCTTGAGTATGCATTCGTGGAGGGAGAGAACAGGGGATAGCATTTCTTTTGCATTGTACGGTGAAGTGGACAGCATTCGTTGCCCTTAGTTCTTTTGGAACAAGTGGTGTTAAACCCTGAAAACCTTCAATGCCTCAGCGGAAATGTCTTTTAAGACATTTTCGCTTTGAGTTCAACCGAAAGTATGATAGATGTTTTTAGAAATTTCCGAACTGATGGTAATCCCAATTCTAGTAGAATTGTGAAACTGTAGGTAGCGAAGTCCTAATAAATGTTATCTGCTATGCGATATGATGAGTTTCAATGGTTATAGCGCTCTTGGTTACTTGCATTATTTATCTGCATTTTTCTTGTTTTTACAGGTTTGTAAGGCCTACAAAGATGAGTGAGAAAAGAATAAATGAGTACATTGAGGGGAAGTATGGAAAATTTGGTGTTGACCCGTATGATATTGGTTCATATGCCCTCTCTCTTCAGTTTTTCAGTAACAATATTCTTGATGACAATTAAAATTGTTACTGACTGGATATGGCGAGCTAGTCTATTGCAGTGTTTGGCATGATACAGCTATAAAGTTTGAGGATGTTATTGAACAATTTGAGAGTTGGCTGAGAACGGAGCGAGATGGACACAATAGATTATGGAGAGAGGGGGAAGATCTAAACAAAGCAGCATTTGTAACTTGGTGAGCTACTTGCTTACATAACTGTCTGTCTGTTAGTGTGTCAAAAGTTTTGGTTGCAAAATCAGAAAAAAAAAAAAAAAAAAAAAACACACACACAAAGATAAAGTTTTGTATGGATCTATCATTTTGCACTCGATGGTGTGGAAATGGTTGATCCCTTTTGCTTATATTATTTTGACTGACATGAAATTGCTTTAAATGCACCAGTGGAAATTGGGATTTGAAAACTAAAATCCCACAGCAGTGTGAAGTATCAGGAATGAAACTTCCACCGTATTTTATGGAATGGATCAATCTGAAGAATGTCTACCTAAACTTCTACAATAGAAGGGTGGGTGCATAGCATTCATTCTAGAAATAATTCCATCCCCTTCCCCTGTAATTATATGCAATTACACAAATGTCTCCTATTAATTTCAAAACCACGCATGCATCCCTTAAAAACTCATCTCTACCTTATAATTGGGCCGCCCCTAACGTCCATCATTATGCTATGTTTAATGATGCTGTTATCTAAATTATAGTAACTTTTTAAGTTGCTCCCACATATGCTGATTATGTTTCTGTCAGTTTTGGTCAAATTTCGACTGTCAGAAGGTCGTTTCTGTTATTGTGAAACCAAGAGGGGAGGTTTGTGTCATTATACAGTCACAACGGAGGTATTGGCAGTTCATGTTTATTTTTGATCTAAGGAAAAAAAAAAGTGGTCATTTTCTATATACAGACTTTATACATCATTAGCTGCATCCAAATTGCCAGTTCTGATCCTCTTTGTGCATCGATTACGCGACATGATAGTGTCTGGGTGCAGGCTCCCGGAATGCTTAATTTCAATGATGAGGGAACTCCGGATCCAGCCATTGGGAAGTCACCATCTCGGTATTGATGATTCGAAAAATATTGCAATGAGTGTTGCAGCATATGATTAACGATGGTGCCCTTTTGCAGATCACAGCAAAAAGAGCCCGTGGTTCTCCTGATAGTGTTAGATTTCTCTTTCAAAATCGCGTTAAATAGCTTTTTCTCACTGACTTACATGATATTTGCCAAGGCTTTAACATAATGCAGTGATGGACTCTTCTTAGTTTGTGTTAGCATTTTCATATGCCGAGTGGCATGTTTTCCTATTTTTAAATCATTTATGGAGGACAAAACTAGCCGGTAATTGAAAAATCTGCCGGGAAACATGTTTAATTTTGGGATTGTACGATTTCCAGCCATCTTGTTCTCTTTTATATGTTTTATATATATCTAATATCATAATTTATTTTATACACGTGTAAAATTATAACTTACTGCAAAAATATCTTTAAATGAATAAATAATAATACAGGTAAAATATAATATATATGTATATATATAATAACATGATGTGTATGCATAATTAGGGGTCATCGCAGTTTGTATCATACATTGTATAGCACCTGTACGAATTTCATTGGAGGATTAATTCACATCGACATACCCGTCAAAACGCTAAAAAGAAAAGTCCACACGCCACTTGAGTCTAGTCACTAGTGTCGATTGATCATGCATCAGTTATGAGGGTGGTTGTACATTTATAGCTAGACAATACAGAAGTTGTAGTAATTTATTGAAATGTGAATTCCTATTCCTTATCATGTATATATATTTTATTTTTATATGCTTTTTCAAAAACAATATTGTTTAGGCGAACGAGCATAGTTTTTAATATAATTAAAGTCAAATGCGGTGATTCCTTTGTGTTGAAAAGGAGTTTATATGCCATGATTGTTAGTAATAATTATCCTGTCTTGTTTATCTTTTTTACTCATTTTTCTCAAAGTGGGATTTATATTTACATAGGAACAACATAACAATGACATTAAATGTCTATGATTCACTCTATTTGGAGTTAAACATGCATTCATTATTCAATCACTCAATATAGTATATCAAATAATTTAAACAATAATTTTCCTATTATCCATATCTCGCCACCGGGATCGCCAAAAAGAGGTCACTCCGTCTCCATTCTGCTCCCCTGTTGCCCCAGTGAGGCAGGTCGTTGACCAATGAGGAACTGGTGGAGCCGCCCAAAGGGTACCCTTCTTCCACGGTGGTGTTCCGCCTCAAGGAGTATTGGAAATTGAGATATCATAACTATGCAACATTTTTATAGTCACAACATATGCAGATGCATCTTACAACCGGAAGCAGAGCCAGGACTTTTATACAGTAGGTAATGGCGGAGCCAAAAACTTTTTTCTAGTAGGATCAATATTTGTGGGTTAATTAATTATTAATGACCATTTCTTTTTAGTATATCCAATCATCAAAAGCTTCCAATGAACAATTTTCAAAAAAAAATATCGAAAATGCTTCCGATAATCTTATTTTCGATTAAAAAATCTACCGGGATTAATTGATATTCTTTGAAGGTATATTGGTGTTATTCACAATTGAGTAAATCAATAAAATTTAAGTAAGATAAAAGATTTTGTATATTATGTTTTCTTCTTAATTGTGTGGTGCTCAACAAATTTTGTAGGCCTCTTAATTTTTTATATTTTATTTTTTGATAAATTGTAGGCCTATTAATTAAAACAAACAAATTTAATAAACTAATTGATTTATCATTCATGAGGCATATGTCTTATCTATACTATTAATAAAGCACCTAAGAGGTCTAACAATTACTTGATGTCTTTGATCTCTTTTGATGTCTCTATTTTCTCATTTATATTCGCTCTCGTCTTCCACTATTAACGTACTTTTAATTCCCTTCTTTCCTCCTCCTATCTTCTCTATCAATATATATATTAATCTGTCTTTTATCTTTTTTTTTTGCTACTTTTTATTTTTTAATCTTTTAATATTATTTTTACTTTGAACTATTTTTCTATATTAAATTTAATAAAATATAAACATCACAAATAATTAAAAAAATATATGATAATGTATAAAATTCAATAAATATTTAAATTTTATATTCATAATTTAAGTATATAATTAAATTTTAGTTTATTTCTATTTTGCACACATGCAGATCGAATATGCTCGACCAATGAGTATGTATTTTTGAATGAGAATGCAATTTATTCTTTTCAATTATTATAATATTAATGGATATAAATTTATACATACATACATATATATATGATTTTATTTTTGTTTTAACTATAAAAAGATGACTTATTTTTTTTGACTATATTAAAATTAAGAGAGAGTTTCTCTTCTTTTTTTTTTTTTTCCTTTATGCCCCCCTTTTTATCTAAATTTATATTTTTGCTAGTAGAATCAATTAATATTTTTATTATTAAAATTTGTATATATTAATGTAAATATATATACATAGTGGAGTTTTTGAAATTTGAGGAGGTCAATTGCACCGCCTCACTTGTACATGGCTCCGCCGGTGGCCCAGCGCTGACAACATAAATCCAGCTGTAGATTCGGATAAGATATGCACATGCGCCTCACGACATAAATGTCCCACTTGATTAATATCAACCCTATCTCAAAAAAATGAAGCTTTTGCCTTCTGTGGAGGTCCGACACAGACGTACCAATGCAATCAAGTCTTTAACGCAATCAATACTTAGTTAATACGTGTTTAGTTTATAATTGAATTTGGATTACGGAAAAATTCCCCTTTTATCAGTCATTTTTACCAAATGAAATTGTATTAAAATAAAATGCCGCAGTGTTTGTAACATCCGTGATTTATGCAATATTTGTACTTATAGACACCAGTCTCAAACTAAATTGCACTTTACTTAGCAAATCATAGTACCGTTACATGAGAATTCTTAATTAGTATCATCTGCCAATAAAATGAATAAATTTGTAAAAATATAATAAATGTACAATAGTTGTAATGTGGTCGGATTTTAGTTTGATCACGTGTCGGGGTAAGCTGTACTCCGAAATATCCTTGCTGGTGGCCCACCTGTCAAAGAGGGAGGAACGCACGTGAGACTAGCCGATTTTGTCCCGGCGTAGGCTCTCCGACGCTCAAGTCAATTGATAATATACGGGTGAAGAAGATGATGAACAGTAGTCCAAATGTATGTCAGTTTCTGGGTTGAATTTTTCTTACCCTTGGGTGGAGAGCCATGGGGGGTTTTTATATGAGAGTGAGGATCCTGGATATGACATGGTTGGTGAGATCCGGTCATTTTTGGCATTGTAGCCGTACTGATGTGCCTTTTGTCCCCCTCCATGCATCCTTTTTGCAGCTACTATCACTCTTCATTAATGAGGGGCCTTGCTTGGCAATAAATGTGTATCTTGGGCATTTATGATCAATGATTATATTTATGACTTGGCATTTAATGCGCCGAAGACAGATGGGATGGACCAATGTGCCACTGGGATGTGTTAGGTGGCAGTGGGTTGCGCCTGTCAGAGGTCGCCAGCTGTACTTGCCCCCTGTTGGACACCCCATCCATTAATTTTTGGCGGCCGAAAAGTCATTATGTAAAGGGGCGTGGCCTGTCATAATTACTGTAGGACTTTTAGGGTCGCGGTGACCGAGGCGTCATAATGACTGGTGGCGTTTCCCACACAACTTATAAATAGTTGCGTTTCGCCACAAATTGATTTTTCCTATTTACCTACAGCATTTGCACAAGTCGTAGAAATAAGGGTTTTCAAAGACACGAGCATTCTCAAGCATCCGTCCTCCCCGTTCATCTATTTCAGGTGAACTTTTCTTTTCCTTCTTAGCATTCCTTTTTATTCGAAAAACCCTAGCCGCCATGGGACCCAGGAGAAAGATTTTGGACGACTCAGACCCAACGCCTGAGGACTTGGCGGCGGAGAGGGAGGTTCGCCTCCCCTCCCAGCTGGTTTCAGGCACAAGGGGAGAAGCGCGCCGACTGAGACCACAGGAGCTACGCTGGCCGGGGCGTCGTCGGGCGCTGATTTGAGAGGCGAGGCGCCGGAGAGTTCTCGCCCCCGCTAGAGGAAGAATGCGACGGGGCCCAGTCACAGGGGACGCCGGTCCTAGTGGATCTCCAGCCAAGAGCCCAAAGACGCGTGGCGTCGGGATGGGTAAATTTCAGACGACCTCCCTTCCCCGGGACATCTCCAGCAACATTACGGCGGCAGAGGTGGATAGGATTTGGGAGGAATTTGGGGTCCGATTCCCCATTCACATACCGGGCCCTGATGAGAATATGGTGGAGCCCCGGGAGGCATGCGTGGCTCTCAACCTCCACCATTTTGAAGCAGGGCTGCGCCTACCCCTTCCTCCCGAAGTCCAGAGGCTATTAGAATTTACCAGTGTCTGTCCCAGCCAGTTGGTGCCGAACTCCATCATGATCATCATCGCCTTTGTAGTGATCATGAAGTGTCTGAATGAATAGGCCAGCCCTACCAATTTTTTGGAGTTTTTCCGGTCGAACGAATCGATTCGATCCGACCCAGGCGAGTCGGCTGAAGACGAACCTGGGTTCTTGTATTTGTCTGCCCGTTCCGCTTCCTCGAAGGTGCTGGACAGTTTCAAATCCTCTCACGAGCCTGGATGGAAGAGGAAGTTCGTCTTCGTGGAGGATCGAGGGCAGTTGGGCATGCCCTCGAATTGGCGTCAACCTCTAGTGCTTAACCGGAACTACTTCCACGAAGAGCCAAGTTTTGATGAGGGGAAAGTGGGGGACCTGGCTAAAATGGAAGGATGTGTGCCGTCTTTCTGACCTCGGAGGATGTACTCCGTGCCTGCCGCCTTTCGAACGCCTCCGGCAACCCTGGCCCCAGCGAGTGTCCCGGTACGCGGCGCCAATCCTTTACCGAGAACATCTCTAGGGCCTGAGCTTCCCTTTCTCTTCTCATTCTTTGATTGTTTTCCTTTTCGAGGATCTCGCAGGGTATTAACTGTTCTTTGTTATGCAGCCCTCAAAATCCTTATGGACGCACGCAAAGCACTGCTGGCTAGGCTCGACCGCCAAAAGCGTCAGACCCAGCCTCCTCGACCTAGGGTGACGGCGTTTCACAAGCCCGTCACCCAGAAGACACGGCGGCCAAGGAGGGATACCGTCGCCGGTGAGGGATCAAGCCAGGCTGCAGAGGACACCCGGGTTGAGACCGGGGGAGAAACAGAGGCCCCTCAGGCGGCAGAAGTTAGGACCCTACCGACTGGGGAAGTGACGGCCCCTGGGAGCAATGAGGGTAGTCCCGTGCCCTCGGATCAGGCGACGCCCCAGGCTGAGGTCTCTGCACCACTATCGGCTCCCGCCGTCTCTAGCACACCTAACCCCGAAGCGGCTTCACCCAGGCCTTCGCCAAAGCCTGCTTCAACCAAGGCCCCGTCTCGAACGGGTGCATCACCCGGCAGCCCCCCTGCTGGAACTGCCCAAACAACGCCTCCCACACGGCCTAGTTCTGGGAGTGCCGCCCATCGAAGGGCCATGCCAGAGGTCTCCATTCGCGAAGGGGGGACCGAAGGCTCTCGGAAGAGGGCAGCGGCTGAGGAGGCCGCCCGAGGGGCGAAAAAGCAGAAGCCTGTCCCCTCGGGCAAAGGTAAACGGGTGGCTAGCCCTGAGCCCTCGGACACGCATGAGGAGGAGACACTTCTCAAATGCGCTGACGCGGGGCCCAGCAATCCCGTTCATCTTCAGCACCACGAGTCCAACCTTCGCATTATCGGGGTAGGAGCCAACGAGACGGACACCAAGATGAATTTGGCTCTACTCCGGGGTCTCCAATTGCCGGCCGACCATCGGTCGCTGTTAAAATGCTCAATCGCGGAGCTGGAGACCAACTTGGCCAACGCCCTGATCGGGGTAAGGAGACATCGCCTTTTTTTCTTCTTTTTTTTTTTTTTTTTAACTCCTGCTTCACTTTTTGTTCCTGGGCAGGTCGTCGTCCCTCTCTCTCACCATTTTCTCTGCCGTGCAAGTATTTTTCGGCGGGGGAAGAATAAGTACAAGAGACTCTTCCGAGAGGAGAGAAAAAAGAGCAAACAAGGCCCAGCCGACATAGAAAAGCGCCTCGAAGAAACCGAGGTCTTCGCTGGTCAACTGGCCTTGACAAACGACACTCTTCGAGGGCAACTTCAGGAGAGCCAGCAGCTCCTCGAATCTGCTAAGACCCGCATTGCAGAGCTCGAGAAGAAATGCGAAGGCCTGGACGATGAGGTCAAGCGCACGGCCCAGGCTTGGGAGGACGCGCAGGAAAAATGTGAGGAGGCTGAAATCGCCCGCGACTTTACCAAGGAACGCCTCGAAGAGGTTAACCGGAAGAGGGCCGAGGCAGAAGCCCTGGCCTTCCGCAGATATGACGAGGGCGTCAGAGCGGGGCTTCAGCTTGCTGAGTGGACCTCCCCGGGGCGATGCCGCAAGAGGATCAAGCGAGCCTTCTCGAGGTTCCTTGTGAGCGAGGTGTTTGATTATATTCGAACATACCTTAGCTTTCAGGATTCTGCTGAGGCTGTTGAACTGGTCCTCGATCAGCTTCAGACTCGGGACAATTTGGATGAGGAGTTCGAACGAAACTCCGTTGGGCTTGCGTTTGACCGCAGAGGGGTGCTTGTAGAAGGTGTCTCGCCCTCGACCGGGAAGTCCAAAGAGTTCGACTTCCAGGGGAATGAGTTCAATTTCGTCTTCCGTCGCCTCGATATTCCACCGCCTGAGAGTGCCAAAGGCAAATCGTCAGGCGAGGAGGACCTTCCTCTCCCTTCTGCGCCGACTCCCGAGACTTGGAAGGAGCAGATGGCCGGGCCAAGCTCTACCAGTGACCCTAAGGGCGAAGATGGAGGTGACGATGCGAGGGCGACTGTTGGCGACGGGGGAGAGGACGGAGATCAGGAGGATAGGCCTGTCGAAGTTAGCGACTAGGTCCAAAGCCCCCCTATTTCTGTAATCCCCTTCTTGCTCTTTTTTCCCCCCTTTTATATTAACCCGCTAAGTCCCCCCTGTATTTTTATTGCCTTCGGGCCCAATCAATGAAGCTTCTCTTTCGAGGCCTCTCCTGTTCAACAAACACTACTAGAAAAAAGGCATTTAGCCACGGATTTTAGCCACGGATTTGGCAAAAAATCCGTGGCCAAGGAGATTAGCCACGGATTAGCCACGGATTTTTTCCGTGGCTAAAAGTGGCGTGGCTAACCTTCGCCACGGCTTTTTAGCCACGGCTAGGCTTAGCCACGGCCAAGCCGTGGCCAAGCCGTGGCTAATAGCCACGGGCAAACCGTGGCCAACTTTGGCCACTTTTTTCTAGACATGGCCTAGCCGTGGCTAAGGGCCACGGATTAGCCACGGCCACTGGAAAAAAAAAAAAAAAGCTAATTACACCCAAACCCGCGGCCCAACCCGAACCCGCGCCCCAACCCGGACTTGAAACCCGCGTCCCCAAGATTTTTTTTTTGCGCTCAAGGAGATTCGAACACGGGACATCAATGTTATAAATGGAGCATGTAACCGTTGCGCCAAGGGAGTTCTTTGGTTATTGATTGATTTTTTTTTATACTTAAACTATATTGTTACAATATTTTAAACTTAAATTATCTAATAAATTTCATTAGTTTTATCAATTTTTTTAATTTAATTTTAGTAATTTTTATAAATTATTAACCAATTATTTTTTTAAAAAAAATAAAGATATTTACCTTTGACTTTATCGTTCAATATTCAACTTTTTTTTTATGACAAATATTTAATAAACTAATATATCAAAAACAAAAATTATAACAAAAGTCTATTTATATAATTTATATTTAGATAATAGCAACTTTAATTCGTGATAATTTATCAATATCTTCGTATATGTGTGGTATTATATAATATATGTCAAGTATATATATCATATATATATATATATATATATCAATATATGTATCTATTTTAAATATGTCCATGTATATATGTATCAATATATATATATATATATAAATGTCCAAATATATATATTGATAGATATGTATCTATTTTAAATATGTCCAAGTATATATGTATCAATATATATATAAATGTCCAAGTATATATATTGATAGATATGTATCTATTTTAAATATGTCCAAGTATATATGTATCAATATATATATAAATGTCCAAGTATATATATGTATCAATATATATATGCATCCAAGTATATAGATATAATTTATATTGAGATAATTAAAATATCAATAACAAAAATTTATCCATGGCTAATTGTTTTTTTCCATTTTTTTTTTACACCACAGATAAATTTATATATATATATATATATATATATTGATACATATGTAAATTTATATTGATATATATATATTTATATATCCAAGTATATATGTACCAATATATATATATATATATATTTGTGACTAATCCATGGCTATATTTATATATATATATATATATCATGTATATATATATATGTTCAAGTATATATATATATCAATATATGTGTATATATATATTTCCAAGTATATATATCATATATACATATATCAATATACGTATATGTCAATGTGTATCTCATATATATTAATATATTATATGTACATTCTAATCCTCTATATATAGTCTATATGATATAAGTATATATCTATATAGAACATATCTAATTAATATATGTTATAAATGTAGTGTACGTATATATAGATCCAATATATATATATATATATCTAATCATATGTACTAAATATGATCAATCATCTATATGAAATAAACATATATTAGTGTATTATATATCTAATATATGTTATATATGTACTTATACATCTAATATATATACAACTAATTATATATAAATACACATATATATAAGTATATCTAATCTTATACGTATGTAATATATCGAATCATTTATTATATATATCAATATATATAATATAATATATATATATATATATTACTTAAGTATAGCAAAAATTAATTATTAAACAAAAAGTTAAAGTGGTGTAGTGGTTTAATGCTCTAACTTTAACTAACAGGTCAAGAGTTCAAATCATATTTGTTGCAAAAACAAAATAAAAATTTTTAGCCACGATTTAGCCACGGTCTAGCCGTGGCTGGCTTAGCCACGGTCAGGCCGTGGCTAATCCGTGGCCCTTAGGCCGTGGCTAGACCGTGGCTAAGGGCCACGGCTTAGCCACGGTCTGGCCGTGGCTAACCATTGGCGGCAAAACTGGCGCCAAATTTAGCCACGGCTTGGTCGTGGCTAAATCAGTCACGGGTAATCTGTGGCCAATCCGTGGCTAAAGCTCAAAAAATTTTTTCACCGAAAACCGTTGCTAATCCGTGGCTAATAGCCACGGATTTTTTCCGTGGCTATTTGCTCTTTTTCTAGTAGTGAAAGTGCGATTAGTTCTCTATTCTCTCATTTTTTACACATTATTTTTCCCAAGTTACGATGCTTTTGATGAAATCGATGGATTCTCTCGATTATACATATATGCCAAGTTACGCACTTCGGCGCAAATTTATTTAAGAACTCTTTGAGCACAATGGCAAACTTAAACAAGATCGAGTGAAATAGCCAAGTTTTATTATTACGCGAATTCCCTTGATTTCATAAAAGTTCAATTTGATTATCGATGCACGAGAACAACTTAAAAGCAATCGAGAGAAATAAGCAAACTTTGTTTAATGAACATTCCTTTACAGCCTTTCTCCCCTCGAAACAAAAGTGTCCTCGACACGTTTTTATTCAACAAACGAGACAACAAATCGAGGATGGGACAGGTAGACTTATCTTGTACATAGAATTTCCTAATGTTCGAGGCATTCCATGGTCGAGGCAGTTCTTTTCCTTCCATGTCCTAGAGCCGGTACGCGTTATTTTTCGAGACCTTTACAATTCTGTAAGTCCCATCCCAATTTGGATCCAATTTTCCCACATGTCTAGATACCTCGACCTTCTTGAGGACTAGGTCTCCAAGTTGGAAATTCCTGGGGCGTACTCCTTTGTTATAAGCTCGGGCCATGGAGGCTCGATACTTTTGCATCCACGATCAGGCTGCGTTTCTCTTCTCCTCAAGCAAATTTAGCTCCGTGACGCGATTTTCTTCATTCCTGGACTTGTTGAAATGCGCCACTCTGGCTGTGTTGTGCAGTATCTCAGCTGGTCGGATTTTGGTTTGATCAAGTGTCGGGGTAAGCTGTACTCCGAAATGTCCTTGCTGGTGGCCTACCTGTCAAAGAGGGAGGAACGCACATGAGACTAGCCGGTTTTGCCTCGGCGTAGGCTCTCCAACGCTCAAGTCAATTGAGAATATACGGGTGAAGAAGATGATGAACAGTAGTCCAAATGTATGTCAGTTTCTGGGTTGAATTTTTCTTACTCTTGGGTGGAGAGCCATGGGGGGGTTTTATATGAGAGTGAAGAGCCTGGATGTGACATGGTTGGTGGAATCCGGTCACTTTTGGCATTACAGCTATACTGATGTGCCTTTTGTCCCCCTCCATGCATCCTTTTTGCAGCTACTATCACTCTTCATTAATGAGGGGTCTTGCTTGGCAATAAATGTGTATCTTGGGCATTTATAACCAAGGATTATATTTATGACTTGACATTTAATGCGCCGAAGACAGATGGGACGGACCCATGTGCCACTGGGATGTGTTAGGTGGCAGTAGGTTGCGCCTGTCAGAGGTCGCCAGCTGTACTTGCCCCCTGTTGGACGCCCGATCTTGCAACGGCTAAGTGTGGGATCTCGCCCTCGATAGGGATACCTTCGTGGGTCGTGTCCTCGTTCGAGGATACCTGTGATAGCATGTTGGCGTCTTACGGGGCTCTCGAGGGGGAGACGTCAACTTGTGAGCCCTTTCGAGGGCCATCATTGTGTCGAGGACAGTAATTCCCTACTTAAGCTGATTTGAGGCTTGTGGTGACGTGGCACCTGACTCATCAAGTTGTTACTAATTATTTATATATATATATATATATGACAAAAAAATTATTTTGTCACAACAAAATACCAATTAATGATAAAATAATATTTTAAATTGTCACCAATAATAATTAATTACACACCTCCAGTGATAATGAAATTTTATTATAAATTAAACCATAACGGCAATTTTTTTTGTTATCGAATTACCACTATAAATATGTCACCATTAAATGATATTATAATAAAAATAACAATTATTATCATTAAATTAATTCAATTAGCGACCAAATAGAAAATATTATTAATTACAATAGGTATTTTTGTTTTAAAAAAACATAATTACCATTTGGACATGAGCACCATAGGAAGTTTACGAAATATTTTTAACAATATCATGAATTTTCATTAGAAAAATATAATAGAAGAGGAAGTTTGTTATATATATATATATATATATATATATATATGCTGATAATCAGATAAGACGCACTGAAATTGTGGATAGAGGGTGGGGTGGGGTGGGTGATAATAATAATTATAATAATAATAATAATAATAAATGGTTTTCAAATTTAGAGTTATTAAAAAGAAACTAGATCTAATAATTTATTTGATTTAGGAATATCGTGCTTAGTCCTTCGTTCGAATATAGAACTCGTCAATACTGATTAAGTCCATATTATTCGGCGAACACGTGTAACGGACCTGTCAAAAAGTCATGTTAATATTAACCGTAATATTCTTGGCAATTTCTGTTGTCGAAATGCGCACTGTATACGGCTATCTACAAAATAATAATTCATTGTCTAATCGATTGTCCTTTGATAGCACCAATACATTGATTGATAGCGACAGTTTCGTTGCCTGTTTGGGCAGCGGCAAATATGGTTTGTGTCAAGCCTTCGCTCACGTTCATCCATTTTTGCACTGCACCCTAATTTATTTGTGCATCCATTATTGGGACACTAGGAATGCTGTGAAATTAGATCCTATCCAATTAGGTATATACTTAGGAAGTGTTTGGTTGCTAAGATTAGGCTAGATATGAGGGTCTTATTAGGTCTAATCAGATGTTTGGTTTCTGTGACTAAATGTACCGAATTCATGGGTAATCTGGCCGACCTGCCATTAGACCCCGTGAATCTTGCGATATGAATCGTTGGGGGGACCTGTGATTGAATTGAGGCCCAGCACGATTATACGTTCGTGACTCTTGAATTTTCAGTTTTGCCCCTCGTTTTGTCTTGTATAACCATAACTCAGTTAGGTTTTTCACAGCCGTCCGTTCCTCCATTGTGACAACACCACCAAGAAGAAAATGACTTCGAAGAAGGGCGCGAAATTTCCAGTGAAGAAGAAGAGGGAGAAAGATGTGAATCCACTGTTTGAGAAGAGGCCGAAGCAGTATGGCATTGGAGGAGCTCTGTTGCCAAACAAGGATTTGCGTCGATTCGTGAATGACCTCAGGTTGTCAGAATTCAGAGGAAGAAGATGATTTTGAAGCAGAGGTTGTATGTCCCCTAATTAATCAGTTCTCCAGAACCTCGAAGAGAAGTACGGTTGGTTGTTTCTTCTTCTCTCTCTATCTCAATCACTTGGTTTTTTCTTCTTTTCTTTTCCTGCTTGGTGGTTGATTTATTGTATTTTGTTGTTTTGGTTATGGTTTGTTAGATTACTTGATGTGTGATTTTGGAAATGTGGTTGCCGGGATGAATTGTTTGTTTAGAGCTGAAAATATTGTTCTGGTATTATGCTCTGCATTTGTTTGTCGTATCAATATGGGATCCTATTTTCAAGGAAGTTGTATCCCTTGTTTATTTGTTTCTCCATTTTTTATTTCTCTCCAATTTGTTATATAGCATTTTTGTTGTAGTCTTAATCTAATCACCCGGCAAAAGATAAAGAAAACAGTCTTAATTTGCTATATCAATACGGTGCTGCTGTGAAGCGTTTTCCGGCCCTTCTGAAATTTAATCACAGTTACCCTTACATCTATGTATACTTGGGGCGTATTCTTCCCTACTCAACATTCTTGAAGCACAATAGCATAATTAAATAGTTATTGGCTCTTTAGATTTTCGGAGAAAGTTGGATATTACAACCACCTCGGCCAGTCTATTACTCTTGTTGCTGTGCAATAATCATGCTATTAGTGAAGTGAATGCAGGAGAAATTGTTCTTATCAGGTATCCTACCCTCAAGGTAAGGCAATCTGTTAGTAGAGTTTTGAGTTGGGACCACATGAAATAGATTAACAATGACTCAAGTCTCGAAGGACTATTAACTAGTATAAAGATTGAAAGGCGAATTCTCTAACAAGAGGTCTTAGTCTCACCAGTAAATTTCCAGTTTGAGTACTCAGTTGATCTTTTTGGGTGGTGGTTACTATCTTTCCTATGTGTACAAGTTGTCCTGGAATTGGGTGAAACTTCCGTGTCATGTAATTACTTTGTAGTGTCTTTACTTATGGATTTTTGTTTCATATGATGACTGTACAAGAATGGGATATGAAAATGATCCATCTATTATATGTAAAGATTAGTGATTTTCGTTCATTTTTCTTATGATGAATGTAAACAAGAAGGGGATATTTTAGTTTTGATGAACCAAAAATCAGTTTTGAAATAGCCTTTTTATTCATTAGCTCAAATTTTGATGTTAATTTTGGGGCAAATTCTAATAATCTCATTTTCTGCTACGATTTTAGGCCAAGCAACAATAGATGCCAAATTGAAGATTCAAATGAGGGGGGCGATTGCAATTTCAGCGGCTCAGAGATGGAAGGCATTTTCTTATTAGGGGGTGGTGATAAATTTGTATCTGCTGATAAGGGGCTGGCCCATACTCTTTGTTGTAAGACTACATTTTCTGGGAAGGGAGGTTACTGTAATTTTTTGTGATTTTTATTTTTGGAGTGGATGTCATGATGAGAAGGGGAATTTGTTCTAGTTGTATGGCTGCCCATCATGAAAGTAAGTTGGGGGTATTCTTGTAAATTCATGCCTTATTCATAGATGAAACTGTTAATCTATGAAACCAAACAAGAAAGCAGAACTACAATAGATTTCGTCTTGAGATATCATCTCACATACCAAACGGCATAATAAATCTGAGATAATTGCACGTAATCTATAGTCTCATGATAAGATGCAATTATATAATTGGGGAAACCAAACACTTCCTTAATTAATATATATATTATTAAATTAAACATAATAATATTATAATTTTATATTTTGATATTATCATTCTTAAATTTAATGATTAATATACCACTTAAATATATATCTATATAGATAGTATCTCACAAATAAAAAATACTTTGAATTAATGTTGAGGGAACCCGACTTTCCAGGTGGGTCCCACCATTACGAACCCACCATCCTGTTATTGATAATTTTATTATTATTATAGCCGCTTGCATTTGATGGATTTCATCAGTTCTCTTGCTAATATAAATATTTTAATATTTAACTCTCTCTCTCTCTCTCTCTCTCTCTCTCTCATTTATTATTATTATGGCCACTTGTATTAGGTGCATTTCATCAACTCTCTTGTTCTCTTGCTAATATAAATATTTTAATATTTAACTCTCTCTCTCTGTCTATCTCTATCATTTATTACTATTATGGCCACTTGCAGTAGGTGGATTTCATCAACTCTTGTTCTCTTGCTAATATAAATATTTTAATATTTAACTCTCCCTCGTCTTTATCTTTGATTTTTCACTTCACAATGGGAAACCATTATGAAAAGTTAGTAGAATAAGATCGGCAATATTTCTATATTGTTTTTGATTCGCTTTTGTATCCCAAATTGCGAGTTAATGTCAAGCTACGTTTACATTTGGTTTATTATTCTTTTTGTGGTGGGTGGGGGTGCAGGTACCTAACAAGCGTTACATTACTAATGAGAAGAACGTTGAAATTTTAAATTCATTGGAAATGCGAGATATACTGTATAGATGGACGAAAACTCAACATCGTTGTTAAGTTATTTTTCATTAAGATTGAAGGTAGGTGGAATTACTTCTCGAACCCAAACAAATATAAGTGCCCAATTATTCTTTTCACAATAACTTACTACATTAGAAAAACAGATATCATTCAAATTTACAAGGATGGGTTAGTTACACACATACTGCTCATTGATCCGCCTTGCCTGCCCGTCCAAACGCGGTGCCTTTTCACATTATCATTTATTGTCTTTTCTTTCATCCTACCTATTCACGCTTGTAAATTATCGTGTGTATGCTTGATTTCAATTGTTGGTATATCGATAGGAGTACATTATCGTACGATCAAACGGAAAAAAATTGTCAAATCATTTTTTAACATTTATAATTATTCTGACCCTACTTTAAAGTATGATTGTTTAACAAATGTTACATCTTTTCGAAATTTTATGAACTTTAAAATGGGAAGATAGCTTAAACTCTTGGTCTAAATGTCCAAATTTTAAGTTCGAAAGGATTATGAACATTGAAAGTAGGATGTGGAGCTCAAACGCACTTTCAGCGATCATCTCTTGAAGAATTTTATTGGAGGGGCTTCGTGAATTAGGTTTACTAAAAGAAAAAGTAATATTATTGATAAGATTTAAAAGTGGCAATATAAAAGTTGTTATCAATTATTATTTTAAGTGACAATACCTTTTATCTTGTCACTAATTAAGGTTTTTTTTATGACAATAATTTTTATGTTGTCACAATATCACTCAATGATGACAAAAAGTAATTTTTTTTTAATGTGAAATAGTAACCTACGCATGCACACCCATTTGGATAAGAACTCTAGTCATTACAGTTTCTACACCTTTAAGATGAGGTACATGTCCATTAGGCCAAAGGCTCCGATCATGTTGCATTTGTTTCGCACTCTCCTTTTCACAATTAAATAGAATTAGTGTAATGATGATAAAAAATGAAGTAACATTAATTTCATGTAAATAAATATTTTTTGAGAATGATAGAATTGTAATCTTAAAAAAATAAATATATTTAAGTTATTTTATCTTTTAGCATTAAACAATTTATAAATTGTTTGAGGAAAAAAAAATTGGGGGATGCTTACTTTTTTTTTAAAATTTATAATCTCCCGATAGCTTATTTTTTTAATTTTTAAGCTTTTTTACTAAAAAAATTATTAAGTATTTTAAAGAGTTTATAAATTCCTAAACAACTTATAAAATGATAAAGACTGATCTTCTGTTAATCTTTAGAATCATAAAACAGGCGAACAAAAATTGATGTCAACCCTTTTTCCTCTCACCAATTTAAACATGAAAACAGGCATGCAAGAATTGGGGGATGTTTGCGGCCAAATGGTCATCACCCTATGCATATCTATGGGCACAGTAACGAGACTTACCCAACTTTCCAAGATCATGATATCAGAAAGCACATTATCAAACAAAATTACATATCCTCGCGTTTCTGATCATAATCAAATTCCAAGAGGACTGCGCATGGTTGATTTTTAATTAAAAAAAGATTAGTCAATTGTTTACCATGACATTGATTATTATATGCCCAGCATCCAAACCCACCTAACCTCGTTGTACCAAACCCAATTACGCGCGCGGCCTCGTGTCCTCAGCTACTGCCCTTCCCCCTCTCCTCTCCTCTCCTCTCCTATGTATTACATATACCTATATATATTAACATCACCAAGTCGCCATTTAGATCAGATCCGCACAAAATCACGCAACAAGAAGTAGCTAGGTAGGCCGAAAAAAAGATGGCTCAAAAGCCGCTTCACATCGCCATGTTCCCGTGGATAGCCATGGGGCACATCACCCCCTTCATCCATCTCGCCAACGGGATCGCCAAACGGGGCCACTCCGTCTCATTTCTCCTCCCCAGGAAAGGTCTTGCTCGGTCCGGCCACCACAATCAGTACCCGGATCTGACCAAGTTCCATATTGTTACAGTCCCTCATGTGGATGGCCTGCCGCCCGGCGCCGAGACTTGTTCCGATATCGATTACACTGAAAACAACGCACTTGCAATAGCCTTCGACGCCATGGCCGATCAAGTGGAGGAGCTCCTGCGCGGCCTCAAGCCAGATTTCGTGTTTTACGATTTCGCTCACTGGATTCCCCAGCTTGGTGCCAGGATTGGCTTCAAAAGTATTTGTTATAATATCATCGCCGCTTCGACCATGGCGATTACTGTTGTCCCGGGGAGGTATATACCTAAGGACAGGCCGTTGACCGACGACGAACTGGTCCAGACTCCCAAAGGGTACCCTTCGTCCACGGTGGTGTTCCACCGGAAAGAGGCGCGGGCCTTCTCTTTCATCGCCATGGACTACGGTGCCATCAGGTTCGACGAGCGCGTGACCGCCGCATTACAGGGCAGCCACGCCCTGGGTATCCGCACTTGCCGCGAGCTGGAGGGACCCATGTGCGATTACCTGTCGGAACAGTACAATAAGCCCGTTCTTGTGACCGGGCCGGTTCTGCCGGACACCCCAGCAGTGCAGCTGGAGGAGAAGTGGGACACTTGGCTGAGCAAATTCAAGCCCAAATCCGTGGTTTACTGCTCGTTCGGGAGCCAAGACGTCCTGCAGAAGAATCAATTTCAAGAACTCTGTCTGGGTTTCGAGATGACGGGGCTGCCGTTTTTCATCGCCCTGTCAAAGCCTAACGGGGCGGACTCCATTGAAGAAGCCCTGCCGGAGGGGTTCGCGGAGAGGGTGGCTGATAGAGGAGTGGTTTATGGTGGATGGGTGCAGCAGCTCCAGATACTGAGCCACCCGTCGGTGGGTTGCTTCGTGACCCACTGCGGGGCCTCATCGATGTGGGAGTCTTTGCTGAGTGAGTGCCAGATCGTTTCGATTCCACGGATGGGGGATCCAATAATGAACACGCGTCTGCTGGCGGCGGAGCTGAAGGCGGCGGTGGAGGTGGAGGTGGAGAGGGGTGACATAGGGTGGTTCTCGAAAGAGGATCTGTGCAAGGCGATTAAGTCTGTGATGGATGAGGATAGCGAGCTTGGGAAGATGGTGAAGGAGAATCATACCAAGTGGAGGGAGACTTTCCGTAAGCCAGGGCTGATGGATAGTTACATGGACAATTTCATTCAAGAACTGTATGGACTCTAGGTTTGAATTAGGCTTTCACCCGAGAACTATTTCCACAATCACTGTGTGCGCGCGCGTGTGTTTTTAACCCAAAATAAGAAAAGTTGTAACTTACGAGGCTTTGATGCGGTATTTCTATGTTTTAAGTGATTCAATAGTTTGAAGATGTGTTTGATTGAGGGATTTACGGAATTACAGCAGCATACCCCATAATCAGGTTCGATTGGGATCGTAATGCAGCTTGCATTTCAAATACTCACTCAAATACTTACCGGGTGATTATTGTGCATTTGGTTGTTGAATTAATGACGGTCTTGTAAATTTACTAATTTGTTATCAAATTTCCTTGCAAACAATGGCATTTAAGTAAAAGGCCATCACAAATTACTACGATCTCGTCAAATTTCACATCGTCACCGTTCCCCAAGTCGAAGGCCTGCCGCCGGGCGCCGAGACTGCTGCCGACATCGACGTCACCGCCAAGGATCCACTTGCCATAGCCTTCGACGCCACCGCCGACCAAGTCGAGTCCATTTTGCGCGACCTCAAACCTGATATCGTCTTTTACGATTTCGCCGACTGGATGCCGAGCCTCGCTGCCAAGATTGGCTTCAAAACTGTTTGTTATAATGTCATCTGCGCTTCGGTTATGGCGATAGGTATTGTTCCGGCGAGGGACATTCCTGAAGACAGGCCGTTGACGGAGGATGAACTGAGGGAGCCGCCCAAAGGGTACCCTTCTTCCACGGTGGTGTTCCGCGGCCAGGAGGCGCTGACCCTGTCATTCATCAGCATGAGCTACGGAGCCACCAAGTCCAACGTCCGCATCACCGCCGCGATGCAGGGCTGCGACGCGCTTGGTATCCGCACTTGCCACTAGCTGGAGGGACCCATGTGCGATTACTTGTCGGAGCAGTACAATAGGCCCGTTTTCCTAAGCGGGCCGATTCTGGAGGAGAGCCCAAAAGGGCAGCTGGAGGAGAAGTGGAGCACATGGCTGAGCAAATTCAAGCCCAAATCCGTGGTTTACTGCGCTTTCGGAAGCCATCAAAAGAACCAACTTCAAGAACTGGTTTTGGGTTTCGAGATGACGGGCCTACCGTTTTTCGTCGCCCTGTCGAAGCCCCACGGGGCGGAGTCCATAGAAGACACCCTGCCGGAGGGGTTTCTGGAGAGGGTGGGGGATAGAGGGGTGGTCCATGGGGGGTGGGTGCAGCAGACCCAGATACTGAACCACCCGTCAGTGGGGTGCTTTGTGAGCCACTGCGGGTTCGGATCCATGTGGGAGTCTTTGCTGAGCGACAGCCAGATAGCGCTGGTGCCGCGTCTGGCGGATCAAATACTGAACACGCGGCTGCTGGCGGAGGAGCTGAAGGTGGCTGTGGAGGTGGAGAGGGGGAACATGGGGTGGTTCTCGAAAGAGGATTTGTGCAAGGCGATTAAGTCAGTGATGGACGAGGATAGTGAGGTGGGGAAGATGGTGAAGGAGAATCATGTCAAGTGGAAGAAGACTCTGGTCGCTCCAGGATTTATGGATAATTACGTTGATAATTTCATTCAACAACTCTACCAAATATAATTAGTGTGTCGCCCGTGTCTTGCTGTTGGTAATTAACGGTTTCTGTTTTTTTTTTTTTATGATGCTTATTTCGGTGGTGTTTAGAGGAAAAGACTAAAATGAGGTGATAGTCCTTGCAAGCCAATGCTACCTGCTAGTTGCGAGTCAATGCAATTGCAATAGAAGTTTGAACTACTAATGCCTTGTATTGATGATTTACATGTCACACATGTCTTGCTATTTGATGTTACTTCAAAATGATGACAAGTAACCCAATGTAAATATGTAATTATATAAAAAACTTATGAAATTTCTCTAATGCCAAAGTATTGTATTTGATGGCTTCTTTTAAAAAGATTTTTGCTAGAGTATCCTTCGTCCTTATACATTTCATTCACTATTATTTATGATTTAGGTCTTGGTGAGTGTTAAACTAATATTTGTACATGAATATCAAACATTATGTGCAATATAAAGGCCACAATTGTTTTTGTTTTAGATTGTTCACTATAATGCTTAAACATTGTCGCATGAATTTATCAAATTAATTTGTTAATTAAGACTATTATGGTGAGGTTTTACGGTCTATAAGACCATGCAATTTGCAAAAAGCTGCTCTTTTGTAATTATGCTTAGGATAAAATCATTGAATAATGACTTTTAATTTCCACTCTTGCTCTTTGCTTTTGCATTATGCTTGGGATAAAATCATTGAAAAATAACTTTTCCCACTACAAGAAAATGCGCTATTTTTTAGCGGAATATTCGCCGAAATTTTTCAGCGAAATTTCGATAAAAAATTAAAAAAATAAAAAAAATTTAAATTTTTCGATCGATTTTCGAAGGAAAATTCAGCCGAAAAAATAATAAATAATGAAAAATTTTAAATAAAAAAATAATAAAACAATAAAAAGGTAATTTATACACATTGTAAGTGTAAAAATATCAAATTAAATATCTGATCAAAATATAATTTATACACATGATATAAATAAAAAATTATAAAATAAAAAAATAAAATATTATTTTAAAATAAATGATTCTATCCGCCTACAAACAATTGCCTTGCCAATGGTTACATAGTAAAAAGTAATTTAACATCTTATTGGTTTGATCCCGGATCAAATGAATCTTAAGGTTACTGTTTTCTCAGTACACGTATGCAAATGCATCACACAGCATACTGTTCAGATGTTCAATCAAGCCATTTTTTTTTTTTTTTGTCCAATCAACTGTTCAGAGATAATAACATGTTACCTACAAGTCAATTTTGATCATTCATCTGTACTACATAAAATTGTATTAAAATCAAATGGCGCTGTATTTGTGGTTAATGGAATATTTGTACTTATAGACACCTCATCTCGAACTAAATTGTGAATTTCACTTTTCCAATAGTAGCACAGATTTAATTAAAAAAAATCAAAAATGCGAACTCATTGATGAATAGTAAAAAAATTAATCCCTTGTGAAAAAGGCAAATACCAATTAACCCCTCTAACTTCAAAAGTAGAGCAAAAGACACCCCCGACACGTCTGACGCTTCACGTGTCAACCATGCGATTTTTAGTGATCTTTAACGGCACCTACATCAATGAAGATTAACCATTCAATTTAAGCCCCATCCTTCAAAATAAATATTTTAATCAACAGCCAAATATAATAATAATAATAATAATAATAATAAACTAACGGTTCAAATTTACTTTCTCAATGAATATTATAAAAATATAGTGTATAAAACATATATGAAATTAATTTTTTTTTATAAAAAGAGATTTATACATACATAAACATACTATCTAGGTTTTTTGTACGTGTAAATACAGAGAGAGAGAGAGAGAGAGAGGGAGGGAGCGAGGCGGCAACGGCGACGGTAAGAGACAGGAATAGCGGTGGTGAGCGAGATCTGGACGGTCTGATTTGGATAATAAATTATGACGATCGGAGCACAGGTGCATGAATACGAAGGGTTGTATAGGATTTCTCTTGAGCCCTCGAATCGAGGCTGAGGGTTTTCAATGTTTTTGACACAGAAGAACATGAATCCTTGTTTTGCAGGGGGCGAGAAGTTTATTGAGGAGCCAAATTGTGGGCCTATTATGACTCTGCCGCAGTCGGCGTTAGTGGCGGTGGCGCCACAGCCGTAACTGCAGCTCCTTAACAGTAACGTGGTTTTCTTGTTTGGATTAGAGAAAACTAAAAAGCAAATGCGATTCCTGCCCAGCCTGGAAATTCTGTCAGACATGGGGAATATTAGGGTTTCATCAACAGATTTGGGGACTTTCGCATCATTTTTCAGGAGAAGAGAATGATCTTTAGAGAGAGAGAGAGAGAAAGAGAGAGAGGACGACGGTGGGTTGGATGGCGAGGACAGTGGCTGAGCAACGGCGGAGGAAGGAGGCGGCAGTGGGATTGGGGTTTGGGCCGTTTGGCATTGGTTTTGCTGGGGAAAATTAGAAAAATAAATAAATAAATGAAAAGGTTAAAAAAGAAACGGAAATTAGGACAGATTACTTTGTTAGGTTTTTGACATTTCTTATATTCCAAGTGTCGAATAAATTCCTTGTCTTCCGTCTTTCTATTTTTTCTTGTAGTCAAACAATTTGGGCATGGAATCCCTTCTCCTTTTTTCTTTCTTTTGGGTAATTGTTTATGGACAATTAGACATAGATTCATTGGGTGTTTAAATATTATGTTGGAAATTTATCTTAACAATCACACACACAATCATATAAACAATAAAGAAAAGAAAATCAACCACACAAAAATTTAACATATTTTTACAATTTAATTTTCAATCTAATTTTAAAATCATAAACCTCCCCTATATATAGTTCAGAAATGGACCAAAAATATAAGCTAAAAATGAAAGTCAATACTGCGCGTGGCCCGAACTGTTGACTACAAATACATACCTTCAGTAAGAGCCTATTTTGGGTTGTATCACTTCTCTTTCAAGTTGAATCATAATTCATATCCGCTATAATTTAAAGCCACATCAACATATCATTTTAATGTTTTCATGTAATTTTTCGTATAACATTATTGAGTAAAAGTGAACGTATCATTCTACATATAAGATAAGATTCTTACTGGCAAATCTTTTGTTATTTACCTTTTTCAATTAGTTACATATTGTAATTTTTACTTTCTCCATATATGATGCTTATCACTAGTATCTGGAAATTTGTCCTTTAATTCTTATTTTGTTTTTTGTGTTGCTTTCTTTTTTCATGTTTTGATTTCTCTTTTTTTAGTATTTTATTATCAGTTCCACCTATATTTTTTCTTTTATTTTTTTTTGAAAGCTCCACCTATCACTACAAGAAAAAATGGTATTTTCGTCAGAATTTCGGCGGATTTTCGGCGAAAATAATTAATTTCGGCGTAACGAATCCGTTGGATAAACCTTCGTAGCTCTTCAATTTTTCGGCGGAGTTTTGGCAATTTTTTTTTAAAAATTAAATAATTTTTCGTGTGGAATATTCCGCCGAAATTTTTTAAATTTTGAAATTGTTTTTTTTAATTAAATAAATTATCTGCGGAATAATCCGTCCAAATTTATTTTATATTTTTTAAAATAAAATTTCAATTGTCCAACCTAAGAGTCGAACTCGAGACCTCACCCAAGCTTCCACTCGCATGCATTCACGCGCTCAAAATTGAGCCAAATTTTGGAAATGCTGGGAGTCGAACTTTCGCTTTCTTGGTTGGCAAAGAACTATCTTACCGTTGAGCTATCTTCACTTTGTTGTCATAATTCATTACATTATATACTTATAGAATACAACAATTCAAATAATAATAATAATAATAAGTTTTTTATTTATTGAAAATTTTAATATTTTTAAATTTTTAAAAAACTTATATATATATATATATAATACAAAATATTATGTGTATATATATATTATTTATAATATAAAAAAATTCAATTAATTCTAATTAAAATAATAATAATAATAATAATTTTATAATAATAATGAAAATTTTTAAATTATATAAAATTATTATTATTTATTTAAAAAATATTATTTTTTATTTATTTTTTATTTTTTTTTAATTTTTTGGCTAAATTTTCAGTAGAAAATTCGCCGAAAAATTCAAAAGTTATTATTTTAAAATTTTTTTATTTAAAAATTATTTTTTTAGTTTTTAAAATTTTCGGCCGAATTTTCCGTCAAAAATCCGCCGAAAAATTCAAAAATTATTATTTTTTAATTATTTTAATTTTTTAGCGGAATTTTCCGCCGAAAAATTCAAAAATTATTTCTTTTTATTTTTTTTAATTTTCCGCAGAAATTCTACCAAAAATAGCGCGTTTTCTTGTAGTGTATTTCTTTCCGCCTTGTTTTTGTCCTGTAATTAGAGTGATGGGATTCATCAAATGCTTTAATAATAATTTATTTATTTTTTTTTTATATAAAAAATCAGAGTATATCTATATTTTATTAATTTTGGACTTAGATATGTATTAAAAGATGTCAAACTTCATTGTTATGCAATCATTTCATTAAGTCACAAAATTGATTTAATTATTCATCAGGTTTTCTTTTCCAATTATTGGGATTTTTTTTTAGTTCATGAATTTTTCTTTGAATTATTTCAAGTTATCCACGTAAAATAACTTTCTTTTAATTTCTTTCAGTTTTTATTTCTATGATTGTACATGATAGGTGTTTATTTGTTTGTACTTTCGGTTAGTGATAAGATACCTTCTTTCATATCAACTCTCAATGGTTTAATTCATTGTCTCAATCTATTTATTCATCCCATGTATAATGATAATCACTCTATATTTTCAATTATTTTCTCTTTGATTCAAAAAGTTAAAAGTGATTACTATTAAACATTACCTAATAATCTTCCCAATACTTTCCATTGAAATAGGAATCAGATATTTCATACAATGAGTTTTTCTTTTTAAAAATATATTTGAATGCAATCTTCAGTTTTCTATAAGCTAAATTTGAGCCTCTTAGGTAATGAAGAGCATGTTACCAACATCAAGGAATACATATTTGTAATATAGATATTCTTTTCTTTCTTTCATTTTTAGAACGTATATAAAATAATTATTTTATAAATCTTCTAGAAAAAATTTCCCCGCGTGATACTCTTAATAAATTAATGTTTGATGATTATACATATCCGATTTCTTTTATTATTATTATTATTATTATTATTATTATGTTAACTTTAGGGAAAACTTGACAAGTTTCGATTCATCCGTTGGCTCATACTAAAAATAACAAATAAATAAAATAAAATAAAATAAAATAAAATAATACTAGTAATATAAGCGTGTCAACATTTTCATTCAATGATGATAATAATTAATATTTAAGTTGTCACCATTAACAACTCATGACACTCCTAAGGCCTAGATTGACAACTTGGTAATAAGGCAAAAAAATTTGACTATGATTTTATGATAATAATTTATTATCACTAAGTTATTATCATAATTATATCACTAATTATCAATAATGATAATTTAGACACTATGTTATTACTCTTGACATTATGTTTGTAACAAAATAATTTTTTGTCATTAAATTTATTTAATGATAACACCTTTGTTTTTGTATTAAAGACTCCGTATCCCAATTATATATAGTAAATGTTCTAATTCATCGGAAAAATTTCACGTGTAACCTTATGTCGTTGTCTAGCACATGACATGACTATTTTCTTTTATACTAAAATACTGATAACATAATTCATTATAAACAAAAGTCATTTTTTTGGTAATATGTAAAAGTGATAATATAAAAATTATAATTAATAATTACATTAAGTGATATTATCTTCTATTTTTGATAATAAATGACGTTTTTTGCCTATTTCGAAAAGCTTGAGACCAATATTGCAAAACATTATATAGTATGACACTAAAATTATAATATTTTTCTCTGACATGCTCCTTGGGGGGGAAAAAAGACTTGAGTTGTATTTTACTTGGAATCGTTTATTACATTCTTACTTGCAATTTACACGTACATGATGCTTACAATGCTTTTTATGAATATAGATAATTTTATACTTTTTCTATCCCATAATATTAATCGTTTAGATTTTTTCACACAAATCAATTACTCTAATAAATAACCTTCTTTTTAACTAAATTTAAAATGATTTAACAAAATTACCCTTTTCATGTCTTATCAAATTCTATTAAAAATTATAAATGAGGGTAAATTTGGGTGGGGTGGGGGGTGGGGGGGGAGAAATTAATGCTCTTTTGAAATCTTCAAAGTGACAAATATTATGAAAAAAAAAAAATCTTCAAAATGACTAATATTATGGGACATAGGGAGTATCATTTTTTTATAATTGGAAATAAATAAAAATAGATTAAAGTGGCAACAACTAAAATTAAATAAGCAATTGAGCCCTAAAAATTATACAAATGGACACAAGTACAATAGAAAACATTGAATGGACAATTTTGCCATTGAAAATATGCGTGTCCTGAGCATATCACCAAAATTTCAATAAAAACACACCAAAAAGTTTACAGTAGGACCAAATTGACATTCGGGTTTACATCAATAGAATGTTTTGAATTAATTATATCAAAAAATTATTCGGTGCACTCCACTTGATGTGGCATGAAATTGTGAATAGTAACAGATGATATAGTACAAATAGAAATAAAAGATCCAATATTGGTTATATTAGGTTTGACTATTATTAATCAATTTATTTATAATTTATGCTTAACCACCTTATTAATTTTAATTGAATAACATTCAAATTAATGTATGGCTAACAGTCTCGTCACAAATTGTGATATGATCATCCAACTAGGGATGGCAATGGATCCGGGTAAACCGGGGACCCGCCCCGGATGGGGCGGGTTCGGATCTAAAAATCGGGTCTATGGGGCGGGTCATGAATCCTGAAATTTTGAACCCGGCCGGGGCCAGGCCGGGTCCCGGGTCCAATATACCCCGCCCCGGACCCGCCCCGGTAATATTATTATTTATTTATTTATTTATTTTCCTAATTAAAATATTTCTTCCTAGGGTTGATGTTTATTCCTAAATTCCTGATCCTAATTTCATTTCACCTCACCTCACCTGCCGCTCGGCTCCCTCGCCTACTCCACTGCTGGCCGCGTCCCTCGCCTGCTCCATTGCTCCAGTCTCCAGCTCCACTCCAGTCCAGTCTCCAGCCTCCAGCCTCCAAATCTCCAAATCTGCTACAGTCTCCACTCTCCAGCTCCACTCCAGCCTCCAAATCTCCAAATTTGCTCCAGCCCCGGCCTCTCTCTCCATCATTCTCTCTCCCTGTCGGCTCTCTCTCTCTCTCTCTCAACTCTCAACTCCAATCTCCACTGCGGTCTGCGGCACTGCTCCAGCTCTCTCTCTCTCTCACCCCAGGTGACGGCGTGCCGTGCGTGAAGCTCTGTTCTCAGATCTTGGTGAGTTCGTCAGCCCGTCGCCGCCATCTCCGGTGGCTATCAAGGACTCAAGGTCTATCTCGCACCTTCAGCCCGTCGAGCTCCAACTCCGGTGGCTGTCAAGGCCCGTCGTGCCGCCGTCAGCCCATAGAGCTCTGTTCTCGCCGCCGTCAGCCGACTCAGCCCGTCATCTCCAGTGCCGCGTGAAGGTGTTGTCTTTTTATGTATATTGTAAATTTGTAGCAGTTGTATATCATGTCTGAAATCAATGCGTGAGAATTGAGATGGATTTGGGTATTGAAGGTATTGATGGATGCACCGGGTTTACCCGGACCCGTCGGGTACGGGGCGGGGTGGGGGCGGGTCCAAACAGGGACCGGGGAGGGGTCCGGGTCCCGGTCCCCACAAGGGTAAGCGGGGCGGGTCCCGGGTCCTACTAAACCCGCCCCATACCCGTCCCGTTGCCATCCCTCCATCCAACACACACACACACACACACACGCACATTTTTGCAAGCCCATGTTTTGGTCTACGTTCCTTCTTTCTATATCTTCCAAATATTAAATTAAGCACGTCCACAATGTTTTATGTCCACACAGCAATGAATCTGTAGCAATCAGAGAGCACATGACATCCCCCTTCCCACATCAGTTCGGATCATCTGCTATAAAATAGTACTACATCTCCTTCTACATTCATCAATATACGCCACGTGTATTAGTGAGCGGTTGAGATAAAAAAAGAGATTTGTCCATATCATAAGTTTTTTTCTTTCCTTATCTCAACCGCTCACTAATATACATATCATGCATTAATGAGTGTAGGAGGAAATGTAGCAATTTTTTTGTAATAGAGGATCCGGACTGATCCCATATCAGTTCAGATCATTTGCTATAAAATAGTGCTACATCTTTTCCTACACTCATCAATGCACGCCACATATATTGATGAGCGGTTGAGATAAGAAAAGAGATTTGTCCATATTATAAGTATTTTTTTTTCTTTATCTCAACCGTCCACGAATATACGTAATATGTATTAATAAGTGTAAAAGAAGATGTAACACTTTTTTTGTAGCAGAGGATCCAGACTGATCCCACATGACAACCTTTTTTGTCGGCCCAACTTGACAGCCTTTCCAGGATAACCATAAGTTCCTTTTTTCGCCATACCCAACCATGACAACCTTATAAATTACAAAAAGCTCACACAAATTTTATTCAAGAACCCCCGGCACTGTTTTTCCGTGTCTAAAAAAGTAGTTTTTCTTTAGCCATGGATCACAGTATTGTTCGTGAAAAAGATGAGAAATTAGAGCCCCGAATACTAATCGAAGATCGTTGGTTTTTTGGCAATTTGCTCGACAAAAATCCAAGATGTTGAGAAGCTACGCTGATCCTTGTACTTCATCAAAAGATTACAGAGAAGAAATTGACCATTTTCCTCGAAAATCATATGAAGAAACATATGCATCACTTCAGAAGCTGAAACTGCCGGGGCCCGAAATATCTAGACGGGAATTTGATCCGGGCAACATCAGTTCCAGGGAAACATCAAAACCCGACACCGAAAGGGAGTAAAAAATCGAACACGATCAAAACATCGGCCAAGGATAATTTAGTTCGTGCACCTTCACTCCCGATTAGCCTGGAAAACCAAGAGTTTCAAGATGAAGAGATGGAGTTTTCTATGGGTAAATTGATCAGACAAGCTTCTCTCAACGATTCAGACAACACGCGTCCAAGAAAACACGTCGCTAAGGTAGATTGAATTAATTTCATTCGTTAGATCTTTAATTTCCCATAAAAAAGATTTTTTAAAAGTGGGTTTTCTGCCTTTGTACTTGATTTTTGATTTTTTTTTTGCAGGGTCTTACACGAAGTTGTAGCGTGTCAAGGCATCTATCAATGAGCAAGTCAGAGCTGGGCAGCTTGAAGAAGATAAGTACAATACCTCAACGCCCAACGAA